>CM053812.1:2500000-5000000 GCA_028671895.1 Oenanthe sinensis
ATTCCTATGCTTCGAACACTGTCTATCTTCAATCAATGCTAATACATTGAAATCTTCTCGTGGCACTTCTGTACTGAATCTTCAACACTTCTGAAACCCTGAAAGTCTTTACACATTATTCTTCACTAAGGCATGAACATATTAATGAACTTCTTTCAGTGATCTGTCGTAGACTTCAAAATTTCTTCTAATGTTTTGATTCAATGTATCTGCCTTGTCTTCATTTCTTCTTGATTTCTGTGTAGGCGTAGTATTATTTACTTGTCCTGTTCTAGTGTTGAGTTATCACGATTACTATTCATACAACTTCGTAATCTCACCAATATTTAACGTTGCCCACTGGGCTTATTTTAGAACTTGGGAACTGTTTTTACGTGCCTGCAATTTGCAGAAACATTATTTCAGTTTCTTGTTTGGGGTTTTGCATTTTCAATTCAGAACAATAGTTGTTCCTTTTCTTTGAATAATGTTACCTATGGGGTTGCACGTTTATTTAACGGTTTATATGTTCTTGAATAACAAACGTTTTAAAACTAATGACTCAAATGAAACATACCTCTGACACTGTCGTTTAGGCCATATAAATGAGAATCGCATTTCCAAGTTACATAAGGATGGATACTTGGATAAGTTTGACTTTGAATCATACGAAGCATGTGAGTCTTGTCTCATTGGAAAAATGACTAAAGCTCCTTTTACTGGACAAGGTGAAAGGGCCACTGAACGATTAGAACATATACATAGTGATGTATGTGGTCCTATGCGTACTATGGCAAGAGGTGGATTTTATTACTTTATCACGTTTACTAATGATTTTAGTAGATATGGTATGTGTATTTTATGAAGAACAAATCCGATTCTTTTGAAAAGTTCAAAGAATACACAGCTGAAGTAGAAAAGCAAACTGGCGGAAGTATTAAGACTCTACGATCTGATCGTGGAGGTGAATAATTAAGCCATGAATTTAAGAGTTTATTAAAAGAGTGTGGTATTGTATCACAACTCACTCCTCCCGGAATACCACAATGGAATGGAGTTTCTGAAAGGAGGAATCGTATTTTGTTGGACTTGGTACGATCGATGATGAGTCATGCAGATCTTCCAATTAGTTTATGGGGATACGCCCTGGAGACGGCTGCTTATACACTTAACCGAGTTCCTACTAAAACGGTTCAGAAGACTCCGTATGAGATATGGACTGAGAAACGTCATAGCATGTTATTTATGAAAATTTGGGATGTGAGGCATTTGTGAAACGTCTAACTTCTGACAAGCTAGAACCTAAATCAGAAAAATGTAATTTTGTGGGATACCCAACTGAAACAAAGGGTTATTCTTTCTATAATACTTCAGAGAACAAAGTGTCTTTTGCTCGAACTGCAGTGTTCCTTGAAAGAGAAATGCTGTATAAGAAAGACAGTGGGAGGATAATAGATCTCGATGAAATTCGAGACCCACATGATAACATTGAACCAATGGAGGAACCTGAGCAGAATGTACAAGAAAATAATACTGCTCAGAAAACACAGGTTGTTCATAGGTTTGGTAGGATTCGCCATGAGCCCGAGAGATATTATGGATTTCTCTTGACTCAAGATAGTGATGTGATATTTGTGGATGAATATGAGCCTCTCACGTACCAAGACGCTATGAGCACTCCAGAATCTAAGAGATGGCAAGATGCTATGAAATCTGAGATGGAATCCATGTATACTAATCAAGTATGGACTTTAGTTGATCCACCTGAAGGGGTAAAACCTATAGGGTGCAAATGGGTTTTCAAAAAGAAGACCGACATGGATGGTAATGTACAGACCTATAAAGCACAATTGGTGGCAAAAGGTTTCAAGCAAATTCATGGTATTGACTATTATGAAACCTTTTCACCAGTGGCTATGGTCAAGTCCATCAGGATTTTGCTTGCTATACCTGCTTACCATGACTATGAAGTCTGGCAAATGGATGTCAAAACCGCTTTCTTAAATATGAGCCTTGAAGAAGATGTGGATGTGTATATGACACAGCCTGAAGGTTTTGTTGATCCAAAGAATGCTGGAAAGGTATGTAAGCTGCATCAATCCATTTATGGATTGAAACAAGCCTCAAGGAGATGGAACATTCGTTTTGATGAAACTGTCAAAGAGTTTGGGTTTATTCAAAATGAAGATGAACCATGTGTTTACAAAAAGGTAAGTGGGAGTAATGAGGCATTCCTAGTATTATATGTTGATGATATATTAATAATAGGGAATGTCAATCCTTCTTTAAAGGCTGTTAAGACTTGGTTGAGTAAGAATTTCTAAATGAATGACTTAGGCGAAGTGACCTATATTTTAGGTATCAAGATCTATAGAGATAGATCAAGAAGAATGATCGACCTAAGTCAGAGTACATACATTGATAAAGTTTTGCATCGATTTGGGATGCAAAATGTTAAAAGGGGATTTGTCCCTATGTCTCATGGGATATCGATCTCAAAAGATAACAATCCTAAATCATTGGATGCTAAGGACCGTATGAGTAATGTTATATATGCTTCAGCAATTGGTTCCATAATGTATGCAATGATATGTACTCATCCTGATGTCTCGTATGCTTTGAGCATGACGAGTAGATACCAGTCTAATCCAGGTGAAGGTCACTAGACAGCAGTCAAGAATATTCTTAAGTACTTGAAGAGAACTAAAGATCAATTCTTGGTATATGGAGGAGAAGATAAGCTGGTTGTAAAATATTACACCGACACTTGTTTCCAGACAGACAAGGATAATTCGATTTCTCAGTCTGGGTTTGTGTTTTGTCTAAATGGAGGTGCTGTAAGCTGAAAAATTTCAAAGCAAGAGACGGTTGCCGATTCTACAATGGAGACTGAGTATATTGCTGCATGTGAAGCAGCTAAAGAGGCTGTTTGGATTCGGAAATTTATTATAGGTCTTGGTGTGGTTCCTTCAGTCACAGATCCGATAGATTTATGCTGCGATAATAATGAAGCCATTTCACAGGCTAAGGAACTAAGGTCTCATTCCCGAACAAAGCATATACTCAGATGATATCATCTTCTTCGAGAGATTAATAATCAAGGGGATATACATATATGTAAAGTGAATACAAATGATAACATTGCAGATCCACTGACCAATGCTTTGTCGTAGCTGAAGCACGAAGGTCATACTAGTTCCATGGGTATTAGATACATGAGAGATTGTCTCTAGTACAAGTGGGAGATTGTTAGTATTGGCCTAGAGACAATACTTTTAATATTTTATTAAAAAAAATTAAGAATTATGTTATGTGATTATTTAATTAATATTTATTATGTCTTTATTTACTGCATCATAAATTGAAAGAATAATAAATGTCCTTGAAATATTAATACGTAATATATGTCTTTAAGTATGTGACTTAAAAATGAGATTATATGAATAATATTTTATTCCTAAAATTCCTTAGTCAAGTATTATTATTTAAGGACAATAATAATACAATAAGACTAGTATGTTTGTTGACAGATGACCACATCTTATTAGTCATAGGTATGGTGATACTAAAGTCAAGAACATAAGTGTATGTATCAATACATGACACTGGAAAGACCCTCTGTGAGATTCTACATGTTAATAAGTGTCATAAGAAATCTCATAGTGATAATGATGTAATGATCCTCTGACTTGAAATCATTATATTTCTATACGAGAATTAATATACTTTGATTACACTCAAAGTTACCTTTAACCAGGTAATGATAAAGGTGGACATTGGGTATGCTATGAATCGTATGAGGAATATGAATGATAGATATAGGATTTAACCCTCCAATTCTAGGAGTAATATTATTGGCCTCTTGATTGAGTGAGACTATGAAATGCATGGCCATGCTCAAAATATTGATTTGTTTAAATAGTCTACTCATTGATCAAGGAAACCAAGATTAAACGTTGAAGAGGATGACACTATACATGCCTCGAGTTTGATCTATAATATAAGGTTAAAGGGATTATATTACATGGAACATTATTCACAAAAGATTTAATTGAATCACCAATTATTATTGTTACTTGGGTAACAATGATGTATTACTAGATGCCACTCATTGTTTATAATTTTATTATTAGATAATAAAATTATTGTCAACGTAATAATAACCTAAAGGGTCTCACACAAATAACATCAAAACGGAGGTTTATTTAAATTGCGAATTTAGATATATTATTGTTTATTCGAATTTAATTATTGAATTAATTAAGTGGGACTTGAGTAATTATATTAGAATTCAGATTTAATAATAATAATAACCCAAAATCAGAATGAGTTTTGGAAACCACATGGATTAGGGTTAGGCCCAAAATCTCTCTCTCCCCTATATATACATAATGATGTATAGTATTAGGGTTAATGATTAGATTTCATTTTTAGAGAAAAACCCTAGCTGCTCAACATCAAGAGAGGCTAGAGAAAAGAAGAGAGAGAGAGGAAGAGGCAAGAAGTTCGACTAGTACCGACTCTGGTGATCGTTGGACGATCGGACGTTCATGTGGACTTCTTTGGAGAGCAGATCTTTGCAACAAAGGGCTGTTGTGATTCATTTTTCTGGACCTCCATTAAACATCATACGGAAAGCTTTGTTAAGGTACAGACTTCTACACCATAATCATCCAAAGTTATACATGGATCCTGCGATAGGGTTTCAGTTTTTATTTATTTTTCGCATTTTTCCGCTGCATTTGTGTCTCGAAACCCTTCAGAAACCTCACCCAAGTGTATCTTGAAAAATCATCAACCATTACTAAAGAATATCTTTTTCTTTCCAGTGATTGCACATTCAAAGGACCAAATAAGTCCATGTGAATCAGTTGAAATGCTTCATTGATTGAGCCACTAAGAGTGCTTTTGTGTGAAGCTCTCCTTAGCATCCCTTTTTGGCAATCCTCACACAATCCTTCTTGACAGAATTTAAGTTGAGGAAGCCCTTTCACCAATTCTCTCTTCATTAGATAATTCATTGCTTTAAAGTTCAAATGGGAAAGTTTCTTGTGCCACAACCAACTATCAAATGAGGAAGCTTTACTGTAGAAACAGTAGACTTTGTCTTTTCTCACAAAATCCAAGTCAGCTATGAAGAGGCTTCATTTTCTAACACCTTGAAGAGCTTCTTCTCCTGTCTTCTTGTTAACAATGGAGCACCTGTCTTGATCAAAGCTCACTAGAAATCCTCTTTCACAAAATTGAGTTACACTCAATAGATTGTGCTTCAAACCATTCACTAGAAAAAATTTCTCTATCCTCAAATTACCAACTTCTAGAATGCCATATCCCATTGTGATGTTGGGTTTCGAGGCATAAAACGCAGCGGATTAAACGTAAATATAACGAAAAATTTAGGAACCCTAACGCAGGATCATGTATAAACATGGACTGGTTATTGTGAAACGGAATCATACCTTTATTTGGTCTTGACTACTACGAACTCAACGGAGATCCTAGCTTTCACGACTTGTGTCTTCCTCTTGAAAACACCTCTATGGTATCCACACGAGCACCTTCAAGAACGTCTCACGATCTTGATTATGGAACGGATGTACTAGCCTCCTCTAGATGATTTCGAAATCTGCCTCTACCTTTTCTGCTACTAGGGTTCGTTTTTCTTAAAAAACTTAATACCTATTAACCCTACAGTATCTATTTATAATGGTTGGTTAATAGGCCCATAATAGCAACCCATAACAGCAAAGCCTAACCCATGTAGGTTTAGGATTAAATAATAAAACCGAATTTTATTATTTAATTAATAACTAAGTCACACTTAATTATTAATGGCAGAATTCAAATTCAAATTTATATTATTTCAATTAATTAAGTCTCACTTAATTAATATAATAAAATTCAAATAATCATCAATTAATTTAAATCTATAATTTAAATTAATTATTCCTTTAAGTACTCTATGTGTGTGACCCTATAGGCTATTATTTAATTAGCAATAATTTTATTCTCCAATAAAATTATAAACAATGAGCGGTATCTAGTAATACATCATTGCTACCCAATTAAATAATAATTAAATCGTGATTCAATAAAACCTTTCGTGATTAATGTTTCAGTGTAATATAATCCCTTTAACCATATATATTATAGATTAAACTCGAGGCATGTATTTAGTCATCCTCTTCAACATTTAATCCGGGTTTACTTGATCCATGAGTAGACTATGAAAACAAATCATTATTTGAGCACGGCCATGCATTTTATAGTCTCACTCAATCAAGAGGCCAATAATATCTCTCCTAATTATAGGAGGGTTAAATCATTTATCTATCATTCATATTTCTCATACGACTCATGATATACCCGATGTCCACTTTTATCATCACCCGGTCAAAGGTAACTTTTAATGTAGTCAAAGTATATTAATCCTCGTATAGAAATATAATGATCTCAAGTCAAAGGATCATTACACCATTATCACTGTGAGTCTTTCTTATGACTTTATTAAACATGAAGAATCTCACTGTGGGTCTGTCCAGTATCATGTACTCCTACATGTACCTATGTATTGACTTTAGTATCCCCATACTTATAACCAATGAGATGTGGTTATCAGTCAAACAACATACTAGTCTATTTGTGTATTATTATTATCCTATAATAATAATACTCGACTAGGGACATTTAAGAATATGATATATTATATAATCTCAAGTTTTAAGTCATGTACTAAACTATACAATGTGTATCATGATTCTAAGGACATTTATTATGCTAACAAATATATCGCAATAATTAAAGTCATAATAAATATGTTTATTGAATAATCAATTGACATAAAGGTTTATCAAAATAAACATTGTATTGCCTCTAGGGCACCTACACCAACATGTGAAACCAATGCTGTTGTCACCAAAAGTTACACAAGGGTCAACCATCTCCTTGAACTGTGATAACAGGGATTTATCACCTGTCATGTGTCCTGAGCATCTACTATCAATGATCCACATGATTGTTTTATTTTTCATGTTTCCCTGCAAAGCAAAATTTTCAAGTTTCTTTAGGTACTCAATTTTTATTGGGTCCATTTTGCTTAGCTAATTCACAGTTTGAAGTTGATTCAGTTGTGATTCCTTCTCTTGCTTTTAGCAAGACTCCTATAGCTACCCATTCAGATTTAATTACTGGTTTGATAGCTTTTCTCTTGGATGGATTGTTCATCCTAACTTTAGGTGGACTTGGAGTCTTTGCATTTATAGTTTTATCACTTTTATGCAGACATTCTTGATTATTAGCAAAAGGCATATTAAAGCATATATTCATCAAGTTCATTTTACATAAAATGCAATCAAAATCACCACAGTGAGTAACTTGTTTGTTCTTTAAAAGCATGCTGTGTAAATTTCCATTAACAGAGGTAGCATTCTTAACATTTGACTTGTTCTTATTGCAAACATGAGTTAGAGGACTAGAAGACCCACAATTACTGCACAACTTTCTAGGAGCATTGGGAATATAATCATAATTATTTTTCTTGTTAATTCCTAGTTTTCCATTTCTGTTCTTCTTGGTCTTCATGACAGTATGTTTAGAAGTTACTGCTAGGCTAGTGTTGACAGTAGGTTTAGATGGAGTCGTTTCGACAGTAAGTTTGGATATCATAGTCTTGACAACATCTTTTGAACTTACTGTCTTGCCAGTATTGACAGCATCTTTTAAACGCAGGTTACTGTCAAGGTCAAAACTAACTGTCTTGGGGATTTTGACAGTATCTTTTGCCTTAAGGGACTTAATGACATATTCATTGTCCTCATCATCTATCCTTTATTTAATTATCATGCTTACAATGTTATATGCTTATGTGGTAGTTAAATGATATAGTATAAGTTAACAACATAATTATTTGTATGTTAAATATTTGATGAGTATTAGTCAAAGATATCTTGCCTAATTGCTCTGATATTTTTTTAATATTTTGTTACAAATAATTGTGGCACTTTTGGTATTAGTGATATTATTTAGAATCTATGTTTTAAGTAATTAATATTTATTTTAAAAATCACTAATATTGGAAGGCGAAGTATTTTCTAAGTCATATGTATAAGATTCTCAATATTTTATATACTTAGAAAATATTTCTAAAATTTGATTTTATTTGTGAGGAGTTGTAATTAGGATCACAAGTATTAAATGTCAATATATTTAAAGGACTTGTGAATTTCTATTCAACTATTTTCTCGAACTTATGTATATTAATAATAATTTTTATGAGTATAATTGTAATATGCTAATGTAACAATTATTAGATATAGCGTAGGAAGTTAAATGCTAATATTCAATCCTATGAATATCTAGTATTTAGCAAAATTATTTTATCTTATTAAAATTATGGATTGAAGCAATTCAATTATTACTACTTTCATAATTCTGATTTGATAAAATATTAAAAGCATAGTTTCTTACAGTTTGAAATTATTGATAATTATCAAGTAATGATATTTTGTTAATGTTTATATGCAATTAATTGTGATATTTTTAATATTAGTGATAATACATATTGTTTATCTGAAACCACTAATAATAAAAATATGTCTAAATGCTTATTGTTCTACTGAATAATTGCCACATGTTATTTGATTTATATATGCATGTCTGTGGTAACTGTTTAGTATTACTATTTAGTTTTCTTTCTTTGACTGAATTTTAAACCTGAATCGTTGAAAAGAATTTCTTGTCTATTTTTTTTCTCCAAAATGTTTTATCTTACAATACATTCACTTTCTATCAGTTTTAAAGAAGAAAATATCAAAAAAAATTCAAAACTTCTCTTTTGAAAATCTTTTGATTTACAGCCCTTCTTTATTTTCTAAATTCTTGGGTGTGAATCAAATTTTTCTTGAGGATAATTTTTCTCCAATCTCAAAATCTTTTATCCTCTCTCAAAAGCTAGTTTTGAAAGTTTTATCTTTAAAAGCTTTTTCTCTCTTAATTTTTCCTTTTAAAGTGGCAGAAACTTTGTGACAGCTATTTTATTCAGAGGAATTGTTTTTACTTTAAGGTACCAATCACTTGTAAAATGATTTGTTTTTAAACACCTTGTTTCAATGTATGTTTCACATTGATTCATAGTACCTAAATAGTGGTTGTTGCTTTGAAGGCCTAGTACTGTATTGTGAAGCATACATCCAACCCCAATTGTCCTATTTTTATTTTAAGTCAGGGATAGTATCAGGTGGACGAAAATGATGTAAATCATAATTGCATTATGAGTCGGAAAATCATAGTCCTCTATCTAATAAGGATGTTTTGCAAAACTATTTTTAAAACTTATAGTATTAGATTTTAATGGAAATGAGTCATTTTATTGAGATATAATTTGGTAAGAGAGTTGAATTTCTTCTTTGGTATAAATTCCCGCATTTTTTATGGGAAGTTTTCCTTATAAAAAATTCATAAGGGATAGAAACTTTCTTCTCTAATACACTTTTCCGTGTTTTATTATGAGACAAGTATCTTAAAGAAAATTTCGTATCATGCTCTTAAATGATAAATCTTTAGATCCGATAAAACTCTTTTACTAAAAGCGCTTTAATGCAATCCATTACCATTCCTTATTATATTTTTCCTTCTTTTTGAGATGAAAAATATGTTTTGGAATGTTAAGGTGATTATCTTTCTATCTTGATTGATTATATCCTTTTAGCCCCTAGTGACTTTAGAAGCTAGCTGTTTTCCCAGTCGTACAAGTAGAAGGGGGGGTTGAATACTTGTATGTCTTTTCTGCCTGATTAAAAATCAAATTAAGAACAAACTCAAACACAAAAATATGAATAAGTACTGTTTTGTATTATTGATTTGTGAATACAAAACTCTCCTAGGGTGTACACAAACCCTAGCAGCTTCTCTGTGTTTATCACAGCAACTCTCTCTATCTCTATGCTCTCACAAAATTTCACTCAGACAATTATGCTTCGACTTCCACACATTTATAATTAGGTTTCATAGAGTTTATATAGAGAGCTGCCTATTAACTAATAACAGAAAGAAAAATTACAATAGGAATAAAATTCCTAATTATTAGTTGACAGTTTCCTTCTAGAATTCTCTTTCTTTCCCATAGCATATCTGCAATATATTTATCTTGATCTTCGAAGACTTTCTATTCCTGTGATCTTCTTCCAAATTTATCCTCAACTGTATAGACTCTGAAATCTTCAGACTCTGATCACATGTAGACTCTGATAGATCATAGACTCTGATAGTCTATAGACTCTGATCACCATCCAGACTCTGATCTTCATGCAGACTCTGGTTTCACTTTCTACAGAAATTCTTCTAAGTACAAGTAACATATATGTTGACCATCTAGACTCTGATTATACATTTCAGAGACTAGAAAGACTTATTACAGATAAACTGAGCTAGACCCTGTTCTAGTATTTTGTACATCATCAAATGAATATATTCCTAACACTAGCCAAGAGATTGAAAACCCATCAATCTCTTACCCCAGGCATTAGTACCAAACACTAATTCATCCACTCCTATATATTAAACCCTAGAGATATAAGGAAACTTTGTAAGTTAGAGGTTGATAAGGGAGAAACTGCACTTGATGCATCAAATAAGGATGAAGTCGGAAGTGCACCCACAACTCTACCTCCAGAGATGAAAAGTAGTATATAAAATGAGGTAACTGTAAGCTCATTTGCATCTTCTCAAAGGGATGCAGAGCTTAAAAGACAATTAAACTGTCTCTGGAATCATTCCCTCAATAGGGCGAGTCCATTAAAATTCGCTCGTCAGCCATAGCATCTTGTAATGAGTCAAGCACACCACCGACACTCTTGTTGATGGTAAGCCTAAATAGATAAATTCTAGGAACACATTGCAATACATGCACAGTGAGAGGTATAGGCATTCAGAGGAGATACAGACTCTAATTAGCCATACATTACATTGTCAAAGGTATTTACCTCAAACAGAAGTTAATCTTCTGCATCCCTAAAGGGAGGTCTCTTGTTCAGATTTATCTGGGCTTGAGAGGCAACTACCTGACAAGAATTCTTCGGATAAGGCAATTACTTTTTCTAGTTATTAGTTGAGTTATCCTCTTTATGAGATTTGTTTACTAAGTTTAACAATCAAATAGGGGAAGATTGTTGGTGAGATTACGAAGCTGTATGAATAGTAATTGTGATAACTCAATATTAGAACAAGACAGGTAAATAATACTATATCTACACGAAAATCAGGAAGAAATGAATACAAGGAAAATACAGTGAATCAAGACAGAAGAAGAAGTTTTGAAGTCTACTACATGTCACTGAGAGAAGTTCATTAATATGTTCAAGCCTCAGTGAAGAATAATGTGTAAAGACTTTCAGGGTTTCAGAAGTGTTGAAGATTCAGTATAAAAGTGTCACTAGAAGATTTCAGTGTACCAACATTGATTGAAGATAGACAGTGTTCGAAGCATAGGAATCTAGAAGATTGAAGACATGGTGAAGACAAATGATTAAGAAGACAGCTGCAGTCTTGGAGTTATAGTCACTGAAAGAAGTTCATTTGAATATTCAAGTGTCAGTGAAGAATAAAGAATAAAGTATTCAAGATTGTAGTAGTAATGAAGACGTTGTCTAAGTACTAGAAAAGATTCTAGTTAAAGTACAGTGTTTAATGACATTCATTGTTTGAAGCAATGCAACAGTCCAAGGTTAATCAGCTGAAACAGAATAGAAATCAAGAGAATTTAATTCAGTGTTAGTCGTTTGTGAACCAGAACAGTGCACTAAGCGTCAGCACAACAAGAAGATAATTACCTTGATGTATCGGAAGAAAATTAGTTGTTGGTCCCTGATATTGTAGAGGGGGGGGGGGTTGAATACAATATCTGAAAATTAATCGCGGAATAATTGGATTTAAAATATTATTTTAATTACTCGCGAAATATTAATTAGAATGAAATATTGTTCAAGTGAAAGATATAATTTTAAATTGATTAGTATTACAAAATTAATATTAAGAAAACTGTAATATAATTGGTAAAAGTTCTAGAACAAATTTGACATGAATTGTTCGTGTCTTACAATTATATTCCAAACTCAGCACATAAATCTGTGAATATTACAATGCAGATAAATTACTGAATTTGATCTGATTTCTAACACTTAACAAATGAAGCAAACTCCTCATATTTATAGAGGTTGGAAAAAGGTTGGTATGACCTTTTTCAATATGACTTAATTTATAGAAATAAAGTCTGTATGACCTTTTATAACACTTGTATGACTTATAAAACACTGGGCAAGACTTATTTCTCTCGGTATGACTTATTATATTAATTAAAAAATCGGTATGACTTTTTAATTAAATAAAAAATCACTCCAGCATGACCTTTGATCAAAGAAAATTCGGTATGACTTATTATATATATATATAAAAAGTCTCGGTATAACTTTATGTCGGCAGTAGCTCGGTATGACTTATTTATATATGTATATATGAATTTTTTCGGTATGACTTATTTATATATGTATAAAACAGTCTCTCGGTATGACTTATAAAAAATCATCCGGTGTGACTTATTTAAGTCATTCAGAATATATATATATATATATATATATATATATATATATATATATATATATATATATATATATATATATATATATATATATATATATATATAAGTCATTCTAACTAGGTTCTTTTATGATAAATTAATTCTACTTAAATCAATTAAATAATTTATAAATTAAATTAAATTCAACTTGAATTAATTTAATTAAATAAATTAAATAATTAACTTACTTGGTTTGTAGAAATAAAATATCATATAGAACTTGTTTCAACTGCAGTCTTCTTGATTTTTCTTTGTCTTCTGATCTTGAAACCTCTTGATTAAATGAAGAATAAATATTTATATTTAGTTGACACACGAATGTACTGTCTGGTTCATTTGTGTCATACTAATAAATATTCTCCTTTTAATTACTTTTAATTAGAGGCCTTCTGTCATTTCTTCTGCTTCACTGTCTTCATTCTTCTTCTGGAATCTACTTGTAGTAACCACTTGAAATCTTCTATATCTTCTGTTTACTATAGAATCACTACTAAATTATTTTCACTGACGCTTGAACATAAAAATGAACTTCTTCCAGTGTTGAGTAACAACCCCATAAAAATACTTCTGATACTTGGATCCTTTGTGATTAGTTGATTGTCTTCGTCTTGATTACTGCTTGGTGCTTATTATTTACTTCTATTTATTAGCTAGAGTTGAGTTGTCATCTAATTATTACAAATAGGCCTAGTCATATGCCTTTCAATCTCCCCCTATTTGTTGTTAAACATTTAACACACAAATTCCTAGAGGATAACTCAACTAACAACTAAGAAAGTAGTACGACATTTAATGACTGTAAATAATAAACAAAAGTTCTGGTTTTATATTTAACAATTTTCCAAATTCATACATAAAAGATAAGTACAAGATAGTTGTTCCTCTAGCACTGAACAAAAATAACATTGATTCTATCTTGACCTATCCAGGACTTCAGTCTTATGCAGTATCAACTTCACCTTCTTCTAAATTTGAACTTCTGTGCACAGGTGTCCTTGGTACCTCTTCAACTTCACCCGGAGTTGCGGTTGACTCTCCATACAATCTTCTCTGTTTAGCCTTTGCTAGCTGAAACATGACTTCCTCTTCAATAGGATCTACAGCTTCTTTTTGTACATCATAAGGCTGTGTAGAATCTATCTTTTGCATTTGCCTGATGTATGATTTAATGTTTCTGGATAAACAGTAGTTCCTTATTTTCTGTGCAGCATCTAGCTTGGCTTGTGATCTGAATCCTTTTGATCTCAACATCCTTTCAACTTGGATCATATACCTCACCGTGTAGCCCTTAAATGATTCCTCATCTAGCTTTATGATTTGATACAACTTGTTTGAGAAAAATCTCACTTCATGAGGATCATTTAATATCTGAGGACTAGCAGCCGTTGCTATATCTCTGAGTCTGTCCCTGAGTAGTTCATTTTCTTCTGAGCTTCTCTTCACTTTGTTTAACAGAACCCATACTGCTGATAGTGATCTTTTTCGGAAGAATTTCAAAGATACTCTGAATGTTCCATTCCGGTGAGTGTAGACTAGTATTTGCCAGTCTTCAAGAATGTGATCCACTAGAACAGTGATATAATCAACTTCTTCTTTCAATGCCTTCATGAAGTTATCCAGATTATCATTTGAATCTTCAAGACTTTTGATAACTGAAAGCATTTGTCTATCTTCAAACGGTCCTTGCTGAGACTTGTCTAGTATTTTCCTTGCTGCATCCCATCTGTCCCCTATCTTCATCTCAATATCTTGTTTTTTCTTCTTCACTGCTAAGGCCCAAAGCTTCTGTTTTTCTAAGCTTGCCTCTCTTTCAGCTTGGGTTCTTTCCTTGACTAGAGCTTTTAAATTTATAGTTTTGGCATGGCTTGCCTTGATGTCTTCCTTTAGCTTCCTCATTGCCTCTTCATAGGCAGGATCATGCTCTTTTTCTTTTGGAAATAGAAATTCATCATCAAAGATAGCTTCATCTTCAGCTCTGCAGTAGTCAGGATTGAAACCTTGATTTTCCATACTTACTTCATCAATGAGTTTTTCTTGTTGATAATACTGTTCCTCTGGAATAAATGTCTGAATTTGATCTTCTTCAGAGTACAGTTTTGCTTTCCCTTTGTTTTGAGTAGTAGCCTCTTGATCTCCAGCTACTTTCTCTTGTGATTTCTCCCCCTTAGTTGAGGGATCCTCTTGAGTTTTGGATGATTCAAAGGATGCTACCAATTTTTGCACAGTCAAGTAGACCTGCTTCATTCCTTCATTAAGATGTGTC
Organism: Oenanthe sinensis; assembly: GCA_028671895.1. NCBI lineage: Eukaryota > Viridiplantae > Streptophyta > Magnoliopsida > Apiales > Apiaceae > Oenanthe > Oenanthe sinensis. The sequence continues at coordinate 2,514,871 of CM053812.1, forward strand.
ATGCCATCATCCAGTTTACTGAAACGTTGAGTAGAGATCTTTTCATTTTCAATGATTGTTAAGGTCAAGCGTTTCTCAACTTCATCAATCTTTTCATGTAATTTGTTGACTTCTTTCATGTCTTCAGCAATAAGATTCTGCGCATCCTGGATATTTTGAGTTTTTAGGAGAATAGATGACTTGACACTTTCAACATCGTTTCGCATAATTGTCAGCTGTTGTGTTATAGAGGCAGATGTAGACTTTTCTTCTGCTTGAGCTTTAACTTTTACCAACTCAGCCTGAACAATTTGCATTTCCTTCTGAAGAGCTTCCATTTTGGATAATAGTTCACTGTGTGTGTGTGCACTCATCTCACCTGCACTCCTATTTAGCTCACTATCACTCTGTGCATGTGTTTCACTCTGTGTTTGCCTCACATCACTCATGTTTAGCTCCTTTCCAGATCCAGATGTTGTACCTGTAAATACAACAATAGCTTTTGAAGAGTCGAAATGCTCTTCTGATGCCTGTGAAGGCGCGTCCTCAACAAGATTAACTTGCCTTGGCTCCGCTACTGACGTAGCTACTCCGTGAATGGAGTCCCATCTCCCTCTATGGAGTGGTTGCCTCTCAAATCCACCAGTGGATTCGAGACCTTCTCTAATGAGAACTGGATGTAAGAAATCCAGGGGGGTCACCACCTTAGATAATGTATTGAATGGCTCTTGAGAATCTGTGGTGCCCCTTAGTACCTCGGAGGGTATCTGATGCTGCACTGCATCGAAAATGTCATGGTCCACAACATAGGTGGCATCCGACGAGTTTTTATTAAAAACATTTTCTTCAACTAATGTGCCCTCATGTGTTGGTATTTCTTCAAGTGAAGGTTCTGCTAGAGTGATTGCTAGCAGTGTGTTTTCCTCACTATCTGATGCTGTGGCTGAGCAGCGAATTAGATCACCTGGTTGAGCAAGTGTATCTAGATAATCTTGAATGGCCATATTAAAATCCATATCCCATTGACTGGAATAGGTTGAGGCTGCAGTTGTCTCAGGGTCAACTCTAGAAATTTTTGAAGGAGGAGACAGAGCTGCGGGTTCACTCACATCAGCACCAAGACCCTTAACTATTCTGACAGGTTTCTTCCTTTTTCTGACTTTAAGCGAAAAGGAGGATGAAGGAGAAACTGTTTGAGGCTCTAATTCAGCTGGGGGCAGAACCTGTGTGTTTTCAGGTTCGTAGCTGATATCCTGAAGTGTAAGAACACCATCATATTCCGCCACAGATAAATCTAACAGTGCAGTGGATATATCTATAGGTATTGAACTAGAAGATTGTGAGTGAGATATTACCTGATGATCTTGTGCCACTTGATCGACATGCTGAGCAGCTTCAAGTAGAAGGTGCACAGGATGATCTACTTGTATTGGCACTTGTTCCTGCACAGGATTAACAATGTGATCTAATATCTCAGCCATATATTCCGTCCTTACCACTTGCACATCTTCAAACTTGGGGTTGTTGTGGAGCCTTGCAAATAAGTTGTTCTGAGAAGTAGGAGATTCTTCTTCAGGACTATTCTGAAATAGGGCTTTGTCTTCATCCATCAACAAGTCATTCATGAACAGCATTAGGAACCTCAGATAGTAGACTTGTACATTCTGTTCCCTGCTTTCTGGTTTCCCCATTTTCCTGATTATTTCTTTTAGAATCAACTTCCCAAAATTTATCCTCCGGTTGTGGGCCACAGAAAACCCTATGATTTGGAGTAGTGAAGATATATTGTTGAAGTTGTTCTTTGTAGTGGGTGCAAACACTTTGGCTAATGTGTCAAAGAAGTAGTCTCACTCGCTTACCAATTTGGACTTTGTCAATCTTACCAAATTGATCTCACCCTGATATCGAATGGTATAGAAAAATTCTAGAATTTCTGGTACAGTGGGTGGATCCATGAAGTTGTCAGTTGGAAAGCCCAAAATTCTGTTCACGTCCTCTTCAGTCACCATATATTCACGATCTCCTATGCTGAAAGAGAATTGAACTCTGCCTGCAGTACTCCTATTCCTAGTAGTGGAATACAGAGCCCTAAGTGCTAACACTTGCAATGGGGCGTCTAGAGTAATTGTAGTTCTTACAAGTGAATGTACTATCTGGGAAAGTCGAAATTCCAAAGAAAATGAGTAAAATTTCAAGTACAAACCTGGGAATACTATCTCGAACATCAAGTCGAATATTCGAGATAATGTTCGAGATGGGACTCAAGTCGAACATCAAGTCGAATATTCGAGATAATGTTCGAGATGGGACTCAAGTCGAACATCAAGTCGAATATTCGAGATAATGTTCGAGATGGGACTCAAGTCGAACATCAAGTCGAATATTCGAGATAATGTTCGAGATGGGACTCAAGTCGAACATCAAGTCGAATATTCGAGATAATGTTCGAGATGGGACTCAAGTCGAACATCAAGTCGAATATTCGAGATAATGTTCGAGATGGGACTCAAGTCGAACATCAAGTCGAATATTCGAGATAATGTTCGAGATGGGACTCAAGTCGAACATCAAGTCGAATATTCGAGATAATGTTCGAGATAGAGATTAACTCGAACAATTTCCCAGACTTGGAAAAAAAAAATTTCGAATATTCTTCCCAGACTCAGAATTTTCAAAATTTTTAATTTTGAAGATAGTCATAATAATTTGGCAATTTTTGCAATAAAAACAACAATTAAAATTTTGCCAAATTATTATAAATATCAATCCAAGGAATTTTAATAAAGCAAACAATTAAAAACATTCCTGGACAATTCTAAGGCCTTTAAATTAATAAAAATTACATGAAAAAAAACTGAAAGGAATATGAATTAACTCCCCCTATGTTCATGCAATCTAACCAGCATAAATTCAAAGATTTAACCAATAATTACACATAAAGCACAATGAATTTATGTAAAATAACACAACATGCATCCTAAAATACTCATTACTTAACCATTTTAAAGTCTAAGTCCATAATGATTAATTAGCATGCAGAAGTGATATTTTGAGCAATTGTAGAGATTATTTACATATGTTTTCAACTTTGTATCAATAAAACAGGCAAATGACAAGACTAAAAACATATGTACATGTTCAAAACTGGAATTTTACAGATAGGAGAAATCACTAACTTGTGTTAAGCATCCCCAATTCACCAACCAACCTTGTGAATGTTACTTCATCAAGAGGTTTAGTGAATATATCTGCAATTTGTTGCATTGTGGGCACAAAATATAACTCCACAGACCCCTCCTCGACATGTTCTCTAATGAAGTGATACCTGATGTCTATATGCTTGGTTCTCGAGTGGTTTACAGGATTGTTGGTCATGGCAATGGCACTTGTGTTGTCACACATGATTGGAATCTTTTTGTGCCCCATGCCATAATCTTTCAATTGGTTCCTCATCCACAGTATTTGAGCTACACAGCTTCCAGCAGCAATGTACTCAGCTTCAGCAGTAGAAGTAGATACTGTGTGTTGCTTTTTGCTTTGCCAGGACACCAATCTTCTGCCAAGAAATTGACATGCACCAGATGTGCTTTTTCTATCAATCCTGCAACCTGCATAGTCTGAATCCGAATAGCCAATTAGATTAAAACCTGTATCTCTTGGGTACCAAATCCCTAGATTTGATGTTCCCTTGAGATACCTAAAGATTCGTTTGACGGCTATGAGATGTGATTCTCTAGGATCCACTTGGAACCTTGCACACAAACAAGTTGCGAACATAATATCGGGTCTACTTGCAGTTAAATAGAGGAGTGAGCCAATCATACCTCGATAGCTTGTGATGTCAACTGGTTTACCTGATTTGTCTTCATCAAGCTTCGTGGCTGTTGCCATGGGAGTCTTAGCTGTTGATGCATCTTCTAGATTATACTTCTTGATTAAATCTTTGATGTACTTGGACTGACAGATAAGGATTCCATCTTTTCTTTGACTGATCTGTAATCCAAGGAAGAAGGACAGCTCTCCCATCATGCTCATCTCATACTTATCCTGCATTAACTTGGCAAATTTCTCGCACAAGCGCTCATTAGATGACCCAAAAATAATATCATCCACATAGACTTGAACAAGTATTAAATCACTTTTTACATTTTTATAGAACAATGTTTTATCAATTATTCCCCTAGTAAAACCACTTGCAATTAAGAACAAGGATAGGGTTTCATACCATCGTCTTGGGGATTGTTTGAGGCCATAGACAGCTTTGAAGAGAAGGTACACAAAATCTACAAGCTCTGGATCAACAAAGCCAGGTGGCTGTTCCAGATATACTTCTTCTTCTAGCTCTCCATTCAGGAAGGCACTTTTCACATCCATCTGAAAAACCTTGAAGTTCTTGTGTACTGCAAAGGCCAAGAACATCCTGACTGCCTCAAGTCTTGCAACTGGAGCATAGGTCTCATCATAATCAATACCTTCTTTTTGAGAATAACCCTTCGCTACGAAACGAGCCTTGTTTCGCATTACAAGTCCGTCTTCATCCAGTTTATTTCTGAATACGCACTTAGTTCCAATTACTGATCTGTTCTTCGGTCGGGGTACCAGCTTCCAAACTTTCTGCCTTTCAAACTGATTGAGCTCTTCTTGCATTGCAATTACCCAATCAGCATCACCAAGAGCTTCTTCTATTTCTTTAGGTTCAAGCTTGGATAAGAACCCAGAATATAAGCAAATATTAGCCATGTCAGCTCTTGCAGTTCTTCTAGTAGTCACACCAGCATCTGGATCACCAATTATTAATTCAAACGGATGGTCTCTACTCCATACTCGTTCTCTTAGAAATTGTCTTGATGATTCAACTTGACTTTCTGAGTTGTTGTGTTGACTACTTGTGGTATTTCCACTAACTCCCCCTGAGTTAGTGCCAGCTCCTACAGAACTAGTGTCATCTCGTCTTGAGCCTTGAACGCTTGTCTTTGAGCTGCTATTTACTCCCTCTGAGTTGTTGCAGGATCGTGCGGAAGAAGTTTCTTCTGATCTTGTAGGATTCGATTGTTCATTAAGCTCAGATGTTTCTTCACGAACACTTGGAACATTTGAAATGATAACCTACTCAGGTTCATCTTCAGGTTCATCTAAGTCCAGATTCTGAAATTTAAGGGACTCTGGTTCACTAGAATCTTTAGATATTGATGGGAGTTTGGTATCGTCGAATCTGACGTTGTAGCTTTCAGTCACTTTTCGATCATTCACTAAGAATACCCGATAAGCTGCCACCACATCTGTAGAATAACCAACAAAGATTCCTTCTCGAGCTTTTGCTGCAAATTTTCCTAGATTTTCATTATCTATAAGCACATAGCATTTAGCTCCAAAGACATGAAAGTATTTGATTGTAGGTCTTCTGTTATTCATTAGTTCACATGGTGTCTTTTCTTTATCTTTTATGATCAGGGTTCTATTCTGAGTGTAACACACTGTACTCACTGCTTCGGCCCAAAAGTAAAGAGGAAGTTTTGAATCATACAACAATGTTCTTGCTGCTTCAACCAAAGTTCTGTTCTTCCTTTCAACTACTCCATTTTGCTGTGGAGTTCTCGGGGCTGAGTACTGACGACGTATTCCCTTAGATACACAGAAGTCATTCAGCACTGCATTCTTAAATTCAGTACCGTTGTCTGTTCTAATCGTCTTTACAGTAAGTGTTGAAACATTCTCAATTTGAGTGATGTGATTAATGATTAGGAAAGATACTTCGTCTTTCGTCATTGCGAACAATACCCATGTATACTTGGAGAAGTCATCCACGATTACCAAAGCATATCTTTTCCTAGATAAGGACAGGACATTCACTGGGCCAAACAAATCCATATGAAGAAGTTGTAAAGGCTCAGTGATACTAGAAATTTCTTTACTTTTATGTGATGCTCGCTTTGACTTTCCCATTTCACAAGCTTCACAGAGTCCTTTAGGAGCAAACTCCATCTGTGGTAGATCTCTCACTAATTCTCGCCTCGCGAGAGCATTCATCGTTTTGAAGTTTAAGTGAGATAGCTTTTTGTGCCATAACCAGCTTTCATCATCTGAAGCTTTGCTGTAGAAACAGGTGACTTCATTCTGATTTGCCGAATCCATGTCTGCAACAAAAAGATCTGCCTTACGAACTCCTCTTAAAGCCAATGAACCTTCCTTAATGTGAGTGATTGACACGCCTTTCTTATTGAAGACAATTTCGTATCCTTTGTCACAGAACTGACTGATACTCAACAGATTGTGCTTCAATCCCTCAACATAAGAGATATCTTCAATGATGACATTGCCAGTCTTCAGTTTGCCATATCCCTTCGTCACACCTTTGCTGTCATCTCCAAAGGTAACATAAGGGCCAGCTTTCATAACCAACTCTGTAAGCAGGGACTTGTTTCCTGTCATATGCTTTGATGCTCCACTATCTAGCACCCATAAGACTTTATTTCTTTTCTGCTTAATGCCCTGCAATGACAGATTGGTTAGGCGTTCTTCGGAACCCAACTTTGATTGGGCCCGGCTTTTCTATAAGATCGATAGTTATCAGGTATAATAACAGGAGATGCACTCTTTTTAACATTACTAGAGCTTTCGACTTTGTCTTTCCCTTTTTCAGACTTGACAGATTTGTCAGTCTTAGGAGAAGGCTTGTCACTCCTAACTTTAGGAGGACTGGCAGTCTTAGCTCTCATATGCTTCTTCTTGACATTAGAACTAGTAGCAGTATTTAGACATGTTTGACTAGTTGCATTCATCAAATTTACAAAAGTTTGCATGACGTTAAAAGTGCATGGCATACAATTAGGTTGACCACATTGTGCATGATTCTGATGCATGTTATTCATTGTATGTGGTACAGGCATGGCATGTGAAACATGAATATTCACGTTAGATTTACATGCATAAGAAAGATGTTCAGTAGATTTACAGTGATAACATGCTTTCTTTACTCGTTCTACCTTAACCTCCTTTATGCCCTTTTCCTTTTTACCCTGATTCTTAACAGCCTTAGCTCCTAATCCTGGTCTAGATTCTTCTCTAGGGGATTTGATTTTAACTTGCTTAATAGGAGTTATCGGTTGTTCTCTCTGGCGATCTTCCATCTCTAACTCATATCTAACTAATAATTCAGTCTCTTCTTCTTCTTGAGGAACGAAGTGTTTAAAGATAGGTTTGACAGTAGATTTAAGAATGCTAGGTATTTCATTTTTAATCTTACTTGAACTAGTATCTATAGGTCTTTTTCCATCCTTCTTCGATAAGTTAGAATAGTCAAGTCCTACACCTACTCCAGTTATCTTCTTAAATGTTCCACTATCAACATTCACTTTACTAGCTGCTAGTTTATAAGCTTCGCATTTAGTTTCTAACTCAGCTAGTTTATTCCTTAGACATGCTTCTATTTCTTCCTTAAGGTTGAGCTTGTGTTCCAAAGTTTTAATAGAGTCTCTTAGGGAAGTATCTATAGTGCAAACGGCCTCTAATTCTTCCACTTTTGCCTCAAGCATTCTGCACTTGGCAACAATTGTTTTCTGTTCTTTTTGAGAAGTATTTAGGCTTTTGCACAGCATATAGATCTCTTCGCTAAGAGCCCCGTTCTGCACCTTATAATCATCTAGAGACATTTCTTCCTTAAGGGTTAGAACTGGTACCTCTGGTTCATCTGACGTTTCAGCCATGAGGGCAAAGTTTGCTGTATGAGTAACTTCTTCCTCATCTGAATCATCCCACGCTCTTCCTTCTGTGACAACTAAAGCTCTTTTTCCATGTCTTTCCTTCACCAGGGCCTCATACTTGCTTTTGAGGGCTTCATAAGTTTCTTTTGGATATGTCTGTTTAGGCTTCTTGCAATCTGTAGCAAAGTGTCCAGCTTCACCACAGTTATAACATTTGAACTTCATTTTGAAATCCAAAGGAGATTTGTAGCTGGTACTCTTGCCTTTGCCTTTGTAACCTTGAGAACTACCACCACCCCTAGTAACCCGATAGTAAGATGAAGATTTACTCTGCGGTCGGTTACTCTTTCTGAATCTTATATTGCTGAACTTCCTTGCCATGTATGCCACGACACTGTCATCCATATTGTCCAGCTCTTCTTGGGTGAAGTAGTCGTCATCACTATTTGATGTGCACTCATCATCATTTTCAACTTGAGGTGATGCAGGTGATGACCTAGGCTTTTCTGCAACCATTGCCTTTTTAGACTCTACCTCATCAGCAACTAACCCTGATGCAGCTTCTTTTCCTCTTGAATCATTATCCCATGCTTGATCTTGAAGTGTTTCCAGCTCATAGGTCTTTAGAATTCCATAGTATTCTTCCAGAGTTGTTGTGTGCAAATCTCTGGTTTCTCTAACAGCATAGACTCTATGTTCAATACTTTTTGGCTGGTTCCTCAGATATCTCGTATTGACTTTAACCACGGGGAGAGTTACACCTCTCAGATTCAAATCCAAAACCAACTGACTGAATCTTAGATAGACATCGGTTATACTTTCTCCTTTTCTTATTCTGAAAGTGTCATACTCCATCTTGAGTATAAGTGTTTTGTTGCTTCTGACCTCAGAGGTACCTTCCATGACGACCTTTAGCTTGTCCCAAATCTTCTTTGCTATAGTTAGTCCTTTAACTACGTTAAACATCTCATGATCTAGGGATTCCATCAGTGTTTGTCGAACGGATGTGTCGAAAGATATCTGCTCCTTATCAGCATCTGAAAAGTCTACTGCCTTCTTCGGCTCAGACCGTTGTGGTACAACCACATCTCCTTCCATATGCTCAGGAACAACAACCATTGGTACAAATTTACCTTTATCGAGAACTTCCAGATATTCAGGATTGACGGACTCAAGGTAAAGTTTCATTCTCAACACCCATTCTTCATAATGATCTCGGTCGAACATTGGAATCTTGAAATTGTTTTTAGGTGCCATCTAATGTGGATTTAAAGTAAAGATAATAAACTTTTCTTATTACTTGAGTAGTAATTAAAAGAAAATTAAATTATCTCAAAATAAATCAAACTTCAAATTTTGATCACCAAAAAAAATTTCTAAGTACCAGGACAAGGCTAAGTAGAATATCTATGTAGAACTTCTGCCTAAGTCGAAATTCTCCAAGTAGAATATCTTAAGTCGAATATTCAAGTAGAATATTCAAGTAGAATATTCAAGTAGAATATTCAAGTAGAATATTCAAGTAGAATATTCAAGTAGAATATTCTATGTAGAACTTTTGCCTTGGATAAAATTTGCTGCAGGTCACTTATCACACTTTTTGACTTTTGTGGTTTTTCTCACCCAACTCACCTAACACACGTGCAAGGTACTGAATATCTTCTGTAATACTTTTTGCTGTGAGATATATGTCAAATCAAAAGCCAATAACACCTTTTTGTCTTTTTGAAAAGGAAATCAAAAAATTGCTGGGTTTGTCTTCTTTAACAAGAATAATGATGAACACTCAAGAACACCAATTATCAAAGTACCCAGATTAATTCACAAAAATTATCTAAAATCCATCCAAGCTAATTAATCACACCTGGAGTATTTAAATAATTTTTCGGATGAGTTTTCACTAGAAACAAATTAAGGCCCACTTTTCGAGACAAATTGAAAAGTAGTTCTGGAAGATGAAAACTCACAAATCTTCTACCAAACACAAGGATCTATGTTTTGTATATTAAACATGAAGCTCTGATACCAATTGTTAGGTCCAAATGTGTTGTAGAGGGGGGGTGAATACAACTTTACAAATTTAAGAAGCAATAAATGCAATGTAATAAATGAACATACTGATTCAAGGAATATATGTTTTATATATATCTTGAAAAGGTTGCTACAACATTCATTACAAAGTACATCAGAAGTAAAGAGGGTAGTAAATGATACTAAGCTCGGTGAATATACTCTCTCTCTTTTACAAGTATTTTTCTCGAAAATATTGCTCTTTTTTTAAATAATACACAAGTACTTCTATTTATACTACTTGTAATCTATGTCCTGTAGACTTCAAAGACTAAGATGTACGTGGCCCAATGTTGTCCACATAAATCTTATCTTATCTTGAAAGCTTGGAAATCTGCCAATTAGATGATGCCATGTGTCATGTTGAAACTGCCCTCCATGTAGAATATCTACTTGAGAATTTCTACTTGGCCATCTCGAACATCTAAGTAGAATTTCTACATAGGAATGTTCTACTTGGCTATCTCGAACATCTAAGTAGAATTTCTACATAGGAATGTTCTACTTGGCTATCTAGAACATTTTGCACTTAGAGAAATTCTGGGCTTCAACTTGAAACTTCAATGCAACATCTTGAACTTGTGATTTCTTTATGTCTTCCATATTCTTCAACAAGCTCTTGAACCTGGATCTCTATTACTGACATAAACATGCTATCAATGTCCTGACACTTGATGCAATGGTCTGATTCATAAGTGACTAGTCTTGATAGTGTTTCTGCTTCTTGAATAGATTACCATATTCGATTAGTAATGTGGCTTTCCAAATATTGCTTTCCTTCTTGTTCACTTGAAATCAATTAGTCTTATTGATACTGATTGCTATGATCTTGAATCTTTAGGTTACAAATCACTGAGGCATGAACAACTCTGACTTGAACTTCTTTCAATGATTTCTTCTTTATTTGATCATAGTTAACATGTTGAATTGTATCAATTACACTGTCTTCATTTAGCATTGATTTCTTTGTGGCTTCAAGTTCTTGATTGTCTTCTGGTTAAGTATCTTTTCTTTTAGTTGAGTTACATAAGTTATAGTGTTACAAGTTTAGACACTCTGCCTTTCAACACTGAAAGCACTGTAGGAGGCACAATAAAACACCTAGGCATAACAAAATACTTATGAATAAGTTTTTATGTACTTTTGTTGTTCCTATACACTGCAAGCAGTATAGGAGGCGCAACAAAACAACTAGGTGCAAAAAAATACTTATGAATAAGTTTATAAGTACTTTTGTTGTTCCTATACACTACAAGCAATGTAGGAGGCGCAAAAAAACACCTAGGTGCAATAAAATACTTATGAATAAGTTTCTAAGTATTTTTGTTATTTCTACACACTGCAAGCACTCTATGAGACGCAACAAAACTTTCCCTTAGGTGCAACAAAAGTTTCGTGGCTCCTATATACTACACTCACTCTACAGGTGCAAGAAAGGACTTAGCGTTGTGAAGAACAAATCAATTTTAATTGATTTGAAAAGTCTACACCATATATAAATAAAATGACGTGCTCATTTTAAAAAGGGTGTTTTGGTTCGTCAATTCCAATCAAGTGCTAGAGAAGAACACAACAAATAATATACAGAGGGGTCAAAACAAATCAAAGCTTTATCCATTACTCCTTACCAGAATCTTTTGTTAATGACCGGATAAATCTTGTAATATTTTAAGGGCCATTACAAAATACTCCCGGTAGTTAAATCCTTAGACAAAATTATAGATACAAATATTGTATAGGATTTGGCTTGTATATTTTTGTAGAAGCAAAGAACTAATTTGTTCTTTAGAAACCAGTTATATTTTTAACTGGGTGTAGTAACCTCAGGGTTTATATACGAAAGATATATTCCCCGAAACTTGTCTCATTAAATTACTTGCTAATTTTTGTTGGAGATTACGAAGCTGTATGAATAGTAATCATGATAACTCAACACTAGAACAGGACAAGTAAATAATACTACGCTTACACAGAAATCAGCAAGAAATGAAGACAGGGCACATACAGTGAATCAAGACATTAGAAGAAGTTTTGAAGTCTACTACAGGTCACTGAAAGAAGTTCATTTATATGTTCATGCCTCAGTGAAGAATAATGTTTAAAGACTTTCAGGGTTTCAGATAGGTTGAAGATTCAGTATAGTAGTGCCACAAGAAGATTTCAGTGTAAAGGCATTGATTGGAAATAGACAGTGTTCGAAGCATAGGAATCTATAAGAATTGAAGACATGGTAAATACAAGTGTCTAAGTACCAGAAAAGATTCCAGTGAAGTTACAGTGTTTATTGACAGTCAGTGTTCGAAGCAATGAAGTTGCTGCAAACTTAACAATGCAAGTAAAACAATAATACGAAGACCTGGATCAAAGTTAGTCGTCTGTGAACCAGACCAGTTGCACTAGGCGTCAGCAGTTTGTGAAAGGAATCTGAGTATTAACTATAGAAGAATTGTTAAGTTGAAGAACGTGCCTGGAAAGAACGATTATTTATTAAGGTACAAAAAGTAATTTGTAGAGTCTACAGCCAAACAGCTAAACAGCTAATAGCCAAACAGCTAAACAGCTAAATAGCTCAAAGGGTGCAGGGTGCAAAATGTCACAACCTTGGTACGAAAAGTGAAGGTTTCTGAACTACAATCGAAGAACAGGAACAACTCAGGGTACAGGGTGTAAAGTGACAAGACTTTGATACAAGAAATGGAAGTTAGGGAACTTCAGTCAAGCAATGAAAAGAGGGTCAAAGTGCAGTGACCAAATTGCACTTTGACCATGTAAATGTAAAGCACGCGCGTGACTTGATTTCTCCCTTGATTTCTCAGGCGCCACTCATTTTTGTACAGAGCAAGCACTGTATAGGGCGCCACTTGCATACTTGGAGCCACTTATATTTGATCTTAATCAAATATTTTCTAAGTGGCGCCTCCCCTGTGCTTCACCTGTAATGGCGCCACTTGCAGCTAAATAAATATATTAGGTTAAAGTTTTAAGTGGTGCCTGCCCAGTATACTCCCTGTACTGGCGCCACTTACTTTCCTTAATATATTAACTGGTAAGTTGCGCCTCCCCTGTATATCAGCTGTGTATGGCGCCACTCAGCCCTTAGCCAATCAAATTCAAGCAGCCTACTTTAATTGATTTAAAAGTCTACACAAATAAGAGGAGGTCAGCCACTCATTCGAAGAGTCGTCTTCTTCAACACAAAAATGTAAGGAGCTACTGCCATGGCCGGGGCAAGAAGAAACAATTTATACACACCCATACCTTGCTCCTGGTCAGATATTAGGACCCGGTTCTTAAACGAAAAATGCTCAGGGCTCCTAGATATCACTCCCTACGGACTCAGTTTTTCCTTGTACTAATTTAGATATATTTGTATAGGAACTGAGCCAAATATTTTTGTGTTAGTAGCAAAGAACTAATTTGTTCTTTGGAAGCCAGTTATATTTTTAACTGGGTGTAGCACCCCTCTGGGCTTATATATGAATTACGTGCTAATTTTCTTGATGTTTTCCCAGTTGCACAAGTAGAAGGGGGGGTTGAATACTTGTGTGTCTTTTCTTCCCAATTTAAAATCAAATTAATAACAAACTCAAACACGAAGATATGAATAAGAACTGTTTTGTATTATTGATTTGTGAATACAAAACTCTCCTAGGATGTACACAAACCCTAGCAGTTTCTCTGTGTTTATCACAGCAACTCTCTCTATCTCTATGCTCTCACAAAAATATTACTAAGACAATTATTTTCCCACACTTTTACAATTAGGTTACATAGAGTTTATATAGAGAGCTTCCTATCAACTAATAACAGAAAGATAAATTACAATAGGAATATAATTCCTAATTATTACTTGACAGTTTCCTTGTAGAATTCTCTTTCTTTCCCATAGCATATCTGTAATTTAAATTATCTTGATCTTCGAAGACTTTCCATTCCTCTGATCTTCTGTATAGACTCTGAAATCTTCAGACTCTGATGATCTCCAGACTCTGATTAGATGTAGACTCTGATAGTTCACAGACTCTGATGGTCTATAGACTCTGACCACCTTCCAGACTCTGATCTTCATGTAGACTCTGGTTTCACTTTCTACAGAAATTCTTCTAAGTACAAATAACATGAATGTTGACTATCTAGACTCTGATTATATATTTCAGAGACTAGAAAGACATATTACAGATAAACTAATCTAGACCCTGTTCTAGTATTTTGTACATCATCAAATGGATATATTCCTAACAATCTCCCCCTATTTATGCTTTATAAAATGTAAGCATAAATCAAGGTTTGATGATGTCAAAACTAAAGAATAAAACTATTAATCTAGAACAGTATAAAAGAATTATAAGGGAAAAAGAATTACTTCTTATTTAATCTTCTCAAAAGCTGGATTATTCTTCAAAAAAGACTTTAACATATTTTCCTCCACAATTGCCAAAGCTTCACTAACAAATTTCTTCAGTTTCTTCATTTCTTCATTTGAACATTTTATTTGACAGTAAGCTGCTCTTAGGTCATTTGCATTGCTTTCTTGAGTTTTTAAGTCCTTCAACATTAGAACACTGACTTTCCCATTCATAGGCTGAAACCCAAAGTAATGACCAACACCTTCTTGAAACTTGATTTGTTTTTCTTCTAATGGCATGACTTGATCATTTCCCTCAGCATCAACATATTTCAAAGAGAATTTGCTCATTTGTCGATTTGCCTGTCTGTGCAGAGTCAGCTTCCTATCAATTTCTTGAAACCATTTGTGAGTGATAGCCTCTTTACTTTTGTTCACTTCATAAGCAATTTGCAGTAGGAATCTAATATACTGTAGCTCCTCAGCTTGTTTGAAAAAGATAAAATTTGACTGACTAATCCACCTTACACTTCCACCTTCTAGGAAGTAAACTAGCATCTCATTTTTCACCTTTTCTGTTTCTCCCTGACCTCCTTGTACCTTTCTTTCAAAAATATTATAAACAATTTGAGCAGACACCACTTTGTTTAAATACTTCTGGGTGATCTTCTCAAACTGCCTATCTATCAAGGATTGAGGATCCCTGGTTAAGGTAGATGTTCTGTCAATATCTGATTCTTCAAATCCTCCAAGTCCTGTCTTGTTTTTAGCTCTAAGTTGCAGATTTGATTGACTGCATTTCCAGTAAGAAGGTTCTTGAGTGTCATCAGAGTCTGATTTCTTCCTTTGCCTATCAGAGTCTGATTTAGACCCTGATTTCCCATGTCCAGTCCCTGACTGGTGTGTTTGAGTTCTTGCTACTCCAGATTGTTTTTGTTGCACACCATCAGGACCCTTAGGACCATGAGAACTATCTCCATCATCACCATCTCTCCTCCTTTTAACTCCCCTTGATTGATCCTTGCATCCCTCATCCTTATGTCTCCTGGAGGATTCACCTTACTTCTCCTTCTCCCCCTTTTTGACATCATCATTACTGGTGACAGCCAAAAGGATCTGCTCAAGAACTGTGGAGATATTTGCCTGGGCTGCAATAACTGAATCAACCTTAGTGGTCAAAGCAGAAACGGTAGTTTGAAGAGAGGCTTGAGTGGTAGTGATAGCATCCAGAGCATCTTTAAAAGCGACCTCTTTGGATAATTGAAGGGAGTGAATTCTGTCAAATCTTGTATTGAGAAGAGAAGTGGTATTATCAACACCAGTGAGCTTTGTTTTAATATGAGAAATGTCCTGGACCACACTGGATAATTGAGCAGCAACATCAGGCAGCTTAGCTTTAACAGCTCCATCTAAGACTTGATCTTCTTCACCAGGATAGTAACCATGTTCCTGTTGAAAAGATTTTTTCTGAAAAGCTGGAAGCCTCTCAGATTGATGAATTGCCAAAATGCAAGCAAAAGAATCTTTATCTGTTATTCCCCTTTGCTGTGCAGACTCCCAAGATTGGGGAAACACCTGATCAAAATATACAAAGGAGGGTGGAACTGGATCATCATCTTTAGAAGAGCACTCCTCAGCAACAGGCTCAATCTTTGTAATTGGAGGGGTAGACTCTGGTGGTGTAGACTCAGAAACTGCAAACGGGACTATAGACCCTGACTCCTCCTGAGAGTTATCAGAGACTGTAGACTCTGGAAGTCTAGCCCTTATAGGCATGATTAACAGAGGTTCTTCTGACTTCAAATTCGCAGCCTCAGGTGAAATGACAGGGTTTTCCACCATAGCCTCCATGACTCTATCTGCTCTCCTTGCTAGAGAATCCACCAAATGTAGTTGTGGTCTCTGAGTAAATGATTTCTGAGCAGCAAGAGCCTCCTCCTTCTTTCCAATATGCACAATCAAACAGTGTGAATTTTCATCCATCCCCTGCTCCAACTCATTGGACCAACTTTGTGGAAAATCTTGATCCCAATAAGTAAAGCTAGGTTCAGGATACCCTAATCTCTCATGCTCACAGTGGGGTTGGGCACCCACTTTCTCAAACTCACTCAGGCTCTCTACAGCCTTTTCTACCTCTCCTTTTGCCTGGTCCAGTGCCAGCCTCTCAGATATTTTTTCACTTAATGTGGAGGGTGCACTCAATAATCCTACAGAAGAGGGGTTGAGAGATAAGAGTTGTGCTTCAATACCTGAACCACCTTGATGGAAGGGAACCCCTTCAAATGTCTGAAGGCTAGGGGTTTCCACCAAGGGGTGAGCATCAACAGAACCTGAACCCTTACAAGCATCTTCTCTCTTTGCAGAGTCTGTTGGCTCCAGTATTCCAGTCTCAGGGTCTACTCTAGACTCTGACAGCTTCAGTATGACTTCATTAGAAGCCAGAGTCTGAGTGTTGCCATCTTGGACTGTTTGTGCATGAGACTCCCCCTCAAGGTGGATAGACTCTGACAGAATAGATTGGGAAATTTCTTCATGAGCATCCATCAGAGACTGTCCTCCCATATCACTGGGGTTCTCATTAGCTGTTTGGTGAGTTGTCAAGGAGGGCCGAACAGCATACTCCCCTGCCCCACTATCACCCAACCTCTGACTAGGTGGTTCTTGTGTGGGTGAGGCAGACTGAGCATCTTTATCACTAGTCACCACTGGTGCACTAGTCCCATCCTCCAACTGCCTTGCACTACCTGCTACCTCCTGTTGTTCTTCAAGAATAAATGCATCCAACTTGTGATGAAAGGCCCTGAGATGGATTGCATTGATTGCCTGGGCATCTGTGAGATTGAAGAGGTCCTGCAGTTCCCTTCTTACTTTTTGAAAATAAGTGCCCTTGAATTGATCCAGTCTACTTTGGTAGGTTGGATAGATGTATTTGTTGGCAATTGTACCTATATTATGGACAAGATAGTCAGCCACCTGTCTTGACAGAGGTTGAATTTAAGAGATCCATTGAATGGCTGTCCTGTAGGTAACTCCATTATCCCAAATTGCTTCATAGTTAAAAACTGGTTGCTCAATCTCAGTTTCCAACTCAGCAACAGACTCTGATGCTCTCCTTTTGTGGACCTTAAGCTTTTTAGGCTTCTTTGTAATTTGCTGTTCAGAGTCTGGCACACCTAGTGCTTTGAGAACTTCATTTGTCTTGCCTTCTATGAGCCCAGCTGCTTGTACTTGTAATGAAGAGTTGAATAGGTAGCTGTATAGATTTTTGACCACATCCTGTGCAGACATTTGTAGCTCCTGTTCCATTCTCTTCCTTAGGGCTTCATAGGTTGTAAGAAAATCCAAGACTTGAGATTTAGTCTGATATTGCCCTGGATCTTCAACTGATTCCACCAAAGGATATAGAAATAGCAGTACCTCATCACTTGGAATAATGATCTCATCAATTAGACTTGAGGCTGCATCCAATGGCATTCCTTCCCAAAATGTTTCATGATCAGAGTCTAAAGGCAGCCTAGACTCTGACTCAACATTAGACTCTGGTTCAGGAGTTTTCTTTTTTTCAGAGTCTGGCTCTGCAGGAGCCTTGGGAGCATCTGTTTCCTGCAAAACAGGGTTAGTAATAATAAGAGGCTTGTGTGTGTGTGCAGAATAAGCCTTCCTCAATCTTCTGTACTTCTGATCAAAGGATTTGTCAGGAGACTCAATTAGAGAATCCTGAGGTGCATTCCTAGGCTTTTCAGAGTCTGTAGCCTTTTCAGAGACTACAGACTTGGCTTGAAGGTTAGAATCAAGCGTATCATGACCTTCTTTTAACAAAGAAAGACCTTCAACAACTTGTTTCTCTAGAGGGTTGAGCTTTTCCTCACTGTGCTCATCTATCAGCCTAGTTTGAATCAATTTTCTCCTCTTTACAACTGGTGCCTGTTGAGAGACACCAGAGGTTGGTTTCTTTTTGGATTTTGGTTTGGAAGATTGTGGAATTGAAGAGGATTGGGTGACTTGGGTAGGTGCAGGGGGACTCTCCATTACTTGTTCCTACACCATTTCACCACCAAAAAATGAGGCATTGTAGATAGAAGGTTTGTAGGTTGAGAGTTTTACCTGCATTACCTGTGGATAGTGCATGGCAGGTAGACATTTTTTTCTTGTCATCAATTCTCTTGATGTCAGAGAATATCCTCCTTTGCTGTTTGTATGCCTGCACACAGCAATCATCTGCCAACTTGGTTGACATATCAGGAATGAAATGGTTGAGGAGAATCATAAGAAATCTATGATAGTAGACTTTCTTCCTCCCCTCTTGCACATTATTTAATTTTGCTCCCATTTGAGTGAGCAACATATCACCAATGTTGATCACTTTGTCAAACAGGAGACTGTGACCAATTTGATAAGTTATAGCAGTAATAGCATCAAAACCACTACACTTACCAGTGAAGCACTTAGCAATTTGATCAAAGAAAAATGACCATTCTTTCCTTAAGTAAGGCCTAGTTATTTTACTCATGTTATCTAAGCTAGCAGAATAACCTATTGCCTTAAACATGCTTTTAATGGCATCATCAGAAACAGTTTCATCAAAAGGTGTTCTTACAGGCAATTTAAACACAGCATTAAGTACATCGGTAGTTACATCAAATGTAGTGGAGCCAAAGGTAAACATGATTTTACCTGGTTGATCCTGAGAAGGATCAACAACCTGTGCAGAACTCCAAGCCTTTGACACAGCATCCATGTGAATCACTGGTGATGCCTTGAGAATGTAACTGAGCTCAGAGTGCTCCATGAAATCCATCATTGGGAAGTAGTCAGCATCTACTCCTTTCTTATCTCCAAGAGCAGCAACATGATTTGTAGTCATGAAATCAAAGTCCCCAAAAGTGAAAGCAATCGCCTTGGGTCCCCTCAGGACAGTAGAAATGGCAGCCATTGAAGTTGTTGATGTTGAAAGTGATGGAAAAACTTGAAGAAATTAACTAGGGTTCGCAAAAAGCTCTGTGAATATTTTTGCCTTAGAAAATAATTGCAATAAACAAGTGAGTAAATTGTATGAAAAATTTTCTATTTTGTTTGAATTGCATACGATACACACGAGTCTACAGTTTAACTGTTACCGCCTATTTCAAGTCAATTGAACCGTTTAAAAGCAATCAGTCTGCAGGCGCGAATATTGACCGATTCAGAGTCTAGGCGATATTTTTCTCAGAGTCTACAGACTCTCCGAGTCGACAGGCTCTCAGAGTCTACAGACTCGTCAGAATCTAAGAACTGGACTCTGTCAAGGTAAAGTACCAAACAAAATTTTGCAATTTTAATTAATCATAGTGTGTTAAGCCAGGGACTATAATTAAAGTACATACCTTGCTTCTTGTAATTTTGATCACTTACATATTTAACATACCAAATCCACCTACCAGTCTGAGAAAGGTAGATTCATCAAGTGGTTTTGTCAAAATGTCTGCAATCTGTCTGTCAGTTGGAACATAGTGAAGTGTCACAGTGCCATTTTCAACATGTTCTCTAATGAAGTGATACCTGACATCAATGTGCTTTGTTCTGGAGTGTTGGACTGGATTCTCTACAATTTTAATAGCACTAGTATTATCACAATACATAGGAATATTTGATAATGTTAGTCCATAATCAAGTAATTGATTTCTCATCCACAGAATTTGAGCACAGCAACTTCCAGCTGCAATGTATTCAGCCTCAGCTGTTGAGGTGGATACTGTTTGTTGTTTCTTGCTAAACCAAGAAATTAATCTGTTGCCAAGAAACTGGCATTGTCCTGTTGTGCTTTTCCTGTCTACTTTGCATCCTGCATAGTCAGAATCTGAATAACCAATTAGTGAAAAATCTGACTCTCTAGGATACCAAAGTCCAAGAGTTTGTGCCCCCTTGAGATATCTAAAAATTCTTTTCTAGGATGTACAAAACTCTCTAGGATAACGAAGATATGAATAAGAACTGTTTTGTATTATTGATTTGTGAATACAAAACTCTCCTAGGATGTACACAAACCCTAGCAGCTTCTCTGTGTTTATCACAGCAACTCTCTCTATCTCTATGCTCTCACAAAAATATTACTAAGACAATTATTTTCCCACACTTTTATAATTAGGTTACATAGAGTTTATATAGAGAGCTTCCTATCAACTAATAACAGAAAGATAAATTACAATAGGAATATAATTCCTAATTATTACTTGACAGTTTCCTTGTAGAATTCTCTTTCTTTCCCATAGCATATCTGTAATTTAAATTATCTTGATCTTCGAAGACTTTCCATTCCTCTGATCTTCTGTATAGACTCTGAAATCTTCAGACTCTGATTAGATGTAGACTCTGATAGTTCACAGACTCTGATGGTCTATAGACTCTGACCATCTTCCAGACTCTGATCTTCATGTAGACTCTGGTTTTACTTTCTACAGAAATTCTTCTAAGTATAAATAACATGAATGTTGACTATCTAGACTCTGATTATATATTTCAGAGACTAGAAAGACTTATTACAGATAAACTAATCTAGACCCTGTTCTAGTATTTTGTACATCATCAAATGGATATATTCCTAACACTTGAACATAATTGATTTATCTGGACACACAGAAAATTAGCAGGCAGCTCACCTAAACACTACAAATGGCCAAACCCACTCTGAAACAATAATTTATTTATCCGTAAATTCCGAAAAAAAATTAAATTATTGTGAGTATCGTATTCAACCCCCCTTCTACGATACTTCGGGACCTAACAATTGGTATCAGAGCCGACTGATTGATATACAAATCATGATCCGTAACTCAATGAAGCTCACCGTGCCGAAGCTGGTTGGACTCAAAAGAAGGCCTTGTTAAATAAGTTTAATTATAAACTTTGAATAATTTTATTTTATAAACTTTTATAAAATTTGTTTTATAAACTTTTACAAATCTATATTAGAAATTTTAATTAGTTTATTTTATAAACTTAATATTAAATTTATGTTATAAACTTTTATAAAATTTGTTTTATAAACTTTTATTAGTTTATATTATAAATTTTAATTAGTTTATTTTATAAACTTATATTAAATTTATTTTATAAATTTTTATAAAATTTGTTTTATAACCTTTTATTAGTTTATATTATAAATTTTTAATTAATTTATTTTATAAATTTAAATAAAGTTTAAGTTTTGAATTTATTAAACAAAATTTAGGTGGCCAGCGAGTTGGTGTCATTCATAGCATATTGAATGAAGTGGCCTACACGCGATTAACATTTCAAATTCACCTGGCCAATCAACAATTGGTATCAGCTGAACATCACGCGCTTGAGTATTCGTCCAAGTCCTTTGTCAAGCCATGTTGCGCTCTCTCTCTCAATCACCCTGTGCTGGCGCCACCAAACAAAAAAAAAGAGTTAGCATCTCAAAATCTAGCGCCACTTGGAATTGTACAGGGGAAGCACTCTTATGGCGCCACTTGGATACAATTTGCCAAAGTTGCGCCTACACAGGGGAACACCTTGTGTAAGCGCCACTTAGTAACTTGAAGACTAGCTGCCATTTACCAAAATGCTATTTGGTACCCCAAGTTTTGTACCATTTAATTTTTATTTTAGATCTATTTATTTTTCCAGAAAATTTAAAATTCTTGAGAACTAAAATTTTTCTTAAAATATTAACTTACGGATTTTTAATTTTTAAGAAATTTCAAATATTCTTGAAAATTAATTGTTTGTAAATTTTTATTTTTGATTAATTTATTTTCTAAGAAAATTAAAAATTCTGTAAATCTAAATTTTTCTTAAATATTAATTCGAGGGTGCTAAAGGGTTTGAAGATAAAGATTTTTCCGGGCATTGAAGACAACTAAAATTGATTGAAGATTATCCAATGAAGTTAATTCTAGAACAGGTTGAAGAATAGGTGGTACTAATTTCCTCAGAGGTTTACTCCATAGGATCCCACTAATATTTTGGAAGCTGCAAAAGAAGACATTAATTTGGGTACAGGTTTTGGTTAATTTGAGTTGTATTTTTGGATGAAAAATCTTAGGGGTTAAAGTAGTGAAGGAGAACAGACTGGACTACCTGGAATCTTACCACAAGCCTGAAAGTTTATTCTACAGGGAGATTACAGGAAGTTCGTGCTAACACTGCAGATCATCTGGAATACAGGGATTACAGCCAACAGGGATTTTAGGATACAACCACATTGTCTGTAAAAGACCTGTATGTGCTGAAGGCCTATGAACTAGAACAAGAGCTGAAGAAGATAATATTTGATAAAGCAGGTTATTAGCATATCCACTGTATTTGTGACCCTGGAACCAAATTTGATTGACGTCGAGGTTGAGAACCTCTGAACAGAAACAAATTGATCCAAGAAGCTGAATTGAAGATGTTGTAGCTCGAGGTAGTGGTCAAGGTGTTGCATGTGAATTTGACACTTTGGAATAACTTGAGAACTGGACTGCAATTCAAGCCTGCAGGGCAAACAGGAAGTTCAGTGACATCAGATTCAGACGAAATCCAAATTCTTAATCTAAGGTCATTACCTATAGATTCCATAAAGGAGATTTTCAAGATCAGTTCAAGAGGCGGTTGCAAGACAGGGATGGTTTATATTTGAAAGACAAGATAAGGGTTTGCTACACAGTTTGAAGAAGCATGTACAAGCAAAAGATGACAGACACTATGTTGGGTTAAAGCAGGAATCTCAGGCATTAGTGAGGATGCAGCAAGGGAAAGTATTTGTTGATGAAGTTAAATGCAAGGTTGATTCTATCAGTGACAGTGATGAACCAAATGGACATCTGGCATCAATGACCAACACTGGAGATGAATCACTAAGCACTTCACAGGTACACTTTCTAACTAGTATACGTTTATCTAATTCAGAACTGTATGATTATTAAGTTTTGAAATGTATTATTTTCATGTCAGCATGTTAGCATCTTAGGACTTAAATGCTTAATTGATTGCTAAGAATAAGATTGCATGCTAGGATTCATGAGTTTAATTAGTACATTTCATACTTGATTTTATATGCAGTAAAATGAATATCTAGAATTAGATAGGGTGTTCTAGACGGTTAGGTGTATCCCTAAATATTTGCTGGAACTTGAGTTAAATCTTCTGTGATTTAATACCTCTGCTAATATTGTGAAAATTGCTAAATAGACAAACAGGTCATAGATCAGATATTTTATATTTGTTCTTATTGTGATAAATGACTTGTTAAGTGTATGTGGAATTTGATATTGCTCATAATGTGTTATTCAAATATTCTGCATATTCCTAAATTGTCTATGTGCTTATTTTCACATGATTTGCTCGCACTCACATAGTTGCACTTAAATGTCATATCATTTCATGTATTACTTGTTAGGGATAGAATAATAAAAGATGGTAGAATTATCTAAATAGTCAGTAACATTTGTTGATTCGAGGATTAATCTAAAACTGACTTAGGTAATTAGAGATAGTTAAAAATGTTAGACAACAACAGAAATGGATTAGATAGAATTAGTAATTAATTTGTTAGTTCTTCTATCCATTTTCTATTATGCATATTGAAGCTGTTGTTACCACTAATAATATCTCTAACCCATCTGGACTCAATTAAAATTGAGTACCAAGAAACTTAATCATTTGTGATTGCAGAGTATGTAACTAAAGGCAAAAGTTATGTGAATTCGTGACATTTATTGTTCGAGGCATATGAGTAAGATTAAAGCTGTAATATCACAGTTGGTTGAGAAGGCCTCCCCGATGGTAACCTTTGGAGATGACAACAAAGGATGTACAAGGGATATGGCTATCATGTTTTAAGAACTGTCATCAGTGGAAGCATCTTTCTTGTTGAAGGAGTTAAGCACTTTTTAAAAGGCACTAGGGAATTCTTCGTCAAGAGTTTTCTGGAGAAGTGTTTGATCTCAAGCAAGAGGGTTGGAAGCTCATTCAACTGAGAGTGAGGAAGTTTGTTCGTAGCTGACATGGAATTTCGATGCAAAGGTGAAGTGAACTTTTTAGTAAAGCTTCATCAGTAAAGAGTTAGCTATGGCATAAGAAGCTCTCACACTTGTTGATCAAGACAATGGATTCTCAGATAAAGATGAAATTGGTGAGAGGACTGCTTCTAATGGAATTCTATCCAGAAGGACATTTTGAAGTATGTCACATAGGGAAGTCAATGAAAACATCACACTGAAGCAAATTATGTCAATGAAGAAATATGCTTAGTGGTAGTTGATGACAACCCTAGTTACAAGTTGGTGTTGTTCGTGCATTCAACAGACAATGTCACAGATGGTAATTGATCGCATCAGGTAGATCAAGTTGGAAGCAAAGTAAGCTGTGAGAACTTTGAAGTCAGATAATGGAACTGAATTTCGCGAGTGAAGTTCTAAATGAAGTCTGCACTGAAAAAGGTACTTTGAAGCTGAAGCAATTAACACAGCATGCTGCTTTAATCAACAAGATCGTGAAAAGACATCATTTGAGTTAATGGCCAACCAGAAGCAAACACTGAAGCTTTTTCGTGTGTTTGGAGGGAATTGATTTTTACTGAAGATTTATTTGAGTATCTTGACAAGAAGTTAAGACTCATGGAACAATTCTCCTCGGCTACTCATAAGTGATTAAAAGTCTGAATGTATCGACCTACTACACCAAGCTCCCAAGCATTTAAATGAAAGACTATTCTGAATCTTTGAAGTTTGACATCCCGTCAGAGTCAAATTCAGATACTGATGTTGAAACTGAGGTTGCAGTAGGAAACAATGATAATGATGTTGATTCAGATCCTATTAGTAGAAATGGTAGTGAAACTACATAACTCGTGGACTTTAACAGAATCCACTGAAAAAGGTGAAGGATCTTCAACACATCCTAGCAGCAACTTAGGGGGAGCAAAATAATAGAAGGATCTACTAGTCGTACTCAAGAAACTACTGAATACATCAAGAACATATCTGCCAAGACAAAGGGTTTGAAGTCAAAGTCATCCCTGGAGTCTAGTTCTTAGTAAACCGGATTTTGAGTAAAGGCTAGAAGTGCTAATCAAAATGAACATATATTTTTCGGGACCTAACAATCAATAATTGGTATCCCAAAGAATAGTGAAGATGCACTGATTGATCCAGATTGAGTGATTGCAATGCAAGATGATCTCAATCAGTTCGAAGGTAGAAACTACTGAAGTTGGAACCCAAACCACAAAAGTCGAAGCTGTAATTGGTACATAAGGGTTCACAGAAACTGAATAGTTATTGGCATTGTTATGAGGGACAAAGCCAAACTGGTTGCTACAGGTTAATACAAAGTAGAAAATATCGACGATGATGGAAACATAATCTTCGGAACTTTCAAGATCAAACAGTAAGCACCAATGACAAGACTTGATTCTTTTAGGGCCTAACAAGATGGGGACCTAACAAGATATCCCTAGCACATGTTGAGCATTCAAGCATGAATATCTATCAGATGAATGTGAACAAATGCACTCCTGAATGGTGAGTTAGAAGTTGAAGTTGATGTACAACTCCTGGACTTTGAAGTTGCAGATCCATTGGAATTTGTATATCATTCTCTTCCCAAGCTCTTCTATGACGGAGGTAGGGATTCAAACAAATCGTCAAGGACATGGTATGACACTCTAACTACTAATTACTTAAAAATGATTTTGGTAGAGTCGTTATACACATATCTCTTTAGAATACAAGGCACACAAACAATGTAATATATGTGCAAGTATACCATGATCATATTATATGTGGGTCTACTAATGAAAATTTGGCAAGAGATATTTGATAAGTTAATGCAGAGTAGGTACAACATGAGCATGTTGGAAGAGTTGCAATTCTTTTTGGATTACAAGTAATTCGAAAGAATGATGGCAATTAAAGTAAGTCAAGGATCTTTTGAAGATGCGCAATTTAGAAGATTCTAGACCTGCCAAGACTTCTTGCCAACAAACCACTAAGCTTGATCAGGGCAAATCAGGTATATGAACTGAAGTGACAAGCTATAGCGGTAATCAACTCATTACTTATTCAAATGCATAAAGACCATATATTTTATTCTCGATATGCCTATGTGCAAGTTTCCAAGTGGATACTAGAAAATCTTATCTTATAGCTAAGTTATGAATTGTTAGATATCTTAGGGGATCACCAATTCTTGAAATCTGGGACCCTAAAGATACTAGGTTTAACCTAATTGGCTATATAGATATAGATAATGCAGGTTGTAAGAAAGACAGGGAAGTCATTCCTAGAAGCTGTCAATTTCCAGCAACTCTGTTGAACTCTTCCCACCACTGAAGAAACAAGCGCATGGACACCAGGTATCATTTCTTTTGAGAGTGTTCTTAGTCGAATAACTTGCAGATTTTTGCTAAATAACTTGATGAATTTATTTTATCTAAGTTGGTTAGTAAACTTGGGATATTATTAATATGCATATTTGTTGAAAATCCCATCTGTAAGGAATTCTCAAATGAGTTCACAAGTATTACCTTTTCCCTATCCAAAGGACTTGTAAATTTATTTGAAATCCAGATCCTCATACTTTTTGCTATTAGTTTAATTATTATGCTTACATTGTTATATGCATAAGTGGTAGTTAAATTACTTAGCATAAGTAAGAAGCATAATTATTTGTATGTTTTAAATATTTGATGAGTATTAGTCAATGATATCTTGCTTAATTGCTCTGATATTTTGCTATGATATTCTTAAATGTTTTATTACAAATAATTGTGATACTTTTGATATTAGTGAAGGTATTTAGAATTTCTGTTCTAAATAATTAATGCATATTCCAAAACTCACTAATATTAGAAGGTGAAGTATTTTCTAAGTTATGTGTATAAAATGCTCAATATTTTATATACTTAGAAAATATTTCTAAAAATAAGTTTGTTTGCGAGGAGTTGTAAAAAGAATCACAAGTATTACTTTTTCTCTATTCAAAGGACTTGTGAATTTCTTTTCAACTAATACCTCAAGCTTACGTATATCAATTAATAATTGTTATGAGCATGCTTACAATGTGCAAAGTGACAATTATTAGATATGGCGTAGGAAGTTAAATGCTAATGTTCAATTCAATGAATATTTTAGTATTTAGCGAATTTATTTTATCTTATTGAAATTATGGATTGAAGCAATTCAATGATTATTAGTTTCATAATTTTAATTTGATAAAATAACAGAAGCACAATTTCTTGCATCTTGAAATTATTGATAAATATCGAATAATTGGTATCAGCGTGCAATTAATTGTGATATTTTTAATATTAGTGATAATTCAAGTTGTTTATCTGAAATCACTAATAGTAAAAATATATATGCTTATTGTTCTACTGAATAATTGCCATGTATAGTTTATAAATATGCATGTGATTGGCAATTGCTTAGTACAACATAAGTATTTAATTTATTTTAGATTATTTAAAATAAATTTTTTTCTTAGTTTTCTTTCTTTTACTGGTTTACGATCCTGAATGTATTTAAAAGAAAATTTTGTCTATTTCTTTTTCAAAATGTTTTATGCAAAGATACATTCATTTGTCTATCAATTTTAGTTAAGAAAATTTAAGAATTCTTTTTCAAAACTTCTATTTTGAAAAACTTTTCTTTAGGATAATCTTTCTTTTATCTCGAAACTTTATCCTCTCCCAAAAGCTTGTTTTAATTGTTTTATCTTTAAAAGCTTTTTCTCTCTTTTGAAAATTTATTTTAACTTCAAGGTATCAATCACTTGTAAAATTATTTGTTTTCAAATACTTGTTTCAATGTATGTTTCACATTGATTCATAGTACCAAAACAGTGATTGTTGCTTTGAAGGCCTAGTACTGTATTGTTAAGCATTCATTCACCCCAATTGTCATGTTTTTATTGTAAGTCGGGGATACTATCAGGTGGACGAAAATGAAGTAAATCATAATTGCATTATGAGTCGGAAAATCATTGTCTTCTATCTGATAAGGATGTTTTGCAAAACTGTTTTCAAAACATATAGTGCTTAGGTTTAATGGAAAAGAGTCATTTTTATTGAGATAAAATTTGGTAAGAGAGTTGAGTTTCTTATTTGGTGTAAATTCCCGCGTTTTATTATGGGAAGTTTGCCTTATAAGAAATTCATAAGAAATAGAAACTTTTTCTCTGATACTCCCGCGTTTTATTATGGGATAAGTATCTTAAAGAAAATTTCTATTGGTTTCATGCTCTAAATGATAAATCTTTAGAACCGACAAAACTCTTTTATTAAAAGTGCTTTAATGCAATCCATTACCATTCCTTCTTATATTTTTCTTTCTCTTTGAGATGAAAAATATGTTTTGGAATGTTAAGGTGATTATTTCTTTATCTTATTTAAATGATTTTATCCGTTTAGCCCCCAGTGGCTTCAGAAGCTGGCCAAGAGGTTGAAAACTCATCAATCTCTTACCCAGGCCATAATACCAAACACTCATTCATCCACCTCCATATATTAACCCTTGGAGATATAAGGAACTTATGTAAGTTAGAGGTTGATAAGGGAGAAACTGCACTTGATGCAGCAAATAAGGATGAAGTCGGAAGTGCACCCACAGCTCTACCTCCAGAGAAGTAAAGAAGTATATAACTGAGGTAACTGTAAGCTCATCTGCATCTTCTCAAAAGGATGCAGAGCTGAAAAGGCAATTAAACTGTCTCTGGAATCATTCTCTCAACATGGTGAGTCCATTGAAATTCGCTCATCAGCCAGAGCATCTTGTAATGAGTCAAGCACACCACTGACACTCACGCTGATGGTAAGCCTAAACAGATAAATTCTAGGAACACATTACAAGGCGTGCACAGTGAGAGGTATAGGCATTCAGAGGAGATACGGACTCTAGCCATACATTACATTGTCCAAGGTATCTACCTCAAACAGAAGTTAATCTTCTGCATCCCGAAAGGGAGATCTCTTGTTCAGATTTATCTGGGCTTGAGAGGCAACTGCTTGACAAGAATTCTTCGGATGAGTCAAGTAGGGCATTTTATGCAAAATTCCCATCACAGGGTTACGAGGGAAACGTAGGCTCTAATTTGCCATTCATTACATTGTCTACTACGTCGCCCCTCCTGGAAGGAACATTTCCAGATCCTGAAAAGGAATGTCCACCTCCCGTTTACGGAGAAGGTGTGAGGCAACTCCTTGATAGAACAAGGCAGGATTCCCTAAAAGATTTAAATCTTGGGATAACCCATCTCAAAGAGGTGAGGCTCCACTAGACAGTGATTTAACAAATGCTATTGAGTCTGGTGCTGAGACAGTGCTTATGCATGATAGATCAACTACACCTCAACGAGGCAATTCTCCACTTGATAGTGATTCAGTTCATTCTGATGAATCAGGTGTTGGGAATATATGAATTGACGGATTTCACTTGCAGGTACAGAAGGCTATATTTGGAATGCAGAGTGAAAGTGAGAGAGAGAAACACTTAAGTAAAAGTGAGGGAGAGATACACTTGAGTGAGAGATAGGGAGAGAAAGAGTGAAACACTTCTAAGTGCTTGACACTTAAGTGTAAACACCAACAGAACGTAGTAGAAGTGAGGAAACCACAAGCCAAACACTTACCCTTGCTACTTGCTACTTCTGAAAGAAAAGTTACTATATTTTTTCCTGATCAACGTCAGATGAGAACCTTCTTTGGAAGACAAACCATTCAAAAGTGGACCTATCAATATCGTGCTATCTTTAAAAATGGGCCATTGGAGGATTCCTCAACTAAGGGGGAGAATTTATAGGGAGAAAAAGGTGAAGTTAATAAGTCTTATCTTCGTATCCTTCGGAAGAGTTAAGAGTTAATCTCCTAAAGGGGTTCGTATCCTAGACTCTTAAGGTAAGTTCCTGAATCCTGGAATCTTAAGGTTGGATCCTGGAAGATCCTTGGGAAAAGGGGTTCGTATCCTTGGGAGAAGCTAATATCCTTAGGGGGAGATTTTAGACAAGAAGAAGAAAATCTTATCTTCTGATCCTGAGGGGAAACAACAGATATATGGGAGAATCAAGAAGCTGTCTTCTATACTTGAAAGAACAGAAATGACTATTCCATTGATTTTCTAAAGGGAGAAGAAGAATAAGAAGGTGAATCACATTCGTAGGGGGAGAACATCATTTGAGCTATGTTCAGTATTGATTGAAGACATACCCAGGAATAATGATTCTTATGAAGCTCTGTTCGTGATAAGTTCTTTAAGTTCACACTATGAAGGATTTTGAAATGTAGAAAGCTCAAACAGACAGAAATGGAGATGATACCACTTGAATATCAGTTCAGTGTCAAAGGAACAAGCATCTCTCATTTCAGTTACAGAAGAAATCTGGAAATGCAGGATCTGATCCAGAAAAACTAGTAGCATTATTTACAAGTCTAGGACGATTACTTTTTCTAGTTGTTAGTTGAGTTATCCTCTCTATGAGATTTGTTTGCTAGGTTTAACAATCAAATAGGGGGAGATTGTTGGAGATTACGAAGCTGTATGAATAGTAATAATGATAACTCAACACTAGAACAGGACAAGTAAATAATACTACGCTTACACAGAAATCAGCAAGAAATGAAGACAGGGCAGATACAGTGAATCAAGACATTAGAAGAAGTTTTGAAGTCTACTACAGGTCACTGAAAGAAGTTCATTTATATGTTCATGCCTCAGTGAAGAATAATGTTTAAAGACTTTCAGGGTTTCAGATAGGTTGAAGATTCAGTATAGTAGTGCCACAAGAAGATTTCAGTGTAAAGGCATTGATTGGAAATAGACAGTGTTCGAAGCATAGGAATCTATAAGAATTGAAGACATGGTAAAGATAAGTGTCTAAGTACCAGAAAAGATTCCAGTGAAGTTACAGTGTTTATTGACAGTCAGTGTTCGAAGCAATGAAGTTGCTGCAAACTTAAGAATGCAAGTAAAGCAATAATACGAAGACCTGGATCAAAGTTAGTCGCCTGTGAACCAGACCAGTTGCACTAGGCGTCAGCAGTTTGTGAAAGGAATCTGAGTATTAACTATAGAAGAATTGTTAAGTTGAAGAACGTACCTGGAAAGAACGGTTATTTATTAAGGTACAAAAAGTAATTTGTAGAGTCTACAACCAAACAGCTAAACAGCTAATAGCCAAACAGCTAAACAGCTAAACAGCTCAAAGGGTGCAGGGTGCAAAGTGTCACAACCTTGGTACGAAAAGTGAAGGTTTCTGAACTACAATCGAAGAACAGGAACAACTCAGGGTACAGGGTGTAAAGTGAAAAGACTTTGATACAAGAAATGGAAGTTAGGGAACTTCAGTCAAGCAATGAAAAGAGGGTCAAAGTGCAGTGACCAAATTGCACTTTGACCATGTAAATGTAAAGCACTCATTTTTGTACAGAGCAAGCACTGTATAGGGCGCCACTTGCATACTTGGAGCCACTTATATTTGATCTTAATCAAATATGTTCTAAGTGGCGCCTCCCCTGTGCTTCACCTGTAATGGCGCCACTTGCAGCTAAATAAATATATTAAGTTAAAGTTTTAAGTGGCGCCTGCCCAGTATACTCCCTGTACTGGCGCCACTTACTTTCCTTAATATATTAACTGGTAAGTTGCGCCTCCCCTGTATATCAGCTGTGTATGGCGCCACTCAGCCCTTAGCCAATCAAATTCAAGCAGCCTACTTTAATTGATTTAAAAGTCTACACAAATAAGAGGAGGTCAGCCACTCATTTGAAGAGTCGTCTTCTTCAACACAAAAATGTAAGGAGCTACTGCCATGGCCGGGGCAAGAAGAAACAATTTATACACACCCATACCTTGCTCCTGGTCAGATATTAGGACCCGGTTCTTAAACGAAAAATGCTCAGGGCTCCTAGATATCACTCCCTACGGACTCAGTTTTTCCTTGTACTAATTTAGATATATTTGTATAGGAACTGAGCCAAATATTTTTGTGTTAGTAGCAAAGAACTAATTTGTTCTTTGGAAGCCAGTTATATTTTTAACTAGGTGTAGCACCCCTCTGGGTTTATATATGAAAGATATATTCCCGGAAACTTGTCTCCATAAATTACTTGCTAATTTTCTTGAACATAATTGATTTATCTGGACACACAGAAAATTAGCAGGCAGCTCACCTAAACACTACAAATGGCCAAACCCACTCTGAAGCAATAATTTATTTATCCGTAAATTCCGAAAAGAATTTAAATTATTGTGAGTATCGTATTCAACCCCCCTTCTACGATACTTCGGGACCTAACAATTTTCTAGAACATTAATGATTATTCATAAATACAGAAAATTAGTAAGTCAACCTCCTAAACACTATTCACCTCATGAATTCGAACCTACTAACCGAACTATAAATTATTTATCCGTAAAAGATTCAAAAGAATGCTTTAATTTAATGAGTATCGTATTCAACCCCCTTCTACGATATTTCCGAGATCCAATAAAGAGGCTAAAATGGATATGTCCCGATGTTTCATGGGATAATGATCTCAAAATAAAATTGTCCTAAATTATTGGATGAGAAGTATCGTATGAGTAAAGTTCCATATGCTTCGATAATTGGTTCTATAATGTATGAGATGATATGTACTCTTTATGATGTCTCGGAAGCCTTAAGCATGACGAGCAAATACCAGTCTAATCCAAGTGATAGTCACTGGATGAGAGTCAAGAATATTCTTAAGTACTTAAAGAGGACTAAAGATTCATTCTTTTTATATGGAGGAGATGTGAAGCTAGTTGTAAAAGGTTTCAGTGATGTTGGTTTCTAAGACAAACAACGATCATTTAGTGTTTCTTCTAGCTTTATGTTTTATCTATTTAAATTAAGATGTTGTTTGCTGGAATGGTTCACAACAGAGACAGTTGTTGATTCTTCAATAGAGCCTGAGTATATTGATGCTTGCGAAGTAGCCAAGGAGGCTGTTTGAGGATGTACTTAGGAGATATCACGTAATTAATGAGATTAATGATCAAGGAGATATACATATATGCAAAGTGCATACTAATAATAATATTGCAGACCCACTGACTAAGGTTTTGTCACAGTAGAAGCATGAAAGTCACACTAGTTCCATGAGTATTGGATACTTGGGTAATTGGCTCTATTTCAAGTGGGAGATTGTTAGTAATTGTGCCCTAGAGAAAATTAATTTTATATTTTAAGGAAAATATTTTATTATTAAGGATTATGTTTTATTGATTATTATTTATTTATTATGTTTTATTTACTGTGTAATAAATTGAAAGCATAATAAATGTCCTTGGAATTTTGATACGTATTATATATATTTAAGTATGTGACTTAAAAATGAGATTATATGAATAATATCTTATTCCTAAAATTCCCTAGTCGAGTATTATTATTCAAGAAAAATAATAATGCACAAAGACTAGTATGTTTGTTGACAGATGACCACATCTCATTGGTCATAGGTACGGTGATACTAAAGTCAAGAACATAAGTGCATGTCTTAATGCATGGCACTGGAATGACCCGTCGTGTGATTCTACATGTTAATAAGTGTCATAAATAATTCTCACTGTGATAATGGTGTAATGATCCTTAGACCTGAAATCATTATATTTCTATGCGAGAATTAATATACTTTGATTACATTAAAAGTTACCTTTGACCGAGTGATGATAAATGTGGACATTGGGTATATTATGAATCGTATAAGAAATATGAATAATCTAGATGAGATTTAATCCTTCTAATTTTAGTAGTGATATTATTGGCATTTTGTTTGAGCGAGGCTATGAAATGCACGGTCGTGCTCAAATGTTGATTTGATTTTAATAGTCTACTCATCGATCAAAAAAATAGAGATTAAATTATGAAGAGGATGACATGAGACATGCCTTGAGTTTAATCTATAATATCAAGATTAAAGGGATTATATTACATGGAACATTATTCACGAAAGACTTAATCGAATCACTAATTTTATTATTATTACTTGGGTAACAATGATGTATTACTAGATGCCGCTCATTGTTTACAATTTTAATTATATATTAAAATTATTGACAACGTAATAATAACCTACAGGGTCAAACACAAAGAATGCTTAAAGAGAAATATTTTAAATTATGAATTTAAATTAAATAAGTAATTTATTTTATTTATGATATTAAATAAGTATGACTTAATTAATTATATAAATAGAACAAATGAATTACTTAAACTAATTCCAAAATTAGTAAATAATTAATTAAATGTGACTTAATTAAATAATTTAGAATTTCGGATTAGTATTAATTATATAATTAGAAAAATTATTCCTCTATCTATATAATCTATTTATGGGCTGATTTAATTAGATATACATATTTTTCATAACCCTAGCTGTTTTGAAAAAAGAGGATGATAGAGAGATAAGCAGTTTTCGGGTGCTAGTACACATCAATCCTTCATGAAAAGTGTTCGTGTGGATACCGTAGAGCGTAGATCGCGTGAGCGGAATACGTAGTGATTAAACAAGCTTAGGACCTCCATTAATCTTCCATTGATGAATTGTTAAAGCTTGTTAAGGTATATGTTCTTAATCTCTGAATTAAATCTTTTGTTTTCACATGGATCCTGCAGAGGGTTTCAATTTATATTACGTTTTGTATTTAATTTTCACGTTTTTCCGCTGCGTTTGTGCCTCGAAACCCTTCACTCTTTCACTTTCATATCTGTTTGAGTAAATCACTCTTAGTGGATTGGTGATGACCATTGGATTTCTTACTTCTTCAGACTCAAGGCTAGGTTCTACTGCTTCTTCTTCTAGCACTTCTTTTGACAAATAAAACATATGTTCATCACACATATCATATCTGAAAGGTTCTCTAGATTGAGTACCCTTTGATGGATCAAATCTTTTCATATTCTCAATATATCTTCCTTGATCTTCAGAGATGTTCAACCTGTAAGCAAAAATTCTTTCTGCTGCTTTCAACTTTTCAGGATTTCTGAATCCTTTTGCTCTTAGCAAGCCCTCAACAAACTTCAATCGTCTGAGTGAGTAGTACGACAATGCTTCATGATCCAGTGTCAGTATCTGAAGAAATCTATCTTTGAAATATCTAACTTTATATGGATCCTGTTGAATTTTTCGCTTTGCCTTTTCCTTTAGCTTTTTAATCATTTATGCCATTAATTCATTCTCAGAGGATTCATGGATTCTGATCTTCTACTTCAATGCAAACAACTTAGTCAAGGACCTTCTTTTCAGAAATTCACTTGATATTGTCTTTAACCCGTAGTTGTTGAAAAACAAGGTTAATTTCCAACATTCTGATCTCAGTGCCATAGAAACTACCAGATAAGAGATTTCATTTTTCAACTCAAAGTAGTAGTTATTTATGCTTTTGTTTCTTTGTCTGAAAGTTTGGAACAGCCTTCGAACTTCTTCATCATTGTTATTAGAAGCACCAATGTTAAACCTTCTTAAGTTAGCTCTTGTTATGTCCCACTTTCTTCATGTCTTTGAGCTAAACAACTTTTTCATTTTCTTCTGATAAGCTACCCCGTTTAATTGTCTTATCTGCTCATGAATTGAATAGAAGTCCTCATATGTCTTGTAGTCATCCTCTTTGACTTTCTTGATTTTTTACTTGTCAATATTTTCAGAGAATGTTCTTGGATATGCAGCTTCATTGACATACGAGTCCATCTCATTAAATGGATCATCATTCAGAATCTCTCCTTCTTCTATTTCCTCCCCATCATCATATGCATCACTAACTTTTTTTGTTGTTCAAACGACTCACCAATAATCTTCTTCCCTTTATCAGATAATACTTCTTTTTCTTGTACCTGTCCTTCTACCATCTCCCCCTTAGTTGTGTTATCTCCTTCCTTTTATCAGATACAACTTTTTTTTCTTGTACCTGTCCTTCTACCCCCTTAGTTATGTTATCCTCCGGAGCTAGGATTGATTGAAGAGGCAAGGTATTTGATCTCTGTGCTAATAGCTGCTTGAGTAAATTCTTGATTTCTTTATTATCCTGCTATAGCTTTTCTTAAGCTTTTACAAATTTGGACATCTAGTGTTTTAAGATTCCAACTTGTACTTCTAGATAAGTCTCTGATTTGTAATTTGTGTGTGCTGAGTTTGATGTGAATCTGGGGAATTCCTCGCACCTGGTTCTTCCGAAGAATCATGAACAAGTGGAGAATTTCCTCTTTGAGGATTTGGAACTATTTCGTGAGGTTGCACTATCTCATCACAAGGCTCAGTTATTACTTCATAGCCAAGTAGAAACACATCTATATGAGATTGGTTGTCCCTAATAATTGATTTCTGAGATCCCCTCTTCCTTCTATGGAAGGGTTGCTTCTCCTCTTGACCCTGAATGGTAGGGAGACCTCCTATTTCAGGAACTGGAAGTGTTATTTCCAGTGTGGTCACCACCTTGGACACTGTAATGTTTAGCGGTTGAGAGTCCGTAGTTCCAGCTAAAGCCTGTGAAGGCATGTCTTGGTCAGGCTCTACCTGAGTAGGCTCCGCTACTTGTATAGCCGTTCCTTGAATGGAAACCTCACTCCCTCTATGGAGGAGTTACCTCTCCAATAACGGAGAACCTTCGATAACGGAGTTCCCTCTAGATGGGAGAACCTTCGATAACGGAGCTGAAGATGTTCTATCCAAGGAGTCACCACCTCGAACAATGTCATGCGTGGAAAGTAAGAGTTCGTGATGCCCCACGAAGCCTGTGAAGGCCTGTCCAATACAGGATCTACTGTGAAGGCTCTGCTACTGAAGTAGCTTAATTAACCATCAATTCATTTTCATTTTCATTTCCAAATAAAGAATCGTGAATTTATGCATTTAACTGCTCCATCCTTTGTACAGTTGAAATCTCAGGAGAATTGGGGTTTTGGCTAGCAGATGCATCTGGTTCAAGATATATTCTCCTTCTTTTGCTAGGAGGCAAAGCTGCTTCAGGAGTTTCAAAATTCACCTTATTTGGTGCACTAGAGGCACTGACTACCTCATCCTCACTCAGAGTTTCAATAATTATGACTGAAGGAGTTGGGATAGGTATTTGTTGTTCTATGACAGGGGTTAGAACCTGTTGGTTTTTAGGCTGATTGTCATTTTCTATTGTCACTGGGGGAATTGGTGTGTGTGAGTCCAGAGACGGTTGTGATTCATCCATTAAAGCAATATAATCTTCACTAAGTACTAGTGAAAGTTCAAATTCTGGGGGATTACCTGTGTCAGGACTTACCCTTGGAGTGCCAGAGTGATAAGATGTTGTGTTATCTTGTTCATCAGCCATGTGTGTATCACTTGCTAATGGCTCATTTTCTATTGGAGCCTCTTCTTCTTCTTCTTCTTCTTTACCTTCAGGCTCAGGTTCAGCTTCAGGGTCCTCATCCATTGGATCTTCTTGTTCAGGGACCTCCTCTTGTTGTTCACGTGCTTCATGAAGCATAACACTTTCCATATACTCTGTTAGTCATGTTACGTTTCCATTTGGATAATCATCCCTATTTACTTGTTTGGCAACGATTCTACCACAGATTTCAGTGCAAGGTTCAAAATGACTTGCAGAGAAAACATGCATTTCATCTTGAGTGAGTAGATCATAGAACACTAGTTATAGAAATCGAGGGTAATAACATTCAACATTGACACTATTGATGTTTCTTTTTGCCTCAGATTCCATAGCTTGAAGAATTTTTTTCATTATTAGCTTACCATAGTTGATATTGATATTGTTAGAGATGACATACCCAATATATTGAGTCATTTTGAGAATACCACTTTATCCGCCTTTCTTTTTGGCAAAAACATGGTTTACTATATGAAAGAATAAATTCCATTCACTTGGAAGATTGTGCTTGTACATTACTGTGAGGTTCAGTGGTCTAGTGTATGTGATGGAATTGAAGAAGTTGGCATGCTTTGGATCATCAGGTAAGGGATCAAAGTTTTTAGTGTTAAACTGTAAAATACGATTCAGATCCTGATCTGTTACCTGAATATCTCTATTTTCGATGGAATATGTAAAAGCCAAATTATTAGCATCTGATGTATCGACAGCTGTGTGATAACATACAAGCAGTGCATCAAGATTTAGTTTTAGGCTTGCAGTTAAAGCGTGTCATACATTAGATTGTTCACGCAGAAACCGAATCCAATTGCTATAGGGTTCAACAACATACTCCGGTTCTAGTGTGAATGCACTATTTATTTTAAGTACGATAAATCTTCCAGCCATTTTTAATTAATTAAAAATGAGTAGATAATTTATTGTTTGATTAAGACAAATATTTTGCAACACCAATTCTAATAATTAATATTTTAATATTAATTTTAATTTGAGTTAAAAAATAACTCAAATTCAAATCACCTCAGAAAAATATGAGAAAAATATATAGTGCTATTGAGGTAATTTGATACGTAAAATTAATTTTTAATCACCTAAAATTAACTAGATCTGAGAAAATCGAAGTGTTTACTCGAGAAAATGGGTTTTTCAAAATCTAAACTAAATACTATTATATTTTGATATGTTATAGATCAATGAAAACGGCCCACAAAACTGGTCTTAGATACTAATTTGGGTGAGTAGAAGTTCATTAAACAGGTGCTAGAACAAGGGTCGATAATGGAGTCTTAAGTGTGTGTATGTGTATGTATATCGACTATGAGAATGTGAAAGAAAATTACCTAAGTGATGAATATATACTACACAGTGTAATCAAACTTCGACACATAGACATATGTCGACAATGTTTTAAAAACAAACTTTATTTCAAAACAGTGACAGAAACTCGACACATAGCTATCGACAAATAATAAAATATTTTAAGTAAAAAGGATGTGTCGATCTTCTTCCCCTGTAGACATAATTTGACACATGATAAAATAAACTATTAAAAACTCTGTCTGTCGAATTACTTACTACTGTGTTGTTAATCTCTTCTAAACTCAACACATAACAAAAAAACAATCTAAGTAAAACCATATGTGTTGAGTTTACTCCCCCTGTGTTGACCAAGTCAACATGGGATACTTAAATTCGACACATAAAAAATAAACTAAGTACATAACAAGTGTCAAAAACTTGACCCTTGTAGAAAAATTCGACACATACACAAGCAAATATTTTATTAGTAAATTTAAATTATGAAGCAAATAATCCCTTTAATTGCTATATTCATAACTTAAATAAATTAACAAAAATATAATTAAATAAATACTCAAAATCTATTAAAATAGATATAAGTATTTAAATAATTTTAATTCACATTTAATTAATTACCAAATTAATATATCAAGATATAATCATGGCAATTAATCAATTGTAAATTAAGATGCTATTTTTTGGATGTTCAAATAAATTCACAAATCCTTTTAATATTGAAGATTAAATATCTGTGAACTTATTAACACTAAATTGCAAATAAGATCTAAACATTTAACATCCCAAGTTCACAAACCAGTCTAGTGAAGGTGACTTCATCCAGTAGTTTAGTGAAAATGTCTGTAATTTGCTGTCCGTTAGGTACAAAGTGTAATTCTACAGTACTATTCATGACATGCTCTCTAATAAAATAATACCTTATATCAATATGCTTGGTTTTCGAGTGTTGAACATGATTGTTTGTGATTTCTATGTCGCTTGTGTTATCACAGAATATAGGAATTTTGCTCAGCAACAATCCATAGTCTTGAAGTTGGTTCCTTATCCATAAGATTTTTGCATAGTAGCTTCCAACAGTAACATATTCAGCTTCAGCTGTTGACATTGAAACTGAGTGTTGCTTCTTGCTGTACCAGGATACCAATCTTCTACCAAGAAATTGGCAATTCCCTGATGTACTCTTTCGATCAATCTTATAAAGTGCATAATCAGAATCTGTATAGACAACAAGGTCAAAAATTGTATCTTTAGGGTACCAAATTCCAAGAGTCGGACTTCCCTTAAGATACTTAAAAATACATTTAACAGCTATAAGATGTGATTCCTTAGGGCCAGCTTGAAACCTAGCACACAAGCATGTGGCAAACATAATATCTGGTCTACTTGCAGTTAAGTAAAGTAATTAATCAATCATACCTCTGTAGCTTGTGATATCTACCCTCTTACAAGGTTCATCTTTATCAAGCTTAGTGCCAGTTACCATTGGAGGTTTAACTGGAGATGCATCTTCAAAACCATACTTTTCAAAAGATTTTTGATGTACTTGGTCTGGTAAATGAAGATCCGTCTTTCCTTTGGCTTACTTGGAGTCCAAGGAAGTAGTTTAGCTCACCCATCATGCTCATTTCATACCTACTCTGCATAAACTTAGCAAATCTACTACACAACTGATCGTTAGTAGAATCAAAGATAATGTCATCCACATATACTTGCACTAATATCATGTCATTTTTATACATTTTATGAAACAGAGTCTTATCTATGACACCTCTAGTGAAACCATTTTCAAGTAAGAATATTGATAGAGTGTCATACCATGTCCGAGGTGCTTGCTTTAGGCCATAGAGTGCTTTGAAGAGAAGGTATACAAAATTAGCAAATTCTGGATCTTCAAACCCTAGGGGTTGTTCCAAATACACTTCTTCCTCTAGCTCTCCATTCAGGAATGCACTCTTCACATCCATTTGATATACTTTGAAATTGGAATGTGCTGCGAATGCTAGAAATATCCTGATAGCTTCAAGCCTTGCTACTAGTGCATATGTTTCATCATAATTTATTCCTTCTTCTTGGGAATATCCTTTAGCAACCAGTCTAGCTTTGTTCCTCGTAACAATGCCATCTTCATCCAATTTATTTTTGAATACCCATTTTGTGCCAATTATAGACTTGTTCTTTGGCCTAGGTACTCGCTTCTAGACTTTCTATCTTTCGAATTGATTTAGTTCTTCTTGCATTGCAATAACCCAATCTGGATCTTCTAGTTCTTCTTCAACTTTCTTTGGCTCTATCTCAGAGAGGAAACTAGAGAATAAAAATTCATTCTATGAAGCACGTCTAGTTTGAACTCCAGCATCTGGATCTCCTAGAATTAACTCAAAGGGGTGATCTCTACTTCACACCATATGTCTAGGCAGATTTTCTCTAGATGATTCAGCATGATTGTCATTATTATGCTGAGTTCTATTAGTATACACTTCAGTTGCTCCCCCTGAACTGCTGCTGGGTTGAGAATGAGATTCTCTACCACTACTAGTAGTTTCTGTGAATCTTCCACTATTTCCACTACTAGGGTCGGAATAAACATTGTTGTTATTCTCAATTAATGCTTGATTTTCTATTGCATCTTCAGGTTCTACTTCACCTTCATCTGACTTTAAATTTTCAAACTGCAGAGTTTTAGTGTCATCTGTTCTTTGTAGACTTGGGAGTTTGAGATCATCGAAAGTTACATTCATGCTTTCAATGACCTTCTTGTGTTCAATCACATAAACCCTGTATGCTTTAGATTCTAGAGAGTAGCTAGGAAATATGCCTTCATGAGCTTTGAATCCAAACTTTCCAAGATGCTCATCATCTTTCAGTACAAAGCACTTTGCTCTAAACACCTGAAAGTACTTCAGTGTTAGTTTCTTGTTTGACATCAACTCATATGGTGTATTTCATAATTTTGTTAATTAGGGTACTATTCTGAGTATAGCAAGCTTCGTTGACTGCTTCAGCCCAAAAGTATAGAGGTAACTTAGTTTCATTCAACATTGTTCTTGCTGCTTAAACTAAAGTTATGATCTTCCTTTCTACTAATCCATTTTGTTGTGGAGATCTAGGTGCTGAATATTGTCTTGAAATTACTTTTTCTATACAGAAGTCATTCATGATTACATTTCTGAATTATGTTCCATTGTCAGACCTTATTTTCCTGATAGGCAAATCAGCTTCTAACTCTATCTTCTTTATGTGATCAATAATTGTCTCAGGGGATTCATCTTTTGAGGCTAAAAATAACACCCATGTGTACTTCGAGTAGTCATAAATAATTACTAGTGTATATCTTTTCCTGGACATAGACATGACATAGACGGGGCCAAATATATCCATATGCAAAAGTTGTAGTGGTTTAGTAATGTTTGATGAGTCTTTGCTTCGGTGAGATGCTTTCTTTGACTTCTCTTTTTCACATGCTCCACACAAGCCTTCTTGACAAAATTCCATCTCAGGTAAACCTCTAACCAATTCCCTCGTAACTAAAGAGTTCATTGCCTTGAAGTTCAGGTGTGATAGTTTCTTATGTCATAACTAACTGTCCTTTGTTGAAGCTTTGCTGTAAAAACATTGAACTTCGCCTTTTCTTGTAGTGAATAAGTCAGCCACAAAAAGATTCCCCTTTCTCAATCCTTGATGAGCAAGCTTTGCAACTTTCCTATTTTTGATTGCACACCTTTCCTTTTCGAAAGTTACTTTGGAGCCCTTGTTAGTGAAATGACTGATACTTAGGAGTTTGTGCTTTAATCTATCTACAAGAGAGATATTTTCAATGATACCATTGTGTAAAGCATAATGTAACGTAGTATGTAATAGTGGTAACGATAACTCAACTAAGAAACAGAGACAGATAAATAATACTAATATGCAACACATGAATCCAGAAGGACATATAAACATGAATCATACATACACCATTACAGAGCATTCAAGAAAAAAGGCTTACTGAATGTCAGCGAGAAAATTTCATTAAAATGTTCAGGCCTCAGCAACAAATAAGAGTTCAGAAGATTTCAGACTAAAGACAGTGTAATGATTTAATTATGAATGTCAAAGGGTTTCAGTGAACAGAAGTAATGCAACAGTCCAAAGTTAATCAGCCGAAACAGAACAGAAGTCAAGGGAATTCAATTCAGTGTTAGTCATTTATGAACCAGACCAGTGCACTAAGCTTCAGCACAACAAGAAAAGAATTGTCGTGATTATCAGAAGAAAATCAGTTGATCAAGCCAGAAGAGTGAAAACCAAGTAGTAATTACTTCAAGAATTCAAGAAATATGTT
The DNA here is from genome assembly GCA_028671895.1 of Oenanthe sinensis. NCBI lineage: Eukaryota > Viridiplantae > Streptophyta > Magnoliopsida > Apiales > Apiaceae > Oenanthe > Oenanthe sinensis. The sequence goes on from CM053812.1 coordinate 2,557,963, forward strand.
AAGGCAAGTAATATTGCATTTGGTGGCTCCTGTACTCTTGAGGTACTCTAGTGGCGCAACATAAAAGCTAAGGTGCAACAAACCAAGATTCAAAGCTAAGTGAAGTCAAGTGAAGGTTTATGACGCCTGCACAAGGGAATGGGAGTACAGGCGCAACAAAACAAGTTAGTGGCGTAACAAAGTTCTTATGGAAGTTTTGTGGCACATACACACTACAACTGGTGTGCAGGCACAACAAAATGTCATTCTGGCGCAACATAACTTGTGTAAAAATTTCGAAGTAGTTTAGTGGAGCCTACACTATGAGAATGGTATACAGGCGCAACAAAACTTATTTAGTGGCGCAACAAACATTCACGGGCGCAATAAAGGACTCAAGGCGCAACAAATAATTTATGTGGCACCTGCACACCACTCACACTCTACAGGCGCAACATAGGACTTATACATTTTTGGAAATCAATTTTCAAAAAGCCTACAGAATAAATATGGGTGAAATCAATTTAGCAGTAGTGATTCATTCATCTTCAACAAAAAGACATACAGACGGGAGCTCCATTAAAGACATTCATTAAACTCACCCAACTGTATATCTGTTGTAATATTGATTGAACCCATTGAAGCTAATCATTTTGATTAGAAGTGTAGTACTTAGGGATTTAATAATATATCTTTATTTCTCCGAATCGTTGTATTTCATTAAATGTCATTTTTATATCTCAAGAACACAAGCACTTATTCTGCAATTAAATGAAAAATCTACCATATCATATTCAACCCCCCCTTCTACGATAATTTTGGACCTAACAATTGGTATATGAGCTTGTTGATTGAAGTTACAAATCAAGATCCAAAAATAGTTTTACGAAAAAGTGCATTTTTAGATTTAGAAAAATTTATATTGAAATTTATTTAATTTTAAGGAAAATTCAATATTCAATTTTTTTTTAAGATTTTAAGTACACTAATTTTAAAAAGCTATAAATCATCAAGAATTCGAACAAAAATTTTATTTCACGAAATTCAATTTTTATTCGAATTAATTTTAATTTTTAAGAAATTAATTATTTCTTGAGATTTAAAGTTCTTCGCAACCAAGAGTACCCAAAAACTTAGTAGCATCAAAATTCCAGCCTTTGATAAAAATGAATACATTTTATGGAAGAAGAAGATGTCCACTTTCATTAAATCAGCCAATTCTCAATACATGGGAATTTTGGAAAATGGACCCTATGTACCTCAAAAGCTGACACCAGAAACAGTCTCAGATGACGGCGAACAGATTCCTCTAGGATTTACCCCAAAGGAGCCTTCAGAGTACACTGACACTGATAAAGATAGAGTTACATGGGATAATCATCTTCAATGTATCCTAATGGATTCACTGGACACTACAATGCTGAATCAAGTGATTAATTGCACCAGTGCCAAATAAATGTGGGATACGATTGATCTGCTAATGGAAGGTACAACAGAAGTGAAGGAGAACATGTTGGATATTCTTACATTCCAGTATGTAGCGTTCAAGGCACTACTAGGAGAAAGTATCACTCAAGTTTTTGAGAGATACAACAAATTGTTGAATAACTTGTCACTGCATGGGAAGGCCTACTCACATAGGGAGATCAACAGGAAATTTATGTTGACACTGCCAGTACACCTAGAACACAAAATCTCTGCCATCAGAGAGAGGAGAGACATAAATGAATTGTCCATTGAAATTCTATATGAGAAGCTCAAGACTCATGAAATGGAGCAAGAGCAGAGACAAATCATTTATGGTTCAGGTACAGTGCACATTAAGAATACAACACTATTGAAGACTACAACACTTGTAGCCAAGGATTTTGCTGTCACAAAGACTAGCACAGTGAAGCCTGTTGTTGAGAAAGAAGAGATTCTAGAAACTGAAATGTCAGAGAATGCTCATGCAGGTGATGAAGATGACTTTTATTCAATGGAAGAAATTGAATAGTTAGAAAACAAGAAAATGGCCTATATGGAATAGAAGTTAAAAAATCTCAGGTTTAAGAGGAACCCTAAGTACATATTTAAGAGTAACTCCAGTTACAGTGGTTCCGGTTTCAGAAATAGAAACCACGGTGGTTCATCTTCAGGGTCTTACAGCAAAGGAGGTTATAAGACGGGAATGGTAGACCGCAGTAAGTTCAAGTGTTACAACTGTGATGAACCCGAGCATTTTGCAAAAGAATACCGGAAGCCTAAGCAAGGAAAAGAGAGAAATGAGTCATATGATGAACTCAAGCTAATGTGTGATGCACTGGTAAAAAAGCATCAAGGCAGAACTTATATAGCCGAAGGAAAGAGCTGGGATGACTCAGACAATGATGAAGAAGAGACATACGGAAATGTTGTACTAATGGCAGACTCTTCAGAGGCATCACCTCAGTCATCAAAGGTATCATTTCTTTCCATAGTTGACATGTCTAACTCTGATTATAAGAAAACTGTAGAAGATCCAAGTGTAGAAATGTTTAACATTTACACAAGCATGCTATCATCTGAAGAAGACAATGCTAAACTAGTTCTAAAGAGTAAAATGCTAGAAGCTAGAAATGAAGAACTAGAGCTTGCATGTGTTAACTTAGAAGATCTGAAACAGAAGTTAGAATATCTACATAATAGAGACAAATGCAACCAGGAAGTAGAAACTGCACTTAGGAATAAAATTTCTGAGTTAGTGTTAAAACTTCAGGCTTATAAAAAATCTGTTAATCTTGTTAAGGAGGCAATAGATAAACAAGTCATAGGACGGAAAAATGGAATAGGATTAGACTATGATAAAAAGGCAGGAAAGAGACATGAAGAATCAATTATTGAGGAAAGTCTTGTGAAGCAAGACATTCCACATGTATTAAAAAATGTCGCTAAGCTCCTATACAAGAAGTTTGTCATCGAACCCCTAGATGAAGAACATATCTTAATGAAAGAAAAAATCCTTGCTGAGGAAAAAAAGAAAGAGGAAGAAAGTAAAAAGGAGTTACCTAAGAAATTTGTAAAAATTGTAGAACCTAAAGAACATATTAAAAGTGATTTAGGCAACAAGAATGAAAAGAAGAAAGCTAAAGAAATGGCAAGATAGGTGTTAATAAGAAAAATGATTATGCCTACTCTTCCAAAGCTATTAGAAAAGTTTGTAATAATTGTAATTCTACTGGTCATCTTAGGCATGCATGCCAAAAGATAAAAGTAGTAAAAGAAGAAACTTCTAATATGCCTGCCATGCCTGCCATGCCTGTCATGCGTATCCCTCATCAACTGTGTGGTAAAGTAGGATGCATGCCATGTGCTTTCAACATCATGTCTGCATACATAAACTTAATGAATACATCATCTAGTACTTGCATGAATACAGATGTGAACATGAATATAAAGCATATTAGGGCAAAGACGCCTAGTCCTCCTAAGTTTAGAAAGGAAGCCCCTGTCCCTAAGCCTAAAGACACTCCTGTCAAGGCAAAACCAAAGGGCAAGGGCACAATCGATGAGAAAGACAAGGACCAGAAAATTTCTACAGCTAAATCTGTTTACTTATCTAAGCCTCTTGAAACCAATCAAATTTGGGTGCCAAAGAAGAAGTAATCAATCTGTGGTTGTAGGGCATAACAAAGAACAAGCGTGTCATGTGGATTCTCGACAGCAGCTGTTCATGGCATATGACTGGTGATAAAGCCCTGCTATTAGATGTGATTGAGAAAACTGGCCCTATAGTGACCTTTGGAGATAACAACAAGGGATTCACAACGGGATATGGCAATCCAAAACAGGAAATATGCAAAACTTGCTCTTCAAGGAGTGAGAAAGGGGAATCTCTTTGTAGCTGACTTATTCTCTGCAAGCAAACGTGAAGTTCAATGTTTTTACAACAAAGCTTCAATAGAGGACGGTTGATTATGGCACAAGAAACTTTCACACCTGAAATTCAAGGCAATGAGCTCTTTAGTTAAGAGGGAATTGACTAGAGGTTTACCGGAGATGGAATTCTGTCAAGAAGGTTTATATGAAGCATGTGAAAAGGGGAAGTCAAAGAAAGCATCTCATCGAAGCAAAGATTTATCAGACATTACTGAACCACTGCAACTTCTACATATGGATTTATTTGGTCCAATAAATGACATGTCTATGTCAAGGAAGAGATATGCACTAGTAATTGTAGACGACTACTCCAAGTACACGTGGGTGTTGTTTCTAGCCTCAAAGGATGAAGCCCCTCAAACAATTATCGATCACATAAAGAAGATAAAATTAGAAGCTGGTTTGCCTGTCAGGAAAATTAGGTCTGACAATCGAACAGAATTCAGGAATATAACCCTGAATGATTTCTGTATTGAGAAAGGGATTTCAAGACAATATTCAACGCCTAGAACTCTACAACAAAATGGAGTGGTAGAAAGGAAGAACAAAACTTTAGTTCAAGCAGCAAGAATAATGTTGAATGAAGCTAAGTTACCTCTATACTTCTGGGCTGAAGAAGTCAACACAACTTGTTACACTCAGAATCGTACCCTGGTAAATAAAGATCATGCAAGACTCCGTACGAGTTGATGGCAAACAAGAAACTAACACTGAAATATTTTCATGTGTTTGGGGCAAAGTGCTTTATACTGAAAGATGATGAGCATCTAGGAAAGTTCGAATCCAAGGCTCATGAAGGCATATTTCATGGCTACTCTCTGGAATCTAAGGCACACAGGGTTTATGTGGTTGAACACAAGTGAAAGGCTGTATGTATAGACCTATATGTAACATAGGGTTATAACTCAACACAAGAACATGACGTGTAAATAATATGAAGTTATCACCGGAATCAGGAAGACATGAAGACTTGGTAAAGACAAAGGATAAAGAAGAAATCTACAGACTTGAAGCATTAGCTCACTGGAAGAAGTTCATTAATATGTTCATGCCTCAGTGAAGAATAAAGGTTGAAGTATTCAAGGATGTGGAAGCAGTGAAGCAGTTGTCAAAGTACCAGAAAGATTCTAGTGATCCAAATTTGCAAGTTAGTCAAGCAATGAATTGCAGAGCTCAAGTACAGGAATCGATAAGATAGAATATACGGCAAATACAAAGAATCAAAATATTAGATGGAATCTTGGAGTCTATTATAGATTGCTGGAGGAAGTTCATTCATATGTTCAGACTTCAGTGAAAGATAAAGTTCGAAGATGTTCAGGGTTTCAGATATGTTTATGGTTTAGCATAAGTGCCAGAGGATTCCAATGTACTTACAATCGAAGCACTTCTAAACAACAAGGAACAAAGTCAATTGTATTGTAAAGAAGATGTGAAGATCAAGATCGTGTTAGTCGTTTGTGAACCAGACCAGTTGCACCAAACGTCAGCACAAAAGAGATTGAGAATTGCATCTATGAATGAGAAGAATTGACTATCTACTGAAATGGGTAACAAGTGAAGTGGTATATGATGAAGCTCAGAATAAATCAAGTTCGAATTAACAAGGAAATATTTATTTGACTTGGTTGCAGTGGAAGAAATTATATTAAGAGCTTAACAGGTTTGAAATTGGCTAAGTAAAGAAGACTACAGAAGCTGTATCCAGAAGTCAACTTGGTCAAGCTATTTCGTCTCATTCACCGATGGTTAACAAGCTATTTTGTCTTATTCACAGATGGTTAACAACCATCGGGTGAAATGGAAAAGAATTGGTGAAATGAAAAGGGCTTATTTTGTCTTATATGCCGATAGTTACTAACTATCGGAAAAGAAACAAAAGTCAGCTAGCCACTTCCCGATAGTTACAAAAGCTTGGAATAATTCCGATGGTTACTAAGCTTGGATTAATTGAATTTATTCCAGGAATTGTTTTAAGTCTCCGATGGTTATTCTAAAGACTCATCGATACTTAAACAATTAATCAGCAAATTGTTCCCGATACTTATGAAGAAACAGAAGTGAGAAGCAGCTCAGTTACTTGGACCACATGAAGCCACGTAGCTGTACTGAAAAAGTCTACACATAAATTGAAGCAGAGTCATTCATTTGAGTCAGTCTTCAACAACACTAAAAAAATAACCAGAGAGAGAGAAGGCAAGCCGGAGAGGAGAGAACAGTCAGAAAATCTATACCTCCTCACCGGAGATGTATCAGTGGCCGGTCCCTTAACGGAAAATGTTCAGGGCCACTATATATCACTCTCTACGGTCTTAGTTTCCTTTGAACTGATCTAGAAATACTTGTATAGGAAATTGAGAGTTATATGTTTTTGTTAAGCAGCGAAGAACTTGTTCTTCGGACCGGATTTGTTGACCGGGTGTAGCAACCTCAGGGTTTATATTTATCAAATGATATATTCCCCGAATCTTGTGTTGTTTATTTTACTGCTGATTTTCTAGAACCGAAATGATTAATCCTAAACACAGAAAATTAGTAAACAGCTCCGTAAACACTATTCACCTCAAGAACACGAGCCCACTAACCGAACTCTAAATTATTTATCCGCAAAAGATTTGAAAGAATTTTTTAATTTAGTGAGTATCGTATTCAACCCCCCCTTCTACGATACTTCCGGGGCCTAACAATTGGTATCAGAGCTCGCTGATTGATATACAAATCAAGACCCATTAGCTCAGTGAAGCTCGCTAGGCCGAAGCTGTTTGAACTCAGAAGGAGGCCTTGTTAAATAAGTTTAATTATAAACTTTTAATATGTTTATTTTATAAACTTTATAAACTTTATTTTATAAATTTTTATTAGTTTATATTATAAATTTAAATTAGTTTATTTTGTAAATTTAATATTAAATTTATTTTATAAACTTTTATAAAATTTGTTTTATAAACTTTTATAAGTTTATATTATAAATTTTAATTAGTTTATTTTATAAACTTAATATTAAATTTATTTTATAAACTTTTATAAAATCTGTTTTATAAACTTTTATTAGTTTATTTGATAAATTTTAATTAGCTTATTTGATAAATTTTATAAAAGATTTTTTTTAAACGATTTAATCTGGTCCATTTCTCACTCGGCCATGTTGATTTCAATATGTACACATGATTTACTTGGCCAATACCCAGCCAACTGCACGCGCGTGTTCATGCTCCGATGGTTATGTTGTTTGATCAGTTCACGCGCGGGAAAAGTTAAGGCAATTGTCCGATAGTTACTAACTATCGACACGTCCCCGATAGTTAGCAACATTCTGATATTTTTTATTTTTGATTTATTATGTTTTAAAAATTTTAAAATTCTTAACTTTAAATTTTTCTTAAATATTAATTTACGATTTATTTAATTTTTAAGAAAATTTGAAATTCTTGAAAATTAAATTTTTCTGTAAATATTTATTTTTGATTAATTTATTTTTTAAGAAAATTAAAATTTTTGGAAATTTAATTTTTTCTTAAATATTAAATTAAGGATGTCGAAGCTGCTTGGACGTCGCAGAGTGTTCATTTTTGAATTGCGTCTCATAAAAAGATATTTGCCCTTGGTGTAATTTTTGTTTCCGGAATAAAAATTGACCAGTGTTTATTAAACTCTGAAACATGATCATATAGTATTTTTACTGTGTAATCATGTCTTAGGTATTAATATTGGCGAAGCTTCTTTTTGAGGAAAAATGTGAATCATTAGTGTTACTCTTGGACATAAGCGTCTTAGATGCTATTTTGGCCTACTTAACGTTTTGAACCTTTAATATCTATTTTAGATTTATTTATTTTTCTAGAAAATTTAATATTCTTGTTAATTAAATTTTTCTTAAATATTAATTTACAATATTTTAATTTTTAAGAAAATTTAAAATTCTTGAAAATTAAGTTCTGTAAATTTTTATTTTTGTTTAATTTATTTTCTAAGAAAATTAAAAATTCTATAAATTTAAATTTTTCTTAAGTACTTATTCGAGGATGTTCAGAAGTTAGTAGTTGAAGATTTTTACGAGTTATTGAAGACAATGAAGATCGACTGAAGATTATCCAAAGAAGTTGATTCTGGTTATGAAAAGATTATTTGGGTACAGTTTTTAGTTGGTTTGAGTTGAATTTGAAGATGAAAAATCTTAGGGGTTTAAGTAGTGTGAAGGAGAACAAACCGGACATCCTAGCATCTCAGTACAGAAGCCTTAAAGATTATTCTACAGAGAGATTACAGGAAGTTCGTGCTAACACTGCAGATCATCTGGAACACAGGATTACAGCCAACGGGATTCTAAGGATATAACCACATTATCTTTAGAAGATCTATATGTTGTGCTGAAGGCCTATGAACTAGAACAAGAGCTGAAGAAGATAATATTTGGTAAAGCAGGTTGTTGGCATATCCACTGTATTTGTGACCCAGGAACCAAATTGATTGAAGTCAAGGTTGAGAACCTCTGAACAGAAACGAATTGATCCTAGAAGCTGAATTGAAGATGTTGTAGATCGAGGTAGTGGTCAAGGTGTTGCATGAATTTGACACTTTGGAATGTCTTGAGAACTGGACTGCAAGTCAAGCCTGCAGGGCAACAGGAAGTTCAGTGACATCAGATTCAGACGGAATCCCAATTCTAAATCTAAGGTCCTTACCTATAGATTCCATAAAGGAGATTTTCAAGATCAGTTAAAGAGGCGGTTGCAAGACAGGGATGGTTTATATTTGAAAGACAAGATCAGGAGTTTGCTACATAGTTTGAAGAAGCCTGTACAAGCAAAAGATGGCAGACACTATGTTGGGTTGTAGCAGGAATCTCAAGCATTAGTGAGGATGCAGCAAGGGAAATCATTTGTTGATGAAGTTAAATGCAAGGATGATTCTATCAGTGACAGTGATGAACCAAATGAATATCTGGCATGAATGACCAACACTAGAGATGAATCACTAAGCACTTCACAGGTACACTTACTAACTAGTATATCTTTATCTAATTCATAATTGTATGATTATTATGTTTTGAAATGTATTAGGCTCGTGTCAACATGTTAGCATCTTAGAAATTAAATGCTTAATTGATTGCTAAGAATAAGATTTCATGCTTAGTTATATGAGTTTAGTGAGTACATTTCATACTTGATTTTCTATGCAGTAAAATGAATATCTAGAATTAGATAGGGTGTTCTAGACGGTTAGGTGTATCCCTAAACATTTGCTGAAACTTGATTTAAATCTTCTGTGATTTAATACATCTGCTAATGTTGTGAAAATTGCTAATAGACAAACAGGTCATAGATCAGATATTTTATATTTGTTCTTAGTGTGATAAATGACTTGATAAGTATATGTGGAATTTGATATTGCTTATAATGTTTTATTCAAATATTCTGCATATTCTTAAATTGTTTATGTGCTTATTTTCACATGATTTGCTTGCACTCACATAGTTGCACTTAAATGTCATATTAGATCATGTATTGCTTGTTAGGGATTAGAATATAATAATAAAAGATGGTAGAATTATCTAAGTAGTCAGTAAGTTTTGTAGATTCAAGGATTAATCTAAAACTGACTTAGGTAATTAGAGATAGTTAAAAATGTTAGACAACGACAGAAATGGACTAGACAGAATTAGTAATTAATTTGTTAGTTCTTCTATCCATGTGCTTTTATGCATATTGAAGCTGTTATTATCTTTGATAATATCTCTAACCCATCTGGACTCAATTAAAATTGAGTACCAAGAAGCTTAATCATTTGTGATTGCAGAGTATGTAACAAAAGACATAGATTAAAGCTCTGACATCACAGTTGGTTGAGGAGGCCTCTCCAATGGTAACCTTTGGAGATGACAGCAAAGGATGTACAAAGGATATGGCTATCATAATTTAAGAACTGTCATCAATGGAAGCATCTTTCTTGTGGAAGGACTTAAGCACTATCTACAAGGCACTAGGGAATTCTTTGTCAAGGGTTTTCTAGAAAAGCATTGAAAAGGAAAAGTGTTTAATCTTAAACAAAAAGGTTGGCAGCTCACTCAACTGAGAGTGAGGAAATTTGTTCGTAGCTGACATGGATTTTGTATGCAAAGGTGAAGTGAACTTTTCAGTAAAGCTTCATCAGTAAAGAGTTAGCTATGACAAGAGAAGCTCTCACACTTGATTTTCAAGACAATGGATTCTCTAAGAAAGATGAAATTGGTGAGAGGACTGCTTCTAATGGAATTCTATCCAGAAGGACATTTTGAAGTATGTCACATTTAGGGAAGTCAATGAAAACATCACACTGAAGCAAGTTATGTCATGGAAGAAATATGCTTAGTGGTGATTGATGACCCTAGTTATAATTTGGTGATGTTCGTGCATTCAACATATATTAAAGCATCACAGATGGTGATTGATCACATCAGAAAGATCAGTTGGAAGTAAAGTAAGCTGTGAGAACTTTGAAGTCAGATAATGGAACTGAGTTTCGCGAATGAAGTTCTAAGTAAAGTCTGCACTTTAAGGGGATTATGAAGCTGAAGCAATTAACACAGCATGCTACTGTATTCAACAAAGATCGTGAAAAGACTTAGTCGAAAGCTATCAAGGCATTTGTGATTAAAAACTAGAAGGTGATTGAAAGACTGAATGTTTCGTTCTACTACACCAAGCTCTCAAGCATTCAAATGAAAGACTATTCTGAATCTTTGAAGTTTGACATTCCGTCAAAGTCAAATTCAGATACTGATGATGAAACTGAGGTTGCAGAAGGAATTAGTGATAATGATGATGATTCAGATCCTATTAGTGGAATTGGTAGTGAAACTACACAACTCGTGGACTTTAACAAAATCCACTGAAAAAGGTGAAGGATCTTCAACACATCCTAACAGCAACTCAGGGGGAGCAAAATAAAAGAAGGATCTACTAGTCGTACTCAACACAATAAAGATCAAAGGAATACATCAAGAACATATCTGCCGAGACAAAGGGTTTGAAGTCAAAGTCATTCCTGGAGTCTAGTTCTTAGTAAACCAGATTTTGAGTAAAGGCTAGAAGTGCTAATTAAAATGAATATATATTTTTCGGGACCCAACAATCAACATTTGGTATCCCAAAGAATAGTGAAGATGCACTGATTGATCCAGATTGGGTGATTGCAAATGCAAGATGATCTCAATCAGTTCGAAGGCAGAATCTACTGAAGCTGGAACCCAGACCACTAAAGTCGAAGCTGAAATTGGTACAGTAAGGGTTCACAGAAACTGGATAATAATTGGCATTGTTATGAGGGACAAAGCCAAACTGGTTGCTACAGGTTAATACAAAGAAGAAGGTATCGATGATGATGGAAACAGAATCTTTGGAACTTTCAAGATCTAACAGCAAGCAACAGAGACGAGACTTGATCCTCTTAGGACATAACAATTAGGCCTAACAAGATGAGGACCTAACAGAGTTAGGGATTCAAGCAAATCGTCAAGGACATGGTATGACACTCTAACTAGTTTATTACTTGAAAATGATTTGGTAGAGTAGTTATACACATATATCTCTCAGGAATACAAGGCACACACAATGTAATATATATGTGCTAGTATACCTTGAGTATATTATATGTGGGTCTACTAATGAAAATTTGGCAAGAGATATTTGCTAAGTTAATGCAGAGTAGGTACAACATGAGCATGTTGGAAGAGTTGCAATTCTTTTTGGATTACAAGTAATTTGAAAGAATGATGAAAATTAAAGTAAGTCAAGGATCTTTTGAAGATGCGCAATTTAGAAGATTCTAGACCTGCCAAGACTTCTTGCCAACAGACCACTAAGCTTGATCAGGGCAAATCAGGTATATGAACTGAAGTGACAAGCTATAGAGGTAATCAGCTCATTACTTATTCAAGTGCTAAAGACCATATATTTTATTCTCGATATGCCTATGTGCAAGTTTCCAAGTGGATACTAGAGAATCTTATCTTATAGCTAAGTTATGAATTGTTAGATATCTTAGGGGATCACTAATTCTTGGAATCTGGGACCCTAAAGATACTAGGTTTAACCTAATTAGCTATATAGATATAGGTGATGCAGGTTGTAAGAAAGACAGGGAAGTCATTCCTAGAAGCTGTCAATTTCGTGAAAGAAGTTGGATTCTTGTTGAAATGAGAGAAAGCATTCAACACACATAGTTGCAGCAAAGGCTAAACTTAAAGCAGCTAGTGAATGTGATGCTCTGATCTACTAGACAATGAAACCACTTCAACTCCAACAACTCTGTTGATCTCTCCACACCACTTATGGAACAAGCTCATGGACACCAGGTATCAGTTCTTTCGAGATTGTCCTTAATAGAATAACTTGCAGATCTTTGCTAAATAACTTGATGAATTCATTTTATCTAAGTTGGTTAGTAAACTTGGGATATTAATTATTTGCATATTTGTTCGAAATCCCATCTGCAAGGAATTTTCAAATGAGTTCATAAGTATTGAATTTTCCATATTTAAAGGACTTGTGAATTTATTTGAAATCCAGTACCTCATACTTTTTGCTATTAGTTTAATTATCATGCTTACAATGTTATATGCATATGTGGTAGTTAAATGATTTAGCATAAGTTAGAAGCATAATTATTTGCATGTTAAATATTTGATGAGTATTAGTCAAGATGTCTTGCTTAATTGCTCTGATATTTTGCTATGATATTTTTAAATATTTTATTACAAATAATTGTGATACTTTTGATATTAGTGACGGTATTTAGAATTTCTGTTTTAAATAATTAATGCATATTTCAAAACTCACTAATATTGGAAGACGAAGTATTTTCTAAGTTAGGTGTATAAAATTCTCAATATTTTATATACTTAGAAAATATTTCTAAATTTGTTTTTGTTGCGAGAAGTTGCAATTAGGAACACAAGTGTTAAATGTCTATATTTAAAGGACTTATGAATTTCTATTCAACTAATTCTCGAGCTTACATATATCAATAATAATTGTTATGAGTATAATTGTAATATGCTAGAGTGATAATTATTAGATATAGTGTAGGAAGTTAGATGCTAATATTCAATCTTATGAATATTTTAGTATATAGCGAAATTATTTTATCCTATTAAAATTATGGATTGAAGCAATTCAATGATTATCAGTTTCATAATTTTGATTTGATAAAATATAAGAAGCACAATTTCTTGCATCTTGAAATTATTGATAAATATCGAATAATTGGTATTAGCGTGCAATTAATTGTGATATTTTTAATATTAGTGGTAACACAAGTTGCTTATCTGAAATCACTAATAATAAAAATATGTATTAATGCTTATTGTTCTACTGAATGATTGTCATGTTTAGTTAATATATATATGCATGTGATTGGCAATTACTTAGTATAGCATAAGTATTTGATTTATTTTGATTTATTTAAATCATGATGATATAAAACAATTCAGTGATATATTGGTTCCATGATTTAAGTAAATTAAAATAAATAAGAAGCATAATTATTTGTAGTATAATTATTATCTTTTATTACTCAGTGATAATTGAATAATATTTTATTGCAAAATAATTGTGATATATTGATACTAATGGATTTGCTTAGTCTTTATTCTAAGTAAAAATTAGTTTTTAAAAAAAGCCGTTAGTATTAGTATATTTAGTTTTCTTTCTTAGAGTGATTCCTGAATGTATTTAAAAGAAATTTTTGTCTATTTCTTTTTCAAAATGTTTTATGCAAAGATACATTCCCTTTTTATCAGCTTAGATAAGAAAACTTCAAAATTCTTTTTCAAAACTTCTCTTTTGAAAATCATTTGATTTACAGCCCTACTTTATTTTTCCAATCCTAGGGTGTGAATCAAACTTTTCTTGAGGATAATCTTTCTTTAAATCTCAAAATATTTTATCCTCTCTCCAAAGCTGGTTTTAAATGCTATATTTTCAAAACCGTTTTCTCTCTTAATTTTTCTTTTTAAAGTGGCAGAAACTTTGTGACTGCTATTTTATTTGGAAAAATTGTTTTAACTTCGAGGTACCAATCACTTGTAAATTTATTTGTTTTTAAATACTTGTTTCAATGTATGTTTCACATTGATCCAGATTACCAAAACAGTGGTTGTTGCTTTGAAGGCCTAGTGCTGTATTTTAAGCATTCATTCACCCCAATTGTCATGTTTTTATTTTAAGTCGGGGATGCTATCAGGTGGACGAAAATGATGTAAATCATAATTGCATTATGAGTCGGAAAATCATAGCCTCTATCTGATAAGGATGTTTTGCAAAATTGTTTTCAAAACATACAGTACTTAGGTTTTAAAGGAAAAAAGTCATTTTATTGAGATAAAATTTGGTAAGAGAGTTGAATTTCTTCTTTGGTGTAAATTCCCGCGTTTTATTATGGGAAGTTTGCCTTATAAGAAATTCATAAGGGATAGAATTTTTCTCTGATACTCCCGCGTTTTATTATGGGATAAGTATATTAAAGAAAATTTATATTGGTTTCATGTTCTTAAATGATAAATCTTTAAAACCGACAAAACTCTTTTACTAAAAGTGCTTTAAAGAAATCCATTACCATTCCTTCTTATATTTTTCTTTCTCCTTGAGATGAAAAATATGTTCTGGAATGTTAAAGTGATTATTTCTTTATCTTATTTAATTGATTTTATCCGTTTAGCCCCCAGTGGCTACAGAAGCTGGCCAAGAGGTTGAAAACCCATCAATCTCTTACCCAGGCCATAATACCAAACACTAATTCATCCACTTCCATATATTAACCCCTGGAGATATAAGGAACACATGTTAGTTAGAGGTTGATAAGGGAGAAACTGCACTTGATGCAGCAAATAAGGATGACGTCGGAAGTGCACCCACAGCTCTACCTCCAGCGAAGTAAAGAAGTATATAACTGAGGTATCTGTAAGCTCGTCTGTATCTTCTCAAAAGGATGCAGAGCTGAAAAGGCAATAAAACTGTCTCTGGAATCATTCTCTCAACAGGGTGAGTCCATTGAAATTCGCTCGTCAGCCAGAGCATCTTGTAATGAGTCAAGCACACCACTAACAATCACACTAATGGTAAGCCTAAACAGATAAATTCTAGGAACACATTGCAAGACGTGCACAGTGAGAGGTATAGGCATGTTAACAAATTACCCGTCACAGGGTTACGAGGGAAACGTAGACTCTAATTTGCCATTCATTACATTGTCTACTACGTCGCCCCTCCTGGAAGGAACATTTCCAGATCCTGAAAAGGAATGTCTACCTCCCGTTTACGGAGAAGGTTTGAGGAAACTCCTTGATAGAACAAGGCAGGATTCCCTAACAGATTTTAAAATCTTGGGATAACCCATCTCAAAGAGGTGAGGCTCCACTAGACAGTGATTTAGCAACTGCTATTGAGTCTGGTGATGAGATAGTGCTTATGCATGATAGATCAATAACACCTCAACGAGGCAATTCTCCACTTGATAGTGATTCAGTTCATTCTGATGAATCAGGTGTTGGGAATATATGAATTGACGGATTTCACTTGCAGGTACATAATGCTATATTTGGAATGCATAGTAAAAGTGAGAGAGAGAAACACTTAAGTGAAAGTGAGGGAGAGATACACTTGAGTGAGAGATAGGGAGAGAAAGAGTTAAACACTTCTAAGTGCTCGACACTTGAGTGTAAACACCAACAGAACGTAGTAGAAGTGAGGAAACCTTAAGCCAAACACTTACCCTTGCTACTTGCTACTTCTGAAAGAAAAGCTACTATATTTTTCCCGATCAATGACAGACGAGAACCTTGTTTGGAAGACAAACCATTCAAAAGTGGGCCATTGGAGGATTCCTCAACTAAGGGGGAGAATTTATAGGGAGAAAAAAGAGAGGTTAATAAAGTCTTATCTTCGTACTTGGGAAAGTTAATATCCTAAAGGGGTTCGTATCCTGGATCTTTAAGGGAAGATCCTTAGAAAAAGGAGTTCGTATCCTTGGGAGAAGTTAATATCCTTAGGGGGAGATTTTAGACAAGAAAAAGAAGAAAATCTTATCTTCTGATCCTGAAGGGAAACAACAGAAATATGGGAGAATCAAGAAACTGTATCCTATAATTGAAAGGAGTTGTCAGAAGAGGATTCCTCATCCAAGTGGGATGTACATAAAAGAATTGACACTTCCATTGATTATCTAAAGGGAGAAGAAGAGAAAGAAGAAGAATCACATTCTCAGGGGGAGAACATTATTTGAGCAATGTTCTATATTTTATTGAAGATGTTCCCAGGAATTTTGATTCTTATGAAGCTCAGTTTATGATAAGTTCTTTATAGGTCAAGCAATGAAGGATTTTGAAGCAGAGAAAAGCTCAAACACAGAGGAATGAAGATGATATCTATTGAAGATGCGTTCAGTGCTAAAGGAACACTCATTTTCTATTTCTCTTTACTTTATAGAAATCTGGAAATGTATTATATGATCCAGAACCCAAGTAGTATTATTTACAAGTCTAGAGCATTAATATTTTCTTGTAGTTAGTTGAGTTATCCTCTAGGGATTTGCTTGTTAATCTCTACCAAACAAATAGGGGGAGATTGAAAGGCTGTATGTATAGACCTATATGTAACATAGGGTTATAACTCAACACAAGAACATGACGTGTAAATAATATGAAGTTATCACCGGAATCAGGAAGACATGAAGACTTGGTAAAGACAAAGGATAAAGAAGAAATCTACAGACTTGAAGCATTAGCTCACTGGAAGAAGTTCATTAATATGTTCATGCCTCAGTGAAGAATAAAGGTTGAAGTATTCAAGGATGTGGAAGCAGTGAAGCAGTTGTCAAAGTACCAGAAAGATTCTAGTGATCCAAATTTGCAAGTTAGTCAAGCAATGAATTGCAGAGCTCAAGTACAGGAATCGATAAGATAGAATATACGGCAAATACAAAGAATCAAAATATTAGATGGAATCTTGGAGTCTATTATAGATTGCTGGAGGAAGTTCATTCATATGTTCAGACTTCAGTGAAAGATAAAGTTCGAAGATGTTCAGGGTTTCAGATATGTTTATGGTTTAGCATAAGTGCCAGAGGATTCCAATGTACTTACAATCGAAGCACTTCTAAACAACAAGGAACAAAGTCAATTGTATTGTAAAGAAGATGTGAAGATCAAGATCGTGTTAGTCGTTTGTGAACCAGACCAGTTGCACCAAACGTCAGCACAAAAGAGATTGAGAATTGCATCTATGAATGAGAAGAATTGACTATCTACTGAAATGGGTAACAAGTGAAGTGGTATATGATGAAGCTCAGAATAAATCAAGTTCGAATTAACAAGGAAATATTTATTTGACTTGGTTGCAGTGGAAGAAATTATATTAAGAGCTTAACAGGTTTGAAATTGGCTAAGTAAAGAAGACTACAGAAGCTGTATCCAGAAGTCAACTTGGTCAAGCTATTTCGTCTCATTCACCGATGGTTAACAAGCTATTTTGTCTTATTCACAGATGGTTAACAACCATCGGGTGAAATGGAAAAGAATTGGTGAAATGAAAAGGGCTTATTTTGTCTTATATGCCGATAGTTACTAACTATCGGAAAAGAAACAAAAGTCAGCTAGCCACTTCCCGATAGTTACAAAAGCTTGGAATAATTCCGATGGTTACTAAGCTTGGATTAATTGAATTTATTCCAGGAATTGTTTTAAGTCTCCGATGGTTATTCTACAGACTCATCGATACTTAAACAATTAATCAGCAAATTGTTCCCGATACTTATGAAGAAACAGAAGTGAGAAGCAGCTCAGTTACTTGGACCACATGAAGCCACGTAGCTGTACTGAAAAAGTCTACACATAAATTGAAGCAGAGTCATTCATTTGAGTCAGTCTTCAACAACACTACAAAAATAACCAGAGAGAGAGAAGGCAAGCCGGAGAGGAGAGAACAGTCAGAAAATCTATACCTCCTCACCGGAGATGTATCAGTGGCCGGTCCCTTAACGGAAAATGTTCAGGGCCACTATATATCACTCTCTACGGTCTTAGTTTCCTTTGAACTGATCTAGAAATACTTGTATAGGAAATTGAGAGTTATATGTTTTTGTTAAGCAGCGAAGAACTTGTTCTTCGGACCGGATTTGTTGACCGGGTGTAGCAACCTCAGGGTTTATATTTATCAAATGATATATTCCCCGAATCTTGTGTTGTTTATTTTACTGCTGATTTTCTAGAACCGAAATGATTAATCCTAAACACAGAAAATTAGTAAACAGCTCCGTAAACACTATTCACCTCAAGAACACGAGCCCACTAACCGAACTCTAAATTATTTATCCGCAAAAGATTTGAAAGAATTTTTTAATTTAGTGAGTATCGTATTCAACCCCCCCTTCTACGATACTTCCGGGGCCTAACAACAAGAAGGTCATTGAAAGCATGAATGTAACTTTCGATGATCTCAAGCTCTCAAGTCTACAAAGAACAGACGACACTGAAACTCTGGAGTTTAAAAATATGAACTCAGATGAAGGTGAAGTAGAACCCAAAGATGCAACAGAAAATCAAGTACCAAATGAGAATAAAAACAATGATCATTCTGACCCTGGTAGTGGAAATAGTGGAAAATTCATAGAAACTACTAGTAGTGGCAGAGAATCTCTTTCTCAACCAAGCAGCAGCTCAAGGGGAGCATCTAAAGGATCTACTAGCAGGACTCAACACTTTAATGATAATCAGGCTGAATCTTCTAGGGCAAATCTTCCTAGACATAGGGTGTGGAGTAGAGCTCACTCCTTTGAGTTTATTCTAGGAGATCCAGATGCTAGAGTTTAAACTAGACGTGCTTCTCAAAATGAATGTTTATTATCTAGTTTTATCTCTGAAATAGAGCCAAAGAAAGTGGAAGAAGCACTAGAAGATCCAGAGTGGGTTACTGCTATGCAAGAAGATCTCAATCAGTTTCAGAGAAAAAAAGTTTAGAAGCTGGTACCCAGGCCAAAGAACAAGTCTATAATTGGCACAAAGTGGGTATTCAGAAATAAACTGGAAGAAGATGGCATTGCTATGAGGAACAAAGCCAGACTGGTTGTCAAATGTTATTCCCAAGAAGAAGGAATAGATTATGATGAAACATATGCACCAGTGGCAAGGCTTGAAGCTATCAGGATGTTTCTGGCATTCAAAACACATTCCAACTTTAAAATTAATCAAATGGATGTGAAGAATGCATTCCTGAATGGAGAGCTTGAAGAAGAAGTGTATGTGGAATAACCCCCAGGGTTTGAAGATCCAGAATTCATAGATTTTGTATACTTTCTCTTTAAGGCACTCTATGGCTTAAAGAAAGCACCTCGGACATGGTATGACACTCTATCTATATTCTTACTTGAAAATGATTTCACTAGAGGTGTCATAGATAAGACTCTGTTTCATTAAATGCATAAAAATGACATGATATTAGTACAAGTATATGTGGATGACATAATATTTGGTTGTACTAACGATCAGTTGTGTAGTAAATTTACTAAACTAATGAAGAGTAGGTATGAAATGAGCATGATGGGAGAACTGAATTATTTCCTTGGACTCCAAGTAAGCCAAAGGAAAGATGGAATCTTCATTTGCCAGACCAAGTACATTAGAGATCTATTGAAGAAGTATGGTCTTGAAGATGCATCCTCAGCCAAAACCCCTATGGCAACTGCCACTAAGCTTGATCAAGATGAACCTGGTAAGAAGGTAGACCCTTTACTTTACTTAACTACAAGTAAGCCAAATATTATGTTTGCTACATGCTTATGTGCTAGGTTTCAGTCTAACCCTAAAGAATCACATCTTATAGCTGTTAGACGGATTTTTAGGTATCTTAATGGAAGTCTGAATCTTGGAATTTGGTACCCTAAAGATACATGTTTTGACCTTGTTGGCCATACAGATTCTGATTATGCAGGTTGTAGGATTGATAGAAAGAGTACATCAGGGAGTTGTCAATTCCTTGGTAGAAGATTGGTGTCCTAGTATAGTAAGACGCAGCACTCAGTTGCAATGTCAACAGCTGAAGCTGAATATGTTGCTACTGGAAGTTGCTTTGCACAAATTCTTTGGATATGGAACCAACTTCAAGACTATGGGTTGTTGCTCAGCAAAATTCCAATATTCCGTGACAACACAAGCGTCATAGCCATTATAAACAATCCTGTTCAACATTCAAGGACCAAGCACATTTATATCAGATATCATTTTATAAGAGAGCATGTCATGAATGGTATTGTAGAACTATATTTTATACCTACAGGGCATCAAATTGCAAACATCTTCACTAAACCACTAGATGAAATTACTTTCACTAGACTGGTTTGTGAACTTGGGATGTTAAATTCTACTAACTAATTAGTTAGTAATCAAAAACTGCAATTTGAAGCTGATATATTCACTAGTTGATTAATTTCAATATTTTTAGGACTTGTGAATTTATTTACCAAATTATTTTCCAGTTATTAAGATTAAATATTAGATAAATATCTTGTGCATGCCTGCTAATTTTATTAATATGATATTTATTTAATTTTAATCTTAAAAAATATTTAAGTGCTTGTATTTAAATGATAAATTCATGGCACTTATATATATATTTAAATATTACTTGAAATTATTTTAAATAAAAAGGATGAACATTTATATTTATTCTTATATTTAAAATAAAACTAAAATAATAAGAAGCATAATTTATGATAATAATTTTAACAATTAATGTTATTATTGTTATTAATAAATATTTTGTGAAATAAAATTTATGAGTAATTAATTATTATTGATTAATTATACAAATTATTCATATATATTATTTATTTAAAAGTAGCAAAAACTAGCAGCAATTTGAGTGTTAAGTACTTTGTGGCGCTTAAATAGTTTATTTGCCCCTATACAGTGCAAGCACTGTGTAGGCGCAACATAATCAACACAAGTACTTAGAAAAATTATCTAAGTTTTGCGGCGCTAGTAAATTTTTTGGCGCCTACATAGTGAATACACTATGGAGGCTCAACAAAATTTACTAGTAAGTTTTGTTGCACTGGTGTGGTTTGTGGCGCCTATAAATAGATGGTTAATTTTTTGTTTCTCTCATTTACTGGCGATACATACACTACATATAATGTTCTAAGAACTAAAAAGCGCAACATAAATCTCCATTTTTAATCTAACAAATCTAAGTCATTTCAAGTCCGATTTTTAATCTGAGACCATTTTTGTGGAACCCACACTCAAATCTTTCATTTGCAAGTGGGCCCATTAGTTTTGGTTAAGATCTTAAAAATCTCAATTTTTCCAAAACTCAAACTGATTGACTAGGGTTATTAATTTTTAAATCGATTAAAAATTGTAATTAAATTAAAAGTGTGCTTATAATTACTAGGAGTCCATTATATATTTATTTCATGAAAATCCGAGTAATTTTAAAAATTAGGATTTGGTTCGTAATTTACTAAAATTATTCAATATTAATTACTGATTTTAATTCGTAAATATTACCTCTCACTTTGATAAAATGGCAGGTAATTTTGAGATTCAAAGGACTAATTACTTATCTATTTTATTAGATAATTGTACCGAGATAGGAGAGTTAGGTAACTGGGCTAGGTTTTTAAACAAATATTCTATAGTCCGGTATGCACTAACGACTTCTGTTCCTTTGAATAAAAATTTATTAAGACAGGTTTACAGGTCTGCTAAGGACACATCTGTAGATGGAACATTAGCTTTTACTGGCAAGATTCAGAGACAGAAGGTGCGAATAACTGAGAATGACATCAATCGAGGACTTCATCTGCCGTATGAGAATTTTGAAGATGAGCCATCTCAAGCAAACTTAGACAATTTCTTCATATTCCTCCACTACACCAGAGTAAACAATAATCTCCCGGAGAAGATTTATAAAAATCACCTACCTAAGGAGTGGAACATTTTCTTCAACAACTTGTCTCATGGCTTTGCACCGAAGACAGGTGGCTTCCACAGAATTACGTAGTTCAACAAGGTGATTGGGTATGCGGTGGCCTCCGAGTCAAGGATAAATTTTAGTAAGTTGATCATGGCAAAGATTCTCTAGAACCAGGCAAAAATGGAAAACTTCTGTCTGTGTCCCAGATTTTTGCAGCTGGTGTTGAATCAAGTGCTGAAAGCTGATCAATTCCAAGTGTTTCAGAACAGTCAGTTGGAAGAGTCACCATCACTTCAGTTCAAGACAATCCTGTTGCTACAGAATGAGGCTGACTATCCTAACATGTATCCTCCTACTCCAATGTCTGAGACTATTCGAGATTACTTTGCTCTTCTTAGACAGGTTAATAAAGAAGATGCAGAAGAGGAAGAAGAAGCTGCAATAGAAGAAGAAAAAGCAGCAACCTCTGAAGAGGACAATGAAGCTGAAACATCAAGTGACTCTGGAAGCAAAGCAGTGACTCAAGAAGAAGAAGAACCAGGCACTGAACAAGAAGATGAAATTATGAATGAAGCTGGTTCTGACAATGAGCAAGAACAGATTCTTAAAGAAGAACAAAAGAAAAGCCCGGAAAATCCAACAGAAGAGATAGCTGTTGAGGATGAAGTGGAAGAGACTCAGACCACAGAGGTGTACATCCCTAACCTTTCTAATGAACAAATGAACGAAGGTACATTTCTTGACTTTGACTTTTCTATTTTTCTAAAAGAAGAATTTGACACAATATCTCCTATTGTGCCTCAAACGACAATGCACACACAAGAGCCCTTAGTGGCCATCAAAGCTGGCAATGAACTAGCCGACCAACCAGTTCTAACCACTGCTAGAGAATAACAAACACTTCATTCATCTCCCAAAACCAGAAAAAGAACCATTGATTTAGATGATAGGAGTGAGTCCTTACCGGATCAGGAAGTTTTTCAAATATCCCCTACAGCTCTGCCTTATTAAAAACGTCGTAAAATGAATTTTAAACCTAAGGCATCTGTGAGCCAGGAACCTGATTCTCCAATCTCTGAGACCTTTCTTTTCCTTCATGATCTTAATTCTAAAATTGATAAAATCCTAAAAGGTAAGGGAATAGAACCATAGATTGTAACCCTATCCGCTACTTCAGTAGCTAGTACTGTTTTGGTAGATCCAATTCAGAACCTGTCTTCACAAACAGTTGGGGGAATCACTGACTCTAACGAGCCATTCATTACATTGTCAAATTTGGTGACCCCCTGGACATAACATCTTCAGATCCTATTCATGATGTTTTCCCTCCCCAAGTGGGTGAAGTGGAAAGGCAACTCTCCCATAGAAGGGAAGATGACTCCATTCAAGGAGTAGCTGCGTTAGCAGCATCACCACTTCATGTGGAAATGCCTTCAAAGGCTTTGTGGGGCACCACAGGCTCTCAACTGTCATACATTACATTGCCTGAGGTGATGACCCCCTGGAAATTCCAAGTCCAACTCCTACAATGGAGGTCATCCCCACCTTTACAGGTCAGGCGGAGGGACAACACACCCATAAAGGGGATGTGGACTCTATTAATAGAGTATCTGCTGCTTCGGCAGTAGAACCTGTTCAGAGTGTCTCTGATCAGGAAATGCCTTTAATGGCTTTAGCTGGCATCACGGATTCTACAAACTTTCCAATCATTATAGAATTTACAGTGGTGACCACACTGGGTGTCAACCCCCCAATTCCTGTAAAAGGAGTTCTCCCCACCCACAGTGGTCAGGCGGAGAGACAACCTACCCACAGAAGGGATAGGAATTTTAATGCAGGTACTGAAGATCAGGATGCTATCATGGACATGAATGAAACACTTAACCTAAGCGATCTTCCATTCCCTGACCCTGATCAACCGAGTGTGAGTGTTGAGGGTCGTGCTCAAACAGAAACAGTGAGGAGTGAGACACCCACTAACCAAACAAACACCCCACACATTGCACACACTGCACATAGCCAAAGGATTTTAAATCTAGAGGCCCAAGTAACAGAAATTCACTACTCAATCAAAAAAATCTTGGAGGTGCAAGAGCAGCAAATAGCAGAAATGAAAGAAATTAAAGATTTAGTCAAACAACAGATGGCTCAGAAAGTTCTGGTTTCTACCCAACAACCTCCAACAACTTAGATTACCCCGACCATAAGGGAGGATAACCCAACTGAGGGGGAGAGATTAGAACAAGAAAAAGTTGGAGCTGAAATGATTATGGAATACACAGCTCAGGGGGAGTCATATATTTTCTATAGGCCAGAAGCGAGGCAACGGGAGGAAGGAGAAATATTTGAGGCTTATGTGCTAATGGATGTTTCAACTGAAATGGAAATCGAAGAAACTGCAAAGTCTGCATGAAGAGATGTTGAGGAGGAGTTTGCAGAAGAATATGCTTTTGATAATGACTGTCTTCTAGTTGGTGTAGACGAAGTTGTTACTCAAGACATAGTTCAGGCTCAAGAATTGATGAAGAGAAAATGGAAGAGAGTTCAGAATGCAATGGAATGGAGGAACAGAGTGAAGGACATAGAAGCTAAAGTTGGTCCTGATTGGGATGGAGCAAGGAGTCTGCTAAAAAAGAAGGAGTTAACTCTTACTCATAAGAAAGACAGAGAAGTCCTTGATCTCTTCAGAACCATGAGGGAAAAATTTGAAGATGTTCATGAACTCTATGTAGTGCTATTAGAAGAAATTACAAGCGTGTTAGTAAGTGCGTCCAAGTACGGATGGAAAATGTTCATAAATTCAACAACACTGGGATCTAGGATTTTATCGACAAAGAGCTTTGAAAAGATGAATATCGTGGAGTTGTATGTACTGAAGAGGAAAGTCATCTTTGGTGTGCATAAAATAAATGAGATACTGAGAGATCTGATAGAGAAGAAAATTATAGAGATCGGTGTCGAAGCATTTGAGAAGCCTCGGGTGGTCAAGTACTATAAAGCTACAACACTTCATAACCTAACTTTATCAGATGAATGTCTGGATTCAAGTCATGTAATATTCATGCAGTATGTAGAAGGGAGGCTCAGAAGCAAGAAGAATAGAATAGAAGAAGATCTAAAGGCTGATGGGTTAATCTATCATTCAGGCTGAACAGAGCAATCAAAACATCAGGTAGATATCTAATGGAGACAACCAGATATTACCAAGATCCAGTGAATGTTAGAAAAAAGGATGGCACAGAGGTACTCAAAACCATTAGAGATTCTGAACCTTGCATTCAGACAGAGCCAAATGGAACAAAATACTTCCTATTCAAGAAGAATGGAGTGGATAAGAAAAAGGAGTTATCAAAACTGAGGAGAAACAATTATGAAATTATCCGAAAAGTTTTTTTTTGGGTGAAGAGATCCACTATCAAATCAGACAAAAAGGCTTTAAGGATGATTGAAGATGTTCTGGTGGAGAAACTGGCAGAAGAGTCGATGCATGACACTGACTGAGTAAAAAGCTTTCCGAAGAGAATAACAGTGTTCGTGTTTTCAAAGAGACAATCTCTGGCCTTCGAGTCAATCTCCAAGACAAATTCAACGGCATTTCTCACTGAAGTTTTGAAGAAATTAGAAGAAACACCTCCTGTCAACAATCTTGAAGTGGAAGCTAGAGATCTGGTGAAGGCAAGATTGGAGCAAAAGGAAAAAGAGCTGAGAAAGTATTACTCTGAAACAAGATCTAAGAACAAACAAGACTCAGTACAAAGAAGTTGAAGATCATAGAATTATGTGTTCAGGCCAGAGGAACAAACTTCTATTATACACAAAGAAATCTAGAAATGTAAAATCTAATCCAGAATATAATTAATATTATTTACTGTCTTTCTGCACTTTACTTTTTCTTCTAAGTATCAGTTAAGTTATCCTCTCACAGGATTTACTTATCGAACTCTAACAACCAAATAGGGGGAGATTGTAAAGCATAATATAACGTAGTATATAATAGTGATAACGATAACTTAAGTAAGAAATTAAGACAAATAAATAATACTAATATGCAGCACAGAAATCTAGAAGGACATGTAAATAGAAATCATACATATATCATTGCAGAACATTCAAGATGAAAGGCTTATTGAACGTCAACGAGCGAATTTCATTAAAATGTTCAGGCCTCAGCAACAAATAAGAGTTTAGAAGATTTCAGACTAAAGACAGTGTAATGATTTAAGTATGAATATCAAAGGGTTTCAGTAAACAGAAGCAATGCAATAGTCCAAAGTTAATCAGCTGAAACAGAACAGAAGTCAAGGGAATTCAATTCAGTGTTAGTCATTTGTGAAACAGACCAGTGCACCAAGCGTTAGCACAACAAGAAAAGAATTGTCTTGATTAATCAGAAGAAAATCAGTTGACCAAGCTAGAAGAGTGAAAACCAAGTAGTAACTATTTCAAGAATTCAAGAAATATGTAAGGCAAGTAATATTGCATTTGGTGGCTCCTGTACTCTTGAGGTACTCTAGTGGCGCAACATAAAAGCTTAGGCACAACAAACCAAGATTCAAAGCTAAGTGAATTCAAGTGAAGGTTTGTGGCGCTTGCACAAAGGAATGAGAGTGCAGGCGCAACAAAACAAGTTAGTGGTGCGACAAAGTTCTTATGGAAGTTTTGTGGCGCCTACACACTACAACTGGTGTGCAGGCGCTACAAAATGTCATTCAGGCGCAACATAACTTGTGTAAAAATTTCTAAGTAGTTTAGTGGCACCTACACTATGAGAATGGTGTATAGGCGCAACAAAACTTACTTAGTGGCACAACAAACATTCACTGGCGCAACAAAGGACTCAAGGCGCAACAAATAATTTATGTGGCACCTGTACACCACTCACACTCTACACGCATAACATACGACTTATACATTATTGGAAATCAATTTCCAAAACTGCTACAGAATAAATGTGGGTGAAATCAATTCAGACAGTAGTGATTCATTCATCTTCAACAAAAAGACATACAAGCGGGAGCTCCATTAAAGACATTCATTAAACTCACCCAACTGTATATCTATTGTAATATTGATTGAACCCATTGAAGCTAATCATTCTGATTAGAAGTGTAGCACTCAGGGATTTAATAATATATCTTTATTTCCCCGAATCTTTGTGTTTCGTTAACTGTCATTTTTATATCTCAAGAACACAAACACTTATTCTGCAATTAAATGAAAAATCTACCATATCATATTCAACCCCCACTTCTATGATGATTTTGGACCAAACACATTGCCATTTTCTAAATTGCCATATCCCGTTGTGAATGCCTTGTTGTTATCTCTATTAGGAATCTACATGTAATTTGATGATAACATTAATCTTAGAATCATAAAAATTTTATTTGATGTAACTAATCAATTGATATGAAAATTATAAATATCAATTGATCAGGAAACCATTTATCAGTTGAAATGTTTATATGAATCAACTGATAATTTGGACTGTAGTATAGGTGTACTTAGTCTATTTCAATCGATAAGGTGTAAATTAATTGATATTATTATTATCAATTGATGTTAGAGTCGATTGATATAGATCATCAATTGATGTGTAAATTAAACTGTCAAATTGTAATTGTTTGAAGACAGGAAATTGCACAAGTGAAGGATGATCGATTGATATTGAAGCATCGATGAATGAGAGATCAATCTAAGAAGCCAAGTCAAGTATTGAAGACCATCGACTGATGTGAAGATCCATCGATTGATATATTGATTGATAACATCTATCAATCGATAAGTCATTATTTATCAATCGATGGATATAAAGATCAATTGAAGAAGAACATCAGTTGATGGATTAAAGTATGCATCAATTGATATGCTTAACAGCAAATTATCAATTGATTGTGACAACATAGAAGGACTATCTGTTATAGATCCAGAGGACAAAAGTAAACCTATGGAAGACAGTCAATAATGACTGTGAAGACTCAATCTATAGCTGTCTTTTAAGCCTATTTTCCTAAAAAGGAAAAAGGTAAAAAGAAAGGTGGATAGAAACAATCCTAGAATAGGAATTGTAAAGACACACTTGTAGTATATAAACAAGTGTAGTAGCATTGTTAGAAAATAGACAAGTTAGACAATATTTTCTTAATCAACTGTTCTAGATTTAGAGCACATCGTAAGTGCAGTTGATTTATTTTCTAACCTTGTAAAAATGAAGCTAGGTTTCTTTTAACCTAGGAACATTGAGCAAAAATATACACTGATGGAAAAACCAATCCATCAGTAATTTTTAAAATCTCTTTGTTCAGTTTTAATTTTTCAGTTTTGTTCAAACATATTCTCTCAACTCTCAAATATCAAGAACAAATATTAAAAGAAGTAAAAAGTTTAAATATTTGTATTCAACCCCCCATTCTATAAATATTGGAATTGTTCTAAGGAATAAAAATTAGTATCAGAGCAGGATTTCAACAAACAGAAAGTTTAAAGATCAAGAACAGTCAATATGGGCCAAAAAGATTCAGGTGTAAAAATCCCAGTGTTAGAAAAGGATGAATACTTTCCATGGAAGGTAAAAATGCATCTGCATCTTCTTTCTCTCGACCCTTCCTATGTTGACTGCATAGAGAAAGGTCCTCATATTCCTATGAAGCTAGTCACAGGTGTAAATCCTGATGGAACTCCTGCACTTGACAAACATGTTCCAAAACTCATCTCTGAGTTCACAGAAGAGGATGAAAAAGAAATACTCAAAGACAAGAAGACCATGAACATTCTATTTATTGGTCTAGATAAAGATAAGTTTGACAATGTGATAAACTGTACTTCATCCAAAGAAGTATAGGACACTCTTCAAACTCTATGTAAAGGAACTGAATAAGTAAGAAAGAACAAGATGCAACTCTTGATTAAAAAATATGAATCATTTCATTTCAAGAGTGGAGAATCTATTAATGACACCTATAGAAGATTCTAGAAGTTATTAAATGGATTAAAGCTGTATGGTAGGGTTATGCAACTAAGGATACAAACTTAAAATTTCTTAGATCTCTTCCAAAAGAATGGAAACCAATGACTGTTTCCATTAGACAATCTCAGGACTTCAAGGATTATACTCTTGAGAAACTTTATGGCATTCTCAAGACATATGAGTTGGAAATCCAACAAGATGAGGAAATTGAGAAGAATCAAAGAAACGAGAAAATTGTGGCTTTGATGGTCAAAGGAAATGAAGAGATGAAGGAAACTAGTTGTGTAGAAGATTCTGTCATGGTGACTGGTGATTCTATTGAAGAATCATCCAAGAGAAAAGGAAAGGGCAAATGTGAAGAGAATGAAACATGCGCATAGGATGATTTGGATGAGATTGATGAGCACCTTGCATTTCTGTCAAGGAAGTTTTCAAAGCTAAAATTCAAGAGGAATCCAAATGCTTAAAGGCCTGGATCCCAGTTTAAAGGCAACAATCAAAACATGAATTTAGTAGATAAATCTAAATTCAAATGCTTTAACTGTGGATTGGCTGGTCATTTCTCTAATGAGTGTAGAAGACCAAAACAAGAAAAGGCAAAGTCATATGAAAGTATTGATTACAAAAAGAAATATTTTGACCTTCTGAAACAGAAAGAAAAGGCTTTTGTCACTGAGGGAAGGACTGGGCTGATGAAGACAGTGATTCTGAAGAGTTCATCAATCTAGCTCTAATGGCCAACCATGAAGATGAAGAAGCTAGTTCATCATCTAATCAGGTAATAGCTACCAACTTTTCTGAGCTTACAACTGATGAATGCAATAGTACTATTAATGAAATGTCTAATGAATTGTACAATTTGTATGTCACTCTAAAATCTCTAAACAAAGAAAACCTCAAGTTGAAGAACACCATTGATGCCTTAACTGAGAGGAATATTTTTCTTGAAAATTAACTTTTTTGTTTATATAGATTTAAGAAGGAAAGTAAGGATGCTAGAAATGAACTAGTGAATAGTTTGAAAAGAGAAGAATTGTTAAAAGAACAATTAGCTGAAGAAATAGAAACCATTAACAAATGGAATAGGTCTGCTAAAACTACAAAACAAATTATTGATGTTCAGGGTTTAGATATTCTAGGAAAATCCCCTAAATCAATAGGCAAGCCATTGGCTGATACTTCAATGGATAAAGATCAATTGACTGCTAATACCTCATCAACTGATAAGGATTATCAATCGATTGAAGCTGAATCGATTGATAAGCATCCATCGACAAGTAAGTCATCAATGGCTAATAAAAAGAACAAATTTAGTATTCCTATCAAGTTTGTTAAGGAAACAAAAAATAAAGGTGAGACTGAGGTTGAGAAGATCAACATAGGTAGCTTATCCAAGAAACATTTAAAAGAGAAATTAGAAATGTTAGCACCTGTAGAAGTTATCCAACCTAAGCTTGAGAAAAAGAAAAAGAATAGGAATGGAAAAGTAGGCATAAATAAGCACAATAATTACACTCCTGATATGTATGCCCCTAGAAAGGTATGTGCTAAATGTGGTAGTGTAAATCATTTGTCTATGCAATGCAAGAATGAAAAGAACTCAATATCTTCAAATGATTTAAATGCACATGTCATGACTGTAAATGCCATGTTTACCAATGCTATGCTCATGAATGCCATGTCTTGTAATTTAGCTACACCTAATGTTCATATGCCTTATGCACAAGTTCCATACATGTATAATCCTTTATTTGCATATACAAATATGAACATGCCTGGTATGCCATGGAACATGCCTAATGTAGATAATGAAATGCATGGAAAGTCTGCCTTGAGTTCTAAGGTATCTAAGCCCCAAAAGCTAACTCCCAAAGTTAAAGTGGATTTAAACCCACCAAAACAGAAGGAACCAAAGTTCACAATCAAGGCTCAGGCTACAACTAATAAAAGAGGACCCAAGGCAACTTGGATACCAAAAACAACTTGATTGTTTTATGTGTATGTAGGGAAACAGGAAGAAAAATCTCTGGTATTTGGATAGTAGATGTTCAAGGCACATGACTGGAGATTTATCCATGCTCACAAAGTTTGTGGAAAAGGCTGGCCCATGAGTTACCTATGGAGATAACAGCGAAGGATTTACTCTGGGATATGGCTCAATTGTAAAAAAAATATTATCATTGAACCTGTAACACTAGTTGATGGATTGAAGCACAATCTGCTCAGTATTACTCAACTGTGTGATAATGGTAATGGTGTGTGGTTTGCAACTGGATCATGCATCATAGACAACAAAGAATCTTGTGAAATTCTCTTAACTGGAGAAAGAAAAAGAAATGTCTATGTGGCTGATTTTCACTCTATAAAGGCAAACTCAATGACATGCCTACTTAGCAAAGCCAATAAAGATGAAAGTTGGATCTGACATAAGAAGCTAGCCCATTTGAATTTCAATGCCATGGATCAATTGGTTATAAAGAATTTGGTTAGAGGCATTCCACATATGGAATTCACCAATGATGGACTATGTGATGCTTGTAAAAAGGGAAAGAAAAGGAAAGCATCATTCAAGTCAAAATCTGAATCATCAATTGACAAGCCTTTGGAATTATTACACATGGACTTATTTGGTCCAGTCAACATCATGAAAATTTCCAAAAAGAAATATGCCTTAGTCATTGTGGATGACTTCACAAGATTTTCATGGGTATATTTCTTACACTCTAAGGATGAGGCAAGTAAATTAATTATTAATCATGTGAAGAATGTTGACAATGGCACTGAATGGAAGGTCAAGAAAATGAGAAGTGATAATGGTACTGTTGGTCCCTAATATTGTAGAAGGGGGGTTGAATACAATATTTATAAATCGTCACGATATTTAGGATTTAAAAATATTATTTTAAATAACCACGAAATATAAATTTTAATGAAATACTGTTCAAGTATAAGATATAATTTTAACTTGAAAATTATTACAAAATTTATCTGAGGATTAGAGTTTATAACTGATAAATTAATCTAGAACGAATTCAACATGGAGTGTTCGAGTTTAATCAATTATATTTAAACTTGCACAGAAATCTGTGAATATTACAATGCAGACAAATTTCTGAATTTGAACTGATTTTCCATTACGCCATAAACGGCCTAATGCAATACTTTTAGAATGCAACACTCATTTTCCGTTACATTAGCCTTTTTTTTTTGAGCAACTGCAATACTACAAACAAAGCGTTGCATTATATTAGAAAGTTGTGTTACAGTTCAATTGTAGTGTTGCACCTTGCAACACTAGGGGAAAAAGCGTTGCATTTGGTGAAGAATTAGGACAGAAAATGATGATGTGGCATGTGGGACCCACATTTGATGACGTGTCACTACTTACGTGGCAGGTGGACCCACACATGCTGACGTGTCATGTGTGGGGCCCACGTGTGGGACCCACATTTTGCTGACGTGGCACTGCTGATGTGGCACTCAAACGTTGCATTTGGTCCTTCAGTGTTGCATTTGCGCTTGGTGTTGCATTTGAGTTTTTGAGGGACCCACATTTTGCTGACGTGGGCAGTGATGACGTCAGCATGTGAGACCCACTTCTACTGACGTGTCATGTGTGGGGCCCACGTGTGGGACCCACATTTTGCTGACGTGGCAAGAAAGTGTTGCATTTGATCCTTCAGTGTTGCATTTGCACTTGGTGTTGCATTTGAGTTTTTGAGGGACCCATATTTTGCTGACGTGGGCAATGATGACGTCAGCATGTGGGACCCACTTCTGTTGACGTGTCATGTGTGGGGCCCACGTGTGGGACCCACATTTTGCTGACGTGGCAAGAAAGCGTTGCATTTGGTCCTTCAGTGTTGCATTTGCACTTGGTGTTGTATTTGAGTTTTTGAGGGACCCACATTTTGCTGACGTGGGCAGTGATGACGTCAGCATGTGGGACCCACTTCTGTTGACGTGTCATGTGTGGGGCCCACGTGTGGGACCCACATTTTGCTGACGTGGCAAGAGAGCGTTGCATTTGGTCCTTCAGTGTTGCATTTGCACTTGGTGTTGCATTTGAGTTAGTAGTACAAGTCAAATCAATAGTTGACTATAAAATGTACCATCTAAATTAATTTTTTATTTTTTAAAATTTTGGGAATATCACTATATTATATATATATTAACATCCGTACGGTTGGATCGTCGATAAGTATTTCTAAAAAAATAGAGACAACAATCTGGGATAAAGTACTAGTTAGTAGTACAAGTCAAATCAATAGTTGACTACAAAATGTACCATCTAAAATAATTTTTTATTTTTTGAAATTTTGGGAATATCACTATATTAGATATATATTAACATTCTTACGGTTGGATCGTCGATAAGTATTTCTAAAAAAATAGAGACAACAATCTGGGATAAAGTACTAGTTAGTAGTACAAGTCAAATCAATAGTTGACTATAAATTTTACAATCTAAATTAATTTTTTATTTTTTAAAATTTTGGGAATATCACTATATTAGATATATATTAACATCCGTACGGTTGGATCGTCGATAAGTATTTCTAAAAAAATAGAGACAACAATCTGGGATAAAGTACTAGTTAGTAGTACAAGTCAAATCAATAGTTGACTATAAAATGTACCATCTAAAATAATTTTTTATTTTTTGAAATTTTGAGAATATCACTATATTAGATATATATTAACATCCGTACGGTTGGATCGTCGATAAGTATTTCTAAAAAAATAGAGACAACAATCTGAGATAAAGTACTAGTTAGTAGTACAATTCAAATCAATAGTTGACTATAAATTTTACAATCTAAATTAATTTTTTATTTTTTAAAATTTTGGGAATATCATTATATTAGATAAAATTTCTAAACTAATAATAATAATATTAAATAAATAAAATTTTAATTTTTAGTTATAAAAAGCTAAAAATATAAAATATGGAAACATATTTATATGGATATAATTTAATAAACATATACCTTTTTCTTAAATTATAAGTTATAGATGAATGATATAATAATGGAAAAGCGTGCCTTGAAACAAACTGGCCAGGCCATGAATTGCATTATACAACGAATCTTAACGCTTCAGCAGCAATTTTCTATTTGAACCATTAAGAAGCAAACTAATCAATCAAATAAGCTCATCAAGAAGAATTAAGAAGAAAACAAATGACCCCTAAATTATTCTATTTTGAAAAATTATTAAATTAGACACATAAGTAGTTTGAGTTTTTGAGAAATTATATTAATAAAAAATATATTATTATATATTCGTTTCGATAAATTCCTTGTTCAACAATTATAAACACAAACTTATCTTATACACATTTCAATTTCCATAATTTGAAGGCTATACAAAAAGTTGAATAATTTCCTTTCTAAACAAATTCCTGAAAATTTCAAAACTCTTGAAAAGCTTACACAAGGCGGGAGCTCAAAATTTCATCCAATTTAAAGATACCGCCATTTCTTTTAAAAAAATAAACCCATCTGTATAGATTCAAAATAATATAAAAACCACACCACAGCCTCTTCATTTTCTTCATCTCAAAATCAAAATAATTTCTCTTTCTCTCTCTGATTATATAAAATGGAGACTGCCGGAAAAGCTAAGAAAGGATTTGGCGGAAGGAAAGGCGGTGGTCCGAGGAAGAAGGCGGTGGCCCGGTCTGTTCGTGCCGGTTTACAGTTTCCGGTCAGTAGAATTGGCCGCTATCTCAAAAAAGGCCGCTATGCTCAGCGTGTTGGAACCGGTGCTCCGGTTTATTTGGCCGCCGTGCTTGAATACCTAGCCGCTGAAGTAAAATCTCATTTCTCTTATATAGTTTGTTTATATACATGTATTTGTGTGTAATTGAATCTATAACCTGTATCTTTTGTATTTGAATTAGTCCCTCCCTCCCTCCCTCCCTCTGGTGAGTGTTGGATATTAATTTTTGAACGTGGAGAGTTAATAAGGCAATTGTTGTGCAATTGAATCAGGTATTGGAATTGGCTGGGAATGCAGCAAGGGACAACAAGAAGAGCAGGATCATTCCTCGACATTTGCTATTGGCAGTGAGGAATGATGAAGAGTTGGGGAAACTGTTGGCCGGAGTTACATTTGCTCATGGTGGAGTTTTGCCGAATATAAACCCAGTGTTGTTACCAAAGAAGACTGCTGAGAAGGCTCCTAAGTCTCCATCTAAGGCTGGGAAGTCACCTAAGAAGGCTTAGTTTTAAACTATTCTGTTTTGTGCCTAATAGTCTAGAATTTTATTGTTCCCACATCTGTTTAGTTGATTGGAGGCATTATTTAAAACCATTTTTTGGTGATGTACATTTCTGAATTGGTGTTGGGATTTTGAATGGTTTGTTAGCAGGTTCAATTTAATGGGAATAACATATTTACAAATATTATATTGCAATTTTTTTTTACTATTGTTACATTTTCTTCTAATATTAATGTTGCAAAATTCACACATTGTGTTGCATTATTCAAAAGGTATACTGTTACATTATAAGATAAAAGTGTTACATTTGACTATAAAAAGTGTTACTTTAAAGAAAAAAGACAGTGTTGCAATAGAGGAAATGGTGTTACATTAGAGTCAACTATTGTGTTGCATTTGATAAGTGGGCCCCACAATGCCACATCATCAGTGGGCCCCATTCAGCAGTGACACATCAGAATTGCCACGTCAGCAATGGGCCCCACCAAGTGCTGATGTGGCACTGCTGACGTGCACTGCTGACATGGATGTTGGGGCCCAGTTGCTGACATGGCAGTTGTGGGTCCCACCTTTTGACCCCATTTAATCAGTTTTTTTGAAAACTAATGCAACGCAATCTACTGTTACATTTGGCCAATAAAGCGTTGCATTAGGGCCTTAATGCAACACTTTTCCTATTGTTACATTTGAAAACTAAAGCGTTGCATTAGATAGCAAATGCAGCGCTCGCAGATGCAATGGCAAAATCGCGTTGCATTAGGCCTAATGCAACGTAAAATGGGTCAAATGTAACAGAATGGCAGTGTTGCATCAGGCCATCTATGGCGTAGTGTTCTAATACTGAAATAGTGAAGCACAATCCTCATATTTATAGAGGTTGAAAAGGCTTTGTATGACCTTTATCAATATGACTTAATTTAATGAAAAAAAGCCTTGTATGACTTTTTAGAAAGCTGGGCATGACTTTTTTTCTCGGTATGACTTATTTTATTAATTAAAAAATCGGTATGACTTTTTAATTAAATAAAAAATCAATTCAGCATGACCTTTTGAGCAAAGAAAATTCGTTATGACTTTTTCTTTTCTCTCGGTATGACTTTTCTTTTGACAAGCTCGGTATGACTTTCCTTTTAAACAGAATTTCGGTATGACTTTCTTTATATATATATATATATATATATATATATATATATATATATATATATATATATATATATATATATATATATATATATATCTCGGTATGACTTATTATTAGTCATATTCGGTATGACTTATTTAAAAGTCATTCGAAATATATATATATATATATATATATATATATATATATATATATACGTCATATTAATTCATTTCTTTTATAATAAATTAATTCTACTTAAATTAATTAAATAATTTATAAATTAAATTAATTTCAACTTGAATTAATTTAATTAAATAAATTAAATAATTAACTTACTTTAATTGTAGAATTAAAAATACTATAGTGATCTGTTTAATCTGCAGTCAACTTTGAAATCTTCCGGTCTTTTTCTTTGTCTTCTGTTCTTGAAACCTCTTGAACTAAATGAAGAATAAATATTAATTTAGTTGACACACAAATATACTTTCTGGTTCATTTGTGTCATACTAATAAATATTCTTCATTTATTAATACTTTGAGTTTGAGGCCTTCTGCCATTCTTCTGCTTCAATGTCTTTGTTCTTCTTCTAGAATCTTCTGTAGTAACCACTTGAAATCTCTTATATCTTCTGTTTCTTTAGAAGTACTACCAACTTATTAATTTCACTGACGCTTGAACATATTAATGAACTTCTTCCAGTTTTGAGTAACAATCCCATAAAATACTTCTAATACTTAGATCCTTTGTGATTAGTTGACTGTTTTCGTCTTGATTCCTGTTTGGTGTTTATTATTTACTTCTCTTTATTAGCTAGAGTTGAGTTGTCATGTAATTATTATAAATAGGTCTAGTCATATGCCTTTCAATCTCCCCCTATTTGTTGTTAAACATTTAACACACAAATTCCTAGAGGATAACTCAACTAACAACTAAGAAAGTAGTACCACATGTAATGACTGTAAATAATAAACAAAAATTCTGGTTTTATATTTAACAATTTTCCAGATTTATACATGAAAGATAAATACAAGATAGATGTTCCTTTAGCACTAAACAAAAATTTCAAAGTTTCTATCTTGTTCTATCTAAGTCTTCAGTCTTCTGATGTATCAACTTCACCTTCTTCTAGGATTGAACCTTTATGAACTAGTGTCCTCGGTACTTCTTCAGATACTGATTGATCTGTTGTAGTGGATTCTCCATACAACCTCCTTTGTTCAGCTCTTGCTAACTACCACAATACTTCCTGCTCAACAGGATCTACTATCTCTTCTTCTACATCATATGGCTGTGTAGAATCTATATTTGGTATTTGCCTGATGTACGAAGGAATTTTCTTTGACAGACAGTAGTTTCTGATCTTTTGTGCAGCATCCAACTTAGCTTGGGATTTGAATCCTTTCGACCTTAGCATCCTTTCAACTTGAATCATATACTTAATTGTGTAGCCCTTTAAAGATTCATCATTTAACTGCATGATTTGATACAACTTGTTTGAGAAGAATCTTACCTCGTGAGGATCAAATAAGATCAGAGGACTAACAGCTGTTGCAAAGACTCTAAGTCTATCCCTGAGAAGTTCATTTTCTTCTGAGCTTCTCTTTACTTTGTTCAATAATGTCCATATCACTGATAAGCTTCTTTGCCTGAAAAACTCCAAGGAAATTTTGAATGTTCCATTCCTGTGAGTGTAGACTAAAATCTGCCAGACTTCAAGAATGTGATCCACTAAGATAGTGATATAGTCAACTTCCTCTTTCAGAGCTTTCATGAAGTTGTCAATGTTGTCATTTGACTTTTCAAGATGCTCAATTATTGATTTCAGATGCTTGTCTTCAAATGGACCCTTCTGTTATTTGTCCATTATTTCTCTTGCAGTGTCCCATTTCTTTCCAATCTTGAGCTGTACATCTCTCTTCTTTTCTCTGACTGCAATGACCCAGAGATTCTGCTTTTCTTGGCTTGCTTCTTTTTCAGCCTTTGTTCTTTTCATGACTAGAGCTTTCAGTTTCTCGGTCTTTGTATGACTTACCTTGATGTCTTCTTTTAGTTTCTTCATTGCCTCTTTATAGGCTGGATCAACTTCTTTCTCTTTTGAAAATAAAAATTCTTCATCAAATGCAGTCTCTTCCTCAGCTCAATAGTAGTCAGTAATATTTGATTCATCATGAGCACTATCATCAATGAATTGCTCTTGAGCATAATACTGTTCTTCTGGTTCTGAATCATATGATTGAAATTGTTCTTCAGAATACAACTTAGCTTTCCCTTTGTCTTGAGTAGTAGCCCCTTCATCTACAGCTACTTTCTACTTTGTTTTCTCCCACTTAGTTGAGGGATCCTCTTGAGATTTTGAGGCTTCAAAAGATGTCATCAGTTTTTGCATAGTCAGATAGACTTGCTTCATGCCCTCATTCAGATGAGTCATTTCATCATCTAGTTTGCTAAATCGTTGCGTTGATATCTTTTCATTTTCAATGATTGTTAAGGTTAAGCTTTTCTCAACTTCATCAATTCTCTCATGTAATTTTGTCACTTCTTTCATGTCCTCAACAATGAGACTCTGAACATTCTAGATATCTTGTGTTTTTAGAAGTATGGAGGATTTGACATCATCAACATCTTTGTGCACCATTGTCAGCTGTTGAGTTACAGAGGCAGATGTAGACTTCTCTTCTGCTTGTGCTTTAACTTTTACCAAATCAGCTTGGACAATCTGCATTTCCTTCTGGAGAGCTTCCATTTTAGATAGTAGTTCACTGTGTGTGTGTGTGCACTCATCTCACCTGTACTCCTGTTTAACTCACTATCACTCTGTGCATGTGTTTCACTTTATGTTTGCCTCACATCACTAGTGTTTAGCTCCTTTCCAGATCCAGATGTTGTACATGTATATAAAATAATAGCTTTTGAAGAGTCGAAATGCTCTTCTGATGCCTGTGAAGGCGCATCCTCAACAAGTTTAACTTGAAGTGGCTCCGCTACTGACGTAGCTACTCCGTGAATAGAGTCCCATCTCCCTCTATGGAGTGGTTGCCTCTCAAATCCACCAGTGGATTCGAGACCTTCTCTTACGAGAACTGGATGAAGGAAATCCAGGGGGTCACCACCTTAGATAATGTATTGAATGGCTCTTGAGAATCTGTGGTGCCCCTTAGTACCTCTGAGGGTAACTGATGTCGCACTGCATCCAAAATGTCTTGATCCACTATGAATGTGGAAACCGACGAGTTTTCGTCAAAAACATTTTATTCAGCAATCATTGTGCTCTCTTGTGATTGAGTTTCTTCAAGTGGAGGACTTGCTAGTGTGATAGCTAGCAGTGTGCGAGAATCTGAATCTGAATCGGATGTCGTGGTTGTATGGCGAATAGAATCACCCG
This sequence comes from Oenanthe sinensis, assembly GCA_028671895.1. NCBI lineage: Eukaryota > Viridiplantae > Streptophyta > Magnoliopsida > Apiales > Apiaceae > Oenanthe > Oenanthe sinensis. The sequence goes on from CM053812.1 coordinate 2,597,486, forward strand.
TTTGATCGAGTGCATCTAGAGAATCTTGGATAGCCGTTTCAAAATCCATATCCCACTGAGAGGATAAGACCGGGTCTGCAGTTGTCTCAGGTTCAGATCTCGATCTTTTAGTTGGTGGAGACAGAGATGCGGGTTCACTTTCAGAACCACTTCTACCTCTTACTTTCCTAACAGGTTTCTTCCTTTTTCGAATATGACTTAGAGAAGTAGGTGAAGGAGAAACTGTTTGGGGCTCTAACTCAGCCTGGGTTTGAACCTGTATGATTTCAGGTTCATGGCCAATGTCCTGAAGTGTAAAACCACAATCATAGTCCACCACAGATAACTCTAAAAGTGCAGTAGATATATTTATAGGTAGGAAATTAGAAGTTAGTGATTGAGATATTACCTGTTGATTCAGTGCCTCTTGTTCGACATGCTGAGCAGCTTCAAGTAGAAGTTGCACGTGATGCTCTATTTGCATTGGCACTTGTTCTGGCTCTTGATCCTGCACAGGATTAACAATTTGATCTAATATCTCTGCCATATAATTTGTCCTTACCACTTGCACATTTTCAAACTTGGGGTTGTTGTGGAGCCTTGCAAACAAGTTATTCTGAGAAGTTGGAGATTCTTCTACAGGACTATTCTGAAATAAGGCTTTATCTTCATCCAACAACAAGTCATTCATGAACAGCATCAGGAACCTCGGATAGTAGACTTGTACATTATGTTCCTTGCTTTCTGGCTTCCCCATATTTTTGATTATCTATTTTAGAATCAACTTTCCTAAATTTATCCTCCGGTTGTGAGCCACAGAAAATCCTATGATTTGTAGTAGAGAAGATATATTGTTGAAGTTGCTCTTTGTAGTGGGTGCAAACACTTTGGCTAGTGTGTCAAAGAAGTAGTCCCACTCGCTTACCAACTTGGCTTTAGACAACCTTACCAAATTGATCTCACCCTGATATCGAATGGTATAGAAAAATTCTAGAATTTCTGGTACAGTGGGTGGATCCACAAAATTGTCAGTTGGAAAGCCTAAGATCCTGTTCACATCCTCTTCAGTCACCATGTATTCACGTTCTCCTATGGTGAAAGAGAATTGAACTCTATCTACAGTACTCCTATTCCTAGCATTGGAGTACAAAGCCCTAAGTGCTAACACTTGCAACGGGGCATCCAGAGAGATTGCAGTTCTGACTAGTGAATGTTCATTCATAAATACGATCCATGGTCGAAACCTCTCGACTAAACAATTCACCGGATTAAAAAATCCAACAAAAATTGTTTTGATGATTTCACAATAGCCAACCATTTTAATTTAAACTATTACAATTAAATAAATTATAATGTGCAAATACAGAGAAAATAAATAATAAAAAAATTACAAGTCCAGAATTCGAAACTTACACTGAAAAATTAAAACCCTAATTGCTATTAATCTGCCAAGTCGATTATAATCAGTCAAAATTATATCACACCAGTCCTTTAATCAAAACAATCACAAATAGCTTTAATTTGTCCAAAAACACGAACAGTCACTACAATTTTCACTAAAAACGGGCAGAGTTCTGTTGCTTTTGATCGATTTTTACAGTACTAAGCAAGCAAAAGCTTGTAATCATTCACGGATTAGCAACTGTGGCAGTTGTTGAAGAATAAATCGATCGATTTTATTAAGGATCAGTAGATGATCGTGAGTATTTGTGTGTATATAGACTGATATGTTGGAAATTAACTGACTATGACTTATTTATATGTATATATATTAACAATAGTCGGTATGACTTATTGATAAATAAGTCGGTATGACTTATGTTAATGAGATAAAACAACAAAGAAAATAGTAAATAAATTAACTCAGTATGACTTATATTATTGAAGTCTCGGTATGACTTTTATTTTAAACACTCGGTATGACTTTTATTATCATTAAAAAGTCATGCCGAAATTTAAAATAAAAGGTCATGCTGATATTAAAATAAAAGTCATGCTGATTTGAAATAAGAAGAAAGAAAGAAAAAAAATAGAATAATTACTTATATTATTAATTGTTTCTAAATTCGAAAAATAAAAATAAAAATCTTATTCGAATATTAGATAATTTAATAAATATGCAATAAATATTAACAAGCAATCCTCTTTTAGAAACTTTAAGACAAATAATAATAATTTACATACTAATAAATTATTAAAGACATATAATAAATATTTACATTAATAATTGTTCTAATTAATTTAGGAATTAAATTAACTCAAGTTTGAATTATTTTAATGAGTAAATTAATTGACTAATTAATAACATAATCATTTATATTTATGTACAATAATAATTTGTAAAATAAATATTAACTTATATACAAATGCTTAAAAATAAATATAAGTACATATGCTATAATTCAAATAATTATCTTTTAAGAATATTAATTTAATCTTAAGATAATTTTCCGAAAATTCATAACCCTAGGATTTTATTAATTCAAGTCTCATAAATTTTTTAAATATTAATATTTAATATTTATGAGCTTAAATTAATTTCTAGAACCAAAAATTTAGCCATTATTTAACATCTCTAGTTCATTAACCAGCTTAGAGCAAGTGGTTTCGTGAAGATGTTAGCTAGTTGATCTTCTGTGGGTACAAAATGTAGCACCACAGTTCCATTCATGACATGCTCTCGGATAAAATGATACCTTATGTCAATGTGCTTGGTTCGTGAATGTTGTACAGGATTGTTGGAAATAGCTATAACACTTGTGTTGTCGCAGAGAATAGGAATTTTGTTCAACGCAAGTCCATAGTCATTTAGCTGATTCCTTCAAGATCTGTGCACAACAGCTACCTGCCGCAATGTATTCTGCTTCGGCTGTCGAGGTAGACACTGAGTGCTGTTTCTTGCTATACCAGGAGATCAACCGACTTCCTAGAAAGTGACAGCTTCCAGACGTACTTTTCCTATCCATCCTGCACCCTGCATAATCTGAATCTGTATAACATATTAGTTCAATACATGTATCTTTAGGGTACCAAATTCCAAGATTTGGTGTACCCTTCAGATATCTAAAAATTCGTTTAACGACTATTAGATGAGATTCTCTAGGGTCAGATTGAAACCTTGCACATAAGCAAGTGGCAAACATTATATCGGGTTTACTAGCAGTTAGATACAATAATGAGCCTATCATACCTCTGTAGGTTGTGATGTCAACTTTTTTACCAGTTTCATCTTTGTCAAGCTTGGTGGCTGTTGGCATTGGGGTTTTTGCCGGTGAAGAATCTTCTAGACTGTATTTTCTCAGAAGATCCCTTACATACTTTGATTGGCAAATAAAAATCCCATCTTCCTTTTGCTTTACTTGCAATCCAAGGAAGAATGGCAGTTCACCCATCAAGCTCATTTCATAACTGCTCTGCATTAACTTAGCAAATCTTTTGCACAAGTTTTCGTTAGTAGAACCAAATATAATATCGTCAACATAAACTTGGACAAATATCATATCTTTTTCATGCAATTTATAAAAGAGAGTTTTATCTATGACACCTCTAATGAAACCATTTTCAAGTAAAAACACAAAGAGAGTGTCATACCATGTCCTCGGTGCTTGCTTGAGCCCATAGAGAGCTTTGAATAGAAAATACACAAAGTCAGCAAACTCTGGATTTTCAAAGCCAGGGGGTTGTTCCACATATACTTCATCTTCTAACTCTCCATTCAGAAATGTACTCTTCACATCCATTTGATAGACTTTAAACTTGGAATGTGCTGCGAATGCCAGAAATATTCTGATGGCTTCAAGTCGTGCAACTGGTGCGTAGGTCTCGTCATAATCAATTCCCTCTTCTTGAGAGTAACCCTTAGCAACCAGTCTGGCTTTGTTTCTTGTAACAATGCCATCACCGTCTAACTTGTTCCTGTATACCCATTTCATGCCAATAACAGATCTATCTTTAGGCTTGGGTACCAGTGTCCAGACTTCTTGTCTCTCAAACTGATTGAGCTCTTCTTGCATGGCAAGAACCCAATCTGGATCAATCAAATCATCTTCAATCTTCTTTGGTTTTTCTTGGGAAAGAAAAACTGAAAATAAGCATTCATTTGAAGTTGCACTTCTGGTTCTAACTCCAACATCTGGATCACCTATGATCAATTCAAAAGGATGATCTCTACTCCATATCCTTTCCTTGGGTAGGTTTGATCTTGATGATTCGCTTCGAAATTCATTGTGATGTTGTGTTCTACCAGTTGATCCTTCATCTCCCCCTGAGTTGCTGCCAGGATGACTTGTTGATCCACCACTAGTATTAGTAGTATTTCCAGTGTTATCATTGTTTCCACCACTATTACCTGGATCATCATTATTATTGTCATCATCGTTTCCTGTTGCAACCTCAGGTTCTTCTTCATCATCAGAATGTGAGTCTGGATAATTGTCAAATTTTAATGACTCAGAAGAATCTTCAGTTTGAATACTTGGGAGTTTAGTGTCATCAAATGTAACATTGACACTTTATTTTACTTGGCGCTGATCAATTATGTACATCCTATATGCTCTTCTTGAATATCCGACAAAAATAGCTTCATGTTCTTTGGCCTTGAACTTGCCATGGTGTTCATCTCCATCCTTCAGCACATAGCATTTAGCTCCAAATACATGAAAGTACTTTAGAGTAGGTTTCTTGCCAGCCATTAATTCATAGGGAGTTTTCATATGATCTTTGTTGATCAGAGTTCGATTCTGAGTATAACAAGCTGTATTTACTGCCTCAGCCCGGAAGTAGATAGGTAACCTTGATTCACTTAGCATAGTCCTTGCAGCTTCAATCAGGGTTCTATTTTTTCTTGCTACAACTCCATTCTGTTGCGGAGTTCTTGGTGCTGAATATTGCCTTGTTATCCTTTTATCTGAGAAGAAGTTATTCAGAACTTCATTTCTGAATTTTGTTCCATTATCTGATCTGATTACCCGGACAGGTAACTTTGAATCTAACTCAATCAACTTTATATGATTAATCACCAAATGTGGAGTTTCATCTTTAGAGTTTAAGAATAAAACCCACGTATATTTTGTGAAGTCATCTACAATCACTAAGGCGTATTTCTTTCTTGACAAAGTCATAATATTTACTGGACCAAATAAATCCATGTGAAGGAGTTGAAGTGGTTCAGTGATGATTGAATTGTCCGTGCCTCTGTGACTTGCTTTCTTCGACTTCCCTTTCTGACATGCCTCACACAACTCTTCTAGTGTAAATTCCATCAGAGGCAGTCCTCTTACCAAATCTCTCTTGACTAAAGAGTTCATTGGTTTGAAGTTTAGATGTGAGAGTTTCTTGTGCCATAGCCAGCTTTCTTCTGATGAAGCCTTTGAATAAAAACAGTTTGCTTCATCTTTATTTCCAGAGTTGAGATCGGCTACTTACAAGTTTCCTTTCCTTACTCCACGCAATGCCAGTTTGTCATCTTTAGAATGAGCTATTAAGCACTTCTCCTTGATAAAGTTTACTTTGTACCCTTTATCACAAAATTGACTGACGCTGAGTAGATTGTGCTTAAGTCCTTCCACTAAAGAGACGTTTTCAATGATAACATTTCCAATATTTAACTTGCCATTGTTTTCCCAGTTGCACAAGTAGAAGGGGGGTTGAATACTTGTGTGTCTTTTCTTCCTGATTTTAAAATCAAATTAAGAATAAAACTTAAACACAAAGATATGAATAAGTACTGTTTGTATTATTGATTTGTAAATACAAAACTCTCCTAAGATGTACACAAACCCTAGCAGCTTATCTGTGTTTGTCACAGCAACTCTCTCTATCTCTATGCTCTCACAAGATATCACTCAGACAATTATGCTTCGACTTCCACACTTTTACAATTAAGTTACATAAAGTTTATATAGAGAGCTACCTATCAACTAATAACAGAAAGATAAATTATAATAAGAATATAATTCCTAATTATTAGTTGACAGTTTCCTTCTAGAATTCTCTTTCTTTCCCATAGCATATCTGCAATATATTTATCTTGATCTTTGAAGACTTTCCATTCCTGTGATCTTCTTCCAAATTTAACTTTAACTGTATAGACTCTGAAACCTTCAGACTCTGATCATATGTAGACTCTGATAGTCTATAGACTTTGATCACCTTCCAGACTCTGATCTTCATGCAGACTCTGGTTTCACTTTCTACAGAAATTCTTCTAAGTACAAGTAACATGAATGTTGACTATCTAGACTCTGATTATACATTTCAGAGACTAGAAAGACTTATTACAAATAAACTAGGCTAGACCCTGTTCTAGTATTTTGTACATCATCAAATGAATATATTCCTAACAATCTCCCCCTATTTATGCTTTATAAAATGTAAGCATAAATCCAGGTTTGATGATGTCAAAACTAAAGAATAAAACTATCAATCTAGAACAGTATAAAAGAATTTTAAAGGAAAAAGAATTACTTCTCATTTAATCTTCTCAAAGGCTGGATTGTTCTTCAAAAATAAATTCAGCATATTTTCCTCCACAATTGCCAAAGCTTCACCAACAAATTTCTTCAACTTCTTCATTTCTTCACTTGAGGATTTGATTTGACAGTAAGCTGCTCTCAGATCATTTGCACTGCTTTCTTGATCTTTTAAGTCCTTCAACATTAGAACACTAACTTTCCCACTCATAGGCTGAAACCCAAAGTAATGACCCACACATTCTTGAAATTTAATCTGTTTTTTTCCAATGGCATGAATTGATCATTTCCCTCAATATCAACATATTTTAAAGAAAATTTGCCCATTTGTCGATTTGTCTGTCTGTGCAAAGTCAACTTTCTGTCAATCTCTTTGAACCATTTATGAGTGATAGCCTCTTTACTCTTATTTACTTCATATGCAATCTGTAAGAGAAATCTAATGTACTGTAATTCCTCAGCCTGTTTGAAAAAGATAAAATTTGATTGACTAATCCATCTTACACTTCCACCTTCTAAGAAGTAAACCAACATCTCATTCTTCACCTTCTCTGTACCTCCATGACCTCCTTGTATCTTTGTTTCAAAAACATTATAAATAATTTGAGCAGACACCACTTTATTTAAGTGCTTCTGAGTGATCTTCTCAAACTGCCTATCTATCAAGGATTGAGGATCCCTGGTTAGAGTAGATGTTCTGTCAATGTCAGATTCTTCAAATCCTCCGAGACCTATCTTCTTCTTAGCTCTAAGTTGCAGATTTGATTGACTGCACTTCCAGTATGAAGGTTCTTGAGTTTCATCGGAGTCTGATTTCTTCCTTTATTTATCAGAGTCTGACTTAGACTCTGATTTCCCATGTCCAGTCCCTGATTGATGTGTTTGAGATTTTGATAATCCAGCCATTCCAGAAAGCTTGAGTGATACATCACCAGGACCCCTAGGACCATGAGAACTATCTCCATCATCACCATCTCTCCTCCTTTTAACTCCCTTTTTATCATCTCTGCAACCATCATCCTTTCTCCTAGAGGATTCACCTTTCTTCTCCTCCTTTTTGACATCATCATTACTGGTGACAACCAAAAGAATCTGTTCAAGAACTGTTGAGATATTGGCCTGAGCTGCAATGACTGAATCAACCTTGGTGGTCAAATCAAAGACTGTAGTTTGAAGAGAGGCTTGAGTTGTAGTGATAGCAGCGAGATCATCTTTAAAAGCTACTTCTTTGGATAATTGAAGGGAGTGAATTCTGTCAAATCTTTTATTGAGCAGAGAAGTTGTATTATCAACACCAGTGAGCTTGATTTTAATATGAGAAATGTCCTGGACCACACTGGCTAATTGAGCGGCAACATCAGGTAACTCAACTTTAACAGCTCCATCCAAAGCATGATCTTCTTCACCAGGATAGTAACCATGTTCCTGTTGAAAGGATTTTTTCTGAAAAGCTTTAAGTCTCTCATACTGATGAATAGCCAAAATACACTCAAAAGAATCTTTATCATTTATGCCTCTTTGCTGTGCAGACTCCCAAGACTGAGGAAACACCTGATCAAAATAGACAAAAGAAGGAGTAACGTGATCATCATCGTCAGAAGTGCACTCCTCAGCAACAGGCTCAAGCTTTGTGATTGGAGGTGTAGACTCTGGTGGTGGTGTAGACTTTGAAACTGCAAACGGGACTATAGACCCTGACTCCTCCTGAGAGTGATCAGAGACTGTAGACTCTGGAAGTCTAGCCCTAATAGGCATAATCAAAAGTGGATCGTCTGACTTCAAATTTGCAGCCTTAGTGAAAATGACAGTGTTATCCACCAAAGCCTCCATGACTCTATCTGCTCTCCTTGCTCGAGAATCCACCAGATGAAGTTGTGGTCTCTGGGTAAATGACTTCTGAGCAGCAAGAGCCTCATTCTGTTTGCCAATCTGCACAATCAAACATAGTGAATTTTCATCCATCCCCTGCTCCAACTCATTGGACCAACTCTTTGGAAAATCTTGATCCTAATAAGTAAAACTAGGTTCAGGATACCCTAATCTCTCATGCTCATATTGGGGTTGGGCACCCACTTTCTCAATCTCACTCAGGCTTCCTACAGCCTTTTCTACCTCTCCTTTTGCCTGGTCCAGTGCTAACCTCTCAGATATTTTGTCACTCATTTGGGAGGGTGCACTCAATAATCCTACAGAAGAGGGGTTGAGAGAAAATAAAGGCTCTTCAATACCTGAACCACCTTGATGGAGGGGAACCCCTTCAAATGTCTGAAGGCTAGGGGTTTCCACAAGGGGTGAGCATCAACAGACTCTGAACCCTTACAAGCATCTTCTTTCTTTCCAGAGTCTGTTGGCTCCAGTATTCCAGTCTCAGGGTCTACTCTAGACTCTGGCTGCTTCAGTATGACTTCATTAGAAGCTAGAGTCTGAGTGTTACCATCTTTGACTGTTTGTGCATGAGACTCCCCCTCAAGGTGGATAGACTCTGATAGAATAGATTGGAAAATTTCTTCATGAGCCTCCATCAGAGTCTGTCCTCTCATATCACTGGGGTTCTCATCAACTTTTTGGTGATTTGTCAAGGAGGGCCTAACAGCATACTCCCCTGCCCCACTATCACCCAACCTCTGACTAGGTGGTTCTTGTGTGGGTGAGGCAGACTGAGCATCTTTATCACTAGTCACCACTGGTGCACTAGTCCCAACCTCCAACTGCCTTGCACCACCTGCTACCTCATGTGGTTCTACCATAGTTAATGCATCTAAGTGTCCATTGAGAAACATCCTGACATGGAGTGCATTGATGGCCTGGGCAAAAGTCAAGTGAAAGGAATCCTGCAGTTCCCTTGCAATCTTGTGATAATGTGAGCCCTTCAGTTGATCCAATCTACTGTCATAGGTCGGATAGATGTATTTGTTGGCCACCTTACCTACATTTTGGACAAGAAAATCAACCACCACCCGTGAAAATGGTTGAATAGTAGAGATCCAATCAATAGCTGTCCTGTAGGTAATCCCATTATCCCAAATTGCTTCATAGTCAAAAACTGGTTGCTCAACCTCAGTCTCCAACTCAGCAACAGACTCTGATTTTCTCCTTTTGTAGATGCTAAGCTTTTTAGGCTTCTTTGTGATTTGCTGTTCAGAGTCTGGCACACCTAGTGCTTTGAGAACTGCATTTGTTCTGCCTTCTATGAGCCCAGCTACTTTTTCTTGGAATGAAGAGTTGAATAGGTAGCTGTATAGAGATTTGACCACATCCTGTGCAGACATTTGTAGCTCCTGTTCCATTCTCTTCCTTAGGGCTTCATAGGTTGAAAGAAAATCCAAGACTTGAGATTTAGTCTGATGTTGCTCTGGATCTTCAACTGATTCCACTAAAGGATATAAGAATAGCAGTGCCTCATCACTTGGAGTAATGATTTCATCAATTAGACTTGAGGCTGCATCCAATGGCATTCCTTCCCAAAATGTCTCATGATCAGAGTCTAAAGGCAGTCTAGACTCTGACTCAACATTAGACTCTGGTTCAGGTAATTTCTTGCTATCAGAGTTTGGCCCTGCAGGAGCCTTGTGAGCATCTGTTTCCTGCAAAACAGGGTTAGTAATAATAATAGGCTTGTGTGTGTGTGCAGAATAAGCCTTCCTTAACCTTCTGTACTTCTGAGCAAAAGATTTTTCAGGAGATTCAATTTGAGAATCCTGAGGTGCATTCCTAGGTTTTTCAGAGTCTGTAGCCTTTTCAGAGACTGCAGACTTGGCTTAAAGGTTAGAATCAAGTGTCTCATGACCTTCTTTTAGCAAAGAAAGACCTTCAACAACTTGTTTCTCTAAAGGGTTGAGCTCCTCATCACTGTGCTCATCTATAAGCCTAGATTGAATCAATTTTCTCCTCTTTACAACTGGTGCCTATTGAGAGACACCAGAGGTTGTTTTTTTTTTGGATTTTTGTTTAGAATATTGTGTGATTGAAGGGGATTGGGTGACTTGGGTAGGTGCAGGGGGACTCTCCATTACTTGTTCCTGCACCATTTCACCACCAAAAAATGAAGCATTGTAGAGAGAAGGTTTGTAGGTTGAGAGTTTTACCTGCATTACCTGTGTATAAGTCATGGCAGGTAGACTTTTCTTCTTGTCATCAATTCTCTTAATGTCAGAGAATATCCTTCTTTGTTGTTTCTATGCCTGCACACAACAATCATCTGCCAACTTGGTTGACATGTCAGGAATGAAGTGGTTAAGGAGAATCATAAGAAATCTATGATAGTAGACTTTCTTCCTCCCCTAATGCACATTATTTAATTTTGCTCTCATTTGAGTGAGCAACATATCACCAATGTTAATTACTCTATCAAATAGGAGACTGTGACCAATTTGATAATTAATAGCAGTAATAGCATCAAAACCACTACATTTACCAGTGAAACACTTAGCAATTTGATCAAAGAAAAATGACCATTCTTTTCTTAAGTAAGGCCTAGTTATCTTGCTCATGTTATCTAAGCTAGTAGAATAACCTAATGCCTTAAACATGCTTTTAATGTCATCATCAGATATAGTTTCATCAAAAGGTGTTTTCACAGGTAATTTAAAAACTGAATTAAGCACATCAGCAGTAACATCAAAAGTAGTGGAGCCAAAGGTGAACATGATTTTACCTGGTTGATCCTGAGAAGGATCAACTACCTGTGCAGAACTCCAAACTTTTGACACAGCATCCATATGAATCACCGGAGATGCTTTCAGAATATAACTGAGCTCAGATTGCTCCATGAAATCCATCATTGGGAAGTAGTCAGCATCTACTCCCTTCTTGTCTCCAAGAGCAGCAACATGATTTGTAGTCATGAAGTCAAAATCCCCAAAAGTAAATGCAATCGCTTTGGGTCCCCTCATGACAGTAGAAATTGCAGCCATTGAAGATGTCGAGTTGAAAGTGAGAACAAGCTTGAGAAAATTAACTAGGGTTCGTAAAAAGCTCTGTGATTAATTCTGCCTAAGAAAAAAATAGCAATAAACAAGTGAGTACAATGTATGAAATGTTCTATTTTGATTGAATTGCATACAATACCCATGAGTCTACAGCCTATTTCCAGTCAAAAATAATTGTTACCGCCTATTTCAAGTCATTTGAACAATTTAAACGCAATCAGAGTTTGCAGGCGCGAATTTTACCCGATTTAGAGTCTAGGCGATATTTTTCTCAGAGTCTATAGACTCTCAGAGTCTACAGACTCGTTAGAGTCTAAAAACTAGACTCTGACAAGATAAAATACCAAACAAAATTTTGCAATAATAATTAATCACAGTGTGTTAAGACAGGGACTATAATTAAAGTACATACATTGCTTCTTGTAATTATTGATCACTTACATATTTAACATACCTAATTCACCTACCAGTCTGAGAAAGGTAGACTCATCAAGTGGTTTTGTCAAAATGTCTGCAATCTGTCTGTCAGTTGGAACATAGTGAAGTGCCACAGTACCATTTTTACCATTTTCAACATGTTCTCTAATAAAGTGATACCTGACATCAATGTGCTTTGTTCTGGAGTGTTGGACTGGATTCTCTGCAATTTTAATAGCACTAGTATTATCACAATACATAGGAATATTTGAGAATGTTAGTCCATAATCAAGTAATTGATTTCTCATCCACAGAATTTGAGCACAGCAACTTCCAGCTGTAATGTATTCGGCCTCAGCTGTTGAGGTTGATACAGTCTGTTGTTTCTTGCTAAACCAAGAAATTAATCTGTTGCCAAGAAACTGACATTGTCCTGTTGTGCTTTTCCTGTCTACTTTGCATCATGCATAGTCAGAATCTGAATAGCCAATTAGTGAAAAATCTGACTCTCTAGGATACCATAGTCCAAGAGTTTGTGCCCCCTTGAGATATCTAAAAATTCTTTTCACAACTATTAAATGTGATTATCTAGGGTCAGCTTGAAATCTAGCACACAGACAAGTTGCAAACATTATATCTGGTCTACTAGCAGTTAAATATAACAATGAGCCAATCATACCTCTGTAGCTAGTGTTATCAACTTTCTTACCCTTTGGGTCAGAGTCTAGCTTAGTGGCTGTTGACATGGGAGTTTTAGCAGTTGTAAAATCTTGCATATCAAACTTCTTCAACAGTTCTTTTATATACTTTGTTTGATTGATGAAAATTCCATCATCATTTTGTTTGACTTGAAGCCCCACAAAGAAGTTTAATTCTCCCATCATGCTCATTTCATAATTTGACTGCATTAGTTGACTAAAATTTTCACAGAGTTTATCATTAGTAGATCCAAATATGATATCATCAACATAAATTTGGACAAGCAAAATATCACCTTTATATTTTCTAATAAAGAGAGTTTTGTCCATGGTACCTCTTGTGAATCCATTTTCAAGAAGAAATTTTGAAAGAGTTTCATACCATGCTCTAGGTGCTTGCTTCAATCCATATAGTACCTTGTCTAATCTGTAAACATGATCAGGAAACTTTGGATCAACAAATCCTGGTGGTTGCTCCACATAGACTTCTTCTTCCAATTCTCCATTTAAGAAGGCACTTTTCACATCCATTTGATACACCTTGAATTTTGAATGAGCTGCAAAGGCCAGAAACATTCTAATAGCTTCAAATCTCGCTACTGGTGCAAAAGTTTCATCATAGTCAATTCCTTCCTCCTGTGAGTATCCTTTTGCAACTAGCCTTGCTTTGTTTCTGACTACAGTTCCATTCTCATCAAGTTTGTTTCTGTACACCCATTTTGCACCAACCACTGATCTATCTCTAGGTCTTGGTACAAGTTTCCACACTTTATTTCTCTCAAATTCATTCAATTCTTCTTGCATTGCAATAATCCAATCAGGGTCTTGCAAGGCTTCCTCAATTTTCTTGGGTTCATTCTTTGAGAGAAAACAGCTATACAGACATTCATTTTGAGTGGCTGTTCTTGTTTGTACCCCACTCTCAGGATCACCAATTATCAAGTCAGGAGTGTGATTCCTTGTCCATTTTCTAGCAGGTGGAAGATTGGTTCTTGAACTTGAAGCTCCCCCTAAGTCATTTGCATCTTCTGTATTTGAGTGAAATTCAAATGAAGAGGCTCTCCCTAAATTTCTTGACTCTGACAATGATTCAGAGTTGCTTGATTCAGACCCTGATGAGTTAGACTCTGTCTGTCTAGACTCTGTCTGGGTAGACCCTGACTGGGTAGACCTTGACCTGTTAGACTCTGAATTATTTGGAGTTGAATTTTCTGGCTCCCCCTCAGAGTGTGCAGGTTCCTTTGTTTGTTCAGGAGTTATTTGAGGGTGTCTTCATCCTCTTCTTCTTCATTTATCTCAGAACTTTTTAGATTTTCAAATTCTAGTGTAGTAGACTCTGACTCATCTTGCAATTCTGTAAACTTTTTATCATCAAATGCAACATGAATAAATTCAATAACAATTTTGGTTCTGAGATTAAACACTCTGAATGCTTTTGTATTTGATGCATATCCAAGAAAAATTGATTCATCTGCTTTGGCTTCAAATTTGCTCAGATTTTCAGGACGTAGTTTTAGTACATAACACTTGTATCCAAATATGTGAAAATGTTTCACACTTGGCTTCTTGTCCTTTATTATTTCATAGGGAGTCTTTCCATGCATATTTATTAAAGTACAATTTTGAGTGAAACATGCTGTATTGACTGCCTCTGCCCAAAAATATACTGGTAGCTTAGACTCTGTCAGCATTGTTCTGGCAGCTTCTATGAGGGTTCTATTCTTTCTCTCCACAACTCCATTTTGTTGAGGAGTTCCTGGTGCAGAAAATTGTTGAGTAATTCCCTTTGATGCATAGTATTCCTCCATGATTGAGTTCTTGAATTCAGTGTCATTGTCACTTCTTAGAACTCTAACTGTTTTCTTTGAATTTCTTTCCAGAAAAGTGATATGGTCTTTTATGTGTTGTGGAGCTTCATCCTTGGAATGTAGAAAGAAAATCCATGTGAATCTTGTAAAATCATCTACAATAACAAGAGCATATTTCTTTTTATTAATAGACATAACATTAACTGGACCAAATAAATCAAGGTGCAATAAATAAAAGGGTTCAGAAATGGTGTTTATTGTCTTGCTCTTGAAGGATGATTTCCTTTGTTTTCCAAGTTGACATGCTTCACAAAGTTCATCTTGCACAAAATCAACCTGTGGTAATCCTCTTACAAGATTCTGTTTAACCAACTTGTTGAGTGTTTTGAAGTTGATGTGTGACAGTTTCTTGTGCCATTTCCAGCTTTCTTCAGTTGAGGCCTTGCTATATAGACATGTGACTTCACTGTGTATGCAATCCTCCAAGCTGGATTCTTAAATGTTACCATGTATGTGTCCTTTGAAAACCAAAATGCCTGTTTTTATGTGAGTCACAAGACACTCTTTGTTGTCAAAGCCAGTATGGTAACCTTTATCTCCAAGTTGACTTATGCTTATCAAATTGTGCCCTAAGCCATCAACTAGAGCTACTTGTTCAATGATGACATTCCCAAGTACAATCTTGTCATATCCCGGTGTTTGTCCTTTGTTACCATCTCCAAAGGATACTTCTGGGCCAACCATTTCCACAAAGTCTGTAAGCAGGGATTTCTTTCCAGTCGTGTGTCCTGAGCATCCACTGTCCAGGATTAGGGTTACTTTCTTTACCCTGGTTCCCTGCATACATAAAGCAGCTAGTTAGATGTTTTGAGGACCCAAACAGTTTTGGATCCTTTTCTACTAACTTTAGGAGAAACAGGCTTAACAATTTTCACCTTTGGTTTACCTGTCTCTTTTGTTGCTATAGACTCTGGTAGAGTATTAATAGTGTCATACCAACTTTTATCAATAAAAGATTTTAGCTCATAAAAATTGTAATACAAATCATGATAGTCCCTACACATATAAATAGAATGAAATATGCTACCACAGTGATAACAAGGTTTCTGTGGTATGTAGTGACTTTCAGAGTTTGAGAAGGACTAGACTCTGATTTCATCTCAATTTTTGTTTTACAATCTATAGCTAAATGGTTGTGGTTGCCACATCTATAACACTTCTTTCTAGGAGCATTAGGATCTTTTTGATAATTATTAGCCTTATTGATGCCTTCCTTACCATTCCTATTTCTCCTAGTTTTGGTGGACTTAGAAAAGTACCCTATGTTAATATTTTTCAACTTATGTTTTGGTGGACTTAGAAAAGTACCCTATGTTAATATTTTCCTTAGAGTTATTTTCTCCTGTTTCATCTGTCTTTTTGTCAACAACAGGGGGACTATTGACAGATGAGTTTGTGGTTTCAGATTTTTCTTTAGGGGTCACAAACTTAACAGGAACAAATGTACTTTTCTCTTTAGTCTTATTAAATTGGCTAGCTTCTTCATTGTTATCATTCTCAACAATAGGTCTTTTGTCTTGACTCTTGTCATAGCCTAGACCAGCAGTTTGACACACATTTTGATTATTGAGAATTTCATGAATTTTTCTACCAGAGTCTGTCTAGACTCTAAACTTGAGACTCTCTTCTTCTAGTTCTCTCCTAACATAGTCATAGGCTTTCAAGATTTCAATGTAGTTATGACTATGTTTCTCAGAATCCTTTTTGTATTGTTCCATTAATATTAACTCAGACTCTAAATGATTATTCCTTTTAGTCAAGGTTGAATTTTCCTCTCTCAACCTTTCACTTTCACTAGTGAGAAACCTACAAGTTGTTGTTATTTTATTACCCTCACTTTGCACAATTTCTATACCATCAGAGTCTAAATTAATTAAGGATTCAAGAGTAAAGATTGATACCTGAATTTTAAGAGATGAGGGTTCTTTGGGAGATTGTGATTTTCTTGAGGAGGATGCCATCAATGCTAGATTTTCATAATCAATTTTATCCTCTGAGCTTGAATCTGCCCAATCCTTTCCTGTTGATAGAAGTGCTTTTCCTTTTCCTTGATTTTTTGACTTTCTGCATTCACTGGCAAAGTGCCCCAATATTCCACAGTTGAAACATTTGACCTTTGCTTTGTCAAGTTTGATTATAGTACTCTTGCTCTTCTCAACCTTCTCATCTTCCTTCTTGAATGATGGCCTCTTGCTAAATTTGCCAGTTCTTTTGTTGAATTTCATTCTTTTGAATTTTTTAGCAAACATAGCCATCATTTGACTTCGATCAATCTCTTCATCAGAATTAGAGTCTGTGTCAGTAGACTCTGACTCCACAACAGTTTTACCATTCTTCCTTAAATCCTTGATTCTAGCTTCCGTGGGTTGTTCCTGTTGTTCTTTCTCAAACTCCATCAAGAGTGCCACAGATTTTGTCTTTACAGACTTCTTATTCTTCCTCTGTTGCATCTCCAAATCATATGTTTTGAGTCTTCCATACAATTCTTCTAGAGTTAGTTCATCCAAATCTCTAGTTTCCCTTATGGCTGTAGTCTTATTGTCCCACTCTTCAGGAAGTGCTCTCAGAAACTTGGTGTTTGTATCTTCAGAATCATAAACCTTACCAAGCATAGCCATCTCATTCAAGAGTTTTGTAAACCTATCATACATCTCAGTGATAGATTCTCCAGATTTTGCTTCAAAATACTCATACTCTTGAATTAGCAAAGACCTAGCATTCTTCTTGACATCTTTAGTCCCTTGACAGTGCACTTCAAGTTTTGTCCACATCTTCTTAGCAGTTTGACATGATATAACACAGTTTGTAAGAACAGAATCCAAACTGTTGAAGAGTATGTTTTTGACCTTTGCCTCCTTAAGGACATTCTCCTTGTCCTCTTTTGTCCATTCAGCCTTTGGTTTCTCAATGAAGTGTTCTTCAGTTACTTTGCCTTCTTCATTGATTTGAGGCAAAAGCTTTAAGGGCACATAGGGTCCTTCATGAATTCTTTCAAGATAGTCAGGGTCTGTTGCTTCCAGATGGTGCAGCATCTTAACCTTCCAGTGGGTGAACTCGTTTCTCTTAAGCATAGGAATCTTAGAATTGCCATCTTTGTTTCCAGACATCTTTGATCGATTTTAAACGTTAGGCTCTGATACCAATTGTTTTCCCAGTTGCACAAGTAGAAGGGGGGGTTGAATACTTGTGTGTCTTTTCTGCCTGATTTTAAAATCAAATTAAGAATAAAACTTAAACACAAAGATATGAATAAGTACTGTTTGTATTATTGATTTGTAAATACAAAACTCTCATAGGATGTACACAAACCCAACAGCTTCTGTGTTTGTCACAACAACTCTCTCTATCTCTATGCTCTCACAAGATATCACTTAGACAATTATGCTTCGACTTCCACACTTTTACAATTAGGTTACATAGAGTTTATATAGAGAGCTACCGATCACCTAATAACGGAAAGATAAATTACAATAGGAATATAATTCCTAATTATTAGTTGACAGTTTCCTTCTAGAATTCTCTTTCTTTCCCATAGCATATCTGCAATATATTTATCTTGATCTTTGAAGACTTTTCGTTCCTGTGATCTTCTTCCAAATTTAACTTTAACTGTATAGACTCTGAAACCTTCAGACTCTGATGATCTTTAGACTCTGATCATATGTAGACTCTGATAAATCATAGACTCTGATAGATCATAGACTCTGATAGTCTATAGACTCTGATCACCTTCTAGACTCTGATCTTCATGCAAACTCTGGTTTCACTTTCTATAGAAATTCTTCTAAGTACAAGTAACATGAATGTTGACTATCTAGACTCTGATTATACATTTCAGAGACTAGAAAGACTTATTACAAATAAACTAAGCTAGACCCTGTTCTAGCATTTTGTACATCATCAAATGAATATATTCCTAACAGCCATATCCCGTATTCATTCCTTTGCTGTTATCTCCAAAGGTGACGATTGGGCCGGCTCTTTCAACCACGTTTGATAGTAGGGCTCTATCTCCGGTCATATGCCTTGAAGATCCACTGTCCAGGATCCATATAACTCGGTTTACCTGTTTAACTCCCTACACATACCAAACAGATTAATTCATCTTTGGAGCCCAAAATTGATTGTGTAATAACCCCAATTTTTGTAACTATTTGGAACATGGATGAATAGTAATTACCCAGGGTTATGTAAAAAATTTCGCCCACACTATATGAATGAAGGAGGATTTTAAATCCGAGGATATATTAAGGCAGTACGAAGCAAATAAGTGAATGTAAATGACGTCAGAATTTTAGAATTTTCACTTCTACTAATTGTTTCGTAATTTGCAAAGTATCGAAGTACACGAGGATTATGGGTTAACCAAGAGATTATGAGCCAGAAAAAAATTATAATCCTAGGTGGATTAAAGATTGTGAATAATAATATTCATATTATGAAATTAATAGAGCAAGAATGCTTTTAATGCTAATTGTGTTTTACCTAAAGGATTAAGTGTTTAACTTTTGAGTTAACAAGTAATTCCACCAAAAGCCATGCAACTAGTATTGGGTGGCAACCAAGTAAGTTAGTTGGCCAAGTGACTAGATTAGTTACAAACTAACTAAAAGAATAACCAAGCAAGACATAGTTCCCTAAAATCATGGAGAAAGTACTACCCAACCATACTTCTTAGCCAACTCTTGCAAGCTATACTTGACCTTTAATTATCACAAGTAACACAAAGTCACCAAGCCAAGCTAGTAGTCAAGAAATACTCTCCCCCTTGCTCTTAAAACCATTCGGCAGTTTTCATTAAAGGGAGGGAAATTGATTTTCCAAGGTGAAGCTCCAATCATCCATAAATCACAAAAATTTAACCATAAATCCTTCAAGTGATAACTAAGGTATGGTCAAAATTTGAAGCTCATCCATTGAGTATTTCATATTTAAATAAATGTTCAAAGATGAACATGAATAGTGAATTATAAGTTACACTAAATTTTGTTCTTGATGTTTAGTGTAAGATCAAGGCTTCTAAGGTTAAAACAAGCAACCCTCAAGGATCTTAGACCTTAGATAAGTGTTACAAGCTCCAAGGAGGTATGAATACCATCAACCCTTGTGTTTAACTTGAGTAAATTGCATGAGAAGTTAGTAGATGTATAAGCTTGGCTATGTTGATGTTTAACTAGTATGATGTGTGTTGTTGGATAATGTTGAATATTTGATGTTGGTGGAAAAGTTATGTACTCAGTAGTTAAATGTTATAGCCGTAAGTAGCATGTTGATGTTTGGGTTGGTTGTGAATGAATTTCACTTGAGTAAATCCGGAAAACGTTACGGTTATAGCCGTCGTAATGTCCGTTTGTTTTTAGACTTGTTTTGAACCACAACCCCGAAACGAAAAGTCACTGGACCTCATCACCACTGACCTTGGTTACATAGATCTTGGTTCATAGTTTGTTTTGACGTTTGAATCATGTAATTCCGACATACGGTTTAAGAGAAAAGCTAAATTTAGTGCAAGTGTCTAAAGTAACTAAGACTGCTGCGAATGACTACCTTTGAAAATATAAATGGACCCTTTAGATACTGTCAAAAATCATGAAATTTGGAGGATAAATAGTGTGGACAGTGGGTAAGGTCCCTACAAAATTTCGTAGGCAGATGTTGAATTTTCGATTTTATATAAATGTTGAAGCTAAGGTGGTGCAAGTGAAACCCCATAAGTGGTTACTTGAAAAGTGGTTATGAATGTGCTAAGTAAAAATGGAGATTAAGAATAGGTCATGAACCAAGTGCTTGACCTAAAATGATTAACATGTGCCCTTACATTAGAGCGGGTCTAATAGGAGTCGTCTAAGTTATGTCGGAGAGTCGAATTATGCATGCATATTAGAACGATAATTAGGTTACTCTAGTAACTAATAATGCGTCTGTTTTATCGTATAGATCGCCCGACAAACCCACGCACCCCTAACGCTCCAAGGACACCAGGCAAGTTTTCGAAACCTGTACTTGATGTACTTGATATACTTCTGTTTTATTGAAAACTGTTGTTGTTGTGATATGACTATTGTTTTAAATTACGAGTTGATTTAAATTATGATTTAGAGTAATCATAAATGTTTTGGCTTATGCTATAAGGTATTATAGATATAAGCCAGTATGTATAAAGGCTCTAGGAGTAGAGCGGGTATTCGTATTTTCGAACGTAGACCGGGAGTCGGAAAGTTGTTTTAAACACTGTTGTAATCCGGGGGACGCCGGAGGCAGATTATTTCAAAATAACGGGTTTAAATATTCCAAAAAATATATTTTGGATATTCTTTTAATAAAAGAATTAAATGGAGTTAATAAATATTATTTGAATATTTATTTTAATTAATGAATATTATTTTGAATATTCATTTAAAAAGAATTTATTAATTGTTTATCAATTAATAAATATAATTTGAATATTTATTTAATTAATGAATATTATTTTGAATATTCATTTAAAAAGAATTTATTAATTGTTTATCAATTAATAAATATAATTTGAAGATTTATTTAATTAATGAATAGTATTTTGAATATTCATTTAAAAAGGGTTTATTAATTGATTAATTATTTAATAAATATTATTTAAATAAACACATATCATTTAATGAAGAGATCCTCAATTTTTCCTTGAACCAAATATTTCAAATTGACATCTTAAATTGTTCATTTCCCAGGTAGATGGAGGATACCAGTGGTCACACTTAAAACCCATCAGCCTTACGAATACGCATATCCGCTTTTGACAGAAAATCCCAGTTTTAGATATCAAAAATTCATATTTAATTCCGTGTTTTAAAATCCATATTTCATAAACACAAGAATCTCATGATCGTTCGTTTGTTAATTTTAAAATCTTAAATCGTTAAAGATTTTATCTTGTTTAGCATGGCAAGCATGGCATGGGTGACCTATCTAATACATGCATACATCATTAATCTAATTAAAGCATGCATCTTCTACTCTACACATACATTCATACATCAATATGTAAAGTGCAGTATGTAAACGTGCTTGGTTATGGCCCTTTTCCTATGTGATCCTTTCGAGCTAATGAAAGGATCAAAGTCAATCTATGGTGGTAAAATATAAATACAATTACATGTCTTCATTCTTCTTGTATCCATGGGTGCTTGCTCCTCTTCTTGGATCATCCTTCAATCTTCAAGTACATTACATGGAATAATTGAATACAATCTATACTAATGTACTTACATAAGAAAACTCGAGTTACATTCGAGGTTAAACAATTACAAGAATGAAGAAAACGACATGCAAGTCGTATTTATAAAACCAAAACCAAAAACCATTAATATAGGGGTCCAAAGGCCATAACCAGCACCATGCTCAAGTACACAACAAAAATAATGCGGGGGTCCGGGGGCGGCAGCCCCTGGGCGGGGGTTCGGGGGCGGCAGCCCCCGGGCGGGGTCTGGGGGCGGCAGCCCCCGGCTGGGGTCGAGCTATCACTGGCCTACTGAGGTAGGGTTTTCAACTTATCAAATCATAAGGGTTTTCCGACTAACCCCCGGGTCATGGTTTTTAAAGAGGTTTTCATTCCTTGATTAAAGGACATCAGTTGACAGAGGCCAACACACAATTGTGGTAAGAGTACTGCCCCGAATATTCTGGCAGTACTCATTCAGAGTTTTGTGAATCTATTAACAAGTAAGATATACTTGGGGGACTAAGATTGAGTTCTAGTTCCAGGTTAGATAGATGAATCTACTAACAAGTATGATATACTTGGGGGACTAAGATGAGTTCTAGTTCCAAGCTAGGTAGAGGAATCTATTAACAAGTATAATACACTTGGGGAAACTTGGATAAAAAAAAAATCCAGTTCCAGGTTATAGCTTATTCCAGTGGACTCGGAGTTAGCGTAAGAGGCCGAGTGACGCAAGGCCCAGCACTTTGGCCCGTATGCGGTCTAGGGTGATTCCCATTAACGGTAGAGAACGCCGTGGCTCCCCCTTCTACATGTAGAGAAACAACCAGAGCTGCCGTATGTTGCGACTGATCATCGTGTATGTACGGTAGAAGCGTGATGATGCTCCAAGAGATAGTCCCATCTTCCAATTGGAATTGTGCTGCAACATCGTAATGAAAGCCTATGAGCTGATTTACTGAGGGTGTTGTCAGTGGTTGATATTCAGTGATCTTTGTACTCATTCGAATTACCTTGACAAAAGTTATTTTACAAAATTCGTAAAGTACGTGAGGTATGCATGATATTGCAGTTATTAAAACAATGTTTAAAAAGGGTATACTTATAAGCGGTATGCATGTTATTGCAGTTTTGAATCATGATTTTAACAAGAGTATATTTACGGTCATATATGTTCTTGCTGAGCTATATTGCTCACTCTTGCTTTATTATATATCACAACACAACAGGTTCACAGAATGCCGCGCATGAGGCGCACGACAAGGAAGCGCGTGGGAAACGCGCATTCGTTCCGTAGACTCTTCTCCTCCACTCTACCGCAGGTAGGAGACCGGAGCAGGATAGGAGTACAGTTGTTTTGGGTTCGCTTAATCTATAAGCATGACTTATGTAAATTAATTAACAAGAACAAACGTTGAGGGAACAATATCGTCTCAGATAGAAACTATATTGACTTCACAAGTCTAGTGTTCTATCTTTTGGCATTGTAAGAATTTATACTCTGATGGTTGTTATGTCTAATATTTATTAAATGTCGTTCTGAGACTATAATCAGTGTGTGTATATGAGTTGTGGGGTCATTGCAGGTAAAAGATTTTAATTGTGATCTAAGAGTTAAGTGTTAATAATTGGAAAAAGAAGAGATCGTGACGGCCCAGATCCCCGACCCCGGATCTCGGGGCGCCACAGAAATGGTATCAGAGCAAAAGATTATAAATCTCAGAACGATAGCTAGTAAGAACGATAAATCTAACAACTATAATAATAAGGACTCCCTTCGAGTTCACAGTCAGACTACCGGATGTAGTACTGGCATTAAAACCCGCAAGGGAACCTTCTGTTGGGTTCCGAGGCATAAAACGCAGCGGATAAACGTAAATATAACGAAAAATTTCGGAACCCTAACGCAGGATCATGTATAAGATTGGACGGATTATGGTGATAATCGAATCATACCTATTACGATCTTGAATGTCACGAACTCAACGGAGATCCTTGCTATCACGACTTGTGTCTTCTTCTCGAAAACACCTCTATGGTATCCACACGAGCACCTTCAAGAGCGTCTCACGATCTTGATTACGGAGTGGATGTACTAGCAAACCTTTGATAATTCGAATTGTCTTCCTGCCTCTTTGCTGCCTCTTCTAGGGTTTTTCTATCAAAACGTATTTTGCCTCTTAACCCTACATTATCTATTTATAATGTTTGGTTAACAGGCCCATAGCAGCAAAACCTAACCCATGTAGGTCTAGGAAAATAATAAAACGAATTTTATTATTTAATTAATAACTAAGTCATACTTAATTATTATGGGCAGAAATACAATTCTAATTTGAATTTATATTATCTTAATTAATTAAGTCTCACTTAATTAATATAATAAAAATTCAAATAATTATCAATTAATTTAAATCTATAATTTAAATTAACTATTCCTCTAAGTGCTCTTTGCGTGTGACCCTATAGGCTATTATTTAATTGACAATAATTTTATTCTCCAATAAAATTATAAACAATGAGCGGCATCTAGTAATACATCATTGCTACCCAATTAAACAATAATTAAATCGTGATTCGATAAAACCTTTCGTGATTAATGTTTCCGTGTAATATAATCCTTTTAACCATATATATTATAGATTAAACTCGAGGCATGTATTTAGTCATCCTCTTCAACATTTAATCCGGGTTTACTTGATCCATGAGTAGACTATGAAAACAAATCATTATTTGAGCACGGCCATGCATTTTATAGTCTCACTCAATCAAGAGGCCAATAATATCTCTCCTAATTATAGGAGGGTTAAATCCTTTATCTATCATTCATATTTCTCATACGACTCATGATATACCCGATGTCCACTTTTATCATTACCCGGTCAAAGGTAACTTTTAATGTAGTCAAAGTATATTAATCCTCGTATAAAAATATAATGATCTCAAGTCAGAGGATCATTACACCATTATCACTGTGAGTCTTTCTTATGACTTTATTAAACATGAAGAATCTCACTGTGGGTCTGTCCAGTACCATGTACTCCTGCATGTACCTATGTGTTGACTTTAGTATCCCCATACTTATAACCAATGAGATGTGGTTATCTGTCAAACAACATACTAGTCTATTTATGTATTATTATTGTCCTATAATAATAATACTCGACTAGGGACATTTAAGAATATGATATATTATATAATCTCAAGTTCAAGTCATGTACTAAACTATACAATGTGTATCATGATTCTAAGGACATTTATTATGCTAACAAATATATCGCAGTAATTAAAGTCATAATAAATATGTTTATTGAATAATCAATTGACATAAAGGTTTATCAAAATAAACATTGTATTGCCTCTAGGGCACCTACACCAACAATCTCCCACTTGCACTAGAGCCAATCACCCATGTATCTAATACCCATGGAACTAGTGTGACCGTCGTGCTTCTTCTGCGATAAGCCTTTGGTCAGTGGGTCTGCAATGTTATCATTTGTGTGCACTTTACATATGTGTATGTCACCCCTTTCATTAATCTCTCGAATGAGGTGATATCTCCTGAGTATGTGTTTGGTTCGGGAGTGAGCTCTAGGTTCTTTAGCCTGTGCAATGGCTCCATTATTATCGCAGTATAGATCAATGGGATCTGCGATCGATGGAACCACTCCCAAATCATTAATGAATTTTCGAATCCAAACAGCTTCCTTAGCCGCTTCACAAGCTGCAATGTACTCAGCCTCCATTGTAGAATCAGCTACTGTTTCTTGCTTTGAACTCTTCCAACTTACAGCACCTCCGTTTAGACAAAACACAAAACCAGACTGTGATACAGTATCATCCCTGTCTGTTTGGAAACTTGCATCGGTGTAACCTTTTACAACCAGTTTCTCCTCTCCTCCATACACCAAGAATGAATCTTTAGTCCTTTTCAAGTACTTTAGAATATTCTTGACAGCCGTCCAGTGACCTTCACCTGGATTAGATTGGTATCTGCTCGTCATGCTTAAAGCATACGAAACATCTGGGCGAGTACATACCATTGCATACATGATGGATCCAATTGCTGAGGCATATGGAACCTTACTCATGCGGTCCTTGTCATCCAATGATTTCGGACACTGATCTTTAGAGATCGTTATCCCTTGAGATACGGGGACATATCCCCTTTTTGCATTTTGCATACCAAAACGATGCAAAACCTTTTCGATGTATGTACTCTGACTTAGACCGATCATCCTTCTAGGTCTATCCCTATAGATCCTCATTCCTAGAATGTAGGATGCTTCTCCTAAGTCTTTCATAGAGAAGTTGCTCCCTAACCAAATCTTAACAGCCTTGAGAGAAGGTATGTCATTCCCCATTAGTAGTATATCATCAACATATAGTACTATGAATGCCACATGGCTCCCACTAACCTTCTTGTAAACACAAGGTTCATCTTCGTTTTGAACAAAGCCATACTCCTTGATTGTTTCATCAAAACGGATATTCCATCTCCTAGAGGCTTGCTTCAATCCATAAATGGATCTACGTAATTTACATACCTTGCTAACATTCCTTGGATCGACAAAACCTTCAGGTTGTGTCATGTACACATCCACATCCTCTTCAAGGATTCCGTTAAGGAAGGCTGTTTTGACATCCATTTGCCAGATTTCATAATCATGGAATGCTGCAATAGCAAGCAAAATCCTTATGGACTTGACCATAGCCACTGGTGAGAAAGTCTCATCATAGTCAATACCATGAATTTGTCTGAAACCTTTTGCAACCAGCCTTGCTTTATAGGTCTGAACATTTCCATCCATGTCAGTTTTCTTCTTGAAAACCCATTTGCACCCTATGGGTTTTACCCCTTCAGGTGGATCAACCAAGGTCCATACTCGGTTTTCGTACATGGAATCCATCTCGGATTTCATGGCTTCTAGCCATCTCTTAGAGTCTGGACTGTTCGTAGCATCTTGGTATGTGAGAGGCTCATCTTCGTCTATGAGCATCAAATCACCACATTGAGTCCAGAGAAATCCATATCTCTCTGGCTCATGGCGAATTCTACCAGTTCTACGAACAACCTGTGTTTGTTGAGCATTATCATTATCCTGCTCTTGTTCCACTTCAGGTTCAATGCTATTTTGTGGTTCTCGATCTTCATCGAGGTCTATAGTTCTCCCACTGTTTCTTTTGGAAACAAAATCTCTTTCCATGAAAACAGCGTCTCGAGCAATAAACACCTTCTGCTCAGAAGGACTATAAAAATAATACGCCTTTGTTTCTTTAGGGTATCCCACAAAATTGCACTCTTCAGATTTAGGTCCAAGCTTGTCAGATACTTGATGTTTCACAAACGCCTTGCATCCCCAAACTTTCATAAAGTTCATGCCTGACCGTTTCTTCTCCCATATCTCATATGGAGTCTTTTGAACCTTCTTAGTAGGAACACGGTTAAGTGTGAAAGCCGCTGTTTCTAGAGCATAACCCCAGAAACTAATTGGAAGATCTGCATGACTCATCATCGATCGCACCATGTCCAACAAGGTGCGATTTCTCCTCTCTGAAACTCCATTCCATTGAGGTGTACCTGGCGGAGTGAGTTGTGATACAATACCACACTCCTTTAAATAATCTTTAAATTCAGTGCTCAAGTATTCTCCTCCACGATCAGATCGTAAGATTTTAATACTTGCATCTCCGCCAATTTGCTTCTCTACTTCAGCCTTGTATTCTTTGAACTTTTCAAAAGAATCGGATTTATTCTTCATAAGATATACATATCCATATCTACTAAAATCATCAGTAAATGTTATGAAGTAGTAGTAGCCTCCTCTAGCCATCACACGCATTGGGCCACATACATCACTATGTATTAGCTCCAAACGTTCAGTGGCCCTTTGACCCTTACCAGTGAAAGGGGCTTTAGTCATTTTACCAAGCAAACAAGATTCGCATTCTTGGTATGATTCAAAATCAAACTTATCCAAATATCCATCCTTATGTAATTTGGATATGCGTTTCTCATTTATATGGCCTAGACGACAATGCCAGAGGTATGTTTGATTTGAGTCATTAACTTTAAGTCGTTTGTTTTCTATATTACAGACAGGATTATCTAAGTCAAGAACATATAAACCATTAAACAAACGCGCAACACCATAGGTTAAATCATTCATAGCAAAAGAGCAACTATTGTCCTTTATTGTAAACGAAAAACCTTTCTTGTCCAAACAAGAAACAGAAATAATGTTTCTGCGAATTGCAGGCACGTAATAACAATTCTCCAGTTCTAAAACTAGCCCAGAGGGCAAAGATAAATAATAGGTTCCTACAGCTAAAGCAGCAACTCTTGCTCCGTTGCCAACTCGTAGGTCCATTTCTCCTTTAGCCAATGTCCTACTTCTCTGCATTTCCTGCACATTTATATAAATGTGAGAAGCACATCCGGTATCCAATACCCAAGATGTAGAAATAGACAGATTGACTTCTATAACATATATACCTGAATTAGAAGCTTGCTCAGCCCTCTTCTTCTTCAGATCCTCCAAGTAAACTGAATAGTTTCTCTTCCAGTGACCAGTTTTCTTACAGTAGTGACATTCACCCTTAGCGACCCCACCTTTAGGCTTTAAAGCCTGTTTAGGACCTGACTTTGGCTTGGGTGTAGAATCAGAACCTGTCTTCTTCTTACCCTTCCACTTGCCTTTCCCTTTGGCCTTACCGTTATTGCCCACCATCAGTATGGGAGCGGGTTTAGCCGTCTTCATGTTGGTCTCATATGTTCTCAACATAGCCAACAATTCAGTAGGTGTTTTGTCAAATTCATTCATATTGTAGTTCATAACAAACTGAGTGAATTTGTTGTTCAAAGAATTCAAGATTAGGTCAATACCAGTTTCCGGACCAATCGGGAAACCCAAAGTATCAAGATACTCAATGTAACCAATCATCTTCAGAACATGTGGGCCAACTGGTTCACTTGCCCCTTGTTTGCAGTTAAAGAGTGACTTGCTCGTGTTGAACCTTTCTTGACGAGTTTGGCTTGCAAACATGCTTTGCAAGTGCTCATTGATAGTATATGCATCCATATGCACATGTTGTCTTTGAAGCTCAGCACTCATAGTTGCCAACATAAGACATGCAACATCAGTTGCATCATTCTCATCCTTTGTGTGGGCCGCTCGTTCCTCAACAGTAGCGCCCTTAGGAAGGGGACCTGCCGGAGGAATATCAATGACATGAAGCTTGCGCTCCTGCCTGAGGACAATCCTCAAATTCCTCTGCCAGTCTAGGAAGTTGTTTCCTCCTGTCAGCTTATCCTTCTCAAGGACAGATCGTACGGATAGTGTGTTTGTGTTGTTTGTCATTATTCGGTATCTACAATGATAAAAGCACAAAATAAACATTAGATTGTCTGAGTTATTTATTATGTTCAAATGATTATGATACATTTATAATATATCTCCCACTATTTTTATCAAATCAATAGCCCTTACTATTAATTTGGAAAGTATATCCCATAATTCTTTCTAGTGAGCCAAGATCCATATTTCGTCATGTCTTAAGTCAACCACTGGAAGTCCTTAAGAATGATTATTTAGGTAGACAACATTTGTCAATTATATCATATATAATTCTTGGATAGTTTGGTGAGCAACGATTGATCTTATCTATCTAATAGATTTTTAACCAAACTCCATGCTTCTAAGTTCATAATTGTTGAATATAACCGTTTACTTTCACCTTATTATGACGACTCAGTTAAGTTTGACCCAGTGATACAACGGCCGAATATAACCGTTTATATTCGTCGCATCTCACCACGATAGATAGGAGTCCCCTGCCACTGACAGTCTTTCCCCTAATCGATCTAGGATTCGATGAGTGTTCATTCATTGGAAAGCATCCGATTAAAACTTAATATTTTGTTAAGGGGTTTAGAAAATTTACGACGATCATGATCACATCATGAAGAGATCCTCAATTTTTCCTTGAACCAAATATTTCAAATTGACATCTTAAATTGTTCATTTCCCAGGTAGATGGAGGATACCAGTGGTCACACTTAAAACCCATCAGCCTTACGAATACGCATATCCGCTTTTGACAGAAAATCCCAGTTTTAGATATCAAAAATTCATATTTAATTCCGTGTTTTAAAATCCATATTTCATAAACACAAGAATCTCATGATCGTTCGTTTGTTAATTTTAAAATCTTAAATCGTTAAAGATTTTATCTTGTTTAGCATGGCAAGCATGGCATGGGTGACCTATCTAATACATGCATACATCATTAATCTAATTAAAGCATGCATCTTCTACTCTACACATACATTCATACATCAATATGTAAAGTGCAGTATGTAAACGTGCTTGGTTATGGCCCTTTTCCTATGTGATCCTTTCGAGCTAATGAAAGGATCAAAGTCAATCTATGGTGGTAAAATATAAATACAATTACATGTCTTCATTCTTCTTGTATCCATGGGTGCTTGCTCCTCTTCTTGGATCATCCTTCAATCTTCAAGTACATTACATGGAATAATTGAATACAATCTATACTAATGTACTTACATAAGAAAACTCGAGTTACATTCGAGGTTAAACAATTACAAGAATGAAGAAAACGACATGCAAGTCGTATTTATAAAACCAAAACCAAAAACCATTAATCTAGGGGTCCAAAGGCCATAACCAGCACCATGCTCAAGTACACAACAAAAATAATGCGGGGGTCCGGGGGCGGCAGCCCCTGGGCGGGGGTCCGGGGGCGGCAGCCCCTGGGCGGGGGTTCGGGGGCGGCAGCCCCCGGGCGGGGTCTGGGGGCGGCAGCCCCCGGCTGGGGTCGAGCTATCACTGGCCTACTGAGGTAGGGTTTTCAACTTATCAAATCATAAGGGTTTTCCGACTAACCCCCGGGTCGTGGTTTTTAAAGAGGTTTTCATTCCTTGATTAAAGGACATCAGTTGACAGAGGCCAACACACAATTGTGGTAAGAGTACTGCCCCGAATATTCTGGCAGTACTCATTCAGAGTTTTGTGAATCTATTAACAAGTAAGATATACTTGGGGGACTAAGATTGAGTTCTAGTTCCAGGTTAGATAGATGAATCTACTAACAAGTATGATATACTTGGGGGACTAAGATGAGTTCTAGTTCCAAGCTAGGTAGAGGAATCTATTAACAAGTATAATACACTTGGGGAAACTTGGATTAAAAAAAAATCCAGTTCCAGGTTATAGATTATTCCAGTGGACTCGGAGTTAGCGTAAGAGGCCGAGTGACGCAAGGCCCAGCACTTTGGCCCGTATGCGGTCTAGGGTGATTCCCATTAACGGTAGAGAACGCCGTGGCTCCCCCTTCTACATGTAGAGAAACAACCAGAGCTGCCGTATGTTGCGACTGATCATCGTGTATGTACGGTAGAAGCGTGATGATGCTCCAAGAGATAGTCCCATCTTCCAATTGGAATTGTGCTGCAACATCGTAATGAAAGCCTATGAGCTGATTTACTGAGGGTGTTGTCAGTGGTTGATATTCAGTGATCTTTGTACTCATTCGAATTACCTTGACAAAAGTTATTTTACAAAATTCGTAAAGTACGTGAGGTATGCATGATATTGCAGTTATTAAAACAATGTTTAAAAAGGGTATACTTATAAGCGGTATGCATGTTATTGCAGTTTTGAATCATGATTTTGACAAGAGTATATTTATGGTCATATATGTTCTTGCTGAGCTATATTGCTCACTCTTGCTTTATTATATATCACAACACAATAGGTTCACAGAATGCCGCGCATGAGGCGCACGACAAGGAAGCGCGTGGGAAACGCGCATTCGTTCCGTATACTCTTCTCCTCCATTCTACCGCAGGTAGGAGACCGGAGCAGGATAGGAGTACAGTTGTTTTGGGTTCGCTTAATCTATAAGCATGACTTATGTAAATTAATTAACAAGAACAAACGTTGAGGGAACAATATCGTCTCAGATAGAAACTATATTGACTTCACAAGTCTAGTGTTCTATCTTTTGGCATTGTAAGAATTTATACTCTGATGGTTGTTATGTCTAATATTTATTAAATGTCGTTCTGAGACTATAATCAGTGTGTGTATATGAGTTGTGGGGTCATTGCAGGTAAAAGATTTTAATTGTGATCTAAGAGTTAAGTGTTAATAATTGGAAAAAGAAGAGATCGTGACGGCCCAGATCCCCGACCCCGGATCTCGGGGCGCCACAGAAATGGTATCAGAGCAAAAGATTATAAATCTCAGAACGATAGCTAGTAAGAACGATAAATCTAACAACTATAATAATAAGGACTCCCTTCGAGTTCACAGTCAGACTACCGGATGTAGTACTGGCATTAAAACCCGCAAGGGAACCTTCTGTTGGGTTCCGAGGCATAAAACGCAGCGGATAAACGTAAATATAACGAAAAATTTCGGAACCCTAACGCAGGATCATGTATAAGATTGGACGGATTATGGTGATAATCGAATCATACCTATTACGATCTTGAATGTCACGAACTCAACGGAGATCCTTGCTATCACGACTTGTGTCTTCTTCTCGAAAACACCTCTATGGTATCCACACGAGCACCTTCAAGAGCGTCTCACGATCTTGATTACGGAGTGGATGTACTAGCAAACCTTTGATAATTCGAATTGTCTTCCTGCCTCTTTGCTGCCTCTTCTAGGGTTTTTCTATCAAAACGTATTTTGCCTCTTAACCCTACATTATCTATTTATAATGTTTGGTTAACAGGCCCATAGCAGCAAAACCTAACCCATGTAGGTCTAGGAAAATAATAAAACGAATTTTATTATTTAATTAATAACTAAGTCATACTTAATTATTATGGGCAGAAATACAATTCTAATTTGAATTTATATTATCTTAATTAATTAAGTCTCACTTAATTAATATAATAAAAATTCAAATAATTATCAATTAATTTAAATCTATAATTTAAATTAACTATTCCTCTAAGTGCTCTTTGCGTGTGACCCTATAGGCTATTATTTAATTGGCAATAATTTTATTCTCCAATAAAATTATAAACAATGAGCGGCATCTAGTAATACATCATTGCTACCTAATTAAACAATAATTAAATCGTGATTCGATAAAACCTTTCATGATTAATGTTTCTGTGTAATATAATCCTTTTAACCATATATATTATAGATTAAACTCGAGGCATGTATTTAGTCATCCTCTTCAACATTTAATCCGGGTTTACTTGATCCATGAGTAGACTATGAAAACAAATCATTATTTGAGCACGGCCATGCATTTTATAGTCTCACTCAATCAAGAGGCCAATAATATCTCTCCTAATTATAGGAGGGTTAAATCCTTTATCTATCATTCATATTTCTCATACGACTCATGATATACCTGATGTCCACTTTTATCATTACCCGGTCAAAGGTAACTTTTAATGTAGTCAAAGTATATTAATCCTCGTATAAAAATATAATGATCTCAAGTCAGAGGATCATTACACCATTATCACTGTGAGTCTTTCTTATGACTTTATTAAATATGAAGAATGTCACTGTGGGTCTGTCCAGTACCATGTACTCCTGCATGTACCTATGTGTTGACTTTAGTATCCCCATACTTATAACCAATGAGATGTGGTTATCTGTCAAACAACATACTAGTCTATTTATGTATTATTATTGTCCTATAATAATAATACTCGACTAGGGACATTTAAGAATATGATATATTATATAATCTCAAGTTCAAGTCATGTACTAAACTATACAATGTGTATCATGATTCTAAGGACATTTATTATGCTAACAAATATATCGCAGTAATTAAAGTCATAATAAATATGTTTATTGAATAATCAATTGACATAAAGGTTTATCAAAATAAACATTGTATTGCCTCTAGGGCACCTACACCAACACCTTCAACCTCAGTTAGTAACATCACTTTTGGTGGATTATAGGTACCCGAGGCCCGAGAGGCTGAGGAGTTTGAGGCCCAGCAGGATCCCGCATTGTTAGGACTGGGAGAGAATCCCTTGGATGTACTGGAGGAGGACCCGGAGGAGGATCCGGAAGAAGAGCCAGAGGAGGACCCGAGTGGTGGACCTCAGGATGCTGTAGGCGACTTTCCTATTCCACCCACTGCGGTTGGAAAGGAGCCGGTTGAGGAGGATGTTATCTGGATGGACATAGAGCTGTATCCCATACCAGCTGCAGGATCTCCCACCCCGCCGATGCCACCTTTGAGCCCTTTTTCCTCTGAGGATGGTTTCGAGGCACTTACCCCTGAGGAATCGGAGCCCAGTATGGAGATGCCCGCGGACCCATACCCTCCACCACCCCCGCCCCCTAGTGTACCAGCGGCTCTCCATGAGTATATGATAGACCTCTTCACCACTGAGATCACCGCAGCAGATGCCCGTGTGGATGAGCTGAGGCGTCAGTTGGCTGCGGATGAGGCTGGAAGTCACGAGGATAGAGATGCGAGCCAGTAGCCGCATGAGGAGCTTACCTACCCTGGCAGGGGAGTCAGTGAGTTTGAGAGAGGCTGATGCGATTTGGGCAGATGCCATGATGCAGGTGCAGGATCTGACCCGGCCCACGGAGTAGTTGGAGTGGGGACTAGCAGTACCACCTTTTGTGAAGCAATTCAGTCATGTAGTAGTATTTCTTTCCAGCCACTTGTTGGCACTATGGATATTATGTTAGTGGTTTGTATTATGAATTCTAAGTGGGCAAACTCGTTATTTAGTAAATTTGCGACCAAGAGTCGCCTTGTGTGTAATCGACATATGCCGTTTAAGTAAACTTCATATTTATGTGCACTGTCTTATACTTCCTGTTGACCTTCATGACTGCGATTTATCTGTTAGAATATATATAGAACTGTGAATCTTCGTTTCAATACAACGATTACCAGGATTGTATTTGGTGACTAAAGCCATAAACCCCTCAGTAATTCTGATAAGAAAATTTTCTTATATATATGTCAGGACGATGCCTCCAAGGCGTATGAGAACTAGAGCCCATCCGGCCGATTCTGTGGCCCAGGGCAGCAACAACCAAGAGAGTGAAGGTCAGAACCCTCCGGTAGAAGAGGGAGAGGACGTAAGTTATAATGAGCTAGAGGAACAGGATTATGAAGAGGAAGATTATGAAGATACCCAGGATGATGGTGACCAGGAAGGGAATCAGATGGAGCAATTTGTGCGATTACTCAGGCAGAATTTGAACCGCTAACCACCACCACCGCCTCAACGCCCCAACCTTGTGGTGGCGAATGCCTTTAAAGCTTTCAAGTCACTTAAGCCTCCTGAGTTCCAGGGGACTGCGGATCTAGTCGAGGCAAGGGCCTGGCTGAAAGAGATGGAGAAAACCTTTGAGATCATGGGCACTGAAGAGGCCCAAAAGACTATTTTCGCCACCTACCTTCTGAAGGGGGAGGCTAACTATTGGTGGGAAGCCAAAAAGAACTTGGAAACAGACGCCATCATCACTTGGGCAAGGTTTAGTGAACTGTTTTTGGAAAAATACTTTCCCAGGTTCATGGAGACCTAGATGGAGTTAAAATTTCTAGAGTTGAAACAGGATAATTTAACCGTGGCAGAATATGAAGCAAGGTTTACTGAGCTATCAAGGTTTGTGCCGGATTTTGTAAACACCGATGCAAAAC
Source organism: Oenanthe sinensis (assembly GCA_028671895.1). Lineage (NCBI taxonomy): Eukaryota > Viridiplantae > Streptophyta > Magnoliopsida > Apiales > Apiaceae > Oenanthe > Oenanthe sinensis. Next base: position 2,632,727 of record CM053812.1, read on the forward strand.
GAGCCCGAAGGTTTCAGCAAGGGTTGAAACCATGGATCCAGAATCGAGTTGCTGTGTTTGAGCTTACAGACTATGCCGCGCTAGTGCAGAAGGCCTCAATTGTGGAGGCAGGAAGTGAGCAATCCCTTAAGAACAAAGAGGTGAAGAAAAGAAAGTTTGAAAGTCATGGAGGAGGTTCCATGGGTGGACACTTCCCAAGTAGGAGTAACCGAGGGGCGGTGTCACAACCAGTAAAAAGCTCAGGGTTCAGAAAATTTGAGAGTGGGAGCACGGCCCAGGGCGGCCGACAAGCTGGAGTATCTCACTTTAGTCAACCCCGACCCCCACTACCAGATTGTAAGAAGTGTGGGAAAAGGCATCTAGGTGCATGTTCCCAAAGAACAAATGAGTGCTACAAGTGCGGACGAGCAGGTCATTATGCTAATGCTTGTCCTCAAAACAACTTGACATGTTTCCAATGTGGAGGAAAAGGACATATGAGGAAGGATTGCAAGGTGACAAAACCAACCATGTCAAGGGTAAGCGGAACTGCTTCCAACAAACCACCAGTTGCGAGAACCTTCAACATGACAGTGAAGGATGCCGTTAGGAACATGGATGTGATAGAAGGTACCCTTCTCCTTAATGCAGTACGTGCTAATGTTTTATTTGATTGTGGAGCTACTAAGTCCTTCGTATCTAAAGATTTTGCGAGTAAGTTAAGACTTAAAGTTGAACCATTGAAAGAGTTATTGCAAGTAGAGATAGCCAACCAGGAAATAATCCCCATTAGTCAGATACACCCAAACTGTGATCTAGAATTAGGAGGGGAGACCTTTAGGGTTGATTTAATTCCGTTTAAACTAGGGGAGTTTGACGTCATCTTGGGAATGGATTGGTTGTCGGGACACGGTGCGCAGATTGATTGTGAGAAGAAAAAGATTAGGCTAAAAGCTCTGGGAGGGAGAGAAATAGTATTCAAGGGTCAACGACAAACTAGAAAATTTTTAAACGTAGCCCAAACCAAGAAATTGTTACGAAAAGGATGCAAGGCTTACCTAGCCTATGTTGTAGACACAAATCGAGAGGGACCTAACCAGCGAGATATTCGAATTGTGTCTGAATTTGAGGATGTGTTTCCAGAGAACCTTCCAAGACTGCCACCCGACCGAGCAATAGAATTTGCAATTGAATTAGCCCCAGGAACGGCGCCAGTTTCAAAGGCCCCGTATCGTTTAGCCCCCGTAGAGCTAAAGGAATTAGCCACCCAGTTACAGGAACTGTTGGAAATGGGGATGATCAGACCAAGCGTGTCACCGTGGGGTGCGCCGGTTTTGTTTGTAAAGAAAAAGGATGGCAGCATGCGACTGTGCATAGACTACCGCGAACTGAATAAGTTAACCATAAAGAACAAGTATCCCTTACCGAGGATTGATGATTTGTTCGACCAAATGAAGGACGCAGTGTATTTTTCAAAGATTGACCTTAGAACCGGGTACCACCAGCTAAAAAATTAGCCAGAAGATATACCAAAGACAGCATTTCGCACCAGATACGGTCACTATGAGTTTTTGGTAATGTCGTTCGGATTAACCAATGCTCCAGCAGCCTTCATGGACTTAATGAACCGGGTTTTCAAGAAATACTTGGATAAGTTCGTCATTGTTTTTATTGACGATATTTTGATCTACTCAAAGACTGAGGAAGAACATGAGGAACATTTGAGAATAGTTTTGGAGACTCTAAGAGAAGAACGGTTGTATGCCAAATTCTCAAAGTGTGAATTTTGGCTTAGGGAAGTTCAATTTTTGGGGCACGTGATAAGTAGCGAAGGGATATTGGTCGACCCTGCTAAGATAGAAGCCGTTTCCAACTGGGAAAGACCAACTACACCAACCGAGGTAAGGAGTTTCGTGGGACTGGCTGGTTATTATAGGAGATTTGTAAAAGATTTTGCCAAGATAGCCTCCCCGTTAACTCGGCTTACTCGGAAGACAGAAAAATTTGTATGGACGGAAAGTCGTGAGGAAAGCTTTCAGGAACTAAAGAAGAGGTTAGTAACAGCCCCTGTGCTAGCCTTACCCGACGAAAGAGGAGACTTTGTAATTTATAGCGATGCCTCGCATAAGGGTTTAGGGTGCGTGCTTATGCAGCATGGCAAGGTGATTGCCTATGCGTCACGACAATTAATGGAATATGAAATAAGGTACCCTACCCATGACTTAGAATTGGCCGCGATAGTTTTCGCACTAAAAATATGGAGGCACTATCTGTATGGCGAGAAATGTGAGATTTACTCCGACCATAAGAGTCTAAAGTATATTTTTACACAAAAGGAGTTGAACATGAGGCAAAGGAGGTGGCTGGAATTAATCAAGGACAATGACTGTGAAATCCTCTATCACCCGGGAAAGGCCAATGTGGTGGCCGATGCCTTGAGCAGAAAAGAGAGACTTCAGATGATGACCTCTTCGAGAGAACTAATCCGTGAGTTTGAGAAAATGGAAATTGAGATAGGAGTGACCGGCAAGGGCACCGAGGGTTTATTTGAAATCAACATACAACCCTCATTGATAGAAAAGATCAGGCTGTGTCAAGAAAGGAAACGAAAGGAAGAATGGGAATCCCTGACCGGGGAAGAAATAAAATGCGAAAAAGATGACAAGGGAATCATGAGATATGCTTCCAGAATATGGATTCCGAATGTGCAGGAACTAAAAGATGAGATTTTGCATGAGGGGCATAATTCGAGATATTCAATTCACCCAGGTGGCACCAAGATTTACCGAGATTTGAAAGAATACTATTGGTGGCCGAACCTGAAAAGGGATGTGGCGAATTGGGTGGGCAGGTGTTTGACATGCCAAAGAGTGAAGGCAGAACACCAGCGGCCCAATGGTCTTTTGCAACCCCTAGAGATTCCAGAATGGAAATGGGAACAAATAGCTATGGACCTTGTAGTAGGCCTACCTAGGACGAACACGAACCACGATGCGATATGGGTGATTATAGACAGACTAACCAACTCGGCCCATTTTTTCCCAATCAACGAGCGTTATACAGTCGATAGGCTGGTGGACATATACATCAAAGAAATCATGGAGCGGCACGGAGTTCCCGTGTCCATAGGATCGGACCGAGACCCAAGGTTTAACTCAAGGTTTTGGAGGAGTTTCCAAGAATGTATGGGGACTAAGCTAAACATGAGTACTGCCTACCATCCCCAAATGGACAGGCAAAGTGAAAGGACCATTCAAACCATAGAAGATATGTTGAGAGTCTGCGTGATAGATTTTAAAGGCAGTTGGAATGATCATTTACCATTAGTAGAGTTCGCCTACAACAATAGCTACCATGCGAGCATAGGGATGCCCCCATACGAGGCCTTGTACGGAAGAAGGTGTCGTTCCCCCTTGTGTTGGGAAGAAGTAGGGGAGCGAAAGGTTTTGGGGCCCGAGTTGGTCCAGCAGACAAGAGAAACAATAGAACTCATCCGGAACCGGCTAGTAGCCGCTCAGGATAGGCAAAGAAAGTATGCCGACCAGACCCGGAAAGATAGAGAGTACGAAGTAGGAGACTCAGTACTTTTAAAGGTGTCCCCGTGGAAAGGATTAATGAGGTTTGGTAAGAAGGGGAAGCTAAGTCCAAGGTTTATTGGACCATTTGAAATCCTACGACGTATTGGAAAAGTAGCCTATGAGTTGGCCCTACCTCCAAACCTACAACAGGTTCATAATGTGTTCCATGTGTCAATGCTGAGAAAGTACAAATTGGATGCTCGGCATGTAATGGAGTATGAACACGTGGACCTTCAACCCGACCTAACATATGTGGAACAACCAGTAGCAATCATGGACCGAAAGGAGCAAGTGCTCAGAAACAAGGTGGTGAAGTTAGTAAGAGTCATGTGGAGGAATCAAAACACTGAGGAATCAACGTGGGAGCTGGAAAGCGCTATGATGGAAAAGTATCCTCACTTATTTCCAGTATAGATTCCGGGACGGAATCCTTTTATGGAGGGGGGACTGTAATAACCCCAATTTTTGTAACTATTTGGAACATGGATGAATAGTAATTACCCAGGGTTATGTAAAAATTTTCGCCCACACTATATGAATGAAGGAGGATTTTAAATCCGAGGATATATTAAGGTAGTACGAAGCAAATAAGTGAATGTAAATGACGTCAGAATTTTAGAATTTTCACTTCTACTAATTGTTTCGTAATTTGCAAAGTATCGAAGTACACGAGGATTATGGGTTAACCAAGAGATTATGAGCCAGAAAAAAATTATAATCCTAGGTGGATTAAAGATTGTGAATAATAATATTCATATTATGAAATTAATAGAGCAAGAATGCTTTTAATGCTAATTGTGTTTTACCTAAAGGATTAAGTGTTTAACTTTTGAGTTAACAAGTAATTCCACCAAAAGCCATGCAACTAGTATTGGGTGGCAACCAAGTAAGTTAGTTGGCCAAGTGACTAGATTAGTTACAAACTAACTAAAAGAATAACCAAGCAAGACATAGTTCCCTAAAATCATGGAGAAAGTACTACCCAACCATACTTCTTAGCCAACTCTTGCAAGCTATACTTGACCTTTAATTATCACAAGTAACACAAAGTCACCAAGCCAAGCTAGTAGTCAAGAAATACTCTCCCCCTTGCTCTTAAAACCATTCGGCAGTTTTCATTAAAGGGAGGGAAATTGATTTTCCAAGGTGAAGCTCCACTCATCCATAAATCACAAAAATTTAACCATAAATCCTTCAAGTGATAACTAAGGTATGGTCAAAATTTGAAGCTCATCCATTGAGTATTTCATATTTAAATAAATGTTCAAAGATGAACATGAATAGTGAATTATAAGTTACACTAAATTTTGTTCTTGATGTTTAGTGTAAGATCAAGGCTTCTAAGGTTAAAACAAGCAACCCTCAAGGATCTTAGACCTTAGATAAGTGTTACAAGCTCCAAGGAGGTATGAATACCATCAACCCTTGTGTTTAACTTGAGTAAATTGCATGAGAAGTTAGTAGATGTATAAGCTTGGCTATGTTGATGTTTAACTAGTATGATGTGTGTTGTTGGATAATGTTGAATATTTGATGTTGGTGGAAAAGTTATGTACTCAGTAGTTAAATGTTATAGACGTAAGTAGCATGTTGATGTTTGCGTTGGTTGTGAATGGATTTCACTTGAGTAAATCCGGAAAACGTTACGGTTATAGCCGTCGTAATGTCCGTTTGTTTTTAGACTTGTTTTGAACCACAACCCCGAAACGAAAAGTCACTGGACCTCATCACCACTGACCTTGGTTACATAGATCTTGGTTCATAGTTTGTTTTGACGTTTGAATCATGTAATTCCGACATACGGTTTAAGAGAAAAGCTAAATTTAGTGCAAGTGTATAAAGTAACTAAGACTGCTGCGAATGATTACCTTTGAAAATATAAATGGACCCTTTAGATACTGTCAAAAATCATGAAATTTGGAGGATAAATAGTCTGGACAGTGGGTAAGGTTCCTAAAAAATTTCATAGGCAGATGTTGAATTTTCGATTTTATAAAAATGTTGAAGCTAAGGTGGTGCAAGTGAAACCCCTTAAGTGGTTACTTGAAAAGTGGTTATGAATGTGCTAAGTAAAAATGGAGATTAAGAATAGGTCATGAACCAAGTGCTTGACCTAAAATGATTAACATGTGCCCTTACATTAGAGCGGGTCTAATAGGAGTCGTCTAAGTTATGTCGGAGAGTCGAATTATGCATGCATATTAGAACGATAATTAGGTTACTCTAGTAACTAATAATGCGTTCTGTTTTATCGTATAGATCGCCCGACAAACCCACGCACCCCTAACGCTCCAAGGACACCAGGCAAGTTTTCGAAACCTGTACTTGATGTACTTGATATACTTCTGTTTTGTTGAAAACTGTTGTTGTTGTGATATGACTATTGTTTTAAATTACGAGTTGATTTAAATTATGATTTAGAGTAATCATAAATGTTTTGGCTTATGCTATAAGGTATTATAGATATAAGCCGGTATGTATAAAGGCTCTAGGAGTAGAGCGGGTATTCGTATTTTCGAACGTAGACCGGGAGTCGGAAAGTTGTTTTAAACACTGTTGTAATCCGGGGGACGCCGGAGGCAGATTATTTCAAAATAACGGGTTTAAATATTCCAATAAATATATTTTGGATATTCTTTTAATAAAAGAATTAAATGGAGTTAATAAATATTATTTGAATATTTATTTGAATTAATGAATATTATTTTGAATATTCATTTAAAAAGAATTTATTAATTGTTTATCAATTAATAAATATAATTTGAATATTTATTTAATTAATGAATATTATTTTGAATATTCATTTAAAAAGAATTTATTAATTGTTTATCAATTAATAAATATAATTTGAATATTTATTTAATTAATGAATATTATTTTGAATATTCATTTAAAAAGAATTTATTAATTGTTTATCAATTAATAAATATAATTTGAATATTTATTTAATTAATGAATAGTATTTTGAATATTCATTTAAAAAGGGTTTATTAATTGATTAATTATTTAATAAATATTATTTAAATATTTATTAAATATTCTAAATTGATTTCAAAATTTGTGGAGGTCTTTGATAATTATTTAAAAATATTTCGACCTTCGGAAAAATTATTTAAAAATAGTAAGGGTTCCATAATATTTATTTATATTTTATTTTATTCTTTCTAATAAGAATAAAATATTTTCGGACTTATCAAAAATAGGGAACGAGGTCTAGGAAGTAAAGGGTGATTTACTTTCTCAAAAACAATTACGTTTTGACATCACTGGCCTACTGAGGTAGGGTTTTCAACTTATCAAATCATAAGGGTTTTCCGACTAACCCCCGGGTCGTGGTTTTTAAAGAGGTTTTCATTCCTTGATTAAAGGACATCAGTTGACAGAGGCCAACACACAATTGTGGTAAGAGTACTGCCCCGAATATTCTGGCAGTACTCATTCAGAGTTTTGTGAATCTATTAACAAGTAAGATATACTTGGGGGACTAAGATTGAGTTCTAGTTCCAGGTTAGATAGATGAATCTACTAACAAGTATGATATACTTGGGGGACTAAGATGAGTTCTAGTTCCAAGCTAGGTAAAGGAATCTATTAACAAGTATAATACACTTGGGGAAACTTGGATAAAAAAAAAATCCAGTTCCAGGTTATAGATTATTCCAGTGGACTCGGAGTTAGCGTAAGAGGCCGAGTGACGCACGGCCCAGCACTTTGGCCCGTATGCGGTCTAGGGTGATTCCCATTAACGGTAGAGAACGTCGTGGCTCCCCCTTCTACATGTAGAGAAACAACCAGAGTTGCCGTATGTTGCAACTGATCATCGTGTATGTACGGTAGAAGCGTGATGATGCTTCAAGAGATAGTCCCATCTTCCAATTGGAATTGTGCTGCAACATCGTAATGAAAGCCTATGAGCTGATTTACTGAGGGTGTTGTCAGTGGTTGATATTCGGTGATCTTTGTACTCATTCGAATTACCTTGACAAAAGTTATTTTACAAAATTCGTAAAGTACGTGAGGTATGCATGATATTGCAGTTATTAAAACAATGTTTAAAAAGGGTATACTTATAAGCGGTATGCATGTTATTGCAGTTTTGAATCATGATTTTGACAAGAGTATATTTACGGTCATATATGTTCTTGCTGAGCTATATTGCTCACTCTTGCTTTATTATATATCACAACACAACAGGTTCGCAGAATGCCGCGCATGAGGCGCACGACAAGGAAGCGTACAGTTGTTTTGGGTTCGCTTAATCTATAAGCATGACTTATGTAAATTAATTAACAAGAACAAACGTTGAGGGAACAATATCGTCTCAGATAGAAACTATATTGACTTCACAAGTCTAGTGTTCTATCTTTTGGCATTGTAAGAATTTATACTCTGATGGTTGTTATGTCTAATATTTATTAAATGTCGTTCTGAGACTATAATCAGTGTGTGTATATGAGTTATGGGGTCATTGCAGGTAAAAGATTTTAATTGTGATCTAAGAGTTAAGTGTTAATAATTGGAAAAAGAAGAGATCGTGACGGCCCAGATCCCCGACCCCGGATCTCGGGGCGTCACAGATTGGGCCCGACATACTTAAAGAATTGACTTTTTTCTGCTTTGACAACAGATCCTTTTCGAATAACAGTATCATCTTCCTTGACTGTTCCTACCTTCCTATACACAGTCTTAATAACTTTCTGTTTAAACTTAGGAATATATTCTTCCTTCTTAGCAGGTGAAGGAGTTGCAGTCTTGGATTTAGCAAATTTATTATTGATGCATTTTCTAGGGGTCATGTTATCTTTCTTAGCTATCATGCGTTTAAAATAAGCAATCATAGCATTAAAAGCACATAACATACAATTTAATATACCACAAGGTTTATGGAAAGCATCAATAATAGTCATGTTATTCAAGACAGTAGGTGACTAAACAGACTCTACTTCAATTTTATCAGCAGATTTGAAGTTTTCAGTAGAATGAAATTTGTTGTTACTATCCTTACTGTTTACAAAAGTGTTTGGTCTGTTCATTTTATTCTTTAAGTCTTTTGCACCTATACCAGGATTGGGCGACTTAGAAGTTCCCTCATCTTTCACTGGTGTCTCTGGTGCACTCTTCTCTTCTTGGACATTAACTCTTTTTATGTCATTAACCTGTTCTCCTCTCTTCTTCTCTTCCTCGAGATCCTCTAACTGCATTTCATATGCAATCAGTATGGAGCTCTCAAGGATGGGTTCAACTATCGGTGTTATGAAGAGAGGTCTTAGTGTGTCTTTAACAACATGTGGGATACCCCTTTGTGCATCACTTTTTCTGAAAGGGGTTATGTTGCTTGGCTTTCCTACAGATTTATTGTACTCGAATCCTATTCCAACTTTACGACTTATTTCTTGTTGGTTCTACTATAAAATGACAACTGAATTTACTGACTTGAACAACTAAGTCTTCAGTCAACTTAACAGTCAACTTGTCATGATTTCTTTTTAACTGTTTAAGAACTTCAGTCTCATCAACTAACTCTTTGATTCTGAGTCTGAGTTTCTTAACTTTATCTCTTTCACCATCTAGTTCTTTTCCTAGAAGAGCAAATATTTTAGGGCACGAAGGATTTACCTCTATTCCTCCTTGACGGGTGGGAGATAGTGATTCCTCGGATGAAGCCATAAGAGCAAGATTTCCCAGCTCTTACTCATCATCATTATCTAAGTCATCCCAGCTTCTGCCCTCTGCCAGATAGGACTTTCCCTGATGCTTTTTCACGAGCGCATCATACTTCTCTTTGATCTCTTCGTAAGACTCTCTCTTTTTCCCTTGCTTAGCCTTCTTGCACTCAGTTGCGAAGTGGCCTAGCTCATTACAGTTGAAGCAACGAAACTTTCTTCTATCAACTAAGCCGGTCTTGTAGCCGCTTTTTGATACTGTTGTCGAAGAACCTCCTTTTTGGAATCTTCCAAAATTAGGCTTAACTCTGAATGAGGAGTTTCTTCGGAATCTCATGTTGCCAAACTTCCTGGCAACCATAGCTAGAGATTCATCTTCCAGCTGATCTAGTTCTTCTAGCGAGTAGAACTCACCATCTTCTTGTTTGTCAGAAGTATGTCCAAATTCTGAAACCACATACTCTGTTGAACTGTTAGAAGGTGCAACAACCTTCACTTCTACTTTCTCTGGTGCTTCTACCATTAATGCCTTGGAGGAACTCTGTACCTTACCTCTCCCGTACATCTCTCTGGTTTGGATCTGTTCCAGCTCATAAGTCTTTAAAACTCCGTAGAGTCTTTCTAGGGTTACCTCCTTCATGTCCCTAGATTCCCGGATAGCTGCAATCCTGTGTTCCAGATGCTCGGGTAAGGTCAGCAAAAACTTCCTGTTCACCTCCTAATTCTGATAAAACTTTCCATTCATATTGAGTTCGTTTATCAGTTTGTTTAGTCTCTGAAACACCTCAGAGAATATTGGGAGGTCAGGATCTCCAGTCTATTCTCCTTTACTTCTTTAGTTCCCTCATTGATAATTTCAATTGTTTCCCAGATCTGTTTTGCATTTTTGCAATTGACTACTTGATTGTACATTACGTAGTCCAGGGATTCAATTAATATAAGCTTCAGGTTATTATAAAGGGACACAGCTTCTGCTTCCTCATCTGTATAGTCTGCCGGACTTTCCAGAAACTGTCTGTGGGGGATTACGACCCCATCTACCTGATGTTCGAGAATAACTGATATAGGGGGCTCAACACCCTTGGCCATGACTAATGCGTACTTGGGATTTGCAATCCCGATAAACAATAGCATTTTATGTTTCCACAAATTGAAGTGTTCTCTGTCGAACTACAGAATTTTGATACTAGTCACTTTCTGGGTACTCATCTTAATAAGATTTAAAAATTAAGTGTTTCAAAAAAAATATTTTAATTTTTGACTGAAAACAATTTTTGATCAAAAATAATTTTTAGTGAAAAAATTATTTCGAATTAAAAATAATTTTTGATTTGTGTATGAGTTGCGGAATATTTGATTTGGATCTGATAAAAAGATATCAACCAGCTCTGATGCCAATTCTTGGTCCCTGATATTGTAGAAGGGGGGTTGAATACAATATCTATAAATCGTCACGATATTTAGGATTTAAAAATATTATTTTAAATAACCATGAAATATAAATTTTAATGAAATACTGTTCAAGTAGAAGATATAATTTTAACTTGAAAAGTATTACAAAATTTATCTGAGGATTAAAGTTTATAATTGATAAATTAATCTAGAACGAATTCAACATGAAGTGTTCGAGTTTAATCAATTATATTCAAACTTGCACAGAAATCGATGAATATTACAATGCAGACAAATTTCTGAATTTGAACTGATTTTCTAACACTGAAATAGTGAAGCACAAACCTCATATTTATAGAGGTTGAAAAGGCTTTGTATGACCTTTATCAATATGACTTAATTTAATGAAAATAAGCCTTGTATGATTTTTCAGAAAGTTGGGCATGACTTTTTTTTCTTGGTATGACTTATTTTATTAATTAAAAAATCGGTATGACTTTTTAATTAAATAAAAAATCAATTCAGCATGACCTTTTGAACAAAGAAAATTCGGTATGACTTTTTCTTTTCTCTCGGTATGACTTTTCTTTTGACAAGCTTGGTATGACTTTCCTTTTAAACAGAATTTCGGTATGACTTTCTTTATATATATATATATATATGTTAGGAATCTACATGTGATTTGATGATAACATGAATCTTAGAATCATAGAAATTTTATTTGATGTAACTGATCAATTGATATGAAAGTTATAAATATCAATTGATCAGGAAACCATTTATCAGTTAAAGTGTTTATATGAATCAACTGATAATTTGGATTGTAGCATAGGTGTACTTAGTCTATTTCAATCGATAAGGTGTAAATCAATTGATATTTTGTTCATCAATTGATGTTAGAGTCGATTGATATAGATCATCAATTGATGTGTAAATTAAACTGTTAAATTGTAATTATGTGAAGACATGAAATTACACAAGTGAAGGATGATCAATTGATATTGAAGCATCGATGGATGAGGGATCAATCGAAGAAGCCAAGTCAAGCATTGAAGACCATCAACTGATGTGAAGAACCATCGATTGGTATATCGATTGATAACATCTATCAATCGATAAGCCATCTTTTATCAATCGATGGATATAAAGATCAATCGAAGAAGAACATCAGTTGATGGATTAAAGGATGGATCAATTGATATGCTTAACAGCAAATTATCAATTGAGTGTGACAACACAGAAAGAATATCTGTTGAAGATCCAGAGAACAAAAGCACTCCTATGGAAGACAGTCTAGAGTGGCTGTGAAGACTCAATCAGAAGCTGTCTTTTCAAACCTTTTCAATCCTAGAATAGGAATTGTAAAAGCACACTTGTGGTATATAAACAAGTGTACCAGCATTATTAGAAGACAGACAAGTTAGACAATATTTCTTAATCAACTGTTCCAGCTTGAGAGCACATTTGTAAGAACAGTTGATTTGATTTCTAATCTTGTAAAAATGCAGCTAGGTTTCTTTTAACCTAGGAACATTGAGCAAAAATATACACTGATGGAAAAACCAATCCATCAGTAATTTTAAATCTCTTTGTTCAGTTTATTTTTCAGTCTTAAATTATTAGAACATATTCTCATTAATTCTCAAACATCAAGAACAAATATTAGAACAAAAAAAAGAAGTTTTAATATTTGTATTCAACCCCCCCTTTTACAAATATTGACATTGTTCTAGAGGAAGAACAATTGGTATCAGAGCAGGCTTTCAACATACAGAAAGTTTAATGATCAAGAATAGTCAATATGGGCCAAAAAGATTCAGGTGTGAAAATTCCAGTTTTAGAAAAAGATGAATATTTTCCATGGAAGGTCAAAATGCATCTGCATCTTCTTTCTCTCGACCCTTCTTATGTTCACTACATAGAGAAAGGTCCTCATTTTCCCATGAAGCTAGTTACAGGTGTAAACCCTGATGGAACTCCTGCACTTGACAAACATGTTCCAAAACTCATCTCTGAGTTCACAGAAGAGGATGAAAAAGAAGTACTCAAAGACAAGAAGGCCATGAACATTCTGTTCAATGGCCTAGATAAAGATATGTTTGACAATGTTATAAACTATATTTCATCAAAAGAAGTATGGGATACTCTTCAAACTCTGTGTGAAAGAACTGAACAAGTAAGGAAAAGCAAGATGCAACTCTGATTCAAAAATATAAATCATTTCATTTCAAGAGTGGAGAATCTATCAATGACACCTATAGCAGATTTCAGAAGTTGTTAAATGAAATGAAGCTATATGGTAGGGTTTATGCAACTGAGGATACAAATCTAAAATTTCTTAGATCTCTTCCATAGGAATGGAAACCAATGACTGTTTCCATTAGACAATCTCAGGACTTCAAGGATTATACACTTGAGAAACTTTATGGTATTCTCAAGACATATGAGTTGGAAATCCAACAAGATGAGGAAATTGAAAAGAATCAAAGAAATGAGAAAACTGTGGCTTTGGTAGTCAAAGGAAATGAAGAGAAGAAGGAAAATGGCTGTGTAGAAGAGTCTGTCATGATGGCTGGTGATGCTGTTAAAGAATCATTCAAGAGAAAAGGAATGAGCAAGTGTGAAAAAGATGAAACATGCTCTCAGGATGATTTGGATGAGATTGATGAGCACCTTGCATTTCTGTCAAGGAAATTTTCAAAGCTAAAATTCAAGAAGAATCCATATGCTCAAAGGCCTGGATCCCAGTTTAGAAGCAACAATCAAAACAAAAATTTGGTTGATAGATCTAAATTCAAATGTTTTAACTGTGGATTGGCAGGTCATTTCTCAAATGAGTGCAGGAAGCCAAAACAAGAAAAGGCAAAGTCATATGAGGGTATTGATTATAAAAAGAAATACTTTGATCTTTTAAAATAAAAAGAAAAAGCTTTTGTTACTGAAGAGAAGGACTGGGCTGCTGAGGACAGTGATTCTGAAGAATTCATCAATCTAGAATTAATGGCCAAACATGAAGATGAAGAAGCTAATTCATCATCAAATCAAGTACTAGCTACAAACTTTTCTGCGCTTTCAGCTGATGAATGCAATAGTACTATTAATGAAATGTCCAATGAATTGTACAATTTGCAGGTCACTCTAAAATCTCTAAACAAAGAAAACCTGAAGTTAAAAAACACCATTGATGCCTTAACTGAGAGGAATATTTTTCTTAAAAATGAACTTGTCTGTTTAGATAGATTTAAGCAGGAAAGAAAGGATGCTAGGAATGAACTAGTAAACAATTTGAAAAGAGAAGAATTGTTGAAAGAACAATTGGCTGAAGAAATTGAAACCATTAGCAAATGGAATAGGTCTGCTAAAACTGCCAAACAAATTATTGATGTTCAGGGTGTAGATACTCTAAGAGAACTCCCCAAATCAATAGGCAAGCCATTGGCTGATACTTCAATGGATAAAGATCAATCGACTGTTAATCCTTCATCAACTGATAAAGATTATCAATTGATTGATGCTGAATCAATTGATAAGCATCCATCGACAAGTAAATCATCAATGGCTAATAAGAAGAACAAATTTATCACTCCTATTAAATTTGTTAAGGAAACCAAAAATCAAGTTGAGACTGAGACTGAGAAAATCAACATAGGTAGCTTATCCAAGAAACAATTAAAAGAAAAATTAGAAAAGATAGCACCTGTGGAAATTTCTCAACCTAAGTCTGAGAAAAAGAAAAAGAATAGGAATGGTAAAGTAGGCATAAATAAGCACAACAACTACACTCCTGATATGTATGCACATAGAAAAGTGTGTGCTAAATGTGGTAGTGTAAATCATTTATCCATGCAATGCAAGAACATAAAGAATTCTATATCTTCAAATGATTTAAATATACATGCCATGACTGCGAATGCCATGTTTACCAATCCTATGCTCATGAATGCCATGTCTTCTAATTTGGTTGCACCTAATGTTCATATGCCTTATGCACAAGTTCCATACATGTATAATCCCTTCTTTGCATATCCTAATATGAACTTGCCTGGTATGCCATGGAACATGCCTAATGTAAATAATGAAATTCATGGAAATTCTGCCATGAGTTCCAAGGTGTCAAAGCCCCAAAAGTCAACTCCCAAAGTTAAAGTGGATTTAAACCCACCAAAACAAAAGGAACCTAAGTTGACAACAGGGGCTTAGGCTGCAACTAATAAAAGAGGACCCAAGGCAACTTGGGTACTAAAAATAACTTGATTGTTTTATATGTGTGCAGGGAAACAGGAAGAAAAATCTCTGGTATTTGGATAGTGGATGTTAAAGGCACATGACTGGAGATTTGTCCCTACTCACAGAGTTTATGGAAAAGGCTGGCCCAGGAGTTACTTTTGGAGATAACAGCAAAGGTTTTACTCTGGGATATGGCTCAATTGCAAAAGAAATGTTATCATTGAACCTGTAGCACTAGTTGATGGATTGAAGCACAATCTGCTCAGTATTAGTCAACTGTGTGATAATGGTAATGGTGTGTGGTTTACAACTGGATCATGCATCATAGCCAACAAAGAATCTGGTGATATTCTCTTAACTGGAGAAAGGAAAGGAAATGTCTATGTGGCTGATTTTCTCTCTGTAAAGGCAAATTCAATGACATGTCTACTTAGCAAAGCCAATACAGATAAAAGTTGGACTTGGCACAAGAAGCTAGCCCATTTGAATTTCAAGGCCATGAATCAATTAGTTAGAAAGAATTTGGTTAGAGGCATTCCACAGATGGAATTCACCAAAGATGGACTGTGTGATGCCTGCCAAAAGGGAAAACAAAGAAAAACATCATTCAAGTCAAAGTCTGAATCATCAATTGATAAGCCTCTGGAATTATTGCACATGGATTTATTTGGTCCAGTCAACATCATGTCCATTGCCAAAAAGAAATATGCCTTAGTAATTATGGATGACTTCACAAGATTTTCATGGGTATATTTCTTACACTCTAAGGATGAGGCAAGCAAATTAATTATCAATCATGTGAAGAATGTTGACAATAGCACTGAATGGAAGGTCAAGAAATTTAGAAGTGATAATGGTACTGAATTCAAGAATGCATCAATGAAAGAATTCTGTGAAGAAAAAGGTATCACTCATCATTTCTCTGCACCAAGAACTCCACAACAAAATGGAGTAGTTGAAAGGTAAAATAGGACCTTGATTGAAGATGCTAGAACTATGTTAGAAGAAGCAAAACTACCTACATACTTCTGGGCAGAAGCAATTAATACTGCTTGTTACATTCAAAATATTTCCATGGTCAATAAACTTCAAGGCAAAACACCATATCAATTGATAAAGAAAGACAAGAAGCCAACAATTAATTTTCTTCATGTCTTTGGCTGCAAATGCTTTGTACTGAGAAATCAAGGTGAAAATCTAGGAAAATTCGAAGCCAAAGCTGATGAAGTTATAGTTGTTGGATATGGAATAACAACCAAAGCATACAGAGTCTACAATCTTAGATTACACATTGTTATGGAATCTATGCATGTAGTCTTTGATGACAAGAAAATTCAAGGGTTGTTTGATGAAGGATTTCATGATCTATTGCATTTTGAAAATGAATCCACAAGTAATATTGAAGATAGTGATGATGATGTGGAAATTAGAAGAATTCAAGTACCTAGAATCCTCCCATCAATTGATGTCAATGCATCAACAGATAACTTATCAGTTGACAATCATCAATCGACTGATAATACATCAATTGATAATCATTCGATGGATATCAACTCTGCTCAACAATCTTCAAGTAAAGTGTCCATCTCAGGGGGAGGATTCTCAAATAGTCAATCACATCACAGTGATCATAACACTTCCAATGATCATGAAGCATCATCTTCAAGGACAAATTTACCATCTCAAAGGAAATGGACAAAAAGCCATCCCTTTGAACTAATAATTGTAGATGCAAATGATGGTGTCAAAACTAGAAGTGCAACTCAAAATGAATGCTTGTATAGTAGCTTCCTGTCTCAAGAAGAACCAAAAAGGATTGAAAAAGCCTTGAATTATCCTGATTGGATAATTGCTATACAAAGAAGAGTTGAATCAGTTTGAAAGAAATAAGGTATGGAAGCTGGTGCCCAAACCAAAGAACAAGTCTATCATTGGTACAAAATGGGTGTTCAGAAACAAAATGGATGAATCTGGTACAGTGACAAGCAATAAAGCAAGATTAGTGGCAAAGGGCTATTCACAAGAAGAAGACATAGATTTTGATGAAACATTTGCACCAGTTGCAAGGTTGGAAGCAATCAGAATCTTTCTAGCATTTGCTGCTCATGCTAATTTCAAGGTGTATCAGATGGATGTGAAAAGTGCTTTTCTCAATGGAGAACTAGAAGAAGAAGTATATGTAGAACAACCTCCTGATTTTATTGATCCTGTTCATCCTAGATTTGTATACTATCTTCTCAAGGCACTTTATGGATTAAAACAAGCACCTAGAGCCTGGTATGATACTTTGTCTAAATTCTTGATTGAGAATCACTTCACAAGAGGTACTGTTGATAAAACTCTCTTTCATAGAAATGTAAATGGCTCTATAATTCTTGTTCAAATCTATGTAGATGACATTATTTTTGGCTCAACTAATGAAAATGTTTGTAAAAAGTTTGCTAAGTTGATGTAGAGTAAATATGAAATGAGCATGATGGGAGAACTTACTCACTTTCTTGGTTTGCAAATCAAACAAGTCAAAGATGGTATTTTCATAAATCAAAACAAATATATTTCTGATTTATTAAAGAGAATTGATTTAAATGAATGTTCTTCTGCAAAAACTCTCATGGCCACTGCAACTAAACTTGAATTAAACACTAAGGAAGCTATAGTGGCATTTCAAGTTATAGAGGCATGGTTGGCTCATTACTTTATTTAACTGCAAGTAGGCTAGATATAATGTTTGCTACATGTCTTTGTGCTAGGTTTCAAGCTGATCCTAGAGAATCTCATTTGATTGCAATAAAAAGAATATTCATATATCTCAAAGGAACTCCAAATCTTGGAATTTGGTATCCTAGAGATTCTGGATTTGATCTAATTGGCTATTCAGATGCAGACTATGCAGGTTGCAGAATTGACAGAAAAAGTACAACAGGCTCCTGTCAATTTCTAGGAAATAAGCTTGTTTCATGGTTTGGCAAGAAGCAGAATTCAGTGTCTACATCTACTGTAATATCCCTAAATTTCAGGTATCTTTAAAACCTTGTTAATAATAGTACGTATTGGATGATAATTATGGAATAAGATTTGATGGGTATTCAAGTTATTAGAATTCCCGGAATGAGTTAAGGATTAAATTTATCGTCGCGAATTATTACGGAAACGAAGAAATCAAATGATTTTCCTTAATTTATTAAAGGAGCCGATTTTTTTTATATATGTGTATAAAATTTATTAATGCAAATACTTGCATTAGTAAAGTATTATGAATGCTAGAAGCATTGACTAAAACATTGACTTGACCCTTGAGATATTATAAAGACATGAGCCAAGTTAAGTGATAAGCATAACAAAAATAAAAAAATAAAAATAGAAAGCTAGCCTTGGAGGAGGAAACCATCGGCTGAAACCTAGAGAAGGGGAGGGAGAAAAATCAGGGCTTCATCAATTCTTGCTTGTTTGTGTTGATTAAGAGCTTAAAAGAAAGGTATGATCCTTACCTACCTTCCATATGAATCTTAAGCTTAGTTATCCATTAGAACTCTTGATTTTCATAAAACTCCCAGCACGTGAACAGTAATTCTGCATGATCATCAATTCTTAAACCCATGTTTTATGATCCCTTAAGTCTTGTTAGTGTTGGTTGAGTGATAATTAGGCTATGGGTAGTTGTTAAAATGCATATGTAGCCATGCAACCCTTGTTATAGCTATATGATGATGGTATAGTCTTGGATGCTAGGGATTATGTTTGTTAATATTTAAAGCTTGTTGATTGTGTAGTTCATGGTTGTGTAAGATGGAGAAGACTTGGTTAAGAATTGTGGTTGTTAAGAGGAGAAAGTGAATTGCTTGTTGTTAAGGTGTAAGCTGTTTTGAAAACTGAATGGTATTGATGAAGAAGTTGGATGAATTATTGGTAATGTTTTAAGTATTGTTAAATTGTGTTTGGGCTTGGGATGTCTTGAGTACATTCCCAAGTAGTAGTGTAAATTATATGGAAGTCATTTGAGTTATATTGGATGAGTTTTAAACAAGGTAAACGACGAACATACAAACGGAACCATGCAAAAATTCCTTCTGCCTGCCAACTGTTCAGATAACCCGAAGGGTCTAGCCTGTGTTTCTTGCTGACTTCTTTATATGGCTAGATAGATATTAGTCTCTAGATCGTTTGCGCGCTAATTTTGCGTCAAACGGAGTTGTGAGCTAAAAGTTATGACTAAAACGGTAAGGAGGTGCAGAAAACTGGACTGCCCTGTTTTTTAGCCAACTTTGAGGATATAATCAGCCTAGTTAGACTGCCTTATAAAATCTGGAAATTTTACACAAGATACTAGGAACATTTGGGAAGACTTGGGAGAAGGTTTCGGATTAAAATGAGTAAAATTCGATTTATGATAATTGTTGGAAGCAAGTAGGTGCAGTTGGGATATCTTGCAAAAACTGCTTGCATGTTTTGCATTACCTTTGCATAAGTCATGTTTTAAGTGGAATTCAAGACTACCTAGAATCCATGCTAAACTCGTTAGAAAGATGGATTATTATGCATACATGAGTAGTTATAAGTAGAGTTAAAAACTCTTATGACTAATTAGAATTTATGTTTCTTTTCTTATAGAAACCTGCGCCAGGGAAGGATACTCCGGCTACCACCGCGACAGTTAAGGCAAGTTTTCTAAACTCTGACCTTATAACATGTTTCTTGGTTATAGGGCCGTGGTGCTTGGATTCTTTTCTGTCAATTGACTTGTATCATTAATTGAATTGTTGTTCGCGCCTCTGAACTCTCAAAAGTTAGAGGACGCTTCCTGTCAGTTTTGCATAACTGATTTCCGTGTTAAGTACATTTCTTTGGTACTTGACAGACGACCGGGAGTAGTATATTATCTCTCGACCGTTAGTCGATACTATCCAGGGATTCTCCCTGGAATATAAGTTTTGGGATAATATTAGTATGGGTTAGGGATTAATCAAGTTGATTAATATCCCTTTGATATTTTGAATAATATTTAGTTTATTAAATATTATTTAAAAGGGTATATATATAGTATTTAAATGTTGATTTAAATACTTTCAACTCATTTTGAGTTATTTAAATATTATTTAAGATTGATTAAATATTATTTAAATATTTTGGGATTATTTTAAAGTATTTATTCTTGATTAAATACTTTCAATTCTTTTTTGGATTATTTAAATATTATTGATTAAATATTATTTAAATATATTGATGCGTTTAAAACTATTTAAATACTAAATAGTTTTGATTAAATCCTAATTAAATATTTTAATTATTTTAAAATATTTTCAGGGACTATTCTGGGTCCCATATTTACTAATTAAATATTTTTGGGATCTTTAAAAATATTCCGGAGTTATCTAAAATCTTTTAAATATTATTTTTCATTAAATAATGAATGCTGAGCTATGACTCGGATATTTTGTGCTTATTTTGAATGGATAACTCCAGGTTAGGGAAGGAATATCCCGCTTTAACATACTTTCTATTCGAAAACTGGTGCCTGTAAGGACCATTATTTTACCCAAATTCTACCATATTTTCGTGGGGTTTATTTTAACACCTATTAGCGACTCCCCGGTCGTGATCTTGATTTGAGTTGTTCATTCGTTGACCAAGAGTCAACTCACTCGTATAGAGAGATTACTTCCACCTTGTTTCGGGAGTTAATCTATTATCGAACTTTGAAATCCCAGAAAGCTTTGTGTATTCCAGAAGGTTGTATTAAATTCCCTTCTACCCTTGTTGATTGTATTCCAAAGGAACTGGAGAAAAATGTTTTTCGGGCCTTGATGTCGCCCGTGTTGCGTAAGAGGTCGATTGACACCGACCCAGCGGATAAAAATTATAGGCCCATGTGTTGCCTAGGGTGATGACCGGATTTAGGATCATCCATCTACTAGTAGAAAAAAATTTCACGGTACTATGCGACTGATCATCGTGTACTGTGGTGTACTCCAGTAAAGGTTCATTTTCCTCCAATTGGAATTTAATGTGGCATTGTAACGAAAGCCCAGGCGCTGAGTTACCGATTGTGTTAATGAAAATTGTGGCAACCTATGATTCTTTTATTCAGTATCTTGAGATATTTTCCTTGTCAGTACAGGTTGCATTTTATCACATTGATTCATATACTGTTGTTGTTTCCTTATCACATACCATGATGTTGATTATATACTTGCTGAGCTTTGTGGCTCACTCTTGCTTTCTGTTTATCTTTCCACCACCACAGCTGCAGACCATGCCTCGAGGGGTACGCAGGACGTTGAGAAAGAGCGTGCGAAGGGCAAGGACCCCTTATGACAGACCCCTTGGCCCTATTCCAGAGGTAGGAAGATTGAGCAGAATAGGATGGCAACTTCTGCTAGTTAGATTTATTTATAAACACTGTTTATGTAAATACGTGTAACTTAATGAGATTAATCTAACTTTTGGACTGCTATTATAGTTTCCAGCTGAAGCTATATTTAGTAGTACGAACTCAATCTTTTGGTAACTAGTAATGTAATGATGACGATCCAAGTATGTATATTATTGTATGCTCGTTTCCTGAGACTATGGCTCGTGTGTGTGTGGGGGTCATCCGATTGTTATTTACCTTAGAATGTTAAAGTTGTTATGATTATCAATGAATTGTAAGTGTATGAATGTTGGAAGTTGGACCGTGACGACCTAGACCTTGGACCCCGGGTCTGGGGGCGCCACAGAAATGGTATCAGAGCCCTAAGTTATAGTACTCAGAAACGAGAGGCGTGTCGGTAATAAGAGCGATAATAATAAATGACTAAAAACTTTAAGAAGACTAAAACCCAAAAAGGGAACTGTTCGTTACACGATAGTGACTAGTTATTGTTTTATTGTAGATACCCGACGATGAGGACTATGAGGCTCGGCTTGATAGAGCATTGCTAGGGGAGGATGACGACCCCGAGGAGGACCCGATAGAGGCTCCATTAGAGGAGGGTGCCATGCCAGCAGTACCAGCACCTACCCTCCCAGTGGCTGATGAGGCCGGACCATCAGAGGTAGTATTCAGAGATATCCACATGATACCACCACCAGTAGTGATTCCACCTTCACCCCCAGCTAGCCCCATACCTTCTGAGGAGGACGAGCCAGAAGAATTCATCCCAGATCTCTCTGAGCCAGAGGATGCTCCACATGACACACCATCACCACCACCGGCAGCACCACCTCCACCTCCACCAGTTGCAGGAGAACCAGTACCATCATGGATGATATCTTCCCTCATAAGGGAACAGGATGTCTCGACCGGTCGTGTGGATGAGTTGAGACGCATAGTAGACAGGATGATTCCTGGACGCGTTGGATCTCAGGGCGGCCTACCTCCGAGCGGTATTTCTCAGGATGGTATTCCACAGGACGTTGCGACAGGCCTCACCGAGATTCAGACGTGGGCACGATATTTCCGCGAGTTGAGGGCACCCTTAGGAGGAGGGCCGATAGGGAGCAGTGATGCAGATGAGATGGTTGAGGGTGTGATGGTTCAGGTTAGGGATTTGATCCGTGGTAGGTTTCAGTGACTCCTATGGGGGGATATAGTCTTCTAGTATCAGATTTTGGCATTATGTATAGATGTGCCGTTTTTGGGGGAGTAGTATTTTGTGTACACAGTAGTAGTCCCACTCTGACTAGAAGATATCTTGCTGACATACTTTTGATGTAACCAGAAATGATGATGGAAGATGTAACCAAGGGATTATGTATATATATGTTGTTTCAGTTTCCTTAAATGCTGTCTTATTTTGCGTATTGTGTTTATACATCTTCTTGTTCTTGATATCAAGATTGTTCAGGAATGGCTTATTATGTATATGTTGAACAGACTGTGTTAGATGTAAACGCAAACCCTTATTCTTGATTGTTTAATATAGCGAATAATATAGAGATTTGAGCTAATAGAAAGACTGACCAATATTATTTGATTGTATCAGAAAATGCCACCAAAGAGGAATACTAGATTGCACCCTGTAGTCAGTGGGGATTTGCATGAGCCGAGTGTTCACGAGGAGGAAAGTGACTCGGAAGAATATAATGAGTTTGATGAGGAAGAGTATGCAGAAGGAGAGTATGTGAGTTCTAGCGCTTCGGGCCATAGTCAGAATCAAAACCAGGATGAACCAGGGGGAAACCGAAATGTGGACCCCATGAATGTGTTCATGGATTTTCTCAGGCAGCATGTTAATCCCAATGCAAATCAGCCGCCACTAGTTCCCCATAACCCTGTTACTAATTCCTTCCGAGCTTTTAAGTCCTTGCGACCACCTGAGTTTCAAGGGACTGCAGACCCGGTAGAGGCTAGAGCCTGGTTGAAAGAAATGGAAAAGTCCTTTGAGATACTGCAAATAGAAGAGGCACAGAAGACGGTCTTCGCCACTTATCTCCTAAAGGGGGAGGCCAATTTCTGGTGGGAATCTAAAAAGAATCTGGAGGGAGAAGGGGTAGTAGCATGGGAAAGGTTCACCCATCTATTCTTAGAGAAGTATTTCCCCAAATTTATGGAAAACCAGATGGAACAGAAATTTCTAGAGTTGAAGCAGAATAACTTAACCGTAGCCGAGTATGAAGCAAAGTTTACTGAATTATCTAGGTTCGTGCCGGATTTTGTGAACACGGATGAGAAAAGGGCTAGGAGGTTTCAGCAGGGATTGAAACAGTGGATTCAAAATCGTGTAGCAATACTGGAGTTGACTGATTATGCAATGTTAGTGCAGAAAGCTTCGATTGTAGAGGCTGGGAGCGATCTGATTCAAAAGGAAAGGGATGGAAAGAAGAGAAAGGCAGAAAGCCAGCGAGGAGGTTCGGCAAGTGGGAACTTTCCGAGTAAATTTAATCGAGGACAAGGATCTCAGTTTCGGAGGAATGTTGGGTTCAAGAAGGCCGAGAGTGCAAGTGTTAACCAAGGCGGTAGACAGTCAGGGGTGGCATACTCCAATCCATCACGACCCCCACTGCCAGACTGTAAGACATGTGGAAAGAGACACTTAGGCACATGTGGCAAGCCAGGGTCTACCTGTTTCAAGTGTGGACGAGTGGGGCATTTCGCAAATAACTGCCCTCAGAATAGTATGATTTGTCACAACTGCGGACGGATGGGACATGTAAAGAAAGACTGTAAATCTTCTGGACCAGCGGTAACGAGACAAAGCGGGGCTGCTTCTAATAAGGCTCCTACTGCTAGAACATTCAACATGACGGTGAGGGATGCCGTGAGGAACACGGATGTTATTGCAGGTACACTCTTACTTAATTCCGTCAATGCAAATGTTTTGTTTGACTCTGGAGCAA
The DNA here is from genome assembly GCA_028671895.1 of Oenanthe sinensis. Classification (NCBI taxonomy): domain Eukaryota; kingdom Viridiplantae; phylum Streptophyta; class Magnoliopsida; order Apiales; family Apiaceae; genus Oenanthe; species Oenanthe sinensis. The sequence continues at coordinate 2,656,884 of CM053812.1, forward strand.
CCAGATCTTTTATATCTCGAGACTTTGCGTGTAAATGGAACCTTGAGTCAAAACCGTTAAGCGATCCCTTACGTGTAGAGATAGCTAATCAGGAGGTTATTCCTGTTAGTTATGTATGTAATAACTGTGAACTAGAAATCGAAGGACAGCGATTCATCCTAGACTTGATTCCTTTTTTCACTAGGGGAGTTTGATGTCATTTTGGGGATGGATTGGCTAACAAGTTGTGAAGCTAATATTGATTGCAAAGGAAAGAAAGTGAGAATAAAGTTGCCCAACCAGGGAGAAGTGGTGTTTAAAGGGCAGAGGCAGGTTAATAAATTCTTGACTAAGATGCAGGTCAAGAGGTTGTTACGTCAAGGGTGTGAAGCTTATTTAGCCTATGTAGTAGACACCGAGAAGGAGTTAACTAGTATAAGTGACATAGCGGTTGTCAATGAATTTGAAGATGTATTTCCTGATGACCTTCCAGGGCTACCTCCCGACAGAAACATAGAGTTTGCCATCGAGTTAGCACCAGGGACAGCACCCGTGTCAAAGGCTCCGTACCGATTAGCCCCTGTAGAAATGAAAGAATTAGCTATCCAGCTACAAGAGCTATTGGATAAAGGAATGATTCGACCAAGTGTGTCTCCATGGGGGGCACCAGTGTTGTTCGTCAAGAAGAAAGATGGAAGTATGAGATTGTGTATAGATTATAGGGAACTCAACAAGCTAACCATCAAGAATAAGTATCCTTTACCCAGGATCGATGATTTGTTTGATCAGTTAAAGGATGCCGTTTATTTTTCAAAGATCGACCTGAGAACTGGATATCACCAGCTGAAGATTAAACGCGAAGATGTTCCGAAAACAGCATTTCGTACCCGGTATGGGCACTACGAGTTTTTAGTAATGTCCTTTGGGTTAACCAACGCCCCCGCAGCTTTCATGGATTTGATGAATCGAGTTTTCAAAAAGTATTTGGACAAGTTTGTCATCGTCTTTATAGATGATATATTGATCTACTCAAGGTCAAGGGAAGAGCATGAAGAACATTTAAGGATAGTACTGGAAATATTGAGAAAGGAGAAGCTCTACGCCAAATTTTCAAAATGTGAGTTTTGGTTGAAGGAAGTTCAATTCTTGGGACACGTGATAAGTAGTAAAGGTGTGCTAGTCGACCCTGCTAAGATTGAAGCTATTTCAAATTGGGAAAGGCCAACGACACCAACTGAAGTAAGAAGTTTTGTGGGATTAGCAGGATATTACAGGAGATTCGTCCAGGACTTTGCTAAGATAGCTACTCCATTGACGAGACTCACCCGTAAAACCGAAAAGTTTGAGTGGTCTGAAAAATGTGAAGAAAGTTTTCAGGAATTGAAAAAGAGGTTAATTACTGCTCCGGTATTAGCCCTACCAGATGAAAAAGGTGATTTTGTGATTTATAGCGATGCATCTCATAAGGGACTAGGATGTGTGCTGATGCAGCATGGCAAAGTAATTGCTTATGCATCCAGACAACTGAAAGAGTACGAGATAAGATATCCAACTCATGACCTAGAATTAGCAGCGATAGTCTTCGCATTAAAGATATGGAGGCATTATTTATATGGAGAAAGGTGCGAGATTTATACAGATCATAAGAGCCTTAAGTACATTTTCACACAGAAAGAATTAAACATGAGGCAAAGAAGATGGTTAGAGTTGATCAAGGATTACGACTGTTCGATTAACTACCACCCAGGGAAGGCCAATGTGGTGGCCGATGCCCTAAGTAGAAAGGAAAGACTAAAGATGATGGTTTCTTCTGAGGAATTGATACGAGAGTTTGAACGGATGAATTTAGAAGTGAAGTTTCCCGAAGATGGTATGGAGACGCTATTTGAGATTCGAGTAGAGTCAGAACTAATTGAGAAAGTAAGGATATGTCAAGAAAAGACAATGGAAGAAAAAGAGGAAAAGATGATTGGAGATGAACGGAGATGTGTTAAGGATGAGAGGGGGATTCTAAGATTTGCTAATAGAATTTGGATTCCTAACGTTCAGGAACTGAAAGATGAGGTATTGAATGAGGCACATAACTCTAGGTTCTCAATTCACCCTGGAGGCACTAAGATGTATAAAGACCTGAAAATGCATTATTGGTGGCCAGGCATGAAAAGAGACATCGCCGATTGGGTAAGTAAATGTTTGACCTGTCAGAGAGTGAAGGCAGAGCACCAAAGACCGAGCGGACTTTTACAACCCCTGGAGATTCCAGAATGGAAATGGGAGCATATTGCAATGGATTTTGTAGTAGGGTTACCAAGAACGAAAATGAACCACGATGCTATCTGGGTAATAATTGATCGATTGACAAAATCAGCGCATTTCCTTCCTATCAATGAAAGGTATTCAGTCGACCGATTAGTCGAGCTTTATTTAAAAGAGATAGTGGTACGTCATGGAGTTCCAGTGGGAATTGTGTCGGACAGAGACCCAAGATTCAATTCTAGATTTTGGAGAAGCTTCCAGGAATGCTGGGGGACCAGATTGAATATGAGCACAGCTTATCATCCACAGACTGATGGACAGAGTGAAAGAACCATCCAAACAGTAGAAGATATGTTAAGAGTTTGTGCCATAGATTTCAAGGGTAATTGGGATGATCATTTGCCATTGATTGAATTTGCTTACAATAACAGCTATCATGCCAGCATAGGGATGCCCCCTTACGAAGCCTTGTATGGCAGAAAGTGTCGATCTCCCTTGTGTTGGGAAGAAGTAGGAGAACGAAAGATGTTGGGGCCCGAGTTGGTCCAGCAGACAAGGGAAACAATAGAGCTCATACGGAAACGATTGATAGCCGCTCAGGACAGGCAAAGAAAGTATGCCGATCAGACCAGGAAAGACAGAGAGTACGAAGTGGGAGACTCAGTACTTCTAAAGGTGTCTCCGTGGAAAGGTTTAATGAGGTTTGGTAAGAAGGGGAAGTTGAGTCCGAGGTTTATTGGGCCATTTGAAATCTTGAGACGTATTGGAAAAGTAGCATATGAGTTAGCCCTGCCTCCAAACCTACAGCAAGTTCATAATGTGTTTCACGTGTCAATGTTGAGAAAGTATAATGCAGATGCTAGACATGTGATAGAATATGAGCAAGTAGATCTACAACCGGATCTGACCTACGTGGAACGACCGGTGGAAATCTTAGACCGAAAGGAGCAAGTGCTCAGAAATAAAGTGGTAAAGCTAGTGAGAGTCTTATGGAGAAACCAGAGCACTGAAGAGTCAACATGGGAACTAGAAAGTGCCATGCAGGAAAAGTACCCTCAACTGTTTGCAAGCTAGATTCCGGGACGGAATCCTTTTAAGGAGGGGAGACTGTAATATCCCTAAATTTCAGGTATCTTTAAAACCTTGTTAATAATAGTACGTATTGGATGATAATTATGGAATAAGATTTGATGGGTATTCAAGTTATTAGAATTCCCGGAATGAGTTAAGGATTAAATTTATCGTCGCGAATTATTACGGAAACGAAGAAATCAAATGATTTTCCTTAATTTATTAAAGGAGCCGATTTTTTTTATATATGTGTATAAAATTTATTAATGCAAATACTTGCATTAGTAAAGTATTATGAATGCTAGAAGCATTGACTAAAACATTGACTTGACCCTTGAGATATTATAAAGACATGAGCCAAGTTAAGTGATAAGCATAACAAAAATAAAAAAATAAAAATAGAAAGCTAGCCTTGGAGGAGGAAACCATCGGCTGAAACCTAGAGAAGGGGAGGGAGAAAAATCAGGGCTTCATCAATTCTTGCTTGTTTGTGTTGATTAAGAGCTTAAAAGAAAGGTATGATCCTTACCTACCTTCCATATGAATCTTAAGCTTAGTTATCCATTAGAACTCTTGATTTTCATAAAACTCCCAGCACGTGAACAGTAATTCTGCATGATCATCAATTCTTAAACCCATGTTTTATGATCCCTTAAGTCTTGTTAGTGTTGGTTGAGTGATAATTAGGCTATGGGTAGTTGTTAAAATGCATATGTAGCCATGCAACCCTTGTTATAGCTATATGATGATGGTATAGTCTTGGATGCTAGGGATTATGTTTGTTAATATTTAAAGCTTGTTGATTGTGTAGTTCATGGTTGTGTAAGATGGAGAAGACTTGGTTAAGAATTGTGGTTGTTAAGAGGAGAAAGTGAATTGCTTGTTGTTAAGGTGTAAGCTGTTTTGAAAACTGAATGGTATTGATGAAGAAGTTGGATGAATTATTGGTAATGTTTTAAGTATTGTTAAATTGTGTTTGGGCTTGGGATGTCTTGAGTACATTCCCAAGTAGTAGTGTAAATTATATGGAAGTCATTTGAGTTATATTGGATGAGTTTTAAACAAGGTAAACGACGAACATACAAACGGAACCATGCAAAAATTCCTTCTGCCTGCCAACTGTTCAGATAACCCGAAGGGTCTAGCCTGTGTTTCTTGCTGACTTCTTTATATGGCTAGATAGATATTAGTCTCTAGATCGTTTGCGCGCTAATTTTGCGTCAAACGGAGTTGTGAGCTAAAAGTTATGACTAAAACGGTAAGGAGGTGCAGAAAACTGGACTGCCCTGTTTTTTAGCCAACTTTGAGGATATAATCAGCCTAGTTAGACTGCCTTATAAAATCTGGAAATTTTACACAAGATACTAGGAACATTTGGGAAGACTTGGGAGAAGGTTTCGGATTAAAATGAGTAAAATTCGATTTATGATAATTGTTGGAAGCAAGTAGGTGCAGTTGGGATATCTTGCAAAAACTGCTTGCATGTTTTGCATTACCTTTGCATAAGTCATGTTTTAAGTGGAATTCAAGACTACCTAGAATCCATGCTAAACTCGTTAGAAAGATGGATTATTATGCATACATGAGTAGTTATAAGTAGAGTTAAAAACTCTTATGACTAATTAGAATTTACGTTTCTTTTCTTATAGAAACCTGCGCCAGGGAAGGATACTCCGGCTACCACCGCGACAGTTAAGGCAAGTTTTCTAAACTCTGACCTTATAACATGTTTCTTGGTTATAGGGCCGTGGTGCTTGGATTCTTTTCTGTCAATTGACTTGTATCATTAATTGAATTGTTGTTCGCGCCTCTGAACTCTCAAAAGTTAGAGGACGCTTCCTGTCAGTTTTGCATAACTGATTTCCGTGTTAAGTACATTTCTTTGGTACTTGACAAACGACCGGGAGTAGTATATTATCTCTCGACCGTTAGTCGATACTATCCAGGGATTCTCCCTGGAATATAAGTTTTGGGATAATATTAGTATGGGTTAGGGATTAATCAAGTTGATTAATATCCCTTTGATATTTTGAATAATATTTAGTTTATTAAATATTATTTAAAAGGGTATATATATAGTATTTAAATGTTGATTTAAATACTTTCAACTCATTTTGAGTTATTTAAATATTATTTAAGATTGATTAAATATTATTTAAATATTTTGGGATTATTTTAAGGTATTTATTCTTGATTAAATACTTTCAATTCTTTTTTGGATTATTTAAATATTATTGATTAAATATTATTTAAATATATTGATGCGTTTAAAACTATTTAAATACTAAATAGTTTTGATTAAATCCTAATTAAATATTTTAATTATTTTAAAATATTTTCAGGGACTATTCTGGGTCCCATATTTACTGATTAAATATTTTTGGGATCTTTAAAAATATTCCGGAGTTATCTAAAATCTTTTAAATATTATTTTTCATTAAATAATGAATGCTGAGCTATGACTCGGATATTTTGTGCTTATTTTGAATGGATAACTCCAGGTTAGGGAAGGAATATCCCGCTTTAACATACTTTCTATTCGAAAACTGGTGCCTGTAAGGACCATTATTTTACCCAAATTCTACCTTATTTTCGTGGGGTTTATTTTAACACCTATTAGCGACTCCCCGGTCGTGATCTTGATTTGAGTTGTTCATTCGTTGACCAAGAGTCAACTCACTCGTATAGAGAGATTACTTCCACCTTGTTTCGGGAGTTAATCTATTATCGAACTTTGAAATCCCAGAAAGCTTTGTGTATTCCAGAAGGTTGTATTAAATTCCCTTCTACCCTTGTTGATTGTATTCCAAAGGAACTGGAGAAAAATGTTTTTCGGGCCTTGATGTCGCCCGTGTTGCGTAAGAGGTCGATTGACACCGACCCAGCGGATAAAAATTATAGGCCCATGTGTTGCCTAGGGTGATGACTGGATTTAGGATCATCCATCTACTAGTAGAAAAAAATTTCACGGTACTATGCGACTGATCATCGTGTACTGTGGTGTACTCCAGTAAAGGTTCCTTTTCCTCCAATTGGAATTTAATGTGGCATTGTAACGAAAGCCCAGGCGCTGAGTTACCGATTGTGTTAATGAAAATTGTGGCAACCTATGATTCTTTTATTCAGTATCTTGAGATATTTTCCTTGTCAGTACAGGTTGCATTTTATCACATTGATTCATATACTGTTGTTGTTTCCTTATCACATACCATGATGTTGATTATATACTTGCTGAGCTTTGTGGCTCACTCTTGCTTTCTGTTTATCTTTCCACCACCACAGCTGCAGACCATGCCTCGAGGGGTACGCAGGACGTTGAGAAAGAGCGTGCGAAGGGCAAGGACCCCTTATGACAGACCCCTTGGCCCTATTCCAGAGGTAGGAAGATTGAGCAGAATAGGATGGCAACTTCTGCTAGTTAGATTTATTTATAAACACTGTTTATGTAAATACGTGTAACTTAATGAGATTAATCTAACTTTTGGACTGCTATTATAGTTTCCAGCTGAAGCTATATTTAGTAGTACGAACTCAATCTTTTGGTAACTAGTAATGTAATGATGACGATCCAAGTATGTATATTATTGTATGCTCGTTTCCTGAGACTATGGCTCGTGTGTGTGTGGGGGTCATCCGATTGTTATTTACCTTAGAATGTTAAAGTTGTTATGATTATCAATGAATTGTAAGTGTATGAATGTTGGAAGTTGGACCGTGACGACCTAGACCTTGGACCCCGGGTCTGGGGGCGCCACATCTACTGTAGAGGCTGAATACATTGTAGCTGGAAGTTGCTGTGCAAAAATTTTATGGATGAGGAATCAACTACTTGACTATGGGTTCAAATTGAACAAGATTCCTATTTTCTGTGATAATACAAGTGCCATTGCTATAACAGAAAATCCTGTGCAACATTCCAGAACCAAGCATATTGACATAAGGTATCACTTCATTAGGGAACATGTAATGAATGGTACAGTTGAATTACATTTTGTCCCTAGTGAAAGACAACTTGCAGACATTTTTACCAAACCACTAGATGAATCTACCTTCAATAGATTGGTCTGTGATTTAGGTATGCTTAATTATATTTAATCCTTTAAATGTCTGACAAGTTATGTATTAATATTATTTATAGCCATTGATTATGTTAAATTCTTGATTCTTCAATAATCAACTGATAAACATTTTACATATCAATGGATATGTCTGAAGCTGTCAACAGATAAATATATCAATTGATGATATATTTGTTTATCGATGGATATTTGGAACTATCGACAGATAAATATATCAATTGATGATATATTTATTTATCGATGGATAAATGTACCTGTCGATGGATAAGATTATTATCAATCGATGACCTGGAATTTAAGAGGTCCGTGTCATCAATCGATCTGTACAAAATCTAGCTGTTGGTTACTTATTTTATCAATTGATTAATACATACATTCCTGTATGTATAACAGTCGATTGCCAAAATTGGTAACTTTTACTTTTCAATATTCATCCAACGGTCAATTAAGTTCTATTTTGAGTAAGAAATCAGTAAATATAAATAGTGAGATTAAAACTTCTTTTAATTCTTACTTACATTTTTACTATCTATTTTACTATCTCTTTCTCTTTCTCTTGCTAAGAACCATAATTGCTACTGTTTAATTGTTGTTTCTGTATAACTACTAACAATCTTGCCAGTTAATTCTCGTCTCATCTTCAAAAACACTAATGGCATCATCAAAGAAAGTCTCACAATCTGGATTCTACTATGAGCTCAACAACTTCGTTGTCTGCACTATGGTGAAGGAAGCCCCAATAGAATTTCATCCTCTAATGGAATTTCTAAGGAGTTCAAGGATTTCAAAGGCCCTCTCAGAAGCACCAAAAATAGTGTGCAATCTAGTTGAAGAGTTCTGGACAACAGCAGAAGTAGCAGATGATTTTTCTTCAATCTCCTTTGATTGCAAAGGACAAAGGTATATTCTAACCACTGTGGTCTTGGGTGAGTGCTTAAATATTCCTACAAATAATACAATAGATGCACCCACTGACACAGAGATAAGAAGCATGCTTAGAGAAATCAATTACACTACTCCTGATGCTAGTTTAGGTAGTATTGTTAGGAAGAATATAAGAAAAGAATGGTCATATTTCTTTGATGCTATAATAAAGTGTTTTTCTGGTAAGGTTGGTAATTTTGATGCAATAACAACAAGTATGCAACAAGTAGGGTATAACATTATATATGATAGATATCATAATTTAGGAAGCCTGTAACTCAATGAAATATCTGCCAAATTGGGGAATAAAGTAAATAGATCTAATCATATTTATTATGCAAGATTTATTATGATTATTATTAACCACTTTGTCAAGGATATTGAGATTGACAGGAGTACATAAATTTTGGATTGCTGGATTCAAAACAAAAGGGTCTTTAAGGACTTGGTTAGGATCAATCTTCACAGCAATGTGGAATTGATCTATCCCCCTTTTGTTCAGGTATTTATCTCTACTTTAAACTCTTATCAACCTAATTCTTCTTTGCCTTCTGTGACTATGGAGGGTGGTAGTAATGACCCCAACCCTCCTACCCAAGTCACACAACCAATCTCTAAATCCAAATCTAAGAAACCAACCTCAACAGGTTTCCAAAAACCTGCTGTTGTAAAAACAAAGAAAAGAAAATCAACTATTTTGGTAGACAGATTAGAGGAGGATGTAGGTGGTGAAGGAACTGGGGAACATCAAAGAACCCAGAAGAATAAGGAGAGTGAGGGTGTGCAACCTCAACCAAGCTACTCCACAGTCTCCCAAAAGACTGTGGATGTAAATATGGAAAACACCACATCCCTATTGACATCCTCTCAAAAGGATGAAAGTATTGAAAATAACCCACAACCAGGGGTACAGAATCAAGTTGGGGACACAAAGACCAAAACACTAACACCATACAAAAGGAGAGAAAAGAAAGTCACCTTTACACTTGGGGAATCACACAGTGCAAAATCACAGGAAACTGTGGTGGAGCCTTCTCAAAGTCTGTTTGATGCACCTCATACAAATGATGAGATGCAGCCCCATTCTCTTTCAATTTCAATCTCTTCTATTCTTCTTTCCCCATTTCAAACTTCTTCAGAAAATGTTCTGCTAGATTATCGAACATTTTCAGATTCTCCTTCTTTGTTTTTCAAGGAGAAGCCAACACTCACTCCTGAATCTTCTTCCTAGGATTTTCAGGATTCTATTTCCCATATCATTTCAAACATTACTTCTCAAATTAATTCAACTATTTCTTCTCCATCAATTGATGTTCCTTCATCAATTGATATTCAGCCATCGACTGATAAGCCATCGATCGACACTCTAGATCAATCGATGGGTATGCATCAATCGATGGATGCCCCAAACACCACTTCAACTGATAATGTCAATACATCAATTGATGCTCAATCAATTGATGTTGCACAAACACTCTTAGGATTGAGTGAGTTGAGTGAGAGGCAGGATTGTAACCTGGTAAAAGGAGAGGAAGTGAGTAAAAACATTCATATTTCTTCCAGGAATGAGAGTGAAACACTTGAGGGCCCCACCTTAGTAGGTGCACAAGAAATGAGTGAGGGAGAGGTGAGATTTCAGGATGAGATCCTGATGCAAAATAGAGAGATGAGTGAAAGTGATAAAACAATTCTTCTATTTGCACAAGAGTTGGAAATTGATCTGATGGCAGAAGAAGAAGAAGGAGTAAAGAAGATAGGGGGAGCCTCTAATGCAGAAGCTAGTGGGAGTGTAGTTGCTAAGGACTTTGAAGAAGAAACAGATGCTGGTGAATTGGATCCAAAGAATTTCATTCATCCTGATCCACAATATCAAGGGTTGGCTGCGTCAAGTAATAGGAATGCAGAACAACTCTTGGGAATTGATCATACAGATCAAAGGACCAGAAATCTGAAGGAAAGCATTGCCAATACAACAGACACTTGTTATATGTCACCTGAAGAGTTGGAGAGTGATTCTGATGAGGAGCCCTGGATGAGCAATGGTAGAAGGAAGCTGCTGAGACTGAAATTCTCTCTCAATATAGAAGAGCAATGGTGGAAGGAGAAATTGAAGATCCTATTCAAAGGAGAATTGCTCACTATATGAGAGAATCAATGAAAATTCAAAAGATGACAGTAACAGGAGTAAGGAGAGAATTGGAGATCATCAAGGACTCTATCTCAACTAACAAGGATGCAATAGACAGGAGATTGGATGAAAAGCTACCATTCAACACCATGTATAGCATCAAAGACAAGCTTTTCAAGGAATCCAAAAATTTTGCATCTTTGGAGACAAGAGTAGGGTCTCTAGAAAAGAAGATGGATGATATTATCAGAGGTCAAAATCTACATGCTTCCATTCTTCAAAAGATTCTTGACAGAATTCCAACACCCCCTTCAATTGATGATAACAAAAAGGGGGAGAATACAAAGAAGAAGGATGATGATGGTGGTGATGGCAAAGGCAGTGGGAGTGGTGGCATAGGTGGTTCTGGTATGGATAAGTCAAGTGGCATTGGTGGTTCTACACCCAAAAGATATAAAAGCAGAAGTAACAGGGACAATCAATCTTCAAAGAGATCTAAGTCATCTAATTCTCCAAAAGATGATTTAGAACAGAAAAAGAAAGAATTCAAGAAGTTTGATGATGATCTTGAAGCTAGGAGAATTTCTAGGGAGAAAGAAACTCAATCAATGATTGAGAGGGAAAAGAAGAGAATTGAAGATCTAAGGAGAAACACTGAGTTAGTAACAGAGGCAGCAGAAAAAGGAGACTTGGATGAGTTCATTGCTCAAACAAGAAAAATAAATGAAGATGCACAAAAGGCTGCCAAGGAAAGCAACTCAGATGCTGAAGCCTTTTTGTCAGTGGATCAAGAAGCCCTTAAAGAGAGGAAAAAGGGAAAAGCCATAATGATTGAAGAAGAGAAGAAAAGAAAAGAGCCAGTTGGCCAGAAGCTTATTCAAGGAGCCATTTCAACAGGATTGTCAGATGCTGAAAAGAAAGAAAAAGAAAATGAGGAAATAGCAAGGAAAATGGAAATGGAATGGAAAATGGAGGATCAATTAATGGACCATCCACTGAGGAAAAAGAGAAAAGTTACTATGGCCAAGAAAAGGTCAGGTTCTACTCAAGAAATAGTGGTTCAGGAAAACCTCCAGGGTCAACAAGAAGAAATCAAGGAGGAGGTCACAATTGAAGGATATGATTTGAAGGGAATACCAGTAATCAATGAAAAGGGATTAATCGGAGTAAGGACTCACCCTGCAACCTCTAACCATGAAGAATCAATGAGGTTTGAGTATGAAAATGGAGTGAAAACCTTCTACTCATTAAAGGTGATAATGAAGCAAAGCTACAATGTTTTAAAGACTATTCTTCCTCTACTCAACAGAAAGTACAAACTTAACACAACAATTGCTCAGGAGATTCAAAAGCAAATTTCAAGGTTAAGGAGATCCAAGGTAGAAGCTGAACCTGATTCACCTCTAAAGCTATGGAAGTCACAGGTCAAAAAGGTGGTGTTGGAGCCAAAGTATGCTATGATTTTTACAAATATAGAGGGCAACATAAAGTTCTTTGATATCTGCAAATATCTGGACAAAATCACAGATGAAGAAATACATTATCTTATGAGGCAACTTGGAGAAACTGACAGGGATGAAGCAATCTTGAGAAGTTCTTTCATGAGGCAACTAAAGGAAAATGCTGAGAAGAGAAGGAAGATGAACTAATTAAATCATGAAGACATTGAAGCTGCTTGCATGAGTTATCTATCAATCTGGTACTTCCAAAATTAATGTGCCAATTAAATTTCTTGATTTTATCTAAATGTAAATTTAAGGGTTTTTGTTATCATCAAGTAGATTTATGCCTGTTAATAACACAGACACAAATAGAGGGAGATTGTTAGGAATCTACATGTGATTTGATGATAACATTAATCTTAGAATCATAAAAAATTTTATTTGATGTAACTGATCAATTGATATGAAAGTTATAAATATCAATTGATCAGGAAACCATTTATCAGTTGAAGTGTTTATATGAATCAATTGATAATTTGGATTGTAGCATATGTGTACTTAGTCTATTTCAATCGATAAGGTGTAAATCAATTGATATTTTGTTCATCAGTTGATGTTAGAGTCGATTGATATAGATCATCAATTGATGTATAAATTAAACTGTTAAATTGTAATTATGTGAAGACATGAAATTACAAAAGTGAAGGATGATCCATTGATATTGAAGCATCGATGGATGAGGGATCAATCGAAGAAGCCAAGTCAAGCATTGAAGACCATCAACTGATGTGAAGACCCATCGATTGGTATATCGATTGATAACATCTATCAATCGATAATCCATCTTTTATCAATCGATGGATATAAAGATCAATCGAAAAAGAACATCAGTTGATGGATTAAAGTATAGATCAATTGATATGCTTAACAGCAAATTATCAATTGAGTGTGACAACACAGAAAGAATATCTGTTGAAGATCCAGAGAACAAAAGCACTCCTATGGAAGACAGTCTAGAGTGGCTGTGAAGACTCAATCAGAAGCTGTCTTTTCAAACCTTTTCAAAGATAGAAAAAAGTAAAAGAAAGGCAGGTAGAAACAATCCTAGAATAGGATTTGTAAAAGCACACTTGTGGTATATAAACAAGTGTAGCAGCATTATTAGAAGTTAGACTAGTTAGACAATATTTCTTAGTCAACTGTTCCAGCTTGAGAGCACATTTGTAAGAACAGTTGATTTGTTTTCTAATCTTGTAAAAACGCAGCTAGGTTTCTTTTAACCTAGGAACATTGAGCAAAAATATACACTGATGGAAAAAACAATCCATCAGTAATTTTAAATCTCTTTGTTCAGTTTATTTTTCAGTCTTAAATTGTTCGAACATATACTCACTAATTCTCAAACATCAAGAACAAATATTAGAATAAAAAAAAAGTTTTAATATTTGTGTTCACCCCCCCTTCTACAAATATTGACATTGTTCTAGAGGAATATATATATATATATATATATATATATATATATATATATATATATATATATATATATATATATATATCGGTATGACTTTTCTTATGAGTCATTCGGTATGACTTATTATTAGTCATATTCGGTATGACTTATTTAAAAGTCATTCGAAATATATATATACACGTCATATTAATTCATTTCTTTTATAATAAATTAATTCTACTTAAATTAATTAAATAATTTATAAATTAAACTAATTTCAACTTGAATTAATTTAATTAAATAAATTAAATAATTAACTTACTTTAATTGTAGAATTAAAAATACTATAGTGATCTGTTTAATCTGTAGTCAGCTTTGAAATCTTCCCGTCTTTTTCTTTGTCTTCTGTTCTTGAAACCTCTTGAACTAAATGAAGAATAAATATTAATTTAGTTGACACACAAATGTACTTTCTGGTTCATTTGTGTCATACTAATAAATATTTTTCATTTATTAATACTTTGAGTTTGAGGCCTTCTGCCATTCTTCTGCTTCATTGTCTTTGTTCTTCTTCTGGAATCTTCTGTAGTAACCACTTGAAATCTCTTATATCTTCTGTTTCTTTAGAAGTACTTGTTAGGAATATATTCATTTTGATGATGTACAAAATACTAGAACAGGGTCTAGCTCAGTTTATCTGTAATAAGTCTTTCTAGTCTCTGAAATGTATAATCAGAGTCTAGATGGTCAACATTCATGTTACTTGTACTTAGAAGAATTTCTGTAGAAAGTGAAACCAGAGTCTGCATGAATATCAGAGTCTAGAAGGTGATCATAGTCTATAGACTATCAGAGTCTATGATCTATCAGGGTCTACATGTGATCAGAGTCTGAAGATCATCAGAGTCTGAAGATTTCAGAGTCTATACAGTTGAGGTTAAATTTGGAAGAAGATCACAGGAATGGAAAGTCTTCGAAGATCAAGATAAATATATTGCAGATATGCTATGGGAAAGAAAGAGAATTCTAGAAGGAAACTGTCAACTAATAATTAAGAATTCTATTCCTATTGTAATTTATCTTTCTGTTATTAGTTGATAGGCAGCTCTCTATATAAACTCTATGTAACCTAATTGTAAAAGTGTGGAAGTCGAAGCATAATTATCTGAGTGAAATTTTGTGAGAGCATAGAAATAGAGAGAGTTGCTGTGATAAACACAGAGAAGCTGCTAGGGTTTGTGTACACCCTAGGAGAGTTTTGTATTCACAAATCAATAATACAAAATAGTACTTATTCATATTTTTGTGTTTGAGTTTGTTCTTAATTTGATTTTAAATCGGGCAGAAAAGACATACAAGTATTCAACCCCCCCTTCTACTTGTACGACTGGGAAAACAATTGGTATCAGAGCCTAACGTTTAAAATCGATCAAAGATGTCTGGAAACAAAGATGGCAATTCTAAGATTCCTATGCTTAAGAGAAACGAGTTCACCCACTGGAAGGTTAAGATGCTGCACCATCTGGAAGCAACAGACCCTGACTATCTTGACAGGATTAATGAAGGACCCTTTGTGCCCTTAAAAATTGTGCCTCAAATCAATGAGGAAGGCAAAATAACTCAAGAACACCTCGTTGAGAAACCAAAGGCTGAATGGACAAAAGAGGACAAAGAGAATGTCCTTAAGGAGGCAAAAGTAAAGAACATTCTCTTTAATAGTTTAGATTCTGTTCTAACTAACTGTGTCATATCATGCAAGACTGCTAAGGAGATGTGGACAAAACTTGAGGTGCACTGTCAAGGGACTAAAGATGTCAAGAAGAATGCTAGGTCTTTGCTTATTCAAGAGTATGAGTACTTTGAAGCAAAATCTGGAGAATCTATCACTGAGATGTATGATAGGTTTACAAAACTCTTGAATGAGATGGCTATGCTTGGTAAGGTTTATGATTCTGAAGATACGAACACCAAGTTTCTGAGAGCACTTCCTGAAGAGTGGGACAATAAGACTACAGCCATAAGAGAAGCTAGAGATTTGGATGAAATAACTCTAGAAGAATTGTATGGCAGACTCAAGACATATGATTTGGAGATGCAACAGAGAAAGAATAAGAAGTCTGTAAAGACAAAATCTGTGGCACTCTTGATGGAGTCTGAGAAAGAACAACAGGAACCATCCACAGAAGCAAGAATCAAGGATTCAAGAAAGAAGGGTAAAGATGCTGTGGAGTCAGAGTCTACTGACACAGACTCTGATTCTGATGAAGAGTTTGATCTAAGTCAAATGATGGCTATGTTTGCTAAAAATTTCAAAAGAATGAAATTCAATAAAAGAACTGGCAAATTTAGCAAAAGGCCATCATTCAAGAAGGAAGATGAAAAGGTTGAGAAGAGCAAGAGTACAATTATCAAACTTGACAAAGCAAAGGTCAAATGTTTCAACTGTGGAATATTGGGGCACTTTGCCAGTGAATGCAGAAAGTCAAAAAGTCAAGGAAAAGGAAAAGCACTTCTATCAACAGGAAAGGACTGGGCAGACTCAAGCTCAGAGGATGAAATTGATTATGAAAATCTAGCACTGATGGCATCCTCCTCAAGAAAATCACAGTCTCCCAAAGAACCCTCATCTCCTAAAACTCAGGTATCAATCTTTACTCCTGAATCCTTAATTAATTTAGACTCTGATGGCATAGAGATTGTGAAAAGTGAGGTTAATAAAATAATGACAACATGTAGGTCTCTCACTAGTGAAAGTGAAAGGTTGAGAGAAGAAAATTTAGCCTTAACTAAAAGGAATTGTCATGTAGAATCTGAGTTATTATTAATGGAACAATACAAAAAGGATTCTGAGAAATATAGTCATAACTACACTGAAATTTTGAAAGCCTATGACTATGTTAGGAAAGAACTAGAAGAAGAAAGGCTTAAGTTTAAAGTTTGGACAGACTCTGGAAGAAAAGTTCAAGAAATTCTCAATAATCAAAACGTGTGTCAAACTGCTGGTCTAGGCTATGACAAGAGTCAAGACAAAAGACCTATTGTTGAGAATGATAACAATGAAGAAGCTAGCAAAATTAATAAGACTAAAGACAAAAGTACATTTGTTCCTGTTAAGTTTGTGATCCCTAAAGAAAAAACTGAAGCCACAAACTCATCTATCAATAGTCCCCCTGTTGTTGACAAAAAGACAGATGAAATAGGGGCAAATAACTCTAAGAAAGTTATAAACATAGGGTACTTGTCTAAGTCTAAGTTAAAAGAAAGGCTAGAGAACTTATCAGAGTCCACCAAAACTAGGAGAAATAGGAATGGTAAGGAAGGCATCAATAAGTCTAATAATTATCAAAAAGATCCTAATGCTCCTAGAAAGAAGTGTTATAGATGTGGCAACCAAAACCATTTAGCTATAGATTATAAAACAAAAATTGAGAAGAAATCAGAGTCTTGTCCTTCTCAGACTCTGAAAAGTCACTACATACCACAGAAACCTTGTTATCACTGTGGTAGCATATTTTATTCTATATATATGTGTAGGGACTATCATGATTTGTATTACAATTTTTATGCGCTAAAATCTTCTATTGATAAGAGTTGGTATGACACTGTTAAGACTCCACCACAGTCTAGAGCAACAAAAGAGACAGGTAAGCCAAATGTGAAAATTATTAAGCCCGTTTCTCCTAAAATTAGTAGAAAAGGATCCAAAACTATTTGGGTCCTCAAAACATCTAACTAGTTGCTTTATGTATGCAGGGAACTAGGGTAAAGAAAGTAACCCTAATCCTGGACAGTGGATGCTCAGGACATATGACTGGAAAGAAATCCCTGCTTACAGACTTTTTGGAAATGGCTGGCCCAGAAGTATCCTTTGTAGATGGCAACAAAGGAAAAATACTGGGATATGGCAAGATTGTACTTGGGAATGTCATCATTGAACAAGTAGCTCTAGTTGATGGCTTAAGGCACAATTTAATAAGCATAAGTCAACTTGGAGACAAAGGTTACCATACTGGCTTTGACAACAAAGAGTGTCTTGTGACTCATAAAGAAACAGGCATTGTGGTTTTCAAAGGACACAGACATGGTAACATTTATGAAGCCAGCTTGGAGGATTGTAAAAACAGTGAAGTCACATGTCTATACAGCAAGGCCTCAACTGAAGAGAGCTGGAAATGGCACAAGAAACTGTCACACATCAACTTCAAAACACTCAACAAGTTGGTTAAACAGAATCTTGTAAGAGGATTACCACAGGTTGATTTTGTACAAGATGGACTTTGTGAAGCATGTCAACTTGGAAAACAAAGGAAATCATCCTTCAAGAGCAAGACAATAAATACCATTTCTGAACCCTTTTATTTACTGCATCTTGATTTATTTGGTCCAGTAAATGTTATGTCAATTAACAAAAATAAATATACTCTTGTTATTGTAGATGATTTTACAAGATTCACATGGGCTTTCTTTCTACATTCAAAGGATGAAGCTTCCCAACACATAATAGATCATATCACTTTTCTGAAAAGAAAATCACAGAAAACAGTAAGAATTCTGAGGAGTGACAATGGTACTGAATTCAAGAATTCAATCATGGAGAACCACTGTGCATCAAAGGGAATTACTCAACAATTTTCTGCGCCAGGAACTCCTCAACAAAATGGAGTTGTGGAAAGAAAGAATAGGACACTCATAGAAGCTTCCAGAACAATGTTGGCAGAGTCTAAGCTACCAGTATACTTTTGGGCTGAGGCAGTCAATACAGCATGTTTCACTCAAAACTGCACTCTAATAAACATGCATGGAAAAACTCCCTATGAAATGATAAAGGACAAGAAGCTAAGTGTGAAACACTTTCACATATTTGGATGCAAGTGTTATGTACTGAAAGTACATCCTGAAAATCTAAGCAAATTCGAAGCCAAGGCAGATGAATCAATCTTTCTTGGATATGCATCAAACACAAAAGCATTCAGAGTGTTTAATCTCAGAACCAAAATTGTTATGGAATCTATTCATGTTGCATTTGATGATAAAAAGTTTACAGAATTACAGGATGAGTCAGAGTCTACAACACTGGAATTTGAAAATCTAAAAAGTTCTGAGATAAATGAAGAAGAAGAGGATGAAGACCCTAGAATAAATCCTGAACTAACACAGGAACCTGCACATTCTGAGGGGGAGCCAGAAAATTCAACTCCAAATAATTCAGAGTCTAACAGGTCAGGGTCTACCCAGACAGAGTCTATCCAGGCAGAGTCTAGACAGACAGAGTCTAACTCATCAGGGTCTGGATCAAGCAACTCTAAACTCTTGTCAGAGTCAAGCAATTTAGGGGGAGCCTCTTCATTTGAATTTCACTCAAATACAGAAGATGCAAATGACTTAGGGGGAGTTTCAAGTTCAAGAACCAATCTTCCACCTGCTAGAAAATGGACAAGGAATCACACTCCTGACTTGATAATTGGTGATCCTGAGAGTGGTGTACAAACAAGAACAACCACTCAAAATGAATGTCTTTATAGCTGTTTTCTCTCAAAGAATGAACCCAAGAAAATTGAGGAAGCCTTGCAAGACCCTGATTGGATTATTGCAATGCAAGAAGAATTGAATGAATTTGAGAGAAATAAAGTGTGGAAACTTGTACCAAGACCTAGAAATAGATCAGTGGTTGGTGCAAAATGGGTGTATAGAAATAAACTTGATGAGAATGGAACTGTAGTAAGAAATAAAGCAAGGCTAGTTGCAAAAGGATACTCACAGGAGGAAGGAATTGACTATGATGAAACTTTTGCACCAGTAGCAAGATTGGAAGCTATTAGAATGTTTCTAGCCTTCGCAGCTCATTCAAAATTCAAGGTGTATCAGATGGATGTGAAAAGTGCTTTCTTAAATGGAGAATTTGAAGAAGAAGTCTATGTGGAGCAACCACCAGGATTTGTTGATCCAAAGTTTCCTGATCATGTTTACAGGTTAGACAAGGCACTATATGGATTGAAGCAAACACCTAGAGCATGGTATGAAACTCTTTCAAAATTCCTTCTTGAAAATGGATTCACAAGAGGTACCATTGACAAAACTCTCTTTATTAGAAAATATAAAGGTGATATTTTGCTTGTCCAAATTTATGTTGATGATATTATATTTGGATCTACTAATGATAATCTCTGTGAAAAGTTTAGTCAACTAATGCAGTCAAATTATGAAATGAGCATGATGGGAGAATTAAACTTCTTTTTGGGGCTTCAAGTCAAACAGAATGATGATGGAATTTTCATCAATCAAACAAAGTATGTAAAAGAACTGTTGAAGAAGTTTGATATGCAAGATTCTACATCTGCTAAAACTCCTATGTCAACGGCTACTAAGCTAGACTCTGACCCAAAAGGGTAAGAAAGTTGACAACACTAGTTACAGAGGTATGATTGGCTCATTGTTATATTTAACTGCTAGTAGACCAGATATAATGTTTGCAACTTGTCTGTGTGCTAGATTTCAAGCTGACCCTAGAGAATCACACTTAATAGCTGTGAAAAGAATTTTTAGATATCTCAAGGGGGCACAAACTCTTGGACTTTGGTATCCTAGAGAGTCAGATTTTTTACTAATTGGCTATTCAGATTCTGACTATGCAGGATGCAAAGTAGATAGGAAAAACACAACAGGACAATGCCAATTTCTTGGCAACAGATTAATTTCTTGGTTTAGCAAGAAACAACAGACTGTATCAACCTCAACAGCTGAGGCTGAATACATTGCAGCTGGAAGTTGCTGTGCTCAAATCCTGTGGATGAGAAATTAATTACTTGATTATGGACTAACACTCTCAAATATTCCTATGTATTGTGATAATACTAGTGCTATTAAAATTGCAGAGAATCCAGTCCAACACTCCAGAACAAAGCACATTGATGTCAAGTATCACTTTATTAGAGAACATGTTGAAAATGGTACTGTGACACTTCACTATGTTCCAACTAACAGACATATTGCAGACATTTTAACAAAACCACTTGATGAGTCTACCTTTCTCAGACTGGTAGGTGAATTAGGTATGTTAAATATGTAAGTGATCAAAAATTGCAAGAAGCAAGGTATGTACTTTAATTATAGTCCCTGTCTTAATACACTGTGATTAATTGTTAGTGTAACATTTTGTTTGGTATTTTACCTTGACAGAGTCTAGACTCTGACGAGTCTGTAGACTCTGACGAGTCTGTAGACTCTGAAAGTCAATAGACTCTGAGAAAATTATCGCCTAGACTCTGAAACGGTTAAAATTCGCGCCTGCAGACTCTGATTGCATTTAAAATGTTCAAATGACTTGAAATAGGCGGTAACAGTTATTTTTTGACCGGAGACAGGCTGTAGACTCGTGTGTATTGTATGCAACTTGAACAAAATAGAATTTTTCATACAATTTACTCACTTGTTTATTGCAATTGATTTCTAAGGCAAAAATATTCTCAGAGCTTTTTACGAACCCTAGCTAAATTCTTCAAACTTCTCCATCACTTTCAACTCAACAACTTTAATGGCTGCCGTTTCTACTGTCATGAGAGGGCCTAAGGCGATTGCATTCACATTTGAGGATTTCGAGTTCATGACCACAAATCATGTTGCTGCTCTTGGAGATAAGAAAGGGGTAGACGCTGACTACTACCCTGTGATGGATTTCTTGGAACAATCCGAGCTACACTACATTCTCAAGGCATCACCAGTCATTCACATGGATGCTGTATCACAAGCATGGAGCACTGCAAAGGTAGTTGATCCTTCTCAGGATCAACCAGGTAAAATAATGTTTACTTTTGGTTCGACTACATTTGATATCATTGCAGATGTGCTTAATTCTGTGTTTAAACTGCCTGTTAAGTCTACTTTTGATGAAATTGTATCTGATGATGACATTAAAAGAATGTTTAAGGCAATAGGTTATTCTGCTAGCTTAGATAACATGAGCAAGATAACTAGGCCTTACTTAAGGAAAGAATGGTCATTTTTCTTCGATCAAATTGCTAAGTGTTTTACTGGTAAGTGTAGTGGATTTGATGCTATTACTGCTATTACTTATCAAACTGGTCATAGTCTCCTATTTGATAGAATAATCAATATTGGTGATATGTTGCTCACTCAAATGGGAGCAAAATTAAATAATGTGCATGAGGGGAGAAAGAAAGTCTACTATCATAGATTTCTTATGATTCTCCTCAATCACTTCATTCCTGACATGTCAACCAAGTTGGCAGATGATTGCTGTGTGCAGGCATACAAACATCAAAGGAGGATATTCTCTGACATTAAGAGAATTGATGACAAAAAGAAGAGTCTACCTGCAATGACATATCCACAGGTAATACAGGTAAAACTCTCATCCTACAAACCTTATATCTACAATGCTTCATTTTTTGGTGGTGAAATGGTGCAGGAACAAGTAATGGAGAGTCCCCCTGCACCTACCCAAGTCACCCAATCCCCTTCAATTATACAATCTTCCAAACCAAAATCCAAAAAGAAACCAACCTCTGGTGTCTCTCAATAGGCACCAGTTGTAAAGAGGAGAAAATTGATTCAATCTAGGCTTATAGATGAGCACAGTGATGAGGAGCTCAATCCACTAGAGAAGCAAGTTGTTGAAGGACTTTCTTTGCTAAAGGAAGGTCATGATACACTTGATTCTAACCTTCAAGCCAAGTCTGTAGACTCTCAAAAGGCTACAGACTCTGAAAAACCTAGGGAAGCACCTCAGGATTCTCACATTGAGTCTCCCGAGAAATCTTTTGCTAAGAAGTACAGAAGGTTAAGGAAGGCTTATTCTGCAGACACACACAAGCCTGTTATTATTACTAACCCTGTTTTGCAGGAAACAGATGCTCCCAAGGCTTCTGCAGAGCCAGACTCTGAAATCAAGAAAACACCTGAACTAGAGTCTAATGTTGAGTCAGAGTCTAGACTGCCTTTAGACTCTGATCGTGACACATTTTGGGAAGGAATGCCATTGGATGCAGCCTCATGCCTAATTGATGAGATCATTACTCCAAGTGATGAGGCACTGCTATTCTTATATCCTTTGGTGGAATCAGTTGAAGATCCAGAGCAATATCAGACTAAATCTCAAGTCTTGGATTTTCTTTCAACCTATGAAGCCCTAAGGAAGAGAATGGAACAGGAGCTATAAATGTCTGCACAGGATGTGGTCAAAAATCTCTACAGCTACCTATTCAACTCTTCATTCCAAGTACAAGCAGCTGGGCTTATAGAAGGCAGAACTAATGAAGTTCTCAAAGCACTAGGTGTGCCAGACTCTGAACAGCAAATTACAAAGAAGCCTAAAAAGCTTAAGGTCCACAAAAGGAGAGCATCCGAGTCTGTTGCTGAGTTGGAAACTGAGATTGAGCAACCAGTTTTTAACTATGAAGCAATTTGGGATAATGGAGTTACCTACAGGACAACCATTCAATGGATCTCTCAAATTCAACCTCTGTCAAGACAGGTGGCTGACTATCTTGTCCATAATATAGGTACAATTGCCAACAAATACATCTATCCAACCTACCAAAGTAGACTGGATCAATTCAAGGGCACTTATTTTCAAAGAGTAAGAAGGGAACTGTAGGACCTCTTCAATCTCACAGATGCCCAGGAAATCAATGCAATCCATCTCAGGGCTTTTCATCACAAGTTGGATGCATTTATTCTTGAAGAACAACAGGAGGTAGCAGGTGGTGCAAGGCAGTTGGAGGATAGGACTAGTGCACCAGTGGTGGCTAGTGATAAAGATGCTCAGTCTGCCTCACCCACACGAGAACCACCTAGTCAGAGGTTGGGTGATAGTGGGGCAGGGGATTATGCTGTTGGGCCCTTCTTGACAACTCATCAAAGAGCTGATGAGAACCCCAGTGATATGGGAGGACAGACTCTGATGGATGCTCATGAAGTGATTTCCCAATCTATTCTATCAGAGTCTATCCACCTTGAGGGGGAGTCTCATGCACCAACAGTCAAAGATGGTAACACTCAGACTCTGGCTTCTAATGAAGTCATGCTGAAGCAGTCAGAGTCTAGAGTAGACCCTGAGACTGGAATACTGGAGCCAACAGACTCTGAAAAGAGAGAAGATGCTAGTAAGGGTTCAGAATCTGTTGATGCTCACCCCTTGGTGGAAACCCCTAGCCTTCAGACATTTGAAGGGGTTCCCCTCCATCAAGGTGGTTCAGGTATTGAAGCACCATTTTTATCTCTCAACCCCTCTTCTGTAGGTTTACTGAGTGCACCCTCCAAATTGAGTGACAAAATATATGAGAGGCTGGCACTGGACCAGGCAAAAGGAGAGGTAGATAAGGCTGTAGAGAGCCTGAGTGAGATTGAGAAAGTGGGTGCCCAACCCCACTGTGAGCATGAGAGATTAGGGTATCCTGAACCTAGCTTTACTTATTGGGATCAAGATTTTCCAAAGAGTTGGTCCAATGAGTTGGAGCAGGGGATGGATGACAATTCACTATGTCTGATTGTGCAGATTGGCAAACAGGAGGAGGCTCTTGCTGCTCAGAAATCATTTACATAGAGACCCCAACTTCACCTGGTGGATTCTCTAGCAAGGAGAGCAGATAGAGTCATGGAGGCTTTGGTGGATAACCCTGTCATTTTCACTGAGGCTGCAACATTGAAGTCAGAAGAACCTCTTTTAATAATGCCTATAAGGGCTAGACTTCTAGAGTCTACAGTCTCTGATCACTCTCAGGAGGAGTCAGGGTCTATAGTCCCGTTTGCAGTTTCGGAGTCTACACCACCACCAGAGTCTACACCTCCATTCACAAAGCTAGAGCCTGTTGCTGAGGAATGCACTTCTGCAGATGATGATCTTGTTACTCCTTCTTTTATCTATTTTGATCAGGTGTTTCCTCAGTCTTGGGAGTCTGCACAGTAACGAGGCATCAATGATAACGATTCTTTTGAGTGTATTTTGGATATTTATCTTTCTGAGAGACTTAAGGCTTTTCAGAAAAAATCTTTTCAACAGGAACATGGTTACTATCCTGGTGAAGAAGATCAAGTCTTAGATTGAGCTGTTAAAGCTAAGCTGCCTGATGTTGCTGCTCAATTATCCAGTGTGGTCTAGGACATTTCTCATATTAAAACAAAGCTCACTGGTGTTGATAATACAACTTCTCTGCTCAATACAAGATTTGATAGAATTCACTCTCTTCAATTATCCAAAGAGGTCGCTTTTAAAGATGCTCTAGCTGCTATCACTACCACTCAAGCCTCTCTTCAAACTACAGTTTCTGATTTGACCACTAAGGTTGATTCAGTTATTGCAGCCCAGGCAAATATCTTCACTGTTCTTGAGCAGATTCTTTTGGCTGTCACCAGTAATGATGATGTCAAAAAGGGGGAGAAGGTGAAGCAAGGTGAGTCCTCCAAGAGACATAAGGATGAGGGATGCAAGAATAAATCAAGGGGAGTTAAAAGGAGGAGAGATGGTGATGATGGAGATAGTTCTCATGGTTCTAAGGGTCCTGATGGTGTGCAACAAAAGCAATCTGGAGTAGCAAGAACTCAAACATATCAGTCAAGGACTAGACATGGGAAATCAGAGTCTAAGTCAGACTCTGATAAGCAAAGAAAGAAGTCAGACTCTGATCAAACTCAAGAACCTTCATACTGGAAGTGCAGTCAATCAAATCTACAACTTAGAGCTAAAAAGAAGACAGGTCTTGGAGGATTTGAAGAATCTGACATTGACAGAACATCTACTCTAACCAGGGATCCTCAATCCTTGACAGATAGGCAGTTTGAGAAGATCACTCAGAAGCACTTAAATAAAGTGGTGTCTACTCAAATTGTGTATAATGTTTTTGAAATGAAGATACAAGGAGGTCAGGGAGGTACAGAAAAGGTGAAGAATGAGATGCTGGTTTACTTCTTAGAAGGTGGAAGTGTAAGATGGATTAGTCAGTCAAATTTTATCTTTTTCAAACAGGCTGAGGAACTACAGTATATTAGATTCCTACTTCAAATTTCTTATGAAGTTAACAAGAGCAAAGAAGCTGTCACACATAAATGGTTCAAGGAGATTGATAGGAAGCTGATTTTGCACAGACAGGCAAATCGACAAATGGGCAAATTTTCTTTAAAATATGTTGATACTGAGGGAAATGATCAAGTCATGCCATTGGAAGAAAAACAGATTAAATTTCAAGAAGGTGTGGGTCATTACTTTGGGTTTCAGCCTATGAGTGGGAAAGTTAGTGTTCTGATGTTGAAGGACTTAAAAGATCAAGAAAGCAGTGCAAATGATCTGAGAGCAGCTTACTGTCAAATCAAATGTTCAAATAAAGAAATGAAGAAATTAAAGAAGTTTGTTGGTGAAGCTCTTGCAATTGTGGAAGAAAATATGTTAAACTCATTTTTGAAGAACAATCCAGTCTTTGAGAAGATTAAATGAAAAGTAATTTTTTTTAATTCTTTTATACTGTTCTAGATTATTAGTTTTATTCTTTAGTTTTGACATCATCAAACCTTGATTTATGCTTACATTTTATAAAGCATAAATAGGGGGAGATTGTTAGGAATATATTCATTTTGATGATGTACAAAATACTAGAACAGGGTCTAGCTCAGTTTATCTGTAATAAGTCTTTCTAGTATCTGAAATGTATAATCAGAGTCTAGATGGTCAGCATTCATGTTACTTGTACTTAGAAGAATTTCTGCAGAAAGTGAAACCAGAGTCTGCATGAAGATCAGAGTCTGGAAGGTGATCAGAGTCTATAGACTATCAGAGTCTATGATCTATCAGGGTCTACATGTGATCAGAGTCTGAAGATCATCAGAGTCTGAAGATTTCAGAGTCTATACAGTTGAGGTTAAATTTGGAAGAAGATCACAGGAATGGAAAGTCTTCGAAGATCAAGATAAATATATTGCAGATATGCTATGGGAAAGAAAGAGAATTCTAGAAGGAAACTGTCAACTAATAATTAGGAATTCTATTTCTATTGTAATTTATCTTTCTGTTATTAGTTGATAGGCAGCTCTCTATATAAACTCTATGTAACCTAATTGTAAAAGTGTGGAAGTCGAAGCATAATTATCTGAGTGAAATTTTGTGAGAGCATAGAAATAGAGAGAGTTGCTGTGATAAACACAGAGAAGCTGCTAGGGTTTGTGTACACCCTGGGAGAGTTTTGTATTCACAAATCAATAATACAAAACAGTACTTATTCATATTTTTGTGTTTGAGTTTGTTCTTAATTTGATTTTAAATCGGGCAGAAAAGACATACAAGTATTCAACCCCCCCCCCTTCTACTTGTACGACTGGGAAAACAGTACTACCAACTTATTAATTTCACTAACGCTTGAACATATTAATGAACTTCTTCCAGTGTTGAGTAGCAATCCCATAAAATACTTCTGATACTTAGATCCTTTGTGATTAGTTGACTGTCTTCGTCTTGATTCCTGTTTGGTGTTTATTATTTACTTCTCTTTATTAGCTAGAGTTGAGTTGTCATTTAATTATTACAAATAGGCCTAGTCATATTCCTTTCAGGTACTGATTTCAAGAATGCATCAATGAAAGAATTTTGTGAGGAAAAAGGTATCACTCATCATTTCTCTGCACCAAGAACTCCACAGCAAAATGGAGTAGTTAAAAGGAAAAATAGGACCTTAATTGAAGATGCTAGAACTATGTTAGAAGAAGTAAAACTTCCTACATATTTCTGGGCAGAAGTAATTAATACTGCCTGCTACATTCAAAATATTTCCATGGTCAATACACTTCAAGGCAAAACTCCATATCAGTTGATGAAGAAAGACAAGAAGCCAACTGTTAACTTCCTTCATGTCTTTGGCTGCAAATGCTTTGTACTGAGAAATTAAGGTGAAAATCTAGGAAAATTTGAAGCCAAGGTTGATGAAGATATATTTGTTGGATATGGGATAACAACCAAAGCATACAGAGTCTACAATCTAAGGTTACACATTGTTATGGAATCTATGCATATAGTCTTTGATGACAAGAAAATTCAAGGGTTGTTTGATGAAAGATTTCATGACCTACTGCACTTTGAAAATGAATCCATAAACAATATTGAAGATAGTGATGATGATGTGGAAATTTCATGAAATCAAATACCTAGAATCCTCCCATCAATTGATGTCAATGCATCAACAGATAAATTATCAGTTGGCAATCATCAATCGATTGATAATACATCAATTGATAATCATTCGATGGATAACAACTATGCTCAATAATCTTCATGTAGAGTGTCCATCTCAGGGGGAGGGTTCTCAAATGGTCAATCACATCACAATGATCATAACACTTCCAATGATTATGAAGCATCATCTTCAAGGACAACTTTACCATCTCAAAGGAAATGGACAAAAAGCCATCCCTTTGAATTAATTATTGGAGATGCAAATGATGGTGTGAAAACTAGAAGTGTAACTCAAAATGAATGCTTGTATAGTAGCTTCCTGTCTCAAGAAGAAAAAAAAGGATTGAAGAACCCTTGAATGATCCTGATTGGATAATTCTATGCAAGAAGAGTTGAATCAGTTTGAAAGAAATAAGGTATGGAAGCTGGTGCCCAAACCAAAGAACAAGTCTTTCATTGGTACAAAATGGGTGTTCAGAAACAAAATGGATGAATCTGGTACAGTGACAAGGAATAAAGAAAGATTAGTGGCAAAGGGCTATTCACAAGAAGAAGGCATAGATTTTAATGAAACTTTTGCACCTGTTGCAAGGTTGGAAGCAATCAGAATCTTTCTAGCATATGCTGCTCATGCTAATTTCAAGGTGTATCAGATAGATGTGAAAAGTGATTTTCTCAATGGAGAACTAGAAGAACAAGTTTATGTAGAACAACCTCCTGGTTTTATTAATCTTGTTTATCCTGGATTTGTATACTATCTTCTCAAGGAACTTTATGGTTTAAAACAAGCACCTAGAGCCTGGTATGAAATATTATCTAAATTCCTAATTGAGAATCACTTCACAAGAGGTACTATTGATAAAACTTTCTTTCATATAAATGTTAATGGCTCTATGAAACTTTGTTCAAATCTATGTAGATGATATTATCTTTGGCTCAACTAATGAAAAACTTTGTCAAAAGTTTGCTAAGTTGATGCAGAGTAAATATGAAATGATCATGATGGTAGAACTTACCTATTTTCTTTGTTTTCAATTCAAACAAGTCATGGATGGTATTTTCATAAATCAAACCAAATATATTTCTGACTTATTAAAGAGATTTGATTTAAATGAATGTTCTTCTGCTAAAACTCCTATGGCCACTGCAACTAAACTTGAATTGAATACTAAGGAAGCTAAAGTGGACATTTCAAGTTATATATGCATGGTTGGCTCATTACTTTACTTAACTGCAAGTAGGCCAGACATAATGTTTTCTACATGTCTTTGTGCTAGGTTTCAGGCTTATCCTAGAGAATATCATTTAATTACAATAAAAAGAATATTCAGATATCTCAAAGGAATCCCAAATCTTGGAATTTGGTACCCTAGAGATTCTGGATTTGATCTAATTGGCTATTCAGATGCAGACTATGCAAGTTCCAGAATTGACAGAAAAAGCACTACAGGCATCTGTCAATTTCTAGGAAATAAGCTTGTATCTTGGTTTAGCAGAAGCAGAATTCAGTGTCTACATCTACTGCAGAAGCTGAATACATTGCAGCTAAAAGTTGTTGTGCACAAATAATATGGATGAGGAATTAACTACTTGACTATGGGTTCAATATGAACAAGATTTCTATTTTCTGTGCTAACACAAGTGCCATTGCAATAGCAGAAAATCCTGTGCAATATTCTAGAACCAAACACATTGACATAAGGTATCACTTCATTAGGGAACATTTAATGAATGATACAATTGAATTACATTTTATCCCTAGTGAAAGACAACTTGCAAACATTTTTACCAAGCCATTAGATGAATCTACTTTCAATAGATTGGTCTGTGGTTTAGGTATGCTTAATTATATTTAATCCTTTAAATGTCTGACAAGTTATGTAATTATATTAATTTTAACCATTAACTATGTTAATCTATTGATTCTTCAATAATCAATTGATAAATTTTTTACTAATCAATGGATAGTTGTAGCTATCGACAGATAAATATATCAATTGATGATATATTTACTTATCGATGGATAGTTGTAGCTATCGACGGATAAATATATCAATTGATGATATATTTAGTTATCGATGGGTAAAAGTACCTGTCGATGGATAAGTTAATTACCAATCGATGACCTGGAATTTAAAGGGGTCCATGTCATCAATCGACCTGTACAAAATCTAGCCATTGATTACTTATTTTATCAATTGATTAATGCATACATTCTTGTATGTATAACAATAGATTACCAAAAATGGTAATTTCTACTTTTCATTTTTCTTCCAACGGTCGATTAAGTTATATTTTGAGTAAGAAATTGATTGAGAAATCAGTAAATATAAATATTGAGATTAAAACTTCTTCTAATTCTTACTTGTAATTTTACTAACGATCTCTCAGTCTCTTTCTCTCTCAATCTACGAACTCAATCCCTAATATTTTTTTCTTTATCTTCTCTCTCTGTACTCAAACCTTCTAACAAATTCAAAGCTTTTGCTCTACTAAACTTACAATCTAAGGAATGACATCTTCATCCAAGAATGTTTCGTAAGCCAGTTTCATCTATGAGCTTAAAAATTTTATGGCCTGCATTGTGATTGTAAAGGCTCCAACAAAATTTCACCCTTTAATGAAATTCGTGGAAAGCTGTAAAGTGAAAAAGGCATTGAAGGAAGCACCAACAATAATCTGCAATCTTGTAGAAGAGTTTTGGTCCTCTGCAGAAGTTGCTGATGACTTTACAAGCATCAAATTCAATTGCAAGGGACAAGAGTACACTCTTACTACTCTAATCTTAAATGAATGCTTAGATTTGCCTGTTAATAATGCTAATAATGTGCCTAGTGAGTCAAGTATTAGAAACATGCTTAAGGCTGTCAATTATGCAAATTCTGATATTAATTTAGGTCAAGTAGTTAGAAAACATATTAGGAGAGAATGGTCTTATTTCTTTGATGCTATAATAAAATGCTTTAGTCGTAAAATTAGTAATTTTGATGCCATAACTTCAAGCATGCAACAAATAGCATATAGTGTTTTGTTTGATGAATATCATGATTTATCTTCTATATTGCTATCTGAGATTGCTGCTAAGTTAGGAAAGATGCATGATAGGTCTAATCATATATACTATGCTAGATTTATCATGATTTTTATTAACCACTTTGTCAAAGAAATTGAGATTTGCAGGGAAACTGAAACCCTTGAGTGTTGGACTCAAAACAAAAGGGTCTTCAAAGACTTGGTAAGAATCAATCTTCACAGTAATGTGGAATTGATTTATCCACCTTTTGTTCAGGTATTTATCTCTACTTTAACTTCTTCCAATCCCCAATCTTCTTTGCCTTCTGTGGCTATGAAGGGTGTTAGTAATGACCCCAACCCTCCTACCCAAGCCAAACATCCAGTTTCTAAGTCCAAATCTAAAAGGCCAACCTCAACAGGTTCCCAAAAACCTATTGTTGAAAAATCCAAGAAAAGAAAAACACCTGTAGTGGTAGATAGACTAGAAGGAGATGTATGTGGTGAGGGAACTGGGGAACATCAAAGAACCCAGAAGGATAAGGAGAGTGAGGGTGTGTAACCTCAGCCAAGCCACTCCACAGTCTCCCAAAATACTGTGGATGTTAATATGGACAATACCACACCTCTATTGTCATCCTCTCAAAAGGATGCTAGTATTGAAAATAGCCCACAACCAGAGGCACAGAACCAAATTGGGGACACACATGCCAAAACAATAACACCATATGAAAGGAGAAAGAAGAAAGTCATCTTTGCACATGGCGAATCACACACTGCAAAATCACAGGAAACTGTGGTGGAGCCTTCTCAAAGTCAGTTTGATGCATCTCATATAGATGATGAGATGCAGTCCCATTCTCTCTCAATTCCAATCCCTTCTATTCTTACTTTTTCTCTCAACAAATTTCTTCAGAAAATATTCTGATAAATTATCAGACATTTTCAGATTCTCCTTCTTTATTTTTCAAGGAGAAGCCAACACTTTCTCCTGAATCTTCCCAAGAAATTCAGGATTCTATTTCTCATATCATTACAAATATCACTTCTCAAATTATTTTCTCAACTGTTTCTACTCCATCAATTGATGTTCCTTCATCAATTGATATTCAACCATCGACTGATAAGCCATCGATAGATACTCACGATGAATCGATAGGTATGCATCAGTCGATGGATATCCCAAACACTTCAACTGATAATATCTATACATCAATTGATGCTCAATCAATTGATGTTGCACAAACACTCTTAGGATTGAGTGAGTTGAGTGAGAGGAATGATTGCAGCCTGGTAAAAGGAGAGGGAGTGAGTGAGGACATTCCTATTTCTTCCAGAAATGTGAGTGAAACACCTGAGGGCCCTACCTTAGAAGGTGCAAAGAATATGAGTGAGGGAGATGTGAGATTCCAGGATGAGATCCTGGTGCAAAATAGAGAGATGAGTGAGAGAGATAAAATAATTCATCTATTTGCACAGGAGTTGGAAAATGAGTTGATGGCAGAAGGGGTAGGAGTGAAGAAGATAGGGGAAGTATCAAATGCAGAAGCTAGTGGGAGTGGAATTGCTAAGGAAATTGAAGAGAAAGTTGATGCTAGTGAATTGGATCTACAGAATTTCATTCATCCTAATCCACAATATCAAGGATTGGTTGCTTCAAGTAACAGGGATGCAGAACAACTTTTTGGAATTGATCATACAGAAACAAAGGACCAGGAATCTAAAGGAGAGCATTGCTAATACAACAGACACATGTTATATGGCACCTGAAGAGCTAGAAGAAGATTCTGATGAGGAGCCATGGATGAGCACAGTTAATGGTTCCTTAGAAGCTGCTGAAACTGAGATTATTTCTCAATATAAGAGGGCAATGGTGGAAGGAGAAATTGAAGATCCTAATCAAAAGAGAATTGCTCACTATATGAGGGAGTCACTGAAAATTAGATCACAGTGACAGGAGTGAAGAGAGAATTGGAAATTATCAAGGACTCTATCACTACCAACAAGGATGCATTGGAGAAAAGATTAGATGAGAAGCTGCCAATTAACACTATGGGTCATATCAAGGACAAGCTTTTCAAGGAATCCAAAATTTTTCTAGCTTTGGAAACTAGAGTGGGATCTCTAGAAAAGAAGATGGATGCCATAATTGCAGGTCAGAATCTACATGCTTCCATTCTTCAAAAGTTTCTTGACAGAATGCCACCACCTCCTCCAATTGATGATAACAAGAAGGGGGAGAATACAAAGAAGAAGGATGATGATGATAATGGTGATGGCAAAGGCAGTGGTGGTATTAGTGGTTCTACAACAAAAAGAATTAAATACAGGAGTAACAGAGACAATCAATCTTCAAAGAGATCTAAGTCATCTAGTTCTCCCAAAGATGATTTAGAACAGAAAAAGAAAGAATACAAGAAGTTTGAAGATGATCTTGAAGCTTGAAAGATTTCTAGGGAAAGAGAAACTCAATCAATGATTGAGAGAGAAAGGAAAAGGATTGAAGATTTGAAGAAAAGCACTGAGTTGGTGACAGAGACAGTAGAAAAAGGAGACTTGAATGAGTTCATTCAAGTAACAAGAAAAGTAAATGAAAATGCACAAAAACCTGCCAAAGAAAGAAAATCAGATGTTGAAGCCTTTCTAACAGTTGATCTTGAAGCTCTTGAAGAGAAGAGGAAGGGAAAATCAATAATGATTGAAGAAGAAAAGAGAAGGAAAGAGCCAGTTGCACAGAAGCTTCTTCAAGGAGCCATTTCATCAGGATTGTCAGATGCTGCAAGAAGAGAAAAGGAGAATGAGGAAATGGCAAGGAAAATGGAAATGGAAAGGAACATGGAAGATCAATTAATGGAACAACCACTGAGGAAAAAGAGGAAAATAGCTATGGCCAGGAAAAGGACAAGTTCTATTCAAGAAATAGTGGTTTAGGAAAACCTCCAAGGTCAACAAGAAGAAATCAAGGAGGAGTTTACAATTGAAGGATATGATATGAAAGGAATACCAGTGATCAATGAAAAAGGGCTAATTGGAGTAAGAACTCACCCTGCAACCTCTAATCAAGAAGAATCTATGAAATTGAAGTATGAAAATGGAGTGAAGATCACTTATTCATTGAAGGTGATAATGAAGCAGAGCTACAATGTTCTAAAGACCATCCTTCCTCTACTCAACAGAAAGTACAAACTCAACACAATAATTGCTCAGGAGATTCAACAACAAATTTCAAAGCTAAGGAGATCCAAGGCAGAAGCTGAACCTGATTCACCTCTTAAGCTATGGAAGTCTCAAGTCAAAAAGGTGGTTTTGGAGCCAAAGTATGCAATTATTTTTACAGATGTGGAGGGCAATACAAAGTTCTTTGATATATGCAAATATTTGGACAAAATCATAGATGAAGAAATACATTACCTTAAGAGGCAACTTAGAGAGACTTACAGGGATGAAGCAATATTGAGGAGCTCTTTCATGAAGCAACTAAAGGAAAATGTTGAGAAGAGGAGGAAGAGAAGCTAATTGAATTATAAAGACAATGAAGACATTGAAGCAACTTGCAGGAGTTATCTATCAATCTGGTACTTCCAAAATTAAAAAGTGCTATTTAAATTTCTTGTTTCTATCTGAATGAAAATTATTAGGGGTTTTGTTATCAAGTAGATTTATGCATGTTCATATCACAGACACAAATAGGGGGATATTGTTAGGAATCTACATGTAATTTGATGATAACATTAATCTTAGAATCATACAAATTTTATTTGTTGTAACTGATCAATTGATATGAAAATTATAAATATCAATTGATCAGGAAACCATTTATCAATTGAAATGTTTATATGAATCAACTGATAATTTGGACTGTAGCATAGGTGTACTTAGTCTATTTCAATCGATAAGGTGTAAATCAATTGATATTATTCAAATCAATTGATGTTAGAGTCGATTGATATAGATCATCAATTGATGTGTAAATTAAACTGTCAAATTGTAATTATTTGAAGACAGGAAATTGCACAAGTGAAGGATGATCGATTGATATTGAAGCATTGATGGATGAGAGATCAATCGAAGAAGCCAAGTCAAGTATTGAAGACCATCGACTGATGTGAAGACCCGTCGATTGATAACATCTATCAATCGATAAGTCATTATTTATCAATCGATGGATATAAAGATCAATTGAAGAAGAACATCAGTTGATGGATTAAAGGATGGATTAATTGATATGTTTAACAGCAAATTATCAATTGATTGTGACAACACAGAAGGACTATCTATTGTAGATCCAGAGGACAAAAGTAAACCTATGGAAGACAATCAATGATGAATGTGAAGACTCAATCTGTAGCTATCTTTCAAGCCTGTTTTCCTAAAAAGGAAAAAGGTAAAAAGAAAGGTGGATAGAAATATTCCTAGAATAGGAATTGTAAAGACACACTTGTAGTATATAAACAAGTGTAGTAGCATTGTTAGAAAATAGACAAGTTAGACAATATTTTCTTAATCAACTGTTCTAGATTTAGAGCACATTGTAAGAGCAATTGATTTATTTTCTAACCTTGTAAAAATGAAGTTAGGTTTCTTTTAACCTAGAAACATTGAGCAAAAATATACACTGATGGAAAAACCAATCCATCAGTAATTTTTAAAATCTCTTTGTTCAGTTTTAGTTTTTCATTTTTGTTCCATGATAATATTGAACCAATGGAGGAACTTTAGCAGAATGTACAAGAAAATAATAATGCTCAAGAAACACGGGTTGTTTGTAGGTCTAGTAGGATTTGCCATGAGCCGAGAGATATTATGGATTTCTCTTGACTCAAGATGGTGATGTGATTCTTGTGGACGAAGATGAGCCTCTCACCTACCAAGACACTATGAGCACAATAGATTCTAAGAGATGGCTGGATGCCATGAAGTCTGAGATGGAATCTATGTATACTAATCAAGTATGGACTTTGGTTGATCCACCTGAAGGGGTAAAACCTATAGGGTGCAAGTGGGTTTTCAAGAAGAAGGCCGACATGGATGGTAACGTAAAGACCTATAAGACAAAATTGGTGGAAAAATGTTTCAAACAAATTCATGGTATTGACTATGATGAGACCTTTTCACCAGTGGCTATGGTCAAGTCCATCAGAATTTTGCTTGTTATAGCTGCTTGTTATGACTATGAAATCTGGTAATTAAATGGATGTCAAAACCGCTTTCTTAAATGGGAGCCTTGAAGAAGATGTGGATGTGTACATGATACAGTCTGAGAGTTTTGTTAATCCAAAGGATGCTGGAAAGGTATGTAAGTTGCGTTAATCCAATTATGGATTAAGACAAGCCTCGAGGATATGTAACATTCATTTTGATGAAACTATCAAATGGTTTGGGTTTATTCAAAATTAAGAAGAACCACGTGTTTACAAGAAGGTTAGTGGGAGCCATGTGGCATTCCTAGTATTATATATTGATGATATATTACTAATAGGGAATGACATTCCTTCTCTATAGACTGTGGTGATCTTGGTTGAGAAATAATTTCTCAATGAAAGACTTAGGCGATGCGACCTATATATTAGGGATCAGGATCTATAGAGATAGATCAAGGAAATTGATCGGCCTAAGTCAGAGTACATACATTGACAAAGTTTTGCATCAATTTGGAATGCAAGAGGCTAAAAAATGATTTGTCCCAATGTCTCATGGGATATCGATCTCGAAAGAAAACAGTTCTAAATCATTAGATGATAAGGACCGTATGAGTAAAGTTCTTTATGCATCGACAATTGGTTCTATAATGTATGCAATGATATGTACTCGTCTTGATGTCTCGTATGCTTTAAGCATGACAGTAGATACCAGTTTAATCCAGGTGAAGGTCATTGGACGACAGTCAAGAATATTCTTAAGTACTTGAAGAGGACTAAAGATCAATTCTTGGTATATTAAGGAGAAGATAAGATGGTTGTAAAAGGTTACACCGATGCTAATTTTCAAACAAACAACGATCATTTAGTGTTTCTGTCTGACTTTGTGTTTTATTTATTTAAATTGAGATGTTTTATGCTGGAATGGTTCACATCAGAGACATTTATTGATTCTACAATAGAGCTTGAGTATATTGATGCTTGTGAAGCAGCCAAGGAGGCTTTTTGGGCATGTACTTAGGAGATATCACCTAATTAATGAGATTAATGATCAAGGAGATATACATATATGTAAAGTGTATACTAATAATAATATTGAAAACCCATTGCTTAAGGCTTTGTCGCAGCAGAAGCACGAAAGTCACACTAGTTATATGAGTATTGGATACTAGGGTAATTGGCTCTAGTGCAAGTGGGAGATTGTTAGTAAATGTGTCCTAGAGACAATTACTTTTATATTTTAAGGAAAATATTTTATTATTAAGGATTAAGTTTTATTGATTATTATTTATTTATTATATTTTATTTACTGCGTAATAAATTGAAAGCATAGTAAATGTCCTTAGAATTTTGATACGTATTATATATCTTTAAGTATGTGACTTAAAAATGAGATTATATGAATAGTATCTTATTCATAAAATTTCTTAGTTGAGTATTATTATTTAAGGACAATAATAATGCAATAAGACTAGTATGTTTGTTGACATATGACCACATCTCATTGGTCATATGTATGGTGATACTAAAGTCAAGAACATAAGTGCATGTCTCAATGAATGGCACTGGAATGACCCGCCATGAGATTCTACATGTTAATAAGTGTCATAAGAAATTCTCACTGTAATAATGATGTAATGATCCTCTAATTTGAAATCATTAAATTTATATACGAGAATTAATATACTTTGATTACACTAAAAGTTACCTTTAACCGGGTGATGATAAAGGTGGACATTGGGTATACTATGAATCGTATGAGAAATATGAATGATAGATAAAGGATTTAACCATCCTATTAAGGAGTGATATTATTGACCTCTTGATTGCGTGTGAATATAAAATGCATGGCCATGCTCAAATGTTGATTTGTTTAATAGTCTACTCATTGATCAAGGAAACTCGATTAAATGTTGAAGAGGATGACACGAAACATGCCTCATGTTTGATTTATAATATAAGGTTAAAGAGATTATATTACATGGAACATTATTCACGAAAGACTTAATCAAATCACTGATTTTATTATTATTACTTGGGTAGCAATGATGTATTACTAGATGTCGCTCAATGTTTACAATTTTAATTAGATATTAAAATTGTTGCCAACGTAATAATGACCTACAGGGTCACACACAAAGAATGCTTGAAGGAGAAATAATTTAAATTAAATAAGTAATTTATTTTATTTATGATATTAATTAAGTATGACTTAATTAATTATATAAATAGAATAAATAAATTACTTAAACTAATTCAAAATTTTGTAATTAATTAATTAGGTTAGACTTAATTAAATAATTTTGAATTTTGAATTAGTATTAATTATAATTAGATTATAATTAAAAAACTTATTCCTCTCTCTATATATAATCTCTTTATGAGCTGATTTAATTGAAATACACATATTTTTCTAATACCCTATCCATTTTGAGAAAAGAGGAAGATAGAGGGAGAGAAGCAGTTTTTGAGTGCTAGTACACATCAATCCTTCATAAGTAGTGTTCGTATGGATAACGCAGAGCGTAGATCGCGTGAGCAGGATACGTGGTGATTAAACAATATTTGGGCCTCCATTAATCTTCCATTGATGAACTGTTAAACTTTTTTAAGATATTTGTTCTTAATCTATGAATTAAATCTTTTGTTTTTGCATGAATCATGCAGAGGGTTTCGATTTATATTACATTTTGTATTTAATTTTCGCGTTTTTTCGCTACGTTTATGCCTCGAAACCTTCAAAAAAATGATGGAGTTTTTTGGATTTTATAAAATCATGAATTTTGGATTTTACAAATCTTTTTATTTTTTATACTTAATAAAATCCTACCAAAATCTATGAGATTTTGAGATTTTTAAGGATTTGGAGGAACTCTATCAAAATATGGGAGTTTCCGCACAAACTCTACATAATTTTATATCGAATCCGTGAAAATCCGCGTAGAATAAAAATCAACAATAGTATTTTAAAATCCATATATTTTTTAACTCATTAAAATTCAGATTGAATACACCCCCATTAATCTTGATTATGTGGAATCTCTAGATTATATATATTTCCCATTATATATAATTAATATTTGATAGAGTTTCCTCAAGATTGTTTTGATTTTCCATTAATATTTTTGAAGTTATTTTCCATTAATGAAAAACTCTATCAAATATACAATTAATATTTGGATTTTTGGGTCTTATTATATGCCTCAAGATTTTAAAAGACCTTTTATAATCCAGATTGAATATCTCTATATTTTAATGAATTATATAATATCCAAATTGAATACACCCATATTTCTATCATTATAAAAAATCCATCAAAATCCGGATTTAATATACACACCTTACTCTTGATAAATGCTATATAAACACTTGTTTTAGATGTGATTGTTGTTCATATAAAAAACTTCAATATCTTATATACATTAATATTTTAGGTTTTCTCAAACATATGGCTTCTTCAAAGTTGCGATTTTTGAAGTTATTTTCCATTCTTCTTGTTTGTCAATTTCTTGTCGGTGAATGTATGTTCATATATCCTCTCCATGAATTATATAAGTTTGTCATTATATACAATTAATATTAAAAATATTTATAGTAAATAACTTGTGTTATTTTATTTTATTCAGGTATGAGGGATATAGACAATAATCCAAGTATTTCTCCAGTTTTCGGTGATGATCCCCCAATTGTATTTCCTACCTGTCAGAGAGATGGTGCTTGCAGTGGTGCTTGTTGGTGTTGTATTAATAATCCTTCCATCTGTTTCAATACTGTGCAAGAGTGTCATTGCCCATAAGATGTAACAATATAATAATATATATGTGCACTTAAAATATAATTTTCAGACATTTGTCTTTTTTATATTTTCTATCTTTTCAAATATCTGGATTTTTATTTTAAATTTATCATGCACCAAGAATATTATTTAGATGATTAGTTCAGTCCCAAGTTTCAACTCATTTTAGGAAATAGAAGCATATTGTTGATATTTAAAATAGTTAAATTTTTATTACTGTTTAAAAATATGACCAATTTTTGGTTAAAACAGGTAAACACTTTGATTATAAATTTGACTTGAAAATAAATAAAATAAAATAATATTTCTTGTGATAATAAAATCTCGGTCACCAGTTTTATTTTACAGCTGCCATGTTAACACAAATCTGATCGACTTCATAAATCTTGGTCGGTTTAAATTGGTCGATTTTAAAATGGGTTATTAAATCGCAGGAATAAACCCAACCATTTTAGTCAGTTTTGAAACCCGACCGCATACGGTCGGTTTTAAGGGTCTGGTTTGGTAATTCATTTTTTAATTTTTTATCTGCCACGTTTTACTGACACATCAGCAAAATGGGATCACCACGCATCATGAGCCCATGCCACGTGGCTGTAATGGTCAACATGGGTGAAGGTTAAAACTGACTGTTTTTGTCCAAAACCAACCAGGTATAACTCGACCGAGATTTTCCGTCGATTTTAAAAAAAAAATGACCTATATCCATTTAAAATTGACCGTTCAGGGGATCAGAATTACTTCTGTTTCTTGTAATGATGCTTAATGTATATGATAACAACAAGGCCCGATTTGATGTACTTTGTATGCCTTATAAGTAGAATAATTTCATTTGCAATGGAGAAGAATATACAGGTAGCGATGCAGATTTTAAAGTATATTCAAGCTACTACTAATCTTGGAATCTTTTACAAAAAGGGTTTAAAGTATATTCAAGCTACCGCTAATCTAGGCAACTTTTACAAAAAGGTTTGATCGAAAGAGTACTTCAAGTTACATGTTTTTGTTAAATGTAGGGGCAGTAGTTAAGACATCAAAAAACTAAGCTATGATAACCCTTTTATTGGTCACTGATATTGTAGATAGGGGGTTGAATACAATATCCCATAAATTTTCACGGAATATTGGATTTAAAAATATTATTTTAAATTCACGCGAAATATTAATTATGATGAAAATACTGTTCAAGTAGAAGATATAATTTTAACTTGAAAAGTATTACAAAATTAATAAGTAGAAAGTTTATATAATTGTTTAAAAGTTTAGAACAATTTAGATATGAATTGTTCGAGTTTAACATTTATATTTCAAACTTGCACAGAAATATGTGAATATTACAATGCAGACAAATTTCCGAGTTTGAACTGTTTTTCTAACTCTGAATAATGAAGCCAAAGCCTCATATTTATAGAGGTTGGTAAAGCTGGTATGACTTTTGTACTATGACCTTTTTAGAAAGAAATTAACCCTTGTATGACTTTCTAAAAGGCTGGGCATGACTTTTTTTACTCGGTATGACTTTCTAAAATTCGGTGTGACTTTCTAAAATTCGGTATGACTTTTCTAGAATCATATTCGATTTTTTTAATTAAATAAATCAGTATGACTTATTTAATAAAGAAAATAGTATGACCTTTAACAAAAAGGTCAGTATGACTTTCTTAATAAAAGGTCGGTATGACTTTTTATTATAGAAAATCGGTATGACTTTTTATTAAAGAACTCAGTATGACTTTTAATCAATTAATTAAAAATCATTTTGGTATGACTTTTAATCAAAAATTTCGGTATGACTTATTTAATATAATTCGGTATGACTTATTAAATAGTCATTTGAATTATATTAAAAGTCATATTAAGTCATATCTTTTATAATAAATTAATTCTACTTAATTTAATTAATTAATTTATAAATTAAATTAAATTGAACTTGAATTAATTTAAATAGATAAATTAAATAATCAATTAATTTTTTATATTAGAATTAAAATACTATCTCTGTGATTTATTACATAGTAGTCAGCTTTGAAGTCTTCCCGTCTTTTCTTTGTCTTCTGTCATAAACCACTTGAGCTCGATGTTGAATATTTATTAATTTAGTTGACACACAAATATACTGTCTGGTTCATTTGTATCGTACTATAATAAATATTCTTCATTTATTAACATTTAAGTTGTGGCCTTCTGTCATTCTTCTGCTTTACTGTCTTTCCTTTTCTTCTGGAATCTTTCTGTAATAACCACTTGAAATCTTTTATATCTTCTGTATTTTTTAGAAACACTACCACTTTATTTTTTACCGACGCTTGAACATATTAATGAACTTCTTTCAGTGTTGAGTAGCAATCACATAAAATACTTCTGATACTTAGATTTTTTGTGATTCGTTGACTGTCTTCATCTTGATTCCTGTTTGATATTTATTAT
Organism: Oenanthe sinensis; assembly: GCA_028671895.1. NCBI lineage: Eukaryota > Viridiplantae > Streptophyta > Magnoliopsida > Apiales > Apiaceae > Oenanthe > Oenanthe sinensis. The sequence goes on from CM053812.1 coordinate 2,698,759, forward strand.
TTACTTATCTTTATAGCTAGAGTTGAGTTGTCATCTAATTATTACAAATAGGCCTAGTCATATGTCTTTCAATCTCCCCCTATTTGTTGTTAAACATTTAACACACAAATTCCTAGAGGATAACTCAACTAACAACTAAGAAAGTAGTACGACATGTAATAACTGTAAATAATAAACAGAAGTTCTAGTATTATATTTAACAATTTTCGAGATTCATTCATGAAAGATAACTACAAGATAGTTGTTCCTCTTGTTCTATCTAAGTCTTCAGTCTTCAGATGTATCAACTTCATCTTCTTCTAGGATTGAACCTTTATGAACTGGTGTTCTCGGTACTTCTTCAGATACTGATTGATCTGTTGTAGTGGATTCTCCATACAACCTCTTTTGTTCAGCTCTTGCTAACTGCCACAAAACTTCCTGCTCAACAGGATCTACTATCACTTCTTCTACATCATATGGCTGAGTTGAATCTATCTTTGGCATTTGCCTGATGTACGAAGGAATTTTCTTTGACAGGCACTAGTTTCTGATCTTTTACGCAGCATCAAACTTAGCTTGGGATCTGAATCCTTTCGACCTTAGCATCCTTTCAACTTGAATCATGTACTTAACTGTGTAGCCCTTCAATGACTCCTCATTTAACTGCATGATTTGATACAACTTGTTTCAGAAAAATCTTACCTCGTGAGGATCAAATAAGATCTGAGGACTAATAGCTTGTGCGAAGTCTCTGAGCTTGTCTCTTAACAGCTCATTCTCTTCTGAACTTCTCTTCACTTTATTCAGTAACGTCCATATCACTGATAAACTTCTTTGTCTGAAAAACTCTAAGGAAATTCTGAATGTACCATTCCTGTGAGTGTAGACTAAAATCTGCCAGTCTTCAAGAATGTGATCCACTAGGATAGTGATATAGTCCACTTCCTCTTTCAGAGCTTTCATGAAGTTATCAATGTTGTCATTTGACTTTTCTAGACGTTCAATTATTGATTTCAGATGCTTGTCTTCGAATGGAATCTTCTGTAGTTTGTCCATATCACTGATAAACATCTCTCTTCTCTTCTCTGACTGCAATTGCCCAGAGATTTTGCTTTTCTAGGATTGCTTCTTTTTCAGCCTTTGTTCTTTCCACGACTAAAGCTTTCAGTTTTTCAGTCTTTGAATGACTTGCCTTCATATCTTCCTTTAACTTCTTCATTGCCTCTTCATAGGCCAGATCAATTTCTTTTTCTTTCGGAAATAAAAATTCTTCATCGAAGGCATTCTCTTCCTCAGCTCTGCAGTAGTCAGAAATGTATGATTCATCATGAGTACTGTCATCAATGAATTACTCTTGAGCATAATACTGTACTTATGGTTCTAGATCATAAGATTGAAATTGTTCATCAGAATACAGCTTAGCTTTTCTTTTGTCTTTAGTAGCCCCTTCATCTCCAACTACTACTTTTTCCTTTTCTTTCTCCCCCTTAGTTGAGGGATCCTCTTGATATTTTGAGGCTTCAAAAATGTCATTAATTTTTGCATAGTCAGATAAACTTGCTTCATTCCTTCATTCAAATGTGTCATGCCATCATCTAGTTTACTGAATCGTTGAGTAGAGATCTTTTCATTTTCAATGATTGTCAAGGTTAAACTTTTCTCAACTTCATCAATTCTTTCATGTAATTTGATCACTTCTTTCATGTCCTTAGTAATGAGACTCTGAACATTCTGGATATCTTGAGTTTTTAGAAGTATAGAGGATTTGACATCATCAACATCTTTTCGCACTATTGTCAGCTGTTGAGTTACAGAGGCAGATGTGGACTTCTCTTCTGCTTGTGCTTTTACCTTTACCAACTCAGCTTGGACAATCTGCATTTCCTTCTGGAGAGCTTCCATTTTAGATAATAGTTCACTGTGTGTGTGTGCACTCATATCACTTGCACTCCTGTTTAACTCACTATCACTCGGTGCATATGTTTCACTCTATGTTTACCTCACATCACTAGTGTTTAGCTCCTTTCCAGATCCAGATGTTGTACCTGTATATAAAACAATATCTTTTGAATAGTCGAAATGCTCTTCTGATGCCTGTGAAGTCGCGTCCTCAATAAGATTATCTTGCATTGGCTCCGCTACTGACGTAGCTACTCCGTGAATGGAGTCCCAACTCCCCCTAAAGAGTGGTTGCCTCTCAAATCCAACAGTGTATTCGAGACCTTCTTTTAAAAGAACTGAATGTAAGAAATCCAGGAGAGTCACCACCATAGACAATGTATTGTGTGGCTCATTAGAGTGTGTGGTACCCCTCAATACCTCTGATGGTATCTGATGCTGCACTGCATCAAAAAAGTCTTGGTCCACTGTAAATGTGGCATCCGACCAATTTGTTTCAAAAATATTTTCTTCATGACTAGATGTGCCCTCATCTGATTATGTTTCTTCAAGTGGAGGTCCTGCTAGAGTGAATGCTAGCAGCGTGCATGACTCTTCAAAAGATGCTGCGGCCGGACGGTGAATTTCAATAGAATCACCCGTTTGATAGAGTGAGTCCAATGACTGTTGAATTGCCTTTTCAAATTTCATATCCCACTGAGAGGATAAGGAAGAGTCTACAGTTGTCTCAGGTAGTATTTTGGATCTTTTTGTTGGCGGAGACAGAGCTGCGGGTTCACTCATAGATACACTTCTACCTCTTACTTTTCTAACAGGTTTCTTCCTTTTTCTGATTAGACTCAATGAGGTTGAAGAAGGAGAAACTGGTTGGGGCTCTAACTCAGCTTGGGATTGAACCTGTGTGTTGTCAGGTTCATAGCCGAAGTCCTGAAGTGAAAGACTACAATCATAGTCCGCCACAGATATATTCAAAGGTGCAGTAGGTATATTTATAGGTAGGAAATTAGAAGCCAGTGTTTGAGATATTACCTGTTGTTCCTGGGCTTCTTGTTCTGCATGCTGAGCAGCTTCAAGTAGAAGTTGTGCTGTATTATCAATCTCCATTGACACTTGCTCTGGCTCTTGTTCAAACTATTGTACCTCATCAGGATTGGCAATTTGATCCATTATCCCAGCCATATAACGGGACGTCTAATGTAATTGCAGTTCTAATTAGTGAATGCTCATTTAAACATATGATCCACGGTCTAAACCTCTCAATTGAGCAATTCACCGGATTAAAGAATCTTACAAAATTGGTCTTCACAATCTCGCAAAATCCAGCCATTTTAATTTCTACTATTACAATTATTAAATTATAAAGTGCAATAAAACAATAAAATAAAAATTACAAGTCCAAAAGTTGAAAATTACATAGATAAAAATAAGAACCCTAACTGCAACTAATAATCCCCAATTCGATTTTTAACAGAAGATTACTCCAAGATCAGTCCTCAAACAACAATCAACAATTTTAATCCTTAATCAAACTGGTTCGAGCAAGAACAACAAAAATCGTAATGTTAAGACTAAAATCGGGCAGCAATTCGACTATAAGTTCAATCTAAACCAAACCAGCAAGTGAAATCACTTGTAATACACACTTAGCAACAAATAGCAGTTGGATTTTTGAAGAAGATCGATCAATTTTTTTTCAAGCAACTGTTTGTTACTCGTGTGTATATCGTGTATATAGCTGAGTATGACTTAAATAAAACTCAAAAGACTTTTATTTAAACAAAAAGTCTTGGTATGATTTTTAAAAGAGTCATATCGAGAAAAAAAACATCATATTATGACTTTTAATAAAAAGACATAAAAATAAACTATCGGTATAACTTTTACTATTGAAGTCTCGGTATGACTTTTATTTTAAACACTCGGTATGACTTTTATTATCAATAAAAAGTTATGCCGAAATTTAAAATAAAAGGTCATGCTGATTTTAAAAATAAAAGTCATGCAAGAAAAAAAAATATAAGAAAATAATTAATTAAGTAAATATTTAACAAAATTTTTTTATTAAGAAACTTTAAGATAATTAGCAATAATTTACATACTAATAAATTATTAAAGCCATATAATAAATATTTATATTATTAACAGATCTAATTAATTTAGGAATTAAATTAACTCATGCTTGAATTAATTTAATGAGTAAATTAATTAATTAATTAATAACATAATCATTTATGTTAATGTACAATAATAATTAGAGAAATATATATATTAATTTACATAATTGCTTATAAATGCTTAAATTAAACTAAAGTACTTATGCTATGATTGAAATAATTATTTATTAAGAATATTAATTTAATCTTAAGATAATTTTCTAAAAATTTATATGCCCTGGGATTTTATTAATTCAAGTCTCATAAATTTTTTAAATATTAACATTTAATATTTATGAGCTTAAATTAATTCCTAGCAACCAAAAATGAGCCATTATTTAACATCCCTAGTTCACTAACCAACTTAGAGAAACTGGATTCATCAAGTGATTTTCTGAATATGTCGGCTATTTGATCTTTTGTGGGTATAAAATGTAACACCACAGTTCCATTCATGACATGCTCTCGGATAAAGTGATACCTTATGTCAATGTGCTTGGTTCGCGAATGTTGTACAGGATTGTTGGAAATTGCTATAGCACTTGTGTTGTCGCAAAAAATAGGAATTTTGTTCAACGCAAGTCCATAGTCATTTAGTTGATTCCTTATCCACAAGATCTGAGCACAACTGCTACCTGCCGCAATGTATTCTGCTTCGGCTGTCGAGGTAGACACTGAGTGCTGTTTCTTGCTATACTAGGAGATCAACTGTCTTCCTAGAAACTGACAGCTTCCAGAAGTACATTTCCTGTCCATCCTGCACCCTGCATAATCTGAGTCTGTATAGCCTATTTGGTCAAAGCCCGTATCTTTATGGTACCAAATTCCAAGATTTGGTGTACCCTTCAGATATCTAAATATTCATTTAACGGCTATAAGATGAGATTCCCTAGGGTCAGATTGAAACCTTGCACATAAGCATGTTGCAAACATTATATCGGGTCTACTAGCAGTTATATATAATAATGAGCCTATCATACCTTTGTAGCTTGTGATGTCAACTTTCTTACCACTTTCATCTTTGTCAAGCTTGGTGGCTGTTGGCATTGGGGTTTTTGCCAGTGAAGAATCTTCTAGACTGTATTTTTTGAGAAGATCCCTTACGTACTTTATTTGACAAATAAAAATCCCATCTTCCTTTTGCTTTACTTGCAATCTAAGGAAGAATGACAGCTCACCCATCATGCTCATTTCATACCTGCTCTATATTAGCTTAGCAAATCTTTTGCACAAGTTTTTGTTAGTAGAACCAAATATAATATCGTTAACATAAACTTGGACAAATATCATATCTTTTTCATGTAATTTATAAAAGAGAGTTTTATCTATGACACCTATAATGAAACCATTTTCAAGTAAAAACACAGAGAGAGTGTCATACCATATCCTTGGTGCTTGCTTGAGTCCATAGAGAGCTTTGAATAGGAAATACACAAAGTCAGCAAACTTGGGATTTTCAAAGCTAGGGGTTGTTCCACATATACTTCCTCTTCTAACTCTCCATTCAGAAATGCACTCTTCACATCCATTTGTAAAAATTTAAAATTGGAATGTGCTGCGAATGCCAGAAATATCCTGATGGCTTCAAGTCTTGCAACTGATGCGTAGGTCTCGTCATAATCAATTCCCTCTTCCTGAGAGTAACCCTTTGCAACCAGTCTGGCTTTGTTCCTTGTAATAAAAGAGAAAAGATCTTTGAAAGCATTTGTTTCACCCCTGTAGACTTTAGCCTTTGAACCACCAATACCTCCCTTATTTTTACCAAGTCTGGCATTGAGAGTCAGAGTTTCAGATTTTGTCCACAGAAGATCAGGTATTTTCTTTCTGCTCAGAGTTTTTTGTTCCTCTTCCTCATCTTCAAAACATGTTCCCCCAGGGAGAAATGTAGTACCAATCATAGTAAGAGGAATTTTTGACTTTGCTGGAACTTTCTTTATGATTGCAGGAGTTGGTTTTGTCTTCACTTCAATAGGCTTTTGCACTTCAACAGGCTTGGATACATTCTTCTTTGCTTGAATAGCCACCTTCTTTTGAATTGGAATTCTCTTTGTTCTTACGCTTCTTTTTTTCTAGACTTGAGCATTGTCAGTACCAGTTTTTTTCCTCTTCTTCAACAACAACTGGATCCATTCCTGGATTTTATTCTTCAAATAATTTCATTGTCAGTTCTGCATCCTTCTTATTTCTTTCTTCAATGTTCTCAGGCTTTTCTTCTTCTTCAAGCCTTTTTGCCAATTCCATATCAACATGCATCAAAGTTTACTCCTGATCCTGAAAAAATCAGAGTTTGATTAGTCAGAGTTTGTGTTTGTAAACTCTGTCCATCCTTATAACTCCCTTGTCTTTTATCAGTACCACTACCATCACCATCACCTTCTCCAGGTTTATCAAAGTTTGTTACAGCATCCACCTTGCATTTGTCTTTTGAGAATTTCTCCCCCTTTTTGATGGTTAAGATGTCCACAATGGTATGCAACATAGTTTCCATAAAAGTGACAGTAGTAGAAATTTTATCGACCTTAGCTTCAAAAGCATCTTACTTGGTAGAAACAACTTTGATTTTGGATTCCAGATAATGTTGAGACATAGAGACAGAAGCTTGAACAGAAGCACTGGTCTTGCTAACAGAGTCTTTGAGTTCAGAAACTTTACTATGAAGACCTTTTGTTAACACAATGGTTGCCTTAAGAACAGTCTTGAGTTCTTTAGAGTTGAGTTCATAATTAGTTTTCTCAATCAAATCATGCACATGAGGCCAAGAAATATTTTCATTTGAAAATTTCTGACATATCCCAGATGGATTGTCTTCGAGAGCTGAGAATATCTTCATGAGAAGGTTCACCCTTAGTACTAAAATCCGTTCTTATTTCTTCTTCTTTCAAAGAAGATTCAATTTCACCTTTGAGAGTTTCAAAAACCAAATAATCAGGATAGGCCATCATCAATCTTTCATAAGCATCAAAGGCATCAACATTCCATCTCTTGGAGATGTATCTCTGAGTGTATGGAATGGAGAGATAAATCACTTCTTCGTCTTCAAAAATGGGCTCATCAGAGAATGCTTCATCATTACCAGAGTTTGGCATCTCAGAGTTTAGAGTCATAGATAAACTCTGAGTACCAGTAAAAGAAATAGTACACCCTAAATCACTCTATTCTTTTAAAGTAATCTCCTTACTTCTCACATCACACATCTCATGACTTTTAATAGTCAGAGTTTTCTCACTAGAAGTAACTAACTTCTTTTGCCAGATCCAGTGTCTGCCTCTCATTGTTAGTCCTATTTTTCACACATTTTACCTCAGGCTCACAAGAAAGGCTCAAATCACTATGACTTATAGAAATAAGATGTGGCTGGGAAAAGAGATCTGTCTTCACATGAATAGAGGTTCCCTTGACATGACTATCCATGGTCATCCCAACAGAAAAAGATGAAAAAATAAATTCTGAACTTATACTATCAGAGTATAGAAATTATGAAAAAAAGTCAGAGTGTATACCTTGAGTAGGTGTAGAAGTTGATGGAGTTTCCAAAGGCTGTGCAGAAAGAGGTTGCACCAAAATTTCATCAGAGATTGCCAGTGGATATGTATCAGAGTTTGTTTTCTCAGCATCAGCAACAGCAAAATCTTCTGTCTGAGATATAGTGCCTGCATCCAAACTTTGACTGTATGGTTCTTGTGGGGCAGGGGCTTTAACAACTTCTTCAACCCATTGAGCTGAAGGTTTTTTTGGGTTGTACCCTTGATTAATGCTCGCTTCATTTGCTGTAACAATAGATGCTGTTGAACTTTGATCAACAGGTTCTTGTGGGCCTGGCCTTGCAGAGACTGCTACCTCACTTTGAGAGGTAGGTTCTTGTGTGTCCTGGCCAAAAGAGACTGTCTTCTTCTTCTTTCTGGTAAAATATTTAGAGGTGCTAAAAACTAGATATTCTTATAATTTTTGAGCAGCCATTTCTTTTCTTACTTCAGCAACTAACTACATTACTCTTTCATAAGATATCTCTTGGATTATTGATTGAGGAGAGTGTACAGGAGAATTAGAGATTTTGACTAGAGCAATTGGAGTATCAACGCTTTCCAAGGTGTTTACAGGACTGGTAAAAGGATTAACATGAAGAGAATTACCATCCATTTCAGCCAATTCATCATTTTCTTCTCTATTGGCATTTTCATCATCACCATCTATATCAATTCCACATATGTTATTGTTTATTTGGTCAAGCAATGCAGAGTCACCAGACTTCATAACAACATCAGAGTTTATTGGCTCAGAGTCAAAGGCTGGAACTTGATCAGAGTTTAGAATATCATAGTTAATTGCCTTGACTAATCTTCTTCTTTTCTTTGCAGGCTCTAAGTGTAGGGTTTCGAGACACAAACGCAGCGGAATAAACGCGAAAATTAAATCAAAATAGCGAAACCCTCCGCAAGATCCATGCGAAAACAAAAGATTTAATTCGGAGATAAAGAATAAATACCTTTAGAAGCTTTAACAGTTCATTAATGGAAGATTAATGGAGGTCCAAAGCTTGTTTAATCACCACGTATCCCGCTCTCGTGATCTACGCTCTACGGTATCCACACGAACACTTTTCATGAAGGATTGATGTGTACTAGCACCCGAAAACTTCTTCTCTCTCTATCTTCCTCCTCTCTCAGAGCGGCTAGGGTTTTTGTAAAATCTCTCTTATTAAATCAGCCCATAAAGAGATTATATAGAGAGAGGAATAAGTTTTCTAATTATAATCCAATTATAATTAATACTAATCCAAAATTCTAAATTATTTAATTAAGTCTCACTTAATTAATTAATTATTAATTTTGGAATTAGTTTAGGTAATTCATTTATTCTATTTATATAATTAATTAAGTCATACTTAATTAATATCATAAATAAAATAAATTACTTATTTAATTTAAATTCATAATTTAAATTATTTCTCCTTCAAGCGTTCTTTGTGTGTGACCCTGTAGGTTATTATTACGTTGGCAACAATTTTAATATCTAATTAAAATTGTAAACAATGAGCGGCATCTAGTAATACATCATTGCTACCCAAGTAATAATAATAAATCGGTGATTCGATTAAGCCTTTCGTGAATAATGTTCCATGTAATATAATCCCTTTAATCTTGATATTATAGATTAAACTCAAGGCATGTCTCGTGTCATCCTCTTCATAATTTAATCTTTATTTTCTTGATCGATGAGTAGACTATTAAAATCAAATCAACATTTGAGCACGGCCGTGCATTTCATAGTCTCACTCAAACAAGAGGCCAATAATATCACTCCTAAAATTAGGAGGATTAAATCCCATCTAGATCATTCATATTTCTCATACGATTCATAATATACCCAATGTCCACTTTTATCATCACCCGGTCAAAGGTAACTTTTAATGTAATCAAAGTATATTAATTCTCGTATAGAAATATAATGATTTCAGGTCTAAGGATCATTACATCATTATCACAGTGAGAATTACTTATGACACTTACTTAACATGTAGAATCTCACGGCGGGTCATTCCAGTGTCATGCATTGATACATGCACTTATGTTCTTGACTTTAGTATCCCCATACCTATGACCAATGAGATGTGGTCATCTGTCAAGAAACATACTAGTCTTTGTGCATTATTATTGTCCTTAAATAATAATACTCGACTAGGGAATTTTAGGAATAAGATACTATTCATATAATCTCATTTTTAAGTCACATACTTAAAGATATATAATACGTATCAAAATTCCAAGGACATTTATTATGCTTTCAATTTATTACGCAGTAAATAAAACATAATAAATAAATAATAATCAATAAAACATAATCCTTAATAATAAATATTTTCCTTAAAATATAAAAAGTATTGTCTCTAGAGCACAATTACTAACAATCTCCCACTTGCACTAGTGCCAATTACCCAAGTATCCAATACTCATGGAACTAGTGTGACTTTCGTGCTTCTGCTGCGACAAAGCCTTAGTCAGTGTGTCTGCAATATTATTATTAGTATACACTTTACATATATGTATATCTCCTTGATCATTAATCTCATTAATTAGGTGATATCTCCTAAGTACATGCCCAAACAGCCTCCTTGGCTGCTTCACAAGCATCAATATACTCAGGTTCTATTGTAAAATCAACAATTGTCTTTGCTGTAAACCATTCCAGCATACAACATCTCAATAAAACACAAAGCCAGACAGAAACATTAAATTATCGTTATCTGTCTAGAAACCAGTATCACTGAAACCTCTTACAACTAGCTTCACATCTCCTCCATGTAACAAGAATGAATCTTTAGTCCTCTTTAAGTACTTAAGAATATTCTTGACTGTCGTACAGTGACCTTCACCTGGATTAGATTGGTATCTACTCATCATGGTTAAAGCATACGAGACATCAGGACAAGTACATATCATTGCATACATTATAAAACCAATTGCTGACGCATATGGAATTTTACTCATGCAGTCCCTATCATCCAATGATTTAGGACAAATTTTATTTTGAGATCACTATCCCATGAGACATTGGGACATATCCATTTTAGTCTCTTTGCATTTCAAATCGATGCAAAACTTTGTCAATGTATGTACTCTAAATTAGGCCGATCAATCACCTTGATCTATCTCTATAGATCTCGATCCCTAATATATATGTCACATCGCCTAAGTCTTTCATTGAGAAATTATTTCTCAACCAAGTCTTCACAGTCTGTAGAGAAGGAATGTCATTCCCTATTAGTAATATATCATCAACATATAATACTAGGAATGCCACATGACTCCCACTAAACTTCTTGTAAACACAAGTTTCATCTTCATTCTGAATAAAGTCAAACTCTTTTTGACTGTTTCATGAAAACAAATGTTCCATCTCCTCGAGGCCTGCTTTAATCCATAAATGGATCGACGCAACTTACATACATTTCCAGCATCCTTTAGATCAACAAAACCCTTAGGGTGTGTCATGTACACATCCATATCTTCTTCAAGGCTCTCATTTAAGAAAGCGGTTTTGACATCCATTTGCCAGATTTCATAGTCATAGTAAACAGCTATAGCAAGCAAAATCCTGATGGACATGACCATAACAACTAGTGAAAAGGTCTCATCATAGTCAATACCATGAATTTTCTTGAAACCTTTTGCCACCAATCGTGCCTTATAGGTCTGTACATTAGCATCCATGTCGGTCTTCTTCTTGAAAACCCACTTGCACCCTATAGGTTTTACCCCTTCAGGTGGATCAACCAAAGTCCATACTTGATTAGTATACATGGATTCCATCTCAGATTTAATGGCATCTAACCATCTCTTAGAATCTGGAGTGTTTATAGTATCTAGGTAGGTGAGAGGCTCATCTTCATCCACAAGCATCACATCACCATCTTGAGTCAAGAGAAATCCATATTATCTCTCGGGCTCATGGCGAATCCTACTAAACCTACGAACACCTGTGTTTCTTGAGCAGTATTATTTTTCTTGTACATTCTACTCAGGTTCCTCCACTGGTTCAACGTTATCATGTGGGTCTCAAACTTCATTGAGATCTATTATCCTCCCACTGTCTCTCAGCAGTTCGAACAACAAACACTTTGTTCTCGGAAGGATTATAGAAAGAATAACCCCTTGTTTCAGTTGGGTATTCCACAAAATTACATTTGTCTGATTTTGGTCCTAGCTTGTCAGAGATTAGACGTTTCACAAACGCTTCACATCCCAAAATTTTATAAATGACATGCTGTGACGTTGCTCAGTCCATATCTCATAAGGAGTGTTTTGAACCAATTTAGTAGGAACACAGTTAAGTGTATGTTGAGCCGTTTCCAGGGTGCAACCCCAAAAACTAATTGGAAGATTCATTGACTCAACATTGATCGCACCATGTCCAACAAGGTGTGATCTCTCCTATCAAAAAAAAACTTTTCTTTGATATTTTCTACTTCATCTTTATAGTCTTTGAACTTTTCAAATGATTCGGATTAGTTCTTCAAAAGATACATATATCCGTATCTACTAAAATAATTAGTAAATTTTATGAAGTTAATAAAATCTACCTTTTGTCATCGTACACATATGACCACATACATCACTATGTATAAGTCATACTCATTCAATGATCCCTTCACCATGTCCGGTAAAAGGAGCTTTAGTCATTTTACCAAATAAACCAAGATTCGCATCCTTTTGTATGATTCATAATCAAACTTATCCATGAATGCATCCTTATGTATTCTAAAAATGTGTTTCTTATTAATACGGCCTCAACAACAGTGCCAAAGGTAATATTTGATTTGAGTCACTTTAGAACATATAAATTGTTAATTAGATGTGCAACATTATAAGGCTCATCATCAAAATAGAATAAACAACTATTGTTATAAAATGAAAAAGCCTTTCTTGTCCAAACAAGAAACTGAAATAATGTCTCTGCCAATTGCAAGCACGCTATAACAATTATTAAGTTCTAAATTTTCCTTATAGGCCAAAAATTAAGTAACGAGTTCCTCGAACCAGAGCAACTATCTTTACTCCAATTCCAACCCGATACCTTAAGCTTGACCCTTATTGATCATCATCTTCCGATCTTCCAATTAAGCATGACAGTTTAATTTCCAGTCTCCCAACTTTCCATAGAAGTGACAATCGTCTTCTTTATCAACACCTCATTCAGACTTTAGAGTCTGCTTTAGGGATTGGACTTTGGTTTGACAACGGAACTAGATCAAATCTTCTCCTTGCCTTTCCATTTTCCTTTCCCTATGTTTACCATCAATATAGTAGTAGTTCATGCATTTATCATATTACTTTCAGCAGTTCTCAACATGCTTAGCAACTCAATGGGTGTTTTACCAATCTTATTCACTTTATTGTTCATAACAAAATAAGAATAATATTTGTCCAGAGATTGTAAGATCAAATCTAACTATCTCCAGACCAATCTGGAAACCCAAAATATCAATGGTATTCATTATACCCTATAATTTTTAGAACATGTGGTGTAACCGGGTCTCACTCTCCCTACTTGTAAGTGTATAGTGCCCTTTCAAATATATCTTGTGCTCAATCGTTTCATAAGCATCTATATGCTTGTATTGCTTCTTAAGCTCAGCACATATATTTGCGAGCATGAGACATGAAACATCAGTCGCAACATCAATTTACTTCCAATAAGCACTATGATTTGCACATGTTACATTATCAACTTTAAGAGCAAGGGAAGAGATTTGACTAATATCGTGGTGCCCGAGGACGATCCTCAAGCTCCTATGTCAGTCAAGGAAATATATTCTCGTCAACTTGTCCTTCTCAAGAACTGATCGCGTAGAGAAGTTGTTTGTGTTTATCATTTGATATCTACAATATTAAAGTGCATAAAATAAACTAGATTGCAAATTTAATATTAATTATGTTTAAGTGATTATGGTATATCATCATATACCTCCCACTATTTTTATCAAACTAATAGCCCTTACTATTAATTTGGAAAGTATATCCCATAATTCTTTCTAGTGAGCCAAGATCCATATTTCGTCATGTCCTAAGTCAACCACTGGAAGTCCTTAGAAAATGATTATTTAGGTAGACAACAGTTGTCAGTTATATCATATATAATTCTTGGATAGTTTGGTGAACAACGATTGATCTTATCTATCTAATAGACTTTTAACCAAACTCTATGCTTCTAAGTTCATAATAGTTGAATATAACCGTTTATTTTCACTTATTATGACGACTCAGTTAAGTTAGACCCAATGATACAACGGCCGAATATAACCGTTTATATTCGTCGCATCTCACCACAATAGATAGGAGTCCCCTGCCACTGACAGTCCTTCCCCTTATCGATCTAGGATTCGATGAGTGTTCATTCATTGGAAAGCATCCGAGTAAAACTTAATATTTTGTTAAGGGGTTTTAGAAAATTTATAACGATCATGATCACATCATAAAGAGATCCTCAATTTTTCCTTGAACCAAATATTTCAAATCGACATCTTAAATTGTTCATTTCCCAGGTAGATGGAGGATACCAATGGTCACACTTAAAACCCATCAGCCTTACGAATACGCATATCCGCTTTTGTCAGAAAATCCCAATTATAGATATCAAAAATCCATATTTAATTCTGTGTTTTAAAAATCCATATTTCATAAACACAAGAATCTCATGATCGTTTATTAATTTTAAAATCTTGAATCGTTACAGATTTTATCTTGTTTAAGCAAACATGGCATGGGTGTCGTATCTAATACATACATGATTAATCAATATTAAGCATGCATTTCAATTATATCTACGCATACATACCAATACATGCAATCATATACATATATGTAATGTGCGTAAATTAAACGTGTTTGGTTATGGCCCCATCCTATATGATATTTCCAAGCTAATGGAAATATCAAGGTCAGTCTATGGTGGTTTTAAAAATACTATCTATTACATGTCTTCTTTCTTCATTGCTCCATCATCCCCTTTTGGATCGCCTCCTTGCTTGCAAGTCTTCATTGATAATTACATTGAATAATAAAAATAAAACTATTCTAATGAAATTACAAGAAGAACTCGAGTTACATTCGAGATAATTAAATTACAATGAATAAACGACATGCAAGTCGTATTTAGAAACCAAAACCATAAATCAAAACCACTATCCTATGGGTCTTTAGGTCATAACCATCCACCATGCTATCATATAACACATATAATATATCTCATATTATATAATCATATATAACAAATTTCGAAATTTCAGAAAATTAAAAACAGATTTCTGAAGATAATAAATCGCTATTTCGAGGCCCTTAACGACGTCAAACGCCTTACAGACCCGTCGGTGATAGCAAAGCTATCAGTTTTGTTCATTGACCCGATTCCAGTCAGAAAACACATATCGTTTACGAAAATCGGATACAGCAGTCAGATTTCTCCAAATCTGACGGTGTTTCAGAAATCGTATCATATACAATTCTCATAACAAAAACAAGCATATATCATATATACATATACAGAGATACATACAATCATCATATGATTATACATTACATGAATATCATATATTCATAATATATACATACATATACTCAAAATTTTAGAAAATCAAATAATTTTCAGAAAATCATAAATCACCGTTTTGGAGGCTGTAACGACATCTAATGGCTTACAGACGCAGATCTGACTTTGTCAGTATTGCTCATTGATCCAATTCCAGTCAGAAAACACATATCGTTTGCCAAAATCGGACAACGGACACAGATTTCAGAAAATCAACGGCAGCCGTTTCAGAATTCGTATCGAATACGATTCCCATAATAAGAACAAACATGTATCATATACATACATCAACACACATAATCGAATTAAAACGTTTCGCAAGTAGCTCTGATGCCATTGTAGGGTTTCGAGACACAAACGCAGCGGAATAAACGCGAAAATTAAATCAAAATAGCGAAACCCTCCGCAAGATCCATGCGAAAACAAAAGATTTAATTCGGAGATAAAGAATAAATACCTTTAGAAGCTTTAACAGTTCATTAATGGAAGATTAATGGAGGTCCAAAGCTTGTTTAATCACCACGTATCCCGCTCTCGCGATCTACGCTCTACGGTATCCACACGAACACTTTTCATGAAGGATTGATGTGTACTAGCACCCGAAAACTTCTTCTCTCTCTATCTTCCTCCTCTCTCAGAGCGGCTAGGGTTTTTGTAAAATCTCTCTTATTAAATCAGCCCATAAAGAGATTATATAGAGAGAGGAATAAGTTTTCTAATTATAATCCAATTATAATTAATACTAATCCAAAATTCTAAATTATTTAATTAAGTCTCACTTAATTAATTAATTATTAATTTTGGAATTTGTTTAGGTAATTCATTTATTCTATTTATATAATTAATTAAGTCATACTTAATTAATATCATAAATAAAATAAATTACTTATTTAATTTAAATTCATAATTTAAATTATTTCTCCTTCAAGCGTTCTTTGTGTGTGACCCTGTAGGTTATTATTACGTTGGCAACAATTTTAATATCTAATTAAAATTGTAAACAATGAGCGACATCTAGTAATACATCATTGCTACCCAAGTAATAATAATAAATCGGTGATTCGATTAAGCCTTTCGTGAATAATGTTCCATGTAATATAATCCCTTTAATCTTGATATTATAGATTAAACTCAAGGCATGTCTCGTGTCATCCTCTTCATAATTTAATCTTTATTTTCTTGATCGATGAGTAGACTATTAAAATTAAATCAACATTTGAGCACGGCCGTGCATTTCATAGTCTCACTCAAACAAGAGGCCAATAATATCACTCCTAAAATTAGGAGGATTAAATCCCATCTAGATCATTCATATTTCTCATACGATTCATAATATACCCAATGTCCACTTTTATCATCACCCGGTCAAAGGTAACTTTTAATGTAATCAAAGTATATTAATTCTCGTATAGAAATATAATGATTTCAGGTCTAAGGATCATTACATCATTATCACAGTGAGAATTACTTATGACACTTACTTAACATGTAGAATCTCACGGCGGGTCATTCCAGTGTCATGCATTGATACATGCACTTATGTTCTTGACTTTAGTATCCCCATACCTATGACCAATGAGATGTGGTCATCTGTCAAGAAACATACTAGTCTTTGTGCATTATTATTGTCCTTAAATAATAATACTCGACTAGGGAATTTTAGGAATAAGATACTATTCATATAATCTCATTTTTAAGTCACATACTTAAAGATATATAATACGTATCAAAATTCCAAGGACATTTATTATGCTTTCAATTTATTACGCAGTAAATAAAACATAATAAATAAATAATAATCAATAAAACATAATCCTTAATAATAAATATTTTCCTTAAAATATAAAAAGTATTGTCTCTAGAGCACAATTACTAACACTAAGATGGGGTTTACATGAAATGGCTTCATGAAAGGAGCTAGAGGAATCTCAGAAGCTTTCTTAACAGTCTTCTTTAATGGAAATACTGAGCCTTCATTATTCTCATTAAAGTCTGTATTTTCATCAACTAATCTTCTTTTTCATGGAGAAGACTCTGAGACTGATTTGGCCTTTCTTTTCATGCTTAGCCCTTGTTGAGAGGTTTGTTTTACAACTGCAGCCTTTTGGGAGATAACAGAGGTTGGAATTAGTGTTTGGATATCAGTGTTTAGTTGGCAGCTTGGGTTAGAATCAGAGGGTTCTAATATCTGATTCATAGTCACGGACAGAAAATCCCTCCCATACACAGTAGGCTTTCTCTGATTTAAGAGAAGCATGACCCATGTGGGATAAAACAGGTTGGGCAATTTACCTTCATTTTCTTTCTTGGCATCATTCTTTGTCAAGTCAGCAAAGATCCTTTTATTAATAACAAAACTAGCTAAACTCTTGTCATTATCAAAACTAACATTAGGCAACAAATAGCTAAAAATCAACTGTAAAAATCTAGCAAAATATACAGTATGTGCATCATCACTAAATTTGCTACCTATTTGTCTAATAAACAAACAAGGAAAATTAAAATTCAAGGTATGGGTTAGAGAATACCCATTTGTTGTGACAGCTGAGGAATTGCATCAAAATTGGTGCATTTTACAGTGAAGGCCCTTGTTATACAATCAAAGAAGAAACTTCATTCTCTTCTCAGATTCGGCCTTGTGAGGCTTCTCAACTTTGATAGACTGCCTCCATAGCCTATTGATTTAAAGAACTCCTTAAACTGTTCACAATCAACAATATCATCATATTTATCCACTTCAGGAAGGTAAAGGGCTTGACGAACGATCTCGTGAGTGATTAAATGACTGCCATTTCAGTTGAATGTGATGATTGGTTCTTCATCATCACCATCATTGTTAAACTTTGTTATGGACCATATTTTAATCAGAGATTGAGCAGATATATCGATGGGTTCCTGGAGAATATACCCAATATAGCTTTGTAGAAGAAAATCCTGAAAATCTTGAGGTGCATCAGATTTATTTAATAGAGAGTTGTAGTTGGTCTCAATGAATGTGTAATTTTGGAAAGAGAGTCCTTTGGATGCCATTGAAACAGAGATTTGCAAGAGATTGATAATAGGGTTTTAGAGTACGAGAGAGATAACAAGATGCAGATAGATAATTTAAAGTGCAAAAAATGAATTAACCTAATCCCTCCCAATCGCATATAGTCTGTAGTGGAACAGATGGCATGATATAATTGGATGAGTAATGGGTAGTGCAAGTATCAAAATCCAGCATATGTGTGTGTATCTGGGTATAGATATGAAACGTTTTTCGTGAAATACATGCACCCTAATGATTACTCCAATCAGATAATAACAAATATGATGTCACATCATGAAATATGATGTCATAAATACAGTACTCAATAATAGCTTAGATTTTGACTAAGATCAGAGTTTATAGTAATCAGAGTTTGTTGTATTATCTTACAGAGTTTACCATAAACACTGATTGTGACGCCCTCCCGATCCGGGGTCTAGATCGGGGAGTCACTAACACTCTAAATGCATGCACCCTAAATAACAATAATAGAAAATACGCATAAATATGACCCCGACTACTAGCCTGGACCTTTCAAGGTAATGGTATGAAACAAGCACACAACTACATCCATTTATATTTACATTTACTGCAACAAAATAATATTACAACTTCTGAAACATCTCAAAAATCTACTAGTAAAATACAAGACTAAACAAAGTCTTTTCCTTCCAACTCTGCCTTGATCCTACCTGTTCCCTCTCAGCCAGCCTAGCATAGTTCATGTATGACATATTCTTCCTGGCAGTCTGCTTAATACGGACCATGATTCTCAAAAGCTGTAGATGTTAGAAAATAAAAGAATGAGCTACAAAAGCTCAGCAAGTAACCATATAGGTTAAAAACAGTTCTACAGGCTTATATATAATTTAAAAAGTCTTTTCCCAAAACCATGCTTTAAAATCATTGCTGGACCTCATTGTCCCATAATTGTAATTAAAATTCTAGTCAGGGTATGCATTACTCGCAAAACTTTCTTTTATAAAACCACTGGCAGGGTTAAATAATTTCAATAACTGGTGCAAAGTAAATAAGAAACTGGAAAGTAATAATCAATTGCAAGTATAGGAGTAATCTGCAGGGTTAGATGGATAACAGGAATTAATGTCTAACAATTGAAACAAGTCAAATCAAGGTATATCTGATAATTGAAGCTGTATATGACAGGTTATAACAAGGCATTTCATTATTCATTACTAATCATTTCAAAGTCCATTTGTATAAAACTGTCCTTTCATTAGGACTGATTCTTTCAAAACATTTTATAAAACTGTCCTCTCATTAGGACCTTGCTTTTCAAATCATCTATAAAACTGTCCTCTCATTAGGACCTTTACTGCTTAGAAACAAATCATTTTGATTGGAGTTTTCTCACAACGCCAGACAATACGGGTGATCAGCCACGTAAAGTCCCCATAACGGACTAAAGTCCCTCTGGACATAAAGAGTACTCATAAAGGCACTTATTGCCATTGGCCTTGGGCTATCTCATTATAGCCATTGACTATCTCATTATAGTCTTCACATAAAAAGTGCTGGACCGGCGTCACTCGGCCTCTTACGCCTCCAACCTATAGGAATCCGCAGAAACCATTTTGATCGGAATTCCTATAATAACCAAAACCTTTCTTTTTAAAGTTACCAAATCATTTGATGAAAAAGACTTCTTGAAAGTCGGATTCCATATTTAAATCCATTTTTAAGATCATTAGACAGAGGTAAATTTTATTCCAGGATAAATCTCAAAACAAGTCTTTGTTGTATTAAAGTAGGCAGAAATCTTGAACTAGGGACCAAAACCAAGTTACAGAAGTAAAGTCAGGTTGCAGGGTCAATTCATAAGTATAACAATTGTTTTTGAAAACAGTTGTAAAACATTTAATCAGGATAGTAGTTAGGCATAAATAACAGGGTTCTTTTAAGGTTTAAGTTTAAGCAATTATTGTTAAGAAAGTGGTGATAGCATAAGTCACAGCTCAAGGTCACTGGTTTAAGATTTGTAAAACTAGTTTATAAGTTGTCAATAGCAGTTCAGGGATTGAAAAGTTTAAAGTACAATCAAAATCGGTATAAGGTTGTAGTTTAAATAAAGCAATTAAAGTAGGGCAGGTTATAGCTTAAAACAGTTGAAATGAGATAACATAGTTGCAGGGTCATAAAGCAGTTTATAAAACAGTGCTTAAGTTAAAAGAGATCAGGCAGTAGTTACTTGCCTTAAAAAGGAATGCTACAGCTGTTGAACAGGTAGATCACCTACACCAGACACTAACTCTCTACTTTAGCTTTCCCTTTGTCCTTCACCTCAATGTCCTTCGTAGCTACACATACATAATACTATTTCAGTATCTTATAAACTCTCGACGTTCTCATTAACGTCTAACTATTCTACCCTTTCGTTAACTGTAACCCCTTAACACATATATAATGTACAGTAGACATACTCTATTATATAATCACTTCTACACTGGCAAGCAAGTAGCACATAGGCAATTATATGGTCCACAGTATTCCTGACTGATAGCTTTTCCTATACAGAAGTGGTGTGCCAACAATGCTTTTCAAAATCGTTTTAGTTTTTAGAAAATTTTGGCAGCACCTCCCCTGTAATTGGAGCTATCCGTCGGAATACAACCGACACAACCAAATATTAAAGTCAATCATACATGATAATACAATCATATTTAGTACTAAATCCATGTCAATCAAGCAATATCTATAAACATTATGCAATACTATTGTCATTCAAAAATGACTGAAACAATCCAAGTATCAACGGCCTAGCTATATAATTAATTCAATTCTTAACTCAACTCTATATCATAACAATTCATGTCCACTTAATTCATAGAAATTAAAACTTATGTTGGCAATTAATATATGAAATTCGAATGCAGAATACACAATTCACTCAAATTCAACTAGTTAGAAGCCACCATATTTTAGCATGTTTGTAAATCTTTTTAATTAAACAACATGGCATCCCAAAACTTATACTAATTAGAAAATTTCCGAACATAGAACATGGCTAGTCGAATTGTCACAAAATTTACATAGACAATTTAATCAACTAGTAAAATCTAACAATTCATTAACAACTTAAGCTAGACATGCATTTCAATTGAGCATATTTACTTACTATTAACTCGGCAATTAACAAGATTGGCCGTAGCATAACATCACCACACGGAAACATAGTTGTTAAACATCAATTCCTAGCAATCAAGACCTCTTGCAGTTAACAACATCATTAAACTAACTAGGTTACATTTTAATCAATTAATCCCGAAGCCAAATGAAGCTTTCAAGTCGAACATGCACCGATTCGAACCAATACTAACATGAAATCCTTATTCACCATGAATCAAATGTAAAGCAGCTACTAGCATTGTTACTAAGCAAAAACGAGACTTCGTGTAATCATGCTAAGCCATAAACAATCGGAAAAATGCCATTCTTAATCGGAAAAATCGAAACCGTATCATGCAATGAGAATTACTAGCATAACATGAATGAAAGTAGTAGTTCCGGCTCATTTCATCATCGCCGTTGACCTGCCAGCTCGGAAAACGTCATTGTCGGCGGCCAAGCTCCGGTGGAAAATCCGATCATCGGATTCTCGACACCCTAGCTTTGATTCTTGCTTTTAATCACAGTTATCCTCACAACCAAGCTCCACGATTACAAATCACTAACAAATAGGCCTTGCATGCAACTATATAGCACAATACGCATACACGGTACCATATATATACATGCATTCGAAGCTAGCAACGAAGACTACAACCAAGATTAACTGGGTTAGTAGCATTAAAATGAAAAACTACCACGATTATCACTTAGTATAGCAAAGAAATGAAGAAATCGCAGCAAGAGATAAGAGAGAGAGCAAAGAATGACCTGATGTCAAAAATACAGAGCAAAGAAAATGAAAGTGGGCGGTGGCTGATGTTATAAAGCCAAGGGCAAACAAGTAATTTCACATTGCTGCTTTTTTCTAATTTAAAACAATTAAAAATCGAATTTTGAGAGAAACAGGGTATAAAAATAAATTTTATATTTTTCAAATAAAGAATATAAATTTAGAAGCTCACCCATATTTTTAAATATTTTTCTGATGAGTAAATATTTAATTAAAAATCTTTGAAGTTTTAGTGCAGAAATAGGAAATAAGAGTAGAAAAATCATTAAAAATAATTTTGGGCTCAAATAAAATAAACTTCTATTTTTCAAAAGTCTCAGAATATATAAGGATCATTTTGAAAAAGATTTCATGATTTTTGGACATTCCAATAATTAAATATGGAATTTAGAAGAGTAATATCTCTAGAATAAAACAGGAATTAAAGATTTATATAAAATCACTGGGACTAGAATTAAATACATCACCATTTTTAGAAAGTCTCTAAAATCACATAGAAGCTACATATAAAATTTCATAATTATTGGACACACCAATAATTTTATAAAAATCAAACAGTTACTCAATTAAGCATGGAAAATCAATTAATCACTTAATTAAAACACTTAAGCATAATGCGGTCAAACAGACAGTCAACTAGACATATAAAAAGATCATATATCATATCTTAACACATTAAAACACATAAATCATATACCTCATATTATTCAAATAGATTTAATTATCTCGATCGTTACATTCTCCCCCCTTAAAAAGATTCTGTCCCTAGAATCAGCCTAAGTAAACAAATAGGGATACTTCTCGAGCATTTCACTCTCAAGTTCCCAGGTGGATTCCTCAACTCGAGGATTTCTCCACAAAACCTTTACAAGCCTAACAGACTTATTCCTTAAAACCTTATCCTTATGATCCTGAATCTCTACAGGTTGTTCTACATAGGACAAATCAGGTTGAATCTCTAGGGGTTCATATTCTATTACATGACTCATGTCAGGATTATACTTTCTAAGCATAGACACGTGAAAAACATTGTGAATGTGCTGCATTTGCGGTGGTAGAGCCAATTCATATGCAACTTTCCCAACTTGCTTCAAAACTTCAAAAGGTCCTATATATCTTGGATTAAGCTTTCCTTTCTTGCCAAATCTACTAACACCTTTCCATGGAGAAATCTTTAGCAACACTTGGTCACCTTCTTCAAAATTCATATCCTTCCTTGACTGGTCAGCATACTTCTTTTGCCTATCTTGAGCAGCTAGCAATCTCTTCTGAATCAACTCAATCTTTTCTTTAGTTTGTTGAACTAACTCTGGACCCAAAATCTTACGCTCACCAACTTCATTCCAATACACTGGTGATCTGCACTTTCTTCCATATAAATCTTCATACGGGGGCATTCCAATACTGGCGTGATAACTGTTGTTATATGAAAACTCCACTAACGGTAAATGCTCGTCCCAACTTCCTTCAAAATCCAAGGCACAAACTCTTAACATGTCTTCAATGGTCTGAATTGTTCTTTCACTCTGGCCGTCTGTCTGAGGATGATATGCAGTACTCATATTCAGCTTTGTTCCCAAACACTCTTGAAACTTCTTCCAGAATCTAGAATTAAATCTCGGGTCTCTGTCTGACACTATTGATACAGGAACACCATGTCGCATAACAATCTCTTTCAGGTACAAATGAACCAACCTGTCCAGTGAAAATCTTTCGTTGATAGGTAGAAAGTGCGCTGACTTGGTCAATCTGTCTATTATTACCCAGATAGCATCATGATTAGCTTTAGTCCTTGGCAGACCTACTATAAAATCCATAGCAAGATTCTCCCATTTCCATTCTGGAATTTCTAGTGGTTGCAACAATCCACTGGGTCTCTGATGTATAGCTTTGACTCTCTGGCACGTATAACATTTACTGATCCACTCTGCCACATTTCTTTTCATGTTGGGCCACCAAAAATTTTCCTTCAAGTCTTTATACATCTTTGTGCTTCCTGGATGAATAGAGTATCTTGAACTATGTGCATCATGTAAAATTTCATTCTTGAGCTCTTGAACATTGGGGATCCAAATTCGTGAGGAAAACCTAAAGATTCCTTTACCGTCCTTCTGACTTCTTAACTCTTCTCCAGTCAACTTGGCTCTGTCTTGACTCATCATCTGTTGTTGACATCTCTTGATCTTTTCTAACAATTCTGGCTGAAAAGTCATTGTATACACCATCTCTTCCACTGAATCAGAACCACATACCTCTATTTCCAATTTCTCAAACTCTTTGATCAATTCTTCAGACGAAACCATTATATTCAATCTTTCCTTTCTACTTAAAGCATCTGCTACAACATTCGCCTTGCCTGGATGATAGTTAATCGTGCAGTCGTAGTCTTTGATCAATTCCAACCATCTTCTCTGTCTCATGTTCAATTCTTTCTGAGTAAAGATATACTTCAAACTCTTGTGGTCAGTATAAATCTCACACTTTTCTCCGTACAAGTAGTGCCTCCATATTTTCAGTGCAAACACAATGGCAGCTAATTCCAGATCATGTGTAGGATACTTCAATTCATGAGGTCTTAACTGCCTGGAAGCATATGCAATTACTTTCCCATGTTGCATCAGAACACATCCCAAGCCTTTGTGAGAAGCATCACTGTAGATAACAAAATTTCCTTGATCGTCAGGTAATACCAACACTGGGGCAGACACTAGTCTCCGCTTTAGCTCTTCAAAACTTTCTTCACACTTTTCATTCCATACAAACTTTTCATTTTTCCTGGTCAACTTGGTCATAGGGGTAGCTATCTTTGAGAAATCTTGAACAAATCTTCGATAGTATCCCGCTAAACCCAGAAAACTTCTGACTTCTGTTGGAGTCCTTGGTCTTTCCCATTTCATCACTGCTTCTATCTTTGCCGGATCAACTTTGATGCCTTCTCTGCTGACAACATGACCTAAGAATTGTACTTCCTTCAGCCAAAATTCACATTTTGAAAACTTCGCATACAACTTTTCCTTTCTTAAAGTCTCTAAAGCAATTCTCAAGTGATCTGCATGCTCTTCTCCTGACTTGGAATATATAAGGATGTCGTCGATGAAAACAATCACAAACTTGTCTAAATACTTCTTAAAGACTCTGTTCATCAGATCCATAAATGCTGCTGGGGCATTTGTCAATCCAAAAGCCATAACCAAAAATTCATAGTGTCCGTACCTTGTTCTGAATGCTGTTTTAGATACATCTTCAGGTCTGATCTTGAGTTGATGGTATCCGGACCTTAAGTCAATTTTTGAAAAACATTCGGCTCCTTTTAGCTGGTCAAAAAGGTCGTCGATCCTCGGCAATGGGTACTTGTTCTTGATGGTTAGCTTGTTTAATTCTCGATAATCTATGCACAATCTCATGCTTCCATCCTTCTTCTTAACAAATAAAACTAGTGCTCCCCAGGGGGACACACTAGGCCTTATAATTCCTTTATCCAAGAGATCTTGTATTTGACTCGCCAACTCTTTCATCTCAACTGGCGCCATCCTATATGGAGCTTTGGAAACTGGCTCAGTGCCGGGAGCTAAATCAATAGAGAATTCTATTTCCCTATCGGAAGGTAAGCCTGGCAATTCATCTGGAAACACGTCGGGAAATTCATTGACTATAGGAACATCTTCTAATTGAACTGGCTCCTTCTCAGTGTCTACAACATAGGCTAGGTAAGCCTCACATCCTTGACGCAGAAATCTCTTTGCCTGAACGATATTCAAAAACTTCTTGACTTGCCGGGTACCTCGAAATTCAACTCCTTTTCCTTCTAGGGTTTTCACCTTTAACTTCTTATTCCTACAATCTATCTGAGCCTTGTATTCTGACAACCAATCCATCCCTAGAATTACATCAAATTCACCTAACTTAAAAGGTATCAAGTTAGCGAGAAAATGACAACTGCCTATTTCAATGTCACACCTAGGACAAACTTGGCTTATTGGAATCTTTGCCTGGTTAGCTACTTCTATAACTAAGGCTTGCTCCAAAGATCGGACTTCACATTGCAATTTACCAAGAAAATCTTGAGATATAAAAGACTTAGTAGCTCCAGAATCAATCAATACACTAGCTTGGACTGAATTAACAGGAAGTGTACCTGATATCACATCCACTTCTTAGATAGCTTCTTTCTGAGTCATGTTGAAGGTTCTTGCTCTAGATTGATGTGCTGAAGATTGTGACGGAGTTCCAGCTATCCTGAGAACATTGGTAGGCTGTGTAGGTTCCTTGCATTCTCTTGCCATGTGGCCCAGCTTGCCACACTTGTAGCATTTGATCCCAGACTTTGGATTTGAATTCTGAATTTGACTGTTGCATTCCGCTGCATAATGTCCCTTCCTGTTGCATTTGAAGCAGGTAACATTGGGCTTATTACAAACTCCAGAGTGCTTCCTTCCATAAATCTTGCACTCAGGGATAAACTGTCTGATGGCCTTTGGCTGGTTGAAACCTTGAGCTTTATTGTTCTGTCTCCCTCTTCCATCATTACCATTTTTGATCTGCTGGAAATCACTTCTCTGACCTTCTGGCCTTCTATGAAACTTGTTTCTGAAATTACCATGTCCCTGACTGTCTTCCCTAGCTCCAAACTTTCTCTTTTTGTTATCCTTCTCCTTCTGGGACATATCACTCTCACCTTCCACGATCATTGCTTTCTGAACTATTGCAGTAAAGCTTTGCAGCTCAAAAACTGCCACCCTACTTCTAATCCATGGCCTTAGGCCTTGCTGAAACCTCTTGGCCTTCTTAACATCAGTATTGACAAATTCTGGCACAAACCTGGCAATCTCAGAAAACTTGGCCTCGTACTCTGCCACACTCATACCTCCTTGCTTCAGTTCTAGAAATTTAATCTCCATCTGGTCCTTCATGAAACTAGGAAAGTACTTTTCTAAAAACAATTCTGTAAACTGATCCCAAGAAATCACACCTTCACCCTGAAGCATCTTCGTAGACTCCCACCAGTAACCAGCTTCAGTTTTAAGAAAATAACTAGCATACTCAGTCTTCTTATCCTCATCTACGTCTACCAACTGAAAAGCTTTTTCCATCTCCTTAAGCCATGTCTGGGCTTCTACTGGGTCTGTGGATCCTTTGAATTCAGGTGGTTTCACTGCTTGAAAAGATTTAAAGGTAACTGCTGGGGGTGCGGAAGGTCTTTGCTGTTGCTGGGTTAAAAGAGCTGTTTGTTGTTGTAGCAACTGAATGAGTTGGGCCACTGTAGGGTCCATGGGATTTTGATCTTGTGTATTATGGTTCTGAGACGAATTTGAGGTGTTTCTTTTCTTTGGCGGCATTTACTATAGGGAAACAAGCAACTTATTAAGCAATACACTACGCCATATTGTAAACAGTTCAAATACTTTTAAAATCATTTGGGAATTAGAAACACTATTTAAAAATCAATCTTGTAGCATCATTACTACATAAGTTGCCTGTACAACAAGGATATAAAGGTTCTATCGAAAACAGGTTAGCACAAAAGGTATGAATAAAACAATCATAAAGGTTAGCAACAGGTATAAATAAGGTACTGGTAAAGGTAAGAAACAGTTTATGGACAAATGTGCGAAAAAGTAAATGATAGATATATCGGAAGATACTGGAACTGAAAAGAAATCACAAATAGATACGAAAAGTGCCAAAGTGCAGGATAAGTTAAAGTACAACCACGAAATAAAAGTACTGAGAAGAAAACAGAAATAAAATCTGGGCAAGTGTGCTAGAGGGCTCTAACAAATGTCCCTTCTAACACTCAAACATCCTGACATCTAATCTCCCCGGTGATCCCTGTCTCGGGCAGCCCTGAGTCCAATCAGTAGTCTACTAAGCACCCGGGTCAACTCTCCTGCCCGCTCCGCCACATCATCTGGAAATGCTCTAGCCGCTATCTGCCTACGTCCCTCTTCCTCGACAGCCCTAATCCGCTACTCCCACCACTCGACAAGATGCACAGGGACTCGCAACTGGCCTAGGGTAATGGATGGCCTATAAACTCTACGGCGAATAGGGGCATCAGCACTCCCTGAGGGTAGGTCAGGCTGAGCAGGGGGCTCAGGAATCAGCTCCTCCTCGCTCTCAGAACTAGATATAACTATAGCATCATCGTCAGTATTCGAAGAAAATTCAGAGGAACCAGGAGAGGGTGGTGGTTGTGAAATAATGCCACGAGCCTGCAATAATATAATATGCAAAGCAAAAAGGGATAAGATCACCTTAAATCTACAGTTAAAATCCTAACATCTATACCACTCTTCGTTATCTAATCCTATCATACCATTACTCTCTCTTCTTTTATTAAATGATCTACTTGTTTAACTTAATCCTGGCTTGTTTCAGTGACCAAAACCTTAGCTCTGATACCAACCTGTGACGCCCTCCCGATCCGGGGTCTAGATCGGGGAGTCACTAACACTCTAAATGCATGCACCCTAAATAACAATAATAGAAAATACGCATAAATATGACCCCGACTACTAGCCTGGACCTTTCAAGGTAATGGTATGAAACAAGCACACAACTACATCCATTTATATTTACATTTACTGCAACAAAATAATATTACAACTTCTGAAACATCTCAAAAATCTACTAGTAAAATACAAGACTAAACAAAGTCTTTTCCTTCCAACTCTGCCTTGATCCTACCTGTTCCCTCTCAGCCAGCCTAGCATAGTTCATGTATGACATATTCTTCCTGGCAGTCTGCTTAATACGGACCATGATTCTCAAAAGCTGTAGATGTTAGAAAATAAAAGAATGAGCTACAAAAGCTCAGCAAGTAACCATATAGGTTAAAAACAGTTCTACAGGCTTATATATAATTTAAAAAGTCTTTTCCCAAAACCATGCTTTAAAATCATTGCTGGACCTCATTGTCCCATAATTGTAATTAAAATTCTAGTCAGGGTATGCATTACTCGCAAAACTTTCTTTTATAAAACCACTGGCAGGGTTAAATAATTTCAATAACTGGTGCAAAGTAAATAAGAAACTGGAAAGTAATAATCAATTGCAAGTATAGGAGTAATCTGCAGGGTTAGATGGATAACAGGAATTAATGTCTAACAATTGAAACAAGTCAAATCAAGGTATATCTGATAATTGAAGCTGTATATGACAGGTTATAACAAGGCATTTCATTATTCATTACTAATCATTTCAAAGTCCATTTGTATAAAACTGTCCTTTCATTAGGACTGATTCTTTCAAAACATTTTATAAAACTGTCCTCTCATTAGGACCTTGCTTTTCAAATCATCTATAAAACTGTCCTCTCATTAGGACCTTTACTGCTTAGAAACAAATCATTTTGATTGGAGTTTTCTCACAACGCCAGACAATACGGGTGATCAGCCACGTAAAGTCCCCATAACGGACTAAAGTCCCTCTGGACATAAAGAGTACTCATAAAGGCACTTATTGCCATTGGCCTTGGGCTATCTCATTATAGCCATTGACTATCTCATTATAGTCTTCACATAAAAAGTGCTGGACCGGCGTCACTCGGCCTCTTACGCCTCCAACCTATAGGAATCCGCAGAAACCATTTTGATCGGAATTCCTATAATAACCAAAACCTTTCTTTTTAAAGTTACCAAATCATTTGATGAAAAAGACTTCTTGAAAGTCGGATTCCATATTTAAATCCATTTTTAAGATCATTAGACAGAGGTAAATTTTATTCCAGGATAAATCTCAAAACAAGTCTTTGTTGTATTAAAGTAGGCAGAAATCTTGAACTAGGGACCAAAACCAAGTTACAGAAGTAAAGTCAGGTTGCAGGGTCAATTCATAAGTATAACAATTGTTTTTGAAAACAGTTGTAAAACATTTAATCAGGATAGTAGTTAGGCATAAATAACAGGGTTCTTTTAAGGTTTAAGTTTAAGCAATTATTGTTAAGAAAGTGGTGATAGCATAAGTCACAGCTCAAGGTCACTGGTTTAAGATTTGTAAAACTAGTTTATAAGTTGTCAATAGCAGTTCAGGGATTGAAAAGTTTAAAGTACAATCAAAATCGGTATAAGGTTGTAGTTTAAATAAAGCAATTAAAGTAGGGCAGGTTATAGCTTAAAACAGTTGAAATGAGATAACATAGTTGCAGGGTCATAAAGCAGTTTATAAAACAGTGCTTAAGTTAAAAGAGATCAGGCAGTAGTTACTTGCCTTAAAAAGGAATGCTACAGCTGTTGAACAGGTAGATCACCTACACCAGACACTAACTCTCTACTTTAGCTTTCCCTTTGTCCTTCACCTCAATGTCCTTCGTAGCTACACATACATAATACTATTTCAGTATCTTATAAACTCTCGACGTTCTCATTAACGTCTAACTATTCTACCCTTTCGTTAACTGTAACCCCTTAACACATATATAATGTACAGTAGACATACTCTATTATATAATCACTTCTACACTGGCAAGCAAGTAGCACATAGGCAATTATATGGTCCACAGTATTCCTGACTGATAGCTTTTCCTATACAGAAGTGGTGTGCCAACAATGCTTTTCAAAATCGTTTTAGTTTTTAGAAAATTTTGGCAGCACCTCCCCTGTAATTGGAGCTATCCGTCGGAATACAACCGACACAACCAAATATTAAAGTCAATCATACATGATAATACAATCATATTTAGTACTAAATCCATGTCAATCAAGCAATATCTATAAACATTATGCAATACTATTGTCATTCAAAAATGACTGAAACAATCCAAGTATCAACGGCCTAGCTATATAATTAATTCAATTCTTAACTCAACTCTATATCATAACAATTCATGTCCACTTAATTCATAGAAATTAAAACTTATGTTGGCAATTAATATATGAAATTCGAATGCAGAATACACAATTCACTCAAATTCAACTAGTTAGAAGCCACCATATTTTAGCATGTTTGTAAATCTTTTTAATTAAACAACATGGCATCCCAAAACTTATACTAATTAGAAAATTTCCGAACATAGAACATGGCTAGTCGAATTGTCACAAAATTTACATAGACAATTTAATCAACTAGTAAAATCTAACAATTCATTAACAACTTAAGCTAGACATGCATTTCAATTGAGCATATTTACTTACTATTAACTCGGCAATTAACAAGATTGGCCGTAGCATAACATCACCACACGGAAACATAGTTGTTAAACATCAATTCCTAGCAATCAAGACCTCTTGCAGTTAACAACATCATTAAACTAACTAGGTTACATTTTAATCAATTAATCCCGAAGCCAAATGAAGCTTTCAAGTCGAACATGCACCGATTCGAACCAATACTAACATGAAATCCTTATTCACCATGAATCAAATGTAAAGCAGCTACTAGCATTGTTACTAAGCAAAAACGAGACTTCGTGTAATCATGCTAAGCCATAAACAATCGGAAAAATGCCATTCTTAATCGGAAAAATCGAAACCGTATCATGCAATGAGAATTACTAGCATAACATGAATGAAAGTAGTAGTTCCGGCTCATTTCATCATCGCCGTTGACCTGCCAGCTCGGAAAACGTCATTGTCGGCGGCCAAGCTCCGGTGGAAAATCCGATCATCGGATTCTCGACACCCTAGCTTTGATTCTTGCTTTTAATCACAGTTATCCTCACAACCAAGCTCCACGATTACAAATCACTAACAAATAGGCCTTGCATGCAACTATATAGCACAATACGCATACACGGTACCATATATATACATGCATTCGAAGCTAGCAACGAAGACTACAACCAAGATTAACTGGGTTAGTAGCATTAAAACGAAAAACTACCACGATTATCACTTAGTATAGCAAAGAAATGAAGAAATCACAGCAAGAGATAAGAGAGAGAGCAAAGAATGACCTGATGTCAAAAATACAGAGCAAAGAAAATGAAAGTGGGCGGTGGCTGATGTTATAAAGCCAAGGGCAAACAAGTAATTTCACATTGCTGCTTTTTTCTAATTTAAAACAATTAAAAATCGAATTTTGAGAGAAACAGGGTATAAAAATAAGTTTTATATTTTTCAAATAAAGAATATATATTTAGAAGCTCACCCATATTTTTAAAATATTTTTCTGATGAGTAAATATTTAATTAAAAATCTTTGAAGTTTTAGTGCAGAAATAGGAAATAAGAGTATAAAAATCATTAAAAATAATTTTGGGCTCAAATAAAATAAACTTCTATTTTTCAAAAGTCTCAGAATATATAATTATAATTTTGGAAAAGATTTCATAATTTTTGGACATTCCAATAATTAAATATGGAATTTAGAAGAGTAATATCTCTAGAATAAAACTGGAATTAAAGATTTATATAACATCACTGGGACTAGAATTAAATACATCACCATTTTTAGAAAGTCTCTAAAATCACATAGAAGCTACATATAAAATTTCATAATTATTGGACACACCAATAATTTTATAAAAATCAAACAGTTACTCAATTAAGCATGGAAAATCAATTAATCACTTAATTAAAACACTTAAGCATAATGCGGTCAAACAGACAGTCAACTAGACATATAAAAAGATCATATATCATATCTTAACACATTAAAACACATAAATCATATACCTCATATTATTCAAATAGATTTAATTATCTCGATCGTTACACTGATAGCTTGAAATTGTCAGAGTTTAGCTATTCCAGGGATCAGAGTTTATTTCATTTTTTATCAGAGTTTGCCACATACTCTAACAGAGTTTACCATTAGCACTGATTGTGTCCGCTACTTGCTGTTTGGAGTTGAATCACTTGTAACCATTCCCAATTCAGAAACCAATCTTGTAAAAGTTGCTTGACACAGAGGCTTGGTGAATATGTCTACTAACTGTTGATCTATGGGAACAAAATGTATTTCAATTGTTCCTTCCATGACATGTTCTCTTATGAAATGGTATCTGATACTGATGTGTTTTGTCACAGAATGTTGAACTGGATTTACTGTCATTGCAATAGCCGTTTGATTATCACAATAAATAGGACTTTTTGAAAAGTTCAAACTATAGTCTAACAGTTGATTTCTCATCCATAAGATCTGAGCACAGCAGCTTCCTGCAGTTATATATCCAGCCTCTACTATTGATATTGAGATAGATTTATGTTTCTTGCTAAACCATGAGACAATTCTTTCACCTAGAAATTGACAACTTCCACTAGTGCTTTTCTTGTCAATTTTACATCCTGCAAAATCAGCATCTGAATAGCCTATTAGTTTAAAGTCAGACTCTCTAGGATACCATAAGCCAAGATTGATGGTGCCCTTGAGACATCTAAAAATTCTCTTAATAGCAATCAAATGTGGTTCCCTTGGATTTGCCTTGAATCTAGCACATATACAGGTTGCAAACATGATATCTGGTCTACTAGCAGTCAAGTAGAGAAGTGATCCAATCATTCCCCTATATGTTGTTATGGCTATAAGTTCACTAGTATCTTGATCAAGCTTGGTTGCAATGGCCATTGGAGTTGTAGCAGATGCAGAATCTTGCATTTGAAACTTTGTGAGTAATTTTTTTATATATTTTGACTGACTTATAAAAATGCCTTCATTAGTCTGTTTCACTTGCAAGCCTAAGAAATAGCTCATCTTTATCATCATGCTCATTTGATACCTGGACTCCATTAACTTTAAAAATCTTTCACAGAGTTTATCATTAGTGGATCCAAATATAATATCATCAACATATATTTGAACCAATAATAAGTCCTTACCTTGAGTTCTATAAAATAAGGTTTTATCAATTGTACCTCTTGTGAAACCACTTTCAAGTAGAAATTGAGTCAGTGTTTCATACCAGGCTCTTGATGCTTTCTTGAGTCCATATAAAGCTTTATCCAACCTATAGACATGATTTGGATATTTGGGATTGACAAAGCCAGGAGGTTGTTCAACATATACTTCCTCCTCAAGCTCTCCATTTAAAAATGCACTTTTAACATCCATTTGGTATACTTTGAATTTCTTGTGTGTAGCATAAGCAAGAAAATTTTTTATTACTTCAAGTCTAGCTACAGGTGCAAAGGTTTCATCATAGTCAATACCTTCCTGTTGAGAGTAACCTTTAAGAACTAGTCTTGCTTTGCTCCTTGTAATGATGCCATCAGAGTCTGTCTTGTTGAGAGTAACGCTTGTGACCCCATCCATATAGTTCCTCAAAATGAGATTTTTGAAACAATTTTCCAATTTCCATAAATTACTATAACCAGTCTCTGTTTACACAAATCTTAAAAATCTAGTATAACTTCAATAAGAAGTATACCAGCTACCAGTAATGTTCTATACAAGATAATATTTATTACATATCAACTTATAAAAAATTCTTACACCAGATCTAGATACTCTGAACCAAATCCTCTTCATCATGGCATCTTGCCTTCTTCTTCCGAACTATGCAACTAAGTCTCGTCAAGCTACTTTTCACTATAGGGTTACAACTTGAAATAATGTGATCCATCTGATCTAGCTGTTGTGTTTAGAAAATTTTAAAACAAACCAAGGATGAACTACTATAGCCCAGCAATAACTCCAGTTGTTAGGTCTAAAATCATCATAGAAGGGGGGTGTTGAATATGATGTTGGTAGATTTTTTATTTAATTGCGGATTAAGTGTTTATGTTCTTGAGATATTTAAATGATAGCAAATGAAACATAACGATTCGGGGAAATAAAGATATATTATTAAATCTATGAGGTACTACACTTCTAATCAAGAGATTAGTTTATGTGGGTTCAATCAATATTATAACAATCAATACATGTGTGTGTTTAATGCTTCGCTTTAATGGAACTCCCGTAAGTTTGTTGTGTTTATTGAAGAAGATGCACATTGATGCCTTTTAATTAAACCCATATATATTTTTGTAGACTTTTGGAAATAAAATGAATTGATTTTCCAACAATGCAAGTCCTTTGTTGTGCTTCAAGAGTGACTGCAGTGTGTAGGCGCCACTAAATCCTTTGTTGCGCCTATAGATGTTTGTTGCACCAAGACATCTCTTGTTGTTGCGCCTCTACTCTTATTGCACTGTATTGGCGCCACTAAGTGACTTGGAATATCTAACAAGTTTCCTTGCGCCACTATTACTTCATGTTGCGCCTGTACACCATCTACACTATGTAGGCGCCACCAAAACCTCCACAGTGTTTTGTTGTGCCTTGAATTGATTTTGTTGCGCCTGCACTCCCATTGCCTTGTGCAGGCGCCACAAACCTTCCCTTAATCTTTCCTTGTGCTTTGAACTTGGTTTGTCGCGTCTCATACATGGTTTCAAGAGTGCAGAAACCACCAAACGTAGTAGTACTTACCTTAAACAATATCTTGAAATGTTTGAATTATTTACCACTTGGTTTTCACTCTTCTGGATTCATCAACTGATTTTCTTCTTATTAAACAAGACAATTCTTTTTTTATTATGCTGACGCTTAGTGCACTGGTCTGGTTCATAAACAACTAACACTGAATTGAATTCCCTTGACTTATGTTCTGTTTCAGCTGATTAACCTTAGACTGCTGCATTGCTTCTGAACATTGAAACCCTTTGACATTTATACTTAAATCATTACATTGTCTTTAGTATGAGATCTTCAGAACTCTTATTTGTTGCTGAGGCCTGAACATATTAATGAACTTCTCTCGCTGACATTCAGTAACCCTTTCATCTTGAATGTTCTGTAATGATGTATGTATGATTCTTGTTTACATGTCCTTCTGGATTGCTATGCTGCATATTAGTATTATTTTACTATCTTTATTTCTTAGTTGAGTTATCATTTTCACTATTACATATTACATAACATTATGCTTTATAATCTCCCTCTATTTGGTTGTTAGAGTTCGACAAGCAAATCCTGTGAAAGGATAATTCAACTGATACTTACAAGAAAAACTAATGTGCAGAAAGACAGGAAATAATATTAATTACATTATGAATTGGATTTTACATTTCCAGATTTCTTTACAAATACATGAGAAGTTTGTTCCTCTAGCCTAAACAAATATTTCTATGATCTTCTACTTGTTTGTACTGTGTCTTGCTTCTTCTTGGATCTTGTTTCGGAATAGTTCTTTTTTAGCTCTTCTTCCTTTTCTTCTAACCTTGCTTTGACCAGATCCCTAGCTTCAACTTCAAGAGTGTTGACAAGAGGTGGATCTTCTAGTTTCTTCAAAACTTCTATGAGAAATGCAACTGAATTTGTCTTTGAGATTGACTCGAAGGCCAGTGATTGTCTCTTTGAAAACATGAACACTGTTATTCTCTTTGGAAAGCCTTTCACTCTGTCAGTGTCATGCGTAGACTCTTCTGCCAATTTCTCCATCAGAACATCTTGAATCATCCTCAAAGCCTTCTTGCCTGATTTGACAGTGGATCTTTTAACCCTAGAAAAGACTTTTCTGATTATGTCAGAATTATTCCTTTTCAATTTTGACAGTTCCTTTTTCTTCTCCACTCCATTGTTCTTGAACAAGAAGTACTTTGTTCCATTTGGCTCAGTTTGAATGCAAGGTTTAGAATCTTTAATGGTTTCAAGTTCTTCAGTGCCTTCCTCTTTTCTCACATACTGGATCCTGGTAGTATCTAGTTATCGCCATAAGATATCTTCTTGATGTTTTAATAGCTCTGTTCAGCTTGAATGCATAGATTAACTCAGCAGCCTTTAGATCTTCTTCAGTTCTGTTCTTCTTGCTTCTGAGTCTTCCTTCTACATACTGCATGAACATTACTTGGCTTGACTCCAGACCTTCATCTGACAAAGTTAGATTGTGTTGCGTTGTTGCTTTGTAGTACTTGACTACCGGAGGCTTGTCAAATGATTCGACACCGACCTCAATAATCTTCTTTTCAATCAGATCTCTTAGTATCTCATTTGTCTTGTGTCCCCCACAGATGACTTTCCTCTTCAGCACATACAACTCCACTATATTCATTTTCTCAAAGCTCTATATTGAAAACTCCACTAATGAACATCTTCAAATTTTTCCCTTATGGTTTTGAAAAGGTCACGGACTTCTCTGTCTTTCTCCTGTGAAAGGGGAGATAGGAGTGAATGGAAGTAACTCACTGCACTTTCATGTGTACTAGGAATGCTAAATGTAATCTCTATGTAATGGTTGATAATAACTCAACAATAGAACAGGACATGTAATAATATGCAGGTGCACAGAAATCTTGGATCACAGAGTTCAGTTAAGACAAAGTATCAAAGGATCATCTACAGACTTGAAGCTCACTGGAAGAAGTTCATTAACATGTTCAGGCCTCAGTGGAGAATAAAAGATGTTGACATCTATTCAAGGATGTGGAAGCTACAGAAGATTGTCTTAGTCTATGAAGATCTTAGTGCATTACAATCGAAGCTACAAGTAAGGTTTGCAAAGAAGAATGTGGAATCATGTTCGGAATCAAGAGCCCCTATCAAGACTAGTCACTTATGAACCAGACCGTTGCATAAAGTGTCAGGACATTGGAGGCAAGCTCTCGTCGGTTAATATGGTTTTACTCATTCTAAAGTTGTTGGTTTTCTTGAGTCATGTGGAGGATCAACAAAGGTGGTAAATCAGTGTTGGAGAAATGTCAGCCTAATGGATAAGGGACAGACGGCACAACCTGATTGGATCTTACTAAAGCTTCACATATTAGAAGGCCAAATACTTGGACGTGGTAGAGTCACGTATACGGGGCCAATTATTTGGATAAGGAAGTCTACACAAATTGAAGAGTGGATTGGAAATATTTAATTTAATTAAATAAAGTATTTATTTAATTATTTATATATTTTATAAATAAAGATATTCTTTATTTATATTTTATATATTTATTAAATATTACTTTTACATTAAATATTTCCAAAGGTATGCTTGGCACATGACTTTGAAGAAAAGATTTGAGTGGACAAGAGTAAAAAGTGGAAAAGTAAAAAGCAACATCTTCATTACAATATATATGCAGTAGTATTCGGCAGAGAAAAAATGGGGAGAGAGAGAGAAAATTATTTTCTCTCTCCCCCATGGCCATACTCCATATCTTGAATATTATGGGGCCATGAATTTCTTTGTTTCACCACTCATCTATTCTTCTATTGTAAACATTGCTAAATCTTGTTTAGAAGATATGTTTGATTTTTGTCTCCTAGATCTAGAATTTTTAATATTTTTAGAGGAGCCAATAATCATTTCTTTGTTGTGTTCTTGAGCTTTTGTTCTTGAACTTGTTGTAGCATCTACCCCACTTCAATGAATATAAAGTTATATTCTTGGATCTTGTTGTGTTGTGTATTTTAGATAATTTACCGTTCATTATCTTGGTTATTTTAATGGTGTTCTTGAGGTTGAAGAAGATGATGAACAATACCCGGGTTTGAACCAAAGTAATTTTTATGTTGTCCCAAAAATTATTAATAGTCATATTTTTAATTTGGGAATCGTATTCACCCCCCCTCTACGATCTCCGGGACCCAACAATTGGTATCAGAGCTACTCGATTGACATACAAATCGATTGGATCTATTTTTATTTTTGAGATTAAAGAGGGTACGTTTGGTTCACTAGGCATCCAGAATTTTTTTGAAGCCCGGAATTTTTCTAAGTACAAAATGTTCTAGATGGCCAAGTAAAACATTCCTATGTAGAATATTCGAGATGGCTAAGTAGAACATTTCTATGTAGAATATTCTACTTAATGTTCTAGATAGAACCTAAGTAGAACATTTCTATGTAGAATATTCTACTTAATGTTCTAGATAGAACCTAAGTAGAACATTTCTATGTAGAATATTCTACTTAATGTTCTAGATAGAACCTAAGTAGAAATTCTGGAGTTAGAAATATTTTCTAAGTCAGAAGTTCTACTTAATGTTCTAGATAGAACCTAAGTAGAACATTTTTATGTAGAATATTCTACTTAATGTTCTAGATAGAACCTAAGTATAACATTTCTATGTAGAATATTCTACTTAATGTTCTAGATAGAACCTAAGTAGAACATTTCTATGTAGAAATTCTGCTTAATGTTCTAGATAGAACCTAAGTAGAAATTCTGGAGTTAGAAATATTTTCTAAGTCAGAAGTTCTACTTAATGTTCTAGATAGAGCCTAAGTAGAACATTTCTATGTAGAAGTTCTACTTGGTGTTCGAGATAGAGTCTATGTAGAACATTCCTATGTAGAAGTTCTACTTAGAGGGCTGTTTCAACATGACACATGGCTACATAGCTTAACTTTTATTTAAAATAAAAATTGTTTTTCTCTCAAATTGTTTTTAGTTTAATAATTAATTTAATAATTAAATTTGAATTTAATTATATAAAATATTTTGAAAATAATTTTTAAATTTAAATAATTTATTTTTCAAGTTTATCTTATATCTTGGAAAATATTTTATTTTCTTTTAAATTTCAGAGTCAAATATTTTATATTTTTAATATTCTTAGTTAAGAATTTTATTAATTTGAAAACTAAAATTAATCTTAAAATCCAATTTAATTTCTTTTGAGTTTAATATTCTTAAAAGTATTTTGAGAATTATTTTTGAGGTTTAATAATTTATTTTTCATAAAACTTTAATTATAAATTTTATAAAACTCTTTGGAAAATATTTTTTTTTTGATTGAAATAATTTATTTTCATGAACATTTTAAATGTTTTGGAAATTTAGTATTTCTATTTCAAAATTATGTTTTCGAGTTGTTTTATTTTAATTATAATTTAAGCTTGGAAGTTTTAATTATAAATCTAATAAAACTTTTTGGAAAATCATTTTGGTTGAAATAATTTATTTTCAAGAATATCTAAGATGACTTGAAAATTTATTATTTTTATATCAAACTTATATTTTCAATCTATTTTATTTTAATTATAATTGAAACTGTTTTGGATTATAAATTCTATAAAATTCTTTGGAAATTAATTTTGATTTGAAATAATTTCTTTTTCAGGATTATTTAATATACCTTGAAAATTTTGTTATCTCTATATCAAAACTTTCTTTTCGAATTTTATTTTATTTATAATTTGAAATTGAGAAATTTATTATTATTTATCAAAAATGCATTTTCAATTTATTTTGATTATTTAAATTCCTAAAAAAATTAAATACTTCTGTTTGAACAAAATGTTTTATTAAACGAAACAACAGGAGTTGATTCTTCGTTCGTTGAGGACAAACGAACTGACTGAAGAATATTCTAATGGAGTTGAGACCTGATCTTACCATTGGAGATGTATTTCTACATCGGTCTACTCAGTGGATCGTTTGGTTATTGAAAGGGGATTAGTTCATTTAGGGAAGAGTCTTCGATCAGTGGTTTTCGAATCAATATCTGAAGAATTTGGGATTTTGAAAAGGAATTCAGTTTATCGGTCAAAGAACCAAAACAACAATTGAAGATTTGGTTAAAGGACATCAGTGGCAGAAATACACAAGGTTTGATTATCACTGACACATGATAATCAAGGGGTTATTGCTACACATACAAAGAAGAGTGATCTTTTCAAGCAGAACATGAGACATTCTATGTCGGGGTCTTTAAGCAGAACAATCAGGTATCAGTTTGGGTTGAAGCAGGAACATCATTTGTTATTGAGGTCAAATGCAAGGATACTTCCATGAGTGTTAGTATAATGGAAATTGATTTGGATCAATTGATTATCACTCGAGATGGAATGCTAAGCATCGCTCAGGTATACTTTCTAACTAGTTTATACTTGTTTGATTCAATTATAGAGTATTAAGTGTTGAACTGCATTATATTATAAGTTTGATGTAATGCATGTCTCACCTTGATTTCTATATAAATTAGATAACTTATGCTAGTTTGTTAGTGTTGCTTGTTTATCAGTATTTGACTTCATGATTAGATCTTGTGTGATTTAATGCTTGCTTTACGATAATTGATCATGTTAGCATATAGAGTCTTAGGTATTTGTAGGGGTACATTTACCGGAAAGAGTATTTGCTGCATGCTAAGTGCCTTGATGTTTACATTGTCAATAATCGGTTTATACTCGCATGGTTATATTAAATGTTATATTTGATCATGTGCTTGTTAAGATGAGTTTGTTTCTATTTTGGGAATTGCCTAGGGGTCAGTATAATAAACCATGAATTAAATTTTTTAATTTAAATTGACTCAAGTAATTAGAGATAATATAATGTTAAAGTGAACAACAAAGGTGATTTAGAAGAATTAGGAATCTGAGTGATTGATTCTTCTATGACTACATATATGTACGACATGATTCTTATAGACTGCTAGTCCACCTTAAGTTAGGTTGGGATCACTGAGCTCATAGCCAAGACTACTTGTTGAGGCTGATATAGATGAGGAGTGATCAGTCAGATAAGAATGAGCATGTTGAACTTGAATGCTTTGTTGTTAACAATGTTTAGAAATATCTCTAACCCTTGGACTCAATCAAATTGAGGACCACGTGTCTTAATCATTTGTGAATGCAGAGTATCTTTCAACATGTACAAGTTATATATCCCTGACATTTTCATGTTCGAGGCATGTAACTACTTTTGCTTTGGTATTCAAATGGTTAAGCAAGGTTACCTATTTTTCTTGAATGAT
This sequence comes from Oenanthe sinensis, assembly GCA_028671895.1. Classification (NCBI taxonomy): domain Eukaryota; kingdom Viridiplantae; phylum Streptophyta; class Magnoliopsida; order Apiales; family Apiaceae; genus Oenanthe; species Oenanthe sinensis. Next base: position 2,740,435 of record CM053812.1, read on the forward strand.
CTGAAGCACAATATTAAGGAAGACCTAGGGAATTCTTTGCGAAGGGTTTCCTAATATCAGTTCGAGGATGAACAATATTGATCGGGGTCAAGAGAAATAGAAGCTCACTCTACTGGAAGTGAGGTTATTGCTGACACGAAATGTAATGCTTATGATGAAGTCAACTATTCGTTGAAGTTTATCAGAATGGAGTTAGCTACAACAACAAGTGATGCTCTCACACTTGGTTTATCAACTAATACTTGGTTTATCAAGATAATAGATTCGACGGTAAAGATGAAGTTGGTGAGAAAGGACTACTTCTAATGAAATTCTTTTAAGAAGGACATTAGTGAAGTATGTCAGTTGAAGGGAAGTCAAGTCAAAGACTACCCTGTTTAGTTTTGGTGTTTGTTCATGCATTCGATAGATGAAGCATCTCAGTGATTAATCACATTCAAAGGATTAGGCAGATTGCTGTAAGAACACTTTGAGGGCAGGTAATGGAATTTATTGACGAATGAAGTTCTATGTTATGTCTGCACTGAAAGGAGTATTCTAGAGTAAAGTTCAATTTCCGGACTTCATGACCAAATGGAGGAGTTGATAGGGAAATCCAGACCTTGAGTGGAATTACAAGGATAATGGATAGACTTAAGGTTTCCTATTCACTACGGCTGAATCAGTTGACACAACAAGTCTAATCAGCAAATGTAAAGAGAAGACATCAAGTAAGATTAATCATGCCTGAAGTCACATGGTGTGATCGAAGGCTATCTTATTTGTAGTTAAGAGCTTAAACAGAGTCTGTGATTGATTTAAGATGATCTAGATGCAGTGAACAACATTATCAAGCTCCCTAGCATTCGTTTGATTTTAGCTCTGAATTTCTAAAGGTTGACATCCTGTTTAGGGCTCAAGATCAGATGACACCAGATGAAGAAAAGCTGCAAGAAGCATCACATGGGGAGCATCAGTAAGTTGGATCAACTAGTCGTGTTTGATGTTCAAAGGCTAGCAGTGCTCATTGAGTAAGAGTTGAGATTCTTAGGAACACTGAGTGATCCAGATTGAGTGATTGCATATTAGAAAGGAAATTGTCAATTTAAAGATAATGCTAGATGATCTCAATCATATTTGAAGAAGACTACTCTATCCACTGAATATCTACGGAAACATTAAGGACACATCTGTCATGACAAAGGGTTTTGTGTAACAACATTTCCTAGAGTCAGTTCTTGATGAATCTGGGTAGTAGAGTAGTGATTGGTCGTGCATGTATAAGTGTATTTCATTGGTTTTTCTGAGTGAATTCAATGAAGACTGAAGATGCACTAACTAATCAAGTTTGAGGAGGGTTCGAATCAAGGAACTAACTCAATTAAACCAGAGGCAGATACACTTAGCGCAAGGAATCAATCCACATGAAGACTTGGTATTGATACAGAAGCTGAAGGGTAGTTTGGAGTTTTTGAAGGTTCTACTCTGCTAGTGTCAAGACTACTGGTTTCTAGAGTGCTGAGTTTAGTGAAGCTGCTGCCAAGACCAATATCTACAAGGAAATATTTGGGTGTTGAAGGTAATGCAGTTTCCGTCTGGATGAGCGTGGTATTGTTTCGAGGAACAATGTTAACTGGTAGCTGAAAAGTTATTCTTGTCCAAAAGGAGTAAACATTCGATCTCGAAAGGAGTAAATGTTCGATCTCTAGGGCAAAGAGGAGTAATTGTTCATTCAACGATCATACACCAGTAAAAGCTCTATTGACTAAGGTATGTCACTCTAGTCTAATATTGATTTATTTAAATGTAATGTTTATAGAGAGTGTTCATGCTATTTAGATGTCTACGATCTCTAGGAACTGATTAATGTTTGGCTTGTGACCACCCGGGACCCAATATTATCGCTATGAGATTACCTATGATCACCCGGGACCTAGGGACCTAACAATGTAGCATCTCTTTGTATAGTCAATTTATATCCAGGACCTCGTACTTTGTGCTGTCATATGTTATTCATGCTATATATATCAAATGTTTCAGCATAAGTATTTGTATATATTAACTAATTATAATTTTATTTACTTTTAATTGTTTAATGCTAATATTAATGGAACCACTTAATATGTAGTTTAAGTGATGTAATTCATGTCTTTTGTAAAATCCATTAATATTAGTTGTCATTTTTTTGATATTAGTGATGCCACTTAGAATTTCTGCACTAAGTGACAAAAAGATTATTTCAAAAACACTGATATTGAAAGTAATTTACTACATCGCGAGGGGTTGTCAAAGATCATAAATTTTAGCATTAATATTTAAAGGTATTTGATCTCTGATGCAACTAGTACCTCGAGCTTACATACATTCTGATTGTCATGAGTACTTTCAATATGCTTATGTGATAATTGTTAAGATGTAGTGTAAGAAGTTAAATGCTGTCATTCGATCAATGTATGTTCAGTGTTTAGCGGATGCTTATGTTTTATGCTTTAGAATTACCATGATCTATATTGCAAAATGTGTTTGTTTCAAGCGACAAATGGTAATTGTCTAGCATAATGTAAGTATCTTATGTGCTTGATTATTTTGTAGTAAGATGCATTTTATTACAAAATGATTGAATGATGTTAGTACTTTTGAATGTATTGTCACTCATATCTTGGATAATTCATTAGTATTAACATATGTTTTTCATTCTTAGAACTTGAATGCATAAAGAAATTTCTTGTCTATTTCTTGTGAAAAATGTTTTATCTAAACATGCATTCATTTGCCAGAGAATGAAAAGCCACTAAAAGTTTTTTTATTTTCTTTGAAAGAGAACATTTCTTGAGGATTATCTTTCTATTTCAAAATCATATATCATCTCTCTCTAAATGTTTTGTAATGAAAACTGTTTTCTCTCCACGATTTGTTTAAATAAAGTTACTTGATAACTTGTAACTTAGGTTGCATGGTATCAGACTATTTTATTTGAGTAAATTGTTTTGATCTTGAGGTATCAATCATTGGTAAAACGTTTTTCAAAACTCTTGTTAATGTCTGTTTCACATTGACCTGTAGTATTAAAACAATGGTTGTTTGCTTTGGGATTAGTGCCTTGGACTGTATGACAAAAGCATTCATTCGATTTTTTTTTAAATGATTTATGTTTTAAGTCGGAGATAATATCCGATAAGAATGAATTGCAAAACAATTTCTGAAAACATACAGTGAGCAAGAAGAAATAGATTTGAGTTATTAATCAAAATGTTTTTGTTAAAAGAGTTGAATTTCAATTGGATATTTGTCTAAGAGAAATTCAAAAGAACACTTTTGTTAATCTGTTAAATTTTTTTTTCAAAATTGTGAGTTTATGAAATTTGGCTTAATATTCTTTTACCTATTCTTTATTAATTCCCACATTTTAGCTCTGGTGCATTGTTTCTTGATGACACATTGCTCCGATGCTATATTTCTGAGAAGGAATAGAGAATAAGTTTAATCATACTCTACCAGATTTTATATAGCTCTAATCAACTCTATCTATTTAGCCGTAATGGCTTGGCCTAAGTGGCTATAGGGGAAGGTCAAGAAGTTGAATAATCCATCAATTTCTAACCAAGGCCTTAGTACCAAACACTATCATTCTAATTCAAACTTTCAACCCTTGGTGATATAAGGAACTTATATAGATTAGCGGTTGTTAAGGGAGAAACTGCACTTGATGGAGCAAATAAGGATGAAGTCGGAAGTGCACCCACAGCTCTACCTCTCGAGAAGGAAAGAAGTATACAAATTGAGGTATCTGTAGCTCGTCTGTATTCTCTCAAAAGGATGCAGAGCTGAAAAGGCAATTCAACCGTTTCTGAATGAACTCTCTCAACATGGCGATTTCATTGAAAATTCGCTCGTCAGCCAGAGCACCTTGTAATGAGTCAAGCACACCAAAAGCATTCACGCTGATGGTAATCCTAAAGTTTTTACATCTAAGGGATGTTAAAGGACCTAACAGTTCTCTAGCCTCTCTTGGGACTAACAATTGTGAGGACACATTGCAAGAAGTGCACATTGTGAGGTATAGGTAAAACCCCTAAACTTCTTTGTTTACCATTCATGGTGAATGAAGTTGTTGAGCCACCTTCACAGGCATTTGAGGGAAACTTGGATTTCTTGCCATATATTAGAATCCTTGCCAACCTTCCTAGGAGGAACAGTCCTAGTTCCCTAACGGGATTTCACATCCGCAGAGCAATCTGTTGATGTTGAGAGGCAATCACTAACAGTTTTCCATGACTGAAAATAGTGAGTTAATTCATCTTCACAGGTGATTGAGAAAGATGTTGTACATGTCTACTCTCCCAGGAATTCAAATTCTGGAATACATGGATCGCTCAAAACTTAAAGGCATATCACCGTCAACGATCCAGTGCATGGATTTGCATATGGGGAGTCGGTTGATGCTTAGATAGCTGCTAGTACGCATACCACATTCAACGATCCAGTGCATGGATTTGCATATGGGGAGATTGTTAATGCTGAATGTAGCTGAGCAACAACTCGTAGACTATGATTCAGTTGGTTTACCAAGTTGATGAGTCTTTTGAGGATCAGGGTGTTGGGATTTCAGTCACTCCTGGAATGGAGGATATTCCAATTTCAGAAGGGTTATTCCCCGACAACGAGCCACGTGTGCATGGATTTGCTCATGGTGAGTTGGGTGACGGCCTAACTGAAACCCTGTCTGAGATTCCATCTCAGAACCTAGATCTTTAGTGATCGACAACATGCTATAGTCAACGATCCATAATATCTTGGTGAGACTAGCATGGATTTACTTGCAGGTACAAATTGCTATAAAGGGAATGAGTGCAAGTAAGAGAGAGAAACACTTGAGTGAAGTGAGAGAGTGATACACTTAAGTGAGAGAAATAGGGAGAGAAATGAGTGGAACACTTACGCTTGAAAGTGTAAACACCAACAGAACGTAGTAGAAGTGAGGAAACCATAGACCAAACACTAACCTTGCTACTATGCTTGAATCTTGTTACTGAATTTTCCAGCTCTGAAATGTTGAAGAGATTCTTTTCTGGAAGACAAGATGAAGAAGAGTCTAGCTGAAGCTTAGTGGGAATGTCCAAACTATTACCTTTGGGTCTATTAATTTATGTTGTTCTCAATCTCAAAGGGAGAGTGAAAGGGGAGATAGGAGTGAAGGGAAGTAACTCACTGCACTTTCATGTGTACTAGGAATGCTAAATGTAATCTCTATGTAATGGTTGATGATAACTCAACAATAGAACAGGACATGTAATAATATGCAGGTGCACAGAAATCTTGGATCACAGAGTTCAGTTAAGACAAAGTATCAAAGGATCATCTACAGACTTGAAGCTCACTGGAAGAAGTTCATTAACATGTTCATGCCTCAGTGGAGAATAAAAGATGTTGACATCTATTCAAGGATGTGGAAGCTACAAAAGATTGTCTTAGTCTATGACGATTTTAGTGCATTACAATCGAATCAACAAGTAAGGTTTGCAAAGAAGAATGTGGAATCATGTTCGGAATCAAGAGCCCCTATCAAGACTAGTCACTTATGAACCAGACCGTTGCATCAAGTGTCAGGACATTGGAGGCAAGCTCTCGTCGGTTAATATGATTTTAATCATTCTAAAGTTGTTGGTTTTCTTGAGTCATGTGGAGGATCAACAAAGGTGGTAAATCAGTGTTGGAGAAATGTCAGCCTAATGGATAAGAGACAGACGGCACAACCTGATTGGATCTTACTAAAGCTTCACAGATTAGAAGGCCAAATACTTGGACGTGGTGGAGTCACGTATACGGGGCCAAGTATTTGGATAAGGAAGTCTACACAAATTGAAGAGTGGAATGGAAATATTTAATTTAATTAAATAAAGTATTTATTTAATTATTTATATATTTTATAAATAAAGATATTCTTTATTTATATTTTATATATTTATTAAATATTACTTTTATATTAAATATTTCTAAAGGCATGCTTGGCACATGACTTTGAAGATATGATTTGAGTGGACAAAAGTAAAAGGTGGAAAAACAAAAAGTAACACCTTTTTCGATATATAAAGAAGAAACCCAAGTCATCATCTTTAGTGAGTATTCGGATGAGAAGAGAAAAGGGGAGAGAGAAAAAGAATTAATTTTTTCTCCCCCATGGCCGAACTAGACTTTAATATATTTTGGGGCCATGATTTTCTTAATCATACCACTCATCTATTCTTCTATTGTAAACATTGCTAAATCTTGTTTAGAAGATAGGTTTGATTTTTGTCTCCTAGATCTAGAATTTGTAATATTTTTAGAGGAGCCAAAAATCATTTCTTTGTTGTGTTCTTGAGCTTTTGTTCTTGAACTTGTTGTAGCATCTACCCCACTTCAATGAATATAAAGTTATATTCTTGGATCTTGTTGTGTTGTGTGTTTTGGATGATTTACCGTTCATTATCTTGGTTATTTTAATGGTGTTCTTGAGGTTGAAGAAGATGATGAACAGTACCTGGGTTTGAACCAAAGTAATTTTTATGTTGTCCCAAAAATAAATAAAAGTCAGATTTTTATTTGGGAATCGTATTCACCCCCCCTCTACGATCTCCAGGACCTAACAATTGGTATCAGAGCTACTCGATTGACATACAAATCGATTGGATCTATTTTTATTTTTGAGATTAAAGAGGGTACAATTGGTTCACTGGACATCCAGAATTTTTTCTGAAGCCCGGAATTTTTCTAAGTACAAAATGTTCTAGATGGCCAAGTAGAACATTTCTATGTAGAAATTCTACTTAATGTTCTAGATAGAACCTAAGTAGAAATTCTGGAGTTAGAAATATTTTCTAAGTCAGAAGTTCTACTTAATGTTCTACATAGAGCCTAAGTAGAACATTTCTATGTAGAAATTCTACTTAATGTTCTAGATAGAACTTAAGTAGAAATTCTGGAGTTAGAAATATTTTCTAAGTCAGAAGTTCTACTTAATGTTCTACATAGAGCTCAAGTAGAATATTTTGGAAGCTGAAAATTTTTCTAAGTACAAAATTTCGACTTGAGTTTCGACTTGAGCTCAAGTAGAATATTTTGGAAGCTGAAAATTTTTCTAAGTACAAAATTTCGACTTGAGTTTCGACTTGAGCTCAAGTAGAATATTTTGGAAGCTGAAAATTTTTCTAAGTACAAAATTTCGACTTGAGTTTCGACTTGAGCTCAAGTAGAATATTTTGGAAGCTGAAAATTTTTCTAAGTACAAAATTTCGACTTGAGTTTCGACTTGAGCCCAAGTAGAATATTTTGGAAGCTGAAAATTTTTCTAAGTACAAATATTCGACTTGGAGCCAAGTAGAAAATTCTGGAAGTTGACACATGGCATCATCTGGGTGGCTGATTTAATAATTAATTTAATAATTAAATTTTGAATTTAATTATATGAAATATTTTGAAAATAATTTTTAAATTTAAATAATTTATTTCTCAAGGTTATTTTATATCTTGAAAATATTTTATTTTCTTTTAAATTTTAGAGTCAAATATTTTATATTCTTAATATTCTTATTTAAGGATTTTATTAATTTGATCTTTTTAAAACCCAATTTAATTTCTTTTGAGTTCAAATTTCTTGAAAATATTTTGAGAATTATTTTTGAGTTTTAATAATTTATTTTTTATATAGTTTTAATTATAAATCTTATAAAACTCTTTGAAAAATTATTTTGGTTGCAATAATTTATTTTTCAGGAATATCTTAGATGACTTGAAAAATTTATTATTTCCATATCAAAATTATGTTTTCGAATTGTTTTATTTTAATTATAATTTGAACTGTTCTAGATTATAAATTATATAAAATTCTTTGGAAATTAATTTTGATTTGAAATAATTTCTTTTTCGGGATTATTTAATATACCTTGAAAATTTTGTTATCTCTATATCAAAACTTTCTTTTCGAATTTTATTCTATTTATAATTTGAAATTGAGAAATTTATTATTATTTATCAAAAATGCATTTTCAATTTATTTTGATTATTTAAATTCCTAAAAAATTAAATACTTCTGTTTGAACAAAATGTTTTATTAAACGAAACAACAGGAGTTGATTCTTCGTTCGTTGAGGACAAACGAACTGACTGAAGAACATTCTAATGGAGTTGAGACCTGATCTTACCATTGGAGATGTATTTCTACATTGGTCTACTCAGTGGATCATTTGGTTATTGAAAGGGGATTAGTTCATTTAGGGAAGAGTCTTCGATCAGTGGTTTTCGAATCAATATCTGAAGAATTTGGGATTTTGAAAAGGAATTCAGTTTAACGGTCAAAGAACCAAAACAACAATTGAAGATTTGGTTAAAGGACATCAGTGGCAGAAATACACAAGGTTTGATTATCACTGACATATGATAATCAAGGGGTTATTGCTACACATATAAAGAAGAGTGATCTTTTCAAGCAGAACATGAGACATTCTATGTCGGGGTCTTTAAGCAGAACAATCAGGTATCAATTTGGGTTGAAGCAGGAACATCATTGCTTATTGAGGTCAAATGCAAGGATACTTCCATGAGTGTCAGTAGAATGGAAATTGATTTGGATCAATTGATTATCACTCGAGATGGAATGTTAAGCCTCGCACAGGTATACTTTCTAACTAGTTTATACTTGTTTGATTTAATTATAGAGTATTAAGTGCTGAACTGCATTATATTATAAGTTTGATGTAATGCATGTCTCACCTTGATTTCTATATAAATTAGATAACTTATGCTAGTTTGTTAGTGTTGCTTGTTTATCAGTATTTGACTTCATGATTAGATCTTGTGTGATTTAATGCTTGCTTTACGATAATTGATCATGTTAGCATATAGAGTCTTAGGTATTTGTAGGGGTACATTTACCGGAAAGAGTATTTGCTACATGCTAAGTGCCTTGATGTTTACATTGTCTATAATCTGTTTATACTCGCATGGTTGTATTAAATGTTATATTTGATCATGTGCTTGTTAAGATGAGTTTGTTTCTAATTTGGGAATTGCCTAGGGGTCAGTATAATAAACCATGAATTAAATTTTTAAATTTAAACTGACTCAGGTAATTAGAGATAGTATAATGTTAAAGTGAACAACAAAGGTGAATTAGAAGAATTAGGAATCTGAGTGATTGATTCTTCTATGACTACATATATGTACGACATGATTCTTATAGACTGCTAGTCCACCTTAAGTTAGGTTGGGATCACTGAGCTCATAGCCAAGACTACTTGTTGAGGCTGATATAGATGAGGAGTGATCAGTCAGATAAGAATGAGCATGTTGAACTTGAATGCTTTGTTGTTAACTATTTTTAGAAATATCTCTAACCCTTGGACTCAATCAAATTGAGGACCACATGTCTTAATCATTTGTGAATGCAGAGTATCTTTCAACATGTACAAGTTATATATCTCTGACATTTTCATGTTCGAGGCATGTAACTACTTTTGCTTTGGTATTCAAATGGTTAAGCAAGGTTACCTATTTTTCTTGAATGATCTGAAGCACAATATTAAGGAAGACCTAGGGAATTCTTTGCGAAGGGTTTCCTAATATCAGTTCGAGGATGAACAGTATTGATCGGGGTCAAGAGAAATAGAAGCTCACTCTACTGGAAGTGAGGTTATTGCTGACACGAAATTTAATGCTTATGATGAAGTCAACTATTCGTTGAAGTTTATCAGAATGGAGTTAGCTGCAACAACAAGTGATGCTCTCACACTTGGTTTATCAACTAATACTTGGTTTATCAAGATAACGGATTCGACGGTAAAGATGAAGTTGGTGAGAAAGGACTACTTCTAATGAAATTCTTTTAAGAAGGACATTAGTGAAGTATGTCAGTTGAAGGGAAGTCAAGTCAAAGGCTACCCTGTTTAGTTTTGGTGTTTGTTCATGCATTCGATAGATGAAGCATCTCAGTGATTAATCACATTCAAAGGATTAGGCAGATTGCTGTAAGAACACTTTGAGGGCAGGTAATGGAATTTGTTGACGAATGAAGTTCTATGTTATGTCTGCACTGAAAGGAGTATTCTAGAGTAAAGTTCAGTTTTCGGACTTCATGACCAAATGGAGGAGTTAATAGGGAAATCCAGACCTTGAGTGAAATTACAAGGATAATGGATAGACTTAAGGTTTCCTATTCACTACGGCTGAATCAGTTGACACAGCAAGTCTAATCAGCAAATGTAAAGAGAAGACATCAAGTAAGATTAATCATGCCTGAAGTCACATGGTGTGATGGAAGGCTATCTTATTTGGAGTTAAGAGCTTACACAGAGTTTGTGATTGATTTAAGATGATCTAGATGCAGTGAACAACATCATCAAGCTCCCTAGCATTCGTTTGATTTTAGCTCTGAATTTCTAAAGGTTGACATCCTGTTTAGGGCTCAAGATCAGATGACACCAGATGAAGAAAAGCTGCAAGCAGCATCACAGGGGGAGCATCAGTAAGTTGGATCAACTAGTCGTGTTTGATGTTCAAAGGCTAGCAGTGCTCATTGAGTAAGAGTTGAGATTCTTAGGAGCACTTAGTGATCCAGATTGAGTGATTGCATATTAGAAAGGAAATTGTCAATTTAAAGATAATGCAAGATGATCTCAATCATATTTGAAGAAGACTACTCTACCCACTGAAAATCTAAGGAAATATTAAGGACACATCTGTCATGACAAAGGGTTTTGTGTAACAACATTTCCTAGAGTCAGTTCTTGATGAATCTGGGTAGTAGAGTAGTGATTGGTAGTGCCGTGCATGTATAAGAGTATTTCATTAGTTTTTCTGAGTGAATTCAATGAAGATTGAAGATGCACTATCTAATCAAGATTGAGTAGGGTTCGAATCAAGGAACTAACTCAATTGAACCAGAGGCAGATACACTTAGCACAAGGAATCAATCCACATGAAGACTTGGTATTGATACAGAAGCTGAAAGGTAGTTCAGAGTTTTTTTTTAAGGTTCTACTCTGCTAGTGTCAAGACTACTGGTTTCTAGAGTGCTGAGTTTAGTGAAGCTGCTGCCAAGACCAATATCTACAAGGAAATATTTGGGTGTTGAAGGTAATGCAGTTTCCGTCTGGATGAGCGTGGTATTGTTTCGAGGAACAATGTTAACTGGTAGCTGAAAAGTTATTCCTGTCCAAAAGGAGTAAACGTTCGATCTCGAAAGGAGTAAACGTTCGATCTCTAGGGCAAAGAGGAGTAATTGTTCATTCAACGATCATACACCAGTAAAAGCTCTATTGACTAAGGTATGTCACTCTAGTCTAATATTGATTTATTTAAACATAATGTTTATAGAGAGTGTTCATGCTATTTAGATGTCTACGATCTCTAGGAACTGATTAATGTTTGGCGTGTGACCACCCGGGACTCAATATTATCATTATGAGATTACCTATGATCACCCGGGACTTAGGGACCTAACATTGTAGCATCTCTTTGTATAGTCAATCTATATCCAGGATCTCGTACTTTGTGTTGTCATATGTTATTCATGCTATATGTATCAAATGTTTCAGCATAAGTATTTGTATATATTAATTAGTTGTAATTTTATTTACTTCTAATTGTTTAATGCTAATATTAATGGAACCACATAATATGTAGTTTAAGTGATGTAATTCATGTCTTTTGCAAAATCCATTAATATTAGTTGTCATTCTTTTGATATTAGTGATGCCACTTAGAATTTCTGTACTAAGTGACAAAAAGATTATTTCAAAAACACTGATATTGAAAGTAAGTTACTACATCGCGAGGGGTTGTCAAAGATCATAAATTTTAGCATTAATATTTAAAGGTATTTGATCTCTGATGCAACTAGTACCTCGAGCTTACATACATTCTAATTGTCATGAGTATTTTCAATATGCTTATGTGATAATTGTTGAGATGTAGTGTAAGAAGTTAAATGCTGTCATTCGGTCAATGTATGTTCAGTGTTTAGCGGATGCTTATGTTTTATGCTTTACAATTACCATGATCTATATTGTAATATGTGTTTGTTTATAGCGACAAATGATAATTGTCTAGCATAATGTAAGTATCTTATGTGCTTGATTATTTTGTAGTAAGATGCGTTTTATTACAAAATGATTGAATGATGTTAGTACTTTTGAATGTCTTGTCATTTATATCTTTGATAATTCATTAGTATTAACATATGTTTTTCATTCTTCAGAACTTGAAGGCATAAAGAAATTTCTTGTCTATTTCTTGTGAAAAATGTTTTATCTAAACATGCATTCATTTGCCAGAGAATGAAAAGCCACTAAAAGTTTTTTTCCTTTGAAAGAGAACATTTCTTGAGGATTATCTTTCTATTTCAAAATCATATATCCTCTCTCTCTCTCTCTAAATGTTTTGTAATGAAAACTATTTTCTCTCCACGATTTGTTTAAATAAAGTTACTTGATAACTTGTAACTTAGGTTGCATGGTATCAGGATATTTTATTTGAGTAAATTGTTTTGATCTTGAGGTATCAACTATTGGTAAAACGTTTTTCAAAACTCTTGTTAATGTCTGTTTCACATTGACCTGTAGTATTAAAACAATGGTTGTTTGCTTTGGGATTAGTGCCTTGGACTGTATGACTAAAGCATTCATTCGATTTTTTAAAATTGATTTATGTTTTAAGTCGGAGATAATATCCGATAAGAATGAATTGCAAAACAATTTCTGAAAACATACAGTGAGCAAGATGAAATAGATTTGAGTTATTAATCAAAATGTTTTTGTTAAAAGAGTTGAATTTCAATTGGATATTTGTCTAAGAGAAATTCAAAAGAACACTTTTGTTAATCTGTTAAACTTTTTTTTCAAAATTGTGAGTTTATGAAATTTGGCTTAATATTCTTTTACCTATTCTTTATTAATTCCCACATTTTAGCTCTGGTGCATTGTTTCTTGAGGACACATTGCTCCGATGCTATATTTCTGAGAAGGAATAGAGAATAAGTTTAATCATACTCTACCAAATTTTATATAGCTCTGATCAACTCTATCTATTTAGCCGTAATGGCTTGGCCTTAGTGGCTATAGGGGAAAGTCAAGAAGTTGAATAATCCATCAATTTCTAACCAAGGCCTTAGTACCAAACACTATCATTCTAATTCAAACTTTCAACCCTTGGTGATATAAGGAACTTATATAGATTAGCGGTTGTTAAGGGAGAAACTGCACTTGATGCAGCAAATAAGGATGAAGTCGGAAGTGCACCCACAGCTCTACCTCTCGAGAAGGAAAGAAGTATACAAATTGAGGTATCTGTCGCTCATCTGTATTCTCTCAAAAGGATGCAGAGCTGAAAAGGCAATTCAACCGTTTCTGAATGAACTCTCTCAACAGGGTGATTTCATTGAAAATTCGCTCGTCAGCCAGAGCACCTTGTAATGAGTCAAGCACACCAAAAGCATTCACACTGATGGTAATCCTAAAGTTTTTGCTTCTAAGGGTTGTTATAGGACCTAACAGTTCTCTAGCCTCTCTTGGGACTAACTATTGTGAGGACACATTGCAAGAAGTGCACATTGTGAGGTATAGGTAAAACCCCTAAACTTCTTTGTTTACCATTCATGGTGAATGAAGTTGTTGAGCCACCTTCATAGGTATTTGAGGGAAACTTGGATTTCTTGCCATATATTAGAATCCTTGTCAACCTTCCTAGGAGGAACAGTCCTAGTTCCCTAACGGGATTTCACATCCGCAGAGCAATCTGTTGATGTTGAGAGGCAATCACTAACAGTTTTCCATGACTGAAAATAGTGAGTTAATTCATCTTCACAGGTGATTGAGAGAGATGTTTGTACACGTCTACTCTCCCAGGAATTCAAATTCTGGAATACATGGATCGCTCAAAACTTAAAGGCATATCACCGTCAACGATCCAGTGCATGGACTTGCATATGGGGAGTCGGTTGATGCTTAAATAGCTGCTAGTACGCATACCACATTCAACGATCCAGTGCATGGATTTGCATATGGGGAGATTGTTGATGCTGAAAGTAGCTGAGCAACAACTCGTAGACTATGATTCAGTTGGTTTACCAATTTGATGAGTCTTTTGAGGATCAGGGTGTTGGGATTTCAGTCACTCCTGGAATGGAGGAGATTCCAATTTCAGAAGGGTTATTCCCCGACGACGAGCCACGTGTGCATGGATTTGCTCATGGTGAGTTGGGTGACGGCCTAACTGAAATCCTGTCTGAGATTCCATCTCAGAACCTAGATCTTTAGTGATCGACAACATGCTATAGTCAACGATCCACAATATCTTGGTGAGACTAGCATGGATTTACTTGCAGGTACAAATTGCTATAAATGGAATGAGTGCAAGTAAGGGAGAGAAACACTTGAGTGAAGTGAGGGAGTGATACACTTGAGTGAGAGAAATAGGGAGAGAAATGAGTGGAACACTTACGCTTGAAAGTGTAAACACCAACAGAACGTAGTAGAAGTGAGGAAACCATAGACCAAACACTAACCTTGCTACTATGCTTGAATCCTGTTACTGAATTTTCCAGCTCTGAAATGTTGAAGAGATTCTTTTCTGGAAGACAAGCTGAAGAAGAGTCTAGCTGAAGCTTAGTGGGAATGTCCAAACTATTACCTTTGGGTCTATTAATTCATGTTGTTCTCAATCTCAAAGGGGGAGACATTAATTTTTAGACCTAAGGGGGATTTTATGTTCAATTGGAGGAGAGTTTCTTATTCGATTGGATGTAGATGATACTTTTATTGTTTTAAAGGATATTCTCAACTAAGGGGGAGAATTTGGTGATACAAGAAACGAGAACTCTTGGTGATACAAGAAATGAGATCCGTCAATCCTATCTTGTGGAGGTTACTTAGAGGATATCTAAAGACACAAGGGTGGATTGGAGCTTGCATGAACTAAGGGGGAGAATTAGATGAAATTTAAACCTTAGTGATGCAAGGGAGAAATTACTAAGGGGGAGTTTCTTAGTAATTGGTTGGAGCCTAATTCCTAAAGGTGTTGTAGATTTAACTGATTTTTCGTCTGAAGTGGAGAAGTTACTTTTTGTCAATTGGGAAGAAGTTACTTGTCGTACTAAGGGGAGAAGTTATGGAGAATCTTAATATCTTGGTTTGCAGTGCTATATCTTATTCTGAAAAGATATCTAAGGGATTTTGCTCTATTTGTTTGAAGATCTGTCATTGGAACATTCTTAGGAGAGGTTCGGCAGAAGAATTCTTTCTAGCACGATCAATGAATGAAAATGAAGATTTCTTTGAAGAGTATCAACTCAGGGGGAGTTTTTGCTAAGTAGAAGTTTTCTGGGTAAAGAAGAATGTGAAGGAGATTTTCAAGGGGCATCTGAGAAGTGTCCAAGTGTGTTCTATTTCTTGTTTCAGTGATAGATGAAGTCAGTGGAGTAGTGCAGGGAAGAAAGAAAAATATGTTTCCTGGAAATAGAACATCCTGAAGAAAAAGAAGAAGTGACTTTCATTCCAAGAGAGAACAACCTTAAGGGGAGAATGAGTTGACCTCTTATGGGGAACATAGAGAGCTGTATGTTCTAGTTCGAATTGCAAGATGAACGAGAATGATTGTTCAGAAGTCTTTACTAATGATTTGTTTCTTAATTGAAAGAACCCCAACTTTGAAGAACATTGAAGTGGAGGAAGCTAAAGGAAAATGAAATTCAGAAATTCATCATTCATTTTCAGCAACTCAGGAAATCTGGATTTAACTGATTATATCTTTCCAGAACCTTTTGTATATTATTTTCATGTCCAGTACTTTAATTGTTTCTTGTATATTAGTTGAGTTATCCTCTAGTAGTTAATTTTATTTAATTGCTTTTGGGGGAGATTGTAAAGGGAAATAGTATTTAATTGCTATTCCATATCAACCAAATAGGGGGAGATTGAAAGGGGAGATAGGAGTGAAGGGAAGTAACTCACTGCACTTTCATGTGTACTAGGAATGCTAAATGTAATCTCTATGTAATGGTTGATGATAACTCAACAATAGAACATGACATGTAATAATATGCAGGTGCACAGAAATCTTGGATCACAGAGTTCAGTTAAGACAAAGTATCAAAGGATCATCTACAGACTTGAAGCTCACTGGAAGAAGTTCATTAACATGTTCATGCCTCAGTGGAGAATAAAAGATGTTGACATCTATTCAAGGATGTGGAAGCTACAAAAGATTGTCTTAGTCTATGACGATTTTAGTGCATTACAATCGAAGCAACAAGTAAGGTTTGCAAAGAAGAATGTGGAATCATGTTCGGAATCAAGAGCCCCTATCAAGACTAGTCACTTATGAACCAGACCGTTGCATCAAGTGTCAGGACATTGGAGGCAAGCTCTCGTCGGTTAATATGATTTTAATCATTCTAAAGTTGTTGGTTTTCTTGAGTCATGTGGAGGATCAACAAAGGTGGTAAATCAGTGTTGGAGAAATGTCAGCCTAATGGATAAGAGACAGACGGCACAACCTGATTGGATCTTACTAAAGCTTCACAGATTAGAAGGCCAAATACTTGGACGTGGTGGAGTCACGTATACGGGGCCAAGTATTTGGATAAGGAAGTCTACACAAATTGAAGAGTGGAATGGAAATATTTAATTTAATTAAATAAAGTATTTATTTAATTATTTATATATTTTATAAATAAAGATATTCTTTATTTATATTTTATATATTTATTAAATATTACTTTTATATTAAATATTTCCAAAGGCATGCTTGGCACATGACTTTGAAGATATGATTTGAGTGGACAAAAGTAAAAGGTGGAAAAACAAAAAGTAACACCTTTTTCGATATATAAAGAAGAAACCCAAGTCATCATCTTTAGTGAGTATTCGGATGAGAAGAGAAAAGGGGAGAGAGAAAAAGAATTAATTTTTTCTCCCCCATGGCCGAACTAGACTTTAATATATTTTGGGGCCATGATTTTCTTAATCATACCACTCATCTATTCTTCTATTGTAAACATTGCTAAATCTTGTTTAGAAGATAGGTTTGATTTTTGTCTCCTAGATCTAGAATTTGTAATATTTTTAGAGGAGCCAAAAATCATTTCTTTGTTGTGTTCTTGAGCTTTTGTTCTTGAACTTGTTGTAGCATCTACCCCACTTCAATGAATATAAAGTTATATTCTTGGATCTTGTTGTGTTGTGTGTTTTGGATGATTTACCGTTCATTATCTTGGTTATTTTAATGGTGTTCTTGAGGTTGAAGAAGATGATGAACAGTACCTGGGTTTGAACCAAAGTAATTTTTATGTTGTCCCAAAAATAAATAAAAGTCAGATTTTTATTTGGGAATCGTATTCACCCCCCCTCTACGATCTCCAGGACCTAACAGAGAGACATTAATTTTTAGGCCTAGGAGGATTTTATATTCAATTGGAGGAGAGTTTCTTTTTCGATTGGATGTAGATGATACTTTTATTGTTTTAAAGGATATTCTCAACTAAGGGGGAGAATTTGGTGATACAAGAAACGAGATCTCTTGGTGATACAAGAAATGAGATCTGTCAATCCTATCTTGTGGAGGTTACTTAGAGGATATCTAAAGACACAAGGGTGGATTGGAGCTTGCATGAACTAAGGGGGAGAATTAGATAAAATTGAAACCTTAGTGATGCAAGGGAGAAATTACTAAGGGGGAATTTTCTTAGTAATTGGTTGGAGCCCAATCCCTAAAGGTGTTGTAGATTTAACTAATTTTTTGTCTGAAGTGGAGAAGTTACTTTTTGTCACTTGGGAAGAAGTTATGGAGAATCTTAACATCTTGGTTTGCAATGCTATATCTTATTCTGAAAAGATATCTAAGGGATTTTGCTCTATTAGTTTGAAGATCTGTCCTTGAAACATTCTTAGGAGAGGTTTGGCAGAAGAATTCTTTCTAGCACGATCAGTGAATGAAAATGAAGATTTCTTTGAAGAGTATCAACTCAGGGGGAGTTTTTGCTAAGTAGAAGTTTTCTGGGTAAAGAAGAATGCGAAAGAGATTTTCAAGGGGCATCTGAGAAGTGTCCAAGTGTGTTCTATTTCTTGTTTCAGTGATAGATGAAGTCAGTGGAGTAGTGCAGGGAATAAAGAAAAATATGTTTCCTGGAAATAGAACATCCTAAAGAAAAAGAGGAAGTGACTTTCATTCTAAGAGAGAACAACCTTAAGGGGAGATTGAGTTGACCTCTTATGGGGAACATAGAGACTTGTATGTTCTAGTTTGAATTGCAAGATGAACAAGAATGATTGTTCAGAAGTCTTTACTAATGATTTGTTTCTTTATTGAAAGAACCCCATCTTTGAAGAACATTGAAGTGGAGGAAGCTAAAGGAAAATGAAATTCAGAAATTCATCATTCATTTTCAGCAACTCAGGAAATCTGGATTTAACTGATTATATCTTTCCAGAACCTTTTGTATATTATTTTCATGTCTAGTACTTTAATTGTTTCTTGTATATTAGTTGAGTTATCCTCTAGTAGCTAATTTTATTTAATTGCTTTTGGGGGAAATTGTAAATGGAAATAGTATTTGATTGCTATTCCATATCAACCAAATAGGGGGAGGTTGAAAGGGGAGATAGGAGTGAAGGGAAGTAACTCACTGCACTTTCATGTGTACTAGGAATGCTAAATGTAATCTCTATGTAATGGTTGATGATAACTCAACAATAGAACATGACATGTAATAATATGCAGGTGCACAGAAATCTTGGATCACAGAGTTCAGTTAAGACAAAGTATCAAAGGATCATCTACAGACTTGAAGCTCACTGGAAGAAGTTCATTAACATGTTCAGGCCTCAGTGGAGAATAAAAGATGTTGACATCTATTCAAGGATGTGGAAGCTACAGAAGATTGTCTTAGTCTATGAAGATCTTAGTGCATTACAATCGAAGCTACAAGTAAGGTTTGCAAAGAAGAATGTGGAATCATGTTCGGAATCAAGAGCCCCTATCAAGACTAGTCACTTATGAACCAGACCGTTGCATAAAGTGTCAGGACATTGGAGGCAAGCTCTCGTCGGTTAATATGGTTTTACTCATTCTAAAGTTGTTGGTTTTCTTGAGTCATGTGGAGGATCAACAAAGGTGGTAAATCAGTGTTGGAGAAATGCCAGCCTAATGGATAAGGGACAGACGGCACAACCTGATTGGATCTTACTAAAGCTTCACATATTAGAAGGCCAAATACTTGGACGTGGTAGAGTCACGTATACGGGGCCAATTATTTGGATAAGGAAGTCTACACAACTTGAAGAGTGGATTGGAAATATTTAATTTAATTAAATAAAGTATTTATTTAATTATTTATATATTTTATAAATAAAGATATTCTTTATTTATATTTTATATATTTATTAAATATTACTTTTATATTAAATATTTCCAAAGGTATGCTTGGCACATGACTTTGAAGAAAAGATTTGAGTGGACAAGAGTAAAAGGTGGAAAAGTAAAAAGCAACATCTTTTTGAATATACTAAAAGAAACCAAGTCCTCATCTTCATTACAATATATATGCAGTAGTATTCGGCAGAGAAAAAATGGGGATTCTCTCTCCCCCATGGCCATACTCCATAACTTGAATATTATGGGGCCATGAATTTCTTTGTTTCACCACTCATCTATTCTTCTATTGTAAACATTGCTAAATCTTGTTTAGAAGATAGGTTTGATTTTTGTCTCCTAGATCTAGAATTTGTAATATTTTTAGAGGAGCCAAAAATCATTTCTTTGTTGTGTTCTTGAGCTTTTGTTCTTGAACTTGTTGTAGCATCTACCCCACTTCAATGAATATAAAGTTATATTCTTGGATCGTGTTGTGTTGTGTATTTTAGATAATTTACCGTTCATTATCTTGGTTATTTTAATGGTGTTCTTGAGGTTGAAGAAGATGATGAACAATACCCGGGTTTGAACCAAAGTAATTTTTATGTTGTCCCAAAAATTATTAATAGTCATATTTTTAATTTGGGAATCGTATTCACCCCCCCCCCCCCCCTCTACGATCTCCGGGACCCAACATCCTGACTTAGAGTTAATTCTTTTTTCTTCAAAAGACTCCTTGCTTCATCCCATTCAGGACCAACTTTAGCTTCTATGTCCTTAATTCTATTCCTTCTCTCCATAGCTTGCTGAACACTCTTCCACTTTTTTCTCATTAAATCTTGAGCCTGAACTATGTATTGAGTAACAACTTCATCTACACCAACTAGAAGATAATCATTATCAAAAGCATATTCTTCTGTAAACTCCTCCTCAACATCTATTCCTGCAGCCTTTGTTGTTTCCTCTATTTCCGTCTTAGTAGGAACATCCATTGGCACATAAGGTTAAAATATTTCTCCTTCCTCTAGTTGCTCACTCCAGGCCTATAGAAGATATCTGACTCCCCCTGATTTGTATATTCCATGATCATTTCAGCTCCAACTTTTTCTTGTTCCATTCTCTCCCCCTCAGTTAGGTTATCATCCCTTATGATCGAAGTAATCTGAGCTGTTGAAGTTGATTGAGTAAAAATAGGGACTTTCTGAGCCAGCAGTTGTTGGAATAATTCTTTGATTTCTTTCATTTCAGTTCGCTACTGCTCATGCACTTCCAAAATTTTCCTGATTGAATAGTGAATTTCTGTTACTTGGGCCTCCAGATTAAGAATCATTTGGCTGTATGCTGTGTGTGCATTGTGTGGGGTGTTTGTTTGGTTAGTGGGTGTCTCACTACTCACTGTTACTATTTGAACATGACCCTCAATATTCACACTCGGTTGATTAGGGTCAAGGAATTGAAGATCACTAAGGTTAAGTGTTTCACTCAGCTCCATTATAGCATCTTGATCTTCAGTACCTGTAATAAAATCCTTATCCCTTCTATGGGTAAGTTACCTCTCTGCCTAACCACTGCGGGTGGGGAGAACTCCTTTTTCACCATTGTAGATTATGTAATGATTGGCAGATTTGTAGAATCTGTGATGCCAGTTGAAGCCATTGAAGGCATTACCTGTTCAGACACGCCCAGAACATGTTCTACTACCGAAGCAGCAGATACTCTTTGAATAGAATCAACATCCCCTCTATGGGTGTGTTGTCCCTCCGCCTGACCTGAAAAGGTAGGGATGACCTCCTTGGTAGGAGCTGGAATTTGAATCTCCAAGGGGGTCACCACGTCAGGCCATATAGTGATTGAAAATTGAGAGTCTGTGGTGCCCCGCAAATCCTGTGAAGGCATTTCCACTTGTAGTGGTGATGCTGCTGATGCAGCTACTCCTTGAATGGAGACATTTTCCCTTCTAAAAGAGAGATATTTTTCCACTTCACCCGCTTAGGGAGGGAAAACATCCTTAATAGGATCTGGAGATGTTAAGTCCAGGGGGTCACCTGTAAGAACCCGAATTTTTGTAAACTCCGAATTATGAATGAATAGTAACTTGGAAGTTTTACAAAAAGCATGTTAGCCCACACCATGTAAATGGTGTGGGATTATGAATCCGAAGTTGTATTGTGATAGTACTAAGTAAATAAGTGAATGCATAAGACGTTAGAATTCGAAGATTTTGTCGTTTACTAATTGTTTTGTAATTTACGAGATATCGAGAAATGGAAGATTAAGTTATGACCTCGGGGTTATAATTCCAAGAAATTATATCATGGACATGCTAAGGTATTGTGACTAGTAAATGTTCACATTACAAAGATAGAAATGAGAAGTGTTAATCCTAATTATGCTGTGCTAAATGAGGGATTAAGTATAATTAATTAATGGAAAGTGAAGTGCAATACAAAGAAGCCATACATGCAAGTACGTGCATTGGTAGAGAATTAACTAAAGCAAGTAACTAGAC
Organism: Oenanthe sinensis; assembly: GCA_028671895.1. NCBI lineage: Eukaryota > Viridiplantae > Streptophyta > Magnoliopsida > Apiales > Apiaceae > Oenanthe > Oenanthe sinensis. Next base: position 2,762,303 of record CM053812.1, read on the forward strand.
AAGGCAAGTAACCATGCAAGCAACCAAGGTCAGAGACATGGTTCCCAAAATTAGGGAAAAGTAAGCCATAAAGCTACTTTATCATCTTTGAACAATTGAACCAAGCCATAATTAGCCATTACAAAGATATTATCTCACAAAAATCAGATGCAAGTCAAGTAGCCAAGCAACTTTCTCTCCCCCATTTTCTCTCTTCAGTTCAGAGTTTCAAGAGAGGCAGAGAAAGAAAAATTCATAGTTTCAGTTCTACTCATCCACAACTTACCAAATTTTAACCATAGCTTCTTCACTATATGTAGAAGGTACGTATTAAAGTTCATAATTTTTGGAGGTGTTTTGATTGGGTAAATAAATTGTAGAAATTGAGGCTGAATAGTAACTCCGAAAATTTAAAGTTTTGTTCTTGATGTTTCTTGGTTTCTAAGGATAGATCATGCACTCTTAAGAACTCCAAGCTCTACCTAGGTGTTGTTTGAACTCCAAGAAGGTATGAACACCCTTAAACCCCTATGTTTTGTGTGAGTAGAATGCCATGAAAGTGATAGTAGATGGATCCATGAGCTTGAATGGTAAAGATGAAATGATGTTAGTAAGATGTTGAGTTTTGGTTGAGTTCTTGAAATGATGTTAACATATGATTATGAGATGAGTAGCTTAATGTTGTTAACATGATGGTATGAGTGAGTTGAGTGTTGGTTGTGAATGGATTCACGTTGGTTGAATCCGGAAAACATTACGTTTATAGCCGTCGTAATGGCTATTTTTCGTGAGCACTCTTTTAAACTATAAAACCTGATTTGTCAAGCTCCTGGCCCCTAACACCTCGGACCATGGTTGGATAGTACTTGACTCATAGATCGTTTTGACACTTGTATCATGTTATTCCGACATACGGTTTAAGAGATATATCGATTTTGGTAAAGACAACTAAACCAACCAAAATGTTTCGGAAATCCCTTTTTGTTAATATAAATGGACTACTTAAATGTCACCAAAAATCATGAAATTTTACGAAACATAGTTTGGACAGTGAAAAAGGCCTCTGCAAAATTTTAATAAATATTATTTTAATATTTATTTAATTAATGAATATTATTTAGAATATCCATTAATTGATGAGTATTTATTAATTATAATTAATAAATATTATTTAAATATTTATTAATTAATTTAAAAATTATTTAGGTCTTTAATAATTATTCGAATCTTTCGATAATTATTTTAAATACTTTCCGACCTTCAGAAAATGATTTAAAGATAGTGAGAGATCCATAATATTTTAATTTAATTATTTTATTTTATTCTTTTAATAAGAATAAAATACGTCCAGACTTATCAAAAATGGGGAACTCGGTATAGGAAGTAAATACCTATTTACTTCTCGAAAGCAGTCAAGTTTTGAACCAGTTTCCACAGTAGCAAGAGCTTTTCAACTTATCAAAAGCAGAGAGGTTTCCGACAAACTCCCGAGTCATGGTTTTCAAAATGAATTCAGTCCTTGAGAAAAGAGATTATATGATAAAGATCAACTTGCTTGTGTGGTAAGGCGGCAACATCACTTAATCTGACAGTATATGCTCATAGCTATGAGGGTCTATCAACAAGTACGATATACTTAGGGAACTAGGATTACTTCCGGTTCCAGGTTAGATAGATAAATCTATTAACAAGTATTATATACTTGGGGAGCTTGGATTAATGTTCCAGTTCCAGACTTATAGATTGATTCAGCGGACTTGGAGATAGCGTAAGAGGCCGAGTGACGCATGGTCTAGTACTTTGACCCGTATGCGGTCAAGGGTGATTACCCATTAACGGTAGCGAGTACCGGGGCTCCCCCTTCTACATGTAGAGAAACGGAAGGCTTCCATAGGTTGCTGATGAAGGCTGCCACGTGCTACGACTGATCATCGTGGATGTGTGGTAGCGGGCGTGTTGATGCTCTAGTTACAGTCCCTCCTTCCAATTGGAATTGTGCTACGCACCGTAACGAAAGCCTAGGAGCTGAGTTACCGATGGTGTTGTTAGCGGTAAAACATCCTGAAAGATTCATCTTACTCATTATATTTTAATGAAAGTTATTTTAAACTTCAGTTGTTTGTTCATAATGCTTTTACAAATAACTTACAGCATGTTTTCATAAGGTAATTGATAAAGGAGAAAGCTTACAGATTTACAGCATGTTTTCAGAAGTATATTGTTTATTGCTGAGCTATATTGCTCACCCTTGCTTTTTTTGTATATCACAACACAACAGGACAGCAGGATGCCGCGAATGCGACGCACCGCTAGGAAATGCCCGCGCATTCCGTAGGTTCTTCTCCAACCTACCCCAGGTAGGGAGTAGGAGTAGAAGTAGGATAGGGTACAGTTGTTGATGGTACGCCTTATCTATAAGTATGATCTATGTAAGCTACTTAACAAAAATATGCATTAGCATTCAATACTGTTTCAAGTAGAAACCGCATTGCCTTCATAGGTCACGGAACTTACTTTTGGGATTATAATATTACTCTGATGGATTTATGTATTATATGTGTATTCGTTCTGAGACTATAATCAGTAGGGTGTGTATGTGAACTGTGGGGTCACCGCAGGAGAAAGATTATCATTAAAGATTAAGTTAAATGTATTAACAGCAGGAAAAAGGGACCGTGGCGACCCAGATCTCTGACCCCGGGTCTGGGGGTGCCACAAAAATGGTATCAGAGCGAAAGGTTATAACTCTCAGAATGATAGGAAGCTAAGAACAATAAATCTCATAATATTAATAAGAAACTCTTATCGAGTTCACTGTCGGGCTACTAGATGTAGTGCTGGCATTAAAACCTGCAAGGGAACTTTCAACCTCAGTTAGTAACATCACTTCTTGTACACATAGGTACCTGATGCCCAAGAGGCAGAGGATCATGAGATGCATCACGACGCAGCATTACTAGGCTTAGGAGGTGACCTTACAGCCATTCCGGAGGAGAATCCGGAAGAGGATCCAGCAGAGGATCCGGAGGAGCATCCAGAGGAGGAACCGATGGAGGACTGAGTGAGGGACCACAGGATCCAGACTATGTGTTTCCTACCCCACCCACTGAGACGGAAGAGAACCCTATGGATGATGGTGTTGTCTGGAGGGACATCGAGATGTACCCACTTCCAGTTGTGAGATCTCCTACACCACCCATGCCTCCACTTAGTCCTTTCAGTTCAGAGGACGAGTACGAAGAGCTTACGCATGTCAGGGACGAGCTTTTCACAGATATGCCAGCGGACCTAGACACTCCCCCTCCCCCGTTTTTAGGAGTACCAACAGTCATCCATGAATACATGATGGGTCAGCTTACTACAGAGATTGCTTTGGCAGATGGTCGCGTTGCTGAGCTGAGGCGTCAGCTGGCCGCTTAGCGTGAGCTTAGGGTTGCTCAACAGGGAGGCTTGATGCCTACCACCTCCCAGCAGATGAGGACAACGGTTACCAGGATTGAGATGAGGGCCCGTGATCGTATGCGGAGTTTACCTACCAGGAGAGACGGTACAGTGAGCTTGCGAGAGGCAGATGCTATTTGGGCCGATGCTATGATGCAGGTCCAGGACTTGACCCGCCCCACGGGGTAGCCCGAGAGGAGGCTAATGACTTTTGGTAAAAAATGCCTGTGGCACTAGCATTTTGAGGATTCGGTGATGCAGTAGTGTCGTTGTTTCTGGCCACTTGTTAGGCATTTTGATCATCTATATTATGTTTAGTTCCAGACTTGAATTTCCTGTTGTTGACTATGACATTCAGTGGTTGCGACCAAGGATCGCCATTTGTATATATTTGTATTACTTTCAGTTCCGTATATCTATCCTTAAGCATTGTCACATATACTCTACTGTCAAATATTGCCGCAAATTGGTTAGTGTTTTGAGAAGGATTATGAAACCTATATTGGTGAGTAGTGGTTACTAAGGATTATGATCTAAGTTATTCTGACAAAAATTTTCTTAATAAATGTCAGAACAATGCCTCCTAGACGCGTGGGAACGAGAGCACACCCAGTCGAGTCTGTGGCTCAGGTTAGCAATAACCAAGAAGAGGAAAATCGAAACCCCCCAGAGGAAGAGGAAAATGATATTGGTAACAATGAATTGGATGAGCAAGATTATGAAGAAGAGGAATATGAGAATACCCAAGAGGAAGAAGAGCAAGATGGGGGGTCAGATGGAGAAGTTTGTGAGGTTCCTCAGGCAGAACTTGAATCACCAACCCCCACATCCTAGACAATCAGTGGCGAATGCTTTTAAAGCCTTTAAGTCAGTAAAACCACCAGAGTTCCGAGGGACGATAGATCCAGTCGAGGCAAGAGCCTGGCTGAAGGAAATAGAGAAATCATTCGAGATAATGGATACTGAGGACGCCCAAAAGACTATCTTTGCCACTTATCTCCTCAAGGAAGAGGCTCACTTTTGGTGGGAAGCTAAGAAAAACTTGGAAGCAGATGTCGTCATCACTTGGGCAAGATTCAGCGAGCTGTTCTTGGAAAAGTATTTCCCTAGGTTCATGGAAACTCAGATGGAGCTAAAATTTTTGGAGCTAAAACAGGAAAACTTGATAGTGGCGGAGTATGAAGCCAAGTTTACAGAACTGTCAAGGTTTGTGCCAGACTTCGTGAACACAGAAGCTAAGCGAGCTAGAAGGTTTCAACAAGGGCTGAAGTAGTGGATTCAGAATAGGGTAGCAGTATTTGAGATTATCGATTATGCCATAATAGTACAGAAGGCCTCGATCGTGGAGGCAGGAAATGAGCAGATATCTAAGAGCAAGGAAATGAAGAAGATGAAGTTTGAAAGCCATAGAGGAAGTTCCGCGAGCGGAGGTTTTCCAAGCAAGGTCAACCGAGGGGCAGTATCGCAACCAGCGAGGAGCACAGGGTTTAGAAATTTTGGGAGTGGCAGTACTGTCCAGAATAGCCGACCAGCCGGGGTTTCTCACTTCAGCCAATCCCGACCACCAACACCAGAATGTAAGAGTTGTGGAAGGAAGCATCTTCGCACCTATCTCAAGGGGTCAACAGATTGTTTCAAATGTGGGCGAGCAGGACACTATGCTAGTAACTGCCCTCAGAATGGGTTGCAGTGCTTTCAGTGTGGAATGGCGGGGCACATGAAAAAGGATTGCATGGCACTAGCACCCACAATGTCCAGGATGAGCGGGACAGCTTCTAACAGGCCCCCAACAGCAAGGACCTTCAATATGACAGTGAAGAATGCCGTGCAAGACGCGGACGTTATAGTAGGTACCCTTCTCCTTAATACTGTCAGCGTAAATGTTTTATTTGATTCTGGAGCAACTAGGTCCTTTGTGTCTAAGGATTTGGCATGCAAGTTAAAACTTAAAGCAAAACCTTTGAGAGAATTGTTGCAAGTAGAGATAGCCAACCGGGAAGTAATTCCAGTTAGTCAGGTATACCCAAACTGTAATTTAGAGATAGATGGGAAAACTTTTGGGGTAGATCTAATCCCTTTTCAGCTAGGAGAGTTTGATGTCATTCTGGGAATGGACTGGTTGTCAAGTAGCGGTGCGCAGATTGACTGTGAAAAGAAAAAGATCAGATTGAAAGTGCGAGGAGGGAAGGATGTCTTGTTCAATGGACAACGACAAGTCTGAAAATTTTTAAACATAGCCCAGACCGAGAGATTGTTACGAAAAGGGTGTGAGGCTTACCTAGCCCACGTGGTAGACACCCTCAAGAGATGCCTAAACTTAGAGACCTTCGAGTGGTGGCCGAATTCGAGGATGTATTCCCCGAGGATCTTCCAGGACTACCACCCGACCGGGAAATAGAGTTTGCAATCGAACTATCCCCAGGAACGGCGCCAGTTTCAAAGGCCATGTATCGTTTAGCCCCAGTAGAAATGAAGGAACTAGCCACCCAACTACAAGAATTATTAGAACTAGGAATGATAAGGTCGAGCGTGTCACCATGGGGTGCGCAATATTATTCGTAAAGAAGAAAGACGGCAGCATGTGACTATGCATAGACTACCGAGAGCTGAACAAGCTAACGATCAAGAACAAGTATCCCCTACCAAAGATTAATGACCTGTTCAACCAATTGAAAGACGCGGTGTATTTTTCCAAGATTGACCTCAGGACGGGGTATCATCAACTAAAGATTAAGCCCGAGGACATACCAAAGACAGCATTTCGCAACAGATATGGGCACTACGAGTTTTTGGTAATGTCGTTTGGATTAACCAATGCCCCAGCAGCTTTCATGGATTTGATGAACCGAGTTTTCAAGAAATAATTGGACAAGTTCGTCATTGTTTTCATCGATGATATTTTGATCTATTCAAAGACCAAAGAAGAACACGCCGAACATCTGAGAATAGTTCTAGAGATCTTAAGGGAGGAAAGGTTGTTTGCCAAATTCTCGAAATGTGAATTTTGGCTCAGAGAAGTCCAATTTTTGGGACATGTAGTAAGCAGCGAAGGGATACTAGTCGACTCGGCCAAGATAGAAGCCATTTTCAATTGGGAAAGACCTACCACACCAACCGAAGTAAGAAGTTTCGTGGGACTGACAGGTTATTACCGGAGATTCGTGCAAGATTTTGCCAAGATAGCCTCCTCACTGAGTCGGCTTACTCGGAAGATGGAAAAGTTTAATTGGACCGAGAAATGTGAGGAAAGCTTTCAAGAATTGAAGAAGAGATTAATAACAGCTTCAGTGTTAGCACTACCTGACGGAAAGGGGGATTTCGTAATCTACAGCGATGCCTCGCATAAGGGATTAGGGTGCGTGCTTATGCAGCACGACAAGGTGATTGCTTATGCATCACGACAATTGAAGGAATATGAAATAAGGTATCCCACTCATGACTTAGAACTAGCCGCGATAGTCTTCGCATTGAAAATTTGGAGGCACTACTTGTATGGCGAGAAATGTGAAATCATTACGTACCATAAGAGCCTAAAGTATATTTTCACACAGAAGGAATTGAACATGAGGCAAAGGAGGTGGCTGGAGTTGATTAAGGATTATGACTGCGAAATTCTCTATCACCTAGGGAAGGCCAATGTAGTGGCCGATGCCCTTAGTAGGAAGGAAAGACTTAAGATGATGACCTCTTCGGAGAAGCTGATTAACGAGTTTGAAAAGATGGAAATTGAGGTGAAGGTTGCCAGAAAGGGCACAGAAGGATTATTTGAGATTAGGATGCAACCCCCATTGATAGAAAAGATCAGATTGTGCCAAGAAAGGGAGCGAGTAGACGAATGGAAGTCCCTGACTGGAGAAGAAATAAAGTGCGAGAGGGACAATAAGGGAATAATGAGATATGCCTCCAGAATCTGGATTCCAAATGTGCGAGAATTGAAGGATGAGATTCTGCATGAAGGACACAATTCGAGGTATTCAATTCATCCGGGTGGCACCAAGATGTATAAGGATTTGAAAGAGATTTACTGGTGGCCGATCCTGAAAAAGGACGTGGTGGAATGGGTAAGCAAATGTTTGACGTGTCAAAGAGTGAAAGTAGAACACCAGAGACCTAGTGGTCATCTACAGCCCCTGGAAATCCCCGAGTGGAAGTGGGAACAGATAGCAATGGACTTTGTAGTAGGTTTGCCGAGAACGAGCACCAACCACGATGCGATATGGGTGATCGTAGATTTCCTAACCAAGTCAGCTCATTTTCTTCCAATTAATGAAAGGTATACAGTAGACCGACTAGTAGAGATTTACATCAAGGAAATTGTAGTGCGACATGGAGTTCCCGTGTCCATAGTATCGGACCGAGATCCAAGGTTCAACTCAAGATTCTGGAGAAGTTTTCAAGAATGTGTGGGGACTAAGCTGAAAATGAGCACAACTTATCATCCCCAAACGGATGGGCAGAGCGAGCGAACCATTCAGACATTAGAGGATATGCTAAGGGTGTGCGTAATAGATTTTAAAGGAAGCTGGAATGATCACTTACCTTTAATCGAGTTTGCCTACAACAACAACTACCACGCCAGCAAAGGTATGCCCCCTTATGAAGCCCTATATGGGAGAAAGTGTCGCTCCCCATTGTGTTGGGAGGAAGTAGGAGAGCGGAAGATATTGGGACCCGAACTGGTCCAGAAAATGAGAGAAATAATAGAGGTCATCCGGAGCCGATTGATGGCAGCACAAGACTGACAAAAGAAGTATGCCGATCAGACCAGGAAAGACAGAGAGTACGAAGTGGGAGACTCAGTACTTCTGAATGTTTCCCCATGGAAAGGATTAATGAGATTTGGAAAGAAAGGAAAGCTGAGCCTAAGATACATTGGGCCATTCGAGATCTTAAAATGTATTGGGAAAGTAGCCTATGAATTGGCCCTACCCCCAAAGTTGCAACAAGTCCACAATGTGTTCCATGTGTCTATGCTGAGAAAGTATAATGTAGATGCCAGGCATGTAATAGAGTATGAGCAGGTAGACCTACAACCAGATCTTACCTATGTGGAACGACCGGTGGAAATCTTAGACCGAAAGGAACAAGTGCTCAGGAACAAAGCGGTCAAGCTAGTAAGAGTCTTGTGGAGAAACCAGAACACTGAAGAATCAACATGGGAACTAGAAAGTGCAATGTTAGAAAAGCACCCTCACTTGTTTTCAGTATAGATTCTGTGACGGAATCCCTTTAAGTAAGGGAGACTGTAAGAACCCGAATTTTAGTGAACTCCGAATTATGAATGAATAGTAACTTGGAAGTTTTACGAAAAGCATGTTAGCCCACACCATGTAAATGGTGTGGGATTATGAATCCGAAGTTGTATTGTGATAGTACTAAGTAAATAAGTGAATGCAAAAGTCGTTAAAATCTGAAGATTTTGTCGTTTACTAATTGTTTTGTAATTTACGAGATATCGAAAAATGGAAGATTAAGTTATGACCTCGGGGTCATAACTCAAAGAAATTATAACATGGACATGCTAAGGTATTGTGACTAGTAAATGTTCACATTACAAAGATAGAAATGAGAAGTGTTAACCCTAATCATGCTTTGCTAAATGAGGGATTAAGTATAATTAATGAATGGAAAGTGAAGTGCACTACAAAGAAGCCATGCATGCAAGTACTTGCATTGGTAGAGAATTAACTAAAACAAGTAACTGGACGAGGCAAGTAACCATGCAAGCAACCAAGGTTAGAGACATGGTTCCCAAAATTAGGGAAAAGTAAGCCATAAAGCTACTTTATCATCTTTGAACAATTCAACCAAGCCATAATTATCCATTACAAAGATATTATCTCACAAAAATCAGATGCAAGTCAAGTAGCCAAGCAACTTTCTCTCCCCCATTTTCTCTCTTCAGTTCAGAGTTTCAAGAGAGGCAGAGAAAGAAAAATTCATAACTTCTGTTCTCTCATCCAAAAATCACCGAATTTTAACCATAGCCTCTTCACTATAATACCTATTAAATTGCATAATTTTTGGAGGTGTTTTGATTGGGTAAATAAATTGTAGAAGTTGAGGATGAATAGTAACTCCGAAAATTTATAGTTTTGTTCTTGATGTTTCTTGGTTTCTAAGGATAGATCAAGCACTCTTAAGGACTCCAAGCTCTACCTAGGTGTTGTTTGAACCCAATAAGGTATGAACACCCTTTAACCTTTGTGTTTTGTGTGAGTAGAATGCCATGAAAGTGATAGTAGATGGATCCATGAGCTTGAATGGTAAAGATGAAATGATGTTAGTAAGATGTTGAGTTTTGGTTGAGTTCTTGAAATGATGTTAGAATATGATTATGAGATGAGTATCTTAATGTTGTTAACATGATGGTATGAGTAAGTTGAGTGTTGGTTGTGAATGGATTCACGTTGGTTGAATTCGGAAAACGTTACGTTTATAGCCGTCGTAATGGCCATTTTTCATGAGCACTCTTTTAAATTGTAAAAACCGATTTGTCAAGCTCTTGGCCCCTAACACCTCTAACCACGGTTGGATATTACTTGACTCATAGATCTTTTTGACTCTTGAATCATGTTATTCTGACATACGGTTTAGGAGATAAATCGATTTTAATAAAGACAACTAAACCAACCAAACTGTTTCGGAAATCCCTTTTTGTTAAAATAAATGGACCACTTAAAGTCACCCAAAATCATGAAATTTTAAGGGAACATAGTTTGGACAGTGTACAAGGCCTCTGCAAAATATCATGACCAGATGAGAAAATTTCGATTTTATAAAATTATTGAAGCCGGGCAGGTTCAATGACAAACCTTAAAGGAGAATGAATGAATAAAGGATTTAAGTATCTATGTAAAGTGACAAGTAGGAAGGTGTCATTGACCCATGAATTGACTTAAGTGATTAACATATGTCCTTAAGGTAAAGTAACTCTAGAATGAAAGGTCTAACTTATGTCAAGCTCATGGTTCGTGCATGCGTGACATTAGTGGTTAAATAACCAATAACTAATGAAACGTTCTAATTGATTTATATAGATCGTCTGTCAAGCCCCCGCACCTCGACGAACCCCAGGACCTCAGGAAATTTTTCAAAACTCGTACCTAATGTACTATTGTTTTGTCGAAAGACTGTTGTTGTTGTGATATAACTGTATGTTGAAAAGTAAGAACAGTCTTATGTATTGTTACATATTTCGCAAATGTTTCGGTTATATGCTATAAGAAATATAGATATAAGACGGTAAAAGAAAAAGGCTCTAAGTGCATAACGAGTTATGTATTTTCGAACGTAGACCGGGAGTCGAAAGGTTATGTTAAGTACTGTCGTAATCCGGACGAAGCCGGAGACATATTATTTTGAAAAGACAATATAAATATTTCGATGTTTATATTTTGATATTCTTTTGATAAAAGAATTAAATGAGGATAATAAATATTATTTTAATATTTATTTAATTAAGGAATATTATTTTGAATATTCATTTGAAGGAGATAATAAATATTATTTTAATATTTATTTAATTAATGAATATTATTTAGAATATTCAGTAATTGATGAGTATTTATTAATTATAATTAATAAATATTATTTAAATATTTATTAATTAATTTAAAAATTCATTTACAAATTATTTAGGTCTTTAATAATTATTCGAAGTTTTCGATAATTATTTTAAATACTTTCCGACCTTCACAAAATGATTTAAAGATAGTGAGAGCTCCCTAATATTTTAATTTAATTATTTTATTTTATTCTTTTAATAAGAATAAAATACGTTCAGACTTATCAAAAATGGGGAACTCAGTATAGGAAGTAAATACCTATTTACTTCTCGAAAGCATTCAAGTTTTGAACCAGTTTCCACAGTAGCAAGAGCTTTTCAACTTATCAAAAGCAGAGAGATTTCCGACAAACTCCCGAGGCATGGTTTTCAAAATGAATTCATTGAAAGTGTTTGACCTAAAACCAATCATGTATGATGAGTTAGGAAAAACTTTCTGCTACTCTTATTTAATTTCATTTGATAATAATAAAGTATTTATTTATTATGTTACGGGCTTAATCTATTTGAAGTGTATTAAATAAGATGTTCCATAATTTAGAGCAAAGCTTCTAGAATTATAATGAGATTGTAATAATGAGATCTAGAAGATAATAGCTTTAGACTTAAACAGTTCCTGATCATAGGATAACTAATTGGAAATTGGTAAATCCGTAAAGATCGGTACATACTATGCTAGCTCTCTTAGGAGGATGTCTGTTTTCATAGACATTTGTGTGGTGACACTATATCTAGTATGTAGGTGCTTATTAAGGAATAAGTTCACTGAACATGACTCGATAAGTAGAACAACTAATGAAGTTTACTCACGTGTTGATAGTTGTTTATTAAGTAAATAGTTGTACAAGTATCCTTAGACTTGAGATCGTTAGAGTAATCTCGTACACAATGATTTATGCTTTGGTTTAGTCCTTAGTCTCTAGGACATTCATTAGGTCCATTCTGGGCATAGTGATTTGTGTATGGAGATAGTTAACGGATTAATAAAGGATCTGCCCCTTCCAATAAAGGAAATGAATATCCTATATTATTCTTAGATATGCAAGTTCAGGAATCTCTAACCAGAGTGAATGAAATTAGAAAGAGTTTCTAATTTGCATTAAAAGGAACTTTGCATTATGAATAAGAAATCATATGATTAAATTAGATAGGCTTGACACGAGTTCCATGCCTTGTATTTAATCGGGATATTGAAGGGTAGAAGGAATTAATTGTACGGTAACTAATTACTGAGAGGTTCTAAGTATTCTAAGCAATGATTTCGTATTATCTGGATAGTCGCGATATGTTGAGAAACATCACTCACGATGTAGAATAAATATAATTAATCAGATTAATTATATTTAATGAATTAATAGAATTCATATAAATAATAAATAAAATGTTTATTATTATTTATTTCTACTACCGGCTTAATATTGAACCTAAAGAGTCACACCATAAAAGCGATTAAATTATAGATGAAGGAATAATTAATAATATCTAGTCATTATTTATTTATGAAATAAATAATTACTTAGCAAATTTTATAAATTAATTAAATGAGATTTAATTGATTATAAATTATTTAAGATAAGATCTTAATATTATTAATTAAATATTTAATTAATGTAATTAAATATGAAGAGAGAATAATTTTCTAAAAGAGTTTAGAAAAGGGAATTAATGATTAAAATAGTTTTAATCATTAACTAATTAATTAATTAGATTAATTAATTAAAAGGGGAATTAATAATAATATATTTATAGAAAATATCTCAGCTGAGATATTTGCCTATAAATATAGGATTATAAACGCTAATACTCGAACCCTAATATTTATGAGAAATATTTTAAAAGGGAGGCAACCCTAATTTCCTCTCTAGCCTCCTCCTTCATCTTTTAGTTTGATTCTTGGTGGATATCTTTAGAGCACTCCACACTTGAGGGGTGATTGCAAGGATTGAAGAACAAGATCTTCTCTAGCTGTTGCCGGAAAGCAATCGAGGTATTCTTCAATTTATAAAATAGTTTTGTATCTATATGTATGTATACATAGGAATATATGCAAATAAATGTTATTCAATGCTTCCGCTGGTGCATAAATTCCTTCAATGGTATCAGAGCATAGGTTGTATGCATATAGATTCGTGGTCAAGTTTCATAATTTTATGAGCATGTATGTATTTATTATGATTTATACAAGCAATATCATGTTTTAATTATGATTAATATGATACTGTTCATCAAAATTGTTTTGATAATTTTCCTGGGTTCTATAAGTGTTGTAGATCGTCCAGGTAATTTTTCATAATTTTCTGATGCGTAGAATATTTATTATGAATTTTGAAAGCAATAATAATGATTTAATTATGATTAATTCATTACTGTTCCTCAAAATTTATTTTATATTTTTCATGTGTTCTATAAGTGTTGTAGATCGTCCAAGTATTTTTAGAATATTTTTCTGAGCAATAGATTATTTATTATGGATTTTTAAAGTTGTTTTTAATTAATTCATAATTAAATAATAATATCTGGGGAAAAAAAGATGTAATGCATTCTGCGCACGCGTTACAAGCTAAAAAAGGGTTTTTGGCTTGTAACGCATACCCGAGATGCGTGACAGGGTGTCTTGCATGCGCCTGCCGCACGTGCGCGTATGTGGATGCGTCATAAACTTCTCGGGACGCGTGCGGGCGCGTGAGAGCTCAGAATGGGGCGTGTAATATACCATTGGATTCTTTTTTCCGAGACGGATCTAATGGTATATTACAATAATTTTTCTGAAATTGTTTCAGACTGTTAGAGCTTCCAAAATTGTTTTAAAGCAAGTTTTAACTGTTTTAAGTTGCTTTTAAATACACCATGTGATACATGGAGATGTATAATGCTTATATGTTGTAATATATGATTTAACATGCCTACCTTATGTTTATTCGTGATTATATATATGTGATATATGCTTGAATTATCATGAGATGATAGATTTAGGTGAACTTAATTAACATAAGGCGTATGTTAGACAATCTAGAATAGTGAAATTGTTTCGTGACCTTTATTTACATATTATGAATACAATCATGAGATTTTTGTGTTTATGAAACACGTGATTGAATATGAATTTTCAACTTAAGTGAAAGGATGATTCTGTCAAACAACAGATGTTCTATCTGTAAGAAAGGGGGTTATTAAGAGACGCCTCTTGACAATACTCCACCCCTGGCCTGGGATGACTCCAAGTATCAAGAGTTGATTTGAAATAGTTAATCCAATCTAAAAGAATCTCTTTATAATATGATTATGATTGTAACATAATATAATCCCTTAAAATATAAAGAATATCAAGTAGTAATTGGTCATAAAACACAAAGGGCTTGTGTTGGTCATAGCCTTCCAACATAATAGAAAGTATTTCTTGTTTTTAAAACTCTGTCGTTTCATGCTACAGCCGAGGGCGTTGTTTTCGAAAGAAGAGATACTTGTCTATAACATGAAATGTGTATGATGAATTGGAATCTTATGGTCGTTACGTGCTACAGCCGTAGGCTATTTGAAACTAGTTTAATTATACGAGATGTTGGGATTGACTTGACTTAGAATATTGAGTTTGTCATGCCACAGCCGTGACTCAAGTATTCAAGAGGCTAAAGTAAGATTAGGGAATAACATGAGATGTAGCTGACAAGAGTTGTCTGCCTATTGAACGTTACATGGCGTTTCGTGCTACAGCCGAGGTTGTGTGATGGAATGTAGGATCTCTATCCCACTATCATTATGAATGCTTAATTTCAATAAGGGGTATAGAAATTAGATAGAATAGTGGGAGGCACTTATGAATAAAGACCCGATTCATATGGTGTTTTAGATAATGAAATAAAGTATTTGCTAAATGTTGTTATGTGTTTATTATTTGCAGATTTACTATATACATAATGTCTTCTGCACTATCACTCCGTTGCATGCTCGATGCACACAAATTAACTGGTCCCAACTATGCTGATTGGCTTCGAAACCTGAGAATTGTTCTCAGGATTGAGAAGAAGGAATATGTACTAGACTCACCTAAACCTGCTGAACCTGCTCAGGATGCACATAATGATGAACATATTGTGTATCGTAATTGGATAGATGATGCAAGAGTTGCATAGTGTGTTATGCTGGGATCCATGAATGATGAGCTCCAAAAGCAACACGAGCATATGGATGCTCACTCTATCCTTATGCATCTTCAAGATTTGTATGATGTGGTAGGAAAGACATCTCGATATGAGATATCGAAGGAGTTGTTCCGTTGTAGGATGATTGAGGGATCATCTGTGAATGTTCATGTGCTCAAGATGATCAATTTGATTGAGCGTCTTGGACAACTTGGATTTGTCATGGATGGGGAGATGAGTCAAGATCTGGTCTTGCAATTACTTCCAGATTCATTCTCGTAGTTCGTTGTGAAATTTCACATGAACAAGTTGGATGTCAGCTTGCCTGAACTCCATAACATGCTGAAAACTGCTGAGTCGAATTTTCCCACAAAGAAGAGTTCTATTCTTCTAATTGGTGAAGGCTCTAACCCTAAGAAGAGGAAGAGGAGCCCTCCTAAGAAGAAGAAGAAGGTAGGTGAGAAAAGGCCAGTTCTGCCAAAAGCTGAAGATCCCAAAAGCAAAGCTGTTTGCTTTCACTGCAACAAAGTGGGGCACTGGAAGAGAAACTGTAAGGCTTACCTTGTAGAATTGAAGAAGAAGAAGGGTGGTGAGACTACCGCTTCTGCTTCAGGTATGTTCATGATCGAACTAAATATGTCACTTAATCAAACTTCTACTTGGGTATTATATACCGCCTGTGGTTCTCACATTTGCAATTCATTGTAGGGACTAATGAGAAGTAAGACTCTTGAAGAAGAGGAGGTGATCCTACGTATGGGCAATGGAGCAAGAGTTGCTGCTGTAGCTGTAGGATCGTTTGATTTACTTATGCCTACGGGCAAGACTATTATTTTGGATAATTGTTATTTTGTTCCCTCAATTGTGAGGAATATTATTTCTATTCCCATGTTAGACTTGGATGGTTTTTTGTTTGGTATTGAGAATAATAAATGTTCAAGTTTTAGAAATAATGTTCTTTATGGTGTTGGTATTTTAAATAATGGTTTGTATGTATGTGACGTAGAACATAGTTTACTTCAAAATTGAACATAGTAATAAAAGAAAAAGAGATGATGAAAATCCCACCTACTTGTGGCACTGCAGACTTGGTCATATTTGTGAAAATAGACTTAAGACATTGCATAAGGAAGGTGATGTATTGAAATACTGCAAGCGCACAGTGGTTAATTGTAGCAATCACAGATCGATCCTCAGAGACTATGAAATTTCCAAACCCTAACAAATAAATCAGGCAGACTAGACACATAATGTTGAGATGAGATTTAATTAACCTAATAAGCAAATAAGATCAAATAAATATGAAAAACCTAGGAATCATAATCCATGAATTAATCACAATTAATATCCAACTTGCCCTAAAAATCAATTCTCTTTCTTCAATAAATAAATATCAATTAACGAGACAAGCATATACTATGAAACTTATTATCTAACAATAACCCATCAAAACTTCATAGAACAAGCATAGGCTATGAAAAATAAATTTGGTAACAATAATATATCAAAATCACTTTGTTAATTAAACAATTAAGCACCAAGAAAAATTATGAGACTCAAATAATAAGAACAAACAAATACTAAAAATAATCAACTAACTCCACCTTCATCCTAGGGTAAGTGAATTAGCTAGACATGCTTGAAGAAGAAAAAAAAAAGCAACTAATATAAGACATGCAAATAACAAATAACATAAAAAGTGTTTGAGAGATAAAAACTTTTTTGTATTGAAAGAGCAAGAAAATAAAAGTACTCTACTCCTACTCCTAACTATTGAAAACTAAAGTTAAAATTAAGGTTCAAGGGTCAGGTGTTGAAATACAAGAGAGGAGACCCATATATATAGGGGAAATAATGTAGGTTTTCTATATTGATTATAAATTGAATTCTAAATATTTCCTTCTATTTCTTTTTCTTCTCCAATAAACATTCGATTTTATCTCCTTTTTCTTTGCCTCCAAGTAATCTCCACTTCCTTCCTTGTATTTTCCTTTTTCTGTTACAATTCTGATTTTAATTAATTTCCTACAAAACAAAATAAAAATAATTAATTAACTAATAAAATTATGAAAACAAACATAAAATAGGTATTAAAGATGTATAAATTATGGACCTATCAGAAGGGTTATTAGAACCTTTTGATTTTGAATCATATCCTACATGCGAGTCTTGTCTGTTAGGCAAAATGACCAAATCTCCATTTAGTGGACATGGAGAAAGAGCTGCGGAGTTGTTTGGATTGGTATATACAGATGTGTGTGGGCCGATGTCCACGCAAGCCATGGGTGGATTTTCATACTTCATTACTTTTACAGATGATCGATCTAGATTTGGATATGTGTATTTGATGAAATACAAATCCGAAGCCTTTGAAAAGTTCAAAGAATATAAGTATAAAGTAGAGAAACAAACCAAGTATAGTATTAAAACCCTTCGATCAGATCGAGGAGGTGAATACTTAAGTGGCGAGTTTCTAGATTATCTCAAAGAAAATGGTATAGTCTCTCAATGGACTCCCCCGGCCACTCCCCAGTTGAATGGAGTATCCGAAAGGAGAAATCGAACTTTGTTGGACATGGTTCGATCCATGATGAGCTATACAGATCTTCCAATATCACTTTGGGGTTATGCATTGGAAACATCAGCATATATATTGAACAAGGTGCCTTCCAAATCTGTTCCTCAAACTCCGTATGAGATATGGAAAGAAAGGAAACCGAGTTTTAAGCACGTTAAGATTTGGGGATGTCCGGCTTATGTCAAGAAAGTTAACCCCGATAAGCTAGAATCTCGATCCGTGAAATGTAGGTTTGTAGGATATCCTAAAGAGGCTTTAGGGTATTACTTTTACACCGAACAAAGGGTGTTTGTCTCCCGACATGCTACCTTCCTGGAAAAACAGTTTATCCTTGAAGGGAATAGTGGGAGCAAGATTGAACTTGATGAAGTTCATGAAGAACAAACTACTACGGTTCAAGAGGAAACACCTATTCATATTGAACAACCTTGCGTAGAACAGCCCATCCGTAGATCACAAAGGGTGTCTCACCAACCTGAGAGGTATTATGGCCTTGTCATTGAGAATGACAATGAATTGGCGGTCATTGATGGAGACGACCCTATGACCTTCAACGAGGCTGTGAGTAGTGTTGACTCAGAGAAATGGCAGAGTGCCATGAAATCCGAAATGGACTCCATGTATGCCAACCAAGTATGGACTTTGGTAGAGCACCCAAGGATATGAAGCCTATAGGGTGCAAGTGGGTATACAAGAGAAAGATTGGAGCAAATGGCCAGGTAAAGACATACAAGGCTAGGCTCGTGGCAAAAGGATTCAAACAAAGACAAGGGATTGACTTTGATGAAACTTTTTCCCCTGTAGCCTTGCTCAAATTAATTCGGATTTTACTTGCTATTGCAGCTTACTATGACTATGAGATCTGACAAATGGACGTAAAAACGGCTTTCCTCAATGAGGAACTTGAAGAAGAAGTGTATATGACATAGCCAGAGGGTTTTATTTCCAAAGGAAATGAACATCTAGTATGTAAGCTACTACGAACCATATATGGGTTAAGGCAAGCTTCTCGAAGATGGAACATTCATTTTGATGAGACAATCAAAGAGTTTGATTTTATCAAAAACATAGATGAACCATGTGTCTAAAAGAAGGGTAGTGGGAGCGCAGTAACATTTCTTATTTTGTATATAGATGACATACTTTTAATAGGAAATGACATACCAATGCTGCAATCAGTAAAAATGTGGCTATCAAAGAACTTCACCATGAAGGACTTGGGAGAAGCGTCCTACATTCTTGGTATGAAGATCTATAGAGATAGATCAAGAAGAATGATAGGTCTCACCCAAGGTACGTACATCGATAAGGTGCTTAAAAGGTTTAGCATGGAAAACTCCAAGAGAGGTCTCATACCGATGAGCCATGGAGTCTCCCTTTCTGACAAGATGTCTCCTAAGACACCTGAAGAAAGAGAGCGTATGAGTAGGATTCCTTATGCATCGGCAATAGGATCTATCATGTACGCGATGTCATGTACTAGACTTGATGTTGCTCACTCAATTAGTGTGACTAGCAGATATCAGTCAAATCCATGTGAAGACCACTGGAAAGCAGTGAAGAACATCCTTAAGTACTTGAGAAGGACTAAGGATATTTTTCTTGTTTTTGGTGGGTCTGAGTTGAAAATAGAGGGTTATACTGACTCTAGTTTTCAGTCAGAGTGTGATGATAGTACATCCATGTCAGGGTATGTGTTTACTCTAAATGGTGGGGCGATTAGTTGGAGCTGACTCCACAGCAGAAGCAGAGTATATAGCTGCAAGTGAGGTTGCAAAGGAAGCTGTTTGGATGAAGAAATTTGTTTGTGAGTTGGGAGTAGTTCCTGGCATAGAGGGGCCTATTGTGTTATATTGTGACAATAACGCTGCAATAGTTCAAGCCAAGGAACCGAGGTCTCACAAGAATACCAAACATATATTGCGGCGGTTTTATTTGATTAGGCAGATCATTGAAAGATGAGATGTCAAGATCGAAAGAGTTGACACACATAACAACATAGCAGACCCGTTCACGAAGCCGCAGTCTCAGTTAAATTTTGATCGTCATAAGGAGCGGATGGGTATTAGATACCAGAGTGATTGGCTTGAGGCCAAGTGGGAGATTGAAAGTGTTTGACCTAAAACCAATCATGTATGATGAGTTAGGAAAAACTTTCTGCTACTCTTATTTAATTTCATTTGATAATAATAAAGTATTTATTTGTTATGTTACGGGCTTAATCTATTTGAAGTGTATTAAATAAGATGTTCCATAATTTAGAGCAAAACGTCTAGAATTATAATGAGATTGTAATAATGAGATCTAGAAGATAATAGTTTTAGACTTAAACAGTTCCTGATCATAGGATAACTAATTGGAAATTGGTAAATCCTTAAAAATCAGTACATACTATGCTAGCTCTCTTAGGAGGATGTCTGTTCTCATAGACATTTGTGTGATGACACTATATCTAGTATGTAGGTGCTTATTAAGGAATAAGTTCACTGAACATGACTCAATAAGTAGAACAACTAATGGAGTTTACTCACGTGTCGATAGTTGTTTATTAAGTAAATAGTTGTACAAGTATCCTTAGACTTGAGATCGTTAGAGTAATCTCGTACACAATGATTTATGCTTTGGTTTAGTCCTCAGTCTCTAGGACATTCATTAGGTCCATTCTGGGCATAGTGATTTGTGTATGGAGATAGTTAACAGATCAATAAAAGATCTGCCCCTTATAGTAAAGGAAGTGAATATCCTATGTTATTCTTAGATATGCAAGTTCAGGAATCTCTGGCCAAAGTGAATGAAATTAGAAAGAGTTTCTAATTTGCATTAAAAGGAACTTTGCATTATGAATAAGAAATCATATGATTAAATTAGATAGGCTTGACACGAGTTCCATGCCTTGTATTTAATCGGGATATTGAAGGGTAGAAGGAATTAATTGTACGGTAACTAATTACTGACAGGTTCTAAGTATTCTAAGCAATGATTTCGTATTATCTGGATAGTCGCGATATGTTGAAAAGCATCACTCAAAATGTAGAATAAATATAATTAATCAGATTAATTATATTTAATGAATTAATTATATTTAAAGAATGGAGCATGAATCTAGACACTGTCTCCAGGTCCATGTCGAGCAAAACAAGTGGCTGGAATGAAGTGTCAGCATACATCAGGAGGATAGTGCATTCCATGGTGCACAATTACAGAATTGATGTTGGAAAGCTCTTGATTCCCCTGTTCAAGCTGGTGCTGGGAAAGAAAGAAGCCAGAAAACCGGTAATTTACTATCCTAGATTTTTTATGCCTATAATTAACTCTGTTGTAGGCATAATTAATTTAGATAGTGTTCAATGCATGGAGTCCCCAACACTAAAGAAAAATACTCATTCTTTGTTAACCAGTAAACCACTTAACACTGAATTGAGTCTGTTCATAACTGATTTCATGCTTGCAACAATAAAAAGTTCAAATTTAAAAATTATTGGGGACTACCATATATTTTCTTTGAAGGATGAGAATGGTGTTGACCTCTCCATTCCCAACCCACACTCTAAACCTTTTGAAGGAGTCCGGCCTTCTAGAGTCACCATGTATATAAGCCAAGGGTCTGGTTCCTCTCAAAAGGACCAGACTTCTAAAAGGATGAGAAACACTCAACCTATGATAGAAACCTTTCCACATGTAGGTGGTGAAACTACACTAGATGCAGTAAATAAGGGTGGTAGTCAGTTCACAGACCCCATAGAGGGCCTTGGTGAGCCTAAGAGAAAGAAGGCAAGTGTATCAACCTCTGTCAGCCAGGGTGTGTCCTCTCAAAAGGGAACATCTCTTAAAATAGACAAAAACACACCTCTAGATGTCCCCTCTCAACAGGAGGCATCTATTGCACTTGGCCAGTCTCTCATGGCACCCTGTAAAGAGTCTGCTCAACAGGTTGAACTCACTCAACCTGAGCCCACACTTGAAGATATTCACACTATAGGGCTAGAAAATGTGGAAAACAGTTAATTCAATTAGAGTGTATCACACTTTGCCAACATTGAAGATCAAAATGTTGATGCACTATTTCAACAATTGGATGAAACTGATCATAGCAATCCACAAGAACCTTCTACTCAAATGGTAGAAGAGATTGTTGTCACAGCCTCTGTAGCTGTTAATGACAAAGTTGGTGTCAATCCTCATGACAGTAACTTCTCAACAGAAGCTGCCAAAGATGCTGTCAACAGTTCAATTCCAGACAGTAACTCTCCAATGTCTGCCTCCCCTCAACAAAACAGTGATGATGATTCTGCTCTCATCTCTTCATTACTCAAGGTAAAATCTACAAGTCTTGTGCAAGATGTACCTGCTCAGTCT
The DNA here is from genome assembly GCA_028671895.1 of Oenanthe sinensis. NCBI lineage: Eukaryota > Viridiplantae > Streptophyta > Magnoliopsida > Apiales > Apiaceae > Oenanthe > Oenanthe sinensis. The sequence goes on from CM053812.1 coordinate 2,784,363, forward strand.
CTTGCACCTAGAATGAGTGAGGGTGTGAAAAGAAAAAGAGAGATAAAAGAAAAGAGAGGTGAGCATAAAAATGAGGGGCTGGGAAAATCCCAAGCAAAAGGAGAGGACCCTGAGCAGGGCCAAATTAAAAAACAAAATGTGGGAGCTCCAAAATCAAAGGCAATAGGCCTGGAGAGTGACTTGGTGAGGAGTGATGAGATCACTTAGAAAAAATAAGAGAGTGTGAGAACCACCACAGCCTCCAAATCCTCTAAATAAGCTGATGAAAGGTTGAAATCCCTCTCACATAAGGTCAAAAAATTGTCAAAGAATCTTGATACAATGGGCAGGAATCAAGTAAAGTCGGTGAACAGAATGGCTAGTCTGGAGAATACAATGAATGCAGGTTTCAAGGCCATCTTTGACAAGCTTCAGGAGTTTAATGCCAAGTTTTTAAACCCTAAAGTTGCTACCTCAACTAAGGGGGAGAAAAGTGATAAAACTGAAGTGTTTGCAGAAAGAAGTAATAAGGAGACAACTCAAGCTGCATCTTAGGGGGAGAGTCAACTAGCATTACTGTCTAGTATGACTGTTGAGATTGCTACAAAGCTTGGTGGTGATAAGGTGGAGAGACCAAAAGAGAAAGGTGTGGAGATTAAGGAGGGTGCTGTAAAGAAAGATTTAGTGGTTCATGTAGCTGGAAAAAGGAAAGAGAAGCTGTTTCAAGATGGAAGTGATGATTTTATAATAGAAGAAAGTGAAGATTTTGATGATTGTAATGAATGGCTCTTGAGAGTCAGTGATGCCCCCAACTGTCTGTGAAGACAGGTTCTGAATTGGATTTACCAAAATAGTACTAGCTACTGAAGTAGCAGAGTTTGTTTCCATCTCTGCTTCTGTTCCCTTACCTTTCAAGATTTTATCAATTTCAGAATTAAGATCATGAAGGAAAAGAAAGGTTTCAGAGATTGGAGAATCAGGTTCCTGGCTCACAGTTGCCTTAGGTTTAAAATCCATTTTACGTCATTTTTGATAGGGCAGAGTTGTAGGGGATATTTCAAAAATTACCTGCTGGTAGGGACTCACTCCTATCATCTAAATCAATGGATCTTTTTATGGTTTTGGGAGATGAAGGGAGTGTTTGTTGTTCTCTAGCAGTGGTTAGAACTAGTTAGTCGCCAAGTTCATTTCCAATTTCGATGGCCACTGAGGGCTCTTGTATGTGCATTTCCGTTTGAGGCATAGAAAGGGATATTGTGACAAATTCATCTTGTAGAAAAGTAGAAAAGTCAAAGTCTAGAAGTGTACCTTCGTCCATTTGTTCATCAGAAATGTTAGGGATGTACACCTTTGTAGTCTGAGTATCTTCCACTTCCTCCTCAACAGCTATCTCCACTGTTGGATTTTCAGGGCTTTTCCTTTGATTTTCCTGTTCAGGAATTGGTTCTTGCTCATTTTCAGAACCATCTTCAACCATTATCTCATCTTTTTTATCAGTGTCAGGTTCTTCTTCTTGAGTTGCAGCTGTGCTTCTAGAGTCACTTGATGTTTCAGCTCCATTGTCCTCTTCAAAGGTTACCTCTTTTTCTTCTTCAGTTGCAGCTTCTTCTTTTTCTTTTGCATCTTCTTCATCAACCTATCTAAGAAGAGCAAAGTAATCTCTACTAGACTCAGTCATTGGAGCATGTGTATACCTGTTTGGATAGTCAGCCTCATTCTGTAGCAACATGATTGTTTTAAACTAGTGTGAGGGTGACTCTTACAACTGAATGTTCTAAAACATGTGGAGTTGATCAGCTTCCAGGACTTGGTTCAATACCAGCTGCAAAAATCTTGGATACAGATAGAAGTTCTCCATTTTTTCCTGGTTCTTTAGAATCTCAGCCATGATCAACTTTCCAAAATTTATCCTTGACTCAGAAGCAACTGCATATCCAATCACCTTGTTAAACTGAGTAATTCCATGGAATCTACCGGTCTTCGGTGCAAAGCCATGAGACAAGATGTTGAAAAACAAGTTCCACTCCTTGGGTATGTGGTTCTATTAAATCTTATTCGGAAGATTATTGTTTTCCCTGGTGCAGTACAGGAACATGAAGAAATTGTCTAACTCCATCTGGGATGGTTCATCTTCAAAATTCTCAGTCGACAGATGAAGTGCTCGATTGATGTCATTTTCATTTATTCGCACGTTCTGTCGCTGAATTTTGCAAGTAAACGCTGATATTCCATCTCCAGATGTGTTCTGAGCAGACCTGTATACCTGTCTTAATAGATTTTTATTCAAAGGAACAGAAGTTGTTAGTGTATCCGGACTATCGAATATTCTTTTAAAACCCTAGCCCATTTACCTAACTCCGCTGCCTCGGTCCAATCATTTACTAAAATTGAAAAATAATTATTCTTTTTAATCTCAAAATTACCTGTCATTTTATTAAAGTGAAAGGTAATTTTTACGAATTAAAATTACTAATTAATATCAAATTATTTTAGTAAATTACGAACAAAACCCTAATTTAAAATTACTTGGATTGTCATGAAATTAATATATGATAATCTCCTAGTAATTTTAAGCACACTTTTAATTCTATTTTGAATTTTAATAGACTAAATTTTCAACAAATTCTAATATATAACTCAAATTGTTCAAGAATAATGGTTTTGCAAACCTACACCAAATGAAGATATGACAGTTGCAAAATGCAGGTTAGTGAAAGGGATTCATAAAACTAGTCTCAGATTAAAATTTGGTCAAGAAATGATCAACTTATGGTCGATTTAAAATTCTAGATCTCGAGCTTTTCTTGCGGCTGTAATGGTAGTTTAGCTGTGTAAGTATATAAAAAACGCAGCAAATCAACACATATATATAGGCGACACAAAAATTAGAATCAAATTAACTAAGTACTTTAGTTACGCCTATACAGTGCTCACACTGTATTGGCGCCACTAAATTACCCAGCGCAACAAAAACTTGTTAAGGTATTTTGTTGCGCTTTCACAGTGGATACACTATGATGGCGTCATAAAGTTCCTTAGCGCAACATAAAACACAAACAAAAGCTTCAAGTTGTTTGTTGCGCCTGTACAGCGGTGACACTGTGTAGGCGCAACTTGAGTTTTTACAAGAAAAAACTAAGTACCTGTATCAACTTTATAAGTTTCCAAAAATTGAAGATACCGATCAAGAAATTGAATTTCAATTATTTGTGGAAACTTATCAATTAGTAGAACCGTTGATAAAAGAAAGAGATGCTGTGTATGAATCACTCACATATTCTTCTGAATTATATATATCCGCGGGACTCATTTGGAAAACCAGTAGGGATATGCAAGAACAAACTATTTTTATTGGAAACATTCCTCTAATGAATTCTCTGGGAACTTTTATAGTAAATGGAATATATAGAATTGTGATCAATCAAATATTGCAAAGTCCCGGTATTTATTACCGGTCAGAATTGGATCATAATTGTTGCGCCTATACAGGTAAACCACTGTATAGGCGCCACAAAGCATTGTAGCACAACAAAGTACTTAAAAACAAATCAAGTTGTTCCTAGATTTTGCTACTAATTAATAATAATATTTATGAATAAATTTGGAATTTTACTCAGCAACACTCCATAGTCTTGAAATTGGTTCCTTATCCACAGAATTTGTACACAACAACTTCTAGCAGCAACATATTCAGCTTCAGCTGTTGACATTGCAACTGAGTGCTGCTTCTTGCTATACCAGGACACCAATATTCTACCAAGGAATTGACAATTCCCTGAGGTACTCTTTCTGTCAATCCTACAACCTATATAATTAGAATCTGTATAGCCAATAAGGTCAAAACCTATATCTTTAGGGTACCAAATTCCAATATTCAGACTTCCCTTAAGATACCTAAAAATCTGTTTAACAGTTATAAGATATGATTCATTAGGGTTAGACAGAAACCTAGAACACAAGCATGTAGCAAACATAATATCTGGCCTACTTGCAGTTAAGTAAAGTAATGAGCCGATCATACCTCTGTAGTTTGTGATGTCTACCTTCTTACCAGGTTCATCTTTGTCAAGCTTAGTGGCAGTTGCCATGGGGGTTTTGGTTGATGATGCATCTTCAAGACCATACTTCTTCAATAGATCTCTGATGTACTTGATATGGCAAATGAAGATTTCATCTTTCCTTTGGCTCACTTAGAGTCCAAGGAAGTAATTCAGCTCACCCATCATGCTCATTTCATACATACTCTGCATTAGCTTAACAAATCTACTACACTACTGATCATTAGTAGAACCAAATATAATGTCATCCATATATACTTGTACTAATATTATGTCATTTTTATGCATTTTATGAAACAGAGTCTTATCTATGACACCTCTAGTGAAACCATTTTCAAGTAAGAATATAGATAGAGTGTCATACCATGTCTGAGGTTCTTGCTTTAAGCCATAGAGTGCCTTGAAGATACAGTATACAAAATCTACGAACTCTAGATCTTTAAACCATGGGGGTTATTCCACATACACTTCTTCTTCAAGCTCTCCATTCAGGAATGCACTCTTCACATCCATTTGATAAACTTTAAAGTTAGAATGTGCTGCGAATGCCATAAACATCCTGGTAGCTTCAAGCCTTGCCACTGGTGCATATGTTTCATCATAATTTATTCCTTATTCTTGGGAATAACCTTTAGCAACCAGTCTGGCTTTGTTCCTTGTAACAATGCCATCTTCATCCAGTTTATTTCTAAATACCCACTTTGTGCCAATTATAGACTTGTTTTTTGGCCTGGGTACCAGCTTCCAGACTTTTTGTCTTTCAAATTGATTGAGTTCTTCTTGCATAGAAATAACCCAATCTGGATCTTCTAGTGCTTCTTCCATTTTCTTTGCCTCTATTTCAGAGATAATACTAGATAATAAACATTCATTTTGAGAAGCACGTATAGTTTGGATTCCAGCATCGGGATCTCTTAGAATCAACTCAAAGGGCTGATCTCTACTCCACACCCTATGTCTAGGCAGATTTGCCCAAGATGATTCAGCACAATTATCATTAAAGTGTTGAGTCCTGCTAGTAGATCCTCAGTTGCTCCTCCTAAGCTGCTGCTTGGTTGAGAATGAGATTATCTGCCACTACTAGTAGTTTCGGTGAATCTTCCACTATTTCCACTACTAGGGTCAGAATCATCATTGTTGTTATTCTCATTTGGTGCTTGATTTTCTGTTGCAGCTTCAGGTTCCATTTCACCTTCATCTGAGTTCATATTTTCAAACTGCAGAGTTTTGGTGTTATCTGTTCTTTGTAGACTTGGGAGCTTGAGATCATTGAAAGTTACATTCATGCTTTCAATGACCTTTTTGTGTTCAATCACATAAACCCTATATGCCTTAGATTTCAGAGAGTAGCCAAGAAATATACCTTCATGAGCCTTGGATTCAAACTTTCCTAGATGCTCATCATCTTTTAGTACAAAGCACTTTGTTCCAAACACATGAAAGTATTTCAGTGTTGGTTTCTTATTTGCCATCAACTCGTATGGAGTCTTATCATGATCTTTATTTACCAGGGTACGATTCTGAGTATAGCAAGCTATGTTGACTGCTTCAGCCCAAAAGTATAGAGGTAACTTAGCTTCATTCAATATTGTTCTTGCTAGTTCAACTAAATTTATGTTCTTCCTTTCTACTACTCCATCTTGTTGTGGAGTTCTGGGCACTGAATATTGTCTTGAAATCCCTTTCTCAATACAGAAATCATTCAGGGTTACATTCCTGAATTCTATTCCATTGTCAGACCTTATTTTCCTGAGACGAAAATCAGCTTCTAACTCTATCTTCTTTATGTGATCAATGATTGTTTGAGGGGCTTCATCCTTTGAGGCTAGAAACAACATCCATGTGTACTTGGAGTAGTCGTCTACAATTACTAGTGCATATCTCTTCCTTGACATAGACATGACGTTAACTGGACCAAATAAATCTATATGCAGAAGTTGTAGTGGTTCAGTAAAGTCTGATGAATCTTTGCTTCAGTGAGATGCTTTCTTTGACTTCCCCTTTTCACATGCTTCACAGAAACCTTCTTGACAGAATTCCATCTTAGGTAAACCTCTAACCAATTCCCTCTTGACTAAAGAGTTTATTGCCTTGAATTTCAGGTGTGAAAGTTTCTTATGCCATAACCAACTATCCTATGTTGGAGCTTTGCTGTAAAAACATTAATCTTCGCCTTTGCTTGCAGAGAATAAGTCAACTACAAAGAGATTCCCCTTTCTCACTCTTTGAATAGCAAGCTTTGAATCTTTCCTGTTTTGGATTGCACATCTTTCTTTTTCAAAAGTTACTTTGTATCCCTTGTTAGTGAACTTACTAATACTTAGAAGGTTGTGCTTTAATCCGTCCACAATAGAGATATTTTCTATGATAACATTTATAATTTCCAGATTGCCATATCCCGTTGTGAATCCATTGCTATTATTTCCAAAGTTCAATATCGGGCGAGCTTTCTCAATCACATCTGATAGCAGGGCTTTATCACCAGTCATATGCCTTGAACAGCCGCTGTCGAGAATCCACATGACACACTTGTTCTTTGCTATGCCCTGCAACCACAAATTGTTTACTTCTTCTTTGGCACCCAAATTTGATTGGGTCCAAGAGGCTTAGATAAATAAATAGATTTAGCTATAGAAATTTTCTGGTCCTTTTCTTTCTCATCGATTGTGCCCTTGCCCTTTGGTTTAGCCTTGATAGGGGTGTCTTTAGGCTTAGGGACATGGGGCTTCCTTCCTAGACTTAGGAGGACTAGCAGTCTTTGCCCTAACATGCTTTCCATTCATATTCACATATGTATTAATGCAAGTACTAGATGATGCATTCATCAAGTTTATGTATGCAGACATGATGTTGAAAGCACATTGCATGCATCCTACTTTACCACATGGTTGATGAGGGATAGACATGGCAGGCATGGCAGGCATGGCAGGCATATTAGAAGTTTCTTCTTTTACTACTTTTATCTTTTTGCATGCATGCGTAAGATGACCAGTATAATTACAATTATTACAAACTTTTGTAATAGCTTTGGGAGAATAGGCATAATCATTTTTCTTATTAACACCTATCTTGCCATTTCTGTTAGTTTTCTTCTTTTCATTCTTGTTGCATAAATCACTTTTAATCTGTTCCTTAGGTTCTACAATTTTTATAGATTTCTTAGGCAACTCCTTTTTACTTTTTCCCTCTTTTTTTATCCTTAGCAAGAATTTCTTCTTACATTAAGATCTGTTCTTCATCTAGGGGTTCGATAACAAACTACTTGTATAGGGGCTTAGGGATATTTTTTAATACATATGGAATGTCTTGCTTCACAGGACTTTCCTTAGTAATTGATTCCTTATGTCTTTTTCCTGCCTTTTTATCATAGTCAAATCATATTTCAGTTTTTTGACCTATGACCTGTTAATATATTGCCTCCTTAACAAGATTAGCAAATTTCTTATAAGCCTTAAGTTTTAACTTTAACTCAAAAAATTTATTCCTAAGAGCAGTTTCTACTTCTTGGTTGCATTTGTCTCTATTCTGCAGATATTCTATTTTCTATTTCAGATCTTCTAAGTTAACACATGCAAGCTCTAGTTCTTCATTTCTAGCTTCTAGCATTTTATTCTTTAGAACTAGTTTAGTATTTTCTTCTTCATATGTTAACATGCTTGTGTGAATGTTAAACATTTCTACGCTTAGATCTTCTACAGTTTTCTTATAATCAGAATTAGACATGTCAACAGTGGAAAGAAATGATACCTTTAATGACTGAGGTGATGCCTCTGAAGAGTCTGCCATTAGTGCAACATTTCCATATGTCTCTTCTTCATCATTGTCTGAGTCATCCCAGCTCTTTCCCTTGGCTATATAAGCTCTGTCCTGATGCTTCTTTACCAGTACATCATATTTTTGCTTGAGTTTGTCATACGACTCTTTTCTTTCCTTTCCTTGCTTAGGCTTCCGGCATTCTGTAGCAAAATATTCGGGTTCATCACAATTGTAGCACTTGAACTTACTGCGGTCTACTATTCCCGTCTTATAACCTCCTTGGCTGTAAGACCTTGAAGACGAACCACCTCGGTTGTTGTTTCTGAAACTGGAACCATTGTAACTGGAGTTACTCTTGAATTTGTACTTAGGATTCCTCCTAAACCTGAGGTTCTTGAACTTCCCTGCCATATAGGCAATTATCTTATTTTTTAACTGTTCAAGTTCTTCCATTGAGTAGAAGTCATCTTCATCACCTGGTTGAGTATTTTCTATAAATTCAACTTTCAGAATTTCTTCTTTCTCAACTACAGGCTTCACTATGCTGGTCCCTGTGATAGTAAAATATTTGGCTACAAGTGCTGTAGTTTTCAACAGTGTTGTATTCTTACTGTCCACTGTTCCTGAACCATAAATAATCTATCTTTGCTCTTGCTCCATTTCATGAGTCTTGAGCTTCCCATATAGAATTTCAATGGACATATCATTTATGTCACTTCTCTCTCTGATGGTAGAGATTTTTTGTTCAAGATGTGTTGGCAATGTCAACATGAATTTCCTGTTGATCTCCCTACGTGAATAGGCCTTCTCATGCAATGAAAAATCATTCAAAAATTTGTTGTATCTCTTAAAGACTTGAGTGATACTTTCTCTTAGTAGTGACTTGAACGCTTCATACTGAGATGTAAGAATATCCAGCATGTTCTCCTTCACTTTTGATGTACCTTCAATTAGCAGATCAATCGTATCCCACGTTTGTTTGGCACTGGTGCAATTAATAACTTGATTCAGCATTATATTGTCCAGTGAATCCATTAGGATACATTGAAGATGATTGTCCCATGCAACTCTATCTTTATCAGTGTCAGTGTACTCTGAAGGCTCCTTTGGGGTAAATTCTTGAGGAATCCGTTCGCCGTCATCTGAGACTGTTTTTGGTGTTAGCTTTTGACGTACATAAGGTCCATTTTCTAAAATCATCATGTATTGAGAATTAGCTGATTTTATGAAAGTGGACATCTTCTTCTTCCATAAAATGTATTCATTTTTATCAAAGGCTGAGATTTTGACGCTACTAAGTTTTTGGGTACTCATGGTTGCGAAAATTTTTAAATCTCAAGAAATAATTAATTTCTTAAAAATTAAAATTAATTCGAATAAAAATTGAATTTCGTGAAATAAAATTTTTGTTTGAATTCTTGATGATTGATAGCTTTTTAAAATTAGTGTATTTAAAATCTTTAAAAATATTCGAATATTGAATTTTCTTTAAAATTAAAGAAATTTCAATATATATTTTTCTAGATCTAAAAATGCACTTTTTCGTAAAACTATTTTTGGATCTTAATTTGTAACTTCAATTAACAAGCTCTGATACCAATTGTTAGGTCCAAAATCATCATAGAAGGGAGGGGTTAAATATGATGTAGATTTTTCATTTAATTGTGGATTAATTATTTGTGTTCTTGAGATATTTAAATGATAGTAAATGAAACACAACGATTCGGGGAAATAAAGATATATTAGTAAATCCCTGATGTGCTACACTCTAATCAAGAGATTAGCTTCTGTGGGTTCAATCAATATTACAACAGTCAATACATGTGTGTGTTTAATGCTTGGCTTTAATGGAGCTCCCGTAAGTTTGTTGTGTTTACTGAGGAAGATGCACACTGATGCCTTCGAATTAAACCCATATATATTTGTGTAGACTTTTGGAAATCAAATGAATTGATTTTCTAACAATGCAAGTCCTTTGTTACGCTTCAAGAGTGACTGTAGTGTATAGGCGCCACTATATCCTTTGTTGCGCCTATAGATGTTTGTTGCGCCAAGACATCTCTTGTTGTTGCGCCTCTACTCTTATTGCACTGTATAGGCGCCACTAAGTGGCTTAGAATATCTAACAAGTTTCCTTGCGCCACTATTACTTCATGTTGCGCCTGTACACCATCTATACTGTGTAGGCGCCACCAAAACCTCCACAGTATTTTGGTGCACCTTGAATTGATTATGTTGCGTCTGCACTCCCATTGCCTTGTGCAGGCACCACAAACCTTCCCTTAATCTTTCCATGTGCTTTGAAATTGGTTTGTTGCGCCTCATACAAGGTTTTTAGAGTGTAGGAACCACCAAACGTAGTAGTACTTGCCTTAAACAATATCTTGAAATGCTTGAAGTATTTACCATTGGTTTTCACTCTTCTGGCTTGATCAACTGATTTTATTCTGATTAAACAAGACAATTCTTTTCTTGTTGTGCTGACACTTAGTGCACTGGTCTGGTTCACAAACGACTAATACTGAATTGAATTCCCTTGACTTCTATTCTATTTCAGCTGATTAACCTTGGACTGTTACATTGCTTCTGATCACTGAAACCCTTTGACATTTATACTTAAATCATTACACTGTTTTTACTATGAGATCTTCTGAACTCTTATTTGTTGCTGAGGCCTGAACATATTAATGAATTTCTCTCGCTGACGTTCAGTAACCCTTTCATTTTGAATGCTCTGTAATTATGTATGTATGATTCATATTTACATGTCCTTCTGAATTCCTGTGCTGCATACTAGTATTATTTGACTGTCTTTGTTTCTTAGTTGAGTTATCGTTATCACTATTACATATTACACTACATTATGCTTTACAGCAGCCATAATAACAGTTAAAATAATTTATGACATTTTAACTCAATCTAAAAGACAGTTTAAGAAGGTGAAATTTATAGTACACCGTAAGTTTGAAAAGTAAGCAATTCTAGATATTCCTAAGAACACCACAAAAGTTCTCAAGCTCTTGTCAACACTATCAGTAACTTACCACGATGGCATCAAATACAGTGTTACTATTCATTTAAGAATCACTAGGAAAAAAGTTCAAGATATCGCGAAACGAACAATCAACGTTCAACAGTTCCCATTAACACTATCGGTAACTTAGCACATTAGCTTTCATTATAGTGTAAGAACATTGAAAGTTCAGCAATTCCCATTAACACTATTGGTAACTTAGCACATTGACTTTCGTTATAGTGTAAGAACATTTAAAGTTTAATAATTCTCATTAACACTATCGATAACTCAGCAACTAGGCTTTTATTACAGTGTTAATGTCAAATCCCAATTGGGAAGAATGGACTTTCATTGGAGTAATTTATAGTGACAATGTAGGTCGGTGATCAGTCACCCACAATTGCCTCTCTAAGGGACATCTCTGTATTTCTACTCTTCTACTAGTAGTGGATGATCTGCCAATAGGCGTTACCTTGACCGCATTCGGGCCAAAGTATACTTGATGGCATACCCGTGTGGCAGCTCTTACATTTCGTACACATAATACGCCGTTCAAGCACGTCGACTTTCACCAGTACTCCAGTCCGATTGAATAATTTGTTTGGAAGGAAATTAAATTCAGTCCAAAAACACATCTCATTCTCTTCTTATATTTCAACACCAGATGATTGATTAACTCTCAGAATTATGAGGAAGTGATCTTATATGCATATGTTGACTTATAGTCAAAATAATCTCTTTTTGATCAAATATTTCTCACAGAAGAAGTTTTCAAAATCACACGACCAGGGAGTTATTTTAAAATCACCAAAGTTCTCATAAAGATTGTTGGATAGCTAAATTAATTTAGAATATTTTATATCCATTTTGGATAACTCAAATAATTTTCTCAAAGGTGAAATAAAGATTTTCATATTTTTTAACCTATCATTGATTAATATTTAATTAATCAAATATTGTTAAATTAATTAAATAATTAATTAAACTTTAAATATTTGATGGACGTTTAACAAAATATTTATTTAATATTTGATAATGTCCCAAAGCATTTCCGAAGAAAAGTTCTCAAACTCTGTTTGGCATACTGTCATAAACTCACACCCTAACTCCTGGTCAAAATATCAATCACAAGCTCTGAAATTCGACTCTTAGAACTCTTCTTATTCTCTACTTATGCACATTCTAACTTTATAAGATTCAGAGTTGATAAGTAAGCACAATTAATGAATAGTAAACAGTACAAGCATATATGTACGTTTGTAAGAAAGTTTAATTCCATAACACAACAGAACCTCTTTATGAACAGTTATAGTCCAAAGATAAAAAGGTTCGAAAACTTTCCTGGAGTTCTTATAGGGTTGGTTGGTTTCCGTTCCTCGACGATACTCTAAGAATTAAGCACAAAATCTCAAATTAGTACTTAGAATTCTATACTCTTTATTTACTTATACTCACTTTCGTGACTTCATAAGTACCTTGTAATAACAAGTTTTAAACTACTTCTTTAGCTCATCACGTTCTCATGTTATCCCTTAACAACTTTTATATATAACTCGTGTAGGAATTAAGTCTCAAAATTCAAATTACGTCTACGTTCTATAGTGACAATAAGCACTTAGTGTAATTTTCACTTTAAACTCCCAAGTTCTAGCATTTTTAGTAAATTGAGTTTTAATCCGATTAACTCTAATCTTTCTCTGGCATCATCCTTGACATCCCTAGTATCTTAGATAAAATTTTCACATGAAAGTAAGCATCCTAGCTACTTTGATGATAGCCTCAAAGTTAGTTATTAACATGGTTTCTAAGTTATGCGATACTTTTAGTAAATCGGTCATAACTTTTGACTCGTAACTCCAAATGACACAAAATTGGCGCGTAAATGATCTAGAGACTATCATCTACACAGTTTTCAATCAATAATCAAGAACAAGAAATAACCCCTTTATGTTTTGGACAACAGTTGACAGCTTCTGAAAATTGGGCATTACGACGCTTGTTTTCTTAACGTTTTCCATTTCTACCCTACTCCAATTCAACCAACAAGCAATCCCAACTCCTCAAACAATATCAAAAATCAACATACTACAACTTTAAGCCATAATAATCAGTTTAGGTCAAGAATTAAGAATTAGAAATCAATGAACAACTAGGTATTTCCATAGCCAACCAAGCTTGTTCTACACCACCCATTACTTGTACAAGCTATAACGAACATCAAACAAGCCAAAGGAATTCTAGAATCAAAGAAATAAAAATTTTATTTTCTTGAGTGTTACACCTTCGATTTAAGCTACTAAACTCAACGATCAAGCAAGAAATGAACAAGTTATGAACTTTGTTTCATTTCTCCCTTTACCATCTGCCTAAATCTGGAGCAATGGGGCTGAATTCCCTTTTTCCCTTTTGTGATTTTTGTGGTGTGTGGTGGAAGCTAGGGTTTTAAGGGGTTCGGGGTAATCGCGTAATTTCCCGATGACGTTTTAGTCTCTCGTTCTCGTTCTCTTTTCTTTCGTCCCACTTAAGTTTTAAAAACTTAAAATCACATTTTGTGATTCTAATATATTTTAGGATGATTAAATTAATACTCTTTAATTGTTTCGAGAATTTACGAAACTACTTTCCCGCAGAAACACTATTCACTTCCGCCGTTTCTCAAACTCTGTTAGGACTTTCGAAATGACTTTAAATATATTTTGTTAAACTAATTTAATAAGAAGTCTCCTTTTTATTATATATGTTGATTTAATAGCACATACTATAAACATCCTCAAGTCATACACCTCTGATATCTCACAGAAGTCGCGTAACGTTTAATATCTCGTTCTGTACAAAACGAGTAGCAAAATTGAAATTTTTCGAAAACAAATATGATGTACATTTTTTTATTTCTTCCATATAATAATAATATGGCTTTGAAATCTTTTAAGTTTCAACATTTAGAAAAACACTATTCACTATTCACCAGACACTTAAAGAAAGCACTATTCACCAAATTTTTTTTTTAAAACTCTTAAAATTTTAGGTTATTGTATTCTCTCCTCCTTAAAAGTATTCCTTCCCGGAATCTCATTTAAATCAAGTGAAAATATTTCTCTAGCATTGCACTCTCAAACTCCCAAGTCGACTCTTCGACCTTCTGGTTTCTCCACAATAATCTTACTAGTTTGTTGATTTTGTTCTTCAGAATTTTCTCCTTCCTGTCGAGGATCTCTATTGGTTGCTCCACATAGGATAGGTCAGGTTGGATTTGTACACGCTCATATTTTATCACATATTTAGCGTCTACTTTATATTGCCGCAACATAGACAAATGGAACATGTTGAAGGTTTGGTGGCAAGGCTAACTCATAGGCTACCTTCCCAACACGTTTCAAGATCTCAAATGGTCCAATAAATCTGAGACTTAACTTTCCCTTTTTATTGAACCTCATCAATCCCTTCCACGGGGACACTTTAAGTAACACTAAGTCTCCAACTTCAAATTCTCTGACTTTTCTAGAATGGTCTACATACTTGAGCAGTCTGTCCTGGGCAGCTACCAATCACTTTCTTATAAGCTCAATTGTCTCATTCATTTACTGAACCAACTCGAGTCCTAATATTTTTCCCTCGCCAACCTCTTTCTAGCATAGGGGAGATCGACATTTTCTTCCATATAAGGATTCGTAATGAGGAATTCATATACTCGCGTGGTAACTGTTATTGTAGGAAAATTCAATCAGCGGTAAATGGTCATCCCAGTTTATCTCAAAATCTATTGAACAAACCCTTATCATATCTTTGAATGTCTGAATAGTTCTCTCACTTTGACCGTCAATTTGGGGGTGATAAGAAGTACTCATGTTCAGCTTAGTCCCTAGACAGTCTTGAAAACTCCTCCAAAATTTAGAATTAAATCTTGGGTCTCTATCTGACACAATGGCCAATGGAACTCTATGTCTCACCACTACCTCTTTCAATTACATTTCAACTAATCGGTCAATGGTGTATCTCTCATTCATTGGTAGAAAATGTGCCGACTTTATTAACCGGTCTATTATAACCTATTCAAAGCATCGTCCACCACATTAGAGATGGTCTATTATAAATGTGATGACAACTTTAGTCGTTCTTTCCTACTCAAAGCATCGTCCACCACATTGGATTTTTAGGAGTGATGATTTATCGAGCAGTCATCATCTTTAATCAGCTCTAGCCATCTCCTCTATCTCATATTTAGTGCTTTCTGGGTGAAGATACACTTAAGGCTCTTATGGTCTGTGTAAATCTCACATTTTTCCCCATATAGGTAGTGTCTGTAAATCTTCAGTGCAAAGACTATAGCTGCCAACTCTAGGTCATGGGTGAGGTACCTCATCTCATATTCTTTCAACTGTCTGGACGCATATGCAATTACCTTGCCATGTTGCATTAGCACACAGCCTAATCCCTTATGAGATGCGTCACTGTAAATCATAAAATCTCCTTTATCATTAGGTAGTGCCTACACTGGGGCTGTCACTAACCTTCTATTTAGCTCTTGAAAGCTCTCTTCACATTTCTCTGTCCACTTGAAGTTCTCTATCTTGTGAGTAAGTCGGGTCAATGGGGCAGCTATCTTAACGAAATCATGAACGAATCTCCAATAGTAACCTGTCAGTCCCACAAAACTTCTCACATTTGTTGAGGTAGTCGGTCTCTCCCAATTTATCAGAGCTTCTATCTTGGCGGGGTTGACCAACACTCCCTCACTACTGATTACATGCCCTAAGAACTGCACTTTTCTCAATCAAAACTCGTACTTTGAAATTTTAGCGTATAGCTCTTCTTTTCTCAGTATATCTAGAATTAGCCTCAAATGCTCTGCGTGTTCTTCCTTAATTTTAGAGTAGACCAATATATCATCAACGAATACTATGATACACTTGTCCAAGTACTTTTTGAAAACTCGATCCATTAAATCCATAAAAGCGGTCGGTGCATTGGTTTTACCCGAATGACATCACCAAGAACTCATATCATATCTTATGTGGAAGGTTGTCTTTGGCACATCTTTTGGTTTAATATTTATTTGGTGATATACGGTCTCCAGGTCAATCTTTGAAAAGTAGACTGCGCCTTTCAGCTGGTCAAAAAAATGTTCTATCCTTAGCAGTGAGTATTTGTTCTTAATGGTCAGCTTATTTAGCTCTTGGTAATCAATACATCATCTCATACTTCCCTCTTTCTTCTTTAAAAATAACATTGGTCCCCCCAATGTGATATAGTCATTCTTATCATTCCCTTCTCTAACAACTCTTTTAACTGAATGGCCAATACCTTCATCTCGACAAGAGTTAGCCGGTAGGGAGCCTTCGAAACTGGTAAGGTCCCTGGTGCTAAGTCTATAGCAAATTCTATGTCTCGGTGGGGTAGTAATCCCGGAAGGTCTCTTGGAAACACATCCTCAAATTCGTTCACTACTGGGATATCACTTAGGTCGGGTACTCCCTTATCTAAATCCATCACATAGGCTAAATAAGCCTCGCACCCCTAACGTAACAATCTCTTTGCTTGAATCATACTAAAAAATTTCTTAGTCTATCGCTGTCCCTTAAACATGATTTCTCATTCTCCTGCGATTTTGAGCTTAACCTTCTTCCCTTTACAATTCAGATGAGCCTCATTACTCGCTAACCAGTCCATTTCCAATATAATATCAAATTATCCTAGCTTAAAATGAATTAAATCTGCATAAAAGTGTCATCCTTCTAATTCTATGTCATAATTTGGATATACTAGACAGACATGAATAATCTCTCGGTTAACTATTTCCACCCCTAAAGGTTCTGCCCTAGTTTCCCGTAATTAAATCAGATAGACGTTGCACTTGTGCATTGGCTTGCATAATGTCCCGGTTGGTTGAAAGACCCTATATATTTCCTCTTGCATGACTTGCATTCTGGTAGTGGGGTTTTTGATTGTTTGGGGGGTGGCGCTCTTGTTTGCTTACCGCCCTGATTAATAGTGTCACTCTCAGTTCTTTGGAATCTTAAGCCTCTCTCAGCCTGGGATCCCTTAAGAATCATGAGCCTTCTTCTAGGCTAAACTACTTCCCAATAGAATAACTCTTCTTGATAAGAAGAAAACAATTTACTCAGTTACGCTGTCCACCAATAATGTACTCGTATCATGATCCTCTTTTTTTCTTCGTAATCTAACTACAATTCTCAATTCCTCTTAGTGAGGTTATCTCATTATGACATGATTGGCATACCTTCAAAACTTTTAAAGATAACAAGAATCAGATAATTTTGAGGAGAAAAGATTTCATCCCAAAACAAGTGTCACATAATGGTAGTCATTATTTCAAAATAAAAGAATGATTGAGGGATCAACATGATCAAAAAAACTCAACATTGTATACCTTATTAAGACACTCACAAGTTAAGGGGTGTTTCCCCTTCTTATGATGTCAACTCACAAGCGATGGCGTCCCATCAAACTTCTATCACACAGACAGATAGTCCTTGTGTCCCCTATAAATAGGGTTGTTCATCTCAATTGGATTAAAGAAGTATAAAATAAATTTAAAATCAGACCAATAAAAATCGTCTTTTAATAATTGATTCTCTAAAGCACACCTTGGAATAAAACTGAACGGACTCCAAAGGTTTTATTTTCGGAAGAAAAGAATAACCAGAAAAGAAAGTACTGGTTCACAATAAGCAAGTAAGGAATATATTGCAAATAGAGTTATCCACCACTTGGAGAAAATGGAAGTTCAAGTATCACAAACTTGACAGGGTCTCATAAATTGGAAAGTAAGTATCATAACAGCCTCTGGCACAATTGAATACCCAAATATGGATGAACACCAATATAAAAAATATAACTCAGAAGAGGAAATATAGCTTCTAGCAAAAGTCTCCATTGGAAAGGTTTCCCAATAAATTGTAGGAAATTAAGGTATTGCCAAGGTCTTCACATATGTCTTATCTATCAATTCTTCGGAAATATCATCATTTAACTATAATTCTAGTTCTCCACATCCTGAGGTTATCGATATCACACGTCGTCGTCGAATCATAATTGTCTTTGGAGATTCCACAGTAGACATCAACAGTAACAAAGATTTTTATCCAACGCAATATAGTCATCTCAAACAAATGCTCCAATTTGTTAACTTATTCATTGGTACTATATCCAGTATTCTAACACAAACTCTACATGAGCTCAAACGTCCTTACATAACTATATACAATCCTACACACTCTCGTTTCAAGTTTACTATAACATAATCTCTGATAACATTTTGTAACGCCCCCAAATCTGGGATCATAGTTCTGGTCGTCAGTTCGGAAATTATCAATATAAAAACACCTATTTAACAATTATAATTTCACATGTAGACATTCAATAATAGAAAAATACATCTGTGACCTCAACTCGCAATAATCTTTTAGGTTATAGGGCTAGAAATAAGAATCCAAGTCATACATCAATTTTTACAAACCTCAACAAGATCAAATCACTCTTGTGACCTCATCCATATAGTTCCTCAAAATGAGATTTTTGAAATAATTTTCCTATTTCCACAAATTACTATAACCAGTCTCTGTTTACAAAAATCTTATAAAACTAGTATAACTTCGATAAGAAGTATACCAGCTACCAATAATATTCTATACAAGATAATATTTATTACATATCAACTTATAAATAATACTTACACTAGATCTAGATACTCTGAACCAAATCCTCTTCATCATGGCATCTTTTCTTCTTCTTCCGGACTATGCAGATAAGTCTCGTCAAGCTATCTTTCACTGTAGGGTTACAATTTGAAATAATGTGATCCACCTAATCTAACTGTTCTGTTTGGAAAATTTTAAAACAAAGTAAGGATGAACTACTATAGCCCAACAATAACTCCAGTCATAAAAGCAGTTAAAATAATTTAATGAAATTTTAACTCAATGTAAAAGACAGTTTAAGAAGTTGAAATTTATAGTACACCATAAGTTTGAAAAGTAAGCAGTTCTAGATATTACTAAGCACACCACAAAAGTTCTCAAGATCTCGTTAACACTATCGGTAACTTACCATGATGGCATCAGTTATAGTGTTACTATTCATTTAAGAATCACTAAGAAAAAAGTTCAAGATATCGCGAAAAGAACAATCAACGTTCAACAGTTCCCATTAAAACTATCAATAACTTAGCACTTTGGCTTTCGTTATAGTGTATGAATAGTGAAAGTTTAGCAGTTCCCATTAACACTATCGGTAACTTAGCACATTGGCTTTCGTTATAGTGTAAGAATAGTGAAAGTTGAACAATTCTCATTAACACTATCGGTAACTCACACCTAGGCTTTCATTAAAGTGTTAATGTCAAATCCCAATTGGGAAGAATGGACTTTCATTGGAATAATTTATAGTGACAATGTAGGTCGGTGATCAGTCGCCCACAATTGCCTCCCCGAGGGACATCTCTATTTTTCTTCTCTTCTACTAGAATTGGATGATCCGCTGATAGGCGTCACCCTGACTGCATTCGGGCCAAAGTATACTTGATGGCATACCCGTCTGGCAGTTCTTACACTTCGTACACATAATGCGTCATGCAAGCACATCGACTTTCACCAGTACTCCAGTCCGATTGAATAATTTGATTGGAAGGAATCCTAGAATCAAAGAAATAAAAAATTTATGTTCTTGAAAACACTGTTCACGTTCATCTCTTTGGATCATACCTAAAGATTTCATGGATAGATGATGATAGGAATCAAGATGAAGCAAGATGTGTGTTTATACCTTCGATTTAAGCTACTAAACTTAACGATCAAGCAAGAAATGAGCAAGTTATGAACTTTGCTTCCTTCCCCCCTTTACCATCTTACCAAATCTGGAGCAATGGGGCTGAATTCCCTTTTTCCCTTTTATGATTTTTGTGGTGTGTGGTGGAAGCTAGGGTTTTAAGGGGTTCAGGGAATCGCATAATTTCCCGACGACGTTTTAATCTCTCGTTCTCGTTCTCTTTTCTTTCATCCCACATAAGTTTTAAAAACATAAAATATCATTTTGTGATTCTAATATTTTTTAGAATGATTAAATTAATACTCTTTAATTGTTTCGAGAATTTATGAAACTACTTTCCCGAAGAAACACTATTCGCTTCCGCCATTTCTCAAACTCTTTTAGGACTTTCGAAAGGACTTTAAATATTTTTTGTTGAACTAATTTAATAATAAGTCTCATATTTATTATATATGTTGACTTAATAGCACATACTATAAACATCCTCAAGTCATACGGCTCTGAAATCTCACAAAAGTCGCGTACGCTCCAATATCTCGTTCTGCACAAAACTAGTAGCCAAATTGAAATTTTTCGAAAAGAAATATGACTTGCATATTATTTCCTCCATATAATAATAATATGGCTTCAAAATCTTTTAAGTTTCGACATTTACAAAAACATTATTCAGCGGACACTTAAAGAAAGCACTATTCACTATTCACCGAATTTTTTTCTTCAAAACTCTTAAAATTTCAGGTTATTACACCAGCAGTCCAATGTATCTGTCTCTCTTATGATTTCTATATCCTTCACAAAATGGTTAATAAAGAGCATAATAAATCTAGCATAGTATATGTGATTTAATCTATTAGCTTTATTTCCCAATTTTGCTGAAATCTCATTCATTATTACAAAAGATAAGTTAAAATACTTATCAAACAGAATGCTATAAGCAATTTTCTGCATACTAGTTGTGATGTCATCAAAATTACTAATTTTACCACTAAAGCATTTTATGACTAAATCAAAGAAATATGACAATTTCTTCCTAAGATATTTTCTAACCAAATGACCTAGGCCTATTTCAGGTTCAACATAATTAACAGATTTTTGCATTTTCCTTATTTCCTCATCTGTTGGTGCTTTATTAGTATTATTGGTAGGTAAATTCAAGTCATTCATTAATGGAGATTGTAGTTAGAGTATACTTATATCCTTTGTAAGTGAATGCAATAGTAGAGTTGTCACTGGCAACTTCTGCACTAGCCCAAAATTCTTCCACTAACTTGCAACTGTCCATAAATCTCATCATTGGATGGAACGCCGGATGAGCCTCCTCCACAATTATGCAAGCTACGAAATTGTTGAGTTTGTAGTAACAACCACTCTATGATATCTTCTTAGATGATGAAGTAGATGAAGATGTCATTTCCTTGATGCTGATTGATGATTACAAACACTTGAAAGAGATTTAGTAGATGAAAGAGAACAGAGAGTTTAGGGATTGAGTTCTTAGAGAGAGAGATAGAGAATTGGTTAGTAAAATTGAAAGTAAGAGTTAAAATAAATTTTTAATCTCACTATTTATAATTACTAAATTCTCAATCTATTTCTTACTCAAAATAGAACTCAATCAACCGTTGAAATTAAAAGGGTAAATGAAAGAATTACTTATTTTATCAATCGACTGTTATACATACAGGATTGTATGTATTCATCAATTGGTAAAATAAGCAATCAACGACTAGATTTTGTATATGTCGATTGATGACATGGACTCTGAAACTTCCAGGTCATCAACGGATAAAAGACTTATCCATTGACAGATAGTACTATACATCGATAAATAAATATATCATCAATTGATACATTTATCTATCGATAGCTATAAATATCCATTGATATAAAAATGTTCATCAATTGATTATTGAAAAATCAGCAGGTTAACATAATCAATGGCTATAATCAAAAACTAACATAAATAAATAACTTGTCAGACATTTAACAAATTAAACTTAGTTAAGCATACCTAAATCACATATCAATTTATTGAAAGTAGATTCATCTAATGGTTTGGTAAAAATATCTGCAAGTTGTCTTTCACTAGGGATAAAATTTAATTCAACAATACCATTCATTACATGATCCCTAATGAAGTGGTACTGTATGTCAATGTGCTTGGTTCTTGAGTGTTGAACTGGATTTTCAGTAATGGCAATTGCACTTGTGTTCTCACGGAATATTGGTATTTTACTCAAGTTAAATCCATAATCAAATAATTGATTCCTCATCCATAATACTTGTGCACAACAGCTTCCAACAACAATATATTCAGCCGCTACTAGGGATGTAGATACTAAATTTTGTTTTTTGTTAAACCATGAGATCAGCTTGTTTCCTAGAAATTGACATGTGCCTATTGTACTTTTTTTGTCAATTCTGCAACCTGCATAGTCTACATCTGAATAATCAATTAAATTGAATCCAGAATCTCTAGGATACCAAATTTCAAGATTTGGTATTCCTTTGAGATACCTGAATATTCTTTTTATTGCAATCAAATAAGACTCTCTAGGATCATCTTGAAACGTAGCACAAAGACATGGAGCAAACATTATATCTGGCCGACTTATAGTTAAATATAGCAATGAGTCAACCATGCCTCTATAACTTGAGATGTCTACCTTAGCTTCCTTGGTATTCAATTCAAGTTTAGTTGTAGTGGCCATGATAGTTTTTACAGACGAATATTCATTATATCTGGCCTACTAAATGTATTTAGTTTGATTTATGAAAATACCATTTTTAACTTGTTTGACTTGCAAACCAAGAAAATAGGTTAGTTCTCCCATCATGCTCATTTCATATTTACTCGGCATCAACTTAGCAAACTTTTGACAAAGTTTTTCATTAGTTGAGCCAAAGATAATATCATCTACATAGACTTGAACAAGTATATTAGAATCATTGATATTTCTATGAAAGAGAGTTTTATCAACAGTACCTCTTGTAAAATGATTCTCAATCAAGAATTTAAACAGTGTCTCATACCAGGATCTAGGTGTTTGCTTCAAACCATACAGTGATTAGAGAAGATAGTACACAAATCTGGGATGAACAGGATCTATAGAACCAGGAGGTTGTTCCACATATACTTCTTCCTCTAATTCTCCATTGAGAAAAATAGTTTTTACATCCATCTGGTACACTTTGAAATTGGCATGGGCAGCATATGCTAGAAATATTCTGATAGCTTCCAATCTTGCAACTGGTGCAAATGTCTCATCAAAATCTATGCCTTCTTCTTTTGAGTAGTCCTTTGCCACTAGCCTTGCCTTGTTTCTTGTTACTGTACCAGTTTCATCCATTTTATTTCTGAATACCCATTTTGTACCAATAACGGACTTGTTCTTTTGTTTGGGAACCAACTTTCATACCTTGTTTCTTTCAAATTGGTTCAACTCGTCTTGCAGAGCTATCACTCAGTCAGGATCACTCAAGGCTTCTTCAATCCTTTTTTGTTCTTCTTGTGACATGAAGCTACTATACAAGCATTCATTTTAAGTTGCACTTCTAGTTTTGACACCATCATTTACATTTCCAATAATCAACTCAAAGGGATGACTTTTAGTCCATTTTCTTTGTGGTGGTAAATTTGTCCTTGAAGAGGATGATTCATGATCATTAGCATTGTTATGATCATTATGATGTGATTGAGTGGTTGAGAACCCTCCCCTTGAGATGGACACTCTATTTGAGGATTGATGAATAGAACTATTATCCATTGATGGATTATCAATTGGTGTATTATCAGTCGATTGATGATCATCAACTGATAAATTATCTGTTGGTGGATTGACATCAATTGATGGAGAATTTCTAGGTAATTGATTTGAAATTTCCACATAATCATCACTTTCTTCAGCATTACCGGTTGATTCATTCTCAAAATGCAAGGAGTCATGGTATCCATCATCAAACAACCCTTAAATTTTCTTGTCGTCAAATGTTACATGCATAGATTCCATAACAATGTGTAATATAAGATTGTAGACTCTGTAAACCTTTGTTGTTATTCCATATCCAACAAATATTGCTTCATCAACTTTGGCTTCAAACTTTCCCAAATTTTCAAGAAAGGCATTCCTCTCAGTTAAGGCATCAATAGTGTTCTTTAACTTGATGTTTTCTTTGTTTAGAGATTTTAGAGTGACATGCAAATTGTACAATTCATTAGACATTTCATTGATGGTACTATTGCATTCATCTTTCGATAATTCAAAAATTTTAGTAGCTAGTACCTGATTTGATGAACTAGCCTCTTCTTCTTCATGATTAGTCATTAGTGTTGGATTGACGAATTCTTCAGAATCACTGTCCTCGTCAGCCTAGTCTTTTTCCTCAGTTACAAAAGCCTTTTCTCTTTGATTGAGAAGGTCAAAATACTTCTTTTTATAGTCAATTCCATCATATGATTTTGCCTTCTTCTCTTGTTTTGGCTTTCTGCACTCATCGGAGAAATGACCAGCCAATCCACAGTTAAAACATTTGAGCTTTGATCTGTCAACTAATTTCTTATTTTGGTTATTATTTCTAAACTGGGATCCAGGCCTTTGAGCATTTAGATTCTTTTTGAATTTTAACTTTGAGAATTTCCTTGACAGAAATGCAAGGTGCTCATAAATCTCATCTAAATCATCCTGAGAGCATGCTTAACTTTCTTCACATTTGCCCTTTCTCTTTCCTTTGGATGATTCTTCAATATCATCATTAGCCATTATGATAGATCCAACTACACAACCACTTTCCTTCTTCTCTTCATTTCCCTTGACCATTAAAGCCAAATTCTTTTCTTTTCTTTGATTCTTCTTAATCTCCTCATCTTATTGGATTTCCAACTCATATGTCTTGAGAATACCATAAAGTTTCTCAAGAGTATAGTCCTTGAAGTCTTAAAATTGTCTAATGGAGATAGTCATTGGTTTCCATTCTTTTGGAAGAGATCTAAGAAATTTTAGATTTGTATCTTCAGTTGCATAAACCCTACCATATAGTTTTAGTCCATTCAAAAGCTTTTGGAATCTACTATAGGTGTCATTGATGGACTCTCTACTCTTGAAATGAAAAAAGATTCATATTTCTGAATCAAGAGTTGCATCTTATTTTTCCTTACTTGTTCAGTCCCTTCACATAGAGTTTGAAGAGTATCACGTACCTCCTTTGATGAGGTGCAGTTTATAACATTGTCAAACATATCTTTATCTAGACCATTAAACAGAATGTTCATGGACTTCTTATCCATAACCACTTCTTTTTCATCCTCTCTATGAACTCATTGATGAGTTTTAGAACATATTTGTCAAATGTAGGAGTTCCATCATAATTTACACTTGTGACCAATTTCATGGGAACATGAGGACCTTTCTCTATGCAGTTAACATATGGAGGGTTAAGAGAGAAAGTAGATGCAGGTGCATTTTAACTTTTCATGTGAAGTACTCATTTTTTTCCAATACTGGAATCTTTACACCTGAATCCTTTCCCCCCATATTGACTTGTTCTTGATCTTTAAACTTTCTGTATGTTGAAAGCCTCACTCTGATACCAATTGTTATTTCCCATAACAATGCCAATATAATTTGTAGAAGGGGGGTTAAATACAAATTATTAAAACTTTTTCTATTTTAATAATTGTTCTTGGAGTTTGTGTTTCAGATAAAATATATGAAGAATGAAACTAAAACTAAATTAAACAAAGATATTTGAAAATTATTGATGGATTGGTTTTTCCATCAGTGTATATATTGCTCAATTTTTCTAGGTTAATTAAACCCAGCTACGTTTACAAGGTTAGAAAATAAATCAACTATTCTTACAAAGTGCTCTAAGGCTAAACAGTTGATTCTAGAATATTGTCTTACTTGTATATTTTATAACAATGCTACCACACTTACTACAAGTGTGTTTACAATACCTATATAGACAGAGTAAAATATAATTAATCTATTCTAGGATTGTTTCAACTCTATCTTTCCTTTTGTCTTTTTCTATTTTAGAAAAAGTCTTTAGGCTTGGAAAGACAACTTCAACTTGAGTTTTCACAGTCATCATAGAATGTCTTCCATAAACATGCTTTTGTCCTTAGATCTCTGACAGATAGCCTTTTTGTATTGTCTCAATCAATTGATAATTTGATGTTGAGCATATCGATTGATTCTTCCTCTTATCTATCAACTGATGTTCTTCTTCGATTGATCTTGATATCCATCAATAGATAAAGGTTATTGACTTATCGATTGATAAATGATATCAATCGATATATCAATCGATGGGTCTTCATATCAGTTGACACTACTAGAAAAAGTGGATATAACATTGGGCTTTTAACAATGGTCGCAGAAACTACCGATGTCAAATTACTTTTAAACATTGATTATCTTTCAAACGATGTCAAAACAAATATAAGACATTGCTCCTTATATAAACTGATATTGTCTGTTATGTTTTAAAAAATAACAAAAACCTGGCCATATATATTTCCCCTTTATTACCTAAATATTTCCCACGTTAAACAAAATATTCCCCCTTAGACATTTTATTTCCCCCATTCAATCTCTCTCGACCTGCTTTATGCTCTCATATGACTTACTCTCTCTCCCTCGACCTACTATTTCCCTCTCTCAACTCTCTCTTACATCTCTCTCGATCTCGCCATCAATCTCAACGTACAACCCACAATCTCTTTGCTCTGTTTCTTGCTTTGTTTGAAACCCTAGATCTTCAATTAGAAAAAATCTAATATGCTCTCTATTAAATAGGTATGATCTAAACCCAAATCCCTAACTTTTGTCTCTTATTATCTCGAAATAGTAGCACTTTATGTTTAGCTTTTATTTGTACAGGTCTCAAGCTAGGGTTTTGGGTCTCAAGAAAGACAACATCGAACTCCCTTTATTTTTCTTTGCTTATATACATATATACTCTGTTTTTTTTATTATTCTCTTTATTTTTTATTTCAATTTTTTTTGGTTCTTATGCAGGTGTTGAGCTAACTGAGTGCGGAGATAATTCGGTGTGGAGCTAACTTTTTCTCAAGCTAATTGTTATTTTACCACTGGTAAGTAGTGTTCTCTATCTCTTGTATGTATATATGTATGTATGTATACTGTAGCTTCTCTTTTTTCGATTGCTAGATGTGTATGTTCTGTGAAAATTTTAAATATTTTAGTCTTCAAATTGTTTAATAATGGAAACAAGTAACCTATATAAATAGTTTTTACATTGTGTATGTTCAATGTTTGCTGACAAACTAGAAAATCTAGAAAAGTTTGTTCTCTATTGTGTTTCTAATATTATAAACATATAGACAACTACTTCAATGATTGTGCTCCTATTTGTTAAAATTTTATTGTAATGCAGTTTTTACATTTTTTATTAATGAGTGGATGTGATTGTTTATTAATTATACTTATGAACATAGGCAATTGTCTCGGTGATTCCATTTGTGTTTATCTCTGTCTGCTATGTATTTGTTATATTTAAATTATTCAATTATAAATGTTTATGTCGGAATGCCAGTATTTGTATAATTATAAATAAGTATGCCCTTGTTTACTTTTTTATCATTAGATTTTCTATATTTAAAATAATTACAATGATGAGGTCGGTTATTTTTTTTGTTATACATATACACGGATAAGATATGGATTTTCAAAGAAAGGGATTATTTGGAAAGACATTCAAATCAGTATATGAAGTTGGAAGAAACATGTGTGTACCCTCTAACTTTATCCTAGACAAATCTAACTATATTATTTCTTTTTTACTAGTTTCAAAAGTTATGGAGGAGCTGGGATATGTAAGCCTTCTCACAAAAAGCAGAACAAGCCCTTATGAATTTCAAGTTGTGAAAGAGGAAAATGATGGCCTGATATTCTAAAATTGCAATAAAACTCAGTCAACATGAATGAGGATCATATGAACATGAAGGTAAATGTAGACCAACATTTTTTGGCTCAGTTTACATTGGCAAAGCTGCATGTCTTCTGCTAACCAGGCTACTAGATCCTATAACTTAATAGCTCATATGTCTGGTCAACAGTTGCTATAAATTTACCAAGTGACCGATGTTTTACTTTCTGTTTTTTCTATGGTTGCTGACCAAAATTCGATAATCACAATTATTATAATCTTGCAGCCAACAACTTCAAGAGAGAGTTTTCACATGTTATGGAGAATGACAGAAGAAATGGAAACTTGATGATGTTCAAATTTAAAGGAGGTATATCTTGAGATTATTTGTAGTGTACATGTTGATGTTTATATATTCCATTCTTAATGTGAATCTTTGCTCTCTCTTTTATTCCAAGGAACTGATCATTTATATATTGTATTTTAGTACCACCGTTCTCCATGGATCATACTTAACCATGTGAAATTTTATTATAACCGATTTTATCAACAAAATTCTTTTATTTATTTAAAATTATTACTTATAATTAGTAGTACGTTCGAAGATTACTGCTTGTATCATGATTAACTTAAAATGAAAAAATATTAAAAGTTACATTTCAAACTGCCTTTCTTCTGCCCGTAATGACAGAAAAATAAAATAAAAACACACAAAAAATGTAATATAATCATCCAACTTTCTTTTTAGTCGGGTCACATAAGTAGAATGTAAAAACACAATCTGAAAAACTACAATGCCATTAAAGTTAGATATTCATAAATAACTCAAAACAGACCCACCCCTTTATTCTTGGTCATTTAGGCTGAAAAACATTTTCGTCTGGTGCACTTCCCGCAATTCCTGCATTGTTCACATGCACAATGTTCAGCATTCCATT
The DNA here is from genome assembly GCA_028671895.1 of Oenanthe sinensis. Lineage (NCBI taxonomy): Eukaryota > Viridiplantae > Streptophyta > Magnoliopsida > Apiales > Apiaceae > Oenanthe > Oenanthe sinensis. The sequence goes on from CM053812.1 coordinate 2,812,787, forward strand.
TCTGTGTTATTAACCAATAATAAATTTATAGGCAACAACCCTTATCAGATTTTAGTGTCCCTCCATCTTGCAAATATAGTCTTCAATATGTCCTGCAACAACATCCTGGTCAGCACCCTGTTAGGAAGCATAATAAGCTTTGTTCTTCTATTAAGGTATGAATTTTGCGCATGCCGAGGACATTTTTATGTAGTGCATATGGTTTAGGCACTCTGAATATCATTTATTATAAGTTGTCATGGAATTTTTAGATAAGATGTATTGAGATGTCAAAATTGCATAAACTAATATAGACTTTTATCATCCTATTTGATTTATAATGATTTTGAGCTCCTATATCATGAGGACAAGGCATTAAATCTAGAATGTTTTGATATGCAAAGGAAGTTGCCTTCAGGGCTATCTATGTTTGATGCTGAATGCTTCTGTGTTCATGATCCCTCATCTTATTATAAGGAGATATTTGGGACTATGATACTAATATCATTGTGTTATTTTTTGGAGGGATGAACATGAAATTTTAGAAGTTGTTCAAGCTTTTCTTGTTATTCACCCACTGGCAGCCCCTATTTTAGGAAATGATCATAATGAGCTTCGCAGTCGCGAAAGTGCAGTAAGACAACTTTTGTTGTACAACAGAATTATTCTTTCCTATTCGTAGTTATAAAGTCTCCACTTATCCAAATTTAAGTGACACCATAATTGAAAAGTGTCATTTGGTACAGATATAAAATTGTTACCTTAAATTAGTTGTTGGTAATGATATATATCAATTGAGTTTGCTAATTTAAATTTCTTTTTGTAGCAGCAGTTCTTTTTCCCTAGTTTGGTTTTGGTTGAATAAGTTTTTAGTTGGGTGAATTGATTTTGGCTAATATCAATGTACACGGGACACTATCATCTGAAACTAAAGAAATAACATCACAATTGTTTTTAAAGCGATGTGTAATAGTATATCTAATATCATTTTATAAAAGAAATTTGATGGGTAAAATTACAAAGACATCAGTTGGCCTTTAAAAAATGATGTGCTAAGGTAAGTACTACATCAATTATATTGTCATTAATATAAAATACGATGTCTCAAATAAGCTATTACATCATTTAAACTAAAGAAATTGATGTTAAAAAGTGATATAGACATCGAATTTTATTAAACAATTGATGTGCTAAGGCTCCTACGAAATCATTTCTAGAAAAATAATTGATGTTAAACATATTAGTCATTTAAGTTTTACATCGATTGTAGTTAAGGTATGATGTTATTAATGGGTTTTAACATCGGCTTCACTTAGAAGATGATGTCTTATAAATGTTTTAACATCACTGAAAGGCATAGGTGTACTAACTTGTAACACTTAATTATTTTGTAACTCAACTAAGTAAAAGATAAAACAACAGCAAAACAAGAGAAACTGAAGAAGCACATGGAATCAATCAACTGAAGAAATGGTAATGATACTTGGTAACTACAAGTAACTAATTTGGTTAATCAAGGATGCATAAGTGAGAAGAAGTTCAATCTGAGTATTGCTCATGCCCTAACTTATCTAATGGAGAATCAAATTAATGTCAAGGAAGTATCAAGAAGGCCAAAGTGATTTCATGTAATGTATATCAACATCTGGATAATGTAAAGGTTAATCAACAAATGAGAACTGACATTCAGAAGCAAGAACCCCTACAAGACTAGTCACTTATGAACCAGACCATTGCATCAAGTGTCAGGACATTGGAGGCAAGTTCGTGTCAGTAATAGAAGATCTCATTTGAATTGAGTGAGGAAAAGAAATTGAAGAAGCTAAGGAAACTTGCTCACAAAGGTTAATTCTCAATTAGTCACTAAAGAAGGTCAACATTGGATGTGTGCATATTTGCCAAGGCAAATGTCGATCCACAGCAGATCGAGATGCGGATCGAGATTTACAAGTGAAGTAAAACTCTGCAAAGGCAAATCTCGATCCAGGCGATAGATCGAGATCGAGATCCTCATAGATCGAGATCGAGATTCTCCCAGATCGAGATCGAGATTTTCCCAGATCCAGATCGAGATTTTCCCAGATCGAGATCGAGATCCTCATAGATCGAGATCGAGATTCTCCCAGATCGAGATCGAGATTTTCACAGATCGAGATCGAGATGGGTCCAGGCGAAGATCGAGATGCGGGTAGAAATGTAACATTTAATGTTCAAGGGACAAGTGGCTTATTGTGAACGGTTGATCCAGAGTTGTTGGGAAAGTACTTTTTGTTGTCGAAGTCCTGATTGGGCCACGTACACAAAAAGGACAAGATCAAGACTACATGACATTATAAAAGCAGCACTTTGTTTTTATTTTTAGTAGTAACTTGTATCTCTGTATTTTAAACGATAATTTTTAAGAGAGAGCATTTACTGTAAAAACAAAAAGTGAGAGAGAGAGGATCAGTTGAATCTAGCTTTAATTGCTGTATTTATTGTTCAACTGATCATGATGCTTTTATGAATGTTGTAGCAAATCCATCAATGAATATAATGATATATTCTTGAAATTCTGAGTCATCATTTATTACTTGCACATTGTTTATTCTCTCATAAATTTTAAACAGTTGTATTCACCCCCCCCTCTACAACACTTTGGACCTAACAATTGGTATCAGAGCCCCTGTTAAACACATCTAACAGAGATCCTATTGTGTTGGTTGAGTTGGTTCTTGAAAATCCCAGATCCATTTTTTTTCTTGAAGTTTGTGCCGAAAGTTTTTGTTTGTCTCTTCCTGGAAAAGTCATAGATCTAAAAAGTTCTAAGTAATGGTGTAAGGAATACTTGTACAAAATTCCAAAATACTGTACTTTAGAGCTTTGTGGATTTTCTTGTGGTCAAAACTGGAATCAACTGATTGGCTAAACAAAAAGGACAATTTCGAACTTCTGTCAACTAGAAAGTGGACATCTTTTTGTTTGGACTTGAAAAATTGTGGACCCTGCTACTGTTCCTGTGATTAAAACTAACTTGCTTGAATCTTAAGTGCAGAATCCGTTGGATATTAATTGTTGGACATTTAAAGTGAGATAATTAATTTTTCAAGTAAATACAATTTATTGTAATTTGAAAAGTGTATTATCTTAATTTTAAACTTTATTAAAATGGCCGCCGCACACAGATTTAAGATACCTCCGTTTGATGCACAACATTATGACGAATGGACCGGAAGGATGAAAGCTTACCTTGAATCAATAAACAAGGTATACTTGAGAATATTGGAAAACGGTCCATACATACCCATGAGAATTGAGCCAGAGCGAATGGAAGGAGGGATACTAATTCCATCCCGGTCTGTTCCTAAAGAGGAAATGGAGTTTTCAGACGCAGATAAGGAATTGGTTGGTATGGATGCGTCATTACGCAACGTCATAATTGAATCCCTAAACTCAGAGTACTATGTTCAAATAAAGGGATTAAAAACAGCTAAAGCCATGTGGGATAAACTGGCTGTGGTGATGGAGGGGACCGAGGAAGTTAGAGATAATCACAAACGCATTCTGATATCTGAATATGAATCGTTCAGATGCGAACGAGGAGAAAGCGTAGCAGATGTTTACAAACGTTACAGTAAATTGCTTATAGAGCTGAGTATAAGAGATAAAGTCTATCCACTAGCAGATTCAAATATCAAGTTTCTCTTGAATTTGCCTAAACATCTGGAACACAGGATCACTGCCATTCGAGAGTCAAGAGACTTGAAAAATACTTCTCTGGAAAAGCTGTATGGTGTTTTGAAGACCTACGAGCTGGAGCAGGAACAAAATGACAGAAGAAGATCCTACAATAGTGGAGAAAACAAAGCGGTAAGTGAGTCTGGACTTGTAGCTGAAGAACCTGCTGTAAAGGCACTTGCAGCTGTCTCATTGAAAAATGCTAATCCTGAAAGGGTGGTATTAGACATTGAAGATCCATCCGAAGAGAGTGAGGATGAATACTATACCCTTGAAGAGCTGGACAAATTAGAAGACAAGTCATATGCTTGTATTGCTCGAGAATTTGCTCATATCAGCTTCAGGAAGCAAAGAAGTGGTAAAGGACGATTTGGTAGTTCTTTCAGCCGAAGAGGCAGGAGAGGCAGTAGTGTAAGTGGTAGTGGAAGTTACAGCGGTCGGAGTAGCACATCTGGTAGTGGCTACAGACCTAACCTGGTAGACAAGAACAAGTTCAGATGCTACAACTGCAATGAATTGGGGCACTTCGCAACAGAGTGCAAGAAGCCCAAGTACGTTCATCCCAAGGAATCCTATGCTGATTTGAAAAAGAAATATGATGCCTTGGTTAGCAAGCAACAGAAGGGAAGCCGGGCGTATGTTGTGACTGAAGGGAAGGGTTGGGACGAGTCTGATGAAGATGAAGATCAGGAGCTATGCAACTTTGCTTTAATGGCAAAATCTTCAGAACAATCAGAGGTACCAATTCTAACCGTAAATGAAATGTCTATTCCTGAGTACCAAAATGAATTAGCTGCCATGACTAAAGATATGTACAATCTCCAACTTAATCTAATTGCTGTTAATGAGGAAAATGCTAAACTCTCCCTTAAGAATAGACTTCTCGAGGCCAGGGTAGAGGAATTAGAATCAGGAGAAAGTAAGGAAAGGCAGTTAATGAATCAGGTAGATGTTTTAGAACACAAGCTTAAGATTAGGGAAGACCTTAACGAAGAACTTAAAAATGAATTAGCTGAGCTTAAAGTAACATGTAAATCTTTTGAAGAAGCCGCTAATAAAGTTTTCGTAGAAAGGGACATGTACATGAAACTGGCAGGCAAGAGCAAAAATGAAAAAGTTAACATAGGACTTGACTACACACAGAAAAGGAAAAATAGGGCTGCTGAGTTGTTAGAGCCAGTGTTGGTCAAAGAAAATGTGCCTGAGGTTTTAATGGATGTTAGAAAACCTATCTTTAAACAGTTTGAGCCTAGGACCATAGATCCTGTTGCTACTGAAATTGAACATGAGATTAAAAGTGAAAGAGATTCAGAAGAAAAAGTAGTAGAACCTACAACTTCTAAAAGAGCTAGTAAGATTGCTTATGCTAAGAGAGGTGTAGGAACCAAGGAGGCTAAGACGGTGTCATATAAACAATGGGTAGCAGGGTCAGACCAAATGAAAGCACCTGTAAAGGCAGTTAAAACTGAACCTGCATCTGTATCTACATCTACACGAGCTAGAAAAGCATGCTATATCTGTAATCAAACTGATCATTTGTCTTACTATTGCCCGTTCTATGTAGAGGAAGAAAAATCTGTTGGTTGTAATACCATGCCTGCAACTACTGCTTTGCCTAACATGCATGCAAATCATGCTAAATGCAATCATCCTAATTGTATGCCATGTGCTGTAAACATCATGCATGCTTATTTTAATTTAATGAATACTGCTAGTGCATCTGTTGAACATACATCTAGTAGTGGTAAGAAAAAGCATGTGGGGTCAAAAACTAAGACTTCAAGTCCTCCTAAAGTTAGGAGTGACCAGTCTACTTCCAAACATGACAAACCAGTCAAGGTTGACAAGGGAAAAGACAAAGTCAAAATGAATGCCCCTGATGGCATCAAGGCAAAGCCTTCTGTATCTGAAAAGAAAAAGGAAATTATTGATGCCGGGCCCAAACATCATTGGGTTCCGAAGAACACCTAACCTTTCTGGATTTGCAGGGCAGTGTACAGGAAAAGAGTAAAGTCATATGGGTGCTGGACAGTGGAGCATCGAGGCATATGACCGGCAATAAGTCCCTGCTAACAGATTTGGTGTTGAGAGCCGGCTCCGTGGTTACTTTTGGAGATAACAGCAAAGGTTACACCAGGGGATATGGCAAGATCGTTTGTGGAAATGTTATCATTGAGGATGTATCTTTTGTGGAAGGATTGCGACATAATCTTCTCAGCGTTAGTCAGTTCACCGACAAGGGTTTTGACGTCAACTTTGGGAAGCATGATTGTTCGATTCGAAGCAAAAAGGATGGAAGCCTTGCTCTCAAAGGAGTAAGGAAGTCAAATTTGTTCATAGCTGACATGAATTCTGCTGATCAGTCTGAAGTCACGTGTTTCTACAGCAAGGCTTCTGCTGATGAAAGTTGGCTATGGCATAAAAGATTATCTCACCTGAACTTTAAAGCAATGAATAATCTCGTAAGAAGAGAATTGGTGAGAGGGCTGCCGCAGATGGAGTTCACTCCAGATGGACTCTGCGAAGCATGTGAGATGGGAAAATCAAAAAGAGCCTCGCATAAGGATAAACAAGTGAATAGCATTACCGAGCCCCTACAACTCCTTCACATGGATTTGTTTGGACCTGTTAATGTTATGTCAATGTCAAAGAAAAGATATGCGCTGGTAATTGTCGATGACTTTTCCAAATACACATGGGTGAAGTTTGTGACATCGAAAGATGAAGTGCCACATGAGATCATTAGACATGTACTGGTAATTGAAAACGTAGCAAGTCTGACTGTGAAGACTATCCGATCCGACAATGGGACAGAATTCAAGAACTCAGTGTTAATGGATTTCTGCATATCTAAAGGGATCAGACGACAGTATTCAGCACCGAGAACACCACAGCAAAATGGGGTGGTAGAAAGGAAGAACAGGACACTGGTTGAAGCAGCTAGGACAATGCTGTATGAGTAAAAACTTCCTTTATATTTTTGGGCTGAAGCAGTTAACACGGCTTGTTATACACAGAACAGAACCCTGATTATAAAGGACCATAATGAGACGCCGTATTACATGATGAATAAACGAAAACCATCTATCAAGTACTTTCACGTATTTGGTGCCAAATGCTTTGTGTTAAAAGACAATGCACAACTTGGAAAGTTTGATGCCAAAGCAGATGAAGGGTTTTTCATTGGATATTCTCTTGAAGTAGTAGCAGCGTACAGGGTGTTTGTGCTTAATGATCGCAAGGTGGTTGAAAGCCTTAATGTCACATTCGACGACTCAAGGCTCCCTTCTATACAAAAAGAAGATAGTGAGCCCACTTCCCTAAGATTTGAAAATATGGATGTTGATGAAGTGGATACAGTTCCTGAGTCAGTAGTGCAGGGTAGTGATCCAACTATAAATAATGAAATTAATCAAGAGTCTAGTGTTTCGCAAATTCAAAACACTAGGACTGAGGGATCACCTTCCGTCAGACCTGGTACTAACTCAGGGGGAGTCAGTATGCACTCAGGGGGAGCAGCTCACTCAGGTGGAGCCAGTACTAGCTCAAGGGAAGCTAGTGAAAGTGCTTCTAGACTAAGTCATCTTCACTTACAAGATCAAGCTGAATCATCAAGAACATTTGCTAGGGATCGCACTTGGAACAAAGACCATCCGTTCGAGCTAATTATTGGTGATCCAGAGGCCGGAGTGACTACTAGAGGAAAAGCTAGAGCTGAAATTGCCACTGAGAATGAATGTCTATATTCAGTGTTCCTTTCCCAGATAGAACCTAAAGTGGTGGAAGAAGCTCTAGATGACGCTGATTGGGTGATTGCTATGCAAGAGGAACTCAATCAGTTTGAAAGGCAGAAGGTGTGGAAGCTGGTACCCAGACCAAAGAATAGATCTGTCGTTGGGACAAAATGGGTATTCAGGAACAAGCTGGATGAAGACGGACGTGTAACACGAAATAAAGCTCGCCTGGTTGCTAAGGGTTATACTCAAAGAGAAGGAATTGATTATGATGAAACCTATGCACCAGTAGCAAGGCTAGAGGCAGTAAGGATGTTCTTGGCATTCGCAGCACATCATGGTTTTAAAGTCTATCAAATGGATGTCAAGAGTGCATTCTTAAACGGTGAACTGGATGAAGAGGTGTATGTCGAGCAACCTCCCGGGTTTATCGATATCAAATATTGTGATTATGTTTATCGACTCTTCAAATCAGTATATGGCCTTAAGCAGTCTCCGCGGAAGTGGTATGAAACTCTGTCAGACTTCTTACTAGAAAGTGGTTTTACAAGAGGAGTAATCGACAAGACGCTTTTCTACAAGAAATGCAAAGATGATCTAATAATGGTGCAAGTATATGTGGATGACATTATCTTTGGGTCTGCAAATGAGAAGCTGTGTGCTAAATTCGCTAAGTTAATGCAATCAAGGTATGAGATGAGCATGATGGGAGAGCTGACGTTCTTTCTGGGCATTCAAGTTAGTCAGAAGAAGGACGGGATATTTATCTGCCAGACCAAGTACATTCATGATCTATTGAAGAAGTATGGTCTCCAAGATGTATCACAAGCAAAGACTCCTATGGCAACAGCCACGAAACTTGACGAGGACAAATCGGGTAAACCTGTAGACATCTCAAGCTATCGAGGTATGATCGGCTCACTTTTGTATTTAACTGCTAGTAGACCTGATATTATGTTCTCTACATGCTTATGTGCAAGGTTCCAAGCGGATCCTAGAGAGTCACATCTCATAGCCGTAAAGCGCATTTTTAGGTATCTCAAGGGAACATCAAATCTCGGGATTTGGTACCCAAGAGATACAGGGTTTAATCTTGTTGGCTATTCGGATTCAGATTACGCAGGTTGTAGAATAGATAGGAAGAGTACTTCAGGAAGCTGTCAGTTCCTTGGAAGAAGGTTGGTGTCTTGGCAAAGCAAGAAACAACACACAGTATCTACCTCGACAGCTGAAGCAGAATATATTGCTGCTGGAAGCTGTGTGGCCCAGATACTGTGGATGAAGAACCAACTCAAGGACTACGGTGTGGAAGTATCTAAGATTCCTATCATGTGTGACAACACAAGTGCTATTGCAATGACCAACAATCCTGTGGATCACTCAAGGACCAAGCATATTGACATCAGGTATCATTTTATTAGAGAGCATGTAGAAAATGGAACTGTAGAGTTGCATTTTGTGTCTACTGAACGTCAAATAGCAGATATATTCACCAAACCCCTAGACGAATCAACATTTTCTAGATTGGTTGGTGAATTAGGGATGCTTAACACCTGTTAGTTTTGCTACCTATCTGTTATAATTCAGCTTGTGTACATATTATTGTTATTCATGAATATTCATAATTAATAATGTGTACTTAACTTCATAAATGTATGTGTTGCATATCATAAGGAGTTAGAAAGTTTCATGACATTAATCTTGTGCTGATCTGTATATCATTATGGTTAGTGTCTAAATGAAGTAATGAGAAATTTTCTATGGCAAATCTCGATCTATCCACATCAAGATCGACATCTAGATGTAGATCGAGATGCGGATCGAGATCGACATCCAGATCGACATCTAGATGTAGATCGAGATGCGGATCGAGATCGACATCCAGATCGACATCTAGATGTAGATCGAGATGCGGATCGAGATCGACATCTAGATCGACATCTAGATGAGGATCGAGATGCGGATCTCGAGATCGAGATGTGACGTGTCTTTTCAGTCATTTTTTTTTGGCGTGCAGGTATATATTATAGCATTAAAAAGGCTGTTCATTATTTACATTAACTTTCTTTCTCTCCAAAAGCTTAAGCTCTTCATATACACTCGCGTATACATACATTACATCAAGTTTTCTTGTGATTTTCTTAAACAAAAATCACTAACTGTTACTTAAAAGCATCAATAACTAAAACGAAACTCTGCTAAAATTTTGTTTACAACTGTTGAACTTCTTGCGTTGTTTTTATCGTTATTACTGTTCTTGTAATTAGTTCTTTAGTTTTCTTCTTCATTCGAGTGAGTTTGGTTTTTGTTTCGTGCTTTCTTATTCTTAAGTACTTTTGTGTTCTTGAGCAAAATAGTTGTGAGTACTACTGGTTATTCCTTAAAGTGCAACTTTACCGCCGTGTTTGTGGTTTTTCGGGAAAAATAATTTATTTTGTAACGGCTGTTCACTTTAATTTTCGAAAACTCAACCGTCAATCATTAGTGGGGAGTTAAGTGGTCATTAGTGGGCAGTTAATTTGTTTTAATTTGTGTCACTAATTACGTGGGGTAATTAGTGGGGTTCGTGTACGTTTTTTTTTGTTGTTTAAATTTAGAACTTGTTCTCTAAAAATTTCCATTGCCAAACCATTTCAGAACATTTCTTTTCTCAAACACAACTTTAAAATGGCAAACCCAAATTTCACAATTCCCAAGACCAACTTTGTTAATCTCTCTGCTGATCGAGCAACTGGTAGATTTATTCACTATCAGTTCTGGATTGAATCCCTCAACAACACATCAATCATAAGTCACGCGTTAACCGCCTCTCCCATCCTGAATGTCGAAGCCCTTCAAGCTGCTTACTCTACACTAGAGATTCAGGGTGGAAAAGCCAATCCAACAGGACTATCCTTTACTATTGGTGGTGTCAAATATGAAGTCAGTCTGCGGAAGTTCAATGAGTTACTCGGGCTTCCTACAGAAGATTATGCTCCGGAACCCACTATGGAGGATATGTTGCAATTATTCACGGAGATAGGTTGTCGCCCTCCCACGGGTCCTATCAAGGTAACAAAGGTTAACACCGGTATGCTACCAGCTGAGTGGGATTATGTAGTTCAGGCCATTCAGCGCTGCATGTTCCCAAAAGACAAAGACTACAGGCCAATGAACAACAGCTGCCGGGTAATACTATATGGAGTGGCAAACAACAGGAGAGTGAATGTGGGCAAACATCTGTTGATTCAGTTACATGAGAGGTGGGCATTGGAGAAAAATGCCTCAAGGAATCCAGAAGATGGTCCAGTCAAATGCTGGATGCCAAGATTTCTTCAGATTGTTCTGGATGACGTCCTTTCAGAGGAACACAGAAGAATATTTCAAGGCTCTGAAAGGATGGCATGTTTTGATATGACTCTAAAGAGTATCTCCACCATGGAAACCCAGCAAAAGTCAAGACTTTTTGAGTTGCGCCTGACTCCGTACTTCCAGCATCTGCAAGATGAGTATGCTAGGAGGCATGTTTCTCAGTTTACTGCAGTAGAAGCTGAGAGTAGCGGTAACGAAGCTGAAGGTGGAGATCCAGTGCCTAGAACTTTGGAACAAGCAAGAATGGATGTTGATATGGCCGAGGCAAATGTTGCAGAAGCTGGCGCTGACAAGGATGACGATCTTCTTAGTCAGGTACCTATTCTTGCTAATCTTGATCAATCATCAATTCAACCTGTTTTCTACAGCCGTGGGCCTGAAAACCCCCAGGCTCTATCCCAGGCTGCAAGCCCTTCTGTTCATAAACGTTCAGCCAGCCCTAAAACTGGTGATAAAAGGAAGGCAAGCTTATCTGAGTCGAGTGATTCGAGTGGAGGGAGTGTAGGAGTTGAGAGAGTAGTCACTTCAGCAGCTCTGCCACCTTCAAAGAAGCAAAAGGTGGATTCAAACCCAGTGGCAACTGCACAACCTGTTAAGGCTAGTTCACCTCTCACAGCCACCACACCTCACGCTGGTGGCTCTCCTCTCCAAATCATTTCAACACATTCGCACTCGCCTAGGCATGTTGGTGAGAGTCAAGAAGGGGGTCCAGCTCAACAGCCAATAGGAGCTGGCCCTACCTTCCCTGAGTTGTCCGCTCAGGGCTCTTTGAGCAATTTCTCGGAAGGGGAATGGCAAACTGAGACTAGCACTTCTGATACTAGTATCTCAGGCAGTTTTAATGAGGAAGAGTCTGTCGAATCCAGTACGGATGACGCTTCCTCATCTAAATCAGAAAACAAGTTGCTTGCAGAGCAACGACATCTGGTGACTGGTGGGTCTACGCCTCCAGAACAGCCCAGCGAACCAGAAAAGGTTCTAAGTGAACAAGGGGATGACATGGTCATAACGTCATCTCCCGTCGTAGACACAGCGCTAAAAGGCTCAGTCTCACTGACCGATATCGCCGACCAACTCACCGCTAGTCCCCAGCGATTAGTGGATGAGGCTCTAGTACTGTTAGGCTCTAAACACGAGGGAGAGACAGGGAGAGTAGATCCCTTCTTTTTAGGGATCTTGAGTGAAACAGAACCCGGCGAGAGTAAACAGTCTAACCCAAGCCAAACACCGTCCCCCAAATTGCAGGATCTAGTGAAGAAAGTGGAGGCTTTGGAGGCTGGAGTTGCTGGTGTTACTGCTGCTGTCTCTTCTCACTCTGGAAGATTGGAGGTTGGAGCTCAGTTCATGGAGAACCTGATTGCCGTCCAAAATCAGATGATTGACAAGATAAACAATCTCGGATTGGCACAGGTGGAGGTCGGGAGGTCAGTAAATGATGTCACTTATGGCATGTCTCAGGTTTGGACGAAACTGCATGAACTACTTGATGCTGTCTTTGGACGTAACAAGGATGGACCTGGTCCTTCAACTGGTGGTGGTGGTGACGATAATAATGATGATGATGCTCCTGATGAGGATAACACACCTAAGGGGGAGAAAGAGGATCAGGGTCTGAAAAAGCTGACTAGTAAGGGTCCGGTGATCGAGTCCTCAAACAAATCTGGTGAAAAGGTGGAGGAGGCTCAACCGGCTCTTAAGGACAAAGGCAAGCAGAAGATGGTAGCTGAAGAAGAAGCTGAGAAAGAAACACCTCTTGTTGATACATTTATGGGAGACTTTATTGAAGATTCTGATGATGACGAGATGGATGTAGAAGCCTTAGTGGCAAGGAGGTCGAGACTCGAGCAACGAGCAAGAGAATGGGAACAAGAAAGAGGTCTAAATCCTGGCGGATCTGGCGCAGGAGTTGCAGGTGATGCAGGAGACCACTCGGTTGCTGACGAGCATGTTCCAGAAGAAGAAGTTGATGAAGCGGAGATGCAAGGAGAGATTTTCAGGGAAGCCAGAGAAAGAGTAAATGAAGAAATTCTACAAGGGATAGTTGAAAAAGAACTAATGGCAAAGGAGAAGAGAGCGGCTCAGAAAACTCAGCATGAGTTTGAAATGAAAAAGATCAATGATCCTAAGGTCCAGGCTGACATAAGGAGGGAAGGTCCCGAGTGGGACAAGGCTAGAGAAGCCTTAGCTGGACCAAGAGCCTATGCTCATGACTCAGGAAGATTGAGCTTTCTTCTTCATAAGCTAGAAAATCTAAACCCTGGGCTGCTGAATTATCTAAATTGCATAAGACAGGGATGCACCTCCGTACAAGTCATATTCAAGGAGAAGGCATGGAATCTGATGATCACTTGGACACCCATAACAAAAATCGGGCCGTGTATGGTCGATGAAGCTTTCTTCCATGAAAGGGGTGCAAGTGAACTGGTAGAATTCGCTCACAAGGTAGACACCTCTGTCAAGACTGGAGTGCTGTTTAAGGAGAAATTGTTGAAGATGGCTGAAGACAGAGGGGTTGACATCATTCTAAATCCCTACCAGATCAGATATGTCCATGACAAGGTCTTGAGGATCGTAAATCTGCATGATTCGAAACTAACTCCGAGCGGAAATGTGCTGAAGGCAGTTGCAAAGCTAGTTCTCTCTAAGGGTTTTCTAACAAAGGAAAAGAAGCTGGTGGCTAAGGACTTGGAGAAGCTGATAAGAAGGCAAGATTCTAGATACAAGTTGCCTGAAGCTACACTACCAGTGGTTAAGAAGGAACCTGAAGACTATGCATTCGAGCTGCAAAACGAGGCAATAAGAGAGCATGTGCAAAGATACGGAGATCCAAGGATAGACATTCCAGAAGAAGGGGAAATAAGAAAGGAAGCTAGTGCAGTGGTTAGTGCAAATGTCAAGTTTGTCAAGAGCAAAGCTGAGAATGAGAATGATCTGCTGATCTATACAGACAAGCATAAGGTGGAAACCATCATTGAAATCAAGTACGACATCTTTGCAGAACACAGTCATGAAACACTGTGTAGTATAAGAGAATTGATTGAGGAGATGGATGATATTGACGAGTTTGATCAGGATTATCTGAGGGTCACGTTTGATAACTTCTGTAAGAGAAGACAACAACTTGATATTCAGAGGCTACAGCAATGCACCACCGCTATTGTCATTGGATACCCTAAGCAGCTGGTCATACGGAAGAAAGGGGAAAAGGGGTACCCTGACAAAGTCACAAAGCTGAGGTTTGAAGACATTCCCACGAAGCTTACCACTCGCAGCATGGTTGAAAGGTGGTTGAGGTTGTTTCGAAATTACCAGATCAGAAATCATGTGGAAGCAGAAGGACTTAATCTTCTCAAGAAAAGAATGGATGAAGTCTGCAACCCTGAGTTCATGAAGAAAGAAAAAGCAGCCAAGAAGAAAGCTCGTGAGGAAGAGGAGCGCAAGAAATAAAAGTTTTAATGTATCATGCTTGTAATGTTTCTTTGCGTTATAATTTGTTTTCTTGTTTTCCTGCATTGTAAAAATATATTATCTGTTGTCTTGTGTAGTGTAAGGTAGAAGTTAGTTAGCTAAGTGTCTTGAAACTGGTTTATATAAGGCATCAATTATTTCGCGAAGTTCGGCGGTGGTAATACTGCTAAAAGGACTTCAGAAGGATAATTGAAGATTGAGTGGACCGTGCTCTTAAAGTACTTAGAGAAAATCTCTAGAAGAGCATGAAGCCATTTAATCGAGCCAACAGGTGTCCAATTTTGGCACTTGAAGTATCAGTAATAGACATGAAGTTAATTAATCAAGCCAAGCATTATGCAAGTTGACATGATCTTTTATGAATGTTATTTTATCTTTTTCAGTCCCTGTTTAGTTGAGTTATCCTCATTGTGAATTTGGTTGTCATTGTTAGACAATCAAATAGGGGGAGATTGAAAGGCATAGGTGTACTAACTTGTAACACTTAATTATTTTGTAACTCAACTAAGTAAAAGATAAAACAACAGCAAAACAAGAGAAACTGAAGAAGCACATGGAATCAATCAACAGAAGAAATGGTAATGATACTTGGTAACTACAAGTAACTAATTTGGTTAATCAAGGATGCATAAGTGAGAAGAAGTTCAATCTGAGTATTGCTCATGCCCTAACTTATCTAATGGAGAATCAAATTAATGTCAAGGAAGTATCAAGAAGGCCAAAGTGATTTCATGTAATGTATATCAACATCTGGATAATGTAAAGGTTAATCAACAAATGAGAACTGACATTCAGAAGCAAGAACCCCTACAAGACTAGTCACTTATGAACCAGACCATTGCATCAAGTGTCAGGACATTGGAGGCAAGTTCGTGTCAGTAATAGAAGATCTCATTTGAATTGAGTGAGGAAAAGAAATTGAAGAAGCTAAGGAAACTTGCTCACAAAGGTTAATTCTCAATTAGTCACTAAAGAAGGTCAACATTGGATGTGTGCATATTTGCCAAGGCAAATGTCGATCCACAGCAGATCGAGATGCGGATCGAGATTTACAAGTGAAGTAAAACTCTGCAAAGGCAAATCTCGATCCAGGCGATAGATCGAGATCGAGATCCTCATAGATCGAGATCGAGATTCTCCCAGATCGAGATCGAGATTTTCCCAGATCCAGATCGAGATTTTCCCAGATCGAGATCGAGATCCTCATAGATCGAGATCGAGATTCTCCCAGATCGAGATCGAGATTTTCACAGATCGAGATCGAGATGGGTCCAGGCGAAGATCGAGATGCGGGTAGAAATGTAACATTTAATGTTCAAGGGACAAGTGGCTTATTGTGAACGGTTGATCCAGAGTTGTTGGGAAAGTACTTTTTGTTGTCGAAGTCCTGATTGGGCCACGTACACAAAAAGGACAAGATCAAGACTACATGACATTATAAAAGCAGCACTTTGTTTTTATTTTTAGTAGTAACTTGTATCTCTGTATTTTAAACGATAATTTTTAAGAGAGAGCATTTACTGTAAAAACAAAAAGTGAGAGAGAGAGGATCAGTTGAATCTAGCTTTAATTGCTGTATTTATTGTTCAACTGATCATGATGCTTTTATGAATGTTGTAGCAAATCCATCAATGAATATAATGATATATTCTTGAAATTCTGAGTCATCATTTATTACTTGCACATTGTTTATTCTCTCATAAATTTTAAACAGTTGTATTCACCCCCCCCTCTACAACACTTTGGACCTAACAATCACCCTATTTTACTAGTGATGTTAATACCTTTCTTAGACATCATTTTTTTAATAAAACCGATATAATTGTCATTTGTTACCTTGTAGGAAATATATTAATGGGGACTTAGACATCAAAATATAGTAATATTCAAAAGGAAATCATGTAATATATTTAAAAATTTGAGAAAAAGACATCAATTTTTATGAAAAAACGTTGTGTAAGTGTAGCCTAGATATCAATCGAAAACTGATGTGTAAAGGATATACTTTTAACATCACATGCGAAGACATCAGTCAAATATTTCTCAGACATTAGTTAGCAACTGATGTTATATGTAGATTTTCTAATAGTGTGATGGTCTTGAATTCTTTGACTTGGCTTATTCAATTGATCTTCTATCCGTTGATGCTTTAATATCAACTGATCATCCTTCACTTGCATAATTTTTGTTGGTGAGATTATGAAGTTATATGAATAGTAATCGTGATAACTCAACACTAGAATAGGACAAGTAAATAATACTACGCCTACACAGAAATCAGGAAGAAATGAAGACAAGGCAGATACAGTGAATCAAGACATTAGAATAAGTTTTGAAGTCTACTACAGGTCATTGAGAGGAGTACATTAATATGTTCATGTCTCAGTGAAGAATAATGGTCGAAGATTTTCAAGGTTTCAGAAGTGTTGAAGATTCAGTATAGAAGTGCCACTAGAAGATTCCAGTGTAAAGGCATTGATTGAAGATAGACAATGTTCGAAGCATATGAATCTAGATGAATTGAAGACATGGTAAAGACAAAGATTAAGAAGACAACTTCACTCTTGGAGTCATACTCACTGAAAGAAGTTCATTTGTATGTTCAATCGTCAATGAAGAACAGAGAATGAAGTATTCAAGATTGTGGTAGTAATGGAGATGTTGTCTAAGTACCAGAAAAGATTACAGTGAAAGTACATTATTTATTGATAGACAGTGTTCGAAACAATTGAGTTGCTGCAAACTTAACAATGCACGTAAGGCTATAATACGAAGACCTGGATCAAAGTTAGTCGTCTGTGAACCAGTCTAGTTGCACAAGGCGTCATCAGTTTGTGAAAGGAATATGAGTATTAACTATAGAAGAATTGTTAAGTTGAAGAATGTACTTGGAAAGAACGGTTATTTATTAAGGTACGAAAAGTGATTTATAGAGGCTACAATCAAACAGCTAAACAACTAAAAGGGTGCAGGGTGCAAAGTGTCATAACTTTGGTACGAAAAGTGAAAGTTTCTGAACTATAGTCAAACAACGGAAATAGTTCAGGGTACAGGGTATAATGTGACAAGACTTTGATACAGAAAGTGGAAGTTTGTGAACTCTAGGTGGTGAACGAAAAGTGTGTCAAAGTGTAGTGGCTAAACTGCACTTTGATCAAAATGCATCCAATGCCACTTCCAGTTGCGCCAATTATATTTGATGTTAATCAAATATTTTCTAAATGGTGCCTCCCCTCTATGCTCCATGTAGTGGCGCCGCCTCCCCTCTATGCTCAATGTAGTGGCGCCACTTGCATACATGGAGCCATTCAAGTTTTCAAGGCGCCACATATATTCATACAGGGTATCCAACGCGATAGGCACAACAAAAGTTTCTGAGCGCAACAAAATTCATTGGCACAATAAAATCCATTGGCCCCACTAAGCCCTCAGTCAATCAAATTACAGCAGCTACTTTATTGATTAAAAAAGACTACACAAATAAAAAAGAGGTCAGGCACTCATTCAAAAAGGGTCATCTTCTTCAACACAAAAATAGTATAGAGCCACTGCCATGGCCGGAGCAAGAAGAGATAATTTATACACACCCATACCTTGCTTCTGGTCAGATATTAGACCCGATTCTTTAATGAAAAATGTTCAGGGCTCCTAGATATCACTCCCTACAGACTCAGTTTTTCCTTGTACTAATTTAGATATATTTGTATAGGAACTGAGCCTAATATTTTTGTGTTAGTAGCAAAGAACTAATTTGTTCTTTGGAAACCAGATATATTTTTAACTGGATGTAACACCTCTCTAGGTTTATATACGAAAGATATATTCCCAGAAACTTATCTCATTTAATTACTTGCTAATTTTCTTGATCCTAATTGATTTATACGAGCACACAGAAAATTAGTAGGCAACTCACCTAAACACTACAAATGGCCAAACCCACTCTGAACCAATAATTTATTTATCCGCAAATTCAGAAAAGAATTTAAATTATTGGGAGTATCGTATTCAACCTCCCTTCTATGATACTTCGTTACACAATAATTGGTATCAGAGCTAACTGATTGATATACAAATCAAGATTCGTAGCTTAGTGAAGCTCAGTGTGTTAAAATTATTTGGACATATTTAGAAGCCTTGTTAAATAAGTTTAATTATAAACTTTTACTAAGTTTATTTTATAAACTTTATGAAATTTATTTTATAAACTTTTATTAATTTATATTATAAATTTTAATTAGTTTATTTTATAAACTTAATATTAAATTTATTTTATAAACTTTTATAAAATTTGTTTTATAAAATTTTATTAGTTTATATTATAAATTTTAATTAGTTTATTTTATAAACTTAATATTAAATTTATTTTATAAAATTTTAAAAAAATTGTTTTAAAAATTTTTATTAGTTTGAATTATAAATTTTAATTATTTTATTTTATAAACTTAATATTAAATTTATATTATAAACTTTTAATTAAAAAATTTATAAACTTTTATTAGTTTATATAATAAATTTTAGTTATTTTATTTTATAAATTTAATAAAGTTTAAAGTTTAAAATTTATATTTATTTCATAGTAATATCTGGCCATTTTTATCACTCGGCCAATTGAATCACTCAACATACTAGACAGTAACATGTATTGATTAATTGAAGTCACCTGATTTGCACGCGCAGTGCCACGAAAATATGAGGCGCCACTAGTTTAACATGCACGCGCCCATAGTATCTTGGTCATTCTCCCGACTCCTTGTGAATTCAGCCGAGTATAAACAACATGTTGCGCTCGTACAGGGATTACAATGTGTTGGACGCCACTTAAGTTCTAGCGTCACTTAATACCCAAATTGTTGTTTGGTACCCCAAGTTTTGTACCTTTAATTTTTAATTTTAATTTTAGATTTATTTATTTTTCTAGAAAATTTAAAATTCTTGAAAACTAATTTTTTTCTTAAATATTAATTTATGATATTTTATTTTTGAAGAAAATTTGAAATTCTTGAAAATTAATTTGTTGTATATTTTTATTTTTGATTAATTTATTTTCTAAGAAAATTAAAATTTTTGTAAATCTAAATTTTTCTTAAATATTAATTCGAGGGTGCTCAAGGGGTTCGTAGTTGAAAATTTTTCCGGGTATTGGAGACAACTAAAATTGACTGAAGATTATCCAATGAAGTTAATTCTGGAATAGATTGAAGAAATAGTGGTATTAATTTCCTCAGAAGTTAACTCCACAGGATCCCACTAATATTTTGGAAGCTGCAAAAGAAGAAATTAATTTGGGTATAGTTTTTGGTTAATTTGAGTTGTATTTTTGGATGAAAAATCTTAGGGGTTGAAGTAGTGAAGGAGAACAAACTGGACTACCTGGCATCTCTGTACAAGCCTTAAAGATTATTCTACAGGGAGATTATAGGAAGTTTTTGCTAACACTTCAGATCATCTAGAACACAGGGATTACAGCCAACAGGGATTTAAGGATACAACCACATTGTCTATAGAAGAACTGTATGTGCTAAAGGCCTATGAACTGGAACAAGAGCTGAAGAAGATAATTTTTAGTAAAGTAGGTTGTTAGCATATTCACTGTATTTGTGACGCATGAACCAAATTTGATTGAAGTCAAGGTTGAGAACCTCTAAACCTAAATGAAATGATCCGAGAAGCTGAATTGAAGATGTTGTAGCTAGAGGTAGTGGTCAAGGTGTTATAAGTGAATTGGACACTTTAGAATATCTTGAGAACTGGACTGCAAGTCAAGCCTGTAGGGCAACAAGAAGTTCAGTGACATCAAATTCCGACGGAATCTCAATTCTAAATCTAAGGTCATTACCTATAGATTCCATAAAGGAGATTTTCAAGACAGTTTAAGAGGTGGTTACAAGACATGGATGGTGTATATTTGAAAGACAAGATCGAGGTGTTGCTACACAGTTTGAAGAAGCCTGTACAAGCAAATGATGACAGACCCTGTGTTGGGTTGAAGCAAGAATCTCAGGCATTAGTGAGAATGCAACAAGGGAAAACATTTATTGGTGAAGTTAAATGCAAGGATGATTCTATCAGTGACAGAGATGAACCAAATGGATATCTGACATCAATGACCAACACTGGAGATGAATCACTAAGTGCTTCATAGGTACACATTCTAACTAATATACGTTTATCTAATTCAGAACTGTATGATTATTAGGTATTGAAATGTATTATATTCATGTCAGCATGTTAGCATCTTAGGACTTAAATGCTTAATTGATTGCTAAGAATAAGATTGCATGCTAGGATTCATGAGTTTAATTAAGTACATTTCATACTTGATTTTATATGTTGTAAAATAAATATCCAGAATTAGATAGGGTGTTCTAGAGGGTTAGGTGTATCCTTGAACATTTGCTGGAACTTGATTTAAATCTTCTGTGATTTAATACATCTGCCAATGCTGTGAAAATTGCTAATAGACAAACATGTCATAGATCATATATTTCATATTTGTTCTTATGAATGACTTGATAAGTGTATGTGAAATTTGATATTGCTCATAATGTCTTATTCAAATATTCTGCATATTCTTGAAATTGTTTATGTGCTTATCTTCATATGATTTTCTCTCACTCACATAGTTGCACTCAAATGCTATATTAGATCATGTATTGCTTGTTAAGGAGTATAACACTAAAAGATGGTAGAATTATCTAAGTAGTCAGTAACATTTGTAGATTCGAAGCTTAATCTAAAATTGATATAGGTAATTAAAGGTAGTTAAAAATGTTAAACAACAACAGAAATGGATTAGACAGAATTAGTAATTAATTTGTTAGTTCTTCTATCCATGTGTTTTTATACATATTGAAGTTGTTGTTATCACTGTAGACAATAATATCTCTAACCCATCTGGACTCAATTGAAGTTGAGTAACAAGAAGCTTAATCATTTGTGATTACAGAGTATGTAACAAAAGATAAAAGTTATGTGACTTCGTGACATTTATTATTTGAGGCATATGATTAAGATTAAAGCTCTGACATCACAATTGGTTGAGAAAGCCTACCCAACGGTAACCTTTGGAGATGACAGCAAATGATGTACAAGGGATTTGGTTATCATGATTTTGTTAGTATTGGTGTCCTAGAGACAATACTGTTAATGTTTTATTGAAAACAATTATGTTATGTGATTATTTAATTAATATTTATTATGTCTTTATTTACTGCGTCATAAATTGAAAGAATAATAAATGTCCTTGGAATATTAATACGTAATATATATCTTTAAGTATGTGACTTAAAAATAAGATTATATGAATATTATTTTATTCCTAAAATTCCCTAGTCAAGTATTATTATTTAAGGGCAATAATAATGTAATAAGACTAGTATGTTTGTTGACAGATAACCACATCTCATTGGTCATAGTTATGGTAATACTAAATTCAAGAACATAAGTGTATGTATCAATACATGACACTGGAAAGACCCGCCGTGAGATTCTACATGTTAATAAGTGTCATAAGAAATTTCACAGTGTTAATGATGTAATGATCCTCTGACTTGAAATCATTATATTTCTATACGAGAATTAATATACTTTGATTACACTCAAAGTTACCTTTAACCGGGTAATGATAAAGGTGGACATTGGGTACGCTATGAATCGTATGGGGAATATGAATGATAGATATAGGATTTAACCCTCGAATTCTAGGAGTGATATTATTGGCCTCTTGATTGAGTGAGACTATGAAATGCATGGTCATGCTCAAATATTGATTTGTTTAAATAGTCTACTCATTGATCAAGGAAACCAAGATTAAACTTTGAAGAGGATGATAGTATACATGCCTCGAGTTTGATCTATAATATAAGGTTAAAAGGATTATATTACATTGCACATTATTCACGAAAGGTTTAATTGAATCACCAATTATTATTGTTACTTGGGTAGCAATGATGTATTACTAGATGCCGCTCATTGTTTATAATTTTATTATTAGATAATAAAATTATTGCCAACGTAATAATAACCTAAAGGGTCACACACAAAGAACGTCAAAATGGAGGTTTATTTAAATTACGAATTTAAATATATTATTGTTTATTCAAATTTAATTATTGAATTAATTAAGTGGGACTTGATTAATTATATTAGAATTCGGATTTAATAATAATAATAACCCAAAGTCATAATAGGTTTTGGAAACCACATGGATTAGGGTTAGGCCCAAAATCTCTCTCTCCCCTATATATACATAATGATGTATAATATTAGGGTTTAATAATCAGATTTCGTTTTTAGAGAAAGACCCTAGCTACTCAACATCAAGAGAGGCTAGAGAAAGAGAGAGAGCGAGAGAGGCAAACAATTCGGCTAGTACCGACTCCAATGATCGTAGGACGATCGGGCGTTCGTGTGGACTTCTTTGGAGAGCAGATCTTTGCAACAAAGGGCTGCTGTGATTCATCTTTTCTGGACCTCCATTAAACAGCATACGGAAAGCTTTGTTAAGGTACAGACTTCTTCACCATAATCATCCAACATTTTATATGGATCCTGCGATTGGGTTTCAATTTTTATTATTTTTACGTTAATTCCGCTGCGTTTTCATGCCGAAACCCTTCAGATTTTTGGAATTGTCATCAATGGAAGTATCTTTCTTGTCAATGGACTTAAGCACTATCTACAGGGCACTAGGAAATTCTTTGTCAAGGGTTTTCTAGAAAAGCATTGAAAAGGAAAAGTGTTTGATTTCAAGCAAGAAAGGTGGAAGCTCACTCAAGTGGGACTGAAGAATTTTGTTCATAGATGACATGGAGTTTGTATGCAAATGTGAAGTGAGTTTCTTAGTAAATCTTCATCAGTAAAGAGTTATCTATGACATAAGAAGCTCTCACACTTGTTGATCAAAACAATGGATTCTACGATAAAGATGAAATTGGTGAGAGGACTGCTTCATATGGAATTCAATCCAGAAGGATATTTTGAAGTATGTCATATAAGGAAGTCAATAAAAAACATCACACTGAAGCAAATTATGGCATGGAAGAAATAAGCTTAGTAGTGATTAATGACAACCCTAATTACAAGTTGGTGATGTTCGTGCATTTAACAGACAAAATGTCGCAGATGGTGATTGATCACAGCAGGAAGATCAAATTGGAAGAAAAGTAAGCTGTGAGAAATTTGAAGTCAGATATTGGAACTCAATTTCACGAATGAAGTTCTAAATGAAGTCTGCATTGATAAAGGTACTTTGAAGCTGAAGCAATTAACATAGCATGCTGCTTTAATCAACAAAGATCGTGAAAAGACATCATATGAGTTAATGACCAACCAGAAGCAAACACTGAAGCTCTTTCGTGTGTTTGGAGGAAATTGATATTTATTGAAAATTTATATGAGTATCTTGGCAAAAGTTAAGGCTCATGGAACAATTTCCTAGGCTACTCATTGAAGTCGAAAGCTTATGAGGTGTATGTGATGTAAAACCAGAAGTTGATTGAAAGTCTGAATGTGTCGTCCTACTACACTAAGCTCCCAAGCATTCAAATGAATGACTATTCTGAATCTTTGAATTTTGACATCCCATCAGAGTCAAATTCAGATACTGATGTTGAAACTGAGGTTGTAGAAGGAATCAATGATAATGATGATGATTCAGATCCTATGTGGAAATGGTAGTGAATCTACATAATTCGTGAACTTTAACAGAATCCACTGAAAAAGATGAAGGATCTTCAACACATCCTAGCAGCAACTTAGAGGGAGCAAATAATAGAAGGATCTACTAGTCATACTCAATACTATGAATATCAAAGGAATATATCAAAAACATATCTGCCAAGATAAAAGGTTTGAAGTCAAAGTCAATCCTGGAGTCTAGTTCTTAGTAAACCGGATTATTGAGTAAAGGCTAGAAGTGCTAATCAAAATGAACATATATTTTTCGGGACATAACATCTGGAATCCAAAAGAATACTGAAGAAGCACTGATTGATCCAGATTGAGTGATTGCAATGTAAGATGATCTCAATTAGTTCGAAGGCAGAATCTATTGAAGCTGGAACCCAGACCACAAGATGAAGCTAAAGTTGGTACAGTAAGGGTTTACAGAAACTGGTTAATAATTGGCATTGTTATGAGGGACAAAGCCAAATTGGTTGCTACAGGTTACTATCAAGTAGAAGGTATCGATGATGATGGAAATAGAATCTTCGGGACTTTCAAGATCAAACAGTAAGCACTAGAGACGAGACTTGATTCTTTTAGGGCCTAAGGACCTAACAAGACCTAACTGTTGAGCATTCACGCATGAATATCTATCAGATGAATGTGAATAAGGGCACTCCTGAATGGTGAGTTAGAATTTGAAACTGATGTACATCATTTCCTGGACTTTGAAGTTGCAGATCATTGAAATTTGTATATCATTCCCTTCACAAGCTCTCTATGACAAAGGTAAGAATTCAAGCATCGTCAAGGACATGATATGACACTCTAACTTATATTAGAGTAGTTATACACATATATCTCTCTAGAATACATGGCACACAAACAATGTAATATATGTACAAGTATACCATGATTATATTATATGTGGGTCTATTAATGAAAATTTGGCAAGAGATATTTGCTAAGTAAATGCAGAGTAGGTACAACATGAGCATGTTGAAAGAGCTGCAATCCTTTTTGGATTACACGTAATTCAAAAGAATGATGGCAATTAAAGTAAGTCAAGGATCTTTTAAGATGCGCAATTTAGAAGATTCTAGATCTGCCAAGACTTCTTGCCAACAGACCACTAAGCTTGATCAGGGCAAATCGGGTATATGAACTGAAGTGACAAGCTATAGAGGTATGTCAGCCCATTACTTATTCAATAGCATAAAGACCATATATTTTATTCTTGATATGCATATGTGCAAGTCTCCAAGTGGATACTAGATAATCTTATCTTATAGCTAAGTTATGAATTATTAGATATCTTAGGGGATCACCAATTCTTAGAATCAGGTATCTTGAAGATAATAGGTTTAAACTAATTGGCTATATAGATATAGATGATGCAAGTTGTAAGAAAGACAGGAAATTAATTCCAAGAGCTGAATTTCGTGGAAGAAGTTGATTTCTTGCTGAAATTGTTGGGTTCCGAGGCATAAAACGCAACGGATTAAACGTAAATATAATAAAAATTCGGAACCCTAAACGCAGGATCATGTATAAGTTCGGACTGATTATTGTGAAACAGAATCATACCTTTTCTTGGTCTTGACTTCTACGAACTCAACGGAGATCCTAGCTTTCACGACTTGTGTCTTCTTCTCGAAAACACCTCTATGGTATCCACACGAGCACCTTCAAGAACGTCTCACGATCTTGATTACGGAATGGATGTACTAGCCTCCTTTGATGATTTCGAATTTTGTTCTTTCTGCCTCTTTGCTGATACTGCCTTTAGGGTTTTGTTTCTCAAAAACGTCATCCCTCTTAACCCTATCATTATCTATTTATAATGCTGGTTAAGAGGCCCAATCAGCAACCCATAACAGCAAAGCCAAACCCATGTAGGTTTAGGATTAAATAATAAAAACCGAATTTCTATTATTTAATTAATAACTAAGTCATACTTAATTATTAAGGGCAGAATTCAAATTCGAATTATATTATTTCAATTAATTAAGTCTCACTTAATTAATATAATAAAATTCAAATAATCATCAATTAATTTAAATCTATAATTTAAATTAACTATTCCTTGAAGTGCTCTATGTGTGTGACCCTATAGGCTATTATTTAATTAGCAATAATTTTATTCTCCAATAAAATTATAAACAATGAGCGGTATCTAGTAATACATCATTGCTACCGAATTAAATAATAATTAAATCGTGATTCGATAAAACCTTTCGTGATTAATGTTTCCGTGTAATATAATCCCTTTAACCATATATATTATAGATTAAACTCGAGGCATGTATTTAGTCATCCTCTTCAACATTTAATCCGGGTTTACTTGATCCATGAGTAGACTATGAAAACAAATCATTATTTGAGCACAGCCATGCATTTTATAGTCTCACTCAATCAAGAGGCCAATAATATCTCTCCTAATTATAGGAGGGTTAAATCCTTTATCTATCATTCATATTTCTCATACAACTCATGATATACCCGATGTCCACTTTTATCATTACCCGGTCAAAGGTAACTTTAAATGTAGTCAAAGTATATTAATCCTCGTATAGAAATATAATGATCTCAAGTCAGAGGATCATTACACCATTATCACTGTGAGTCTTTCTTATGACTTTATTCAACATGAAGAATCTCACTGTGGGTCTGTCCAGTACCATGTACTCCTGCTTGTACCTATGTGTTGACTTTAGTATCCCCATACTTATAACCAATGAGATGTGGTTATCAGTCAAACAACATACTAGTCTATATATGTATTATTATTGTCCTATAATAATAATACTCGACTAGGGACATTTAAGAATATGATCTATTATATAATCTCAAGTTCAAGTCATGTACTAAACTATACAATGTGTATCATGATTCTAAGGACATTTATTATGCTAACAAATATATCGCAGTATTTAAAGTCATAATAAATACGTTTATTGAATAATCAAATGACATAAAGGTCTATTAAAAGAAACATTGTATTGCCTCTAGGGCACCTACACTAACAATCTCCCACTTGCACTAGAGCCAATCTCCCATGTATCTAATACCCATGGAACTAGTGTGACCATTGTGCTTCGTCTGCGACAAGCCTTTGGTCAGTGGGTCTGCAATGTTATCATTTGTGTGCACTTTACATATGTGTATGTCACCCCTTTCATTAATCTCTCGAATGAGGTGATATCTCCTGAGTATATGTTTGGTTCGGGAGTGAGCTCTAGGTTCTTTAGCCTGTGCAATGGCTCCATTATTATCGCAGTATAGATCAATGGGATCTGCGATCGATGGAACCACTCCCAAATCAGTAATGAATTTTCAAATCCAAACAGCTTCCTTAGCCGCTTCACAAGATGCAATGTACTCAGCCTCCATTGTAGAATCAGCTACTGTTTCTTGCTTTGAACTCTTCCAACTTACAGCACCTCCGTTTAGACAAAACACCAAACCAGACTGTGATACAGTATCATCCCTGTCTGTTTGGAAACTTGCATCGGTGTAACCTTTTACAACCAGTTTTTCCTCTCCTTCATACACCAAGAATGAATCTTTAGTCCTTTTCAAGTACTTTAGAATATTCTTGACAGCCGTCCAGTGACCTTCACCTGGATTAGATTGGTATCTGCTCGTCATGCTTAAAGCATACGAAACATCTGGGCGAGTACATACCATCGCATACATGATGGATCCAATTGCTGAGGCATATGGAACCTTATTCATGCGGTCCTTGTCATCCAATGATTTCGGACACTGATCTTTAGAGATCGTTATCCCTTGAGACACGGGGACATATCCCCTTTTTGCATTTTGCATACCAAAACGATGCAAAACCTTATCGATGTATGTACTCTGACTTAGACCGATCATCCTTCTAGATCTATCCCTATAGATCCTCATTCCTAGAATGTAGGATGTTTCTCCTAAGTCTTTCATAGAGAAGTTGCTCCCTAACCAAATCTTAACAGCCTTGAGAGAAGGTATGTCATTCTCCATTAGTAGTATGTCATCAACATATAGTACTATGAATGCCACATGGCTCCCACTAACCTTCTTGTAAACACAAGGTTCATCTTCGTTTTGAACAAAGCCATACTCTTTGACTGTTTCATCAAAACGGATATTCCATCTCCTAGAGGCTTGCTTCAATCCATAAATGGATCGACGTAATTTACATACCTTGCTAACATTCCTTGGATCGACAAAACCTTCAGGTTGTGTCATGTACACATCCACATCCTCTTCAAGGATTCCGTTAAAGAAGGCTGTTTTGACATCCATTTGCCAGATTTCATAATCATGGAATGCTGCAATAGCAAGCAAAATCCTTATGGACTTGACCATAGCCACTGGTGAGAAAGTCTCATCATAGTCAATACCATGAATTAGTCTGAAACCTTTTGCAACCAGCCTTGCTTTATAGGTCTGAACATTTCCATCCATGTCAGTTTTCTTCTTGAAAACCCATTTGCACCCTATGGGTTTTACCCCTTCAGGTGGATCAACCAAAGTCCATACTCGGTTTTCGTACATGGAATCCATCTCGGATTTCATGGCTTCTAGCCATCTCTTAGAGTCTGGACTGTTCATAGCATCTTGGTATGTGAGAGGCTCATCTTCGTCTATGAGCATCAAATCACCACATTGAGTCAAGAGAAATCCATATCTCTCTGGCTCATGGCGAATTCTACCAGTTCAACGAACAACCTGTGTTTGTTGAGCATTATCATTATCCTGCTCTTGTTCCACTTCAGGTTCAATACTATTTTGTAGTTCTCGATCTTCATCGAGGTCTATAGTTCTCCCACTGTTTCTTTTGGAAATAAAATCTCTTTCCATGAAAACAGCATCTCGAGCAATGAACACTTTCTGCTCAGAAGGACTATAGAAATAATACGCCTTTGTTTCCCTAGGGTATCCCACAAAATTGCACTCTTCAGATTTAGGTCCAAGCTTGTCAGATACTTGACGCTTCACAAACGCCTTGCATCCCCAAACTTTCATAAAGCTCATGCCTGACCGTTTCTTCTCCCATATCTCATATGGAGTCTTTTGAACCTTCTTAGTAGGAACACGGTTAAGTGTGAAAGCTGCTGTTTCTAGAGCATAACCCCAGAAACTAATTGGAAGATCTGCATGACTCATCATCGATCGCACCATGTCCAACAAGGTGCGATTTCTCCTCTCTGAAACTCCATTCCATTGAGGTGTACCTGGCGGAGTGAGTTGTGATACAATACCACACTCCTTTAAATAATCTTTAAATTCTGTGCTCAAGTATTCTCCTCCACGATCAGATCGTTAGATTTTAATACTTGTGCCTCCGCCAATTTGCTTCTCTACTTCAGCCTTGTATTCTTTGAACTTTTCAAAAGAATCGGATTTATTCTTCATAAGATATACATATCCATATCTACTGAAATCATCAGTAAATGTTATGAAGTAGTAGTAGCCTCCTCTAGCCATCACACGCATTGGGCCGCATACATCACTATGTATTAGCTCCAGACGTTCAGTGGCCCTTTGACCCTTACCAGTGAAAGGGGCTTTAGTCATTTTACCAAGAAAACAAGATTCGCATTCTTGGTATGATTCAAAATCAAACTTATCCAAATATCCATCCTTATGTAATTTGGATATGCGTTTCTCATTTATATGGCCTAGACGACAATGCCAGAGGTATGTTTGATTTGAGTCATTAACTTTAAGTCGTTTGTTTTCTATATTACAGACAGGATTATCCAAGTCAAAAACATATAAACCATTAAACAAACGCGCAACACCATAGGTTAAATCATTCAAAGCAAAAGAGCAACTGTTGTTCTTTATCGTAAACGAAAAACCTTTCTTGTCCAAACAAGAAACAGAAATAATGTTTCTGCGAATCGCAGGCACGTAATAACAATTTTCCAGTTCTAAAACTAGCCCAGAGGGCAAAGATAAATAATATGTTCCTACAGCTAAAGCAGCAACTCTTGCTCCATTGGCAACTCGTAGGTCCATTTCTCCTTTAGCCAATGTCCTACTTCTCTGCATTTCCTGCACATTTATACAAATGTGAGAAGCACATCCAGTATCCAATACCCAAGATGGAGAAATAGACAGATTGACTTCTATAACATATATACCTGAAGTAGAAGCTTGTGTTAGTAATTGTGCTCTAGAGACAATACTTTTTATATTTTAAGGAAAATATTTATTATTAAGGATTATGTTTTATTGATTATTATTTATTATGTTTTATTTACTGCGTAATAAATTGAAAGCATAATAAATGTCCTTGGAATTTTGATACGTATTATATATCTTTAAGTATGTGACTTAAAAATGAGATTATATGAATAGTATCTTATTCCTAAAATTCCCTAGTCGAGTATTATTATTTAAGGGCAATAATAATGCACAAAGACTAGTATGTTTCTTGACAGATGACCACATCTCATTGGTCATAGGTATGGGGATACTAAAGTCAAGAACATAAGTGCATGTATCAATGCATGGCACTGGAATGACCCGCCGTGAGATTCTACATGTTAAGTAAGTGTCATAAGTAATTCTCACTGTGATAATGGTGTAATGATCCTTAGACCTGAAATCATTATATTTCTATACGAGAATTAATATACTTTGATTACATTAAAAGTTACCTTTGACTGGGTGATGATAAAAGTGGACATTGGGTATATTATGAATCGTATGAGAAATATGAATGATCTAGATGGGATTTAATCCTCCTAATTTTAGGAGTGATATTATTGGCCTCTTGTTTGAGTGAGACTATGAAATGCACGGCCGTGCTCAAATGTTGATTTTATTTTAATAGTCTACTCATCGATCAAGAAAATAAAGATTAAATTATGAAGAGGATGACACGAGACATGCCTTGAGTTTAATCTATAATATCAAGATTAAAGGGATTATATTACATGGAACATTATTCACGAAAGGCGTAATCGAATCACCGATTTATTATTATTACTTGGGTAGCAATGATGTATTACTAGATGCCGCTCATTGTTTACAATTTTAATTAGATATTAAAATTGTTGCCAACGTAATAATAACCTACAGGGTCACACACAAAGAACGCTTGAAGGAGAAATAATTTAAATTATGAATTTAAATTAAATAAGTAATTTATTTTATTTATGATATTAATTGAGTATGACTTAATTAATTATATAAATAGAATAAATGAATTACCTAAACTATTCCAAAATTAATAATTAATTAATTAAGTGAGACTTAATTAAATAATTTAGAATTTTGGATTAGTATTAATTATAATTGGATTATAATTAGAAAACTTATTCCTCTCTCTATATAATCTCTTTATGGGCTGATTTAATAAGATAGAGATTTTACAAAAACCCTAGCCGCTCTGAGAGAGGAGGAAGATAGAGAGAGAAGAAGTTTTCGGGTGCTAGTACACATCAATCCTTCATGAAAAGTGTTCGTGTGGATACCGTAGAGCGTAGATCGCGAGAGCGGGATACGTGGTGATTAAACAAGCTTTGGACCTCCATTAATCTTCCATTAATGAACTGTTAAAGCTTCTAAAGGTATTTATTCTTTATCTCCGAATTAAATCTTTTGTTTTCGCATGGATCCTGCAGAGGGTTTCGCTATTTTGATTTATTTTTCGCGTTTATTCCGCTGCGTTTGTGTCACGAAACCCTTCAATGGCATCAGAGCTACTTGCGAAACATTTTAATTCGGTTATGTGCTTAACAGTTTTTGATATATAAGCATGTATGCGATCTATCATGATTTTATATTGATATAATATGTATATATTTATATATATTATGAATATATGATATTTTATGATATATAATCATGTGATGATTATGTGTGTTGATGTATGTATATGATACATGTTTGTTCTTATTATGGGAATCGTATTCGATACGAATTCTGAAACGGCTGCCGTTGATTTTCTGAAATCTGTGTCCGTTGTCCGATTTTCGCAAACGATATGTGTTTTCTGACTGTAATCGGGTCACTGAGCAATACTGACAAACTCAGCTCTGCGTCTGTAAGCCATTAGATGTCGTTACAGCCTCCAAAACGGTGATTTATGATTTTCTGAAAATTATTTGATTTTCTAAAATTTTGAGTATATGTATGTATATATTATGAATATATGATATTCATGTAATGTATAATCATATGATGATTGTATGTATCTCTGTATATGTATATATGATATATGCTTGTTTTTGTTATGAGAATTGTATATGATACGATTTCTGAAACACCGTCAGATTTGGAGAAATCTGACTGCTGTATCCGATTTTCGTAAACGATATGTGTTTTCTGACTGGAATCGGGCCAATGAACAAAACTGATAGCTTTGCTATCATCTACGGGTTTGTAAGGCGTTTGACGTCGTTAAGGGCCTCGAAATAGCGATTTATTGTGTTTAGAAATCTGTTTTTAATTTTCTGAAATTTCGAAAGTTGTTATATATGATTATATGATATGATTATATAATATGAGATATATTATATGTGTTATATGATAGCATGGTGGATGGTTATGGCCTAAAGACCCATAGGATAGTGGTTTTGATTTATGGTTTTGGTTTCTAAATACGACTTGCATGTCGTTTATTCATTGTAATTTAATTATCTCGAATGTAACTCGAGTTCTTCTTGTAATTTCATTAGAATAGTTTTATTTTTATTATTCAATGTAATTATCAATGAAGACTTGCAAGCAAGGAGGCGATCCAAAAGGGGATGATGGAGCAATGAAGAAAGAAGACATGTAATAGATAGTATTTTTAAAACCACCATAGACTGACCTTGATATTTCCATTAGCTTGGAAATATCATATAGGATGGGGCCATAACCAAACACGTTTAATTTACGCACATTACATATATGTATATGATTGCATGTATTGGTATGTATACGTAGATATAATTGAGATGCATGCTTAATATTGATTAATCATGTATGTATTAGATACGACACCCATGCCATGTTTGCTTAAACAAGATAAAATCTGTAACGATTCAAGATTTTAAAATTAACAAACGATCATGAGATTCTTGTGTTTATGAAATATGAATTTTAAAACACGGAATTAAATATGGATTTTTGATATCTATAATTGGGATTTTCTGACAAAAGCGGATATGCGTATTCGTAAGGCTGATCGGTTTTAAGTGTGACCATTGGTATCCTCCATCTACCTGGGAAATGAATAATTTAAGATGTCGATTTGAAATATTTGGTTCAAGGAAAAATTGAGGATCTCTTTATGATGTGATCATGATCGTTATAAATTTTCTAAAACCCCTTAACAAAATATTAAGTTTTACTCGGATGCTTTCCAATGAATGAACACTCATCGAATCCTAGATCGATAAGGGGAAGGACTATCAGTGGCAGGGGACTCATATCTATCGTGGTGAGATGCGACGAATATAAACGGTTGTATTCGGCCGTTGTATCATTGGGTCTAACTTAACTGAGTCGTCATAATAAGTGAAAATAAACGGTTATATTCAACTATTATGAACTTAGAAGCATAGAGTTTGGTTAAAAGTCTATTAGTTAGATAAGATCAATCGTTGTTCACCAAACTATCCAAGAATTATATATGATATAATTGACAACTGTTGTCTACCTAAATAATCATTTTCTAAGGACTTCCAGTGGTTGACTTAGGACATGACGAAATATGGATCTTGGCTCACTAGAAAGAATTATGGGATATACTTTCCAAATTAATAGTAAGGGCTATTAGTTTGATAAAAATAGTGGGAGGTATATGATGATATACCATAATCACTTAAACATAATTAATATTAAATTTGCAACCTAGTTTATTTTATGCACTTTAATATTGTAGATATCAAATGATAAACACAAACAACTTCTCTATGCGATCAGTTCTTGAGAAGGACAACTTGACGAGAATATATTTCCTTGACTGACATAGGAGCTTGAGGATCGTCCTCGGGCACCACGATATTAGTCAAATCTCTTCCCCTTCTCTTAAAGTTGAGAATGTAACATGTGCAAATCATAGTGCTTATTGGAAGCAAATTGATGTTGCGACTGATGTTTCATGTCTCATGCTCGCAAATATATGTGCTGAGCTTAAGAAGCAATACAAGCATATAGATGCTTATGAAACGATTGAGCACAAGATATATTTGAAAGGGCACTATACACTTACAAGTAGGGAGAGTGAGACCCGGTTACACCACATGTTCTAAAGATTATAGGGTATAATGAATACCATTGATATTTTGGGTTTCCAGATTGGTCTGGAGACAGTTAGATTTGATCTTACAATCTTTGGACAAATATTATTCTTATTTTGTTATGAACAATAAAGTGAATAAGATTGGTAAAACACCCATTGAGTTGCTAAGCATGTTGAGAACTGCTAAAAGTAATATGATAAATGTATGAACTACTACTATATTGATGGTAAACATAGGGAATGCAAAAGAGAAAGGAAAATGGAAAGGCAAGGAGAAGATTTGATCTAGTTCCGTTGCCAAACCAAAGTCCAATCCCTAAAGCAGACTCTAAAGTCTGAATGAGGTGTTGATAAAGAAGACGATTATCGCTTCTGTGGAAAATTGGGAGACTGGAAATTAAACTGTCATGCTTAATTGGAAGATCGGAAGATGATGATCAATAAGGGTCAAGCTTAAGGTATCGGGTTGGAATTGGAGTAAAGATAGTTGCTCTGGTTCGAGGAACTCGTTACTTAATTTTTGGCCTATAAGGAAAATTTAGAACTTGATAATTGTTATAACGTGCTTGCAATTGGCAAGGACATTATTTCAGTTTCTTGTTTGGACAAGAAATGCTTTTTCATTTTAATTAAATAACAATAGTTGTTTATTCTATTTTGATGATGAGCCTTATAATGTTGCACAACTAATTAACAATTTATATGTTCTAAAGTGACTCAAATAAAATATTACCTTTGGCACTGTTGTTGAGGCCATATTAATGAGAAACGCATTTTTAGAATACATAAGGATGCATTCATGGAAAATTTTGATTATGAATTATACAAAAGGATGCGAATCTTGGCTTATTTGGCAAAATGACTAAAGCTCCTTTTACCGGACATGGTGAAGGGATCATTGAATGGGTATGACTTATACATAGTGATGTATGTGGTCATATGCTTACGATGACAAAAGGTAGATTTTATTAACTTCATAAAATTTACTAATTATTTTAGTAGATACGGATATATGTATCTTTTGAAGAACTAATCCAAATCATTTGAAAAGTTCAAAGACTATAAAGATGAAGTAGAAAATATCAAAGAAAGGTTTTTGATAGGAGGGATCACACCTTGTTGGACATGGTGCGATCAATGTTGAGTCAATAAATCTTCCAATTAGTTTCTGGGGTTGCACTCTGGAAACGGCTCCACATACACTTAACGTTGTTCCTACTAAAATGGTTCAAAAGAATCCTTATGAGATATGGACTGAGAAACGTCACAGCATGTCATTTATGAAAATTTGGGGATGTGAAGCGTTTGTGAAACGTCTAATCTATGACAAGCTAGGACCAAAATCAGATAAATGTAATTTTGTGGAATACCCAACTGAAACAAGGGGTTATTCTTTCTATAATCCTTCCGAGAATAAAGTGTTTGTTGCTCGAACTGCTGAGAGATAGTGGGAGGATAATAGATCTCAATAAAGTTTGAGACCCACATGATAATGTTGAACCAATGGAGGAACCTGAGCAGAATATACAAGAAAAATAATACTGCTCAAGAAACACATGTATTCGTAGGTCTAGTAGGATTCGCCATGAGCTCGAGAGATAATATGGATTTCTCTTGACTCAAGATGGTGATGTGATGCTTATGGATGAAGATGAGCCTCTCACCTACTAAGACGCTATGAACACTCCAGATTCTAAGAGATGGCTGGATGCTATTAAATCTGAGATGGAATCCATGTATACTAATCAAGTATGGACTTTGGTTGATCCACCTGAAGGGGTAAAACCTATAGGGTGCAAGTGGGTTTTCAAGAAGAAGACCGACATGGATGCTAATGTACAGACCTATAAGGCACGATTGGTGGCAAAAGGTTTCAAGAAAATTCATGGTATTGACTATGATGAGACCTTTTCACCAGTTGTTATGGTCATGTCCATCAGGATTTTGCTTGCTATAGCTGCTTACTATGACTATGAAATCTGGCAAATGGATGTCAAAACCGCTTTCTTAAATGAGAGCCTTGAATAAGATATGGATGTGTACATGACACACCCTAAGGGTTTTGTTGATCTAAAGGATGCTGGAAATGTATGTAAGTTGCGTCGATCCATTTATGGATTAAAGCAGGCCTCGAGGAGATGGAACATTTGTTTTCATGAAATAGTCAAAAAGAGTTTGACTTTATTCAGAATGAAGATGAAACTTGTGTTTACAAGAAGTTTAGTGGGAGCCATGTGGCATTCCTAGTATTATATGTTGATGATATATTACTAATAGGGAATAACATTCATTCTCTACAGACTGTGAAGACTTGGTTGAGAAATAATTTCTCAATGAAAGACTTAGGCGATGTGACATATATATTAGGGATCAAGATCTATAGAGATAGATCAAGGTGATTGATCGGCCTAATTTAGAGTACATACATTGACAAAGTTTTGCATCGATTTCAAATGCAAAGAGACTAAAATGGATATGTCCCAATGTCTCATGGGATAGTAATCTCAAAATAAAATTTATCCTAAATCATTGGATGATAGGGACTGCATGATTAAAATTCCATATGCGTCAGCAATTGGTTTTATAATGTATGCAATGATATGTACTTGTCCTGATGTCTCGTATGCTTTAACCATGATGAGTAGATACCGATCTAATCCAGGTGAAGGTCACTGGATGACAGTCAAGAATATTCTTAAGTACTTAAAGAGGACTAAAGATTCATTCTTGTTATATGGAGGAGATGTGAAGCTAGTTGTAAGAGGTTTCAGTGATACTGGTTTCTATACAGATAATGATAATTTAATGTTTCTATCTGGCTTTGTGTTTTATTGAGATGTTGTATGCTGGAATGGTTCACAGCAAAGACAATTGTTGATTTTACAATAGAACCTAAGTATATTGATGCTTGTGAAGCAGCCAAGGAGGCTATTGGGCATGTACTTAAGAGATATCACCTAATTAATGAGATTAATGATCAAGGAGATATACATATATGTAAAGTGTATACTAATAATAATATTGCAGACACACTGACTAAGGCTTTGTCGCAGCAGAAGCACGAAAGTCACACTAGTTCCATGAGTATTAGATACTTGGGTAATTGGCTCTAGTGCAAGTGGGAGATTGTTAGTAATTGTGCTCTAGAGACAATACTTTTTATATTTTAAGGAAAATATTTATTATTAAGGATTATGTTTTATTGATTATTATTTATTATGTTTTATTTACTGCGTAATAAATTGAAAGCATAATAAATGTCCTTGGAATTTTGATACGTATTATATATCTTTAAGTATGTGACTTAAAAATGAGATTATATGAATAGTATCTTATTCCTAAAATTCCCTAGTCGAGTATTATTATTTAAGGGCAATAATAATGCACAAAGACTAGTATGTTTCTTGACAGATGACCACATCTCATTGGTCATAGGTATGGGGATACTAAAGTCAAGAACATAAGTGCATGTATCAATGTATGGCACTGGAATGACCCGCCGTGAGATTCTACATGTTAAGTAAGTGTCATAAGTAATTCTCACTGTGATAATGGTGTAATGATCCTTAGACCTGAAATCATTATATTTCTATACGAGAATTAATATACTTTGATTACATTAAAAGTTACCTTTGACCGGGTGATGATAAAAGTGGACATTGGGTATATTATGAATCGTATGAGAAATATGAATGATCTAGATGGGATTTAATCCTCCTAATTTTAGGAGTGATATTATTGGCCTCTTGTTTGAGTGAGACTATGAAATGCACGGCCGTGCTCAAATGTTGATTTTATTTTAATAGTCTACTCATCGATCAAGAAAATAAAGATTAAATTATGAAGAGGATGACACGAGACATGCCTTGAGTTTAATCTATAATATCAAGATTAAAGGGATTATATTACATGGAACATTATTCACGAAAGGCGTAATCGAATCACCGATTTATTATTATTACTTGGGTAGCAATGATGTATTACTAGATGCCGCTCATTGTTTACAATTTTAATTAGATATTAAAATTGTTGTCAACGTAATAATAACCTACAGGGTCACACACAAAGAACGCTTGAAGGAGAAATAATTTAAATTATGAATTTAAATTAAATAAGTAATTTATTTTATTTATGATATTAATTGAGTATGACTTAATTAATTATATAAATAGAATAAATGAATTACCTAAACTAATTCCAAAATTAATAATTAATTAATTAAGTGAGACTTAATTAAATAATTTAGAATTTTGGATTAGTATTAATTATAATTGGATTATAATTAGAAAACTTATTCCTCTCTCTATATAATCTCTTTATGGGCTGATTTAATAAGATAGAGATTTTACAAAAACCCTAGCCGCTCTGAGAGAGGAGGAAGATAGAGAGAGAAGAAGTTTTCGGGTGCTAGTACACATCAATCCTTCATGAAAAGTGTTCGTGTGGATACCGTAGAGCGTAGATCGCGAGAGCGGGATACGTGGTGATTAAACAAGCTTTGGACCTCCATTAATCTTCCATTAATGAACTGTTAAAGCTTCTAAAAGTATTTATTCTTTATCTCCGAATTAAATCTTTTGTTTTCGCATGAATCCTGCAGAGGGTTTCGCTATTTTGATTTATTTTTCGCGTTTATTCCGCTGCGTTTGTGTGACGAAACCCTTCAGCTTGCTCAGCCCTCTTCTTCTTCAGATCCTTCAAGTAAACTGAACAGTTTCTCTTCCAGTGACCAGTTTTCTTACAGTAGTGACATTTACCCTTAGCGACCCCACCTTTAGGCTTTAAAGCCTGTTTAGGACCTGACTTTGGCTTGGGTGTAGAATCAGAACCTGTCTTCTTCTTACCCTTCCATTTGCCTTTCCCTTTGACCTTACCTTTATTGCCCACCATCAGTATGTGAACAGGTTCAGCCGTCTTCATGTTGGTCTCATACGTTCTCAACATAGCCAACAATTCAGTAGGTGTTTTGTCAAATTCATTCATATTGTAGTTTATGATAAACTGGGTGAATTTGTTGTTCAAAGAATTCATGATTAGGTCAATACCAATTTCCTGAATAATCGGGAAACCCAAAGTTTCAAGGTACTCAATGTAACCAATCATCTTCAGAACATGTGGGCCAACTGGTTCACTTGCCCCTTGTTTGCAATTAAAGAGTGACTTACTCGTGTTGAACCTTTCTTGACGAGTTTGGCTTGCAAACATGCTTTGCAAGTGCTCATAGATAGTATATGCATCCATATGCACATGCTGTCTTTGAAGCTCAGCACTCATAGTTGCCAACATAAGACATGTAACATCATTTGCATAATTCTCATCCTTTGTGTGGGCCGTTCGTTCCTCAACAGTAGCGCCCTCAGGAAGGGGACCTGCCGGAGGAATATCAATGACATGAAGCTTGCGCTCCTGCCTGAGGACAATCCTCAAATTCCTCTGCCAGTCTAGGAAGTTGTTTCCTCCTGTCAGCTTATCCTTCTCAAGGACTGATCGTACGGATAGTGTGTTTGTGTTGTTTGCCATTACTTGGTATCTACAATGTTAAAAGCACAAAATAAACATTAGATTGTCTGAGTTATTTATTATGTTCAAATGATTATGATACATTCATAATATATCTCCCACTATTTTTATCAAATCAATAGCCCTTACTATTAATTTGGAAAGTATATCCCATAATTCTTTCTAGTGAGCCAAGATCCATATTTCGTCATGTCCAAAGACAACCACTGGAAGTCCTTAAAAATGATTATTTAGGTAGACAACAGTTGTCAATTATATCATATATAATTCTTGGATAGTTTGGTGAGCAACGATTGATCTTATCTATCTAATAGATTTTTAACCAAACTCTATGCTTCTAAGTTCATAATGGTTGAATATAACCGTTTACTTTCACCTTATTATGACGACTCAGTTAAGTTTGACCCAATGATACAACGGCCGAATATAACCGTTCATATTCGTGGCATCTCACCAAGATAGATAGGAGTCCCCTGCCACTGACAATCTTTCCCATAATCGATCTAGGATTCGATGAGTGTTCATTCATTGGAAAGCATCCGATTAAAACTTAATATTTTGTTAAGGGGTTTATAAAATTTATGACGATCATGATCACATCATGAAGAGATCCTCAATTTTTCCTTGAACTAAATATTTCAAATTGACATCTTAAATTGTTCATTTCCCAGGTAGATGGAGGATACCAGTGGTCACACTTAAAACCCATCAGCCTTACGAATACGCATATCCGTTTTTGTCAGAAAATCCCAATTATAGATGTCAAAATCCATATTCAATTCCGTGTTTTAAAAATCCATATTTCATAAACACAAGAATCTCATGATCGTTTGTTAATTTTAAAATCTTAAATCGTTACAGATTTTATCTTGTTTAGCATGGCATGGGTGACGTATCTAATACATGCATACATCATTAATCTAATTAAATCATGCATCTTCTACTCTACACATACATTCATACATCAATATGTAAAGTGCAGTTTGTAAACGTGCTTGGTTATGGCCCCTTTCCTATGTGATCCTTTCGAGCTAATGAAAGGATCAAAGTCAATCTATGGTGGTAATATATAAATACAATTACATGTCTTCATTCTTCTTGTATCCATGGGTGCTTGCTCCTCTTCTTGGATCATCCTTCAATCTTCAAGTACATTACATGGAATAATTGAATACAACCTATACTAATGTACTTACATAAGAAAACTCGAGTTACATTCGAGGTTAAACAATTACAAGAATGAAGAAAACGACATGCAAGTCGTATTTATAAAACCAAAACCAAAAACCATTAATCTAGGGGTCCAAAGGCCATAACCAGCACCATGCTCAAGTACATAACAAAAATAATGCGGGGGTCCGGGGGCGGCAGCCTCTGGGCGGGGGTCCGGGGGCTGCAGCCCCTGGGCGGGGTCCGTGGCGGCAGCCCCGGGCGGGGTCCGGGGGCGGCAACCCCTGGCTGGGGTCGA
Source organism: Oenanthe sinensis (assembly GCA_028671895.1). NCBI lineage: Eukaryota > Viridiplantae > Streptophyta > Magnoliopsida > Apiales > Apiaceae > Oenanthe > Oenanthe sinensis. The sequence goes on from CM053812.1 coordinate 2,853,930, forward strand.
GCTGCCAGGTCATCTCGAAATCAGGAATTTTTTTATTTTCGAAGACCAGTCCTATTCAGAAATCATCAATTTCTGAACTACAGATCATATCTGTTGGCCTTTTTCCCCACTGCAACTTATGTAGTTTCAGAAGCATGTATCATATACATACTTATCATATCCCAGTTAATAAATCATGTCCAACACAATCTCTCCACCAGTTTATATCACTATACAAACTGACCCTCATGCATAATATACAACTCGCAATAAGGCATATAAATCATTCATATCATGTCATAACAGATTATAACATTGCAGTAGCATGGCAGTCTCTAACAGGCATGGCAGTAGCAAAGCAGTAGCATGGCAGTGGCATAACAGATTATGACAAAGCAGTAGCATGGCATGGCAGTCACCAAAACAGGCATGTATGCATCAAATACATAAAACACGTAACCAAATCAGTCCCTTATACACGTAGCTATGATGCCATTGTTGGGTTCCGAGGCATAAAACGCAGCGGATTAAACGTAAATATAACAAAAATTCAGAACCCTAAACGCAGGATCATGTATAAGTTCGGACTGATTATTGTGAAACGGAATCATACCTTTTCTTGGTCTTGACTTCTACGAACTCAACGGAGATCCTAGCTTTCACGACTTGTGTCTTCTTCTCAAAAACACCTCTATGGTATCCACACGAGCACCTTCAAGAACGTCTCACGATCTTGATTACGGAATAGATGTACTAGCCTCCTTTGATGATTTCAAATTTTGTTCTTTCTGCCTCCTTGCTGATGCTGCCTTTAGGGTTTTGTTTCTCAAAAACGTCATCCCTCTTAACCCTATCATTATCTATTTATAATGCTGGTTAAGAGGCCCAATCAGCAACCCATAACAGCAAAGCCTAACCCATGTAGGTTTAGGATTAAATAATAAAAACCGAATTTCTATTATTTAATTAATAACGAAGTCATACTTAATTATTAAGGGCAGAATTCAAATTCGAATTATATTATTTCAATTAATTAAGTCTCACTTAATTAATATAATAAAATTCAAATAATCATCAATTAATTTAAATCTATAATTTAAATTAACTATTCCTTGAAGTGCTCTATGTGTGTGACCCTATAGGCTATTATTTAATTAGCAATAATTTTATTCTCCAATAAAATTATAAACAATGAGCGGTATCTAGTAATACATCATTGCTACCCAATTAAATAATAATTAAATCGTGATTCGATAAAACCTTTCGTGATTAATGTTTCCGTGTAATATAATCCCTTTAACCATATATATTATAGATTAAACTCGAGGCATGTATTTAGTCATCCTCTTCAACATTTAATCCGGGTTTACTTGATCAATGAGTAGACTATGAAAACAAATCATTATTTGAGCACGGCCATGTATTTTATAGTCTCACTCAATCAAGAGGCCAATAATATCTCTCCTAATTATAGGAGGGTTAAATCCTTTATCTATCATTCATATTTCTCATACGACTCATGATATACCCGATGTCCACTTTTATCATTACCCGGTCAAAGGTAACTTTTAATGTAGTGAAAGTATATTAATCCTCGTATAGAAATATAATGATCTCAAGTCAGAGGATCATTACACCATTATCACTGTGAGTCTTTCTTATGACTTTATTAAACATGAATAATCTCACTGTGGGTCTGTTCAGTACCATGTACTCCTGCATGTACCTATGTGTTGACTTTAATATCCCCATACTTATAACCAATGAGATGTGGTTATCAGTCAAACAACATACTAGTCTATTTATGTATTATTATTGTCCTATAATAATAATACTCGACTAGGGACATTTAAGAATATGATCTATTATATAATCTCAAGTTCAAGTCATGTACTAAACTATACAATGTGTATCATGATTCTAAGGACACTTATTATGCTAACAAATATATCGCAGTATTTAAAGTCATAATAAATACGTTTATTGAATAATCAAATGACATAAACCTCTATTAAAAGAAACATTGTATTGCCTCTAGGGCACCTACACTAACAGAAATAAGAGGAAGCATTCGACACACATAGCTGCAGCAAAGGCTAAAATTAAAACAACTAGTGAATGTGATACTCTGATCTTCAAGACAAGGAAACCACTTCAACTCCAACAACTCTGCTGGATACTCTCTACACCAATTAAGGAACAACTACATGGACACCAGGTATCATTTCTTTCAAGGTTGTCCTGAGTAGAATAACTTGTAGATATTTGTTAAACAACTTGATGAATTTATTTTGTCTAAGTTGGTTAGTGAACTTGGGATATTATTTATGTGCATATTTGTTGGAAATCCCATCGGCAAGGAATTCTTAAATGAGTTCACAGATATTAAATTTTCCATATTTAAAGAACTTGTGAATTTATTTGAAATACAGTACCTCGTACTTATTGCTACTAGTTTAATTACCATGCTTATAATGTTATATGCATATGTGGTAGTTAGATTATTTAGCATAAGTTAGCAACATAATTATTTGTATTTTAAATGTTTGATGAATATTAGTTAATGATATCTTGCTTAATTGCTCTGATATTTTTAAATATTTTATTACAAATAATTGTGATACTTTTGATATTAGTGACAGTATTTAGAATTTCTGTTCTAAATAAATAATGCATATTTCAAAACTCACTAATATTGGAAGATGAAGTATTTTCTAAGTCATGTGTATAAAACTCTCAATATTTTATATACTTAGAAAATATTTCTGAAATTTGATTTTATTTGCGATAAATTGTAATTAGGATCACAAGTATTAAATGTCAATATTTAAAGGACTTGTGAATTTCTATTCAACTTTTTTCTCGAGCTTACGTATATCAATAATAATTGTTATGAGTATAATTGTAATATGCTATAGTGACAATTATTAGATATAGCGTAGGAAGTTAGATGTTAATATTCAATCTTATGAATGTTTTAGTATTTAGCGAAGTTATTTTATCTTATTAAAATTATAAATTGAAGCAATTCAACGTTTATTAGTTTCATAATTTTGATTTAATAAAATATTAGAAGCATAATTTCTTGCATTTTGAAATTATTGATAAATATCAAGTAATGATATTTTGTTAATATTTCCATGCAATTAATTGTGATATTTTTAATATTAGTGATAATACAAGTTGTTTATCTAAAATCACTAATAATAAAAATATGTCTTAATGCTTATTGTTCTACTGAATGATTGTCATGCCTATTTGATTTATATATGTGCATGTTATTGGTATTTTTTTAGTACAATATAAGTATTTAATTTATTTTGATTTATTTAAATTATGATGATTTAAAACAATTCAGTTATATATTGTTTCCATGATTTAAGTAAATTAAAATAAATTTACAGCATAATTATTCACAGTATAAATATTTTTTTTATTACTTTGTGATAATTGATTAATATTTTATTACAAAATAATTATGATATATTGATACTAATGAATTTGCTTAGTCTTTATTCTATGTAAAAATTGGTTTTTGAAAAAGCCATTAGTATTAGTATATTTAGTTTTCTTTCTTTGACTGAATTTTAAACTTGAATGTATTAAAAAGAATTTCTTGTTTGATTCTTTTTCAAAATATTTTATTCAAAGATACTTTCATTTTTCTATCAGTTTTAGAAAAGAAAACATCAAAATTCTTTTTCAAAACTTCTCTTTTGAAAATCTTTAGATTTACAACTCTACTTTGATTTCTAAATCCTAGGGTGTGAATCAAACTTTACTTGAGGATAATCTTTCTTTAAATCTCAAAATCTTTTATTCTCTCCCAAAAATTAGTTTTAAAAGTTTTATCTTACAAAACTTTTTCTCTCCTAATTTTTCCTTTTAGAGTGACAGAAACTTTGTGATTGCTATTTTATTCGGAGAAATTATTTTAACTTCGGGGTACCAATCACTTGTAAAATGATTTATATTTAAACACTCGTTTCAACGTATGTTTCACATTGATTCATAGTACCAAAATAGTGGTTGTTGCTTTGAAGGCCTAGTGCTGTATTGTTAAGCATTCATTTACCCCAATTATCATGTTTTTATTTTAAGTCGGGGATACTATCAGGTGGACAAAAATGATGTAAATCATAATTGCATTATGAGTCGGAAAATCATAGTCCTCTATCTGATAAGGATGTTTTGCAAAACTATTTTCAAAAACTATTGAGATAGAATTTGGTAAGAGAGTTGAATTTCTTCTTTGGTATAAATTCCCGCATTTTATTATGGGAAGCTTGCCTTATAAGAAACTCATAAGGGATAGATTTTTTCTCTGATACAATTTCCCGCATTTTATTATGGGATAAATATCTTAAAGAAAATTTCTACTGGTATCATGTTTTTAAATGATAAATCTTTAGAATTGACAAAACTCTTTTACTAAAAGTGCTTTTATGCAATCATTTAGGTGATTATTTTAATCTTGAATGATTCTTTCCGCTAGCCCCTAGTGGCTTCAGAAGCTGGCCAAGAGGTTGAAAATCCATCAATCTCTTACACAGGCCATACTACCAAATATTGATTCATCCACTTATATATATTAACCCCTGAAGATATAAGTAACTTATTTAAGTTAGAGGTTGATAAGGGAGATGTTGGGTTCCGAGGCATAAAACGCAGCGGATTAACGTAAATATAATAAAAATTTTCGGAACCCTAACTCAGGATCATGTATAAGCTTGGACGGATTATGGTGAAACAGAATTATACCTATTTGGGTCTTGACTTTCACGAACTCAACAGAGATCCTAGCTTTCACGACTTGTGTCTTCCTCTCGAAAAACACCTCTATGGTATCCACACGAGCACCTTCAAGAACGTCTCACGATCTTGATTACGGAATGGATGTACAAGCCTCCTTTGATGATTTCGAATTTTGTTCTTTCTGCCTCATTGCTGCTGCTGCCTTTAGGGTTTTATTTTCCCAAAATGTACCAGCCATTTAACCTATCATTATCTATTTATAATGACTGGTTAACGGGCCATTCAGCAAAACCTAACCCATGTAGGTATACGATTAAATAATAAAACCGAATTTCTATTATTTAATTAATAACTAAGTCATACTTAATTATTATGGGTAGAAATCCTCTTCAAATTCGAATTTATATTATTTCAATTAATTAAGTTTCACTTAATTAATATAATAAAATTCAAATAATCATCAATTAATTTAAATCTATAATTTAAATTAAGTATTCCTCCAAGTGCTCTATGTGTGTGACCCTATAGGTTATTATTTAATTAGCAATAATTTTATTCTCCAATAAAATTATAAACAATGAGCGGTATCTAGTAATACATCATTGCTACCCAATTAAACAATAATTAAATCGTGATTCGATAAAACCTTTCGTGATTAATGTTTCCGTGTAATATAATCCCTTTAATCATATATATTATAGATTAAACTCGAGGCATGTATTTAGTCATCCTCTACAACATTTAATCCGGGTTTACTTGATCAATGAGTAGACTATGAAAACAAATCATTATTTGAGCACAGCCATGCATTTTATAGTCTTACTCAATCAAGAGGCCAATAATATCTCTCCTAATTATAGGAGGGTTAAATCATTTATCTATCATTCATATTTCTCATACGACTCATGATATACCCGATGTCCACTTTTATCATCACCCGGTCAAAGATAACTTTTAATGTAGTCAAAGTATATTAATCCTTTTATAGAAATATAATGATCTCAAGTCAAAGGATCATTACACCATTATCACTGTGAGTCTTTCTTATGACTTTATTAAACATGAAGAATCTCACTGTGGGTTTTTCCAGTATCATGTACTCCTATATGTACCTATGTATTGACTTTAGTATCCTCATACTTATAACCAATGAGATTTGGTTATCAGTCAAACAACATACTAGTCTATTTATGTATTATTATTGTCCTATAATAATAATACTCGACTAGGGACCTTTTAAGAATATGATATATTATATAATCTCAAGTTCAAGTCATGTACTTAAACTATACAATGTGTATCATGATTCTAAGGACATTTATTATGCTAACAAATATATCGCAGTAATTAAAGTCATAATAAATACGTTTATTGAATAATCAAATGACATAAAGGTCCATAAGAAAAGGACCATTGTATTGCCTCTAGGGCACCTACACTAACAGGAGAAACTGCCCTTGATGCAGCAAATAAGGATGAAGTCGGAAGTGCACCAACAGCTCTTACTCTAGAGAAGAAAAGTAGTATATAACTAAGGTAACTGTAAGGTCATCTACATCTTCTCAAAAGGATGCAGAGCTGAAAAGGTAATTAAACTGTGTTTGGAATCATTCTTTCAACAGGGTGAGTCCATTGAAATTCGCTCGTCAGCTAGAGCATCTTGTAATGAGTCAAGCACACCACTGGCATTCACGCTGATGGTAAGCCTAAACATATAAATTCTAGGAACAAATTACAAAATGTGCACAGTGTGAGGTATAGGCATTTAGAGGAGATACAGACTCTATCCATACACTACATTGTCCAAGTATCTACATCAAACAGAAGTTAAACTTCTGCATCCCGAAAGGGAGATCTCTTGTTCAGATTTATCTGGGATTCAGAGGCAACTGCTTGACAGGAATTCTTCGGATGAGTCAAGTAGGGTATTTTTCACAAAATTCCCGTCACACGATTACGAGGGAAACTTAGGCTCTAAATTACCATTCATTACATTGCCTACTACGTCGCCCTTCCTGGAAAGAACATTTCCAGATCCTCAAAAGAAATGTCCACCTCGCGTTTACGGAGAAGGTGTGAGACAACTCCTTGATAGAACAAGGCAGGATTCCCTAACAGATTTTAAAATCTTGGTATAACTCATCTCAAAGAGGTGAGGCTCCACTACACAGTGATTTAGCAAACGCTAGGGAGTCTGGTGCTGAGATAGTGCTTATGCATGATAGATTAAGAACACCTCTACGAGTCAATTCTCCACTTGATAGTGATTTAGTTCATTCTGATGAATCAGGTGATGAGAATATAATTGAATTGACGGATTTCACTTGCAAGTACAGAAGGCTATATTTGAAATGTAGAGTGAAAGTGAGGGAGAGAAACACTTAAGTGAAAGTGATGGAGAGATACACTTGAGTGAGAAATAGGGAGAGAGAGATTGAAATCCTTCAAAGTGCTCAATACTTGAGTGTAAACACCAACAGAACGTAGTAGAAGTGAGGAAACCATAGACTAAACACTTACCCTTGCTACTTCCTACTTCTGAAAGAAAAGCTACTATGTTTTCCCAATCAATGACAGACGAGAATCTTCTGTGGAAGAGAATCCATTCAAAAGACGGGCCATTGGAGGATTCCTCAACTAATGGGGAGAATTTAGTAAGAAAAAGGAAAAATGAGAAGTTAATAAAGTCTTATCTTCGTATCCTTAGGAGAAGTTAATATCCTTAGGGGGAGAATTTAGACAAGAAAAAGAAGAAGAATTACATTTTCAGGGGGAGAACATTACTTTAACTATGTTCTATATTTTATTAAAGACGTTCCTAGGAATTTTGATTCTTACGAAGCTCTGTTTATGATAAGTTCCTTAAGTTGAACTGTGAAGGATTTTGAAGCAGAGAAAGCTCAAACACAGACAGAAATGAAGATGATACAACATGAATATCAGTTCAGTGCTAGAGGAACAAACATCTTTCATTTCATTTACACAAGAATTCTGGAAATGTAGAATCTGATCGAGAAAAACCAGTAACATTATTTACAAGTCTCAGACCATTACTTTTTCTAGTTGTTAGTTGAGTTATCCTCTCTATGAGATTTGGTTGTTAAGTTTAACAATCAAATAGGGGGAGATTGTTGGTGAGATTACGAAGTTATATAAATAGTAATCGTGATAACTCAACACTAGAACAGGACAAGTAAATAATATTATGCCAACACAGAAATCAGGAAGAAATGAAGACAAGGCAAATACAGTGAATCTAGACATTAGAATAAGTTTTGAAGTCTACTACATGTCATTGAGAGGAGTACATTAATATGTTCATGCCTCAGTGAAGAATAAAGGTTGAAGACTTTCAAGGTTTCAGAAGTGTTGAAGATTCAGTATATAAGTGCCACTAGAAGATTTCAGTGTAAAGGCATTGATTGAAGATAGACAGTGTTCGAAGCATAGGAATCTAGAAGAATTGAAAAAATTGTAAAGACAAAGGATTAAGAAGCCAACTGCAGTCTTGGAGTCATACTCACTGAAAGAAGTTCATTTGTATGTTCAAGCGTCAGTGAAGAACAGAGAATGAAGTATTCAAGATTATGGTAGTAATGGAGACGTTGTCTAAGTACCAAAAAAGATTCCAGTGAAAGTACATTATTTATTAACAGTCGGTGTTCGAAGCAATGGAGTTGTTGTAAACTTAACAATGCACGTAAGGCTATAATACGAAGACCTGGATCGAAGTTAGTCGTCTGTGAACCAGTCCAGTTGCACAAGGCGTCATCAGTTTGTGAAAGGAATCTGAGTATTAACTATAGAAGAATTGTTAAGTTGAAGAACGTACTTGGAAAGAACGGTTATTTATTAAGGTATGAAAAGTGATTTGTAGAGGCTACAACCAAATAGAAAAACAGCTAACAGCTAAACAACTCAAAGGGTGCAGGGTGCAAAGTGTCACAACCTTGGTACAAAAAGTGAAAGTTTTTGAACTATAGTCGAAGAAAGGAAATAGTTCAGGGTACAGGGTGTAATGTGACAAGACTTTGATACAGAAAGTGGAAGTTTGTGAACTCCAGGTGGTGAACGAAGAGTGTGTCAAAGTGCAGTGGCTAAACTGCACTTTGACCAAAATGCATCCAGCGCCACTTCTAGTAGCGCCACTTATATTTGATGTTAGTCAAATATTTTCTAAGTGGCGCATCCCCTCTATGCTCCATGTAGTGGCGTCACTTGCATACTTAGAGCCATTCAAGTTTTCAAGGCGCCACATATATTCATACAGGGTATCCAATGTGATAGGCGCAACAAAAGTTTCTGAGCGCAACAAAATCCATTGGCCCCACTTAGCCCTCAGCCAATCAAATTACAGCAGCTACTTTATTGATTTAAAAAGACTACACAAATAAAAAAGAGGTCAGACACCCATTCAAAAAGGGTCGTCTTCTTCAACACAAAAATAGTAGAGAGCCACTGCCATGGCCGGAGCAAGAAGAGATAATTTATACACACCCATACCTTGCTTCCGGTCAGATATTAGGACCTGGTTCTTTAACGAAAAATACTCAGGGCTCTTAGATATCACTCACTATGGAACTGAGCCTAATATAGATATATTTGTATAGGAACTGAGCCTAATATTTTTGTGTTAGTAGCAAAGAACTAATTTGTTCTTTGGAAACTAGTTATATTTTTAACTGGGTGTAGCACCCCTCTAAGTTTATATACGAAAGATATATTCCCGGAAACTTGTCTCATTTAATTGCTTGCTAATTTTCTTGAACCTAATTGATTTATCCAAACACATAGAAAATTAGTAGGCAGCTCACCTGAACACTACAAATGGCCAAATCCACTCTGAAGCAAATTAAAATTCAGAAAAGCATTTAAATTATTGTGAGTCTTGTATTCAACCCCTCTTCTAAGATACTTCGGGACCCAATAATTTTCCTGTCTTCAAATAATTATAATTTGATAGTCTAAGTTATACATCAGTTAATGACATATATCAATCGACTCTAACATCAATTGATGAGAATAATATCAATTGACTTACACCTTATCAATTGAAATGGACTAAGTATACATATGCTACACTTCATATTATCAGTTGATTCAGATAAACATTTCAACTGATAAATGGTTTCCTGATCAATCAATATTTATAAAATCCATATCAATTGATAAGTTACATCAATTGAAATTTCTATGATTCTAAGATTAAAATTATGATCAAGTTACATGTAGATTTCTAAAAGCCTGCTCTGATATTAATTGTTATTTCCCTTACGTACAAGTTTGTAGAATGGGGGATTGAATACAAACTTAAGAATTTTAAATAATTCTTGTGGATTCAAGTTTATACTTTGATGAATTTGATATTTTTGTGTTTGGAAATAAGAAACTTTAAAATTGAACTGATTTATAGTATTGAATTACAAAACATATAAAATTACTAGTGGATTGTTTTTCCACTAGTGAGTTTTTACTTTCAATTAACCTTGGTAAGATTACCAAGCATCTTACAAGATATGAAACTGAACAAAAAGAAAAGCAATACAATGAATTCTAACTTTTCTATGCTTTTCATGTTTTTGTTCTATCTCACACTTATTTGTTACAATGAACTGCTAAGACTATATATAGCAGTTCACATTCTACATTTATTTTTCTATCGACTGATAAAATGTAAATTAAAAATTACATTTTACAATGTATTCACTAAAATAGATTGTAGCTACTTTTCACAGTCTCTTTTGTATTTCTCTTGTTCAGGAAAAATCTTTGTCTTTATATTTTCCTTCAAGACTGTGTGGCCTTGAAATTCTTCACAATCCTGATAGGACTGTCTTCCATTGATTCATTTTCTGCAACGATTCCATCTCTTTTGTCTTTAACTAATTTGAGAAACCTTGATCAACTGATAATTGATGTAAAGCTTATTAGTTGATCCTCATTTACTTATCCATCGATGTATAGGTTATACATTGATCAATTGATGTTTCAATGGATAATTAGGTTATCCATCGACTCCTTATCCATTAATGGTCCTTTATCCATTGATTGTCTTGATGCTTTCATCCGTTGATAGAGATCCATTGATTTGACCTTAGTTGACCTTTATCCATCGAATAGTTCCCATATCCATCGACTTCAATATCTGTTGATCACTTCATTTATAAGAATTCTGACTTAGAATATTTACAATTGATCAACCATTCTTCACATCCGTTGAGGAACTATAAATTGATGTCAATAAACATCAGTCAGCTAATTCATAGCATCCATCGACATATTACAATCAATTGATAATGAAATATGAATCAATTGTTACAATCCAATTTATCAGTTGAGTAACAAGTTTTAACTGATAACTGGTTTCCTATTCAATGGATATTTATAAGTCATATATCCATTGACCAATTACAATTAAACTTGAATCTATATATTGAAATTCTATGTAATTTGTTATCATCAAATCTCATAATTCCTAACAAATGTTCTGTAAAGAAAGTAACAATAAAGAATACCTTAGCAGTTACCAATGCAGATGTAACAAATGATAGTATAATAAACAAAATCATATGTATAATTCCTTTCAACCCTCCACATTTTATCAAATCTGAAACCACATCAAAATATTAATAAGAACATATATAAAAGCCCAAAAATCGAAACATACATAAAGAAGATATACCTTTAAGAAGTCTGAAACTAAAATCCCCAATTTAAAACCCTAATTCGAAATCCCTAATTACATGCAAAAGCCTTAAAAAATGTAAGAACAAAATTGGAGCAATAAATGAGCATAAGCAAGAGAAATAAATGAGAGATAACCTAGAAAATATGCTTATACAACAATATACAATACAATTCTATTTTAAAGCTTAGATGATTTAAAATTTTGAAAACCCTAGAAAATTTGAGAATAGTGTGTAAATGAATGAGGCTGTTAAGAAAGAGAGGAGAAAATTTAGTTGTTGGATGAGCAACATGTCGGAAATGTCGGAACTCCTTCGATTTAACCCAATCTGGAGATGAGGTTCGAATTAATCAAAACCCTAACTGAAACTTACGAATCTGGAGAGAAATTGAATTGTAGTCTTCGATTCGGAGAGTATGCCTCAGAGGGTAGGTCTTCAATTTGGAGTATGTGAAGCTTTGTTGGGAGTTAGGGATAGAGAGGGTAGAGTGTAAAGACTAGTTCTAAGAAGTACTGGTCTGACTAGTTTGACCGTAAAATAAACCCAAAACAAAAGTCTAATATTTTATAAATATTTTTTGAATCACTAAAATCATAAGATATTAAAATCTGTACGGTTGGATCATAAAAAAATAAGTTTAAAAAATAGAACATTAAATAAAGTAAAGACTAGTTTTAAGAAGTACTAGTTTGACCGTAAAAGAAACACACCAAAAAAGTCTAATATTTTGTAAATATTTTTTCGACTCACTAAAATCATAAGATATTAAAATCTGTATGGTTGGTTTGTACAAAAATAAGTTTAAAAAAATAGAACGTTAATTAAAATAAAGTCTCGTTTTAAAAAGTACTGGTTTGACTAGTTTAACCGTAAGAGACACATAACAAAAAACCCTAATATTTTCTAAATATATTTTTGACTCAATAAAATCATAAGATACTAAAATCCGTACAGTTGGATCATAAAAAAATAATTTTAAAAAAATAGAACGTTAATTAAAGTAAAGACTAGTTTTAAGAAGTACCGGTTTGACTAGTTTGACTGTAAAAGACACACACCAAAATAGCCTAATATTTTCTGAATATTTTTTTAATTTAATAAAATCATAAGATACTAACATCCGTACGGTTGGATCGCATAGAAATAATTTTAAAAAATAAAATGTTAATTAAAGTAAAGACTAGTTTTAAGAATTACTAGTTTGACCATAAAAGACAAACACCAAAAAAGCCTAATATTTTCTGAATATTTTTTTGAATCGATGAAATCATAAGATACTAACATCTGTACGGCTAAATCATACAAAAATAATTTTAAAAAAAATAGAACGTTAATTAAAGTAAAGACTAGTTTTAAGAAGTGCTAGTTTGACCGTAAAAGACACACCAAAAAAGCCTAATATTTTCTCAATATTTTTTTGACACAATAAAATCATAAGATACTAACATCTGTATGGTTAGATCTTACAAAAATAATTTTAAAAAATAGAACGTTAATTAAAATAAAGACTAGTTTTAAGAAGTACTACTTTGACTAGTTTTACCCTAGAAGATACATAAAAAAAAGCCTAATATTTTCTGAATATTTTGTTGACTCAATAAAATCTTAAGATACTAACATCCGTATGGTTGGATCGTACAAAAATAATTTTAAAAAAATAGAACGTTAATTAAAATAAATACTATTTTTAAGAAATACTAGTTTGACTCTAAAAGACACACACCAAAAAAGCTTAATATTTTCTGAATATTTTTTTGACTCAATAAAATCATAAGATATTAACATCCGTACGGTTGAATCATACAAAAATAATTTTTCAAAAATAGAATCAACATTAAACAATTCTAGTTATTATAGTAACACTAAAAAATACAACTACAACACTAAAACACGTATTGCAACACTTTTCAGTACACCTCCTGCCACGTCAACATGAGACCACTGCCATGTCAACAAAGTGGACACACTAGTGGGCCCCACACGTGCCACGACAGCAGTGATAGCCCCCTACTGACACGTCACACTACCACGTCAGTGTGGGCCTCACTGCTACGTTAGTAGTGGTCGGCCCCACTACCACATCAGCGTGGGCCCCACTCCCACGTCACTAGGGGACCCACTGCCACTTCTGCACTTACAATTTTTTATGAATAACTAATGTAACACCACGTTAGCTAGTGTTGCAAGTTATGCAACACTGTGAGCAATAAGCAACACAAGGTTACAACTAATGTAACACTTATTTGTCCGTGTTACATTAGGTCCCAAATTTCATAGCTACCGTAATGGTAACTGTGCAACGCTTTCTAAAAGCATTATGTAAGCCCACTTATGGCGTAGTGTGCAGACGACATATGTCTCTCATGATTCTGGGACTGGCCAACAAAAGCACCAAAAAACTCTTCATGTTACGTGAATCCATGACTCCCCATAACCACCAGTAAAACAGCCTCTGCTTGATTATGAAATAGCAACACATAAGCCATTTGCTCCTAAGTCTATTCTGTAGACTTCTGTAAAGATCTGAGAAAGCGAAGCACTTCAACAACACTAACATATAACTTGTAGGATTCTATAGGTGCAAAATTATGCAGATGAGACAAAATTTGCATCTTGTACTTTGTAAATTCTGGAATACCCTACCTAACTTGTGCAGACTTCTGGTCTTTAGCCCCTACAATTTATTTGTGCAGATATCTACTCCACCAAATACTATCAAACCATAATTGTACATCTTTGAATAAGAATTCTGCAATAACATAGCACTAGCTGCATAAAAAATTAACAAATATTCACCATAGCTAGGCTTTCAAAAGCCTTGAAGATTCGAGGCCTCAACAAAACCAGCTACTTGGAAGCAAAACCTCTGCAATCTTCTTATAACAATTTTCTTCTTATACAACCTCTGAAATCTAGACAACATACAACAACTTTACTCTTTAAAACCATTGCAGACTCGAACAAGACCCCTTCACCTTGACATCATCCTAGAAAAAATCAAATAACCCATATTTGTTGTCCAACCCATCCTCATTAATAAAATCATGAATCTACAACCCCTCCACTTCAACATTTAGTCCTAGGATTCTGATATTCATTACAATACCACAAGCCATTCCAATTTCATGAGGTCCTCCCCTTCTATCTTCAAGGTGGAGTTCCATGTTAACAATCTTTTCCTGCACCAAAAACATTTGATCAAGAACTTTTACAGAATTTCATACAGAACACTACATAATTTCATATAGAACACTACAAAATATAATACAGATCATTTTTTTTCAAAAGCAGCAATTTAATTAATAATAGAACCTTAACCTTACAACGTTCGTGGCTGAGAAACGTATGAATAACAACTCATAATAGAACCAAGAAAACACTAAACTTGAACAAAGAGAACAAGAAAACATAAACCATTAACTCACCTTAAAACCTAGGCAAAATACTACAACAACGTTACTCTTTAAAACTATTGCAGACCTAGAACAAGACCTCTGTGTTGAGAAATCAAACAACCTGCCTTATACTTACACTAATAATATGTGTTTGATATAAAACTAGAGAAACAAAGAATGTACGTTAAGCCTTATTTTGATTAAACTCAATTATAAGATAAATAGCCAAACCAAAAGTAGTGGCTAGAAAGTAGGGACAATACAACTGAACTCCTAACAAGACTCTAACACAAACATTTATTCTACTAAACTCCTAAAAACTCACCAAACCTCTAAAGACCACGTCCACCACCTGATCTCTTGTACTGCAGAGTGACAAAAAAAATAAAGAATAATAAAACAAGTTTAGAATAAAAATCCAACAATCTATCCCTTAGTCTAAACTTTATTAACTACATCTTTAACTCCCAAGAGCTGATGTATTTTTTCAAATTTGACAATCGTGAGAGCTTTTGTAAGCTTATCAGCTCGCTGTTTGTCTGTGCTCACATGCTTCACAATGATCTCGCCTTTCTCGACAAATTCCTGAATAAAGTGATATCGGATGTCTATATGCTTACTTTGACCATGGAATACAGGATTTTTTGCCAAGTCAATAGCACACTTGTTGTCAATATACAGAACTACTGGGCCAATTTTCTCACATGTCACCTGTACTAACAATTTTCGCAGCCATATTACTTGATAGGCAGCTGCAGTCACTGCCATAAACTCAGCTTCCCAGGAGGAAAGAGAAACAAATCTATGTTTCTGTGAGACCCATGTAATTAAGTTTTCATTTAAATAAAATACAATGCCTCTTGTTCTCTTCCTGTCATCATCATGACCAGCCAAGTCACTATCCGAGTACTCTATCAACATATTATTTTCGCTATCCTTCGTGTACATTAAACCAAACTCCAATGTGTCTTTTACATACCGTAATATCCGTTTTGCTACATTTTGATGCATCATAGTAGTCTTTTCCATGAACCTACTGATTATCCTAACTAAGTGATATCCGGCCTTGTATGAACAAGATAATGAAACCCTCATATCATGCTTTTGAACTGCGTTGTGTCGACTGCTATACCTCCTTCGTCCTTGTTAATATAGTCCTTAGGATCCATCAGATACATTGCGGGATTGCAGTCTGCCATACCTGGTTTTTCAAGGATATTCTTGGCGTATCCGGTCTATTTTAACTCTATATATCCAGCCACTTGTTTAACTTTAATACCTAAATAATAAAACAACCTCCTTAAATCACTCATGTTGAATTTACCATTCATCTTCTCCTTGAAATCTTTTATGATTATAACACTCGTACAAAGCACGGGGTGCTTGCCGAAGCCCGTACAAAGCTTTTAATAATCTGTAGACCATGTGTTCCTATCCCCTTTTAACAAAGCCTTCGAGTTGAGTTACATAAATTTCCTCCTGGACTTTTCCGTTTAAAAATGTTATTTTCACATCGAGGAGGTGCACCTCCCAACTATTTTTCACAGCGAGTGCAAGCAATAAACGATCAATTTTAATGTGAGTTACTGGTGCAAAAATTTCCTCGAAATTGATCCCTTGTTTTTTAACATATCCCTTGGCAACGATTCTTGCTTTGTATTTCACAATTTCTCCACTTGCATCTCTTTTCAGCTTATAAACCCACTTCAGGTCAATGGGTTTTCTTCCTGTTGGAAATTCAATCAACTTCCAAGTATTGTTCTTCTCAACTGATTCGATCTCTTGCTTTATTGCTTTTCTCCAGTTAAGTTCTTTTACTACCTATTTGTAGTTGGTTGGTTCATCAATTCCCATAAAAAACAATTCTTCATCTCCTAATTCAATCTTCTCAGTGTTGGTGTAGATGTCACGGCGAGATCTATAATTTTTTAGTTCACTTTCAACTTCACATTCTGAGTTTGTCTCAGTTGAGCTTAGACTATGACCTGAATTTGCAGCTTTGTTATTTTCACTGGACCCTTGTGGAGTACCAATCTCTCCCTCTATTGTAGATCACCCAGTGTCACCAGATTGATACCTGCCACAATAAATGTTCCCATCTGTACATCTGCAACTTCCTTTTCTTAATTCCAAGGCCAAGATTCTTTCTCTTCAAATACCATATCCTGACAAACATAAACCACTTCAGTCTCGGGATTGTACAATTTGTACGCCTTTGTTCTGGGTTCTTTACCAAGATGAATTATTGGCCTGCTTCTGTCATCCAATTTCTTTATGTTTACATTGAGCACTTTCATATGTGCCATACACCCAAACACCCGTATGTGTCCGACATGTGGTTTCACCCTAGACCAAGCCTCATAAGGATTAACTTCAGACACAGCACGTATAGGTAGTCTATTTAGAATATAGATTGAATGTTGAATTTCTTCCTCCAAGAACGAGCAAGGCATCTTCATTTGTTTCAAAAAACTTCTGGCCATATCAATCATTATCCTGTTTCGTCCCTCTACAATGCCGTTTTGTTGAGGCATGTATGGTGCTGCGAAGTGTCAGATTATCGCATCTCCTCACTATAAGAGATGAATTCCTTGGAAGAGAACTCTCCCCCTCGATCCATTCTAAAAGTTTTTATTTTCCTGTCTTGAGTCTCTGCCAAAGCACAAAACTTTTTGAACACATCAAATGCTTTATTTTTGCTTTTCAATGCCCACATCACACGACTATAATCATCGACTAAAAGGAAGACATACATTAAACCATCTTTTGTACTTGGTGAGATAGGGCCACAGAGATCGCCATATACTAGCTCAAAGGCTTCATTTGCACAAAAACTTGTTTGAGACGAGAATGACTTTCTCGTTTATTTGGACATTAAACAACCCCTACATACTTCCTCGGGCTGGTTAATCTTTGGCAATCTGTGCACCATCTCAGATGTAGACATCAGCCTCATAGCTTTGAAATTCACATGCCTGAACCGTCAGTGCCACAACCAGCTATCTTTACACACTTTGACGTTAAACACATAGATTCACAAATTCAAGTATAATTTATACAATCGATTCAGTGATTTCTTTACCTTCATAATTAATTCTCCCTGGTTGTCACGAACCCACAAGTAATCTCCGCTGAGAAAGACTTTGTTACCGTCTCTTGATAATTGGCCAAGGCTGATAATGTTGCTAGAAAGTGAAGAAATGTAATATACTTCCTTGAGAGTTATGTCTTGTACATTCTTACACTTCAATACCTGAACCTTTTCCCTTGATATGTACCATTGATCCCTCGCCGAATTTTACCCTCCCTGTCACATTCTCTTCCAATACATTAAATTTTGATCATTATCCCGTCATGTGGTCACTAGCACCATTGTCAAGATACCACAGATTGGATTCCATTTCTTTTCCTCCCCCGGTTTCATTTAACTTAGGCATCATTTTCTCTTCGTTAATTAGCACGTGGTATCAATCTTTTCTTCACATTCAGCCACAAGCAAAACAGGTTCATCATTCGGGATTTATTCTCCTTTTCTTTGTTCTCATTTTCTCGCCTTGGTTTGCGACACTCTATTACATAGTGTCCGTAGCCAAGACAATTAAAACCTCTAACCTTACTTTTGTATCATGCTCCACGAGTGTTGTCCCTTACTTGATAATTTCCACTGCCACAGGGTTTTAGTCCTTGAGACACGTCTATCCCAACCCTATTAGATCACTTCAACCACTCCTCCCTGGTTAACAGAAGCTCTCATTCTCCCTTTTCCCTCTTGATCCAATCATCTCCAGTAAGAAGCAACTGACCCTCGTTGCTTTCACTTTGCCCTCGAAGTCTCTCTTCATGGGCTTTTAGAGAACCAATTGTCTCTTCAATTGTCAGCGTCTCTAGGTTACCGAACTGCTTGATAGTGGACATGATCTGTAAGAATTTTTGAGGCACTTCTCAGAGTGATTTTTTCACTACATAGTCTTCTGAAACCACTTCTCCCAATTAATGAATGTTTACCACCAGACCATTAATCTTTAAACAGAAATCTTCGAGAGAGACCGTGTCCTTCATGTTTATCGACTCGAACCCATCCTTTAGTGTTTGAATTCTAGCTTTTTTCACGCGTTCTGCACCTTGGAACATGATTTTGATTGCCTCTCAAGATTTTTTAGCAGTGTCCTTGTCTCCAATAGCCAACAAGATGCCTTCATAAATGCCCTGGTACCACTGTTTTCCAAACCCGCTGGGCATGCATGTACACCTTCATCTTTAGACCCCATGATGTGTAGTTTTCTTTAGTCAACATGGAATAGCTCAAACTTACTATACCTTCTTTATTTTTTCCCGTTTCTATCATCATCACCCTCGGCATGTACTTGGGCATCATCAGTTTAGTCTAGAATTGATACCAGAATGTTAAGGAATCAAACAACATGCCTGATACTTACACTAATAATATCTATTTGATATGAAACTAGAGAAACAAAGAATGCACGTTAAGCGTTATTTTGATTAAACTCAATTACAAGATAAATAGCAAAACCAAACGAAGTAGTGGCTAGAAAGTAAGGACAATGCAATTGAACTCCTAACACGACTCTAACACAAACATTTATTCTACTAAACTCCTGAAAACTCTCCACACCTCTGAAGACCACGTCCACCCCCTGATATCTTGGAATGCAGAGTAACAAAAATAAAATAAAGAATAATAAAACAAGTTTAGAATAAAAATCCAACACTCTGCACCTTACCATCTTAGAAAAAATTGAAGAACTCATATTCGGACATGGTTGTCATCCCATCCTCATTAATAACATCATGAATCTAGAGTTCCTCCACTTTAGTATTCAATCCCGGGATTCCAATATTCATTATAATACCACTGGCCATTCCAATTTCATGAGTTCCTCCCTTTTCATCTTCAAGGCAGAGTTCTATGATAATAATCTTTTCCTGCACCAAAAACATTTTGATCAAGAACTTGTGCAGAATTTCATAAAGAACACTACAAAATATAGAACACTATAAAATAATCTATTGATCGATTATTATAAGAAATCACATATAATAGTGAAACTTTTATATGGACCACATTGTAATGACATTGTTCTCCATTGTTAAGCTAACAATATGTTTTCTTTCAAGCCTTCTATCAAGATTTATTGACAGGTAATTGAATTACATTAATACAAGTTATATAAAGAAATACAAATTCTTAATTAGTTGCCTAAATTAAAATAACGTAAGAGACATTAGTTACCTAAAATACAAATATATATATCTCATCAATCACTAAATCACATAGCTGATAACACAATTAAGGTAAGTCTGATTTTCCTTGTAAAAATGTCCACGATTTTTTAAGATAATAACAAGATTGCCATTATAGAATATGAAATAAAATATATTATGATTATAATTAATCAATGGTCTAGATAGTTCTCCCGTTCTTTTGATTGTATAGTTCTACCTACAGCCTTGGTCTATATATATATGTGTATATATATACATACCCAGATGTGTGTTTCCATAATAAATGATTTATCATAATTGTTTAATAATTGTTTAATAAATGAGCATGAATATATATGTAGATTATTAATTTAATTGATTTATCATAATTGTTTAATAATTGTTTAGTAAATGTGTAATAATTGTTTAATAATTGCCAGATGTTAAATCAAAATTGAGATTAGATGAATGGACGTATGAAAAATAATTTTTATTTAACAAGTAATGAATATTTTTTAGAGTTTGCTTGTAAAATTGGGATAAAAGCCGGAAAAATATTATGTTCATGCATTAAATGTAAAAATTCTAAATAGTTAAAAGTTGAAGATGTTGAACTCAACTTATATGAATGTGGGATTATTGAACATTATAAAGTATGGAATTTAAATGGTGAATCTAACGAACCTAATAAAAGTATTATTATCTCAAAAAATATTTCGGAAGATGTTTTACAAGAACCTTTTGATTTTAAGACATTATTACGAGATTTAAGTGGTGAAAATTATAATGATGAACACAGATCAGGTAGTACTAACATCGAAGAGGAACCAAACTCATATGTTTCTCAATTTTATATAAGTTGTCTACCACAACTTTTATAAGAATATCATTGATTTATAGGTTGCTACATTTTAAAAAAGTGACACAATGCTCTCAAAAAGTATTTGATTTTTACTTGCATTGCTTGATGAAATTCTTCCAAAACATCATACATTACCAACTTTTTATTAAATTATGAAGACGATGATGAAGTTAACTTTTGGATATGAGAACATTGATGTATGTGAGATTGATGGTATATTGTACTTGGATGATGTTGCACACAAGATTGTTTGTGACATTTGTGGTAATTGTCATAACAAAGCTAAAAAAAATAAAAATGGAAAGGGAACACCAAATAAGGTTTTAAGATATTTCCCGCTCATTCCTCTCTACAAAGATTGTATATAATGAAGCATAAAGCTAAACATATGACATTGTACAAGAAGATGGAAAAAATTTGGGAGACCTTAGTCACTCTTCACATGGAGATGAGTAAAAGACATTAAACAATCATTATCCAATATTCACAAGAAAGAGTCAGAATATTCATCTTGGACTTGGTACCAATGGTTTTTGTCCATTTAGTAATTATGGGAAAAAGGTTTGCATGGTATGACCGGTGGTAGTGGTGGTTTATAATCTTCATCCATCAATGTCAATGAAAAAACTGTACACATTTATGAGTCATTTAATTCCGGGTGAAAAGAGTTCGGCTAAAAATTTAAATGTATACATTAGAACCCCATAAATGAACTAAAGTTATTATTGGATGTAGGGATAGAACAATTTAATCAATGGGTAAAACAAAATATTACCATGAGGTGGGCGGTTATGAGGATAACACATGGAAAACTCTCACGTCCGGTTTGTGTTGGATATATTGAAGATATTCAATTGAAAAATTGTGAACAATTGAGTTTTTTTTTGTACCAATCATTATTTTTTACCCAAAGATGATCCTCTCCGTCTTCCAAGTAGTAGGTTTACATGTAAATGAAAAAGGTTGTTTGTTATGTATGTATGGGAGCTGGATATTAGAAATATAGACCCAGAAGAGATACTGGTCATAATAGGTAGGTGGTTATGTTTTTATCAAGGGATGTAAAAGAAAGAACACTGTTAAAATTTAAAGGTCCCATCGAACTAGTTTCCGCACAAATTATTTAACATCAAATTTAAAAAATAAAATCCACATTCATTAAGGTGACAGAGTTCAGACCCTGACCAAAATATATACCACTGCGAGAAATGACTCATTTAATAACAAATATTTTTGTCAAGAAAACCTGAATTCCATTGGCATATGCGGATTGCAATGAAATTTGAGCTAGTAGCTAAAAAATCATTAGGGAAATATTTAATGACATAATTGTGCTTCTGTTAGTAATCATTTAATAGAATTATAATTATTTATGAACGATTTGTTTTTGTTACTCACCATTTCGAGGGACCAAACACCAATGGGCATAAGGTACATTGAGTATGTTTTTTAATGTGTCAATCATCTTTATGAATTTCTGGCTTCGATCAAAGCCTAATACTAGCTTGATAATCGTAAAGACGTGTATCGTATACACACAATTCTTGATTTTAAGTTTCATTTATTTTCTCCATCATATCATTTCTCATACCGTATTAACTACTAATAGTCATATCTATGAATTAACCAAATTTTTGTCATGGATTCTCGTTGGGGTTACGATTTTATTTTTATATTTATTTTTCATTTTTTTCAATCTGAATCTTCACTAAACCATTCAAATGGGTAACCTCTAATCAACATTAGTAGTAGTCCTCGCACCAAATGTAAATTAGTTAGGCACAATTATCTACTTAGATCTTGATTGTGAAATTTAGTAATTTGTATAACGACTCTTTAGTGGCATCAAGAGGATCTTTAATTTTCTCTCGAACTTTGTAGTCTAAAAGGGGACCAATTTTCAATTTTATCAAATTTAGATAGGGTACGTGCAAGTATAACAATTATTTTAATTTAGTAGAAACTTCATTATGTAAGTGTATTAATTTTACATGTGGGTTTTATAGCAACCCGTTTTTACAACATCAATAAAATATGCATTTTTAGCTAATTAATGAAATATGCATTTTTGCTTTCAAGGGAGTTTAACATAAAGCTCTATTAGTCAAGTGTTAGTTTTAGTGACCTGTCCTTTTAAAATATAAACTAAATTTAATAGTTTTTATATAGAATAAAAAATTATGTAAAAAAATCAAATTTTTTGCCCAAAAAAATATGGAGGGTTTTTATAATTATTTTTATTTCTAGTTACGATTTTTTCCGAAATTGTACATCAATGATTTGAAATATATAATGGAAACCCAAATTTGAGGAGCCACGTGTAAGTACATATATTTTCTAGTCTTACTCACGGGCCGCCCTTCCAACCAAAATTATAAATACCCGATCTTCTTTTCATTACCTCACTTGAGCTCTCGGATCTACGACATCAATGGATAGAGCATGAATGGAAAAAGATGTCCACCAAAACTACAATCAGGCTTACTAAAAGATAACTAATGGTGTGTATTTATTTCATGGATTTGTTGATTTGTTTCTTAATTTTTTCCACTTTGAATTCAATTTATCAAGTAATCTTGGATATGGACCTAAATAACTAATCACAATTCATGATTCATTTTCTCTATACCTATAGTGTGTGGTTCATTCATTTCTCATTTTCACTCATTTCCCACCCAACCTTTATGTGAAATACTAAATTTAATCTAATTTGTATATATGTTGAAAATAAATCTTATTGAGAAAATTATATGAATTATGATCTAGATCAATCAACTTTAATCAATTAGTATGTCATTCTGTTAACATCCAATTTTTTAAATTTTGTTTTGCTTGAATTGGTTTCTATTACGGATTAAAAACTATGTCATCTTTAATATCTAATTAATGCTAGGGTTTGGGGGGGAGCTTCGAGCTTTAATGGTTGCACTTACGTTTCGTGACTATCTTGGGTTCTCGTAAGCTGCCTATGTATCTCGAGTGATGAGAATCAAGCCAAAAAATATAGTTATGTTGTGACGGGTTTGGACCTTTTATATAGGTACATGAGGGACTTAGAGTTAGATTAGGGTTGGGAGACTTGGTGGCCAAGTCTTCTAGTGAGGTTAAGTTGTTATCTTCCAGGAATGAGGGCCCTCGATGGAGTCTTCCCACGTTAGGGTTTCTATATCTTTCTAGGATAAGGGCCCTCAACGGGATTCTTGGGCCTTTATTAAGCTTCTATTAACTAATTACAAAATTAATTAATAACAAAGGCTCAAAGGTCCTATGGCTTCAACAGAGCTTGCGGGCTGGACTTACAAATCCAGTTGATCCTAGGATTTATTTTCCTTGTTCGTTTCAAGGACCAAAGCCTTTGAACCATGCTAGGTCTAATAAATGAAGTAATAAATGCTATATTTATTATTTCCTTAGGGTTATTTTTTACCCATATCATTTGCCCCCCAACTTTTGGAAAAATTTCGTGAGTTTTCGTAAAAGTTTCCCAAAGGGTTTTTAGTGCCTTATCGGGTTTTTGACTCGTTTCAATCAATTTTATCTCAACTTTTGGGCTCAAGCCTTTTCTTTATTAATCCCTTTAAAAGAATTAATATTATATAAATTGACGCCCAAAGGGCTTTATTTTTAGCAATTTTACAAAGGGAAAAGTTTTGTGGGCCTAACCAAATCGACCTGGAATGAGGTCGAATTGGGGCTTATTTCCACCCCCAAGTCGATTCTGGGATTGAGCCCATCATTGACCTGGGTCGAGGTTGAATAGGGCCTCGAAATCTCTTCCAGGTTGATTCTTGGGATTAAGGTCTACAAGTTCAATTCCTTGATTCCATCGACCTGGAATAAAGTCGACCTAGACCTCAATTCCTTATCCAGGTCGATGAGATTTGAAGTCAAACCAACCTCCTTGGCTTATTTTTCTGTCGACCTGGAATGAGGTAGAATTAGACCTCAATTCCCCATCTAGGTCGATGTGATTTGAGGTCGAATAGGCCTTCTTGGCTAATTTTTTTGTCGGCCTGGAATGAGGCCAAATTAGATCTCAATTCCCCATCCAGGTCGATAGGATTTGAGATCAAATAGGCTTTCTTGGCTTATTTTTCTGTCGACCTAGAATGAGGTCGAATTAGACCTCAATTTCCCATCCAAGTCGATGGGATTTGAGGTCGAATAGGCCTTCTTGGCTAATTTTTTTATCAGCTTGGAATGAGGCCGAATTAGATCTCAATTTCCCATCCAGGTCGATAGGATTTGAGGTCAAATAGGCTTTCTTGGCTTATTTTTCTGTGGACCTAGAATGAGGTCGAACTAGACCTCAATTTCCCATCCAAGTCGATGGGATTTGAAGTCGAATAGGCCTTCTTGAATTATTTTTTGTATTTAAATTTTGGTTGATGTCTATACTGGTTTGAGGGCCTGTCGACTTGGTTTGAGGTTGAATTAGACATCATTTTACCATCCAGGTCGATTTCTTTTAGGCCTCATGGATTCGTAACTTTCGACTTGGAATGAGGTCGAATTAACACTCATTTCACCTCCCAAGTCAAAATGTTTTGGGGCCTCATGACTTTGTAATTTTTGACTTGGAATGAGGTCGAACTAACAGGTATTTCACCGTCCAAGTCGAAATGTTTTAGGGATTCATGGCTTTATGATTTTCGACTCGAAATGTGGTCGAATTAGCTATCATTTCTCCACCCAAGTTGAAATGATTTGGGGCCTCATGGCTTCCTTATTTTTGACTTGGAGTGTGGTCGAATTAACAATCATTTCTCCACCAAAGTTGAAATGATTTGTGGCCTCATGGATTTGTTATTTTCTACTTGGAATGTGGTTGAATTAGCTAGCATTTCTCCACCCAAGTCGAAATGATTTGGGGCCTCATGAATTTGTTATTTTCGACTTGGATTGAGGTCTAATTAACTCTCATATACCCATTTAAGTTGAAATTTCTTTCTTCCTTCAGGAATGGAAATGAATTGAGCCTTATGGGTTTTGGGCCCTCGATAATATGGGCCTTAATTGGACTTCTTCGTAAAAGGTTTCAGGTTTCAATTTCGTCCTTGAGTTTAAGGGGTTCATGGGCCTTCATTAGTAGACTCATGGGCCTTCGTCCCTTTTAATAGTTTTAAAGTATGGGCCTTCAAGGCTTTTTGATTTCTGTAATGGGCCTTCACGTCTAGTGGGCCTTGTACTTTACAAGCCCAACTTCTAGATCCTTCCTTAGGGTTCCAGAATATATATTTTTATTTATTCTTTTTTAGTCACTCATGGGCCTAGTCAATTGAGCCCACTCACCGGTCGTACTAGTTGATTTTCCTTTCAACGGTCATGTGACCTGTAATCGTCTGTTCATTGGGTTTTCTAACGGTCGTATGACCGACTGGGTCACCTATATATGAGTGGTGTGAAGACACTCACTATTCACACTTTCACTTCTCACTTCTAAAATTCTCAAAAACTCTCGAGCTCTCAAACATTTTTAGAAAACCATCTTTTAGTTTATTCAAGGGTATTAAGTAGATCGAAGAAAATGATGGCTAACAAGAAGGCATCAATGTTGACTGCCATGACCGTGGTGTTTGCAAAGAAAGGTAAACCCCTTCTCCGTATTCCCATTTTTTCTCCAAATATGTCCTTGATAGATATGATATAACAAAGGGGGGTGACAGATTATGAAAAGAATAGTTTTATTAAGGCAATTAGACTTGTATTTGGATTCCTTCTTCACTATCCTAATCATACTCAGATTTGTCTTTCTTCTTCAAAAACTCTGATAGTAAACTCTGTTTGTTGTTTATTCTCTGATTTGAGCATTCTTTGTTAGAGTAAACTCTGATTGAGTATTCTCTGATAGAGTAAACTCTGACCGACAACTTCCTTAATCTCTGATGACGTCAGTAATGTAAACTCTGATCTTTATTCTCTGATAGCATCAATATTTGTTTTCTAATAAATCTTCTACATCCCGAAAGGGAGATCTCTTGTTCAAATTTATCTGGGCTTGAGAGACAACTACTTGGTAAGAATTCTTCAGATGAGTCAAGAAGGGTATTTCATACAAAATTCTTGTGACCGGGTTATAAGGGAAACGTAGGCTCCAAATTTCCATTCATTACATTGCCTACTACATTCCCCTCCAAGAAGGAACATTTCCAGATCCTGAAAATGAATGTCCACATCCATTTATGGAGAAGGTGTGAGGTAACACCTTGATAGAACAACTGCAGGATTCCCTAAAAGATTTAATATCTTAGGATAACCAATCTCAAAGAGGTGAGGCTCCACTAGACAGAGATTTAGCAATTGTTATTGAGTCTGGTGTTGAGACAGTGCTTATGCATGATAGATCAAGAACACCTTTACGAGGCAATTCTCCACTTGAGAGTGATTCAGTTCATTTTGTTGAATCTTGTGATGAGAATATAAATGAATTGACAGATTTCACTTACAGGTATAGAAGGCTATATTTGGAATGTAGAGTGAAAGTGAGGGAGAGAAATACTTAAGTGAAGTGAGGGAGATATACACTTGAGTGAGAGATATAGAGAGAAAGAGTGAAACACTTCCACATGGTAGGAACTGAAGTGTAAACACCAACAGAACGTAGTAGAAGTGAGGAAACCATAGACCAAACACTCATCATTGCTGCATGCTACTTCTGAAAGAAAAGCTAATATGTTTTCCCAATCAATGACAAACGAGAAGCTTCTTTGGAAGACAAGCCATGAGATAATTATGGTCCAATAGAGGATTCATCAACTAAGATGGAGAATTTAATAGACAAGAAAAAAGAGAAAGTCTTATCTTCGTATCCTTAGGGAAGACGTTATTATCCTTAGGGGGAGAAGTTAGACAAGAAAAAAAGATTCTTCTGATCCTTATGGGAGAATCAAGAAACTATATCATATACTTGAAAATGAGTTATTAGTGGAGGATTCCTCATCCAAGTGGAATATATAGAAAAGAAGTGATACTTCCATTGTTCATCTAAAGGAAGAAAAAGAAGAAGAAGAATCATATTCTCAGGGGGAGAACATTACTTGAGCTATGTTCAATGTTCTATTGAAGACGTTCCGAGGAATTTAATTCTTATGAAGCTTTGTTCATGATAAGTTCTTTAAGTTCAAACTATGAAGGATTTTGAACCAGAGAGAGCTCAAATAGATAGAAATGAATATGATACTACATGAATATCAGTTCAGTGCTAGAGGAACAAACATCTTGCATTTCAGTTACTCAAGAATTCTGGAAATGCAGAATTTGATCCAGAAAAACCAATAGCATTTTTTTACAAGTCTCGGACGATTACTTTTTCTAGTTGTTAGTTGAGTTATCCTCTCTATGTGATTTGTTTGTTAAGTTTAACAATCAAATAGGGGGAGATTATTGGTGAGATTACGATGCTATATGAATAGTAATCGTGATAACTCAACACTAGAACATAATAAGTAAATAATACTACGCCTACATTGAAATCCAAAAGAAATGAAGATAAGGCATATATAGTGAATCAAGACATTAGAAGAAGTTTTGAAGTCTATCACAATTCACTGAGAGAAGTTCATTAATATATTCATGCCTCGATGAAGAATAATGTGTAAATTCTTTCAGGGTTTCAGAAGTGTTGAAGATTCAGTATAAAAGTGCCACTAGAAGATTTCAGTGTATTAACATTGATTGAAGATTGACAATATTCGAATATAAGAATCTAGAAGAATTGAAGACATGGTAAAGACAAAGGTTAAAGAAGACAACTGCAATCTTGAAGTTATACTCACTGAAAGAAGTTCGTTTGTATGTTCAAAAGTCAGTGAAAAACAGAGAATGAAGTATTCAAGATTGTGGTAGTAATGAAGACGTTGTGTAAGTACCATAAAAGATTCCAGTGAAATTACTATGTTTATTAACAATTAGTGTTCGAAGCAATAAAGAACTTCATCACTTTTGTCATTTGAATTAAATGAGATGTGAAGATCAGGATCAGTGTTACTCGTATGTGAACCCGACCAGTGCACTAAACGTCAACAATAAATATAATGGTAATTACATCTATGAAGTAGAGCATTGACTAAGTGTGTGGAGTGAAGGAAATGGAAGAAAAGGGTCGAGGATTCAAGCACTTGTAAAGGTTCAAAGAAAAATAGCTGAACAACTTAATAGTAAAATAGGCGAACAGCTCAACAACCAAACTGCAAGTGCCCAAACCGCAAGTTACCAAACGCAAGAGGTATAAAAGGTTTTTGATCGAATGGTAATTTGACCAAGTCTAATTAAAACATCGACACATAACTTTTGAATATGGTGACTATAATTCTAAGGCAATGGAACTCGATACATGTGAACAAGAAGTTAATATTCGACAAATAGCTTTCTATATGTCAAAAAGAATCTAAGTCATGTATACAAGGAGAAGAAATCGACACATGGGTATACATGAGGAACTAATTCGACACCTAGGTTCTTGGTTTCAAAACAATTAATCTAAGGCGTATTCAAGGCAATTGAATTTGACACTCAAGTCAACATACATGGAGAAGAGTTCGACACTTGGTCTTCACAAGGAGAAGAATTTGACACCTACATAAAATTGACTAAGGGATGTATACATCACAACATAATTCGACACTCACAAATGTAGTTTAATTATTGTAAAGCCTACACTATATAAACAAATGAATTTAATCTAGCCGGAGAAGAAGAGATACAAAGCCATACACATACCATCTTCACCGGTGTTTTAGAATCTAGCATGTTCATTATGTTCTAAATATACAGGGATATTGTAAAACACTCTTTATTAGATTGATTTCCTTTTGTACATATACAGATCTATACATTGTAATAGGAATCAGTCAGATCTCTTTGTTGTAGCGAAGAACTAATTTGTTCTTCAGAAACCGGTTCATTTAACACCAGGTGTAGCACCCCTCTGGGTTTATATATGAAATATATATTCCACGAAACTTGTCTTGTTTAATTATTTACTAATTTTTTAGAACTTTCTTGTTTATTCATAAAAATAAAAAATTAGTAAGCCACCCTCATAAACACTATTCACCTCATGGATTCGAACTCACTAACCAAACTCTAAATTATTTATCCGCAAAAGATTCAAAAGAATTTTTTAATTTAGTGAGTATCGTATTCAACCTCCCCCACCCCTTCTACGATTCTTCGGGATATAACAGTAGGAAAAAAAATTGAAAAGGAAAAAGTAATTAGAAATGGCAATATAGGTATTAATAAGAAAAATGATTATGCATATTCTCCCAATGCTACTAGGAAAGTTTGTAATAACTGTAATTCTACTGGACATCTTACGCATGCATGCAAAAAGGTTAAAGTAGTAAAAACTGAAATTCTTAGTATACCTGCCATGCCTACCATGTGTGTCCCTCATCAACCATGTAGTAAAGTAGGATGTATGCCATGTTCTTTTCGCATCATGTCTACATACACAAACTTGATGAATGCATCATCTAGTACTTTCATTAATACAGATATGAACATGAATAGAAAGTATGTTAGGGCAAAACTGCTAGTCCTCCTAAGTCTAGGAAGGAAGCCCATGTCCCTAAGCCTAAAGACACTCCTGTCAAGGCTAAACCAAAGGGCAAGGGCAAGGGCACAGTCGATGAGAAAGACAAGGACAAGGAAATTTTTTCAGCTAAATCTGTGAAGTTATCTAAGCCTCTTAGGCCCAATCAAGTTTGGGTGCCAAAGAAGAAGTAATCAATCTGTGGTTTCATGGTATAACAAAGAACAAGCGTGTCATGTAGATACTCGACAATGACTGTTCTAGGTATATGATTGGTGATAAAGCCCTGCTATGAGATGTGATTGAGAAAGTTGGCCCGATAGCGACCTTTGGAGATAATATGAAGGGATTCACAACGGGATATGGCAATTTAAAAATTGCCAATGTTATCATTGAGAATATCTCTCTTGTAGATGGATTAAAGCACAACCTCCTAAGTATCAGTCAGTTCACTAACAAGGGCTACAAAGTAACTTTTGAAAAGGAAATGTGTGCAATCCAAAGCAGGAAAGATGCGAAGCTTGATCTTCAAGGAGTGAGAAAGATGAATCTTTTTGTAGTTGATTTATTCTCTGCAAGCAAATGCAAAGTTCAATGTTTTTACAGCAAAGCTTCAATAGAGGACAATTGGTTATGGCATAAGAAACTTTCACACCTGAACTTCAAGGCAATGAACTCTTTAGTTAATAGAAAATTAGTTAAAGGTTTATCTAAGATGGAATTCTGTCAAGAAAGTCTGTGTGAAGCATGTGAAAAAGGGAAGTCAAAGAAAGCCTCTTCCCGAAGCAAAAAGTCATTAGACATTATTGAACCACCGCAACTTCTGCATATGGATTTATTTGGTCCAGTCAATGTCATGTCTTTGTCAAGGAAAATATATGCACTAGTAATTGTTGATGACTATTCCAAGTACATGTGGGTTTTGTTTCTAGCCTTAAAGGATAAAGCCCCTCAAACAATCATTGATCACATAAAGAAAATAGAGTTAGAAGCTAATTTGCCTATCAGGAATATAAGCTCTAACAATGGAACAGAATTCAGGAATGTAACATGGATGATTTTTTTATTGAAATAGGGATTTGAAGACAATATTCAGCGCCTAGAAGTCCAAAATAAAATGGAGTAGTAGAAAGGAAAAATAGAGCTTTAGTTGAAACATCGAGAACAATGCTGAATGAAGTTAAGTTACCTTTATACTTTTGGGCTGAAGCAGTCAACACAGCTTGCTTTACTCAGAATCGTACCTTGATTAACAAAGATCATGACAAGACTCCATATAGGCTGATGGCAAACAAGAAACCAACACTGAAGTACTTTCATGTGTATGAAGCAAAGTGCTTTGTATTGAAAGATGATGGGCATATTGGGAAGTTTGAATCCAAAGCTCATGAAGACATATTTCTTGGTTACTATCTGGAATTTAAAGCATATAGGGTTTATGTGATTGAACACAAGAAGGTCACTGAAAGCATGAATGTAACTTTCGATGATCTCAAGCTCCCAAGTTTATAAAGAACATATGACACTGAAACTCTGCAGTTTGAAAATTTAAACTCAAATGAAGGTGAAGAAGAACCCGAAGCTGCAATAGAACATTAAGCACCAATTGAGAACAACAATGATGATTCTAACCCTAATAGTGGAAAAAGCGGAAGATTCTCAAAAAATACTAGTAGTTGCAGAGAATCTCATTCTCAATCTAGCATAAGCTCAAGGGGAGTAACTGAAGGATCCACTAACAGAACTTAGCACAATAATGAAAATCAAGCTGAATCATCTATAGTAAATCTGCCTAGACATAGGGTATGGAGTAGATATCACCCCTTTGAATTAATTCTAGGATATCCAGATGTTGGAGTTCAAACTAGATGCGCTTCGCAGAATGAATGTTTATTCTATGGTTTCCTCTCTGAGATAGAGCCAAAGAAATTTTAAGAAGCACTAGAAGATGCATATTGGGTTATTTCAATGCAAGAAGAACTCAATCAATTTGAAAGACAAAAAGTATAGATGCTGGTACCTAGGTCAAAGAACAAGTCAATAATTGTCACTAAGTGGGAATTCTGAAATAAACTGGATGAAGATGACATTTTTACGAGGAACAAAGTTAAACTGGTTGCTAAGGTTATTCCCAAGAAGAAGGAATATATTATGATAAAACATATGCACCATGGAAAGGCTTGAAGCTATCAGGATGTTTCTTGCATTGACAGCACATTCCAATTTCAAAGTATATAAAATGGATGTGAATAGTTCATTCCTGAATGGAGAGCTTGAAGAAGAAGTGTATGTGGAACAACCACCAGGGTTTGAAGATCCAGAATTTGCTGACTTTGTATACTTTCTCTTCAAGGCACTCTATGGCATAAAGCAAGCACCTCGGACCTGGTATGACACTCTATCAGTATTCTTACTTGAAAATGGTTTCACTAGAGGTGTCATAGATAAGACTCTGTTTCATAAAATGCATAAAAATGACATGATATTAGTACAAGTATATGTGAATGACATTATATTTGATTCTACTAACGATTAGTAGTGTAGTAGATTTGCTAAATTAATGCAGAGTAGGTATGAAATGAGCATGATGGGTGAGCTGAACTACTTCCTTGGACTCCAAGTATGCCAAAGGAAAGTTGAAACCTTCATTTTCCAGAACAAGTACATCAGAGATCTTTCAAAAAATATGGTCTTGAAGATGCATCTCCAGCCAAAACCCCAATAGCAACTGCCACTAAACTTGATAAAGATGAACCTGGTAGGATGGTATATATAAAAAACAATAGAGGTATGATCGACTAATTAATTTACTTAACTGTAAGTAGACCAGATATAATATTTTCCACATGCTTGTGTGCTAGGTTTCAGGATGACCCTAAAGAATCATATCTTATAGCCGTCAAACGTATATTTAGGTATCTTAAGGGAAGTCTGAATCTTGAAATTTGGTACTCTAAAGATACAGGTTTTGACCTTGTTGGCTATACAGATTCTGAAATGCAAGTTGCAATGTCAACAGCTGAAGCTGAATATGTCGCTGTTGAAAGCTGTTGTGCTCAAATCTTATGGATAATGAACCAACTTCAAGACAATGGATTGTTACTGTTGGGAATATCCAGCATCTTGCCTATTCGAAACGTTGGCGCTGACTGTTCCCTTAAGGGAATAAAGTAGCACCTCACTATCACTCCGGAGTTTTGGTGCAATGGTAAGCGCTGAGGTCCTAAAAAGTGGTATCAGAGCAGGTCACGTGTTCGAGTCTCAACGTAAGGCATTTGCTTAAATATTGGCAATATGCTGGGGGGGATTGTTGGGAATATCCAGCATCTTGCCTATTCGAAACGTTGGCGCTGACTGTTCCCTTAAGGGAATAAAGTAGCACCTCATTATCACTCCGGAGTTTTGGTGCAATGGTAAGCGCTGAGGTCCTAAAAGTTGCTGAGTAAAATTCCGATATTTTGTGACGACAACAATTCCATAGCAATCATAAATAATCCTGTTTAGCACTCGAGAACCAAGCACATTGATATCAGGTATCATTTCATTAGAGTCCATGTCATGAGTGGTATTGTAAAGTTACATTTTGTACCTACAGAATAGCAAATTACAGACATCTTCACTAAACCACTGGATGAAGTCACCTTTACTAGACTGGTTTGTGAATTTTGGATGTTAAATGTGTAGATCTTATCTGCAATTTGATGATAATAGGTTCACAAATATTTAATCTTCAATATTAAAAGGATTTGTGAATTTATTTGAATATCTAGAAAATAGCATCTTAATTGATAATTGATTAATTGCCCTGATTATATCTTGATATATTTATTTGGTAATTAATTAAATGTGAATTGAAATTATTTAAATAATTGCTTCTATTTTAATAGATTTGAAGTATTTATTGAATCATGTTTTTGTTAATTAATTTAAGTTATGAATATAACAATTAAATGGATTATTTGCTTCATAATTTATTTTTATCAATCAAATTAGGAGCATAATTTGTTAAATATTTTAATTGATTAATATCAGTTAATGATATTTTAATTAAATAATTTATTATAAGAATTATGATTTTATCAATTTGGTAATATTTTATATAAAAAATAAAATTTACATTTTATTCGAATATTTCCAAATTGATAGATTATTGTTTGTTTTCTAAGTACTAAGCACATGGTTATATTTTCGACACTAAGAATAGAATGGTTTTATTATTTTTTATGTCGAATTTAAAACTCATTTTGTTGACTTAGACAACTAAGAGAAGCAAAAGAAATCGACACTTAGGTTTTTACTTAGAATTTTTTTCTGTGTCGAGTTGTTTTATTAGTAGTGTCAAAAGTCGACACATAGATTTTAACTTAGTCTTATTGTTTTGTGTCAATTTTATTTTAAGTAAATAGTTGTACTTAGAATTATTTTCTTTGTATCTCTATGTGTCGAGTTTTATAATAACATAAAGGGTAGTGTAGTCATTTGCTCTATGTGTCGAGGTTTAGCAATGTAGGATATATGTTACTTAGATCTAGTTTGAATTAGGTGATTAAAAATTAATTTGATATATTTGTGTAGCAAATTACCCTAGTTGCATCATATAATTTTTCCCATATTTTTCTGAGGAGATTTGAATTTGACTTATTTTAACTCGAATTAAAAATTATAATTAATAATAATAAGTAAAATTGATGTTGTAAAATATTTTTCTTAATTAAACAATAAATTATCTACTCATTTTAATTAATTAAAAATGGATGGAAGGTGTATTGTACTTAAAACAAATAGTGCACTCACACTAGAACCGGAGTCTGTTACTAACCCTATAGCAATTGAATTCGGTTTCTACGTGAACATTCAAATGTGCGATATGCTTTAACTGCAATTCCGGAATTAAATCTTGATGCACTGCTTTTATGTTATTATTCAGTTGTCAACACATCATATGCTGATAATTTGGCTTTCACTTTTTCTATTGAAGACCGGGATATTCGGGTAACGGATCAGGACTTGAACCGTATTTTGTAGATTAACACTGAAGATTTTGATCCTTTACTTGATAACGATGATTATTTCAAATTCTTCGAATCCATTACACACCATGGACCACTGAGCCTCACAAACATTTATAAGAAAAATCTTCCACGTGAATGGAACTTTTTCTTTCATATAATGAACCATGTTTTTACCAAAAAGAAGAGTAGATGGAGTGGTATTCCCAAAATGACTCAGTGTATTGGGTATAGTATCTCTAACAATCTCAATATAAACTATGATAAACTAATAATGAAGAGCTTTCTTCAGGCTATGGGATCTAGTGCCGAAAGGGACATCAACAAAATCAATGTTGATTGTTATTACCCTAGATTTCTACAATTAGTGCTTAATGATCAACTCATTAATGACAAAATGCTTGCCTTCTCTGCAAGTCAGTTCGAACAATGTACTATAATTTGTGGCAGTGTCGTTACACTAATAGTTAACAAGTGATAATTACCCAAATAAGAACGTAGCATGACTAACAGAATATATGGAAAGTGTTATGATTCATGTGGTAGGTAATGAATAGCAAGAGGAGGTTCCCGAACAAGAAGATCCAATGGATATGGGCCCTGAAGCTGAACCTGAGTCTAAAACTGAATAAAAACAAGAAGTGGAAGAGGAAGAGGCTCCAATGGAAAATGAGCCATTAGCAAGTGATACAGAAATGGCTGATAAAGATGAGATTGAAGATGATGCGGAATCTTATCACCCTGTAACTCCAAGGGTAAGTCCTGACATAGGTAACCCTCCAGAATTTGATCTTTCTCTAGTTCTTAGTGAAGATTATCTCGCTTTGTTGGATGCATCACAGCACACTCTCGAAACTCATATACCAATGCCCCCAGTGGAAATAGGAAATGAAAATGAGCCTGAAAACCAACAGGTTCTAACCCCTGTCATAGGACAACAAATACCTATCCCAACTCCATCTATTATTATTGTTAAAATCCTGAGTGAGGATGAGGGAGTCAATGCCTCAAGTGCATCAAATAAGGTGAATGTTGAAACCCCTGAAGCAACTCTACCTCCTATCAAAAGAAGGAGAATATGTTTTGAGACTGAGGCATCTGCTAGCTAAACCTTTGATCCATCTGAACTTTCAAATGTATAAAGGATTGAGCACTTAAATGCAGAAATCCGCTTTGCTTTGTTTGGTAATCTAGAAGAAAATGAATTGATGGATAATTAAGCTACTTCAGTAGCAGAGCCTTCACAGGTAGATCCGATGATGGACAGGACTTTACAGACTTCGTGGGGCATCACAGACTCTTATTTGCCATGCCTTACATTGTCCGAGGTAGTGACTGTAACACCCCAAAACTCGGGGTTAGGGATTTGAGTCGTCACGTCACCATCTAATCATGTAAAACCTGCAATAACTCAATAATCCAAAGAAATCACATCATATACCCATCTCTCACACATACGAATTATAGCCTTAGAAACGATATACAACCAGTATCATTAGTCATTACAAACTAAATGTACTTATCCAGGATCTCACATTATCAATGATAACCTCTACATGAAGTGACATTAATAACTAAATCAATACTGAGAACCTATCCAACTTACTTCTTTAGAATAGTGTTGAACTGAACCATCTCAAAGGTGAATCTCCTACTTTCCTTCCTTGAAGTATGGACCCGATCGAATGTATTAACACTTTCTCTGAAAAATTTAATATACAGCAAGAGTGAGCGAAAGAATGCTCAACAAATTATCCACCCAATTATCTATATGACTCTCATCCAAGGATATGATAATCACTACAATCTCAATAGTATAAGATAAGGTTACCGGTATAGGGTAAACATAACAAGGTATCTCTCGACGATACATATTGTCGGAGTTTTCTGTGAAAAATATTTATACTTAACATGAAGTTTAGAATAATGTGATACGAAAAATTAAGTTTAATATATAAAATAAGACTCTATCGAATATAGTGTCACCACTCTTTCATACTTCCTCTGAAGCTTTTGAAATAAAACCCAATAAACTTATTACGTTCATAGTTTTGAAATAATATTATCAATAACTTAGCCAAATAGCATCAACTATAGCTTTGCTAAACTCCCAGAAATATAATAAGTACCCAGTTTAAGATACTGCAATAATAGTTGATTCTCATCACAAGCAAATCAAATCAGTTTGAAACATACCGTTTGTAATGTTTAAAATCCAGTAAAATATTTTTAAAGATTTATTAACTGTTCGGTGTACATCATGTACCCACTTAAGTTTTCAAAATAATTTTTCATCAAAACATCTCAGATGTGTAAGGAGAAATATCAGCATATCAATCACTAACAATACCATAAGTAACTCAGCTCATAGGCTTTCGTTACGATGTTGCAGCACAATTCCAATTGGAAGATGAGACTGTATTTGGAGCCTTTCACCACACTTCTACCGTACATACACAATGATCAGTCATCACATATGACATCTCTTATTGTTTCTCTACATGTAAAAGGGAGAACCAACAGAAATTCTACCGCTCTTAGAAATCACCCTAGACCTCATTTGGGCCAAAGTGTTGTACCGTGCGTCACCCGGTCTCTTACGCTGTATCTCCTAGTCCACTGGAACAATCTATAAACCTAGAACCGGAATTTAATCCTAGTTCTCCAAGTATATCATACTTGTTAATAGATTCATCTAACTAACCTGGAACTGGAATTTAATCCTAGTTCCCCAAGTATATCATACTTGTTAATAGATTCATCTATCTAACCTTGAACCAGAATTTAATTCTAGTTCTCCAAGTATATCATACTTGTTTATAGATTCATCTATCTAACCTGGAACTGGAATTTAATCCTAGTCCCCAAGTATATACTAATTATTAATAGATTCACTTATCTCTGGTTTTGTTACTTCCTGAATATTCGGGGAAGTAAGAATATCACAATGTATGTGTTGACCTCCGTCAATTGATCTCATATATCGAGGAATGAAAATCATTTTAAAATCAGGACCTGGGAATTAATCAGAAAATCTTACTAATTTTGATAAGTTGAAAACCCTAACTACAGTAGGGCAATGATCCCAAAACATAATTGTATTCCAGGAAAATAAATCATTTATTTACATCCTAGATTGGATTCCCAAGTTTTGACAAGTCAGAGAGTATTTTATTCTTATTTAAAAAATTAATAAAATATAAAATACATATATGGGAACCCCCACTATATTTAAATCATTTTCTGAAGGTCAGAAAATATTTTAAATAATTATTAAAGACCTTAACTTGGTTGCATGGTTCCTTAACTTGGCCTGTAATTCATTGAACTATGTTTCCTTAACTTGGCTAGTTGGTTGACTTGCTGACTTGGTTCCTCTTTAACTAATTTGGTTGAATAGTTCTTGAATGGGACTTCTCATTTGTCACTTATCATCCAACACTTAACCATTAATCCTCAACGTAAGTTCGATTAATTTCTGAAAGCGTTTCGTCGTAGGAATTGTTGGGTTCCGAGACATAAAACGCAGCGGATTAAACGTAAATATAACGAAAAATTTCGGAACCCTAACGCAGGATCATGTATAATCATGGACTGATTATTGTGAAACGGAATCATACCTTTATTTGGTCTTGACTACTACGAACTCAACGGAGATCCTAGCTTTCACGACATGTTTCTTCCTCTTGAAAACACCTCTATGGTATCCACACGAGCACCTTCAAGAACGTCTCACGATCTTGATTATGGAACGGATGTACTAGCCTCCTCTAGATGATTTCGAAATCTGCCTCTACCTTTTCTGCTGCTAGGGTTCGTTTTTCTTAAAAACTTAATACCTATTAACCCTACATTATCTATTTATAATGGTTGGTTAATAGGCCCATAATAGCAACCCATAACAGTAAAGCCTAACCCATGTAGGTTTAGGATTAAATAATAAAACCGAATTTTATTATTTAATTAATAACTAAGTCACACTTAATTATTAATGGCAGAATTCAAATTCGAATTTATATTATTTCAATTAATTAAGTCTCACTTAATTAATATAATAAAATTCAAATAATCATCAATTAATTTAAATCTATAATTTAAATTAATTATTCCTTTAAGTACTCTATGTGTGTGACCCTATAGGCTATTATTTAATTAGCAATAATTTTATTCTCCAATAAAATTATAAACAATGAGCGGTATCTAGTAATACATCATTGCTACCCAATTAAATAATAATTAAATCGTGATTCGATAAAACCTTTCGTGATTAATGTTTCAGTGTAATATAATCCCTTTAACCATATATATTATAGATTAAACTCGAGGCATGTATTTAGTCATCCTCTTCAACATTTAATCCGGGTTTACTTGATCCATGAGTAGACTATGAAAACAAATCATTATTTGAGCACGGCCATGCATTTTATAGTCTCACTCAATCAAGAGGCCAATAATATCTCTCCTAATTATAGGAGGGTTAAATCCTTTATCTATCATTCATATTTCTCATACGACTCATGATATACCCGATGTCCACTTTTATCATCACCCGGTCAAAGGTAACTTTTAATGTAGTCAAAGTATATTAATCCTCGTATAGAAATATAATGATCTCAAGTCAAAGGATCATTACACCATTATCACTGTGAGTCTTTCTTATGACTTTATTAAACATGAAGAATCTCACTGTGGGTCTGTCCAGTATCATGTACTCCTACATGTACCTATGTATTGACTTTAGTATCCCCATACTTATAACCAATGAGATGTGGTTATCAGTCAAACAACATACTAGTCTATTTGTGTATTATTATTGTCCTATAATAATAATACTCGACTAGGGACATTTAAGAATATGATATATTATATAATCTCAAGTTTTAAGTCATGTACTAAACTATACAATGTGTATCATGATTCTAAGGACATTTATTATGCTAACAAATATATCGCAGTAATTAAAGTCATAATAAATATGTTTATTGAATAATCAATTGACATAAAGGTTTATCAAAATAAACATTGTATTGCCTCTAGGGCACCTACACCAACAATCTCCCACTTGCACTAGAGCCAATCACCCATGTATCTAATACCCATGGAACTAGTGTGACCGTCGTGCTTCTTCTGCGACAAGCCTTTGGTCAGTGGGTCTGCAATGTTATCATTTGTGTGCACTTTACATATGTATATGTCACCCCTTTCATTAATCTCTCGAATGAGGTAATATCTCCTGAGTATGTGTTTGGTTCGGGAGTGAGCTCTAGGTTCTTTAGCCTGTGCAATGGCTCCATTATTATCGCAGTATAGATCAATGGGATCTGCGATCGATGGAACCACTCCCAAATTAGTAATGAATTTTCGAATCCAAACAGCTTCCTTAGCCGCTTCACAAGCTGCAATGTACTCAGCCTCCATTGTAGAATCAGCTACTGTTTCTTGTTTTGAACTCTTCCAACTTACAGCACCTCCGTTTAGACAAAACACAAAACCAGACTGTGATACAGTATCATCCCTGTCTGTTTGAAAACTTGCATCGGTGTAACCTTTTACAACCAGTTTTTCCTCTCCTCCATACACCAAGAATGAATCTTTAGTCCTTTTCAAGTACTTTAGAATATTCTTGACAGCCGTCCAGTGACCTTCACCTGGATTAGATTGGTATCTGCTCGTCATGCTTAAAGCATACGAAACATCTGGGCGAGTACATACCATCGCATACATGATGGATCCAATTGCTGAGGCATATGGAACCTTACTCATGCGGTCCTTGTCATCCAATGATTTCGGACACTGATCTTTAGAGATCGTTATCCCTTGAGACACGGGGACGTATCCCCTTTTTGCATTTTTCATACCAAAACGATGCAAAACCTTATCGATGTATGTACTCTGACTTAGACCGATCATCCTTCTAGATCTATCCCTATAGATCCTCATTCGTAGAATGTAGGATGCTTCTCCTAAGTCTTTCATAGAGAAGTTGCTCCCTAACCAAATCTTAACAGCCTTGAGAGAAGGTATGTCATTCCCCATTAGTAGTATGTCATCAACATATAGTACTATGAATGCCACATGGCTCCCACTAACCTTCTTGTAAACACAAGGTTCATCTTTGTTTTGAACAAAGCCATACTCTTTGACTGTTTCATCAAAACGGATATTCCATCTCCTAGAGGCTTGCTTCAATCCATAAATGGATCGACGTAATTTACATACCTTGCTAACATTCCTTGGATCGACAAAACCTTCAGGTTGTGTCATGTACACATCCACATCCTCTTCAAGGATTCCGTTAAGGAAGGCTGTTTTGACATCCATTTGCCAGATTTCATAATCATGGAATGCTGCAATAGCAAGCAAAATCCTTATGGACTTGACCATAGCCACTGGTGAGAAAGTTTCATCATAGTCAATACCATGAATTTGTTTGAAACCTTTTGCAACCAGCCTTGCTTTATAGGTCTGAACATTTCCATCCATGTCAGTTTTCTTCTTAAAAACCCATTTGCACCCTATGGGTTTTACCCCTTCAGGTGGATC
This sequence comes from Oenanthe sinensis, assembly GCA_028671895.1. Lineage (NCBI taxonomy): Eukaryota > Viridiplantae > Streptophyta > Magnoliopsida > Apiales > Apiaceae > Oenanthe > Oenanthe sinensis. The sequence goes on from CM053812.1 coordinate 2,895,920, forward strand.
AACCAAAGTCCATACTCGGTTTTCGTACATGGAATCCATCTCGGATTTCATGGCTTCTAGCCATCTCTTAGATTCTGGACTGTTCATAGCATCTTGGTATGTGAGAGGCTCATCTTCATCTATGAGCATCAAATCACCACATTGAGTCAAAAGAAATCCATATCTCTCTGGCTCATGGCGAATTCTACCAGTTCTACGAACAACCTGTGTTTGTTGAGCATTATCATTATCCTGCTCATGTTCCACTTCAGGTTCAATGCTATTTTGTGGTTCTCGATCTTCATCGAGGTCTATAGTTCTCCCACTGTTTCTTTTGGAAACAAAATCTCTTTCCATGAAAACAGCATCTCGAGCAATAAACACTTTCTGCTCAGAAGGACTATAAAAATAATACGCCTTTGTTTCTTTAGGGTATCCCACAAAATTGCACTCTTCAGATTTAGGTCCAAGCTTGTCAGATACCTGACGTTTCACAAATGCCTTGCATCCCCAAACTTTCATAAAGCTCATGCCTGACCGTTTCTTCTCCCATATCTCATATGGAGTCTTTTGAACCTTCTTAGTAGGAACACGGTTAAGTGTGAAAGCCGCTGTTTCTAGAGCATAACCCCAGAAACTAATTGGAAGATCTGCATGACTCATCATCGATCGTACCATGTCCAACAAGGTGCGATTTCTCCTCTCTGAAACTCCATTCCATTGAGGTGTACCTGGCGGAGTGAGTTGTGATACAATACCACACTCCTTTAAATAATCTTTAAATTCAGTGCTCAAGTATTCTCCTCCACGATCAGATCGTAAGATTTTAATACTTGCACCTCCGCCAATTTGCTTTTCTACTTCAGCCTTGTATTCTTTGAACTTTTCAAAAGAATCGGATTTATTCTTCATAAGATATACATATCCATATCTACTGAAATCATCAGTAAATGTTATGAAGTAGTAGTAGCCTACTCTAGCCATCACACGCATTGGGCCACATACATCACTATGTATTAGCTCCAGACGTTCAGTGGCCCTTTGACCCTTACTAGTGAAAGGGACTTTAGTCATTTTACCAAGCAAACAAGATTCGCATTCTTGGTATGATTCAAAATCAAACTTATCCAAGTATCCATCCTTATGTAATTTGGATATGCGTTTCTCATTTATATGGCCTAGACGACAATGCCAGAGGTATGTTTGATTTGAGTCATTAACTTTAAGTCGTTTGTTTTCTATATTATAGACAGGATTATCTAAGTCAAGAACATATAAACCATTAAACAAACGCGCAACACCATAGGTTAAATCATTCAAAGCAAAAGAGCAAATGTTGTCCTTTATTGTAAACGAAAAACCTTTATTGTCCAAACAAGAAACAGAAATAATGTTTCTGCGAATCGCAGGCACGTAATAACAATTATCCAGTTCTAAAACTAGCCCAGAGGGCAAAGATAAATAATATGTTCCTACAGCTAAAGCAGCAACTCTTGCTCCATTGGCAACTCGTAGGTCCATTTCTCCTTTAGCCAATGTCCTACTTCTCTGCATTTCCTGCACATTTATACAAATGTGAGAAGCACATCCAGTATCCAATACCCAAGATGTAGAAATAGACAGATTGACTTCTATAACATATATACCTGAAGTAGAAGCTTGCTCAGCCCTCTTCTTCTTCAGATCCTCCAAGTAAACTGAACAGTTTCTCTTCCAGTGACCAGTTTTCTTACAGTAGTGACATTCACCCTTAGCGACCCCACCTTTAGGCTTTAAAGCCTGTTTGGGACCTGACTTTGGCTTGGGTGTAGAATCAGAACCTGTCTTCTTCTTACCCTTCCACTTGCCTTTCCCTTTGGCCTTACCTTTATTGCCCACCATCAGTATGGGAGCAGGTTCAGCCGTCTTCATGTTGGTCTCATACGTTCTCAACATAGCCAACAATTCAGTAGGTGTTTTGTCAAATTCATTCATGTTGTAGTTTATGATAAACTGGGTGAATTTGTTGTTCAAAGAATTCATGATTAGGTCAATACCAATTTCCTGAATAATCGGGAAACCCAAAGTATCAAGATACTCAATGTAACCAATCATCTTCAGAACATGTGGGCCAACTGGTTCACTTGCCCCTTGTTTGCAATTAAAAAGTGACTTGCTCGTGTTGAACCTTTCTTGACGAGTTTGGCTTGCAAACATGCTTTGCAAGTGCTCATAGATAGTAAATGCATCCATATGCACATGCTGTCTTTGAAGCTCAGCACTCATAGTTGCCAACATAAGACATGCAACATCAGTTGCATCATTCTCATCCTTTGTATGGGCCGCTCGTTCCTCAACAGTAGCGCCCTCAGGAAGGGGACCTGCCGGAGGAATATCAATGACATGAAACTTGCGCTCCTGCCTGAGGACAATCCTCAAATTCCTCTGCCAGTCTAGGAAGTTGTTTCCTCCTGTCAGCTTATCCTTCTCAAGGACAGATCGTACGGATAGTGTGTTTGTGTTGTTTGTCATTACTTGGTATCTACAATGATAATAGCACAAAATAAACATTAGATTGTCTGAGTTATTTATTATGTTCAAATGATTATGATACATTCATAATATATCTCCCACTATTTTTATCAAATCAATAGCCCTTACTATTAATTTGGAAAGTATATCCCATAATTCTTTCTAGTGAGCCAAGATCCATATTTCGTAATGTCTTAAGTCAACCACTGGAAGTCCTTAAGAATGATTATTTAGGTAGACAACATTTGTCAATTATATCATATATAATTCTTGGATAGTTTGGTGAGCAACGATTGATCTTATCTATCTAATAGATTTTTAACCAAACTCTATGCTTCTAAGTTCATAATGGTTGAATATAACCGTTTACTTTCACCTTATTATGATGACTCAGTTAAGTTTGACCCAATGATACAACGGCCGAATATAACCGTTTATATTCGTCGCATCTCACCACGATAGATAGGAGTCCCCTGCCACTGACAGTCTTTCCCCTAATCGATCTAGGATTCGATGAGTGTTCATTCATTGGAAAGCATCCGATTAAAACTTAATATTTTGTTAAGGGGTTTAGAAAATTTACGACGATCATGATCACATCATGAAGAGATCCTCAATTTTTCCTTGAACTAAATATTTCAAATTGACAACTTAAATTGTTCATTTCCCAGGTAGATGGAGGATACCAGTGGTCACACTTAAAACCCATCAGCCTTACGAATACGCATATCCGTTTTTGTCAGAAAATCCCAATTATAGACATCAAAATCCATATTCAATTCCGTGTTTTAAAAATCCATATTTCATAAACACAAGAATCTCATGATCGTTTGTTAATTTTAAAATCTTAAATCGTTACAGATTTTATCTTGTTCTGTTAGGTCCAAAGTGTTGTAGAGGGGGGGGGGTGAATACAACTGTTTAAAATTTATGAGAGAATAAACAATATGCAGGTAATAAATGATGACACAGAATTTCAAGAATATATCATTATATTCATTGATGGATTTGCTACAACATTCATAAAAGCATCATGATCAGTTGAACAATAAATACAGCAATTAAAGCTAGATTCAACTGATCCTCTCTCTCACTTTTTGTTTTACAGTAAATGCTCTCTCTTAAAAATTATCGTTTAAAAATACAGAGATAAAAGTCTATCTACTAAATAAAAACAAAGTGTTGCTTTTATAATGTCATGTAGTCTTGATCTTGTCCTTTTTGTGTACGTGGCCCAATCAGGACTTCGACAACAAAAAGTACTTTCCCAACAACTCTGGATCAACCGTTCACAATAAGCCACTTGTCCCTTGAACATTAAATGTTACATATCTACCCGCATCTCGATCTTCGCCTGGACCCATCTCGATCTCGATCTTCGCCCGGACCCATCTCGATCTCGATCTCGATCTGGGAGAATCTCGATCTCGATCTATGAAGATCTCGATCTCGATCTGGGAGGATCTCGATCTATGAAAATCTCGATCTCGATCTGGGAGAATCTCGATCTCGATCTACCGTGGATCGAGATTTGCCTTTGCAATGTTTTACTTTAATTGTAAATCTCGACCCGCATCTCGATCTGCTGTGGATCGACATTTGCCTTGGCAAATATGCACACATCCAATGTTGACTTTCTTTAGTGACTAATTGAGGATTAACCTATATGAGCAAGTTTCCCTAGCTTCTTCAATTTCTTTTCCTCACTCAATTCAAATGATATCTTCTATTACTGACATGAACTTACCTCCAATGTCCTGACACTTGATGCAATGGTCTGGTTCATAAGTGACTAGTCTTGTAGGGGTTCTTGCTTCTGAATGTCAGTTCTCATTTGTTGATTAACCTTTACATTATCCAGATGTTGATATACATTACATGAAATCACTTTGGTCTTCTTGATACTTCTTTGACATTAATTTGATTCTCCATTAGATACGTTAGGGCATGAACAATACTCAGATTGAACTTCTTCTCACTTATGCATCCTTGATTAACCAAATTAGTTACTTGTAGTTACCAAGTATCATTGCCATTTCTTCAGTTGATTGATTCCATGTGCTTCTTCAGTTTCTCTTGTTTTGCTGTTGTTTTATCTTTTACTTAGTTGAGTTACATAGTAATTAAGTGTTACAAGTTAGTACACCTATGCCTTTCAATCTCCCCCTATTTGATTGTCTAACAATGACAACCAAATTTACAATGAGGATAACTCAACTAAACAGGGACTTAAAAAGATAAAATAACATTCATAAAAGATCATGTCAACTTACATAATGCTTGGCTTGATTAATTAACTTCATGTCTATTACTGATACTTCAAGTGCCAAAATTGGACACCTGTTGGCTCGATCAAATGGCTTCATGCTCTTCTAGAGATTTTCTCTAAGTACTTTAAGAGCACGGTCCACTCAATCTTCAATTACCCTTCTGAAGTCCTTTTAGCAGTATTACCACCGCCGAACTTCGCGAAATAATTGACGCCTAATTTAAACCAGTTTTAAGACACTTAGCTAACTAACTTCTACCTTACACTACACAAGAAAACAGATAATATATTTTTACAATGCAGGAAAACAAGTAAACAAATTACAACGCAAAGAAACATTACAAGCATAATGCATTAAAACTTTGATTTCTTGCGCTCCTCTTCCTCACGAGCTTTCTTCTTGGCTGCTTTTTCTTTCTTCATGAACTCAGGGTTGCAGACTTCATCCAGTCTTTTCTTGAGAAGATTAAGTCCTTCTGCTTCCACATGATTTCTGATCTTGTAATTTCGAAACAACCTCAACCACCTTTCAACCATGCTGCGAGTGGTAAGCTTCGTGGGAATGTCTTCAAACCTCAGCTTCGTGACTTTGTCAGGGTACCCCTTTTCCCCTTTCTTCCTTATAACCAGCTGCTTAGGGTATCCAATGACAATAGCGGTGGTGCATTGCTGTAGCCTCTGAATATCAAGCTGTTGTCTTCTCTTACAGAAGTTATCAAACGTGACCCTTAGATAATCCTGATCAAACTCGTCAACATCATCCATCTCATCAATCAATTCCCTTATGATACACAGTGTTTCATGACTGTGTTCTGCAAAGATGTCGTACTTGATTTCAATGACGGTTTCCACCTGATACTTGTCTGTATAGATCAGCAGATCATTCTCATTCTCAGCTTTGCTCTTGACAAACTTGACATTTGCACTAACCACTGCACTAGCTTCCTTCCTTATTTCCCCTTCTTCTGGAATGTCTATCCTTGGATCTCCGTATCTTTGCACATGCTCTCTTATTGCCTCGTCTTGCAGCTCGAATGCATAGTCTTCAGGTTCCTTCTTAACCACTGGTAGTGTAGCTTCAGGCAACTTGTATCTAGCGTCTTGCCTTCTTATCAGCTTCTCCAAGTCCTTAGCCACCAGCTTCTTTTCCTTTGTTAGAAAACCCTTAGAGAGGACTAGCTTTGCAACTGCCTTCAACACATTTCCGCTCGGAGTTAGTTTCGAGTCATGCAGATTTACGATCCTCAAGACCTTGTCATGGACATATCTGATCTGGTAGGGATTTAGAATAATGTCAACCCCTCTGTCTTCAGCCATCTTCAACAATTTCTCCTTAAACAGCACTCCAGTCTTGACAGAGGTGTCTACCTTGTGAGCGAATTCTACCAGTTCACTTGCACCCCTTTCATGGAAGAAAGCTTCATCGACCATACACGGCCCGATTTTTGTTATGGGTGTCCAAGTGATCATCAGATTCCATGCCTTCTCCTTGAATATGACTTGTACGGAGGTGCATCCCTGTCTTATACAATTTAGATAATTCAGCAGCCCAGGGTTTAGATTTTCTAGCTTATGAAGAAGAAAGCTCAATCTTTCTGAGTCATGAGCATAGGCTCTTGGTCCAGCTAAAGCTTCTCTAGCCTTGTCCCACTCGGGACCTTCCCTCCTTATGTCAGCCTGAACCTTAGGATCATTGATCTTTTTCATTTCAAACTCATGCTGAGTTTTCTGAACCGCTCTCTTCTCCTTTGCCATTAGTTCTTTTTCAACTATCCCTTGTAGTACTTCTTCATTTACTCTTTCTCTGGCTTCCCTGAAAATCTCTCCTTGCATCTCCGCTTCATCAACTTCTTCTTCTGGGACATGCTCGTCAGCAGCCGAGTGGTCTCCTGCATCACCTGCGCCAGATCCGCCAGGATTTAGACCTTTTTCTTGTTCCCATTCTCTTGCCCGCTGCTCGAGTCTCGACCTCCTTGCCACTAAGGCTTCTACATCCATCTCGTCATCATCAGAATCTTCAATAAAGTCTCCTATAAATGCATCGACAAGAGGTGTTTCTTTCTCAGCTTCTTCTTCAACTACCATCTTCTGCTTGCCTTTGTCCTTAAGAGCCGGTTGAGCCTCCTCCACCTTTTCACCAGATTTGTTTGAGGACTCGATCACCGGACCCTTACTAGTCAGCTTTTTCAGACCCTGATCCTCCTTCTCCCCCTTAGGTGTGTTATCCTCATCAGGAGCATCATCACCATTATTATCGTCATCACCACCACCGGTTGAAGGACCAGGTCCAGCCCTGTTACGTCCAAAGACAGAATCAAGTAGTTCATTCAGCTTCGTCCAAACCTGAGACATGCCATAAGTGACATCATCTACTGATCTCCCAACCTCCACCTGTGCCAATCCAAGATTGTTTATCTTGTCAATCATTTGATTCTGGACGGCAATCAGGTTCTCCATGAACTGAGCTCCGACCTCCAATCTTCCTGAGTGAGAAAAGACAGCAGCAGTAACACCAGCAACTCCAGCCTCCAAAGCCTCCACTTTCTTCACTAGATCCTGCAATTTGGGGGACGGTGTTTGGCTTGGGTTAAACTATTTACTCTCGCCGGGTTCTGTTTCACTCAAGATCCCTAAAAAGAAGGGATCTACTCTCCCTGTCTCTCCCTCGTGTTTAGAGCCTAACAGTACTAGAGCCTCATCCACTAATCGCTGGGGATTAGCGGTGAGTTGGTCGGCGATATCGGTCAGTGAGACTGAGCCTTTAAGCGCTGTGTCTACGATAGGAGATGACGTTATGACCATGTCATCCCCTTGTTCACTTAGAACCTTTTCTGGTTCGCTGGGCTGTTCTGGAGGCGTAGACCCACCAGTCACCAGATGTCGTTGCTCTGCAAGCAACTTGTGTTCTGATTTAGATGAGGAAGCGTCATCCGTACTGGATTCGACAGACTCTTCCTCATTAAAACTTCCTGAGATACTAGTATCAGAAGTGCTAGTCTCAGTTTGCCATTCCCCTTCCGAGAAATTGCTCAAAGAGCCCTGAGCGGACAACTCAGGGGAGGTAGGGCCAGCTCCTATTGGCTGTTGAGCTGGACCCCCTCCTTGACTCTCACCAACATGCCTAGGCGAGTGCGAATGTGTTGAAATGATTTGGAGAGGAGAGCCACCAGCGTGAGGTGTGGTGGCTGTGAGAGGTGAACTAGCCTTAATAGGTTGTGTAGTTGCCACTGGGTTTGAATCCACCTTTTGCTTCTTTGGAGGTGGCAGAGCTGCTGAAGTGACTACTCTCTCAACTCCTACACTCCCTCCACTCGAATCACTCGACTCAGATAAGCTTGCCTTCCTTTTATCACCAGTTTTAGGGCTGGCTGAACGTTTATGAACAGAAGGGCTTGCAGCCTGGGATAGAGCCTGGGGGTTTTCAGGCCCACGGCTGTAGAAAATAGGTTGAATTGATGATTGATCAAGATCAGCAAGAATAGGTACCTGACTAAGAAGATCGTCATCCTTGTCAGCTCCAGCTTCTGCAACATTTGCCTCGGCCATGTCAACATCTATACCTGCTTCTTCCAAATTTCTATGCACTGGATCTCCACCTTCAGCTTCGTTACCGCTACTCTCAGCTTCTACTGCAGTAAACTGAGAAGCATGCCTCCTAGCATACTCATCTTGCAGATCCTGGAAGTACGGAGTCAGGCGCAACTCAAAAAGTCTTGACTTTTGCTGGGTTTCCATGGTGGAGATACTCTTTAGAGTCATATCAAAACATGCCATCCTTTCAGAGCCTTGAAATACTCGTCTGTGTTCCTCTAAAAGGACGTCATCCAGAACCATCTGAAAAAATCTTGGCATCCAGCATTTGACTGGACCATCTTCCGGATTCCTTGATGCATTTTTCTCCAATGCCCACCTCTCATGCAACTGAATCAACAGATGTTTGCCCACATTCACTCTCTTGTTGTTTGCCACTCCATATAGTATTACCCGGCAGCTGTTGTTCATTGGCCTGTAGTCTTTGTCTTTTGGGAACATGCAGCGCTGAATGGCCTGAACTACATAATCCCACTCAGCTGGTAGCATACCGGTGTTAACCTTTGTTACCTTGATAGGACCCGTGAGAGGGCGACAACCTATCTCCGTGAATAATTGCAACATATCCTCCATAGTGGGTTCCGGAGCATAATCTTCGGTAGAAAGCCCGAGTAACTCATTGAACTTCCGCAGACTGACTTCATATTTGACACCAGCAATAGTAAAGGATAGGCCTGTTGGATTGGCTTTTCCACCCTGAATCTCTAGTGTAGAGTAAGCAGCTTGAAGGGCTTCGACATTCAGGATGGGAGAGGCAGTTAAAGCATGACTAATGATTGATGTGTTGTTGAGGGATTCAATCCAGAACTGATAGTGAATAAATCTACCAGTTGCTCGATCAGCAGAGAGATTAACAAAGTTGGTCTTGGGAATGGTGAAATTTAGGTTTGCCATTTTAAATTAGTGTTTGAGAAAAGAAATGTTCTAAAGTGGTTTTGCAATGGAATTTTTAGAGAACAAGTTCTAAATTTAAACAAAATAAAACGTACACGAACCCCACTAATTACCCCACGTAATAAGTGACACAAATTAAAACAAATTAACTGCCCACTAATGACCACTTAACTTCCCACTAATGATTAACGGTTGAGTTTTCGAAAATTTAAAGTGAACAGCCGTTACAAAATAAATTATTTTTCCCGAAAACCACAAACACGGCGGTAAAGTTGCACTTTAAGGATTAACCAGTAGTACCCACAACTATTTTGCTCAAGAACACAAAAGAACTTAAGAATCAGAAAGCACGAAACGAAAACAAACTCACTCGAATGAAAAGGAAAACTAAAGAACTAATTGCAAGAACAGTAATGACGTTAAAACAACACAAGAAGTTCAACAGTTTTAGACAAAATTTTAGCAGAGTTTCGTTTTAGTGATTAATGCTTTCACGTAACAGTTAGTGATTTTTGTTTAAGAAAATCACAAGAAAACTTGATGTAATGGCAGGGAAAAGAACTCTGGTAATGTTTGTATACGCGTGTGTATATGAAGAGCTTAAGCTTTTGAAAGAGAGAAAGAAAGTTAATGTAAATAATGAACAGCCTTTTTAATGCTATAATATATACTTGCACGCCTAAAAAGAAGCAACTGAAAAGACAGGTCACATCTCGATCTCGAGATCCGCATCTCGATCCTCCTCTAGATGTCGATCTGGATGTCGATCTCGATCCGCATCTCGATCTACATCTCGATGTCGATCTTGATGTCGATCTCGATCCGCATCTCGATCTACATCTCGATTTTGATCTCGATCTCGATGTCGATCTCGATCTACATCTCGATGTCGATCTCGATGTGGATAGATCGAGATGTACCTTGACAGAGTTTAAGCAATTTTCTCAAGTCGATCTCGATCTCGATCCAGAACCAGATCGAGATTTGCCTTAGAAAATTTCTCATTACTTCATTTAGACACTAACCATAAAGATATACAGATCAGCACAAGATTAATATCATGAAACTTTCTAACCCCTTATGACATGCAACACATACATTTTTGAAATTAAGGACACATTATTAATTAAGAATATTCATGAACAACAATAATATGTACACAAACTGAATTCTAACAGATAGGTAGCAAAACTAACTGGTGTTAAGCATCCCTAATTCACCAACCAATCTAGAAAATGTTGATTCGTCTAGAGGTTTAGTGAATATATCTGCTATTTGACGTTCAGTAGACACAAAATGCAATTCTACAGTTCCATTTTCTACATGCTCTCTAATAAAGTGATACCTGATGTCAATGTGCTTGGTCCTGGAGTGATCCACAGGGTTGTTGGTCATTGCAATAGCACTTGTGTTGTCACACATGATAGGAATTTTAGATACTTCCACACCGTAGTCCTTGAGTTGGTTCTTCATCCACAGTATCTGGGCCACACAGCTTCCAGCAGCAATATATTCTGCTTCAGCTGTCGAGGTAGATACTGTGTGTTGTTTCTTGCTTTGCCAAGACACCAACCTTCTTCCAAGGAACTGACAGCTTCCTGAAGTGCTCTTCCTATCTATTCTACAACCTGCGTAATCTGAATCCGAATAGCCAACAAGATTAAACCCTGTATCTCTTGGGTACCAAATCCCGAGATTTGATGTTCCCTTGAGATACCTAAAAATACGCTTTACGGCTATGAGATGTGACTCTCTAGGATCCGCTTGGAACCTTTCACATAAGCATGTAGAGAACATAATATCAGGTCTGCTAGCAGTTAAATACAAAAGTGAGCCGATCATACCTCGATAGCTTGAGATGTCTACAGGTTTACCCGATTTGTCCTCGTCAAGTTTCGTGGCTGTTGCCATAGGAGTCTTAGCTTGTGATACATCTTGGAGACCATACTTCTTCAATAGATCATGAATGTACTTGGTCTGGCAGATAAATATCCCGTCCTTCTTCTGACTAACTTGAATGCCCAGAAAGAACGTCAGCTCTCCCATCATGCTCATCTCATACCTTGATTGCATTAACTTAGCGAATTTAGCACACAGCTTCTCATTTGCAGACCCAAAGATAATGTCATCCACATATACTTGCACCATTATTAGATCACCTTTGCATTTCTTGTAGAAAAGCGTCTTGTCGATTACTCCTCTTGTAAAACCACTTTCTAGTAAGAAGTCTGACAGAGTTTCATACCACTTCCGCGGAGACTGCTTAAGGCCATATACTGATTTGAAGAGTCGATAAACATAATCACAATATTTGATATCGATAAACCCGGGAGGTTGCTCGACATACACCTCTTCATCCAGTTCACCATTTAAGAATGCACTCTTGACATCCATTTGATAGACTTTAAAACCATGATGTGCTGCGAATGCCAAGAACATCCTTACTGCCTCTAGCCTTGCTACTGGTGCATAGGTTTCATCATAATCAATTCCTTCTCTTTGAGTATAACCCTTAGCAACCAGGCGAGCTTTATTTCGTGTTACACGTCCGTCTTCATCCAGCTTGTTTCTGAATACCCATTTTGTCCCAACAACAGATCTATTCTTTGGTCTGGGTACCAGCTTCCACACTTTCTGCCTTTCAAACTGATTGAGTTCCTCTTGCATAGCAATCACCCAATCAGCGTCATCTAGAGCTTCTTCCACCACTTTAGGTTCCATCTGGGAAAGGAACACTGAATATAGACATTCATTCTCAGTGGCAACTTCAGCTCTAGCTTTTCCTCTAGTAGTCACTCCGGCTTCTGGATCACCAATAATTAGCTCGAACGGATGGTCCTTGTTCCAAGTGCGATCCCTAGCAAATGTTCTTGATGATTCAGCTTGATCTTGTAAGTGAAGATGACTTAGTCTAGAAGCACTTTCACTAGCTTCTCTTGAGCTAGTACTAGCTCCCCCAGAGTGAGCTGCTCCCCCTGAGTGCATACTGACTCCCCCTGAGTTAGTGCCAGGTCTGACGGAAGGTGATCCCTCAGCCCTAGTGTTTTGAATTTGCGAAACACTAGACTCTTGATTAATTTCATTATTTATCGTTGGATCACTACCCTGCACTACAGACTCAGGAACTGTATCCACTTCATCAATATCCATATTCTCAAATCTTAGGGAAGTGGGCTCACTATCTTCTTTTTGTATAGAAGGGAGCTTTGAGTCGTCGAATGTGACATTAAGGCTTTCAACCACCTTGCGATCATTAAGCTCAAACACCCTGTACGCTGCTACTACTTCAAGAGAATATCCAATGAAAACCCCTTCATCTGCTTTGGCTTCAAACTTTCCAAGATGTGCATTGTCTCTTAACACAAAGCATTTGGCACCAAATACGTGAAAGTACTTGATAGATGGTTTTCGTTTATTCATCATGTAATACGGCGTCTCATTATGGTCCTTTATAATCAGGGTTCTGTTCTGTGTATAACAAGCCGTGCTAACTGCTTCAGCCCAAAAATATAAAGGAAGTTTTGACTCATACAGCATTGTCCTAGCTGCTTCAACCAGTGTCCTGTTCTTCCTTTCTACCACCCCGTTCTGCTGCGGTGTTCTCGGTGCTGAATACTGTCGTCTGATCCCTTTAGATATGCAGAAATCCATTAACACTGAGTTCTTGAATTCTGTCCCATTCTCGGATCGGATAGTCTTCACAGTCAGACTTGCTACATTTTCAATTTCCAGTACATGTCTAATGATCTCATGTGGCACTTCATCTTTCGATGTCACAAACTTTACCCATGTGTATTTGGAAAAGTCATCGACAATTACCAGCGCATATCTTTTCCTTGACATTGACATAACATTAACAGGTCCAAACAAATCCATGTGAAGGAGTTGTAGGGGCTCGGTAATGCTATTCACTTGTTTATCCTTATGCGAGGCTCTTTTTGATTTTCCCATCTCACATGCTTCGCAGAGTCCATCTGGGGTGAACTCCATCTGCGGCAGCCCTCTCACCAATTCTCTTCTTACGAGATTATTCATTGCTTTAAAGTTCAGGTGAGATAATCTTTTATGCCATAGCCAACTTTCATCAGCAGAAGCCTTGCTGTAGAAACACGTGACTTCAGACTGATCAGCAGAATTCATGTCAGCTATGAACAAATTTGACTTCCTTACTCCTTTGAGAGCAAGGCTTCCATCCTTTTTGCTTCGAATCGAACAATCATGCTTCCCAAAGTTGACATCAAAACCCCTGTCGGTGAACTGACTAACGCTGAGAAGATTATGTCGCAATCCTTCCACAAAAGATACGTCCTCAATGATAACATTTCCACAAACAATCTTGCCATATCCCCGAGTGTAACCTTTGTTGTTATCTCCAAAGGTAACCACGGAGCCGGCTCTCAACACCAAATCTGTTAGCAGGGACTTATTGCCGGTCATATGCCTCGATGCTCCACTGTCTAGCACCCATATGACTTTACTCTTTTCCTGTTCACTGCCCTGCAAATCCAGAAAGGTTAGGTGTTCTTCGGAATCCAATGATATTTGGGCCCGGCATCAATAATTTCCTTTTTCTTTTCAGATACAGAAGGCTTTGCCTTGTTGCCATCAGGGGCATCCATCTTGACTTTGTCTTTTCCCTTGTCAACCTTGACTGATTTGTCAGGTTTGGGAGCAGACTGGTCACTCCTAACTTTAGGAGGACTTGAAGTCTTAGCCTTTGACCCCGCATGCTTTTTCTTACTACTACTAGTTGTATGTTCAACAGATGCGCTAGCAGTATTCATTAAATTAAAATAAGCATGCATGATGTTTACAGCACATGGCATGCAATTTGGATTATTGCATTTGGCATGATTTGCATGCATGTTAGGCAAAACAGTAGTTGCAGGCATGGTATTACAACCAACAGATTTTTCTTCCTCTACATAGAACGGGCAATAATAAGACAAATGATCAGTTTGATTACAGATATAGCATGCCTTTCTAGCTCGTGTAGATGTAGATACAGATGCAGGTTCAGTTTTAACTGCCTTTACAGGTGCTTTCATTTGGTCTGACCCTGCTACCCATTGTTTATATGACACCGTCTTAGCCTCCTTGGTTCCTACACCTCTCTTAGCATAAGCAATCTTACTCGCTCTCTTAGAAGTTGTAGGTTCTACTACTTTTTCTTCTGAATCTCTTTCAATTTTAATTTCTTGTTCAATTTTAGTAGCAACAGGATCTATGGTCCTGGGCTCAAACTGCTTAAAGATAGGTTTTCTAACATCCATTAAAACCTCAGGCACATTTTCTTTGACTAACACTGGCTCTAACAACTCAGCAGCCCTATTTTTCTTTTTCTGTGTGTAGTCAAGTCCTATGTTTACTTTTTCATTTTTACTCTTGCCTGCCAGTTTCATGTACATGTCCCTTTCTACGAAAACTTTATTAGCGGCTTCTTCAAAAGATTGACATGTTATTTTAAGCTCAGCTAATTCATTTTTAAGTTCTTCGTTAAGGTCTTCCCTAATCTTAAGCTTGTGTTCTAAAACGTCTACCTGATTCATTAACTGCCTTTCTTTACTCTCTCCTGATTCTAATTCCTCTACCCTGGCCTCGAGAAGTCTATTCTTAAGGGAGAGTTTAGCATTTTCCTCATTAACAGCAATTAGATTTAGTTGGAGATTGTACATATCTTTAGTCATGGCAGCTAATTCATTTTGGTACTCAGGAATAGACATTTCATTTACGGTTAGAATTGGTACCTCTGATTGTTCTGAAGATTTTGCTATGAAAGCGAAGTTGCATAGCTCCTGATCTTCATCTTCATCAGACTCGTCCCAACCCTTCCCTTCAGTCACAACATACGCCCGGCTTTCCTTCTGTTGCTTGCTAACCAAGGCATCATATTTCTTTTTCAGATCAGCATAGGATTCCTTGGGATGAACGTACTTGGGCTTCTTGCACTCTGTTGCGAAGTGCCCCAATTCATTGCAGTTGTAGCATCTGAACTTGTTCTTGTCTACCAGGTTAGGTCTGTAGCCACTACCGGATGTGCTACCTCGACCGCTGTAACTTCCCCGACCACTTACACTACTGCCTCTGCTGCTACTGCTGCCTCTTCGGCTGAAAGAACTACCAAATCGTCCTTTACCACTTCTTTGCTTCCTGAAGCTGATATGAGCAAATTCTCGAGCAATACAAGCATATGACTTGTCTTCTAATTTGTCCAGCTCTTCAAGGGTATAGTACTCATCCTCACTTTCTTCGGATGGATCTTCAATGTCTAATATCACTCTTTCAGGATTAGTAGTTTTCAATGAGACAGCTGCAAGTGCCTTTACAGCAGACTCTTCAGCTACAAGTCCAGACTCACTTACCGCTTTGTTTTCTCCACTATTGTAGGATCTTCTTCTGTCATTTTGTTCCTGCTCCAGCTCGTAGGTCTTCAAAACACCATACAGCTTTTCGAGAGAAGTATTTTTCAAGTCTCTTGACTCTCGAATGGCAGTGATCCTGTGTTCCAGATGTTTAGGCAAATTCAATAGAAACTTGATATTTGAATCTGCTAGTGGATAGACTTTATCTCTTATACTCAGCTCGATAAGCAATTTACTGTAACGTTTGTAAACATCCGCTACGCTTTCTCCTCGTTCGCATCTGAACGATTCATATTCAGATATCAGAATGCGTTTGTGATTATCTCTAACTTCCTCGGTCCCCTCCATCACCACAGCCAGTTTATCCCACATGGCTTTAGCTGTTTTTAATCCCTTTATTTGAACATAGTACTCTGAGTTTAGGGATTCAATTATGACGTTGCGTAACGACGCATCCATACCAACCAATTCTTTATCTGCGTCTGAAAACTCCATTTCCTCTTTAGGAACAGACCGGGATGGTATTAGTATCCCTCCTTCCATTCGCTCTGGCTCAATTCTCATGGGTATGTATGGACCGTTTTCCAATATTCTCAAGTATACCTTGTTTATTGATTCAAGGTAAGCTCTCATCCTTCCGGTCCATTCGTCATAATGTTGTGCATCAAACGGAGGTATCTTAAATCTGTGTGCGGCGGCCATTTTAATAAAATTTAAAATTAAGATAATACACTTTTCAAATTACAATAAATTGTATTTACTTGAAAAATTAATTATCTCACTTTAAATATCCAACACTCAATATCCAACGGATTTTGCACCTAAGATTCAAGCAAGTTAGTTTTAATCACAGGAACAGTAGCAGGGTCCACAATTTTTCAAGTTCAAACAAAAAGGTGTCCACTTTCTAGTTGACAGAAGTTCGAAATTGTCCTTTTTGTTTAGTCAATCAGTTGATTCCAGTTTTGACCAGAGAAAAATCCACAAAGCTCTAAAGTACAGTATTTTGGAATTTTGTACAAATATTCCTTACACCATGACTCAGAACTTTCTAGATCTACGACTTTTTCAAGAAGAAACAAATAAAAACTTTCAGCTCAAACTTCAAGAAAAAAAATAGATCTGGGATTTTCAAGAACCAACTCAAACAACACAATAGGATCTCTGTTAGATGTGTTTAACAGGAGCTCTGATACCAATTGTTAGGTCCAAAGTGTTGTAGAGGGGGGGGGGGTGAATACAACTGTTTAAAATTTATGAGAGAATAAACAATATGCAGGTAATAAATGATGACACAGAATTTCAAGAATATATCATTATATTCATTGATGGATTTGCTACAACATTCATAAAAGCATCATGATCAGTTGAACAATAAATACAGCAATTAAAGCTAGATTCAACTGATCCTCTCTCTCACTTTTTGTTTTACAGTAAATGCTCTCTCTTAAAAATTATCGTTTAAAAATACAGAGATAAAAGTCTATCTACTAAATAAAAACAAAGTGTTGCTTTTATAATGTCATGTAGTCTTGATCTTGTCCTTTTTGTGTACGTGGCCCAATCAGGACTTCGACAACAAAAAGTACTTTCCCAACAACTCTGGATCAACCGTTCACAATAAGCCACTTGTCCCTTGAACATTAAATGTTACATATCTACCCGCATCTCGATCTTCGCCTGGACCCATCTCGATCTCGATCTTCGCCCGGACCCATCTCGATCTCGATCTGTATAAATCTCGATCTCGATCTGGGAGAATCTCGATCTCGATCTATGAAGATCTCGATCTCGATCTGGGAGGATCTCGATCTATGAAAATCTCGATCTCGATCTGGGAGAATCTCGATCTCGATCTACCGTGGATCGAGATTTGCCTTTGCAATGTTTTACTTTAATTGTAAATCTCGACCCGCATCTCGATCTGCTGTGGATCGACATTTGCCTTGGCAAATATGCACACATCCAATGTTGACTTTCTTTAGTGACTAATTGAGGATTAACCTATATGAGCAAGTTTCCCTAGCTTCTTCAATTTCTTTTCCTCACTCAATTCAAATGAGATCTTCTATTACTGACATGAACTTACCTCCAATGTCCTGACACTTGATGCAATGGTCTGGTTCATAAGTGACTAGTCTTGTAGGGGTTCTTGCTTCTGAATGTCAGTTCTCATTTGTTGATTAACCTTTACATTATCCAGATGTTGATATACATTACATGAAATCACTTTGGTCTTCTTGATACTTCTTTGACATTAATTTGATTTTCCATTAGATAAGTTAGGGCATGAGCAATACTCAGATTAAACTTCTTCTCACTTATGCATCCTTGATTAACCAAATTAGTTACTTGTAGTTACCAAGTATCATTGCCATTTCTTCAGTTGATTGATTCCATGTGCTTCTTCGGTTTCTCTTGTTTTGCTGTTGTTTTATCTTTTACTTAGTTGAGTTACATAGTAATTAAGTGTTACAAGTTAGTACACCTATGCCTTTCATGTTCAGCATGGCAAGCATGACATGGGTGACGTATCTAATACATGCATACATCATTAATCTAATTAAAGCATGCATCTTCTACTCTACACATACATTCATACATCAATAAGTAAAGTGCAGTATGTAAACGTGCTTGGTTATGGCCCCTTTCCTATGTGATCCTTTCGAGCTAATGAAAGGATCAAAGTCAATCTATGGTGGTAAAATATAAATACAATTACATGTCTTCATTCTTCTTGTATCCATGGGTTCTTGCTCCTCTTCTTGGATCATCCTTCAATCTTCAAGTACATTACATGGAATAATTGAATACAACATATACTAATGTACTTACATAAGAAAACTCGAGTTACATTCGAGGTTAAACAATTACAAGAATGAAGAAAACGACATGCAAGTCGTATTTATAAAACCAAAACCAAAACCATTAATCTAGGGGTCTAAGGGCCATAACCAGCACCATGCTCAAGTACACAAAATAAAATATTGCGGGGGTCCGGGGGCGGCAGCCCCCGGGCGGGGTCTGGGGGCGGCAGCCCCCAGCTGGGGTCGAGCTGCCAGGTCAGCTTGGAAATCATCAATTTCTGAACTACAGATCATATCTGTTGGCTTTTTTCCCCACTGCAATTTATACAGTCCATCAGAGTTTACTGCTAAACTCTGATCAGCACAGTCCATCAGAGTTTACTGCTAAACTCTGATCAGCACAGTCCATCAGAGTTTACTGCTAAACTCTGATCAACACAGTCCATCAGTCCCTTATACACGTAGCTCTGATGCCATTGTTGGGTTCCGAGGCATAAAACGCAGCGGATTAAACGTAAATATAACGAAAAATTTCGGAACCCTAACGCAGGATCATGTATAATCATGGACTGATTATTGTGAAACGGAATCATACCTTTATTTGGTCTTGACTACTACGAACTCAACGGAGATCCTAGCTTTCACGACTTGTGTCTTCCTCTTGAAAACACCTCTATGGTATCCACACGAGCACCTTCAAGAACGTCTCACGATCTTGATTATGGAACGGATGTACTAGCCTCCTCTAGATGATTTCGAAATCTGCCTCTACCTTTTCTGCTGCTAGGGTTCGTTTTTCTTAAAAACTTAATACCTATTAACCCTACATTATCTATTTATAATGGTTGGTTAATAGGCCCATAATAGCAACTCATAACAGCAAAGCCTAACCCATGTAGGTTTAGGATTAAATAATAAAACCGAATTTTATTATTTAATTAATAACTAAGTCACACTTAATTATTAATGGCAGAATTCAAATTCGAATTTATATTATTTCAATTAATTAAGTCTCACTTAATTAATATAATAAAATTCAAATAATTATCAATTAATTTAAATCTATAATTTAAATTAATTATTCCTTTAAGTACTCTATGTGTGTGACCCTATAGGCTATTATTTAATTAGCAATAATTTTATTCTCCAATAAAATTATAAACAATGAGCGGTATCTAGTAATACATCATTGCTACCCAATTAAATAATAATTAAATCGTGATTCGATAAAACCTTTCGTGATTAATGTTTCAGTGTAATATAATCCCTTTAACCATATATATTATAGATTAAACTCGAGGCATGTATTTAGTCATCCTCTTCAACATTTAATCCGGGTTTACTAGATCCATGAGTAGACTATGAAAACAAATCATTATTTGAGCACGGCCATGCATTTTATAGTCTCACTCAATCAAGAGGCCAATAATATCTCTCCTAATTATAGGAGGGTTAAATCCTTTATCTATCATTCATATTTCTCATACGACTCATGATATACCCGATGTCCACTTTTATCATCACCCGGTCAAAGGTAACTTTTAATGTAGTCAAAGTATATTAATCCTCGTATAGAAATATAATGATCTCAAGTCAAAGGATCATTACACCATTATCACTGTGAGTCTTTCTTATGACTTTATTAAACATGAAGAATCTCACTGTGGGTATGTCCAGTATCATGTACTCCTACATGTACCTATGTATTGACTTTAGTATCCCCATACTTATAACCAATGAGATGTGGTTATCAGTCAAACAACATACTAGTCTATTTATGTATTATTATTGTCCTATAATAATAATACTCGACTAGGGACATTTAAGAATATGATATATTATATAATCTCAAGTTTTAAGTCATGTACTAAACTATACAATGTGTATCATGATTCTAAGGACATTTATTATGCTAACAAATATATCGCAGTAATTAAAGTCATAATAAATATATTTATTGAATAATCAATTGACATAAAGGTTTATCAAAATAAACATTGTATTGCCTCTAGGGCACCTACACCAACAGGAATTCCGTAGTGTAAATCTTTAATATTCTAAATACTTATATTCGAGTATAACCATGACATTTCTAAATTATAATCCTCCCAGTTATAATATAATTCTCGTATTCCTTGATATCTCATAAATTACGAAACTAATAGTAAAAGTAAAAATCTTTGAATTTTGATAGCTTTTTACATTCACTCAATTGTTTCATACAACAATATTACATCCTCAGTTTTTCAATATTCCATCACTTACCTAGTGTGGGCTAAAAAGTTTTTCATAAATCCGTATAATCACTATTCATCAAGGCCTTTCATAAATACTAAAAAAATATGCGCCAAAAATACGGGTTATTACAGTCTACCCTTCTTAAAAGGATTCCGTCATTGGAATCTAAACAAAGTAACGAAGGGTTGTCTCTCCAACCTTTTGATTCATCCATACACTATTTCTGGTGCTATGGTTTTTTTTTCACACTTTCTCTTTTCGGTCATTGATCCCTACCGGTCGTAAGACATTTGGTTACCACATATACGACCTCCTATTCTAACACGTGCCTAGCATTCGCATTATTTTTTCGTAATATAGACGTAGGGCACGTAAGGTTTTTGTATTATAAATATTTTGAAACAGTGCCAACGTATATGTATTTTCCTATCATACTTCAAGACCTACTAGATTTAATACCCTCGAGCTTAACTTCTCTCATTTGCCAAATCTCGTTACCACTTTTCGTGATAATGTTTCTAGAAATATGAAGCCTCTATACGTACGTGCGGGTTCCTTCTCGATACCTAAACATTTCCTCGTTCTTTGACTTAGTCTTAATGTGAGGGAGATTGACACTTTTCTTTCATACAAAACTTTGTAAGGTGGCGTGGCTACATTCTGAATGTACCTATTCTTGAATGAAAACTCTATCCATATTACGTGATTTTCTTGACTCCTCTCGATATCTAAGGTATAAACCTTTTTATGAAGAGCTATCTTTGTACGAGATTTTAATTAGAGATGCTCGTATCGAATAACATTGCAATAAAATGATCCGAGTGATTTGAAGATAAATAAACTCACTTCCAAATGTGTAGGAGAAGAGGAAAATTCGATATGAATGAGAACAACCATATATGTGCTTGTGATGTAAAGTGTTTAGTATCATTTGGTTTTTCAACACATAATTGGGCGGCATCCCACCAGACTTTTGTCACACAGACAAGAAATCACACCATATGTATTGTCAACCCCAATCGGATGACGAATTGTCAAATATAGGAAGAAGGAAAAAATGATGTTGAAAAGATGTGAGGAGTTTTCCTTCCTTATTGTGTTACTGAACTCTAACATAAAACAAGTCTGTACTTATCTAGGAATCGATTTTACAAGGTCTCAAACTCACTATCCCAATTCTAGACTTTCGGCTTTAATATCTCTATGGCACTAAAGTTCCTCATAATTCCTACACTCTCATCTGTGCAATTTAATGCTTTTATATCTCAGGTGCAGATACTATAGCTATAGGCTGCGATCATGAGTCAGATAACCCGGTTTACCTGTTTAACTCCCTGCACATACCAAACGGATTAATTCGTCTTCGGAACCCAAAATTGATTGGGCCCGGCATACTTAAAGAATTGACCTTTGTCAGCTTTAACAATAGATCCTTTTCGAATAACATCATTATTTTCGAATAACATAGTCTTAACAACTTTCTGTTTAGACTGAGGAGTATAGGCTTCCTTCTTGGGAGATGAAGGAATTGCAGTCTTGGATTTTGCATATTTATTATTGATGTGTTGTCTAGGCGTCATGTTATCTTTATTACCAGTCATGCGTTTGAAATACGCAGTCATAGCATTAAACGCACATAACATACAATTTAAAATACCACATGGTTTATGGCAAACATCAATTATAGGCATGTTATTCATAACAGTAGGTGACTTAACAGTTTCTACTTCAACTTTTTCAGCAAATTTAAAGTTTTCAGTAGAATAAAATCTGTTGTTACTGTTCCTACTATTCACAAAGGAATTGGGTCTGTTAGGTTTGTTCTTTAAGTCTTTTACACCTATACCAGGATTGGGCGACTTAGAAGTTCCCACATCTTTCACTGGTGTCTCCGGTGCACTTTTCTCTTTCTGGACATTAACTCTTTTTATGTCCTCAACATGTTTTCCTCTCTTCTTTTCTTCGTCGAGATCCTCTAACTGCATTTCATATGCAACCAGTATGGAACTCTCAAGGATAGGTTCTGCTATAGGTGTTATGAAAAGAGGTTTACGTGTGTCCTTAACAACATGAAGAATACCCCTTTCTTTAGCACTTTGCTTGAATGGGGTAATGTTGCTTGCCTTTCCTACAGATTCATTATACTCAAACCCTATTCCAACTTTTCGTTTTATCACATGTTGGTCAAATAGGTTTTTTACAATGTAAGAGGAATTTTCATAGGCTAGACACCTTTTCTTTTCTTCCACTATCTGGTTTCTGAGATAAGTTTCAACATCAATATAACACTTGACTCTGTTGACTTGAAAAGCTAAGTCTTTAGTCAACTGGTCAGTCAACTTGTCATGATTTCTTTTTAACTGTTTAAGGACTTCAGTCTCATCAATTAACTCTTTGACTTTGAGTCTAAGTTTCTTAACCTTATCTCTTTCGCCATCTAGTTCTTTACCTAGTAATGCAAACATTTTAGGGCATGAGGGATCTACCTCTTTTCCTTCTGTCCGAGGTGGAGACACTGATCCATCTGATGAAGCCATAAGAGCAAGATTTCCTAGCTCTTCTTCCTCATCATTGTCTGAGTCATCCCAGCTCTTGCCCTCTGCTAGATAGGACTTCCCTTGATGCTTTTTCACTAAGGCATCATATTTCTCTTTCAACTCTTGATAAGAGTCTCTCTTCTGTCCTTGCTTCGGCTTCTTGCATTCAGTTTCAAAATGACCAAGCTCATTGCAGTTGAAGCAGCGGATCTTGCTTCTGTCAACCAAGCCAGTCTTGTAGCCGCTTCTAGATACAGCTGTTGAAGAACTTCCTTTTTGAAACCTTCCAAAGGTAGGTTTAGATTTAAATGAGGAATTTCTTCTGAATCTCATGTTTCCAAACTTCCTGACAAACATAGCTAGAGATTCATCTTCCAGCTGATCCAATTCTTCTAGAGAATAGAATTCAACACTTTCCTGTTTTCTGGAGTATGGCCATATTCTGGAACAACATACTCCTCTGAACTTTTTGAAGGTGCAACAGCCTTCACTTCCTCTTTCTCTGGTGCTTCCACTATCAGTGCTTTAGAAGAGCTCGAAACTTTGCCTCTGTCATACATCTCTCTTATCTGGATCTGCTCCAATTCATATATCTTTAGAACTCCGTAGAGTCTTTCTAGGGTTATCTCTTTCATGTCCCTAGACTCTCGGATGGCCGCGATCCTGTGCTCCAGATGCTCTGGCAAGGTTAATAGAAACTTCCTGTTGACCTCCTGGTTTAAGTAAAATTTCCCGTTGAGATTGAGCTCGTTTATTAGTTTGTTCAATCTCTGAAACACCTCAGAGATACCCTCACTAGGGTTGGATCTAAACTTCTCGTACTGGGAGGTCAAGATCTCTAGTTTATTCTCTTTAACTTCTTCAGTCCCTTCATTTATAACCTCTATAGTATCCCAGATTTGCTTGGCGGTTTTGCAGTTAACTACATGATTGTACATGACATAGTCTAGGGATTCTATCAGTATAAGCTTGAGGTTATTGTCCAGGGATACAGCTTCCTTTTCTTCATCGTTGTAGTCTGCCAGACTTTTTGGAATCTGTCTATGAGGAATTACGACCCCATCTACCTCGTGTTCGAGAATAACTATTATTGGAGGTTCAATGCCTTTTTCTAAGATCAAGGCATATTTGGGATTGGCGATCCCAATAAATAACTGCATCTTGTGCTTCCATAAATTATAATGATCTTTGTCGAATGATGGAATTTTGATGTTCGTTATCTTTTGTGTACTCATCTTTAAATAAGATTAAAAGTTAAGTGTTTCAAAAAATATTTTAATTTTTGACTGAAAATAATTTTTGATCAAAAATAATTTTTTCATGTTTTTTCTTCCAAAGAAGGTTCTCATTTTGGCGGTCAGTTTCGACTCTTTTCCTTGTAGTGACTGTACCATAATTTTCTCATGGTTTTTCTTCCAAAGAAGGTTCTCATTTTTCATTGGTTGGGAAAACATAATAACTTTTCTTTCAAAAGTAGCAAGTAGTAAGGGTAAGTGTTTGGTATATGGTTTCCTCACTTTTACTACATTCTGTTAGTGTTTACACTTAAGTGTCGAGCACTTTGAAGTGTTTCACTCTTTCTCTCTCTATCTCTCCCTCACTTTCACTCAAGTGTTTTTCTCCCTCACTTTCACTGTGTATTCCAAATAGAGCCTTCTGTACCTGCAAGTTAAATCCATCAATTAATTTATATTCTCATCACCTAATTCATCACAATGAACTGAATCACTATCAAGTGGAAAATTTACTCGTAGATGTGTTCTTGATCTATCATGCATAAGAACTGTCTCAGCACCAGACTCAATAGTTTTTGCTAAATCATTGTCTAGTGGAGCCTCACCTTTTTGAGGTGGGTTATCCCTAGATATTAAATCTGTTAGGGAATCCCTCATTTCTCTATCAAGGGGTTTCCTCAGACATTTTCCGTAAACGGGAGGTGGATTTCCCTTTTTAGGGTCTAGAAATGATCCTTCTATGAGGGTCATCACGTTGGATTCTGTAATGAATGGAAGTTGAGAATCTGTGATGCTCTCAATAGCCTGTGAAGGTATGTCCAACACATGATATACCTATGGAGGCTCTGTTGTTTCAACAACTTCATCTACCATAACAAATGGTAAATAAAGAAGTTAAGAGGGTGTTGTATGTACCTCTCACTGCGCACTCCTTGCATTGTGTTATTAGAATTTATCTATTTGGGCTTACCATCAGCATGAGTGCCGGTGGGGTGCTTGACTCATTACAAGGTACTCTGGATGATGAACGAATTTCAATGGACTCACCCTATTGAGATAATGATTCCAAAGACAGTTTAATTACCTCTCCATCTCTGCATCCTTTTGAGAAGATACAGATGAGTTTACAGTTACCTCAGTTTATCTTGTTGGTCCCTGATATTGTAGAAGGGGGGTTGAATACAATATCTAATATAATTCACGAAATTGGATTAAGAATAAAAAGTTAATTTTAATCCTGAAATATTAATAGGTGAAATACTATTCAAGTAGAATATTTGATTTTAACTTGAAAAGTATTACAGAATTAATATAGAATAGTGTTTATATCTGATAAATTGTCTAGAGTGATTTTGACATGACTTGTTCGGGTTTAACAATTTATATTCCACACTAAGCACATAAATCTGTGAATATTACAATGCATACAAATTTCTGAATTTGAATGTTTGAACGACAATGAAAAATGAAGACAATATCCTCATATTTATAGAGGTAGAAAGCTAGCATGACTTATCCCAATATGACCTTTTTCAATTAAAATTAACCCTTGTATGACTCATAAAAAGGCTGGGCATGACTTAAAATGGTCGGTATGACTCATTTTAGACTTCGGTATGACTCATTGTGAATTGCTCGGTATGACTCATAATCCATGGCTCGGTATGACTCATAATCCAACTGCTAGGTATGACTCATGAACCAACTGTTCGGTATGACTCATGAATTCTGCTCGGTATGACTCATGAAATCTGCTCGGTATGACTCACTGCAAGTCATATGAATCATTTCTTTTATAGCAAATCAATTCTACTTAATTTAATTAAATAATTTATAAATTAAATTAAATTCAGACTTGAATTAATTTAATTTAAATAAATTAAATAATTAACTTAATATTAATTATAGAATTAAAATACTATTAAGACTTTTGTTCAACTCTTTAATCCGTCTTTTGTCATGGAACCACTTCAGCTTGATGTTGAATATTTATTAATTAAAGTTGACACACAAATGTACTGTCTGGTTCATTTGTGTCATACTTTAAATAAATATTCTTCATGTCTTTTAACATTTAGAATTAGCGGCCTTCTGTCTTTGCTTAGCTTTTCTGTCTTCTTTTTCTGTTCTTCTTCTTCTGGAATCTTCGTGTAGTAGTCACTTAAAATCTTCTGAATCTATAGAATTCCTTTGAAATTACTACTTAATTATTTTCCACTGACGCTTGAACATATTAATGAACTTCTTCAGTGTTTGAGTAGCAGGTTCAACTGAGTACTTCTGATTCTGTTGATTCTCTATGACTAGTTGACTGTCTTCGTCTTGATTCCTTTTTGATATTTATTATTTACCACTGTTTCTAGATTGAGTTGAGTTATCATCTAATTATTACAAATAGGCCTTAGTCATATGCCTTTCATATCTCTTCTTCACTTCCGACTTCATCCTTATTTGCTGCATAAAATGCAGTGTCTCCCTTATCAACCTTTAACTTACATGAGTTCCTTATATCTCTAGGGGTTGAAAAATGAAAGTGGATGAATTAGTATTTGGTACTATGGCCTGGGTAAGAGATTGATGGGTTTTCAACCTCTTGGCCAGCTTCTAAAGCCATTGGGGCCTAATATGAATAGAGTCAACAAAAAAAGATAATCATCTTAACATTCCCAAACTAATTTGTCATCTCAAAGAGAAGGAAAAATATGAGTAGGAGTGGTAATAGATTGCATTAAATCACTTTTCAACAAATGAGTTTTGTCGGATCTAAAGATTTATCATTTAAGAGCATGATATGAATTTTTCTTTAAGATATATATCCCATAATAAAACGCGGGAAAGTGTATCAGAGAAGAAAGTTTCTATCCCTTATAAAATTCTTAAAAGGCAAACTTCCCATAATAAAACGCAGGAATTTATACCAAAGAAGAAATTCAACTCTCTTACCAAATTATATATTACTAAAATGACTCATTTCCTTTAAACCTTAGTATTGTACGTTTTGAAAATAATTTTGCAAAACATCCTTATCAGATAGAAGACAATGACTTTTTGACTCATAATGCAATTATGATTTTCATCATTTTCATCCATTTGATAGTATCCCCGCTTAAAACATAAATATATGACAATGAGGGTGGATGTATGCTTAGCAATACAGTACTTGACTTCAAAAAAACAACCACTGTTTAGGTACTATGAATCAATGTGAAACATACATTGAAACAAGTGTTTAGGTAATTTTGATTTTCTTGAGAACTCACTACATCCAAACACTTTAACACGCACAGGAGGCAACATCTACATATTCGGACTCTATAGGATAAAGGGTTATCATAGGTTGGTTTTTCGATGCCTTGACTACTGCCCCTACATTTAACAAGAACCCGTAACTTGAAGTACTCTTTCGATCAACCCTTTTTATAAAAGATGCCTAGATTAGTGGTAGTTTGAATATACTTTAAACCATTTTTGTAAAAGATGCCAAGATTAGTAGTAGCTTGAATATTCTTTAAAATCTGCATCGCTGCAAGTATATGCTTCTCCATTGGAAATGAAATTATTATGCTTATAAGGCATACAAAGTACATCAAATCGGGCCTTATTGTTATCATACACATTAAGCATTACTACAAGAAACAGAGGTAATTCCGATCGCCCGAATGGTCGGTTTTAAATGGATAACGGTCGATTTTTTTAAAACCGACTAAAAATCTCGGTCGAGTTAAACCTTGTCAGTTTTGGACAAAAACGGTCAGTTTTAACCTTCACCCAGGTTGACCACTACAACCACGTGGCATGGGCTCATGAGGCGTGGTGATCCCATTTTGCTGATGTGTCAGTAAAACATGGCAGATAAAAAATTAAAAAATGAATTACCAAACCAGACCCTTAAAACCAACCGAATGCGGTCGGGTTTCAAAACCGACTAAAATGGTCGAGTTTATTCCAGTGATTTAATAACCCATTTTAAAACCGACCAATATAAATCGACCGAGATTTATGAAGCATGTCAGATTTGTGTCAACGTGGAAGCTGGAAAATAAAACTGGTGACCGAGATTTTATTATCACAAGAAATATTATTTTATTTTATTTATTTTCAAGTCAAATTTATAGTCAAAGTGTTTACCTGTTTTAATAAAAAATTGATCATATTTTAAAATAGCAATGAAAAATTTAACTATTTTAAATATCAACAATATGCTTCTATTTCCTAAAATGAGTTGAAAATTGGGATTGAACTGATCATTTAAATAATACTCTTGGTGCATGATAAATTTAATATAAAAATCTAGATATTTGAAAAGAGAGAAAATATAAAAAAGACAAATGTCTGGAAATTATATTTCAAGTGCACATATATATTATTATATTATTACATCTTATGGGCAATGACACTCTTGCACGGTATTGAAACAGAGGGAAGGATTACTAATACAACACCAACAAGCACCACTGCAAGCACCATCTCTCTGACAGGTGGGAAATATAATTGTGGGATCATCACCGAAAACTGGAGAAATACTGGGATTATTGTCTATATCCCTCATACCTGAATAAAATAAAACAACACAAGTTATTTACTATAAATTTTTTAATATTAATTACATATAATGGCAAACATATATAATTCGTGAAAAGGATATATGAACATACATTCACCGACAAGAAATTGACAAACAAGAAGAATGGAAAATAACTTCAAAAATCGCAACTTAGGAGAAGCCATATGTTTTAGGAAACCTAAAATATTAATGTATATAAGATATTGAAGTTTTTTTGTATGAAGAACAATTAGATCTAAAACAAGTGTTTATATAGAATTTATCAAGAGTAAGGTGTGTATATTCAATCCGGATTTTGAAGGATTTTTTATAATGATAGAAATATGGGTGTATTCAATTTGGATATTATATAATTCATTAAAATATAGAGATATTGAATCTGGATTATAAAAGGTCTTTTAAAATCTCGAGGCATATAATAAAATCCAAAAATCCAAATATTAAGTGTAGCTTTGATAGAGTTTTCCATTAATGGAAAAAAAAACTTCAAAAATATTAATGGAAAATCCAAACACCGAAAAATCTTGAGGAAACTCTATCAAATATTAATTATATATAATGGGAAATATATATAATCTAGAGATTCTGCATAATCAAGATTAATGGGGGTTTATTCAATCCGAATTTTAAAGAGTTAAAAAATCTATGGATTTTAAAAGACTATTTTTTATTTTTATTCTACGTGGATTGTCAAGGATTCGATATAAAATTATGTAGAGTTTGTGCGGAATCTCCCACATTTTGATAGAGTTTCCTGCAAATCGTTCAAAATCTCATAGATTTTGGTAGGATTTAGCAAGTATAAAAAATAAAAAGATTTGTAAAATCCAAAATTCATGATTTTATAAAATCTAAAAAACTCCATCATGTTTTGAATACCCAAAATTCATCATTTTATGAAATCAAAAAAAATCCATCATGTTTTGAATACCACTGGATTTTAATGGATTTTATGAATTTCTAATTGAATAACACCAGATTTTAAAGTATAATCCAAAATCTTGATTAAATAATTCAGGATTTTTAAAGAGTTTGTTAGGAATTATGTAGTTTGATAATAACAATTATACTTAGAATAATAATTTGATTTTTAATTTATAACTAGTCGATAGATATGTGTTCTATAAATATCCATTGACTATGTAGCCTTTTATCCATTGAAAATACTTGTAATCAATTGATTGTTAGGAATATATTCATTTTGATGATGTACAAAATACTAGAACAGGGTCTAGCTCAGTTTATCTGTAATAAGTCTTTCTAGTCTCTGAAATGTATAATCAGAGTCTAGATGGTCAACATTCATGTTACTTGTACTTAGAAGAATTTCTGTAGAAAGTGAAACCAGAGTCTGCATGAAGATCAGAGTCTGGAAGGTGATCAGAGTCTATAGACTATCAGAGTCTATGATCTATCAGGGTCTACATGTGATCAGAGTCTGAAGATCATTAGAGTCTGAAGATTTCAGAGTCTATACAGTTGAGGTTAAATTTGGAAGAAGATCACAGGAATGGAAAGTCTTCGAAGATCAAGATAAATATATTGCAGATATGCTATGGGAAAGAAATAGAATTTTAGAAGGAAACTGTCAACTAATAATTAGGAATTCTATTCCTATTGTAATTTATCTTTCTGTTATTAGTTGATAGGCAGCTCTCTATATAAACTCTATGTAACCTAATTGTAAAAGTGTGGAAGTCGAAGCATAATTATCTGAGTGAAATTTTGTGAGAGCATAGAAATAGAGAGAGTTGCTGTGATAAACACAGAGAAGCTGCTAGGGTTTGTGTACACCCTAGGAGAGTTTTGTATTCACAAATCAATAATACAAAACAGCACTTATTCATATTTTTGTGTTTGAGTTTGTTCTTAATTTGATTTTAAATCGGGCAGAAAAGACATACAAGTATTCAACCCCCCCTTCTACTTGTACGACTGGGAAAACAATTGGTATCAGAGCCTAACGTTTAAAATCGATCAAAGATGTCTGGAAACAAAGATGGCAATTCTAAGATTCCTATGCTTAAGAGAAACGAGTTCACCCACTGGAAGGTTAAGATGCTGCACCATCTGGAAGCAACAGACCCTGACTATCTTGACAGGATTAATGAAGGACCCTTTGTGCCCTTAAAAATTGTGCCTCAAATCAATGAGGAAGGCAAAATAACTGAAGAACACCTCGTTGAGAAACCAAAGGCTGAATGGACAAAAGAGGACAAAGAAAATGTCCTTAAGGAGGCAAAAGTAAAGAACATTCTCTTTAATAGTTTAGATTATGTTCTAACTAACTGTGTCATATCATGCAAGACTGCTAAGGAGATGTGGACAAAACTTGAGGTGCACTGTCAAGGGACTAAAGATGTCAAGAAGAATGCTAGGTCTTTGCTTATTCAAGAGTATGAGTACTTTGAAACAAAATCTGGAGAATCTATCACTGAGATGTATGATAGGTTTACAAAACTCTTGAATGAGATGGCTATGCTTGGTAAGGTTTATGATTCTGAAGATACGAACACCAAGTTTCTGAGAGCACTTCCTGAAGAGTGGGACAATAAGACTACAGCCATAAGAGAAGCTAGAGATTTGGATGAACTAACTCTAGAAGAATTGTATGGCAGACTCAAGACATATGATTTGGAGATGCAATAGAGAAAGAATAAGAAGTCTGTAAAGACAAAATCTGTGGCACTCTTGATGGAGTCTGAGAAAGAACAACAGGAACCATCCACAGAAGCAAGAATCAAGGATTCAAGAAAGAAGGGTAAAGCTGCTGTGGAGTTAGAGTCTACTGACACAGACTCTGATTCTGATGAAGAGTTTGATCTAAGCCAAATGATGGCTATGTTTGCTAAAAATTTCAAAAGAATGAAATTCAACAAAAGAACTGGCAAATTTAGCAAAAGGCCATCATTCAAGAAGGAAGATGAAAAGGTTGAGAAGAGCAAGAGTACAATTATCAAACTTGACAAAGCAAAGGTCAAATGTTTCAACTGTGGAATATTGGGGCACTTTGCCAGTGAATGCAGAAAGTCAAAAAGTCAAGGAAAAGGAAAAGCACTTCTATCAACAGGAAAGGACTGGGCAGACTCAAGCTCAGAGGATGAAATTGATTATGAAAATCTAGCACTGATGGCATCCTCCTCAAGAAAATCACAGTCTCCCAAAGAACCCTCATCTCCTAAAACTCAGGTATCAATCTTTACTCCTGAATCCTTAATTAATTTAGACTCTGATGGCATAGAGATTGTGAAAAGTGAGGTTAATAAAATAATGACAACATGTAGGTCTCTCACTAGTGAAAGTGAAAGGTTGAGAGAAGAAAATTTAGCCTTAACTAAAAGGAATTGTCATGTAGAATCTGAGTTATTATTAATGGAACAATACAAAAAGGATTCTGAGAAATATAGTCATAACTACACTGAAATTTTGAAAGCCAATGACTATGTTAGGAAAGAACTAGAAGAAGAAAGGCTTAAGTTTAAAGTTTGGATAGACTCTGGAAGAAAAGTTCAAGAAATTCTCAATAATCAAAACGTGTGTCAAACTGCTGGTCTAGGCTATGACAAGAGTCAAGACAAAAGACCTATTGTTGAGAATGATAACAATGAAGAAGCTAGCAAAATTAATAAGACTAAAGAAAAAAGTACATTTGTTCCTGTTAAGTTTGTGATCCCTAAAGAAAAAACTGAAGCCACAAACTCATCTGTCAATAGTCCCCCTGTTGTTGACAAAAAGACAGATGAAACAGGGGCAAATAACTCTAAGAAAATTATAAACATAGGGTACTTGTCTAAGTCTAAGTTAAAAGAAAGGCTAGAAAACTTATTAGAGTCCACCAAAACTAGGAGAAATAGGAATGGTAAGGAAGGCATCAATAAGGCTAATAATTATCAAAAAGATCCTAATGCTCCTAGAAAGAAGTGTTATAGATGTGGCAACGAAAACCATTTAGCTATAGATTGTAAAACAAAAATTGAGAAGAAATCAGAGTCTAGTCCTTCTCAGACTCTGAAAAGTCACTACATACCACAGAAACCTTGTTATCACTGTGGTAGCATATTTCATTCTATATATATGTGTAGGGACTATCATGATTTGTATTACAATTTTTATGAGCTAAAATCTTCTATTGATAAGAGTTGGTATGACACTGTTAAGACTCCACCACAGTCTAGAGCAACAAAAGAGACAGGTAAGCCAAATGTGAAAATTATTAAGCCTGTTTCTCCTAAAATTAGTAGAAAAGGATCCAAAACTATTTGGGTCCTCAAAACATCTAACTAGTTGCTTTATGTATGCAGGGAACTAGGGTAAAGAAAGTAACCCTAATCCTGGACAGTGGATGCTCAGGACATATGACTGGAAAGAAATCCCTGCTTACAGACTTTGAGGAAATGGTTGGCCCAGAAGTATCCTTTGGAGATGGCAACAAAGGACAAACACTGGGATATGGCAAGATTGTACTTGGGAATGTCATCATTGAACAAGTAGCTCTAGTTGATGGCTTAAGGCACAATTTAATAAGCATAAGTCAACTTGGAGACAAAGGTTACCATACTGGCTTTGACAACAAAGAGTGTCTTGTGACTCACAAAGAAACAGGCATTGTGGTTTTCAAAGGACACAGACATGGTAACATTTATGAAGCCAGCTTGGAGGATTGCATAAACAGTGAAGTCACATGTCTATACAGCAATTGTTGGGTTCCGAGGCATAAAAACGCAGCGGATTAAACGTAAATATAACGAAAAATTTCGGAACCCTAACGCAGGATCATGTATAATCATGGACTGATTATTGTGAAACGGAATCATACCTTTATTTGGTCTTGACTACTACGAACTCAACGGAGATCCTAGCTTTCACGACTTGTGTTATGGAACGGATGTACTAGCCTCCTCTAGATGATTTCGAAATCTGCCTCTACCTTTTCTGCTGCTAGGGTTCGTTTTTCTTAAAAACTTAATACCTATTAACCCTACATTATCTATTTATAATGGTTGGTTAATAGGCCCATAATAGCAACCCATAACAGCAAAGCCTAACCCATGTAGGTTTAGGATTAAATAATAAAACCGAATTTTATTATTTAATTAATAACTAAGTCACACTTAATTATTAATGGCAGAATTCAAATTCGAATTTATATTATTTCAATTAATTAAGTCTCACTTAATTAATATAATAAAATTCAAATAATCATCAATTAATTTAAATCTATAATTTAAATTAATTATTCCTTTAAGTACTCTATGTGTGTGACCCTATAGGCTATTATTTAATTAGCAATAATTTTATTCTCCAATAAAATTATAAACAATGATCGGTATCTAGTAATACATCATTGCTACCCAATTAAATAATAATTAAATCGTGATTCGATAAAACCTTTCGTGATTAATGTTTCAGTGTAATATAATCCTTTTAACCATATATATTATAGATTAAACTCGAGGCATGTATTTAGTCATCCTCTTCAATATTTAATCCGGGTTTACTTGATCCATGAGTAGACTATGAAAACAAATCATTATTTGAGCACGGCCATGCATTTTATAGTCTCACTCAATCAAGAGGCCAATAATATCTCTCCTAATTATAGGAGGGTTAAATCCTTTATCTATCATTCATATTTCTCATACGACTCATGGTATACCCGATGTCCACTTTTATCATCACCCGGTCAAAGGTAACTTTTAATGTAGTCAAATTATATTAATCCTCGTATAGAAATATAATGATCTCAAGTCAAAGGATCATTACACCATTATCACTGTGAGTCTTTCTTATGACTTTATTAAACATGAAGAATCTCACTGTGGGTCTGTCCAGTATCATGTACTCCTACATGTACCTATGTATTGACTTTAGTATCCCCATACTTATAACCAATGAGATGTGGTTATCAGTCAAACAACATACTAGTCTATTTGTGTATTATTATTGTCCTATAATAATAATACTCGACTAGGGACATTTAAGAATATGATATATTATATAATCTCAAGTTTTAAGTCATGTACTAAACTATACAATGTGTATCATGATTCTAAGGACATTTATTATGCTAACAAATATATCGCAGTAATTAAAGTCATAATAAATATGTTTATTGAATAATCAATTGACATAAAGGTTTATCAAAATAAACATTGTATTGCCTCTAGGGCACCTACACCAACAGCAAGGCCTCAACTGAAGAGAGCTGGAAATGGCACAAGAAACTGTCACACATCAACTTCAAAACACTCAACAAGTTGGTTAAACAGAATCTTGTAAGAGGATTACCACATGTTGATTTTGTACAAGATGGACTTTGTGAAGCATGTCAACTTGGAAAACAAAGAAAATCATCCTTCAAGAGCAAGACAATAAATACCATTTCTGAACCCTTTTATTTACTGCATCTTGGTTTATTTGGTCCAGTAAATGTTATGTCAATTAACAAAAATAAATATACTCTTGTTATTGTAGATGATTTTACAAGATTCACATGGGCTTTCTTTCTACATTCAAAGGATGAAGCTTCACAACACATAATAGATCATATCACTTTTCTGGAAAGAAAATCACAGAAAACAGTAAGAATTCTGAGGAGTGACAATGGTACTGAATTCAAGAATTCAATCATGGAGAACCACTAAGCATCAAAGGGAATTACTCAACAATTTTCTGCGCCAGGAACTCCTCAACAAAATGGAGTTGTGGAAAGAAAGAATAGGACACTCATAGAAGCTGCCAGAACAATGTTGGCAGAGTCTAAGCTACCAGTATACTTTTGGGCTGAGGCAGTCAATACAGCATGTTTCACTCAAAACTGCACTCTAATAAACATGCATGGAAAAACTCCCTATGAAATGATAAAGGACAAGAAGCTAAGTGTGAAACACTTTCACATATTTGGATGCAAGTGTTATGTACTGAAAGTACATCCTGAAAATCTAAGCAAATTCGAAGCCAAGGCAGATGAATCAATCTTTCTTGGATATGCATCGAACACAAAAGCATTCAGAGTGTTTAATCTCAGAACCAAAATTGTTATGGAATCTATTCATGTTGCATTTGATGATAAAAAGTTTATAGAATTACAGGATGAGTCAGAGTCTACAACACTGGAATTTGAAAATCTAAAAAGTTCTGAGATAAATGAAGAAGAAGAGGATGAAGACCCTAGAATAAATCCTGAACTAACACAGGAACCTGCACATTCTGAGGGGGAGCCAGAAAATTCAACTCCAAATAATTCAGAGTCTAACAGGTCAGGATCTACCCAGACAGAGTCTATCCAGACAGAGTCTAGACAGACAGAGTCTAACTCATCAGGGTCTGGATCAAGCAACTCTAAACTCTTGTCAGAGTCAAGCAATTTAGGGGGAGCCTCTTCATTTGAATTTCACTCAAATACAGAAGATGCAAATGACTTAGGGGGAGTTTCAAGTTCAAGAACCAATCTTCCACCTGCTAGAAAATGGACAAGGAATCACACTCCTGACTTGATAATTGGTGATCCTGAGAGTGGTGTACAAACAAGAACAACCACTCAAAATGAATGTCTTTATAGCTGTTTTCTCTCAAAGAATGAACCCAAGAAAATTGAGGAAGCCTTGCAAGACCCTGATTGGATTATTGCAATGCAAGAAGAATTGAATGAATTTGAGAGAAATAAAGTATGGAAACTTGTACCAAGACCTAGAAATAGATCAGTGGTTGGTGCAAAATGGGTGTATAGAAATAAACTTGATGAGAATGGAACTGTAGTAAGAAATAAAGCAAGGCTAGTTGCAAAAGGATACTCACAGGAGGAAGGAATTGACTATGATGAAACTTTTGCACCAGTAGCAAGATTGGAAGCTATTAGAATGTTTCTAACCTTCGCAGCTCATTCAAAATTCAAGGTGTATCAGATGGATGTGAAAAGTGCTTTCTTAAATGGAGAATTGGAAGAAGAAGTCTATGTGGAGCAACCACCAGGATTTGTTGATCCAAAGTTTCCTGATCATGTTCACAGGTTAGACAAGGCACTATATGGATTGAAGCAAGCACCTAGAGCATGGTATGAAACTCTTTCAAAATTCCTTCTTGAAAATGGATTCACAAGAGGTACCATTGACAAAACTCTCTTTATTAGAAAATATAAAGGTGATATTTTGCTTGTCCAAATTTATGTTGATGATATTATATTTGGATCTACTAATGATAATCTCTGTGAAAAGTTTAGTCAACTAATGCAGTCAAATTATGAAATGAGCATGATGGGAGAATTAAACTTCTTTTTGGGGCTTCAAGTCAAACAGAATGATGATGGAATTTTCATCAATCAAACAAAGTATGTAAAAGAACTGTTGAAGAAGTTTGATATGCAAGATTCTGCATCTGCTAAAATTCCCATGTCAACAGCTACTAAGCTAGACTCTGACCCAAAGGGTAAGAAAGTTGACAACACTAGTTACAGAGGTATGATTGGCTCATTGTTATATTTAACTGCTAGTAGACCAGATATAATGTTTGCAACTTGTCTGTGTGCTAAATTTCAAGCTGACCCTAGAGAATCACACTTAATAGCTGTGAAAAGAATTTTTAGATATCTCAAGGGGGCACAAACTCTTGGACTTTGGTATCCTAGAGAGTCAGATTTTTTACTAATTGGCTACTCAGATTCTGACTATGCAGGATGCAAAGTAGATAGGAAAAGCACAACAGGACAATGCCAGTTTCTTGGCAACAGATTAATTTTTTGGTTTAGCAAGAAACAACAGACTGTATCAACCTCAACAGCTGAGGCTGAATATATTGCAGCTGGAAGTTGCTGTGCTCAAATCCTATGGATGAGAAATCAATTACTTGATTATGGACTAACATTCTCAAATATTCCTATGTATTGTGATAATACTAGTGCTATTAAAATTGCAGAGAATCCAGTCCAACACTCCAGAACAAAGCACATTGATGTCAGGTATCACTTTATTAGAGAACATGTTGAAAATGGTACTGTGACACTTCACTATGTTCCAACTGACAGACAGTGTTGGGTCCCGGAAGTATCGTAGAAGGGGGGTTGAATGCGATACTGACAACAATTTAAAATTCTTTTCAGAATTTGCGGAATTAAATTATTGCTAAAGCTGAGGGTTAGAGTATTTGTAGTGTTTGGGAGGCTGACTTACTAGCTTTCTATTTTTATGATATAACAATTAAGATATAGAAATTAGCAAGTAAGTAAACAAGATTCAAGTTAAATATGTATATTAAACTTGAACGGGTGTTA
This sequence comes from Oenanthe sinensis, assembly GCA_028671895.1. Lineage (NCBI taxonomy): Eukaryota > Viridiplantae > Streptophyta > Magnoliopsida > Apiales > Apiaceae > Oenanthe > Oenanthe sinensis. The sequence continues at coordinate 2,934,172 of CM053812.1, forward strand.
CAATATCTGGTAGAATAAACTTTAATTCCTAGAACAAATTTGACATGAATTGTTCTACTTAAGGAATTAAAATCAAACCAGCACAGAAAGTCTGTGAATATTACAATGCAGACAAATTCTGAATTTGAACTGATTTTTTCTACTCAAGGAAGTATGAAGAAGTGAAGCCTTCATCTCATATTTATAGAGAATGGAAATGGCTGGTATGACCTTTATGACTATGACTTAATTTCAAGAAAATAAGTCTGTATGACTTATTTTAACACTTGTATGACTTATAAATCACTGGGCATGACTTATTTTGGTCGGTATGACTTACTGAAGCTCGGTATGACTTATTTAAATTCATATTCGGATTTTATCTAATTAAAATAAATCGGTATGACTTATTTTAATTAAACAAAATTGGTTCAGTATGACCTTTTGAACACAGAAAATTCGGTATGACTTTTCTTTAATAAGCTCGGTATGACTTATTAAAAAGGAAGGTCAGCAGAGCTCGGTACGACCTTTTTTAATTAATTAAAAAAGTCAGTATGACTTTTTAATTAAATAAACTCGGTATGACTTTTGGAATAAGCTCCGGTATGACCTTTTAACTTGAATAGCTCGGTATGACTTATGATTTTCTCGGTATGACATTTGTTTGAACTCTCGGTATGACATTTTGAATTCAACAGCTTTTTCTTTTCTTTCCACTTGCTTGGACACATGTCATGCTCCTATTGGCTGAAGAATTCTCCTGCCAAATTCAAATTGAAAGGGGCCTATTTCGTCTTATATGGATAGGCTCCGAAGAAATGCTTTTTGACCCGCACAGCTTATAATCTTTGATTAATAAATAATAAATTTAATTTAGAAATTATAAAAATAAATATCTAATATTATTTAGATATTTATAAATATAATTTACTAAATAAATAAAATATTTATTAATTAAATAAATCCTTACGCTCTAAACTGCGGTCTTCTGATGGTCTGGAACCAAACTCCTTTTGACTTGCAAATGATAAAACAATTCCAACCGGGGTTCCACCTTTAAGAATATATGACTCTGCATTTCTTCTGTGTCATTTCTTTTTCCGTCTTTTCTTCAAATCAGTACCGTATCCCTTTGAGCTTCCAGCTTCTGTCTTCTGTCATTCTAAAATAATTCTAAATTAATTAATCCTTTAATTAATTTAAGAAATAAATTAATTCTGAGTGAATTAATTTATTAATTAAATTAATTTAATTAATTAATAGAGAATTAAATTAAAGTCTTGACTATTGTTGATGTAGATAAAACTCTTCTGTTCTTCAACAATAACCTTTTTAACCACTTGAACTTTTTGATGACGAATCTTCACTGACATTGTTGACACCCTGTGCACTGGTCTGGTTCACGGATGACTAACTACAATGTTGATTCTCATTTCTTCTGTAGTGGTCTTTGTGTCTTGTCATTTCCTGTCTTGGCTTCTTTTTATTCTTCCTCTATATTCAATATTTATTATTTACTTCGCTTTCTTACCTGAGTTGAGTTGTCATCTACTTATTACAAATAGGACTAGTAATATGACTTACAATCTCCCCCTATTTGTTGTTAAACATTTAACACACAAATTCCTAGAGGATAACTCAACTAACAACTAAGAAAAAAAATACGAAATTTAAGAACTGTAAATAATAAATTGTTTTCTGGATCATATAATACATTTCCAGATTTCAATTATGAAAGATAAATATAAGATAGATGTTCCTTTAGACTGAACACATTTAACAAAGTTCTATCTTGACTTACATATCATTACCAGTTTCAGAAGTATCAACTTCACCTTCTTCTAGAGATCAGGTGTCATTGGTAGATCCTCAGTTGCTGGTTTCTCTGGATCAGATTCTGCATTTCCAGATTTCTTGAGTGAACTAGAAATGAAAGATGAAAGACAAAATCTTCAAGTTAAATCATCTTCACTTCTCAGACTCATCACTACTCCCCCTTAGGATGGCAGAGATGAAGTCTTGTTCTCTTCTTACCATTTCTCCTCTGTTTCTCCAACTTCTGTCTTCACTTCTCTCCCAAGGTGAATTCATTCTCCCCTTACTTGAATTATCCAACCAATTTAATAGAGGTAACAACAGACATGGCATACATACAACATTAAACCATCGCAGATATAAAAAATGCAAACTATGACATGTTATGCATTTTAGAAAATACAGTTAATCCTATATACAAGAATTTTCTAAAATCAAATGGATCCAATCCAAGCATGTTGTTATATACCCCCTTTTCAACAATGGAGTAATCCTCTTCTAGTAAAAGTCTTTGTTAAACAATTCTCCCATTTGGATCTTGTTCAACACTTTTCCCTTTTTGGATCTACTTCTCCCTTTTTGGATCTTGTTCAACAGTTCGAACTGTTCAACACTTCTCCCCCTTAGTTGAGTAATCCTCTTCAGAATCCTTAATAATAGAAGAAATTTCATCCCCCTTAGTTGAGTAACATTATAAATCTGTAACAGATAATTGGGAATGGGATTTGGTAATTGTGCTAGTGTGTGATTTTCTTTTGTGTTTCTGACAAGTGTTTCGCTCATATACTCTCTAAGTGTTTCACTCATAGAATATATATTTTCACTCTTTCTCACTTGTGTTTCACTCTTTCCTCACAACACTATTTCTCTCTCTCAGTACGGATGACACAATCGTTTGTACCTACAAGAAAGATCACCATAGCCCCTTCAAGAGAGGTCACTGGTGGTGCAATGGGGTTTCGTAAATCCCCGTCCTCAATTGAATCTATAAAAACATTTGACTTTAAAAACTGAATTGCTTCAGGAATAGATTCAGTGAGTTGCTGATCATCTAAGATGATCTATTCCGTTAGGAATCCAGATATGTTCCATCTGGGGAGGGAGACAAGGATCTATAATGTAGCACATGATCCAAGTTTCCTCCTGACGCCTGTGAAGGCATGTTGATTCAGTCAGAATCATCAATCATCCTTCCTTCCTTGATATGGAAGTTTAGAATAATTGCTTCCGTCAAATCATCCTTAGTGTGTGACAATCCTTACAGTGCATTTGAATATATATATTTATGGTTTGCAGTGTTTGAGAGTGTCCAGATGAAGTTGACTCTTTACAAATGGCCTTGGCTGACAGGCCGAATTCAATAGACTCACTCTGTTGAGAGAATGAACCTAGTAACAGTTTTGCCATTTGCAAATCTATACCCTTTTGGGAGGATATAAATTAGTTAGCAGTTGCCTTGGTTTCAATTTCATATTCTAACTAGAGGCAGAGCTGCTGGAACACTCATAGATACTTCTCTTTTCTAGTGCACTAGAGGCACTTGCTCTCTCACCCTCTTTAGTTGATAAACTTTTCTTTTCAGGGGTTTAGTAGATGAAGTTGTATCTGTTTGAGTGTTTGTGGTTCTATGATCTGTGTTAGAGATTGTATGTTTTCAATCCCTTGATCTTGTCCTATAGCCACTGAGGGCTCAATATATCAATTGTATATATATATATATTTATACTAATTGATTAGATAATATATCAAGATCGAGATTACCTGCTTTTACCTCGAGTCGATTGCTCTTGTTCGACAGGACACAGATATGCTTTTATTATTAGTGACTTTCAGATAAACAATATATATTATCACTAACAACAAAAATCATAATTAATTGCAATGAAACAATAACAAACTATCAAAATATGATAATTAATAATAATTTTAAAAAGCAAGTAATTATGCTCCTAATATCTCATCGTATTAAAACTATGAAACTAATAAACGAGGAATTGCTTCAATTCATAATTTTAATAAGATAAAATACTCTTGCTAAATACTAAATAATCTTAGGAATGAAAATTAGCATTTAACTTCATACATTATATCAGAGATATATGTAAGTTCGAGAATGTAGATGTAAAGAAATTCACAAGTTCTTTAAATATTGACATTTAATACTTATGATTCTTAGAACAATTTCTCGTAGACAAAAATAAAATTTTAAAAATAAAATGAAATAAACTAAAAATAAATAAAAATATGCCAATTTAATAGAAAAAAAATAAATATGCCAATTGTTGATACCAATTGTTGAAAAAAAATATTATTATAGCGCATGATACGAAATTTTCTTTAAGATACATGTCCCTTAATAAAACGCGGGAAAGTTGTATCTGAGAAGAAAGTTTCTATCACTTATGAATTTCCTATAAGACAAATTTCCCATAATAAAAAGCGAGAATTTGTACCAAAGAAGAAATTCAATTCTCTTAAGAAAAATATATATATTTATTTACAGTATGAATGCCAATTAAATAAAACTGTACAAAACAAAAAATGTTGCATGTACTTCTCACTGTGCACGCCTTGCAATGTGTTCCTAGAATTTATCTATTTAGGCTTACCATCAGCGTGAATGCCGGTGGTGTGCTTGACTCATTACAAAGTGCTCTAGCTGACGAGCAAATTTCAATGGATTCATCCTGTAGAGAGAATGATTCCAGAGACAGTTTTATTGCCTTTTCAGCTCTGCATCCTTTTGAGAAGATGCAGATGAGCCTACAGTTACCTCAGTTATATACTCATTTTCTTCTCTGGAGGTAGAGCTGTGGGTGCACTTCCGACATCATCCTTATTTGCTGCATCAAGTGCAGTATCTCCCTTATCAACCTCTAACTTACATGAGTTCCTTATATCTCCAGGGGTTAATACATGGAAGTGGATGAATTGGTGTTTGGTACTATGGCCTGGGTAAGAGATTGATAGGTTTTCAACCTCTTGGCCAGTTTCTAAAGCCACTAGGGGCTAACAGGAAAGAACCAATCGAGATAAAAAGATAATCACCTTAACATTCCAAAACATATTTTTCATCCCAAGGAGAAGGAAAAATATAATAAGGAATGGTAATAGATTGCATTAAAGTACTTTTAGTAAAAAGAGTTTTGTCAGAACTAAAGATTTATCAATTAAAAGCAAGATACGAAATTTCCTTTAAGATACATATCCCATAATAAAACGCGGGAAAGTTGTATCAGAGAAGAAAGTTTATATCCTTTATGAATTTCCTATAAGGCAAACTTCCCATTATAAAACGCGGGAGTTTAAACCAAAGAAGAAATTCAACTCTCTTACCAAATTATATCTCGATAAAATGACTCTTTTCCTTTATACCTTATTACTGTACTATTTGAAAATAGTTTTGCAAACCATCCTTATCAGATAGAGGACTATGATTTTCCGACTCATAAAGCAATTACGATATTCATCATTTTCGTCCACCTGATATTATCCCTAACTTAAAATAGAAAATTTTATTACAATAGGGGTGGATGTATTCTTAGCAATACAGTATAAGGCCTTCAAAGCAACAACCACTGTTTAAGTACTTTGAATCAATGTGCAATAAACATTGATACAAGTGTTTAAAAACAAATCATTTTACAAATGGTTGATACCTCGAAGTAAAAACAATTTTGGAAATATTTCCAAGTATATAAAATATTGAGAATTTTATATACACATAACTCAGAAAGTATTTCCGTTAATTTCAATATTAGTGTTTTTGAAATATGCATTGATTACTTAGATCAGTAATTCTAAATAATGTCACTAATATTAAAAGTGTCACAAATATTTGTAACAAAACATTTAAAAACATCAGAGAAAAATATCAAAACAATTAAGTAAGATATCATTAACTGATACTCATTAAATATTTATCATACAAACAATTATGCTGCATATTATTTTAATTCATTTAAATCATGAGACTGATCTGACATCGAATTGTCTGACATCATAATTTAAATCAATTAAGATAATATACAAACTTATGCTAGAACACCTAATTACCACATATGCATATAATATTGTAAACATGATAATTAAAGTAGTAGCAATAAGTATGAGGTTCTGGATTTCAGATAAATTCACAAGTCCTTTAAATATGAAAATTTTAATACTTGTGAACTCATTTAAGAATTCTTTGCAGATGAGATTTCCAACAAATATGCACATACATAATATCTCAACTTTACTAACCAACTTAGACAAAATGAATTTATCAAGCTGTTTAGCAAATATCTGCAAGTTATTCTACTAAGGACTACTCTCAATATAAATGATACCTGGTGTCCATGCGCTTGTTCCGTGAGTGGTGAAGATATTATTCAGCAGAGTTGATGGAGTTTGACAGCTTCTAGTAATTACCTCCCTGTCTTTCTTTCAACCTGCATTATCTATATCTATATAGCCAATTAGGTTAAACATAGTATCTTTAGGGTACCTGATTCTTAGAATTGGTAATCCCTTAAGATATCTAACAATTCATATCTTAGCTATAAGATTAGATTCTCTAGTATCCACGTGGAAACTTACACATAGGCATATTGAGAATAAAATATATGGTCTTTATGCACAGTAGACCCACATATAATATAACCATGGTATACTTGCACTAAACATTATGTGTGTGTGCCTTGTATAAAGAGATATGTGTATAATGACTCTAATATAAAATCATTTTCAAGTAATTAGCAGTTAGAGTGTCATACCATGTCCTTGACAATTGCTTGATCTCTTACCTCCATCATAGAGAGCTTTGTGAAGAGAATGATATACAAATTCCAGTGGATAAGAAACTTCAAAGTCCAGGAGTGTTGTACATCAACTTGTTCAGCCCTAATAGTATCAAGTCTCGTCACTGGTGCTTTAGTTAGATCTTGAAAGTCCGAAAATTCTGTTTCCATCATCGTCGATACCTTCTGTAGCAACCAGTTTGGCTTTGTCCCTCATAACAATGCCAAATTTCATCCAGTCTCTGAAAACCCTTACAGTACCAATTACAACTTTGTCTTGTGGCCTGGGTTCCAGATTCAGTAGATTCTGCCTTCGAAATGATTGAGATCATCTTGCATTGCAATCACTCAATCTGGATCAATCAGTGCTTCTTCAATCTTCTTTAGGATTCCATGTGTTTAACAATTGTTCTTTCCCGAAGAGTAACCATTTACTTTGCATAGCACTTCTAGTCTTTACTCAGGTATCCAGATCACTAAGAACTAGACTCCAGGAATGACTTTGACTCCAAACCCTTTGTCTCGGCAGATATGTTCTTAATGTATTCCTTTGATCTTCATTGTGTTAAGTACGACTAGTAGATCCTTCTTTTATTTACTCCCCCTGAGTTGCTGCTAGGATGTGTTGAAGATCCTTTACCTTGTTTAGTGGATTATGTTAAAGTCCATGAGTTGTGTAGATTCACTACCATTTCCACTACTAGGATCTGAATCATCATCATTAACATTGATTCCTTCTGCAACCTCAGTTTCATCATAAATATCTGAATATGACTCTGACTAGATGTCAAGCTTCACAGATTCAGAATAGACTTTTATTTTAATGCTCGGGAGCTTGGTGTAATAGGACGACACATTCAGACTTTCAATCACCTTCTGGTTTTACATCACATCTTACTTTGAAAGCTTTTGACTTCAATGAGTAGCCGAGGAAAATTGTTCCATGAGCCTTAATTTCAAACTTATCAAGATGCTCATATAAATCTTCAATAAATATCAATTTCCTCCAAACACACGAAAGAGCTTCAGTGTTTGCTTCTGGTTGGCCATTAACTCATATGATGTCTTTTCACGATCTTGTTGAATGAAGAAGCATGAAAGGCTGTATGTATAGACCTATATGTAACATAGGGTTATAACTCAACACAAGAACAGGACGTGTAAATAATATGAAGTTATCACCAGAATCAGGAAGACATGAAGACTTGGTAAAGACAAAGGATAAAGAAGAAATCTACAGACTTGAAGCATTAGCTCACTGGAAGAAGTTCATTAATATGTTCATGCCTCAGTGAAGAATAAAGGTTGAAGTATTCAAGGATGTGGAAGCAGTGAAGCAGTTGTCAGAGTACCAGAAAGATTCTAGTGATCCAAATCTGCAAATTAGTCAAGCAATGAATTGCAGAGCTCAAGTACAGGAATCGAGAAGATAGAATATACGGCAAATACAAAGAATCAAAATATTAGATGGAATCTTGGAGTCTATTATAGATTGCTGGAGGAAGTTCATTCATATGTTCAGACTTCAGTGAAGGATAAAGTTCGAAGATGTTCAGGGTTTCAGATATGTTTATGGTTCAGCATAAGTGCCAGAGGATTCCAATGTACTTACAATAGAAGCACTTCTTAACAGCTAGAGAAACAGGGCCAATTGAATAGTCAAGAAGATGTGAAGATCAAGTTCGTGTTAGTCGTTTGTGAACCAGACCAGTCGCACTAAACGTCAGCACAAAAGGAATTGAAAATTGCATCAATGTTAGAAAAGAATTGGCTGTATAACCGTTGTGTGCTAAAGCTCGGAGAAAATCAAGTTCAAGTAGTAAAGGTAAATTTATTAACTTGGTTGCAGTGAAAAGAAATATTACAGAGCTTTGAATCGTTGGAAAAACGGCTGAGGTGAATTACCGACAGTTGGTTTTAGCTGTTTGGCTGTTTTGTCTTATTTCCGACGGTTGGGTTTCCTGTTTGGCTATTTTGTCTTATTTACTGATGGTTAGCCAAATCAGTCAACGGTTATCATTTTGGATAAATTATTATTTCAAATCACTCGACGGTTATGCATTTTGAGTCGATAGTTATTGGGTTCGACTGTTTCGTCTCGACGGTTACAGCATCTCGATAGTTAAGGAACTCAGATAAATATCCAGATTATTTATTCCATCGACGGTTAAGTCTCGATAGTTATGGCACTTCGATAGTTGAGGTTTAAGATTGTTTAATCTACAGCCAGTCACAGCATGCCACCTATCATTGATATCCTTGAGCAGAATTGTATTAAGTGATTTATTTCAGTCTCGATGGTTATCAACAGACTCACCGATGGTTATAAATAAAATGTCTCGACGGTTGTTAATTCAAGAAGTGAGAAGCAGCTCAGTTACTTGGACCACATGAAGCCACGTAGCTGTACTGAAAAAGTCTACACATAAATTGAAGCAGAGCCATTCATTTGAGTCAGTCTTCTGCAACACAACAAAAATAACCAGAGAGAGAGAAGGCAAGCCGGAGAGGAGAGAACAGTCAGAAAATCTATACCTCCTCACCGGAGATGTATCAGTGGTCGGTTCCTTAACGGAAAATGTTCAGGGCCACTATATATCACTCTCTACGGTCTTAGTTTCCTTTGTACTGATTTAGAAATACTTGTATAGGAAATTGAGAGTTACGTTTTTGTTAAGTAGCGAAGAACTTGTTCTTCGGACCGGATTTGTTGACCGGGTGTAGCAACCTCAGGGTTTATATTTATCAAATGATATATTCCCCGAATCTTGTGTTATTTATTTTCCTACTGATTTTCTAGAACAGAACTGATTAATCCTAAACACAGAAAATTAGTAAACAGCTCCGTAAACACTATTCACCTCAAGAACACGAGCCCACTAACCGAACTCTAAATTATTTATCCGCAAAAGATTCGAAAGAATTTTTTGATTTAGTGAGTATCGTATTCAACCCCCCTTCTACGATCCTAACAATTGGTATCAGAGCTCACTGATTGATATACAAATCAAGATCCATTAGCTCAGTGAAGCTCGCTAGGCCGAAGCTGTTTGAACTCAGAAGGAGGCCTTGTTAAATAAGTTTAATTATAAACTTTTAATAAGTTTATTTTATAAACTTTATAAACTTTATTTTATAAATTTTTATTAGTTTATATTATAAATTTAAATTAGTTTATTTTGTAAATTTAATATTAAATTTATTTTATAAACTTTTATAAAATTTGTTTTATAAACTTTTATAAGTTTATATTATAAATTTTAATTAGTTTATTTTATAAACTTAATATTAAATTTATTTTATAAACTTTTATAAAATCTGTTTTATAAACTTTTATTAGTTTATTTGATAAATTTTAATTAGCTTATTTGATAAATTTTATAAAAGATTTTTTTTAAACGATTTAATCTGGTCCATTTCTCACTCGGCCATGTTGATTTCAATATGTACACATGATTTACTTGGCCAATACTCAGCCAACTGCACGCGCGTGTTCATGCTCCGATGGTTATGTTGTTTGATCAGTTCACGCGCGGGAAAAGAAAAGCAATTGTCCGATAGTTACTAACTATCGACACGTCCCCGATAGTTACTAACTATCGGAGCCGCATTCTGAAATTTTTTATTTTTGATTTATTATGTTTTAAAAAATTTAAAATTCTTAACTTTAAATTTTTCTTAAATATTAATTTACGATTTATTTAATTTTTAAGAAAATTTGAAATTCTTGAAAATTAAATTTTTCTGTAAATATTTATTTTTGATTAATTTATTTTTTAAGAAAATTGAATTTTTTGGAAATTTAATTTTTTCTTAAATATTAAATTAAAGGTGTCGAAGCTGCTTGGACGTCGCAGAGTGTTCATTTTTGAATTGCGTCTCAGAAAAAGATATTTGCCCCTGGAGTAATTTTTGTTTCCGGAATAAAAATTGACCAGTGTTTATTAAACTCTGAAACATGATCATATAGTATTTTTACTGTGTAATCATGTCTTAGGTATTAATATTGGCGAAGTTTCTTTTTGAGGAAAAATGTGAATCATTAGTGTTACTCTTGGACATAAGCGCCTCAGATGCTATTTTGGCCTACTTAACGTTTTGAAACTCTAATATCTATTTTAGATTTATTTATTTTTCCAGAAAATTTAATATTCTTGTTAATTAAATTTTTCTTTAATATTAATTTACAATATTTTAATTTTTAAGAAAATTCAAAATTCTTGAAAATTAAGTTCTGTAAATTTTTATTTTTGTTTAATTTATTTTCTAAGAAAATTTAAAATTCTGTAAATTTAAAATTTTCTTAAGTACTTATTCGAGGATGTTCAGAAGTTAGTAGTTGAAGATTTTTACGGGTTATTGAAGATAATGAAGATCGACTGAAGATTATCCAAAGAAGTTGATTCTGGTTATGAAAAGATTATTTGGGTACAGTTTTTAGTTGGTTTGAGTTGAATTTGAAGATGAAAAATCTTAGGGGTTTAAGTAGTGTGAAGGAGAACAAACCGGACATCCTAGCATCTCAGTACAGAAGCCTTAAAGATTATTCTACAGAGAGATTACAGGAAGTTCGTGCTAACACTGCAGATCATCTGGAACACAGGATTACAGCCAACAGGATTCTAAGGATATAACCACATTATCTTTAGAAGATCTATATGTTGTGCTGAAGGCCTATGAACTAGAACAAGAGCTGAAGAAGATAATATTTGGTAAAGCAGGTTGTTGGCATATCCACTGTATTTGTGACCCAGGAACCAAATTGATTGAAGTCAAGGTTGAGAACCTCTGAACAGAAACGAATTGATCCTAGAAGCTGAATTGAAGATGTTGTAGCTCGAGGTAGTGGTCAAGGTGTTGCATGAATTTGACACTTTGGAATGTCTTGAGAACTGGACTGCAAGTCAAGCCTGCAGGGCAACAGGAAGTTCAGTGACATCAGATTCAGACGGAATCCCAATTCTAAATCTAAGGTCCTTACCTATAGATTCCATAAAGGAGATTTTCAAGATCAGTTAAAGAGGCGGTTGCAAGACAGGGATGGTTTATATTTGAAAGACAAGATCAGGAGTTTGCTACACAGTTTGAAGAAGCCTGTACAAGCAAAATATGACAGACACTATGTTGGGTTGTAGCAGGAATCTCAAACATTAGTGAGGATGCAACAAGGGAAAGCATTTATTGATGAAGTTAAATGCAAGGCTGATTCTATCAGTGACAGTGATGAACCAAATGAATATCTGGCATCAATGACCAACACTGGAGATGAATCACTAAGCACTTCACAGGTACACTTATTAACTAGTATATCTTTATCTAATTCATAATTGTATGATTATTATGTTTTGAAATGTATTAGACTCGTGTCAGCATGTTAGCATCTTAGAACTTAAATGCTTAATTGATTGCTAAGAATAAGATTTCATGCTTAGTTATATGAGTTTAGTGAGTACATTTCATACTTGATTTTCTATGCAGTAAAATGAATATCTAGAATTAGATAGGGTGTTCTAGACGGTTAGGTGTATCCCTAAAACATTTGTCTGAAACTTGATTTAAATCTTCTGTGATTTAATACCTCTGCTAATGTTGTGAAAATTGCTAATAAACAAACAGGTCATAGATCATATATTTCATATTTGTTCTTATAAATGACTTGATAAGTATATGTGGAATTTGATATTGCTTATAATGTTTTATTCAAATATTCTGCATATTCTTAAATTGTTTATGTGCTTATTTTCACATGATTTGCTTGCACTCACATAGTTGCACTTAAATGTCATATTAGATCATGTATTGCTTGTTAGGGATAAGATGGTAGAATTATCTAAGTTGTCAGTAACATTTGTAGATTCAAGGTTTAATCTAAAACTGACTTAGGTAATTAGAGATAGTTAAAAATGTTAGACAACGACAGAAATGAACTAGACAGAATTAGTAATTAATTTGTTAGTTCTTCTATCCATGTGCTTTTATGCATATTGAAGCTGTTGTTATCTCTGATAATATCTCTAACCCATCTGGACTCAATTAAAATTGAGCACCAAGAAGCTTAATCATTTGTGATTGCAGAGTATGTAACTAAAGACAAAAGTTATGTGACTTCGTGACATTTAATGTTCGAGGCATATGATTAAGATTAAAGCTCTGACATCACAGTTGGTTGAGAAGGCCTCCCCAATGGTAACCTTTGGAGATGACAGCAAAGGATGTACAAGGGATATGGCTATCATGATTTAAGAACTGTTATCAGTGGAAACATCTTTCTTGTGGAAGGACTTAAGCACTATCTACAGGGCACTAGGGAATTCTTTGTCAAGGGTTTTCTGGAATAGCATTGAAAAGTAAAAGTGTTTGATCTCAAACAAGAAGGTTGGCAGCTCACTCAACTGAGAGTGAGGAAATTTGTTCGTAGCTAACATGGAGTTTATATGCAAAGGTGAAGTGAACTTTTCAGTAAAGCTTCATCAGTAAAGAGTTGGCTATGGCACATGAAGCTCTCACTCTTGATGATCAAGACAATGGATTCTCTGATAAAGATGAAATTGGTGAGAGGACTGCTTCTAATGGAATTCTGTCAAGAAGGACATTTTGAAGTATGTCACATAGGGAAGTCAATGAAAACATCACACTGAAGCAAATTATGTCATGGAAGAAATATGCTTAGTGGTGATTGATGACAACCCTAGTTACAAGTTGGTGATGTTCGTGCATTCAACAGACAAAATGTCACAGATGGTAATTGATCAAATCAGGTAGATCAAGTTGGAAGCAAAGTAAGCTGTGAGAACTTTAAAGTCAGATAGTGGAACTGAATTTCGCGAATGAAGTTCTAAATGAAGTCTGCACTTATAAAGGTACTTTGAAGCTGAAGCAATTAATACAGCATGCTGCTTTATTCAACAAGATCATGAAAAGACATCATATGAGTTAATGGCCAACCAGAAGCAAACACTGAAGCTCTTTCGTGTGTTTGGAGGAAATTGATATTTACTGAAGACATATATGAGTATCTTGACAAGAAGTTAAGACTTAAGGAACAATTTTCCTCGGCTACTCATTAATGATGAAAAACCAGAAGGTGATTAAAAGTCTGAATGTATCGACCTACTACACCAAGCTCCCAAGCATTCAAATGAAAGACTATTCTGAATCTTTGAAGTTTGACATCCCGTCAGAGTCAAATTCAGATACTGATGTTGAAACTAAGGTTGCAGAAGGTAACAATGATAATGATGTTGATTCAGATCCTATTAGTGGAAATGGTAGTGAAACTACACAACTCGTGGACTTTAACAGAATCCACTGAAAAAGGTGAAGGGTCTTCAACACATCCTAACAGCAACTCAGGGGGAGCAAAATAAAAGAATGATCTACTAGTCGTACTCAACACAATGAAGATCAAAGGAATACATCAAGAACATATCTGCCGAGACAAAGGGTTTGAAGTCAAAGTCATTCCTAGAGTCTAGTTCTTAGTAAATCGGATTATTGAGTAAAGGCTAGAAGTGCTAATCAAAATGAACATATATTTTTCGGGACCCAACAATCAACATTTGGTATCCCAAGGAATAGTGAAGATGCACTGAATGATTCAGATTGAGTGATTGCAAATGCAAGGTGATCTCAATCAGTTCGAAGGCAGAATCTACTGAAGCTGGAACCCAGACCACAAGACGAAGCTGAAATTGGTACAGTAAGGGTTCTCAGAAACTGGATAATTATTGGCATTGTTATGAGGGACAAAGCCAAACTGGTTGCTACAGGTTAATATCAAGTAGAAGGTATCGATGATGATGGAAACAGAATCTTTGGGACTTTCAAGATCTAACAGCAAGCAACAGAGACGAGACTTGATCCTCTTAGGACCTAACAATTGGGCCTAACAAGATAAGGACCTAACAGAGTTAGGGATTCAAGCAAATTGTCAAGGACATGGTATGACACTCTAACTAGTAATTACTTGAAAATGATTTTATATTAGAGTAGTTATACACATATATCTCTCTAAATTACAAAGCACACACAATGTAATATATGTGCTAGTATACCATGATTATATTATATGTGAGTCTACTAACGAAAACTTTGGCAAGAGTTTATTGCTAAGTTAATGCAGAGTAGGTACAACATGAGCATGTTGGAAGAGTGCAATTCTTTTTAGATTACAATTAATTCAAAAGAATAATGGCAATTAAAGTAAGTCAAGGATCTTTTGGAGATGCGCAATTTGGAAGATTCTAGACCTGCCAAGACTTCTTGCCAACAGACCACTAAGCTTGATCAGTGCACATCAGGTATATGAACTGAAGTGACAAGCTATCGAGGTAATCAGCTCATTACTTATTCAAGTGCATAAAGACCATATATTTTATTCTCGATATGCCTATGTGCAAGTTTCCAAGTGGATACTAGAGAATCTTATCTTATAGCTAAGTTATGAATTGTTAGATATCTTAGGGGATCACCAATTCTTAGAATCTGGAACCCTAAAGATACTAGGTTTAACCTAATTGGCTATATAGATATAGATAATGCAAGTTGTAAGAAAGACAGGGAAGTCATTCCTAGAAGCTGTCAATTTATTCCAACAACTCTGTTGATCTCTCCACACCACTTAAGGAACAAGCTCATGGACACCAGGTATCATTTCTTTCGAGATTGTCCTTAGTAGAATAACTTGCAGATATTTGTTAAACAACTTGATAAATTTATTTTATCTAAGTTGGTTAGTAAACTTGGGATATTATTTATGTGCATATTTGTTGGAAATCCCATCTGCAAGGAATTCTCGAATGAGTTCACAAGTATTAAATTTCCATATTTAAAGGACTTGTGAATTTATTTTAAATCCAGCACCTCATGCTTATTGTTATTAGTTTAATTATCATGCTTACAATGCAATATACATAAGTGGTAGTTAAATTATTTAGCATAAAGTTAGAAGCATAATTATTTGCATGTTAAATATTTAATAAGTATTAGTCAATGATATCTTGCTTAATTGCTCTGATATTTTGCTCTGATATTCTTAAATATTTTGTTACAAATAATTGTGATACTTTTGATATTAGTGACAGTATTTAGAATTTCTGTTCTAAGTAATTAATGCATATTTCAAAACTCACTAATATTAGAAGACGGAGTATTTTCTAAGTTATGTGTATAAAATTCTCAATATTTTATATACTTAGAAAATATTTCTAAATTTGTTTTTGTTGCGAGAAGTTGCAATTAGGAACACAAGTGTTAAATGTCTATATTTAAAGGACTTGTGAATTTCTATTCAACTATTTTCTCGAGCTTACATATATCAATAATAATTGTTATGAGTATAATAGTAATATGCTAGAGTGACAATTATTAGATATAGTGTAGGAAGTTAGATGCTAATATTCAATCTTATGAATATTTTAGTATTTAGCGAAATTATTTTATCCTATTAAAATTATGGATTGAAGCAATTCAATGATTATCAGTTTCATAATTTTGATTTGATAAAATATAAGAAGCACAATTTCTTGCATCTTGAAATTATTGATAAATATCAAATAATTGGTATCAGTGTGTAATTAATTGTGATATTTTTAATATTAGTGATAATACAAGTTGTATATCTGAAATCACTAATAATAAAAATATGCCTTAATGCTTATTGTTCTAGTAAATGATTGCCATGTTTAGTTAATATATATATGCATGTGATTGGCAATTGCTTAGTGCAACATAAGTATTTAATTTATTTTGATTTGTTTAAATCATGATGATATAAAACAATTCAGTGATCTATTGGTTCCATGATTTAAGTATATTAAAATAAATTAGAAGCATAATTATTCGTAATATAAATATTCTATTTTATTACTTTGTGATAATTGAATAATATTTTATTACAAAATAATTGTGATATATTAATACTAATGGATTTGCTTAGTCTTTATTCTAAGTAAATATTGGTTTTTGAAAAAGCCGTTAGTATTAGTATATTTAGTTTTCTTTCTTAGAGTGATTCCTGAATGTATTTAAAAGAAATTTTTGTCTATTTCTTTTTCAAAATGTTTTATGCAAAGATACATTCATTTTTTATCAGCTTAGATAAGAAAACTTCAAAATTCTTTTTCAAAACTTCTCTTTTGAAAATCATTTGATTTACAGCCCTACTTTGATTTCTAAATCCTAGGGTGTGAATTAAACTTTTCTTGAGGATAATCTTTCTTTAAATCTCAAAATATTTTATCCTCTCTCCAAAGCTGGTTTTAAATGCTATATTTTCAAAATCGTTTTCTCTCTTAATTTTTCTTTTTAAAGTGGCAGAAACTTTGTGACTGCTATTTTATTTGGAAAAATAGTTTTAACTTCGAGGTATTAACCATTTGTAAAATGATTTGTTTTTAAATACTTGTGTCAATGTATGTTTCACATTGATTCTGAGTAACTAAACAATGGTTGTTGCTTTGAAGGCCTAGTACTGTATTGTTAAGCATTCATTCAACCCCAATTGTCATGTTTTTATTTTAAGTCGGGGATACTATCAGGTGGACAAAAATGATGAAAATCATAATTGCATTATGAGTCGGAAAATCATTGTCTTCTATCTGATAAAGATGTTTTGCAAAGATGTTTTTAAAACATACAGTGCTTAGGTTTTAAAGGAAAAGAGTCATTTTATTAAGATTTAATTTGGTAGAAGAGTTGAATTTCTTCTTTGGTGTAAATTCCCGCGTTTTAGTATGGGAAGTTTGCCTTATAAGAAATTCATAAGGGATAGACTTTTTCTCTGATACACATTCCCGCATTTTATTATGGGATAAGTATCTTAAAGAAAATTTCTATTGGTATCATGTTCTTAAATGATAAATCTTTAGAACCGATAAAACTCTTTTACTAAAAGTGCTTTAATGCAATCCATTACCATTCCTTCTTATATTTTTCCTTCTCTTTGAGATGAAAAATATGTTTTGGAATGTTAAGGTGATTATCTTTTAATTTTAATTGATTTTATCCGTTTAGCCCCCAGTGGCTACAGAAGCTGGCCAGGAGGTTGAAAACCCATCAATCTCTTACCCAGGCCTTAATACCAAACACTCATTCATCCACTTCCATATATTAACCCTTAGAGATATAAGGAACAAATGTTACCTAGAGGTTGATAAGGGAGAAACTGCACTTATGCAGCAAATAAGGATGAAGTCGGAAGTGCACCCACAGCTCTACCTCCAGAGAAGAAAAGTAGTATACTAACTGAGGTATCTGTAAGCTCATCTGCATCTTCTCAAAAGGATGCAGAGCTGAAAAGGCAATAAAACTGTCTCTGGAATCATTCTCTCAACAGGGTGAGTCCATTGAAATTCACTCGTCAGCCAGAGCATCTTGTAATGAGTCAAGCACACCACTAGCGCTCACGCTGATGGTAAGCCTAAATAGATAAATTCTAGGAACACATTGCAAGACGTGCACAGTGAGAGGTATAGGCATGTTAACAAATTACCCGTCACAGGGTTACGAGGGAAACGTAGACTCTAATTTGCCATTCATTACATTGTCTACTACGTTGACCCTTCTGGAAGGAACATTTCCAGATCCTGAAAAGGAATGTCCACCTCCCGTTTACGGAGAAGGTGTGAGGCAACTCCTTGATAGAACAAGGCAGGATTCCCTAAAAGTTTTAAAATCTTGGGATAACCCATCTCAAAGAGGTGAGGCTCCACTAGACAGTGATTTAGCAAACGCTATTGAGTCTGGTGCTGAGACAGTGCTTATGCATGATAGATCAATAACACCTCACTGAGACAATTCTCCACTTGATAGTGATTCAGTTCATTCTGATGAATCAGGTGATGAGAATAATGAATTGACGGATTTCACTTGCAGGTACAGAAGGCTATATTTGGAATGCAGAGTGAAAGTGAGAGAGAGAAACACTTAAGTGAAAGTGAGGGAGAGATACACTTGAGTGAGAGATAGGGAGAGAAAGAGTGAAACACTTAAAATGCTCGATACTAAAGTGTAAACACCAACAGAACGTAGTAGAAGTGAGGAAACCATAAGCCAAACACTTACCCTTGCTACTTGCTACTTCTGAAAGAAAAGCTACTATATTTTTCCCGATCAATGACAGACGAGAACCTTCTTTGGAAGACAAACCATTCAAAAGTGGGCCATTGGAGGATTCCTCAACTAAGGGGGAGAAGTTATAGGAAGAAAAAGGAGAAGTTAATAAAGTCTTATCTTCGTATCCTTGGGAAAAGTTAATATCCTAAAGGGGTTCGTATCCTGGATCCTTAAGGGAAGATCTTTAGAAAAAGGGGTTCATATCCTTGGAAGAAGTTAATATCCTTAGGGGGAGATTTTAGACAAGAAAAAGAAGAAAATCTTATCTTCTGATCTTGAGGGGAAACAACATAATATGGGAGAATCAAGAAACTGTATCCTATACTTGAAAGGAGATATCAGTAGAGGATTCCTCATCCAAGTGGGATGTACAGAAAAGAATTGACATTTCCATTGATCATCTAAAGGGGAGAAGAAGATAAAGAAGAAGAATTATATTCTCAGGGGGAGAACATTATTTGAGCAATGTTCTATATTTTATTGAAGATGTTCCCAGGAATTTTGATTCTTATCAAGCTCAGTTTATGATAAGTTCTTTATAGCTCAAGTTATGAAGGATTTTGAAGCAGAGAAAAGCTCAAACACAGAGGAATGAAGATGATATCTATTGAAGATGCGTTCAGTGCTAAAGGAACACTCATTTTCTATTTCTCTTTACTTTATAGAAATCTGGAAATGTATTATATGATCTAGAACCCAAGTAGTATTATTTACAAGTCTAGAGCATTAATATTTTCTTGTAGTTAGTTGAGTTATCCTCTAGGGATTTGCTTGTTAATCTCTACCAAACAAATAGGGGGAGATTGAAAGGCTGTATGTATAGACCTATATGTAACATAGGGTTATAACTCAACACAAGAACAGGACGTGTAAATAATATGAAGTTATCACCAGAATCAGGAAGACATGAAGACTTGGTAAAGACAAAGGATAAAGAAGAAATCTACAGACTTGAAGCATTAGCTCACTGGAAGAAGTTCATTAATATGTTCATGCCTCAGTGAAGAATAAAGGTTGAAGTATTCAAGGATGTGGAAGCAGTGAAGCAGTTGTCAGAGTACCAGAAAGATTCTAGTGATCCAAATCTGCAAATTAGTCAAGCAATGAATTGCAGAGCTCAAGTACAGGAATCGAGAAGATAGAATATACGGCAAATACAAAGAATCAAAATATTAGATGGAATCTTGGAGTCTATTATAGATTGCTGGAGGAAGTTCATTCATATGTTCAGACTTCAGTGAAGGATAAAGTTCGAAGATGTTCAGGGTTTCAGATATGTTTATGGTTCAGCATAAGTGCCAGAGGATTCCAATGTACTTACAATAGAAGCACTTCTTAACAGCTAGAGAAACAGGGCCAATTGAATAGTCAAGAAGATGTGAAGATCAAGTTCGTGTTAGTCGTTTGTGAACCAGACCAGTCGCACTAAACGTCAGCACAAAAGGAATTGAAAATTGCATCAATGTTAGAAAAGAATTGGCTGTATAACCGTTGTGTGCTAAAGCTCGGAGAAAATCAAGTTCAAGTAGTAAAGGTAAATTTATTAACTTGGTTGCAGTGAAAAGAAATATTACAGAGCTTTGAATCGTTGGAAAAACGGCTGAGGTGAATTACCGACAGTTGGTTTTAGCTGTTTGGCTGTTTTGTCTTATTTCCGACGGTTGGGTTTCCTGTTTGGCTATTTTGTCTTATTTACTGATGGTTAGCCAAATCAGTCGACGGTTATCATTTTGGATAAATTATTATTTCAAATCACTCGACGGTTATGCATTTTGAGTCGATAGTTATTGGGTTCGACTGTTTCGTCTCGACGGTTACAGCATCTCGATAGTTAAGGAACTCAGATAAATATCCAGATTATTTATTCCATCGATGGTTAAGTCTCGATAGTTATGGCACTTCGATAGTTGAGGTTTAAGATTGTTTAATCTACAGCCAGTCACAGCATGCCACCTATCATTGATATCCTTGAGCAGAATTGTATTAAGTGATTTATTTCAGTCTCGATGGTTATCAACAGACTCACCGATGGTTATAAATAAAATGTCTCGACGGTTGTTAATTCAAGAAGTGAGAAGCAGCTCAGTTACTTGGACCACATGAAGCCACGTAGCTGTACTGAAAAAGTCTACACATAAATTGAAGCAGAGCCATTCATTTGAGTCAGTCTTCTGCAACACAACAAAAATAACCAGAGAGAGAGAAGGCAAGCCGGAGAGGAGAGAACAGTCAGAAAATCTATACCTCCTCACCGGAGATGTATCAGTGGTCGGTTCCTTAACGGAAAATGTTCAAGGCCACTATATATCACTCTCTACGGTCTTAGTTTCCTTTGTACTGATTTAGAAATACTTGTATAGGAAATTGAGAGTTACGTTTTTGTTAAGTAGCGAAGAACTTGTTCTTCGGACCGGATTTGTTGACCGGGTGTAGCAACCTCAGGGTTTATATTTATCAAATGATATATTCCCCGAATCTTGTGTTATTTATTTTCCTACTGATTTTCTAGAACCGAACTGATTAATCCTAAACACAGAAAATTAGTAAACAGCTCCGTAAACACTATTCACCTCAAGAACACGAGCCCACTAACCGAACTCTAAATTATTTATCCGCAAAAGATTCGAAAGAATTTTTTGATTTAGTGAGTATCGTATTCAACCCCCCTTCTACGATACTTCCGGGGCCTAACAAAGCATGTTATGTTAATCGCTTCAACTTCAAAGTACTTTGCTTCCAACTTGATCTGCTTGATGTGATCAATCACCATATGTGATATATTATCTGTTGAATGCACGAACATCACCAATTCACTCTCAGTTGAGTGATCTTCCATCTTTCTTGCTTGAAATCAAACACTTTTCTATTTCAATGCTTTTCCAGAAAACCTTTGACAAAGAATTCTCTAGTGCCCTATAGATAGTGCTTAGTGCTTAAGTCCGTCGACAAGAAAGATGCTTCCACTGATGACAGTTCTTAAATCATGATAGCCATATCCCTTGTACATCCTTTGCTGTCATCTCCAAAGGTTACCATCGGGGAGGCCTTCTCAATCAACTGTGATAGTAGAGCTTCAATGCTAGTAATATGCCTCGAACAATAAATGTCACGAAATCACATAACTTTTGACTTTTATTTCATACTCTGCAATCACAAATGATTAAGTTTCTTGGTACTCAACATCAATTGAGTCCAGATGGGTTAGAGATATTACTTTCAACAGTGGTAACAACAGCTTCAACCTTAACATGCACAAACTTATCTTTGACTGATCACTTCTCATTCACAGCAGCCTTGACAAGGTAGTCTTAAGGCTATGAGATTTGTGATTCCAACCTATCTTAAGGTGGACTAACAGTCTTTACCCTATTGTGATTCTTACAGATGCTTTGCCTAAGATTATGCAAGTCCTAAGATATGCATTTTCAGATTTAAACGAACAAGCATGAAAAATAAGAGCACATGGTAAACATTCAGCTTCAATGCATTATAGATAAGAATTATGCATTTCAGGCATGTTATGCATATTAGAAAATTCAGTACTATCTACTTTAACCATTCTACATAAGTGTAACAGGTGTTCAGCAGATTTACAGATATTCAATAATTTTCTAAAAGCACATGGAATAGACAAACTAACAATTTAATTACTAATTCTGTCTAATCCATTTCTGTTGTTGTCTAACATTTTAATTATCTCTAATTACCTAAGTCAGTTTTAGATTAAGCCTCGAATCTACAAATTTTACTGACTACATAGATAATTCTACCATCTCTTATACTTCTACACCTTAACAAACAATACATGATAAGATCTGACATTTAAGTACAACTATGTGAGTGTGATTAATTCATATGAAAATACGCACCTGCTTTTAATCTCAACACAGTCTCTGTCATCATTTGCTTGTTCAGGCTTCTTGAATATTGTAGCACAGCCCTGATCTTGTCTTGCTACTTTTAGCCTCATATGTTTCTTCAGTTGTGACCTCTAATGATTCTTAAATCCGTTTTGTACAAGTACAAAAACTAGAAGGATCATTAGAGTCAGAAAAAAAATCTTCAGAGTTCCCCACTAATAAATCTATCCTATCTTTACATTTGAGCAGTTTGTGGAACTATAACATGAACAGCCGTAACATCCACAATAACATCCAAATGCTCCGGAATAAACCTACTAATACGAAATGACCACTTTCCTCGAAACCGGGTCATATGCTCTGCGAATTAATTCTGAGCCAAAACGAAGAATTTTCCAACTACAAACCCTTTTGTAAAAATGGACCAAGTTTTAATATTTTTAGATTATAAATTAAATCTATATAAATTTAACTAATAAATTTACTTAAATCAAATTTATAAAATAAATTCATTTAAATTAAGTTTATAAAATAAACCTTTTCAAGTTTAAATAATAAACTAACTTAAATTAAATTTATAAAATAAATTTATTTAAATAATATTTATAAAATAAATTTATCTAAATTTGAATTCATAAAATAAATTTATTTAAACAAATTTAAATAATAAAAGTAAATCTATTTAAATTTAGAGAATAAATTTATTTAATTTAAATTTATAAAATAAACTTATTTAAATTAAGTTTATAAAATAAACTTTTCCAAGTTTAAATAATAAACTCATTTAAATTAAATTCACAAAATAAATTTATTTTAAATAAAATTTATAAAATAAATTTATCTAAATTTAAATTTATAAAATAAAATTATCTAAACAAATTTAAATTATAAAAGGAAATCTATTTAAATTTAAAGAATAAATTTATTTAAATTAAAATTTATAAAGTGAACTTATTTAAATTAAGTTTATAAAACAAACTTTTTCAAGTTTAAATAATAAACTCATTTAAATTAAATTCACAAAATAAATTTATTTTAAATAAAATTTATAAAATAAATTTATCTAAATTTAAATTTATAAAATAAAATTATCTAAACAAATTTAAATTATAAAAGGAAATCTATTTAAATTAAAATTTATAAAGTAAACTTATTTAAATTAAGTTTATAAAACAAACTTTTTCAAGTTTAAATAATAAACTCATTTAAATTAAATTCACAAAATAAATTTATTTTAAATTAAATTTATAAAATAAATTTATCTAAATATAAATTTATAAACTAAATTTATTTAACAAGGCCTCTAGACATTCAGAGTTAAAACAGCTTCGGTACCCTGAGCTTCACTGAACTACGGATCTTGATTTGTATATCAATCAGCTTGCTCTGATGCCAATTGTTGGGTCCCGGAAGTATCGTAGAAGGGGGGTTGAATGCGATACTGACAACAATTTAAAATTCTTTTCAGAATTTGCGGAATTAAATTATTGCTAAAGCTGAGGGTTAGAGTATTTGTAGTGTTTGGGAGGCTGACTTACTAGCTTTCTATTT
Source organism: Oenanthe sinensis (assembly GCA_028671895.1). NCBI lineage: Eukaryota > Viridiplantae > Streptophyta > Magnoliopsida > Apiales > Apiaceae > Oenanthe > Oenanthe sinensis. The sequence continues at coordinate 2,958,275 of CM053812.1, forward strand.
TTATGATATAACAATTAAGATATAGAAATTAGCAAGTAAGTAAACAAGATTCAAGTTAAATATGTATATTAAACTTGAACGGGTGTTACAATATCTGGTAGAATAAACTTTAATTCCTAGAACAAATTTGACATGAATTGTTCTACTTAAGGAATTAAAATCAAACCAGCACAGAAAGTCTGTGAATATTACAATGCAGACAAATTCTGAATTTGAACTGATTTTTTCTACTCAAGGAAGTATGAAGAAGTGAAGCCTTCATCTCATATTTATAGAGAATGGAAATGGCTGGTATGACCTTTATGACTATGACTTAATTTCAAGAAAATAAGTCTGTATGACTTATTTTAACACTTGTATGACTTATAAATCACTGGGCATGACTTATTTTGGTCGGTATGACTTACTGAAGCTCGGTATGACTTATTTAAATTCATATTCGGATTTTATCTAATTAAAATAAATCGGTATGACTTATTTTAATTAAACAAAATTGGTTCAGTATGACCTTTTGAACACAGAAAATTCGGTATGACTTTTCTTTAATAAGCTCGGTATGACTTATTAAAAAGGAAGGTCGGCAGAGCTCGGTAGGACCTTTTTTAATTAATTAAAAAAGTCAGTATGACTTTTTAATTAAATAAACTCGGTATGACTTTTGGAATAAGCTCCGGTATGACCTTTTAACTTGAATAGCTCGGTATGACTTATGATTTTCTCGGTATGACATTTGTTTGAACTCTCGGTATGACATTTTGAATTCAACAGCTTTTTCTTTTCTTTCCACTTGCTTGGACACATGTCATGCTCCTATTGGCTGAAGAATTCTCCTGCCAAATTCAAATTGAAAGGGGCCTATTTCGTCTTATATGGATAGGCTCCGAAGAAATGTTTTTTGACCCGCACAGCTTATAATCTTTGATTAATAAATAATAAATTTAATTCAGAAATTATAAAAATAAATATCTAATATTATTTAGATATTTATAAATATAATTTACTAAATAAATAAAATATTTATTAATTAAATAAATCCTTACGCTCTAAACTGCGGTCTTCTGATGGTCTGGAACCAAACTCCTTTTGACTTGCAAATGATAAAACAATTCCAACCGGGGTTCCACCTTTAAGAATATATGACTCTGCATTTCTTCTGTGTCATTTCTTTTTCCGTCTTTTCTTCAAATCAGTACCGTATCCCTTTGAGCTTCCAGCTTCTGTCTTCTGTCATTCTAAAATAATTCTAAATTAATTAATCCTTTAATTAATTTAAGAAATAAATTAATTCTGAGTGAATTAATTTACTAATTAAATTAACTAAATTAATTTAATTAATTAATAGAGAATTAAATTAAAGTCTTGACTATTGTTGATGTAGATAAAACTCTTCTGTTCTTCAACAATAACCTTTTTAACCACTTGAACTTTTTGATGACGAATCTTCACTGACATTGTTGACACCCTGTGCACTGGTCTGGTTCACGGATGACTAACTACAATGTTGATTCTCATTTCTTCTGTAGTGGTCTTTGTGTCTTGTCATTTCCTGTCTTGGCTTCTTTTTATTCTTCCTCTATATTCAATATTTATTATTTACTTCGCTTTCTTACCTGAGTTGAGTTGTCATCTACTTATTACAAATAGGACTAGTAATATGACTTACAGACAGATTGCAGACATTTTAACAAAACCACTTGATGAGTCTACCTTTCTCAGACTGGTAGGTGAATTAGGTATGTTAAATATGTAAGTGATCAAAAATTGCAAGAAGCAAGGTATGTACTTTAATTATAGTCCCTGTCTTAACACACTGTTATTAATTGTTAGTGCAACATTTTGTTTGGTATTTTACCTTGACAGAGTCTAGACTCTGACGAGTCTGTAGACTCTAACGAGTCTGTAGACTCTGAAAGTCAGTAGACTCTGAGAAAATTATCGCCTAGACTCTGAAACGGTTAAAATTCGCGCCTGCAGACTCTGATTGCATTTAAAATGTTCAAATGACTTGAAATAGGCGGTAACAAATATTTTTTTTTGACCGGAGACAGGCTGTAGACTCGTGTGTATTGTATGCAACTTGAACAAAATAGAATTTTTCATACAATTTACTCACTTGTTTATTGCAATTGATTTCTAAGGCAAAAATATTCATAGAGCTTTTTACGAACCCTAGCTAAATTCTTCAAGCTTCTCCATCACTTTCAACTCAACAACTTTAATGGCTGCCGTTTCTACTGTCATGAGAGGACCCAAGGCGATTGCGTTCACATTTGGGGATTTCGAGTTCATGACCACAAATCATGTTGCTGCTCTTGGAGATAAGAAAGGGGTAGACGCTGACTACTACCCTGTGATGGATTTCTTGGAACAATCCGAGCTACACTACATTCTCAAGGCATCACCAGTCATTCACATGGATGCTGTATCACAAGCATGGAGCACTGCAAAGGTAGTTGATCCTTCTCAGGATCAACCAGGTAAAATAATGTTTACCTTTGGTTCGACTACATTTGATGTCACTGCAAATGTGCTTAATTCTGTGTTTAAACTGCCTGTTAAGTTTACTTTTGATGAAATTGTATCTGATGATGACATTAAAAGCATGTTTAAGGCAATAGGGTATTCTGCTAGCTTAGATAACATGAGCAAGATAACTAGGCCTTACTTAAGGAAAGAATGGTCATTTTTCTTCGATCAAATTGCTAAGTGTTTTACTGGTAAGTGTAGTGGATTTGATGCTATTACTACTATTACTTATCAAATTGGTCATAGTCTCCTATTTGATAGAATAATCAACATTGGTGATATGTTGCTCACTCAAATGGGAGCAAAATTAAATAATGTGCATGAGGGGAGAAAGAAAGTCTACTATCATAGATTTCTTATGATTCTCCTCAATCACTTCATTCCTGACATGTCAACCAAGTTGGCAGATGATTGCTGTGTGCAGGCATACAAACAGCAAAGGAGGATATTATCTGACATTAAGAGAATTGATGACAAAAAGAAGAGTCTACCTGCAATGACATATCCACAGGTAATGCAGGTAAAACTCTCATCCTACAAACCTTCTATCTACAATGCTTCATTTTTTGGTGGTGAAATGGTGCAGGAACAAGTAATGGAGAGTCCCCCTGCACCTACCCAAGTCACCCAATCCCCTTCAATTATACAATCTTCCAAACCAAAATCCAAAAAGAAACCAACCTCTGGTGTCTCTCAACAGGCACCAGTTGTAAAGAGGAGAAAATTGATTCAATCTAGGCTTATAGATGAGCACAGTGATGAGGAGCTCAATCCACTAGAGAAGCAAGTTGTTGAAGGACTTTCTTTGCTAAAGGAAGGTCATGATACACTTGATTCTAACCTTCAAGCCAAGTCTGTAGACTCTCAAAAGGCTACAGACTCTGAAAAAGCTAGGGAAGCACCTCAGGATTCTCACATTGAGTCTCCCGAGAAATCTTTTGCTAAGAAGTACAGAAGGTTAAGGAAGGCTTATTCTGCACACACACACAAGCCTGTTATTATTACTAACCCTGTTTTGCAGGAAACAGATGCTCCCAAGGCTTCTGCAGAGCCAGACTCTGAAATCAAGAAAACACCTGAACCAGAGTCTAATGTTGAGTCAGAGTCTAGATTGCCTTTAGACTCTGATCATGACACATTTTGGGAAGGAATGCCATTGGATGCAGCCTCATGCCTAATTGATGAGATCATTACTCCAAGTGATGAGGCACTGCTATTCTTATATCCTTTGGTGGAATCAGTTGAAGATCCAGAGCAATATCAGACTAAATCTCAAGTCTTGGATTTTCTTTCAACCTATGAAGCCCTAAGGAAGAGAATGGAACAGGAGCTACAAATGTCTACACAGGATGTGGTCAAAAATCTCTACAGCTACCTATTCAACTCTTCATTCCAAGTACAAGCAGCTGGGCTCATAGAAGGCAGAACTAATGAAGTTCTCAAAGCACTAGGTGTGCCAGACTCTGAACAGCAAATTACAAAGAAGCCTAAAAAGCTTAAGGTCCACAAAAGGAGAGCATCAGAGTCTGTTGTTGAGTTGGAAACTGAGATTGAGCAACCAGTTTTTAACTATGAAGCAATTTGGGATAATGGAGTTACCTACAGGACAACCATTCAATGGATCTCTCAAATTCAACCTCTGTCAAGACAGGTGGCTGACTATCTTGTCCATAATATAGGTACAATTGCCAACAAATACATCTATCCAACCTACCAAAGTAGACTGGATCAATTCAAGGGCACTTATTTTCAAAGAGTAAGAAGGGAACTGCAGGACCTCTTCAATCTCACAGATGCCCAGACAATCAATGCAATCCATCTCAGGGCCTTTCATCACAAGTTGGATGCATTTATTCTTGAAGAACAACAGGAGTTAGCAGGTGGTGCAAGGCAGTTGGAGGATGGGACTAGTGCACCAGTGGTGACTAGTGATAAAGATGCTCAGTCTGCCTCACCCACACAAGAACCACCTAGTCAGAGGTTAGGTGATAGTGGGGCAGGGGAGTATGCTGTTGGGCCCTCCTTGACAACTCATCAAAGAACTGATGAGAACCCCAATGATATGGGAGGAAAGACTCTGATGGATGCTCATGAAGTGATTTCCCAATCTATTCTATCAGAGTCTATCCACCTTGAGGGGGAGTCTCATGCACCAACAGTCAAAGATGGTAACACTCAGACTCTGGCTTCTAATGAAGTCATGCTGAAGCAGTCAGAGTCTAGAGTAGACCCTGAGACTGGAATACTGGAGCCAACAGACTCTGAAAAGAGAGAAGATGCTAGTAAGGGTTCAGAATCTGTTGATGCTCACCCCTTGGTGGAAACCCCTAGCCTTCAGATATTTGAAGGGGTTCCCCTCCATCAAGGTGGTTCAGGTATTGAAGCACCATTTTTTTTCTCTCAACCCCTCTTCTATAGGTTTATTGAGTGCACCCTCCAAATTGAGTGACAAAATATATGAGAGGTTGGCACTGGATCAGGCAAAAGGAGAGGTAGATAAGGCTGTAGAGAGCCTGAGTGAGATTGAGAAAGTGGGTGCCCAACCCCACTGTGAGCATGAGAGATTAGGGTATCCTGAACCTAGCTTTACTTATTGGGATCAAGATTTTCCAAAGAGTTGGTCCAATGAGTTGGAGCAGGGGATGGATGACAATTCACTATGTCTGATTGTGCAGATTGGCAAACAGGAGGAGGCTCTTGCTGCTCAGAAATCATTTACACAGAGACCCCAACTTCACCTGGTGGATTCTCTAGCAAGGAGAGCAGATAGAGTCATGGAGGCTTTGGTGGATAACCCTGTCATTTTCACTGAGGCTGCAACATTGAAGTCAGAAGAACCTCTTTTAATAATGCCTATAAGGGCTAGACTTCCAGAGTCTACAGTCTCTGATCACTCTCAGGAAGAGTCAGGGTCTATAGTCCCGTTTGCAGTTTTGGAGTCTACACCACCACCAGAGTCTACACCTCCATTCACAAAGCTAGAGCCTGTTGCTGAGGAATGCACTTCTGCAGATAATGATCTTGTTACTCCTTTTATCTATTTTGATCAGGTGTTTCCTCAGTCTTGGGAGTCTGCACAGCAAAGAGGCATCAATGATAAAGATTCTTTTGAGTGTATTTTGGATATTCATCTTTCTGAGAGACTTAAGGCTTTTCAGAAAAAATCTTTTCAACAGGAACATGGGTACTATCCTGGTGAAGAAGATCAAGTCTTAGATGGAGCTGTTAAAGCTAAGCTGCCTGATGTTGCTGCTTAATTATCCAGTGTGGTCCAGGACATTTCTCATATTAAAACAAAGCTCACTGGTGTTGATAATACAACTTCTCTGCTCAATACAAGATTTGACAGAATTCACTACCTTCAATTATCCAAAGAGGTCGCTTTTAAAGATGCTCTAGCTGCTATCACTACCACTCAAGCCTCTCTTCAAACTACAGTTTCTGCTTTGACCACTAAGGTTGATTCAGTTATTGCAGCCCAGGCAAATATCTCCACTGTTCTTGAGCAGATTCTTTTGGCTGTCACCAGTAATGATGATGTCAAAAAGGGGGAAAAGGTGAAGCAAGGTGAGTCCTCCAGGAGACATAAGGATGAGGGATGCAAGAATAAATCAAGGGGAGTTAAAAGGAGGAGAGATGGTGATGATGGAGATAGTTCTCATGGTTCTAAGGGTCCTGATGGTGTGCAACAAAAGCAATCTGGAGTAGCAAGAACTCAAACACATCAGTCAGGGACTAGACATGGGAAATCAGAGTCTAAGTCAGACTCTGATAAGCAAAGAAAGAAGTCAGACTCTGATCAAACTCAAGAACCTTCATACTGGAAGTGCAGTCAATCAAATCTGCAACTTAGAGCTAAAAAGAAGATAGGTCTTGGAGGATTTGAAGAATCTGACATTGACAGAACATCTACTCTAACCAGGGATCCTCAATCCTTGACAGATAGGCAGTTTGAGAAGATCACTCAGAAGCACTTAAATAAAGTGGTGTCTGCTCAAATTGTGTATAATGTTTTTGAAACGAAGATACAAGGAGGTCAGGGAGGTACAGAAAAGGTGAAGAATGAGATGCTGGTTTACTTCTTAGAAGGTGGAAGTGTAAGATGGATTAGTCAGTCAAATTTTATCTTTTTCAAACAGGCTGAGGAACTACAATATATTAGATTCCTACTTCAAATTGCTTATGAAGTTAACAAGAGCAAAGAAGCTGTCACACACAAATGGTTCAAGGAGATTGATAGGAAGCTGATTTTGCACAGACAGGCAAATCGACAAATGGGCAAATTTTCTTTAAAATATGTTGATACTGAGGGAAATGATCAAGTCATGCCATTGAAAGAAAAACAGATTAAATTTCAAGAAGGTGTGGGTCATTACTTTGGGTTTCAGCCTATGAGTGGGAAAGTTAGTGTTCTGATATTGAAGGACTTAAAAGATCAAGAAAGCAGTGCAAATGATCTGAGAGCAGCTTACTGTCAAATCAAATGTTCAAATGAAGAAATGAAGAAATTAAAGAAGTTTGTTGGTGAAGCTCTTGCAATTGTGGAAGAAAATATGCTAAACTCATTTTTGAAGAACAATCCAGCCTTTGAGAAGATTAAATGAAAAGTAATTTTTTTTTTAATTCTTTTATACTGTTCTAGATTATTAGTTTTATTCTTTAGTTTTGACATCATCAAACCTTGATTTATGCTTACATTTTATAAAGCATAAATAGGGGGAGATTGTTAGGAATATATTCATTTTGATGATGTACAAAATACTAGAACAGGGTCTAGCTCAGTTTATCTGTAATAAGTCTTTCTAGTCTCTGAAATGTATAATCAGAGTCTAGATGGTCAACATTCATGTTACTTGTACTTAGAAGAATTTCTGTAGAAAGTGAAACCAGAGTCTGCATGAAGATCAGAGTCTGGAAGGTGATCAGAGTCTATAGACTATCAGAGTCTATGATCTATCAGGGTTTACATGTGATCAGAGTCTGAAGATCATCAGAGTCTGAAGATTTCAGAGTCTATACAGTTGAGGTTAAATTTGGAAGAAGATCACAGGAATGGAAAGTCTTCGAAGATCAAGATAAATATATTGCAGATATGCTATGGGAAAGAAAGAGAATTCTAGAAGGAAACTGTCAACTAATAATTAGGAATTCTATTCCTATTGTAATTTATCTTTCTGTTATTAGTTGATAGGCAGCTCTCTATATAAACTCTATGTAACCTAATTGTAAAAGTGTGGAAGTCGAAGCATAATTATCTGAGTGAAATTTTGTGAGAGCATAGAAATAGAGAGAGTTGCTGTGATAAACACAGAGAAGCTGCTAGGGTTTGTGTACACCCTAGGAGAGTTTTGTATTCACAAATCAATAATACAAAACAATACTTATTCATATTTTTGTGTTTGAGTTTGTTCTTAATTTGATTTTAAATCGGGCAGAAAAGACATACAAGTATTCAACCCCCCCTTCTACTTGTACGACTGGGAAAACATTGATAAATTGGTCTATAGCAACTGATCTAGAATTCCTTTTATTATCAGTCGATTGTAATGTTAGTAGATAAGCAATAATTAGTCAACTAGTATTTATTGGCTTCAATTACTACCTCATCAACGGATGTGAAGAATGAGTGACAAAGTGTAGATATTCTAAGTCAGAATTTTCACAAGTGAAGTCATCAATAGATAAAAACGTCAAAGGATAAAAAGTTGATGGATGATGGTTGATGGATGCTAGTCAATAGATAAATTTCAATGGATATTCAAAGGAATCAATGGATCTTCATCAATGGGTAAAATCAGCAATGTAATCAATGGATAAAAGAGCAATTGATGGATAGGAATCGATGGATATTAAATTATCCAATGATGAACAAAAGAATCAATGGATAATCTATTTGTCGATGGATAAAGCAGGGAATATTAGTTGATCAGCTTCACAACAATTATCAATTGATCAAAGTTTCCAGATATGGTTAAGAGACAAGATGGATTGAATCTTTATAGAAGTCTAGATCAGTTGATGATAGTTCAGATCAAAGACTGTGAAGCCTTTTAAGAAACACAGTATTCAAGGAGAAAGACAGGACATGAGCTATTTTTCAGAACAATTCTAAGCCAAATAAAGAACTGTGAAAGAAACTACTTTCTATTCTAGTGCAAACGATGTAAAATGTGATTTGAATAATATCAATTGATAGAATAGATTTGTTGAAGATGTACTGCTATATATGTGAAGTACATAGAAACTCGAAAAAGGAGTGAAAATATTAAGCACCTTAGATGATAGAATAATTCATGTTAGTGGTAATATTTTTTCAATCAATTTTCTTATAAGCGGTCTTGTTCTAAGACTAACGGTTATTGAAAGAAAATTACTTGCTAATGGAACAACAAACCCCTAATAATTTTTTTAATTGCTTGTCTTTATATTATGTTTCTTAATTTTATTATCTGTCTATCAAATCTTTAAACACTCAAACACTTCAATCAATTCAAATACAAATTCTTTAATCCGTAAGAAAAATTAAAAGTTCTTGAGTTTGTAATCCACCCAACCCTTCTACAAACTCATTGTTTGTGCAGGGGCAAATAAAATTGGTATATGAGCCTCTCTTTAACATACAGAAAGTTAATATCTAAGCAATAAAAAAAGGGTCATAAAGATACAGGAGTAAAGATTTTAGTTCTTGAAAAAGAAAGCTATTTTCACTAGAAGGTTAAAATGCACTTGCATCTACTATCTCTTGAAACTTCATATGTTCACTGCATAGAGAAAAGTCATCATGTTCCTATGACACTAAACATGTAAGGAAGAACAAGGTGCAACTCTTGATTCAAATATATGACGCCTTTCACTTTAAGAGTGGTGAGTCAATTAATGACAAATATATTAGGTTTTAGAAGTTGTTAAATTAACTGAAACTATATGGAAGAGTGTATGCTACTGAGGACACCAATCTCAAATTCTTGATATCCTTGCCTTAAGAATGGAAGTGCATTACTATTTCCATTAGGAAATCTCTAGATTACAAAAATTACACCCCTGAAAAGTTGTATGGTGTCTTAAAGACATATGAGTTAGAAATATAGAGAGGATGAGGAGATTGAGAAAAGTCAAAGGAAGGACAAGGTTGTGGATTTGAATAGATTCAAAGTATATTATTTCTCATATAGAAATACAATGATTTAAAGTCTGAAAATCATTACACCATTATCACTATGAGAATTACTTATGACACTTATCACCATGTAGAATTCTTAGGATGGGTATGTCCAATATACAGGGCCGGTGCAAGGATAAAGCCGGGAAAGCACTTGATTTAGGCCTCTAAATTTTTTAAGCAGCCAAATATATACATATTTAATGATATATATAATTTTTGTAAAATAAAAATATATTTACACAAAAACATTTAATTATTTATTATAAATAAAAATAATTCTTTACGTTAATATATAATCATTAACTTTATTTTCTCGAAATCATAAATATATTTAGAAGAAAATTATAATTTGTTTAAAATAAAATGTAAACTTAAATTTTATAAAATAATAGTATTAGGTTTGTTGGAGAATCCCACAAAAAATGTCAATATATTTTGTAGAGGGGGTTGAATTCAAAACACTACACTTTTTCGAATCTTAAGTGTTTTGACCGGACAATAGTTTTGAAGTCTAAATATGAAGTAAGATAAACAAGAACAACCTATTTATATAAAATATTAATAGAGAAATTAAAACACAAGATATAAAAATTACTCATGGATATTGTGTATCCATTAGTGTATATTTTTGCTCAATAATCTAGGTCTGAAAATCGAGTTGCCTTTTACAAAGAAAATGTATCAATTGTTCTTACAAATTTTCTCCAGACTATTTTACATCCAAAGACTTTAACAAGTACAGGAGGCAGCAACTACATATTCGGACTCTATAGGTTAAAGGATTACTATAGGTTGGTTTTTCGATGCCCTAACTACATTTAATAAGAACATGTAACTTGAAGTACTCTTTCGATCATTTATATACCTAACATAGTCACTATCTGTGTATTCCATTAGTTCATGCGTACAACCCTTTTTGTAAAAGATGCCTAGATTAGTGGTAGGTTGAATATACTTTAAACCCTTTTTGTAAAAGATGCCAAGATTAGTGGTAGATTGAATATAGTTTAAAATCTACCTCGCTCCAAGTATATACTTTTCCATTGAAAATGAAATTATTCTGCTTATAAGATATACAAAGTAAATCAAATTGGGCCTTGTTGTTGTCATATACATTAAGCATCCCACAATCTGATGGGTTTGACACCTTTTAAAACTTGTATATCTTTATTCGGGCTAGGTGTTATTACTAATACTATTTCGATCTAGAACAGTTTGAATTCCAATAATGCAAAGGAAGATAGAAAGACAAATTTTAGCAAACATCCTGACACTACAATCGTCTAAATTGAAGATGACAAAAAAAGAAGAATTTTTGTTAAATGGAGTGAAATAGAAGTTGAATTATGTGTGTCTATAATTTTTAGAATAAATCAATCTTTTGGAATTAGTCACCGGTTTCAGCCCCAATCCTGAATCAACATTTAAAATGGAGGCCTCGGTGCTTCCGCCATATATAAACAAATTAGCTAGAAATGGATAATTTCGAGGAACTACGATTAACAAAGAAATAGTAGCCCCAATACTTCCTATCACGCCAGATGATTCTGAGTCCTAAATTATAATATTTCCCACCATAGTATTGTCACAGTTGGAGCAAACCGGGTGTCGGCCACCACACTAGCTACGATATAATATAAGAAATATGAATATAAGACCATTGGTAAATCTTCAATTTGATAGTTAAGTCTTATTTGTTAATTTTATTTTCAAATCATTATACATAATCCTAACTAACATATATTTTAATGATCACATATAATGCTACAAAAAGGTAATAATTTGAAAGACAAATATTTAGAAAAAGATTGATGATTTTAAAGATAATATATATAGATATTTGTATGTATGACTTATACACTGTGATACTCCCAGGATTATATACTTAATGTCACTAACATTGAGTTTAGTATTGAAGAGTAAAAAAAAGAACTAATAGTATTATATGGCATAGATAATAGAAGAAGGAAAGGACCTAAGACATGGATGGTGAGAGATAGGCAACATATGGAGCAATTTAACACTTTGGGATCCAAGATTACTGTTAGGGAATAACCATCTCCATAACCTTGAGTGTGAAATGATTCTTGATTCTCGGATGATATTTGATTTTTCTTGTGTTCTTGTTGTTCTTACTCTACCTCTCTATCATCCATTTCAACAAATTCATTATCGCCATTTTCAAAAAGTAGATCTGGTTGGCCGCATACTTGGTTGGGGCTGCAGTTTCCCTATAATATTAGGGTTTTCTCGCTCACTCACTCACTCTCTCTTTATCTATATATATGATGTGTTAAGTAGGGCATAACAAAATATGTTTTTTTTATTAAAATTATATATTTTAAATATATTTCAAGAATAATATTGGGAAAAAAGAGGTTGATGTTTTTACTTTTTTAAAATTTTCTTTCAATTTTCTTAAAGATATTTGATCATAAATAAATTATTTTAACTCGATATATATATCCGTTTCCTAATTAATTTATAGGATTAAAAAAGATTATATTGTTATGTCATAATATATTATAGTAAAAAAGGGAGTAATATATAGTAGAGAAAAAACTAATTTTACTATAGTGTTAGGGGGAAGTAGAAAATTTTTTGTGTGTTGGGATAAAAATTTATAGTAGTTAATTTAACAATGAAATTGAATGATAAAACTGACTAAATGATAAAATTAAATTAAGATTTATATAAATAAAGTAGGTTAGGGTTTTTGTTGAACATGTGTAATAAATAATATGTAGTAGTTACTATTCTAAATTTATATAGGCTAAACATTAACCCTAAAGATATAATTAATGTTGCATTTATTAGACCCGAATCTAGTCCAAAAAACCTAGGCCCAAGGCCCAAGAATAAAAGCGAGATTAACATTGGGCCCGAAATATGCATGTATCGGGGACGCTCGATACCGGCTGAACTAGTTAACCGGCATGATCTTCAGCCCAGGGGTCTCACGGTCTAGAAGCCACGACAATCTAGAACCTTCCTAGAAGGCAACTCAAAATGTAGCCCACAAGTCACCTTGATCAACATGGAAACTGAGTCCTAAATGGAAGTTGAATCCTAAACGGCAACCACCAACAAATCAGGACAATCATCTAATTAAGAGACTTGCCCGTCAAGTCTCCTAACCCCGATCGACTACCTATACTCTCCACGTCTATATAGAGATCCTAACCCCTTATCCTTAGAGATACTCTCCAACACGAACTACGTCATCACCAAGAACTACGTCCTCGCTTGATTCTCAACACGCTTCAGATATGTAGGCATCTTGTGAGGGTAGAACTAAGCCATGAAACGTAAGTGCAGCCATTAAAGCTTGAAGCTCACCCAACCCTAGTACTAATTACGCATTAAAGATGACCTAGTTTTTGATCCGTAACATTTGGCACCGTCTATGGGAAGAAGATACTACCCATGACGAGAACACAATGGAGACATCGTCCCCACAACGGGAGACGCGACTGCTGTGATTCCACCTGAAGGAACTCAACCCGTCAAGATCGTCCCTTCTACGACGATGCTCTCAACTGAGACCCAAGGGCTGAAGCCCCCAACTACCAAGCGGGAGTGGTTTATGATTTTTTTGGTCCTTACTCTACGGATAAGGATGCAACCAATGTCGAGGGAAGACAAATAGCCCATGGGAGAGGCACACCCTCAGTCACGTATGGCCATTGAGGAGCGGATCACCGCACTCGAATCAAGCTTGAAAGGTGAAGAAAGACCTAGAACGGGCAGAGGCACGATTGCCTCCAAGCCCCTATTATGATAAACTTGGATGGAGCGCCATAAAAACCAGAAAACGAGGGTTCATGGGCTAACCCTCTCAGAGTCAAGACTCCTAAGGATGATCCTACTCACCTCATGACACTCAGAGATCCTGATGATCCAACTCCTCGGTTTACGGATGAGATCATGAATGCTGGCATAAGAAGAAAGTTCAAGATGCTGACCATGGAGCTGGAGACCCTGAAAACCATGCGAATACGTTCTCCAATGCACTATTGTTGCTGCCCGTGTCCGACGCACTCAAGTGCAAGGCCATTCCATAAACGATGGGGGGCATGGCTCAACGGTGGTACAGCCGCCTACCTCTGAACTCGATAGGCTCGTTCAAGGAACTCATCCAAGCAAATGAAAGATTTTGTCTGAAACAAAGAGAGTCAATCAGCCTTCGAAGGCCTCGAGAAGAATGTGGTCGAGCCACCGCTTCTAGCCAAGCCAATTGACGGCAAGGCTCACTATCATTTACTATGTGAGTAAGGGACTACATGGGGCTGAGTTGAATTACTCCGCCATCAAAAAATTTGCTCTAAGTGTAACTCCCGGGAAAATTACGTTTATTTTATAATATTTAAATATGTTTTTAATATAATTTTTGGTGTTTCAGATTTTTTTTATTTTTTATATATATGCATTTATTTGTGTTAGGGTTTTTAATAAATAGAAAAATTGTGTATTATGTGTTATGTGACTTCTGCGTAGCTTAAAATATATTATTTTATCTTCTATAATTTTTGTTTCATTAAAATAAGATTAATTCGATTTATAATTATCGGACTCAGCCCTGCAGAAGACACACAAAGAAATTTCATCCTTTCTCTATCCCTCTCTCGGTTCCTATACATATATATATACCCATGATTTCATTTCTTCAATTCATCTTCAAATATTCTTGGAATAGCTTCTATACCCACATATATACGCGATTACATAATTGAATAATAGTTAGCTTGAGTTTAGAGATGAACTGTAATAAGGGTTAGGGCAGATTTTTGGGAGAAGATGGAGAATAACATGGATTTATCTCCTAGAGCTTGATTTTGATTCAAAGGTATATATGTTCTGTTTTGCAAACTTTATTTATGCAGGTTTCATTCTTGAATTCATATTTTTATTGGGGCAGGTTTCTAGAATTATATGTTTAGTTTGTGATGAGTTAATAATTTTTATTTATGATTAATTAGAATGAAGGGAATGATGGAAAAGTTGTCGATTTCTATTGTTGAGCATAAAATTCTTTTTTGAGCTAAGGACCGCTCTATTTTGGATAGTTTGGTCGAGATATCTACAAGCATGTTTTGATAGTGATTATATGATATGAATTGTTCCTTATAGTTTCTAGTTTGTTACGTGAAATTTTTGAGTCATTTGAGTATAGGAGTAAAAAGATATTAAAATTTTACCGAAGGTAGCGCAGATGGAAAAATTTCGCGTGCCTGCTATAGTTTATTCTAGCTGGTTTGCATAGTTAATTTTATCAATTTTGGATTGTAACTTTACTGGAGGATTGGGATGTGGTTGAAGATGAACCCAATGAAATTTTATGGCAATAAGAGTATTTTTCATATTATTAAAAATGTTAGAGTAAGGCACGCACAACAGCGTTTTAATTCTCTAGTTACGTGTTCTGTTTTGGAAAATTATTTTGAGAAAGTTAGAGGTCTTATTTTATGTTGGTCAAAGGATAAAAGTTGTAGTTTTATGTGTTGAAAATATTCCTATAAAATGTCTTGTACACCAGTCTTGTAGATATTTTCTCATAAATAAAACACTAGAGGTATCTCATAATGATTCTGAGATTGTTGCGGGGCAGACTTTAAAATTATGTCATAAATTGGAAATTTCATGGAAAATGATTCAATTTGGATATGTCATTGACTGCCTAGTTTACCCAGGAAAAAGAATTGAATATATTGAATAATTACAACAGAAGTTACAGGCTCTAGTATGGGCAGATTTCATTGGTTGTGTTGCAGAAAACAGAGCATATTTAAAATATATTCTGTGAATGTTATACGACTGATTTTGCAATGAACTTTGGGTATGTTGTAGCCCTATGTGTCTAAAAAACTCAGAAAAAGAAATTAATTGATTTAATTATACTGATTGAGAGTTATAGGTCTTTTGATGATGTAGTAGCAGATTGCCGGAAAACTGCATAGTTGCTTATAACATTTTTGAAGTTTATTAGTTCATCTATATATTCATTATTAAATAAAAGCATACCAATATTGTCAATAATGGTCAAATTCTTTCAACTGTTAATTATAGTTTGTATCGATTTAGGTTCTCAGGAAGGAGTTGAGTTTCGTAACCAGGACTAACATACTCTTAAAACTTGGAGCAAGTGAAAGGTGAACATTAATCCCAAGATTGCTCTATATGTGCTGTGCGCTAAATATTATATGATATATTTGTTAACTAAAAGTTATCTGATTACGTGAATTCATATAATGATATTGCGATAGTTGTGATACTCGTATAGACTTTTGTGATGATGTGATTATCAAAAATTATTATAGGCATAAAACTGATTATATGCAAAGTGACATGATTGTGAACGATACATAGATACAATACATGGTTATATATGCTCAGAATGAATGAAGGGATACCGTTATGAAATTGTGATAGTGCATATGCATATCATATACATGTAAAGGATTAAATAAACACATTGTGATCATCAACATTTTAGCATCTACAGGTGACCTTTGTGGTCCATGTGAAACTATTGTGATTTATCGGCCTTTGTGGTCTACGTGAAACACATTTATTTGAGACCCTAAAAATAATCTGGAAATTCTAAAAATAGTTTCAATTCCCTAATTTACTTATAAACCCAGATTAATAATTTATTAAATATTTAGGGATCCAATAATTATCCGGAGTGGATAATAATGATCCACTTTGACTCAAATAATATCTTAGAGTCTACTTTTATTTATTAAACTGCTCTTTAATTTATAAGTCTTATCTACTATATGATTTATGTGCTTCCCCAACTGCTAATTAATATTACTTGTTTATTAATTATTATTTGGTATTCATTATTAATAAAACGCATGGGTAGACACTAGAATTTAAATTAGAATATTTTATTGGTAGATACGAACGAGGTGGTCGATAGACGAGCAGTGTAGTCGTCCCATTCCCGCTTAGGATAATTTCTACATCAAGCAAGTATTTTCTCCTTGATCCTCTTAAACACTTCTATTTTCTGTTACATTTGTTCATATCATGACAAATAGTTATTATTCAGAGCTATTTGTGAATCTTAAATATTTTTATAGTGTAACAGAGTTACTTGATATTGGTACTCTTGATATTGGAAGTTGATTATAATAAACACATCATATCCAGTATTATTCTAGTAAATAACGAGGATATTGTTTATATTTAAAACTAAGCATACCTTTAAGTTTGGATGCTCTATTGGATTGGAATTTATCGAGTAGGAGGCCCGGTGTATGGGGTCCAACAATTGCATATGAGGTCCAACAACTAAGCATTTTTAAGGAGGATATGTTAACCAATCCATCTTCCTATAGGCTAACATTACTTTTTTATTTTGGTACCTATATTTTGAAATCCTTGTTATATCTATGGGTATAAAAATGTACCGATGAGCTATAAAGGGGTCCTATTGCTTTTGAAATCTGATCAGTGGACAATAGTGTTTATTTGTGTGTATCCAATCCATATTGCATGTGTAGCTATTATATATTGATTTGGAGCAGTTGGTTCATTTTGATGACATACTGCATTGTTTCAATTGAGATAAATTGTGATTTATTTACTATTCAGTTTTTATAATAAAATGTTTTATATTTCGTTCTCTATACAGATCTCATATCTTGATTTAATTTCAATTATTCATATACTTGCTGAGCATTTCTTTGGCTCACTCTTGTTTTTTATCTAAATCCTGACAGACTGTCGGTATGAGCCATTCCAGCAATTCTAGCAAGCGTAGGGAGAGACAAGTGTTGGGACCGCTCGCTTCTCGGTCCTCCCAGATATTTAGTTGTTTTAGTATGTCTATAGATAATGCTTGTAATAAAACTGAACCTAGACTTAAAACATATTTAGACTTATGGATTTGACTTTGTGGATTAGTAGTGGGCTTGTAATAAAGTATTTGGATTTACTTTTAGATTCAGCCGCTTGATTTCATACTATAACATGTTAGCGATCCTTAATTGTTGGTGGGGTCAATGCGCCTCTAATTTATTATTTTATTATTACTGGTTATTGATTGGTTGGTGACCCCAAATCAAGACCCCGGATTTGGAGGGTATCACAATAAGCCTCGATTACATCTTCGAGAAAGCTAAGACCTTGCTTCCAAGCATACCAGATAGAAGCCCCGAGGGCACCATCGCTATGCCCCATGGTAACTCCTATGCCACGAGGGCGGAAGCCACGGGGGCATTGTCACCGAGCTCCGTGGGAAATATTAATCCTCGTGCGGCCATGTGTAAAGCATAATATAACATTCAATGTAATCGAGGATTTGTAACTCAACTAAAAGTAAAGGACTGATAAATAATATTATTGTAATCACATGAATCTACAATAAAGATCAGGAAACTACATGTATCAAGATATTTGATGGAATATTGAAGATCACTTAAAGAAGTTCATTACTATGATCAAGCCTCAGTGAAGAATAAGTGATTCAGTGTTTCAGAAAGTAGTGAAGATCAAGCAGTCAATGCCAGAAGGATTTAGTGAAGACTAGAAGAAATAAAGAAATGCAATAATCATGTCAATTGATTTAATGGAGAATATGAAGATCAATGCAGTGTTAGTCACTTGTGAACCAGACCAGTGCACTAAGTGTCAGCACAAATAATTTTATTAACATATTCAATATACAAGAAGAATTGACAGAAGCCAAGTATGCAAGCCAAAAGAATCCAAGTCAAGTAGTACATAGTAGAAGAATTCGACACATGGCCTTTAAGGTTGTCAAAATGATTCCAAATCATTGTACAAGGATAAAGAAATCAACACTTGCCTTTACAAGGTATGGAAATTCGACACATAGGTTCTAGGATGACAAAAAGATTCTAAGTCAATTCTACAAGGAGGTAAAATTGACACATGTTCATACAAGGTGGTAGAATTCGACACATAGAATCTTGGAATAATGTGAATTAGTCTAAGGCATGTACATGAGAGTAAAATCGACACATGAGTTGTGCATGGGAACTAAATTCGACACATGATGTCCAAGTGAGTCAAAAATATTCTAAGTCCTACAAGAGTAAGTCAAATTCGACACATGGTTATACAAGGCAAAGGAACTCGACACATACACTTCATGATACTTATAATTTGACACATACACATTATATGTGATCAAAAATATACTAAATCCTACAAGAGTGTGTCGTTATTCGACACGTGATTCTACAGAGCAAAGGAATTCGACACATGTTTGAATAACTTCAAAATGGCTAAGGAAAGCATACATGAAGCTAGGATTCGATACTTCAACTTCTATCAAGACTGGATTATTTTCCAAGTATAGTATACAAGGCAATACTCTTCGACACATAGAGAATAATCCAAGGGTCAACTCAAGTCAACACAAAAGAAGAATTAGTCGACACTTTGAATTGTATTTCACTTTATTATAAAGTCTACATATAAACAAAATGTATTTTCATTTTGTATGTAATCAGAACACAACACACAGAAAGAGATACATCTTAGAGAGAGACAGAGAGAATACAAATAGCCATTAAAGCTCGTATTTATTTCTTGTTGTGAGATTCATTGTAGCTCATACATTTATGTGAGAGTGTAGCGCCTTGGGTTTATATAATACAAAGTATATTCCTGAAGATTGTTCTTGTTGTTTAAAATCATAACTGTTATATTTATTACTCACCAAGAATAGATCTATAAACACGAACCAGAATGAAAAACTACCAATATCGTATTCAACCCCCCCTTCTACGATAGTTTGGACCTAACAATAATTGGTATCAGAGCTTGTTGATTGAAGTTACAAATCAAGATCCAAAACTAATTTTTTGAAAAAGTGTATTTTTATATCTATAAAAATTTATCTTGAAATTTCTTTATTTTTTAAGGAAAATTCAATTTCGAATTTTTTCAAGATTTTAATTCCACTAATTTTTAAAAAGCTATATCAATCGTCAAGAATTCGAATTAACATTTTATTTCTCAAAATTTAGTTTTTATACAAATTGATTTTAATTTTTAAGATATTGATTATTTCTTGAGATTTAAAATTCTTCATAACCATGAGTACTCAAAAACTTAGTAGCATCAAAATCCCACCATTTGACAAAAATAAATACATTTTATGGAAGAAGAAGATGTCCACTTTCATCGAATCATCTAATTCTCAATACATGGGGATTTTCAAAAAAGGACCCTATGTTCCTCATAAGCTAACACCGGAAACAGTCTCAAATGACGGAGAACGGATTCCTCAAGGATTTACCCCAAAGAAGCCTTCAGAGTACACTGACAAAGAAAGAGTAGCATGGGATAATCATCTTCAATGTATCGTAATGGATTCATTGGACACTACAATGCTGAATCAAGTGATAAATTGCACTGAGTGCTAAATGTGGGATATTATTAATCTGCCAATGGAAGGTACTGTAGAGGTGAATGAAAATAGACTGAATATTCTTACATCCCAGTATGAGGCATTCAAGTCACTACCCGGAGAGAGTATCACTCAAGTCTTTAAGAGATACAATAAATTGATGAATGACTTGTCTCTACACGGAAAGGCCTACTCACGTAGGGAGATCAATAGGAAATTTAAAATGACACTACCAGCGCACCTTAAACACAAAATCTCTGAAATAAGAGAAAGAAGTGACATAAATGGCATGTCTATTAAAATTTTATATGGGAAGCTCAAGACTTATAAAATGGAGTAGGAGAAAAGACAAATCATTTCTGGTTCATGGACAGTGGATAGCAAGAATACAACTTTGTTGAAGACTACAACACTTGTAGCTAAAGATTTTGCTAGTATAGAGACCAACATAGAAAATCCTGTAATTGAGAAAGAAGAGATTCTAGAAGCTGAATTTACAAAAAACGCTCAAACAGGTAATGAAGATGACTTCTACACAATAGTAGAACTTGAGAATCTTGAGGTGCATCCCTAGATTTTTCAGAGACTGTAGCCTTTTGAGAGTCTATAAACTTAGCTTCAAGGTTAGACTCAGGTGCATCAAGATCCTCTTTTAACAAAGAAATCCCCTCAACAACCTATTTCTCTAGGGGGTTGAGCTCCTCATTACTTTGATCATCTACAAGTCTCGTTTGAACCAATTTCCTCCTTTTTACAACTGGTGCCTTTTGAGAGACAACAGAGGTTGGTTTCTTTTTAGATTTTAGTTTCTAAGATTGTTTGATTGAAGGGGATTTGGCTACTTGGGTAGGTGCAAGGAGACGCTCCATTACTTGTTCCTGCACCATTTCACCACAAAAAATAAAGAATTATAAATAGAAGGTTTGTAGGTAGAGAGTTTTACCTGCATTAACTGTGGGTAGACCATGGAAGGTAGACTCTTCTTCTTTTCATCAATTCTCTTGATGTTAGAAAAGATTTTTCTTTGTTGCTTGTAAGCCTGCACACAAAAATTAGCTGCAAGCTTGGAAGACATGTTAGGAACAAAGGGGTTTAAGAGAAATATCAAAAATCTATGATAATAAACTTTATTTCTTCCCTCTTGCACATTGTTTAATTTAGCTCCCATTTGAGTGAGCAACATATCACCAATGTTGATCACCTTGTCAAACAAGAGACTGTGACCAATTTGATAAGTAATAAAAGTAATAGCGTCAAAATCACTACATTTACCAGTAAAGCACTTATAAATTTCATCAAAAAAGAAAGACCATTCCTTTCTAAAATAAGGCCTAGTTAACTAACTCATGTTGTCAGTTCTAGCAGAGTAACATAGTGATTTAACCATATTTTTTATTTCAGAATCATCAACAATAGAATCAAAAGGGTTCTTAACAGGCAATTTAAACATAGAGTTGAGCACATCAGCAGTTACATCAAAAGTAGTGGAGCCAAAGGTGGAGATAATTTTACCTGGTTGATCCTGAGAAGGATCAACTACCTTTGCAGAGCTCCATGCTTGCGAGACTGCATCCATATGAATGACAGGAGATACTTTCAGAATGTAGCTGAGCTCAGTTTGCTCCAAGAAGTCTATCACAGGGTAGTAATCAGCGTCTACACCCTTCTTGTCTCCGAGTGTGGAGACATGGTTGGTGGTCATGAATTCAAAATCACTAAAGGTGAAAGCAATCGCCTTGGGTCCCCTAATGATGGTAGAAATAGCAGTAATTGAAGTGAAAGTGATGAAAATTCTTGAAAAAATTTGCTAGGGTTCATGAATAGCTCTGAAAGTATTTTTTTTCCTTAGAAAATAATTGCAATAAACAAGTGAGTAAATTATTATTCGCCCTTAAGTACACTAAGTTTGGAGAAGGGGGGGTTGAATACAAACTTAAGAATTAATTCAACTTCTTGCGGAAATAAGTTTGTACAAAGAGAGTGTTTAATTAAGATTGATGTAACTAAGAACTGGATAACTAAAGTGTTGAAAACAGAAACAACAAGATTAAAAATTACTAGTGGATTGTTTTTCCACTAGTGAGTTTTTGCTTTCAATTGATCTTAGTAAAAATACTAAGCTGCGTACAAAGTTGAATGTAGAACTTAGAAAAGCATTACAAGTTCTGCCTGATTTTCTACTTTGCTTTTCTTGAGTTCTTCTTAAAAAAACTCTCACTTTGCTACTGTGTTTTTGCTTTTTAATATAAACAAAAACTACTACTCTAGTTCTCTATCGGATGATAACAATATAATATTACAATTTATACTGTTTACATAAAAATAGAAACTAGCTCCTTTTCACAGCTTTCCTTGTAGAACTAACTAGCTCTGGAAGTGTCTTTTGTCTTAAGATATTCCTTGGATGCTGTGTTGCCTAGAAAGTCTTCACAGTCCTGACAGGACTGTCTTCCAATGATTCAGTTTTTGCACTGTTCCCGTAATATCTGGCTTTTAGCTAAATAGGGAAACTTTAATCAACTGATAAATGCTGTTAAGCTTATCAGTTGATTCACCTTTGCTTATCCATCGATGGATAGGATATCTGTTGATCAGTTGATGTGTCGATGGATAATTGAGTTATCCATCGACTCCTTATCCATTGATGGTTCTTTATCCGTTGACTGTAATTATCCATTGATGACTTGTATCAGTTGATAGCTTTCATCCGTTGAGTAGTGTCTTCATCCATCGACTTCAACATCAGTTGATCACTTCACTTGTGAGAATTCTGACTTAGAATATTTACAATTGATCAGCCATTCTTCACATCTGTTGAGAAGCTAGAAATTGAAGTCAATAACATCAGTTGACTACATCATTGCATCCATCGAGGTAATACAATCAATTGATAGTGAAACATAAATCAATGCTACAATCCAGTTTATCAGTTGACAAACAAGTTTCAACTGATAACTGGTTTCCTAGTCAATGGATATTTATAAGTCATATCCATTGATCAGTTACAAAATAATTTTGAGTCCCTATTGAAATTCTAAGTAATTTGTTATCATCAAAACTCATAATTCCTAACAATCTCCCCCTATTTATGAATATTTAAAATATGCATAAATTTTCTGTTGATGATAACAAAACTCCTCAACATTTTCATTCTTAGCAAGAATTACAATATTGATAAGTAAAGTTTGAGACAGAGTAATCAGATACCAGACAAGGATGAATTCTGATAATTTTGATGATTGAGGTTGAATCTCCTATCTTCTCCTTCTTCCCCTTGACTCATTCATCTTGTCTTCATTCTCCTTCATCTTCCTGTAGAGGGTTCCCTTCAATATCTTCTCATCTTCAATCCTGTAGTCCAATTGACTTGCCAGATGATTTAATTCCAGATTTGGCAGTTTGTCTATTTCTTGACAAATATCAATGCATTTTTCTCTGCCTTCCATGTCCTTATATATCATCAAGTAGAAGGGCTCATGAAGCACTTTTCTTCCTTCAGGATTCCAGATCTTTATTCTGTCATCCCTTTCTTCTTGAACAGGTGCCTCCCTTATCTTCTTCATTCTTTCAAGGATGGCATTTCCTAGCTCTTCAGTTAGATAATACTTCCTGTTGAGCATAGTGTAGATTTTCCTCAAGATGCCATATCCTTGATCCAATACTTGGTTGAATGTGAAGGTTGAGTGTGATCCATCTTCATACTCAATGTGAAGAAGATCAACATCTTTCTTCCTTTGCCCTTTTGCTGCAATCATTCCCTCAGCTTTAATTGGCACAAAGTTTTCAGATTTGTGTTTGAACACCTCTATTTCTTTGGCTTGATTACTCCCAGAAGCTTGACGTTCAGTCTTGACTTGTTTTGGCTTCTTCTCCTTGTCTTCTTTGTCTTCATCAGCTAATGGTCTTTTATCTCCAGATGATTTTGGTGCATCTTTGGGCTTGTTTGCTCTTTGCTTCATCCTTGGCCTCCTTTCACCTTCTTTTCTTCTGGCTTCTCTTATTAGCCTATCCTCTTCATCATATTCCCTTTGCAATTGAATGGCTAATTCTTCTTGTCTTCTTTCTTGTTGCTTCTTTTCTCTTATGCCAACTACTATGGCTTTGCTCAACAATTTTTCACTTTCCCCTCCACCTGTGACAGCTTTCTTTTTATCATCTTCAATTAGCTTTCCCTTTCCTTTCCTGTCACCAGGTTGTGAGCTACTGGAACTTGTTTCCTTGAATTTGCTAGCACTTGCAGCAATTGCATCAAATTTCCTTACTATGTCTTGAGCCAACTCCTTCTTGGGATCTGTAGACTTTACCACAGCTTCAGTACCACTTGCTTTCAATGCATCAGCTTCTTGCTTCTCCCCCTTTTTGTTATCAGCAACTGGCACTTGTGCTACTGACTGAGAGAGTATGGGAGTCTCTAAGAGTTTACCCAGAAGATTGATTTGAGTGACTTGATTCTTCAAAATTTGCTGCATGTTAAGTTCCATGGAGGTTACTCTTTTCTCTAATTCCATTACCTTGTCCTTTGCTGAAAACTCAGTGTCCAACCTTTGCTTGATTCTAGTCAGCATTGTGAGGCTGAGTCTGGAGTCAATGGTGGTGTCAAAATGCATCCTTGAGCTGTCAATGTCTTCTCTTATTTTCTTCAATTCATACTTGGAGCTTGTGACATGCATTTTCTGGATCTTCAAAGTATCCCTGTAAAAGTTCAGAATTCTCCTGTGCAGGGGATCCACTACATCTACTTCAGCCATGGACCTTCTGTAAAGAGAAATGATGGCCCTTTCTGTTTCAGCCAAATTAGTTTCATCACTAGCCACTTGTGGATCTAGAAGTTCATCATCAGAATTATCATCAAAATCTTCAGGATTCATGTGGGATATATCATCAGGTTGACTGGCCAAAAACTCTTTCCCACTCCTGAATTGCTCTTCTGTCTGCACTAAACCCAGCATTTGCTCAGCTATTTGATTAGATGCTGCTGCTAGTTCTTGATAATGAGGATCTTCATGTTGAAAGGTTGAAGCATCAAGATTTACATCAATTTCATCCTCCACCTCCATGTTGACTTCTGCACCTCCTGCAGGGACTTCATAGTCTACAGCTCCCCCTGACTCCAGCCCCAACTCCTGGGTGAGTCCTGCTTCAAACTGCTCAGTTTTAGAAGTTGATGCTTCATGAGATGGTGAAATTGGTTTCTCTCTATTCTTTTCTCTCTCACTCTCTTCTCTCTTTTCTTGCATCAGGATCTCATCCTGGATTCTCACCTCTCCCTTACTTTCCTCTCCTTTTTCATCACCTGCTAAGGTGGGACTCTCTTTTCTCACACCCTCTCCTTTTGCCACCTCAGAAGAATTTGAGGGCCCCTCATTCACACACTCTCCTTTTGCCAAGGTATGCAAACCTTGCCTCTCACACACCTCACCCACTCCACTCAATCCTAATAGAGTATTGGCCACCTGAAGTGTTTCAATGGATGATTCATGAATTGACATTAAGGGATCAATCGATGGATAAGAAGTATCCATCGATGGATGAATATCCGTTGATGGGAGCTGCGTCGATGGATGTAAGGATATCCATCGATGAAAGTGAATTAGTCAATGGATGTTGGAAGTTATCAGTTGATTGCATAATATCCATTGACTGGAGAGAAATAACAGTATTTGCCTGATCAACCAAGGTGTTAACCTTATTTGGTGATGTAGGTGAGAGTGTT
Source organism: Oenanthe sinensis (assembly GCA_028671895.1). Taxonomy (NCBI): domain Eukaryota; kingdom Viridiplantae; phylum Streptophyta; class Magnoliopsida; order Apiales; family Apiaceae; genus Oenanthe; species Oenanthe sinensis. Next base: position 2,984,066 of record CM053812.1, read on the forward strand.
GGCTCCACCCTGAGTTGCAAAGAGGGTGAATTTGAAACAATGAAGTTGTCAATCAACACTGTTTCTGAAGAAATAGTTTTTGAGGGAGATTGAGGAGAAGATTCAGATAAAGAATGGGGTTGTGCCTCAGGAAGATTCTGAGACACATCAAAAGAAGAAACTGAAGGCTCCACCAAATTTTCATTTGGCTTTGCAAGTGTGTGTATGCCCTGTGCAGTATTTGTAACCTTCTTTCTTCTTTTGTATGGCTGTATTATTCGGTGACCCTTACCCCCATCTGATGGTCCTGGTTGAGACCTCTTTTCAATAGTTACATCTTTTTGAGAAGATGCAACTAGGGATGTGTTCAAGTCCTTTACTACAGCCTCAATCTGTTGGGAGATTGGACTGGTGGCTGGCTGGTTCCTCTCAATCTCACTCTCCTTATCCTTCTGGCTTTCTTGATGTTGGCCAGTTCCCTCACCCTTATCAACCACCTTCACTCTCCCCTCAGTGGTTTTTCTTTTCTTAGATCTTACAACAGTAGTCTTTTGAGAAACTACTGAGGTGGTTTGATTAGACTTGTGTTTTGAAGGTTGTGCAACTTGGGTAAGAGGAATGGGGGCATTTCCATCTCCCTCCATTGTTGCAGAAGGCAAAGAAATTTGAGATTTTGAAGAAGAATGTAAAAGATTGAGATTTTGAAGATATACCTGCACAAGAGGAGGATAAATGAGGCACAACTTAGGGTGTAAGTTGATTCTCACAAGATCCTTGAAGACCCTCTTGTTTTGCATCCATGGCTCCAAGGACTCCATATCTGCACTTATTTCATACTCTCCAACAGAGGCATTAATAATCATCATGAAAAATCTTGCAAAGTAAATATTATGTTTCCTAGATGACTTGGGTCCTAACTTGGCAGTTAATTCATTTAGGAGTAATGTGCCAAAATCAAAATATTTATCAAATAGGACAGAATAAGCAATTTCTTGCATACTGATTGTAATTGCATCAAAATTACTTATTTTTCCAGAAAATACTTTAATTATGGCATCAAAGAAATAACTCCATTCTTTCCTAAGATTCTTCCTAACAACTTCTCCTAATCCAGTTTCAGCATTTGCATAATTAACGGATTCTAACATGTCCCTAATTTCTTCTTCAGTTGGGGGCTTATCACAATTATTTGCAGGCAACCCTAAACATTCAGATAATGAAGTACTAGTAATTGTATAGGTATTACCTTTGCAAGAATAAGAAATTACCTTCCCATCTGGTAAAATCTCTGCAGAGGTCCATAGTTCTTCAACAAAGGAACACACGATTGTTGGTGCTTCGCTGAGAGCTTTGGAAACTTTGCAATCTCCTAGGAATCGCATCAATGGATGAAAGTCCACAGGAGCATCATTCACAGTTAGACATGCTGTGAAGTTGTTCTGTTCATAGGTGAACCCAGTGGAAGAGACGATCTTCTTTTGTGGTGCCATTCTTTCAGTTGATATTCAAGAAATTAAAGTGAACTTGAAAGAATTTGTGAGAGCTCGTGAGAATTAGATAAAATTAGCTTGAGAGAGAGAGACAGAGATGAATAGTTTAGAAAAAAATAGCAGGTAAGAATGAATTTTTAATTGTAACTGCTATTTATATTTTCTAGTATTAAAAAGACTTGAAAGGACTTTTTAATTAGGCAGATAACCGTTGATGTATAAAAGACTGTAGTTTATTACCCTTGATGGTAATTCTCCAACGGCTATAATCTGATCAACGGATGAATAAAACTGTAGAAATTCTATTACTATCGACGGATAAAAATAGAGAATTAATCATTTATCGATCGATCACTAACTACCAAGATAATTAACTGTCGATAGATAAATATCCATCGATAGGAATAACATTTATCTGTTGATCAAATAAGAAGGGATTTATCCGTCGATAAACAATTACTTAGGTAATTTTCTGTCGATAGATAAATATCCATTGATAATTGTGAACAATGGCTACAAAACTTGACAGACATTTTAAGCATGAGCATAATTAAGCATACCTAACTCACAGACTAATCTATTAAAAGTAGATTCATCTAGAGGTTTGGTAAATATGTCTGCAAGTTGTTGTTCACTAGGGACAAAATGTAATTCAACTGTACCATTCATTACATGTTCCCTAATGAAATGATACCTTATGTCAATGTGTTTGGTTCTGGAATGTTGCACAGGATTTTCTGTTATTGCAATGGCACTTGTATTGTCACAGAAGATGGGAATTTTGTTCAAGTTGAACCCATAGTCAAATAGTTGATTCCTCATCCATAAAATTTGTGCACAGCAACTTCCAGCAGCAATGTACTCAGCTTCTGCAGTTGAAGTTGATACTGAGTGTTGCTTTTTGCTAAACCATGACACAAGTTTGTTTCCCAGAAATTGACAGGTGCCTGTAGTACTTTTCCTGTCCATCTTGCAACCTGCATAATCTGCATCTGAGTAGCCTATTAGATTAAAACCAGAATCTCTAGGATACCAAATACCTAAATTTGATGTACCCTTAAGATATCTGAAAATTCTTTTAATAGCTACTAAATGAGATTCTCTAGGATCAGCCTGAAATCTAGCACATAAGCATGTAGAGAACATTATATCTGGCCTACTAGCAATTAAATATAAAAGTGAGCCTACCATGCCTCTATAACTTGAAATATCCACCTTAGCTTCTTTGGTATTTAATTCAAGTTTAGTGGCAGTGGCCATGGGAGTTTTTGCAGAAGAACATTCACTTAACTCAAATTTCTTTAACAAATCATGAATGTACTTTGTTTGATTTATAAAAATACCATCCTTAACCTGTTTGACTTGTAACCCAAGAAAGTAGGTAAGCTCTCCCATCATGCTCATTTCATATTTACTCTGCATTAGTTTGGCAAACTTCTTGCAAAGTTCCTCATTTGTTGATCCAAAAATAATGTCATCCACATAAATTTGTACAAGAATGATAGAGCCATTAACATTTCTACTGAATAGAGTTTTATCAACAGTACCTCTTGTGAAATGATTCTCAATGAGAAACTGAGATAAAGTGTCATACCAGGCCCTTGATGCTTGCTTCAAGCCATAAAGTGCTTTGAGTAAAAAGTAGACAAAGTTAGGAAATTTTGGATCTTCAAAGCCAGGAGGTTGTTCCACATAGACTTCCTCTTCTAGTACTCCATTCAAAAATGCACTTTTCACATCCATCTGGTAGACTTTGAAATTAGCATGTGCAGCATAGGCCAGAAAGATTCTAATTGCTTCTAACCTTGCAACTGGTGCAAAAGTTTCATCAAAATCAATTCCTTCTTCTTGTGAATAACCCTTTGCTACAAGCCTTGCTTTATTCCTAGTCACAATACCAGTTTCATCCATTTTGTTTCTGAATACCCATTTTGTACCAATTACTGATCTATCTTTTGGTCTGGGCACCAGCTTCCATACCTTATTTCTTTCAAACTGATTCAGTTCTTCTTGCATAGCCAAAACCCAATCAGGATCCATGAGAGCCTCTTCAATTCTTTTGGGTTCTTCTTGAGACAGAAAACTGCTATACAGACACTCATTTTGAGTAGCACTTCTTGTCTTGACACCATCTTCTGCATTTCCAATAATTAGTTCAAATGGATGGCTTCTTGTCCATTTTCTTTGAGGATACAAATTTTGCCTTGATGATGAAGCTTCATTATCATTTGTATTGAACTCAAAGTGATCTGAATTTGTAGATTGATTCTGAAACCCTCCCCCTGAAGTGGATACCCCACATGTAGATTGTTGATTATCCGTTGAGGAGTTATCAGTTGATGCATTATCAGTTGATGGATTTCTGTCAACTGATAAATTATCCATTGATGCAATAACATCAACTGATATTGGGTTTCTGAACACTTGAGGTTTTATAATTTCTGCCTCTTCATCATCATTTACATCATTTGATTCATTCTCAAAATGCAGTGTGTCATGATTTCCTTCATCAAACAAGCCTTGAATCTTTTTATCATCAAATACTACATGTACAGATTCCATAATAATGTGTAGTCTGAGATTGTAGATTCTATAGGCTACGCCTGATAGTGCATACCCAACAAATATAGCTTCATCAGCCTTGGCTTCAAATTTTCCTAGATTTTCACCTTGATTTCTTAGTACATAGCACTTGCAGCCAAAGACATGAAGAAATCCCACCTTTGGCTTTTTGTATTTCTTGATCAATTGATAAGGAGTCTTCCCTTGAGCTTTATTTACTAGGGAGATGTTTTGAGTAAAACATGCTGTGTTTATGGCCTCAGCCCAGAAGTATGTTGGAAGTTTGGCATCTTCCAACATGGTTCTAGCAGCTTCAATCAATGTCCTATTTTTCCTTTCAACTACCCCATTTTGTTGAGGTGTTCTGGGTGCAGAGAATGTGTGTATGATTCCTTTTGATTCACAGAACTCTTTTATTGTGGAATTTTTGAATTCTGTTCCATTGTCACTCCTTATCTTCTTTACATCCAATTCAAGATTTTTTTCATTTTCTCTTATGTGCTTGATGATGAGATGACTAGCTTCATCCTTTGAATGTAGAAAATAAGTCCATGAGAATCTTGAAAAATCATCCACAATGACTAGAGCATACTTCTTCTTTGCAATAGACATGATATTTACAGGACCAAACAAATCCATATGTAATAACTCAAGTGGCTTTTCAATTGAAGATTCCAATTTTGACTTAAATGATGCCTTCCTCTGTTTTCCTTTCTGACAAGCATCACAAAGTCCATCCTTGACAAATTCCATTTGTGGTAAGCCTCTCACTTGATTTTTCTTAACCAAGAGATTCATGGCTTTGAAATTCAAGTGAGCTAATTTCTTATGTCACAGCCAACTTTCATTTGTACTTGCCTTAGAGAGAAGACAAGTCATTGATTCTGCATTTGTTGAGTTGAAGTCAGTTATGTACACATTCCCTTTTCTATTCCCAGTCATGACCAGGCTTCCATCTACCTTGTTGGAAATTATGCATGCTTCTGTTGTGAAACAGACTTTATTTCCATTGTCACATAGTTGACTTATGCTTAACAAGTTATGTCTTAAGCCATCAACTAATGCAACAGGTTCAATGATGACATTCTCTTTCGAAATCAAGCCATATCCCATGGTGTGCCCTTTGCTGTCATCTCCAAAAGTTACTCCAGGGCCAGCTTTCTCCTCAAACTTTGTGAGCAGGGATTTATCTCCAGTCATGTGTCTTGAACACCCACTGTCCAAGTACCAAAGATTTCTTCTTTTTCCCTGCACACAGTCAAAACAAATCAAGTTGATTTTGGTACCCAAGTTGCCTTGGGTCCTTTCTTATTAGTTGTTATCTTTGGCTTGGTTTCCAATTTTTGTACCTTTGGTTTAGGTGGTTTTACTTCCACTTCAACCTTAGGAGTTGGTCTCCCTACCTCAGAATTCTCAGTGCTAATATTTGGAATGCTCATGCTTGCAGAGTTGAAAAAATTTGGTGCATGAAGATTGTTAAGCATATTCCATGGCATAGCAGGCATATTCATATTGGCAAATGCAAGATATGGATTAAACATATAAGGCATTGATGCATACTGAGCATGAATAGCATGAGAATCAACTAAATGGGGAAAAACAGAACTGGTATGCATGTTGGGTATAGCAGGTACATTTGTTGCTGTAGGCATGGTGAGTTTACATTGCACAGATAAATGATTTTTACTACCACACTTAGCACATACTTTCCTAGGAGCATATTTGTCAGGTGTGTAGTTGTTGTGCTTGTTTATGCCTACTTTACCATTTCTATTTTTCTTCTTCTTTTCATTTGGCTGAATATTAGGTTCTATCTTTTCCAATTTCTCTTTCAACTGATTTTTAGATAAGAATCCTATATTAGCCTTTTCAACTTTGATTTGAGCTTCAGAGGAGCTACTTTCTTTGACAAATTTAATAGGTCTGTTTAACTTAGTTTTAATATCACATTTCTTAGCAGTTGATGACTTCTCAATCGATGGATAATTATCCGTTGAAATAGCATTATCAATCGATGGATAATTCTTATCAGTTGATTCAGAGTTATCAATCGATTGCTTCTTTTCTAAAGATTGATCTTCATCAATGGCTATTTTCTCAAGAGTTTCAGACAACATGGTGAAAGAGTTTGTTCCATGAATGTCATTCATCTTCTTACTGGCTTTACTTGACCTGTTCCACTTGTCAATAGTTCTTAGTTCATCCTCTAATTTTTCTTTTAACTTCTCTATTTCCTTTTTACTGTCAACTAGTTCAATTCTAGCATCTTTGTTTTCCATCTTGAGTCTGTCCAATTGCACTAGCTCACTCTCTAAGAAATTGTTTCTTTCAGTGAGAGTTTCTAATGTTAATTTGAGCCTAGTGTTCTCTTTGTTCAAAGACTTAAGAGTGACATGCAAATTATACAATTCATTAGACATTTCATTAATAGTAATATTGCATTCATCTTTGGACAACTCAGATAGATTTGTAGAAATTACCTGATTGCTAGATGAACTAGCTTCCTGGTCATCTTGATTGGCCATTAGTGCAAGATTGATGTGTTCTTCTTCTTCTTCAGAATCCTCCTCAGCAGCCCAGTCCTTTTCTTCTGTCACAAAAGCCTTCTCTCTTTGTTTGAGCAAGTCAAAGTACTTCTTCTTATAGTCAATACCATCACTAGACTTTGACCTCTTTTCAACTTTGGGCTTTCTGCATTCACTTGAAAAGTGACCAGCCAATCCACAGTTAAAGCATCTGAATTGAGTTCTGTCAACAAGATTTTTGCCTTGTTGAGTGTCTCTCCTGAACTGTGATCCAGGCCTTTGCATTGGATTCCTTTTGAACTTGAGTTTAGAAAATTTTCTTGATAGAAAAGCTAAATGCCCATCTATTTCATCCATTTCATCTTTGATGAGTGACTCATCACTGTCACAAAGTTCTTTTCCTTTACCAGTAGAAGATTCATCATATCTAACATAATTTGCACCATTGCCATGACCTTCTTTCTTCCCTTCTTTGAAATCAGCATCTTCATCTGTTTCTGCAACTTGCTTTTCCTTGACCACCAAAGCAATGGACTTTTCTCTCTTCTGACTTTTCTCAATTTCCTCATCTTGCTGTAGCTCCAACTCATAGGTTTTCAAGATGCCATACAGCTTGTCCAAGGTATAATCTTTAAAGTCAGGAGATTGCCTTATAGAGACAGTCATTGGTTTCCATTCTTTGGGTAGGGACCTCAAGAATTTGTGGTTGGTGTCCTCAACAGCATAAACTCTTCCATATAGTTTAAGCTCATTCAACAGCTTTTGAAACCTACTATATGTATCATTTATTGTTTCACCACCCTTGAAGTGAAAGGCCTCATACTTTTGAATCAAGAGTTGCATCTTGTTCTTTCTTACTTGCTCAGTACCTTCACAGAGGGTTTGAAGAGTGTCCCAGAATTCTTTGGAGGTTGTACAACTGATGACATTGTCAAACATGTCCTTGTCAAGACCATTAAACAAGATATTCATGGCCTTTTTGTCCTTGTGTACTTCCTTTTCATCTTCATCTGTATACTCACTCACAGATTTAGGAATGAGTTTGTCTGGTGCTTGAGTACCGTCTGCATTTACACTTGTAACTATTTTCATAGGCACATGTGGACCTTTCTCTATGCAATGAACATAGGAAGGATCAATAGATAGCAGATGCAAGTGCATTTTTACTTTCCAGGGAAAATATTCATCTTTCTCTAGAACTGGAATCTTAACTCCTGTTTCTCTTTGACCCATTCTTGATGTACTTTTAGATCTTGACTTTCTGTTTGTTGAAAGCCTGCTCTGATACCAACTGTTATTCGCCCTTAAGTACACTAAGTTTGGAGAAGGGGGGGTTGAATACAAACTTAAGAATTAATTCAACTTCTTGCGGAAATAAGTTTGTACAAAGAGAGTGTTTAATTAAGATTGATGTAACTAAGAACTGGATAACTAAAGTGTTGAAAACAGAAACAACAAGATTAAAAATTACTAGTGGATTGTTTTTCCACTAGTGAGTTTTTGCTTTCAATTGATCTTAGTAAAAATACTAAGCTGCATACAAAGTTGAATGTAGAACTTAGAAAAGCATTACAAGTTCTGCCTGATTTTCTACTTTGCTTTTCTTGAGTTCTTCTTAAAAAACTCTCACTTTGCTACTGTGTTTTTGCTTTTTAATATAAACAAAAACTACTACTCTAGTTCTCTATCGACTGATAACAATATAATATTACAATTTATACTGTTTACATAAAAATAGAAACTAGCTCCTTTTCACAGCTTTCCTTGTAGAACTAACTAGCTCTGGAAGTGTCTTTTGTCTTAAGATATTCCTTGGATGCTGTGTTGCCTAGAAAGTCTTCACAGTCCTGACAGGACTGTCTTCCAATGATTCAGTTTCTGCACTGTTCCCGTAATATCTGGCTTTTAGCTAAATAGGGAAACTTTAATCAACTGATAAATGCTGTTAAGCTTATCAATTGATTCACCTTTGCTTATCCATCGATGGATAGGATATCTGTTGATCAGTTGATGTGTCGATGGATAATTGAGTTATCCATATAAACAAAATGTATTTTCATTTTGTATGTAATCAGAACACAACACACAGAAAGAGATACATCTTAGAGAGAGACAGAGAGAATACAAATAGCCATTAAAGCTCGTATTTATTTCTTGTTGTGAGATTCATTGTAGCTCATACATTTATGTGAGAGTGTAGCGCCTTGGGTTTATATAATACAAAGTATATTCCTGAAGATTGTTCTTGTTGTTTAAAATCATAACTGTTATATTTATTACTCACCAAGAATAGATCTATAAACACGAACCAGAATGAAAAACTACCAATATCGTATTCAACCCCCCCTTCTACGATAGTTTGGACCTAACAATAATTGGTATCAGAGCTTGTTGATTGAAGTTACAAATCAAGATCCAAAACTAATTTTTTGAAAAAGTGTATTTTTATATCTATAAAAATTTATCTTGAAATTTCTTTATTTTTTAAGGAAAATTCAATTTCGAATTTTTTCAAGATTTTAATTCCACTAATTTTTAAAAAGCTATATCAATCGTCAAGAATTCGAATTAACATTTTATTTCTCAAAATTTAGTTTTTATACAAATTGATTTTAATTTTTAAGATATTGATTATTTCTTGAGATTTAAAATTCTTCATAACCATGAGTACTCAAAAACTTAGTAGCATCAAAATCCCACCATTTGACAAAAATAAATACATTTTATGGAAGAAGAAGATGTCCACTTTCATCGAATCATCTAATTCTCAATACATGGGGATTTTCAAAAAAGGACCCTATGTTCCTCATAAGCTAACACCGGAAACAGTCTCAAATGACGGAGAACGGATTCCTCAAGGATTTACCCCAAAGAAGCCTTCAGAGTACACTGACAAAGAAAGAGTAGCATGGGATAATCATCTTCAATGTATCGTAATGGATTCATTGGACACTACAATGCTGAATCAAGTGATAAATTGCACTGAGTGCTAAATGTGGGATATTATTAATCTGCCAATGGAAGGTACTGTAGAGGTGAATGAAAATAGACTGAATATTCTTACATCCCAGTATGAGGCATTCAAGTCACTACCCGGAGAGAGTATCACTCAAGTCTTTAAGAGATACAATAAATTGATGAATGACTTGTCTCTACACGGAAAGGCCTACTCACGTAGGGAGATCAATAGGAAATTTAAAATGACACTACCAGCGCACCTTAAACACAAAATCTCTGAAATAAGAGAAAGAAGTGACATAAATGGCATGTCTATTAAAATTTTATATGGGAAGCTCAAGACTTATAAAATGGAGTAGGAGAAAAGACAAATCATTTCTGGTTCATGGACAGTGGATAGCAAGAATACAACTTTGTTGAAGACTACAACACTTGTAGCTAAAGATTTTGCTAGTATAGAGACCAACATAGAAAATCCTGTAATTGAGAAAGAAGAGATTCTAGAAGCTGAATTTACAAAAAACGCTCAAACAGGTAATGAAGATGACTTCTACACAATAGTAGAACTTGAGAATCTTGAGGTGCATCCCTAGATTTTTCAGAGACTGTAGCCTTTTGAGAGTCTATAAACTTAGCTTCAAGGTTAGACTCAGGTGCATCAAGATCCTCTTTTAACAAAGAAATCCCCTCAACAACCTATTTCTCTAGGGGGTTGAGCTCCTCATTACTTTGATCATCTACAAGTCTCGTTTGAACCAATTTCCTCCTTTTTACAACTGGTGCCTTTTGAGAGACAACAGAGGTTGGTTTCTTTTTAGATTTTAGTTTCTAAGATTGTTTGATTGAAGGGGATTTGGCTACTTGGGTAGGTGCAAGGAGACGCTCCATTACTTGTTCCTGCACCATTTCACCACAAAAAATAAAGAATTATAAATAGAAGGTTTGTAGGTAGAGAGTTTTACCTGCATTAACTGTGGGTAGACCATGGAAGGTAGACTCTTCTTCTTTTCATCAATTCTCTTGATGTTAGAAAAGATTTTTCTTTGTTGCTTGTAAGCCTGCACACAAAAATTAGCTGCAAGCTTGGAAGACATGTTAGGAACAAAGGGGTTTAAGAGAAATATCAAAAATCTATGATAATAAACTTTATTTCTTCCCTCTTGCACATTGTTTAATTTAGCTCCCATTTGAGTGAGCAACATATCACCAATGTTGATCACCTTGTCAAACAAGAGACTGTGACCAATTTGATAAGTAATAAAAGTAATAGCGTCAAAATCACTACATTTACCAGTAAAGCACTTATAAATTTCATCAAAAAAGAAAGACCATTCCTTTCTAAAATAAGGCCTAGTTAACTAACTCATGTTGTCAGTTCTAGCAGAGTAACATAGTGATTTAACCATATTTTTTATTTCAGAATCATCAACAATAGAATCAAAAGGGTTCTTAACAGGCAATTTAAACATAGAGTTGAGCACATCAGCAGTTACATCAAAAGTAGTGGAGCCAAAGGTGGAGATAATTTTACCTGGTTGATCCTGAGAAGGATCAACTACCTTTGCAGAGCTCCATGCTTGCGAGACTGCATCCATATGAATGACAGGAGATACTTTCAGAATGTAGCTGAGCTCAGTTTGCTCCAAGAAGTCTATCACAGGGTAGTAATCAGCGTCTACACCCTTCTTGTCTCCGAGTGTGGAGACATGGTTGGTGGTCATGAATTCAAAATCACTAAAGGTGAAAGCAATCGCCTTGGGTCCCCTAATGATGGTAGAAATAGCAGTAATTGAAGTGAAAGTGATGAAAATTCTTGAAAAAATTTGCTAGGGTTCATGAATAGCTCTGAAAGTATTTTTTTTCCTTAGAAAATAATTGCAATAAACAAGTGAGTAAATTATTATTCGCCCTTAAGTACACTAAGTTTGGAGAAGGGGGGGTTGAATACAAACTTAAGAATTAATTCAACTTCTTGCGGAAATAAGTTTGTACAAAGAGAGTGTTTAATTAAGATTGATGTAACTAAGAACTGGATAACTAAAGTGTTGAAAACAGAAACAACAAGATTAAAAATTACTAGTGGATTGTTTTTCCACTAGTGAGTTTTTGCTTTCAATTGATCTTAGTAAAAATACTAAGCTGCGTACAAAGTTGAATGTAGAACTTAGAAAAGCATTACAAGTTCTGCCTGATTTTCTACTTTGCTTTTCTTGAGTTCTTCTTAAAAAAACTCTCACTTTGCTACTGTGTTTTTGCTTTTTAATATAAACAAAAACTACTACTCTAGTTCTCTATCGGATGATAACAATATAATATTACAATTTATACTGTTTACATAAAAATAGAAACTAGCTCCTTTTCACAGCTTTCCTTGTAGAACTAACTAGCTCTGGAAGTGTCTTTTGTCTTAAGATATTCCTTGGATGCTGTGTTGCCTAGAAAGTCTTCACAGTCCTGACAGGACTGTCTTCCAATGATTCAGTTTTTGCACTGTTCCCGTAATATCTGGCTTTTAGCTAAATAGGGAAACTTTAATCAACTGATAAATGCTGTTAAGCTTATCAGTTGATTCACCTTTGCTTATCCATCGATGGATAGGATATCTGTTGATCAGTTGATGTGTCGATGGATAATTGAGTTATCCATCGACTCCTTATCCATTGATGGTTCTTTATCCGTTGACTGTAATTATCCATTGATGACTTGTATCAGTTGATAGCTTTCATCCGTTGAGTAGTGTCTTCATCCATCGACTTCAACATCAGTTGATCACTTCACTTGTGAGAATTCTGACTTAGAATATTTACAATTGATCAGCCATTCTTCACATCTGTTGAGAAGCTAGAAATTGAAGTCAATAACATCAGTTGACTACATCATTGCATCCATCGAGGTAATACAATCAATTGATAGTGAAACATAAATCAATGCTACAATCCAGTTTATCAGTTGACAAACAAGTTTCAACTGATAACTGGTTTCCTAGTCAATGGATATTTATAAGTCATATCCATTGATCAGTTACAAAATAATTTTGAGTCCCTATTGAAATTCTAAGTAATTTGTTATCATCAAAACTCATAATTCCTAACATAAATTGTATGTAAAAATTCTATTTTGTTTGAAGTGCATACAATACACACGAGTCTACAGCCTGTATCCAGTAAAAAGTAACCATTACCGCCTATTTCCAATCATTTGAATGGTTCAAAAATAATCAGAGTCTGCAGGCATGAATTTTAACCGTTTTAGAGTCTAAACCTTTAGAGTTTATAGTCTCTCAGAGTCTATAGATTCGTTAGAGTCTAGAAGTTAGACTCTGTCAAGATAAAGTACTTCAAGAATTTTGCAATAATAAATTATAGTTTGGCAAATCAGGGACTATAATTAAAGTACATACCTTGCTTCTTGCTATGATTGATCACTTACATATTTAACATACCTAACTCACCTACCAGTCTGGGAAAAGTAGACTCATCAAGTGGTTTTGTTAAAATGTCTGCAATCTGTCTGTCAGTTGAAACATAATGAAGTTCAACAATACCATTTTTAACATGTTCTCTAATAAAATGATACCTGACATCAATGTGCTTTGTTTTGGAATGTTGGACTAGATTCTCTGCAATTTTAATAGTACTAGTATTATCACAACACATATCAATATTTGATAATGTTAGTCCATAATCAAATAATTGATTTCTCATCCATAGAATTTGAGCACATCAAATTTTGGCTGCTATGTATTCAGCCTCAGCTGTTGAGGTTAATACAGTCTGTTGTTTCTTGCTAAATTAAGAAATCAACCTGTTGCCAAGAAATTGGCATTGTCCTGTTATGCTTTTCCTATCTATTTTGCATCCTGCACAATCAGAGTCTGAATAGCCAATTAATGAAAAATCAGACTCTCTAGGATACCAAAGTCCAAGAGTCTATGCACCCTTGAGATATCTGAAAAATTCTTTTCACAGCTATCAAATGTAATTCTCTAGGGTCAGCTTGAAATCTAGCACATAGGCATGTTGCAAACATTATATCTGGTTTACTAGTAGTTAAATATAACAATGAGTCAATTATACCTCTATAGCTAGTGTAGTCAACCTTCATACCCTTTGGGTCAGAGTCTAGCTTAGTGGTAGTTGATGGGAGTTTTGGTTGTTGCACAATCTTGCATATCAAACCTCTTCAATAGTTCTTTAACATATTTTGATTGATTGATGAAAATTCCATCATCAGTCTGTTTGACTTGAAGTCCCAAAAAGAAGTTCAGCTCTTCTATAATGCTCATTTCATATTTAGACTGCATTAACTTGCTAAACTTTTCACAGAGTTTTTCATTAGTGGAACCAAATATAATATCATCAACATAAATTTAGACAAGCAAAATATCACCTTTATGTTTTTTAATATATAGAGTTTTATCAATGGTACATCTGATGAATCCTTTTTCAATGAGAAATTTTGATAGAGTTTCATACCATGATCTAGGTGCTTGCTTCAATCCATATAGTGCTTTGTTTAACCTATAAACATGATCAGGAAATTTTTGATCAAAAATCCTGGTGGTTGCTCCACATAGACTTCTTCTTCCAATTTTTCATTTAGAAAGGCACTTTTTACATCCATTTGTTAGACTTTGAATTTTGAATTGGCTGCAAATGCCAGAGACATTCTGATTGCTTCTAATCTTTCTACAGGTGCAAAGGTTTCATCATAGTCAATTTCTTCTTCCTGAGAATATCCTTTTACAACTAGCCTTGCATTATTTCTAATAACAGTTCCATTTTCATCATGTTTGTTTCTGAACACCCACTTTGCACCAACAATTGATCTATCTCGGTACAAGTTTCCACAGTTTGTTTCTCTCAAATTCATTTAATTCCTCTTGCATTGCAATAATCCAATCAGGGTCTTGCAAAGCTTCTTCAATTTTCTTGGGTTCATTCTTTGAGAGAAAAAAACTGTAAAGACATTCATTTTGAGTGGATTTCCATGTTTGCACACCACTCTAAGGATCACCAATTATCAACTCAGGAGTGTGATCCCTTGCCCATTTTCTAGCTGGTGGAAGATTTGTTCTAGAACTTGAAGATCCCCCTAAATTATTGGCATTTTCTGTTTATGAGTGAAATTCAAATGAAGAGGCTCCCCATGTGTTGCTGGACTCTGAAAATGATTCAGAGTTGCCTGATCCAGATCCTGATGAGCTAGAATCTGAAAAGCATGACTCTGACTGTCTAGACTCTATCTAGCTAGACCCTGAATTGTTAGACTTTGAGTTAATTGGAGTTGAATTTTCTGGCTCCCCCTCAGATGTGCAGATTCTTGTATTATTTCAATAGTTATTTGAGGCTCTTCATCCTCATCATATTCATCCATCTCAGAACTTTTTAAATTTTCAAATTCCAGTGTTGTAGATTTTGACTCATTCTGTAAACCAGTAATCTTTTTATCATCAAATGCAACATGAATAGATTTTGTAACAATTCTAGTTCTGAGATTGAAGAATCTGAATGCCTTTGTATTTGGTGCATATCCATAAAAGATTGCTTCATCAGCCTTGGTTTCAAATTTGCTTAGATTTTCATGATGTACTTTTAGTACAAAGCACTTTCATCCAAATATGTTTTTCACACTTGGCTTCGTCCTTAACTATTACATAGGGAGTTTTTCCATGCATGTTTATCAATGTACAGTTTTGAGTGAAACATGTTGTATTGACTGCCTCAGTCCAAAAATATACTGGCAGTTTAGACTCTGCCAACATTATCCTGGCTGCTTCTATGAGTGTTCTATTCTTTCTCTCCATAACTCCATTTTGTTGAGGTGTTCCTGGTGTAAAAAATTGTTGAGTGATTCTTTTTGATGCATAGTATTCCTCCATGATTAAGCTCTTAAATTCTGTACCATTGCCACTTCTTAGTACTCTAACAGTCTTCTTTGATTTAGTTTCCAGAAAAGTTACATGATCGATTATGAGTTGTGAAGCTTCATCCTTTGAGTGCAAAAAGAAAACCCATGTATATCTTGTAAAATCATCTACAATGACAAGAGCATATATTTTTTTATTAATTGACATCACATTTACTGGACCAAATAAATCAAAATGTAACAGATAAAAGGGTTTAGAAATGGTGTTTATTGTTTTGCACTTGAAGGATATTTTCCTTTTCTTTCCAAGTTGACATGATTCACAAAGACCATATTGCACAAAGTCAACATATGGTAAACCTCTCACAAGACTCTGTTTTACCAACTTGTTGAGTGTCTTGAAGTTGATGTGTGACAGTTACTTGTGCCATTTCCAGCTTTCTTTAGTTGAGGGCTTGCTATATACACATGTGACTTCTTTGTTATTGCAATCCTCCAAGCTGGTTTCATATATGTTACCATACATGTGACCTTTAAACACCAAAGTGCATGTTTCCTTGTGAGTAACAAGACACTCCTTGTTGTCAAATCCAGTATGGTAACCTTTATCTCCAAGTTGACTAATGCTTAACAAATTGTGCTTCAATCCATCAATTAAAGCTACTTCATCAATGATAACATTACAGTGTACAATCTTGCCATATCACAGTGTTCTTCCTTTGTTTCCATCTCCAAAGGATACTTCTGGGCTAGCCATCTCCAAAAATTCTGTAAGCAGGGATTTCTTTCTAGTCATGTGTCCTGAGCATCCACTGTCCAGGATTAGGATCACTTTCTTTACCCTGGTTCCCTGCATACAGAGAGCAACTACTTAGATGTTTTGAAGACCCAAACAGTTTTGGATCCTTTCTTACTAACCTTAGGTGAAACAGGCTTATTAATTTTCATCTTAGAATTACATGTCTCCTTTGTTGCCTTAGACTCTGGTAGAGTCTTAACAATGTCATACCAACTTTTATCAATTGAAGATTTTAGCTAATACAAATTATAATACAAGTCATGATAGTCCCTACACATATAGATAAAATGAAATATGCTACCACAGTAATAACAGGGTTTCTGTGGAAGGTACTAACTTTTCAGAGTTTGAGAAGGAATAGACTCTGATTTATTCTCAATCTTTGTTTTACAGTCTAGAGCTAAATGGTTGTGGTTTCCACATCTATAATATTTCTTTCTAGGAGCATTAGGATCCTTCTTGTAATTGTTGGCCTTATTGATACCTTCTTTACCATTCCTATTTCTCCTAGTTTTGCTAGACTCTTGCAAGTTTTCTAGCCTTTCTTTTAATTTTGACTTAGACAGGAATCCTATGTTTACACATTTCAATGGTTTTTGTTCTCCTATTTTATCTGTCTTTTTGTCATCTTTAGGAACATCATTGACAGATGAGTTTGCGTCTTTTATGCTAGAAGTTTTATTTTTAGATGTCACAAACTTAACAGGTACAAAGGTATTCATATTCTTAGTCTCACTGTTTTGGCTAGATTCAACATTGTTATCATTCTCAACAATAAGTCTTTTGCCTTGACTTTTGTCATAGCCTAGACCAGCAGTTTGACACACATTTTGATTATTGAGAATTTCATGTACTTTTCTTCCAGAGTCTTTCCACACTTTGAACTTAAGCCTTTTCTTATCTAGTTATTTTTTAACATAATCATAGGCTTTTAAGACTTCATTATAGTTGTGTCTACACTTCTCAGAATCCTTTTTGTATCGTTCCATACAAACTAACTCAGACTCTAAATGGTTATTCCCGCTTATCAAGGTTAAATTTTCTTTTGTTAATCTATCATTGTCATTAGTGAGAGACCTACAATTTGTCATTATTTTATTAATCTCACTTTGAACAACTTTCATACCATCAGAGTCTAAATTGAGTAATGATTTATGATAGAAGATTGATATCTAATTCTTAGGAGATGAGATTCCAGTTGGAGACTGATTTTTCTGAGGAGACTGCTATTAAAGCAAGATTTTCATAATCTATTCCATCCTCTGAACTAGAGTCTGTCCAATCCTTTCATGTTGAGAGAAGTGCCTTTCCTTTGCCTTGACCTTTTGCTTTTCTACTTTCACTATTAAAGTGCCCCAATGTTCCACAGTTGAAGCATTTCACCTTTGCTTTGTCAAGCTTGATTATTATGCTTTTATTCTTCTCAATCTTCTCATCTTCCTTCTTGAATGTTGGCTTTTTGCTAAATTTTCCTGTTCTTTTTTTGAATTTTATCCTTTTAAAATTCTTAGCAAACATAGTCATCATTTGACTTATATCAATTTCATCTTCGGAATCAGAGTCTGAGTAAGCAGACTCTGATTCAACAACATCTTTACCCTTTCTTCTTGAATCCTTGATTTTAGCTTCCTTGGGTTCTATCTGTTGCTCCTTGTCAGACTACATCAAGAGTGCCACATATTTTACTTTTACACCCTTTTTTATTATTTCTCTGTTGCATCTCTAAATCATAAATTTTGAGTATTCCATACAGCTCTTCCAAGGAGATTTCATCTAAATCTCTGGCTTCCCTTGTGGCTGTAGTTTTGTTATCCCACTCTTCATGAAGGGCTCTCAAAAACTTGGTGTTAGTGTCTTCAACATCATATACTTTACCAAGTATGGCCATCTCATTTAGGAGTTTAGTGAATCTGTCATACATCTTAGTAATAGATTCTCCAGATTTTGACTCAAATTACTCATACTCCTGAATTAACAGAGCTCTTGCATTCTTCTTGACATCCTTGGTTCCTTCACAATGCACTTCAACTTTTGTCCACATCTCTTTAGCCATTTTGCATGATATAACACAGTTTGTAAGAACAGAGTCCAAACTATTAAAGAGTATGGTTTTGACTTTTGCCTCCTTAAGGACATTCTCATTATCCTCCTTTGAACACTCAGCTTTTGGTTTGCTAACAAAGTGCTCTTCAATTATTTTTCCTTCATCAGTGGTTTCAGGAACAAGTCTTGAGGGCACATAAAGCCCATCATAAATCCTGTCAAGATAGTCAGGGTATGTAGCCTCCGGATTGTGCAGCATCTTAACCTTCCATTGGGTAT
The DNA here is from genome assembly GCA_028671895.1 of Oenanthe sinensis. Lineage (NCBI taxonomy): Eukaryota > Viridiplantae > Streptophyta > Magnoliopsida > Apiales > Apiaceae > Oenanthe > Oenanthe sinensis. The sequence continues at coordinate 3,002,569 of CM053812.1, forward strand.
ACTCGTTTCTTTTGAGCATAGGAATCTTAGAATTGCCATCTTTGTTTCCAGACATCTTTGATCAATTTTAAACGTTAGGCTCTGATACAAATTGTTTCCTAGTTACACAAGTAGAAGGGGTTTGAATACTTGTGTTCTCTTTTTACCTGTTTTAAAATCAACTTGGAAGATAATAGATTCGAATGATTAACAAAGAACAAACACAAAGATATGAATGAATATTGTTTATATTATTGATGTATGAATACAAACTCTCCTAGGGTATACACAAACCCTAGCATCTTCTCTCTTTTCTCACAACAATTCTCTATCTCTATGCTCTCACAAAACTTCGGCTCACAACTATTACAATTAGGTTACATAGAGTATTTATATAGAGAGGTGTCTATCAACTAATAACAGAAAATTAAATTACAATAGGAATAAAATTCCTAATTAATAGTTGATAGTTTCCTTCTGTAATTCTATTTCCTTCCCATAACATATATGTAACATATTTGTCTTTATATTCGAAGACTTTCCATTATTGTGATTACCTTCCAAATTCAGCTTCAAATTTATAGACTCTGAAATACTTCAGACTCTGATGATCTTCAATCTCTAATAGACTATAAATTCCAATAGTCTATAGACTCTGATTGGCATCTAAACTATGGATTTATTTCTCCTGAAAATCTTCTAAGTACAAATACAACTATGCTAGACTTTGTTCTAGTATTTTGTATATCATCAAATGAATATATTCCTAACACATCAACTGATATGAAGACCCATCGATTGATAACATCTATCAATCGATAAGTCAAAAACAATTATCAATCGATGTATACAAAGATTAATCGAAGAGCAATATCAGTTGATGGATACAAGGAAGAATCAATTGATATGTTTAACAGTAAATTATCAATTGACTGCACAAAGAGACAAATTGTTAGGAATCTTCAGACTAAAGTACTGTTATGGGAGACATTCTACATTGATTGTGAAGACTCGGATTGAAGCTGTCTTTCCAATGAATACATTTCTCAAAATATAAATAGATAGAATGGAAAGATAGATTTGTAAACATTCCAAGAATAAGTATTTTTGTTTTACTCTATTCTTGAGATTGTAAACACTCTTGTAATATATAAACAAGAGTGGTAGTATTGTTAAAAAATATAGAAGTTAGACAATATCTCAGAATCAACTGTTCAAGCATTAGAGCACTTTGTAAGATCGGTTGATTCATTTTCTAGCTTTGTAGAAAACAACTAGGTTTTATTAACCTAGATTATTTGAGCAATATATACACTGATGGAAAACCAATCCATCGATAATTTTAAAATATCATTATTCAATTTAGTTTCAGTTTCATTGTTCATATATTTTCTCTCAAACACTCATAATCACAGGAACAAATATTAAAACAGAAAAGGTTTTAATAATTTGTATTCAACACCCCTTCTACAAATTATGGTGACATTGTTTTGGGAAATAACAAAACTGCACTTGATGCAGCAAATAAGGATGAAATCAGAAGTTCACTCACAGCTCTACCTCCAGAGAAGAAAATTAGTATATAACCGAGGTATCTGTAAGCTAATTTGCATCTTCTCAAATGGATGCAAAGCTGAAATGGCAATAAAACTATCTCTGAAATCATTCTCTCATCAGGGTGAGTCCATTAAAATTCGTTCATCAGCCAGAACACCTTGTAATGAGTCAAGCACACCACCAATACTCACGCTGATGGTAAACCTAACTAGATAAATTCTAGGAACACATTGCAAGGAGTGCACAGTGAGAGGTACATGCAACACCCCACAACTTCTTTATTTACCATTTGTTACGGTAGATGAAGTTGTTGCGATCACAGAAATGCACCCGCCTTCATAGGTAGATCCTGTATGGGACATGCCTTCACATGCTATTGAGAGCATCACAGGTTCTCAACTGTCATTCATTACAGAATCCAACGTGATGTCCCTCTTGGAAGGAACATTTTCAAACCCTGAAAAGGGAAGTCCACCTCCTATTTATGAAGAAGGTGTGAGGCAACCCTTGATAGAACAAGGCAGGATTCCCTAAAAGATTTAATATCTTGGGATAACCAATTTCAAAGAGGTGAGGCTCCACTAGACAATGATTTAGCAAAAGCTATTGAGTCTGGTACTGAGATAGTGCTTATACATGATAGATTAAGAACACCTCTACGAGGAAATTCTCCACTTGATAGTGATTCAGTTCATTCTGATGAATCAGGTGATGAGAATATAAATGAATTGACGGATTTCACTTGCAGGTACATAAGGTTATATTTGGAATGTAGAGTGAAAGAAAGGAGAGAAACACTTGAGTGAAAATGAAGGAGAGATACACTTGAGTGAGAGATAGGGAGAGAAAGAGTAAAACACTTCAAAGTGCTCAACACTTAAGTGTAAACACCAACAGAATGTAGTAGAAGTGAGGAAACCATAGACCAAACACTTACCCTTATTACTTGCTACTATGTTTTCCCAATTAATGTCAAACAAGAACCTTCAAGCCATGAGAAAATTATGGTCCAGTAAAGGATTCCTCAACTAAGAGGGAGAATTGTTGAACAAGAAAAGGGGGTATATAACAACATGCTTGGATTGGATTGAACTATTGATTACTTATTAATTCTTCTATTCCATTTGATTTTAGAAAAATCTTGTATATAGGATAAACCAGATTTTCTAAAATGCATAACATGTCATAGTTTTCATTTTTTATATCGGCGATGGTTTAATACTGAATGTATGACATATCTGTTGTTACCTCTATTAATTTAGGAGACAAGAAAAAGGATAAAATCTTATCTTCGTATCATTAAGGGAGAAGGGGAGAAGTTAGGAAAGAAGAAGAATCTCATTCTCAGGAGGAGATCATTATTTGAGCAATGTTCTATGTATTATTAAAGATGCTCCCAGAAATTTTGATTCTTTTAAAGCTCTACTCATGATAAGTTATTTGAAGTTCAAGCTATGAAGGATTTTAAATCAAAGGAAGCTCAAACATAGAGAAATAAAGATAATACTACTTGTATAATATATTCACTGCTAGAGTAACAAACATCTTTCATTTCAGTTACTCAAGAAATATGGAAATGTAGAATCTGAACTAGAGAAACCAGCCGCTGAAGATGTACCAATGACACCCGTACACAAAAGTTCAACTCTAGAAGAAGGTGAAGTTGATACTTCTGAAGTTGATAATTGTAGATAAGTCAATATAGAACTTTGTAAAATATGTTCACTCTAGAGGAACATCTATCTTATATTTATCTTTCATGTTTGAATATGGAAAATTGTTAAATATAATTCCAGAACTTTTTATTATTTATAATTCTCAATGTTTTATTATTTTCTTATTTGTTAGTTGAGTTATCCTCTAGGAATTTGTGTGTTAAATATTTAACAACAAATATGGGAGATTGAAAAGCATATGATAAGGCTTATTTGTAATTATTAGATGACAACTCAACTCAGATTAGAAAGGGGAGTAAATAATAAATGTGATAAAAGGAATCAAGTCGAATAAAGTCAACTAGACACAAAGAATCAGAATATTAGATGATATAGAAGATTTGAAGTGGCTACTCCACGAAGATTCTAGAAGAAGTGATTTATAGAGGAAAAACAAAAAGAAGACAAGATATAAATACCACTATAGCAGAAATGAGAATTAATTTTGTAGTTAGTGAAAGGCATAGGTGTACTAACTTGTAACACTTAATTTCTATGTAACTCAACTAGGTAAAAGATAAAACAACAGCAAAAACAAGAGAAACTGAAGAAGCACATGGAATCAGTCAACTGAAGAAATGGTAATGATACTTGGTAACTACAAGTAACTAATTTGGTTAATCAAGGATACATAAGTGAGAAGAAGTTCAATCTCAGTATTGCTCATGCCCTAACTTATCTAATGGAGAATTAAATTATTGTCAAAGAAGTATCAAGAAGACCAAAGTGATTTCATGTAATGTATATCAACATCTGGATAATGTAAAGGTTAATCAACAAATGAGAACTGACATTCAGAAGCAAGAACCCCTACAAGACTAGTCACTTATGAACCAGACCATTGCATCAAGTGTCAGGACATTGGAGGCAAGTTCATGTCAATAATAGAAGATCTCATTTGAATTGAGTGAGGAAAAGAAATTGAAGAAGCTAGGGAAACTTGCTCATAAAGGTTAATCCTCAATTGGTCACTAAAGAAAGTCAACATTCGATGAGTGCATATTTGCCAAGGCAAATGTCGATCCATGGCAGATCAAGATCGAGATCGAGATCTTCATAGATCGAGATCGAGATCGAGATTCTCCCAGATCGAGATCGAGATCGAGATTCTCCCAGATCGAGATCGAGATTTTCACAGATCGAGATCGAGATGGGTCTAGGCGAAGATCGAGATGCGGGTAGATATGTAACATTTAGTGTTCAAGGGACAAGTGGCTTATTGTGAACGGTTGATCCAGAGTTGTTGGGAAAGTACTTTTTGTTGTGGAAGTCCTGTTTGGGCCACGTACACAAAAAGGACAAGATCAAGACTACATGACATTATAAAAGCAGCACTTTGTTTTTATTAGTAGACAGACTTTTATCTATGTAATTCAACGATATTTTTAAAGAGAGAGCATTTACTGTAAAACAAAAAGTGAGAGAGAGGATCAGTTGAATCTAGCTTTAATTGCTGTATTTATTGTTCAACTGATCATGATGCCTTTATGAATGTTGTAGCAAATCCTTCAATGAATATAATGATATATTCTTGAAATTCTGTGTCATAATTTATTACCTGCATATTTATACATTCTCTCATTATTCTAAAAAGTTGTATTCACCCCCCCCCTCTACAACACTTTGGACCTAACAATTGGTATCAAAGCTCCTGTTAAACACATCTAACAGAGATCCTATTGTGTTGTTTGAGTTGGTTCTTGAAAATCTCAGATCTAATTTTTCCTTGAAGTTTGTGCCGAAAGTTTTTATTTGTTTCTTCCTGGAAAAGTCATAGATCTAAAAGGTTCTAAGTAATGGTGTAAGGAATATTTGTACAACATTCCAAAACATTGTACTTTAGAGCTTTGTGGGTTTTCTTGTGGTCAAAAATCTGGTTATAAAAGAATATTTGATTGGTTGACTAGGGAACTTGAATCAACTGTTTGGTTGAACAAAAAGAACAAATTCGAACTACTGTCAACTAGATAGGACAGCTTTTTGTTTGGACTTGGAAGACTAGTGGACCCTGCTACTGTTCCTGTGATTAAAACTAACTTGCTTGAATCTTAAGTGCAAAATCCGTTGGATATTAAGTGTTGAATATTTAAAATGAGATAATTAATTTTTCAAGTAAATACAATTTATTGTAATTTGAAAAGTGTATTATCTTAATTTTAAACTTTATTAAAATGGCCGCCGCACACAGATTTAAGATACCTCCGTTTGATGCACAACATTATGACGAATGGACCGGAAGGATGAGAGCTTACCTTGAATCAATAAACAAGGTATACTTGAGAATATTGGAAAACGGTCCATACATACCCATGAAAATTGAGCCAGAGCGAATGGAAGGAGGGATACTAATACCATCCCGGTCTGTTCCTAAAGAGGAAATGGAGTTTTCAGACGCAGATAAAGAATTGGTTGGTATGGATGCGTCGTTACGCAACGTCATAATTGAATCTCTAAACTCAGAGTACTATGTTCAGATAAAGGGATTAAAAACAGCTAAAGCCATGTGGGATAAACTGGCTGTGGTGATGGAGGGGACCGAGGAAGTTAGAGATAATCACAAACGCATTCTGATATCTGAATATGAATCGTTCAGATGCGAACGAGGAGAAAGCGTAGCGGATGTTTACAAACGTTACAGTAAATTGCTTATCGAGCTGAGTATAAGAGATAAAGTCTATCCACTAGCAGATTCAAATATCAAGTTTCTCTTGAATTTGCCTAAACATCTAGAACACAGGATCACTGCCATTCGAGAGTCAAGAGACTTGAAAAATACTTCTCTCGAAAAGCTGTATGGTGTTTTGAAGACCTACGAGCTGGAGTAGGAACAAAATGACAGAAGAAGATCCTACAATAGTGGAGAACACAAAGCGGTAAGTGAGTCTGGGCTTGTAGTTGAAGAGTCTGCTGTAAAGGCACTTGCAGCTGTCTCATTAAAAACTGCTAATCCTGAAAGGGTGGTATTAGACATTGAAGATCCATCCGAAGAAAGTGAGGATGAATACTATACCCTTGAAGAGCTGGACAAATTAGAAGACAAGTCATATGCTTGTATTGCTCGAGAATTTGCTCATATCAGCTTCAGGAAGCAAAGAAGAGGTAAAGGACGATTTGGTAGTTCTTTCAGCCGAAGAGGCAGCAGTAGCAGCAGAGGCAGTAGTGTAAGTGGTCGGGGAAGTTACAGCAGTCGAGGTAGCACATCTGGTAGTGGCTACAGACCTAACCTGGTAGACAAGAACAAGTTCAGATGCTACAACTGCAATGAATTGGGGCACTTCGCAACAGAGTGCAAGAAGCCCAAGTACGTTCATCCCAAGGAATCCTATGCTGATCTGAAAAAGAAATATGATGCCTTGGTTAGCAAGCAACAGAAGGGAAGCCGGGCGTATGTTGTGACTGAAGGGAAGGGTTGGGACGAGTCTGATGAAGATGAAGATCAGGAGCTATGCAATTTCGCTTTAATGGCAAAATCTTCAGAACAATCAGAGGTACCAATTCTAACCGTAAATGAAATGTCTATTTCTGAGTACCAAAATGAATTAGCTGCCATGACTAAAGACATGTACAATCTCCAACTAAATCTAATTGTTGTTAATGAGGAAAATGCTAAACTCTCAATTAAGAATAGACTTCTCGAGGCCAGGGTAGAGGAATTAGAATCAGGAGAAAGTAAAGAAAGGCAGTTAATGAATCAGGTAGACGTTTTAGAACACAAGCTTAAGATTAGGGAAGACCTTAATGAAGAACTTAAAAATGAATTAGTTGAGCTTAAAATAACCTGTCAATCTTTTAAAGAAGCCGCTAATAAAGTGTTCGTAGAAAGGGACATGTACATGAAACTGGCAGGCAAGAGTAAAAATGAAAAAGTAAACATAGGATTTGACTACACACAGAAAAAGAAAAATAGGGCTGCTGAGTTGTTAGAGCCAGTAAGATTTTAGTGGATGTTAGAAAACCTATCTTTAAGCATTTTGAGCCTAGGACCATAGATCCTGTTGCTACTAAAATTGAACAAGAGATTAAAATTGAAAGAGATTCAGAAGAAAAAGTAGTAGAACCTACAACTTCTAAGAGAGCGAGTAAGATTGCTTATGCTAAGAGAGGTGTAGGAACCAAGGAGGCTAAGACGGTGTCATATAAACAATGGGTAGCAGGGTCAGACCAAATGAAAGCACCTGTAAAGGCAGTTAAAACTGAACCTGCATCTGTATCTACATCTACACGAGCTAGAAAGGCATGCTATATCTGTAATCAAACTGATCATTTGTCTTACTATTGCCCGTTTTATGTAGAGGAAGAAAAATCTGTTGGTTGTAATACCATGCCTGCAACTACTGCTTTGCCTAACATGTATGCAAATCATGCCAAGTGCAATAATCCTAATTGTATGCCATGTGCTGTAAACATCATGCATGCTTATTTTAATTTGATGAATACTGCTAGTGCATCTGTTGAACATACATCTAGTAGTGGTAAGAAAAAGCATGCGGGGTCAAAGACTAAGACTTCAAGTCCTCCTAAAGTTAGGAGTGACCAGTCTACTCCCAAACCTGACAAACCAGTCAAGGTTGACAAGGGAAAAGACAAAGTCAAGATGAATGCCCCTGATGGCAACAAGGCAAAGCCTTCTGTATCTGAAAAGAGAAAGGAAATTATTGATGCCGGGCCCAAACATCATTGGGTTCCGAAGAACACCTAACCTTTCTGGATTTGCAGGGCAGTGAACAGGAAAAGAGTAAAGTCATATGGGTGCTGGACAGTGGAGCATCAAGGCATATGACCGGCAATAAGTCCCTGCTAACAGATTTGGTGTTGAGAGCCGGCTCCGTGGTTACTTTTGGAGATAACAGCAAAGGTTACACCAGGGGATATGGCAAGATCGTTTGTGGAAATGTTATCATTGAGGACGTGTCTTTTGTGGAAGGATTGCGACATAATCTCCTCAGCGTTAGTCAGTTCACCGACAGGGGTTTTGACGTCAACTTTGGGAAGCATGATTGTTCGATTCGAAGCAAAAAGGATGGAAGCCTTGCTCTCAAAGGAGTAAGGAAGTCAAATTTGTTCATAGCTGACATGAATTCTGCTGATCAGTCTGAAGTCACGTGTTTCTACAGCAAGGCTTCTGCTGATGAAAGTTGGCTATGGCATAAAAGATTATCTCACCTGAACTTTAAAGCAATGAATAATCTCGTAAGGAGAGAATTGGTGAGAGGGCTGCCGCAGATGGAGTTCACCCCAGATGGACTCTGCGAAGCATGTGAGATGGGAAAATCGAAAAGAGCCTCGCATAAGGATAAGCAAGTAAATAGCATTACCGAGCCCCTACAACTACTTCACATGGATTTGTTTGGACCCGTTAATGTTATGTCAATGTCAAGGAAAAGATATGCGCTGGTAATTGTCGATGACTTTTCCAAATACACATGGGTGAAGTTTGTGACATCGAAAGATGAAGTGCCACATGAGATCATTAGACATGTACTGGTAATTGAAAATGTAGCAAGTCTGACTGTGAAGACTATCCGATCTGACAATGGGACAGAATTCAAGAACTCAGTGTTAATGGATTTCTGCATATCAAAAGGGATCAGACGACAGTATTCAGCACCTAGAACACCGCAGCAGAATGGGGTGGTAGAAAGGAAGAACAGGACACTGGTTGAAGCAGCTAGGACAATGCTGTATGAGTCAAAACTTCCTTTATATTTTTGGGCTGAAGCAGTTAGCACAGCGTGTTATACACAGAATAGAACCCTGATTACAAAAGACTATAATGAGACGCCTTACTATCTGATGAATAAACGAAAACCATCTATCAAGTACTTTCACGTGTTTGGTGCCAAATGCTTTGTATTAAGAGACAATGCACAACTTGGAAAGTTTGATGCCAAAGCAGATGAAGGGGTTTTCATTGGATATTCTCTGGAAGTAGTAGCAGCGTACAGGGTGTTTGTGCTTAATGATCGCAAGGTGGTTGAAAGCCTTAATGTCACATTCGACGACTCAAAGCTCCCGTCTATACTAAAAGAAGACAGTGAGCCCACTTCCCTAAGATTTGAAAATATGGATATTGATGAAGTGGATACAATTTCTGAGTCTGTAGTGCAGGGTAGTGATCCAACGATAAATAATGAAATTAATCAAGAGTCTAGTGTTTCGCAAATTCAAAACACTAGGGCTGAGGGATCACCTTTCGTCAGACCTGGTACTAACTCAGGGGGAGTCAGTATGCACTCAGGGGGAGCAGCTCACTCAGGGGGAGCCAGTACTAGCTCAAGGGAAGCTAGTGAAAGTGCTTCTAGACTAAGTCACCTTCACTTACAAGATCAAGCTGAATCATCAAGAACATTTGTTAGGGATCGCACTTGGAACAAGGACCATCCGTTCGAGCTAATTATTGGTGATCCAGAAGCCGGAGTGACTACTAGAGGAAAAGCTAGAGCTGAAATTGCCACTGAGAATGAATGTCTATACTCAGTGTTCCTTTCCCAGATGGAACCTAAAGTGGTGGAAGAAGCTCTAGATGACGCTGATTGGGTGATTGCTATGCAAGAGGAACTCAATCAGTTTGAAAGGCAAAAGGTGTGGAAGCTGGTACCCAGACCAAAGAATAGATCTGTTGTTGGGACAAAATGGGTATTCAGAAACAAGCTGGATGAAGACGGACTTGTAACACGAAATAAAGCTCGCCTGATTGCTAAGGGTTATACTCAAAGAGAAGGAATTGATTATGATGAAACCTATGCACCAGTAGCAAGGCTAGAAGCAGTAAGGATGTTCTTGGCATTCGCAGCACATCATGGTTTTAAAGTCTATCAAATGGATGTCAAGAGTGCATTCTTAAACGGTGAACTGGATGAAGAGGTGTATGTCGAGCAACCTCCCGGGTTTATCGACAGCAAATATTGTGATTATGTTTATCGACTCTTCAAATCAGTATATGGCCTTAAGCAGTCTCCGCGAAAGTGGTATGAAACTCTGTTAGACTTCTTATTAGAAAGTGGTTTCACCAGAGGAGTAATCGACAAGACACTTTTCTACAAGAAATGCAAAGATGATCTAATAATGGTGCAAGTATATGTGGATGACATTATCTTTGGGTCTGCAAATGAGAAGCTGTGTGCTAAATTTGCAAAGTTAATGCAATCAAGGTATGAGATGAGCATGATGGGAGAGCTGACGTTCTTTCTGGGCATTCAAGTTAGTCAGAAGAAGGACGGGATATTTATCTGCCAGACCAAGTACATTCATGATCTATTGAAGAAGTATGGTCTCCAAGATGTATCACAAGCTAAGACTCCTATGGCAACAGCCACGAAACTTGACGAGGACAAAGCGGGTAAACCTGTAGACATCTCAAGCTATCGAGGTATGATCGGCTCACTTTTGTATTTAACTGCTAGCAGACCTGATATTATGTTCTCTACGTACTTATGTGCAAGGTTTCAAGCGGATCCTAGAGAGTCACATCTCATAGCCGTAAAGCGTATTTTTAGGTATCTCAAGGGAACATCAAATCTCGGGATTTGGTACCCAAGAGATACAGGGTTTAATCTTGTTGGCTATTCGGATTCAGATTACGCAGGTTGTAGAATAGATAGGAAGAGCACTTCAGGAAGCTGTCAGTTCCTTGGAAGAAGGTTGGTGTCTTGGCAAAGTAAGAAACAACAAACAGTATCTACCTCAATAGCTGAAGCAGAATATATTGCTGCTGGAAGCTGTGTGGCCCAAAAACTGTGGATGAAGAACCAACTCAAGGACTACGGTGTGGAAGTATCTAAGATTCCTATCATGTGTGATAACACAAGTGCTATTGCAATGACCAACAATCCTGTGGATCACTCCAGGACCAAGCACATTGACATCAGGTATCATTTTATTAGAGAGCATGTAGAAAATGGAACTGTAGAGTTGCATTTTGTGTCTATTGAACGTCAAATAGCAGATATATTCACTAAACCTCTAGACGAATCAACATTTTCTAGATTAGTTGGTGAATTAGGGATGCTTAACACCAGTTAGTTTTGCTACCTATCTGTTAGAATTCAGTTTGTGTACATATTATTGTTGTTCATGAATATTCTTAATTAATAATGTGTACTTAATTTCAAAAATGTATGAGTTGCATGTCAAAAGGGGTTAGAAAGTTTCATGATGTTAATCTTGTGCTGATCTGTATATCTTTATGATTAGTGTCTAAATGGAGTAATGGAAAATTTTCTATGGCAAATCTCGATCTGGTTCTGGATCGAGATCGAGATCGATATCGACTTGCGAAAATTGCTTAAAACTGTCAAGGTATATCTCGATCTATCCACATCGAGATCGACATCGAGATGTAGATCGAGATGCGGATCGAGATCGACATCGAGATGTAGATCGAGATGCGGATCGAGATCGACATCAAGATCGACATCTAGATGAGGATCGAGATGCGGATCTCGAGATCGAGATGTGACTTGTCTTTTCAATTTCTTTTCAAGCGTGCCTATATATATATATATTATAGCATTAAAAAGACCAACTTTGTTAATCTCTCTGCTGATCGAGCAACTGGTATTCACTATCAGTTCTGGATTGAATCCCTCAACAACACTTCAATCATAAGTCATGTGTTAACCGCCTCTCCCATCCTGAATATCGAAGCCCTTCAAGCTGCTTACTCAACACTAGAGATTCAGGGTGGAAAAGCAAATCCAACAGGCCTATCCTTTACTATTGGTGGTGCCAAATATGAAGTCAGTCTGCGGAAGTTCAATGAGTTTCTCGGGCTTCCTACAGAAGATTATGCTCCGGAACCCACTATGGAGGATATGTTGCAATTATTCACGGAGATAGGTTGTCGCCCTCCCACAGGTCCTATCAAGGTAACAAAGGTTAACACCGGTATGCTACCAGCTGAGTGGGATTATGTAGTTCAAGCAATTCAACGCTGCATGTTCCCAAAGGACAAAGACTACAGGCCAATGAACAATAGCTGTCGGGTAATACTATATGGAGTGGCAAACAACAAGAAGGTGAATGTGGGCAAACATCTGTTGATTCAGTTGCTTGAGAGGTGGGCATTGGAGAAGAATGCATCTAGGAATCCGGAAGATGGTCCAGTCAAATGCTGGATGCCAAGATTTCTTCAGATGGTTCTGGATGACGTCCTTTCAGAGGAACACAGAAGAGTATTTCAAGGCTCTGAAAGGATGGCATGTTTTGATATGACTCTCAAGAGTATCTCCACCATGGAAACCCAGCAAAAGTCAAGACTTTTTGAGTTGCGCCTGACTCCGTACTTCCAGGATCTGCAAGATGAGTATGCTAGGAGGCATGCTTCTCAGTTTACTGCAGTAGAAGCTGAGAGTAGCGGTAACGAAGCTGAAGGTGGAGATCAAGTGCCTAGAAATTTGGAAGAAGTAGGTATGGATGTTGACATGGCCGAGGCAAATGTTGCAGAAGCTGGAGCTGACAAGGATGACGATCTTCTGAGTCAGGTACCTATTCTTGTTGATCTTGATCAATCATCAATTCAACCTGTTTTCTATAGCCGTGGGCCTGAAAACCCCCAGGCTCTATCCCAGGCTGCAAGCCCTTCTGTTCATAAACGTTCAGCCAGCCCTAAAACTGGTGCTAAAAGGAAGGCAAGCTTATCTGAGTCGAGTGATTCGAGTGGAGGGAGTGTAGGAGTTGAGAGAGTAGTCACTTCAGTAGCTCTACCACCTCCAAAGAAGCAAAAGGTGGATTCAAACCCAGTGGCAACTGCACAACCTGTTAAGGCTAGTTCACCTCTCACAGCCACCACACCTCACGCTGGTGGCTCTCCTCTCCAAAACATTCCAACACATTCGCACTCGCCTAGGCATGTTGGTGAGAGTCAAGGAGGGGGTCCAGCTCAACAGCCAATAGGAGCTGGCCCTACCTCCCCTGAGTTGTCCGCTCAGGGCTCTTTGAGCAATTTCTCGGAAGGGGAATGGCAAACTGAGACTAGCACTTCTGATGCTAGGATCTCAGGAAGTTTTGATGCGGAAGAGTCTGTCGAATCCAGTACGGATGACGCTTCCTCATCTAAATCAGAAAACAAGTTGCTCGCAGAGCAACGACATCTGGTGACTGGTGGGTCTACGCCTCCAGAACAGCCCAGCGAACCAGAAAAGGTTCTAAGTGAACAAGGGGATGACATGGTCATAACGCCATCTCCTATCATAGACACAGCGCTTAAAGGCTCAGTCTCACTGACCGATATCGCCGACCAACTCACCGCTAGTCCCCAGCGATTAATGGATGAGGCTCTAGTACTGTTAGGCTCTAAACACGAGGGAGAGACAAAGAGAGTAGATCCCTTCTTTTTAGGGATCTTTAGTGAAACAGAACCCGACGAGAGTAAGCAGTTTAACCCAAGCCAAACACCGTCCCCCAAATTGTAGGATATAGTGAAGAAAGTGGAGGCTTTGGAGGCTGGAGTTGCTGGTGTTACTGCTGCTGTCTCTTCTCACTCTGGAAGATTGGAGGTTGGAGCTCAGTTCATGGAGAACCTGATTGCCGTCCAAAATCAAATGATTGACAAGATAAACAATCTTGGATTGGCACAGGTGGAGGTTGGGAGGTCAGTAGATGATGTCACTCATGGCATGTCTCAAGTTTGGACGAAGCTGAATGAACTACTTGATGCTGTCTTTGGACATAACAGGGCTGGACCTGGTCCTTCAACCGGTGGTGGTGGTGACGATAATAATGATGATGATGCTCCTGATGAGGATAACACACCTAAGGGGGAGAAGGAGGATCAGGGTCTGAAAAAGTTGACTAGTAAGGGTCCGGTGATCGAGTCCTCAAACAAATCTGGTGAAAAGGTGGAGGAGGCTCAACCGACTCTTAAGGACAAAGGCAAGCAGAAGATGGTAGTTAAAGAAGAAGCTGAGAAAGAAACGCCTCTCGTCGATGCATTTATGGGAGACTTTATTGAAGATTCTGATTATGACGAGATGGATGTAGAAGCCTTAGTGGCAAGGAGGTCGAGACTCGAGCAACGGGCAAAAGAGTGGGAACAAGAAAGAGGTCTAAATCCTGGCGGATCCGGCGCAGGAGTTGCAGGTGATGCAGGAGACCACTCGGTTGCTGACGAGCATGTGCCAGAAGAAGAAGTTGATGAAGCGGAGATGCAAGGAGAGATTTTCAGAGAAGCCAGAGAAAGAGTAAATGAAGAAGTGCTACAAGGGATAGTTGAAAAAGAACTAATGGCAAAGGAGAAGAGAGCGGCTCAGAAAACTCAGCATGAGTATGAAATGAAAAAGATCAAAGATCCTAAGGTCCAGGCTGACATAAGGAGGGAAGGTCCCGAGTGGGACAAGGCTAGAGAAGCCTTAGCTGGACCAAGAGCCTATGCTCATGACTCAGAAAGATTGAGCTTTCTTCTTCATAAGCTAGAAAATCTAAATCCTGGGCTGCTGAATTATCTAAATTGTATAAGACAGGGATGCACCTCCGTACAAGTCATATTCAAGGAAAAGGCATGGAATCTGATGATCACTTGGACACCCATAACAAAAATCGGGCCGTGTATGGTCGATGAAGCTTTCTTCCATGCAAGGGGTGCAAGTGAACTGGTAGAATTCGCTCACAAGGTAGACACCTCTGTCAAGACTAGAGTGCTGTTTAAGGAGAAATTGTTGAAGATGGCTGAAGACAGAGGGGTTGACATTATTCTAAATCCCTACCAGATCAGATATGTCCATGACAAGGTCTTGAGGATCGTAAATCTGCATGACTCGAAACTAACTCCGAGCGGAAATGTGCTGAAGGCAGTTGCAAAGCTAGTTCTCTCTAAGGGTTTTCTAACAAAGGAAAAGAAGCTGGTGGCTAAGGACTTGGAGAAGCTGATAAGAAGGCAAGACGCTAGATACAAGTTGCCTGAAGCTACACTACCAGTGGTTAAGAAGGAACCTGAAGACTATGCATTCGAGCAGCAAGACGAGGCAATAAGAGAGCATGTGCAAAGATACGGAGATCCAAGAATAGACATTCCAGAAGAAAGGGAAATAAGGGAGGAAGCTAGTGCAGTGGTTAGTGCAAATGTCAAGTTTGTCAAGAGCAAAGCTGAGAATGAGAATGATCTGCTGATCTATACAGACAAGCATCAGGTGGAAACCATCATTGAAATCAAGTATGACATCTTTGCAGAACACAGTCATGAAACACTGTGTATCATAAGGGAATTGATTGATGAGATGGATGATGTTGACGAGTTTGATCAGGATTATCTAAGGGTCACATTTGATAATTTCTGTAAGAGAATAAAATAGCTGGACATTCAGAGGCTACAGCAATGCACCACCGCTATTGTCATTGGATACCCTAAGCAGCTGGTTATAAGGAAGAAAGGGGAAAAGGGGTATCCTGACAAAGTCACGAAGCTGAGGTTTGAAGACATTCCCACGAAGCTTACCACTCGCAGCATGGTTGAAAGGTGGTTGAGGTTGTTTCGAGATTACAAGATCAGAAATCATGTGGAAGCAGAAGGACTTAATCTTCTCAAGAAAAGAATGGATGAAGTCTGCAACCCTGAGTTCATGAAGAAAGAAAAAGCAGCCAAGAAGAAAGCTCGTGAGGAAGAGGAGCGCAAGAAATCAAAGTTTTAATGTATTATGCTTGTAATGTTTCTTTGCGTTGTAATTTGTTTTCTTGTTTTCCTGCATTGTAAAAATATATTATATGTTTTCTTGTGTAGTGTAAGGTAGAAGTTAGTTAGCTAAGTGTCTTGAAACTGGTTTATATTAGGCGTCAATTATTCTGCGAAGTTCGGCGGTGGTAATACTGCTAAAAGGACTTCAGAAGGATAATTGAAGATTGAGTGGACCGTGCTCTTAAGTACTTAGAGAAAATCTCTAGAAGAGCATGAAGCCATTTGATCGAGCCAACAGGTGTCCAGTTTTGGCACTTGAAGTATCAGTGATAGACATGAAGTTAATTAATCAAGCCAAGCATTATGCAAGTTGACATGATCGTTTATGAATGTTAGTTTATCTTTTTCAGTCCCTGGTTAGTTGAGTTATCCTCATTGTGAATTTGGTTGTCATTGTTAGACAATCAAATAGGGGGAGATTGAAAGGCATAGGTGTACTAACTTGTAACACTTAATTTCTATGTAACTCAACTAGGTAAAAGATAAAACAACAGCAAAAACAAGAGAAACTGAAGAAGCACATGGAATCAGTCAACTGAAGAAATGGTAATGATACTTGGTAACTACAAGTAACTAATTTGGTTAATCAAGGATGCATAAGTGAGAAGAAGTTCAATCTCAGTATTGCTCATGCCCTAACTTATCTAATGGAGAATTAAATTATTGTCAAAGAAGTATCAAGAAGACCAAAGTGATTTCATGTAATGTATATCAACATCTGGATAATGTAAAGGTTAATCAACAAATGAGAACTGACATTCAGAAGCAAGAACCCCTACAAGACTAGTCACTTATGAACCAGACCATTGCATCAAGTGTCAGGACATTGGAGGCAAGTTCATGTCAGTAATAGAAGATCTCGTTTGAATTGAGTGAGGAAAAGAAATTGAAGAAGCTAGGGAAACTTGCTCATAAAGGTTATTCCTCAATTGGTCACTAAAGAAAGTCAACATTCGATGAGTGCATATTTGCCAAGGCAAATGTCGATCCACGGCAGATCAAGATCGAGATCGAGATCTTCATAGATCGAGATCGAGATTCTCCCAGATCGAGATCGAGATCGAGATTTTCACAGATCGAGATCGAGATTCTCCCAGATCGAGATCGATGGGTCCAGGCGAAGATCGAGATGCGGGTAGATATGTAACATTTAATGTTCAAGGGACAAGTGGCTTATTGTGAACGGTTGATCCAGAGTTGTTGGGAAAGTACTTTTTGTTGTCGAAGTCCTGATTGGGCCACGTACACAAAAAGGACAAGATCAAGACTACATGACATTATAAAAGCAGCACTTTGTTTTTATTAGTAGACAGACTTTTATCTCTGTAATTCAACGATATTTTTAAAGAGAGAGCATTTACTGTAAAACAAAAAGTGAGAGAGAGGATCAGTTGAATCTAGCTTTAATTGCTGTATTTATTGTTCAACTGATCATGATGCCTTTATGAATGTTGTAGCAAATCCTTCAATGAATATAATGATATATTCTTGAAATTCTGTGTCATAATTTATTACCTGCATATTTATACATTCTCTCATTATTCTAAAAAGTTGTATTCACCCCCCCCCCTCTACAACACTTTGGACCTAACAGTTAGTCATCCATGAACCAGACCAGTGCACATGGTGTCAATAATGTCAATGAAGATTCGTCATCAAAAAGTTCAAGTGGTTAGAAAGGTTTTTTTTGAAAAATAGAATAGTTTGATCTACATCAACAATGGTCTTACAATCAAGATTTTAATTTAATTCTCTATTAATTAATTAAATTAATTAGTTAATTTAATTAGTAAATTAATTCACTTAGAATTAATTTATTTCTTAAATTAATTAAAGGATTAATTAATGTAGAATTATTTTAAAATGAAGGAGACCGAAACTGGAAGCTCAAAGGGATACAGGTTTGTTTGGAATGCAGTGTACAAGAGTCAGAATCCAAGATTGAATATTTGACTGGATACAGCTAAACAGGTCTGATGGTACTGACTTGAAGATAAGATGGAAAAAGAATTGACACGGAAGAAATGCAGATTCATATATTCTTAAAAGTGGAATCCCGGTTGGAATTGATTTATCATTTCCAAGTCAAAAGGAGTTCGGTTCCAGACGTTCAGAAGACTGTAACTTAGAGTGTAAGGATTTATTTTTATTAATAAATATTTTATTTATTTAGTAAATTATATTTATAAATATCTAAATAATATTATATATTTATTTTTATAATTTTTGAATTAAATTAATTATTTATTAATCAAAAATTATAAGTTGTGTAGGTCTAAAAGCATTTCTACGGAGTCTATCCATAATAAGACGAAATAGGCCCCTAATTTTCAAATTGAATGAAAAGTTTTACTGAGATCTAATCAAACAAAAGTCTTACCGAGAGCTAATCAATAAAAGCCAATCAGAGTTTGGGAGTTGATCATGGTCTGTACATAATCAGAGTCTAAACTGAAGATCGTCAAAGTCTAAAGTCTTTCAGAGTTTATAAAGCTGAAGCTGAATTTGGAAGGTGATCACATTAAATGAAAGTTTTCGAAGATAAAGACAAATATATTGCAGATATGCTATGAGAAGCAATGAGAGTTACAGAAAAAAACTGTCAACTAATAATTAGAAAGTCTATTCATATTTTAATTGTGTTTTCTTTTGTTAATTAATAGGCAGCTCTCTATATAAACACTCTATGCAACCTAATTTATTTGTCGATGTTTTTGAGAGCATAGATATAGAGAGAGTTGCAAACAATATTCATTTACAAATTTGTGTTTGATCTTTGTTAATTATTTGAAGCTTAAATCTATAGAATTTGATTTTAAAACAGATAAAAATGACAACACAAGTATTCAACCCCTACTTGTGTAACTGTGAAAACACTGCTCAAGTTCAGTATCTTGTTCAAGGGGAGGGATTAAACAATCACGAAGCTACTTGGGAGGTTGCAGAACAATTTGTACAGAAATGTTTACCTGAGACTTGCGGACAAGTCTCTTTTCAAGGGGGAAGATATGATACAGTAGCAGAAAATAAGCTCATTTTATGTTCAATAGAAAATGAGCTGTAAAATAGAAAATAGTTTTAGTTTTACTTACAGATTGTATACAACATCTCTTTGTATTGTTAGAAAGAGAATAATAACATATCTTTCTCCCTCTCCCCCTTTAATCTCATCTTCTTCGCCGAGTCTCTATCTCTCTATTCTATAACTATTGATCCTCAGTTTACATATCCATTCGAGTGTAGTTAAGCATACTGCATCACTATTCCCCATAATTTTCAGATATTCTGCTGAGCGATTGCTCTTAATGAAGTTAATTTGCATTCAAAAAAATTGATTATATGAAATAAAAATCAATTTAAATCGGTTTAATCGGGTTTTATTACCGTGAACCACTTGGTCAACCTATCACTCAAATTCTATGTTCTTCACATGCATCTCAAATTCATTCCAAATGAACATCATTCTCAAAAAAAAATATTTGAATTCGAGCAACTTAGTAAAATTAATGATTTTTCACAATATAAAAGTACAGTATATTTATATAGAAATTTTGACAACTCATGTATTAAACAATCTTTCACTTGCCGGCTGGAGAAGTCACAATTCCCGTTAGGCTGTGAACTTCAAAGCTTAAGCAACCGTTAAGCACCGAAATCAATAATTAAAATATTCAAAAACTCCCAAGTTTTATTTTCTTATTCCTGAAAATTTAAAAAATTATTTGATTGAAAATAAAAAATTGTATTTACCAAGAAGCGCAAATTATCATGAGAAAGTAGATAAGCATCTCTCTACAATCTACATCATGTGATATTATAATTTCCTAAAAAAATTTACTCCTCGTATTTCTCGTAATATTATTAACCAAATAATTTTATAAACAATCATTTTCTAAAAAATTCAAATTCTTAAGAATATACATATCAACCAGTATTGTAAAAAACGAAAATCGGATTTAATCAGTGAAGACATGGAACATGAATTAATCAGAATAATTAATTAAATAATCGAGAATTTAACCAGTTCGATAAACTACCGAATATGGATTAATCAGTGATTAATAACCAATTTTTAGAACAACAATATCAACCAAATAATTTTCTTTTCTCTTTTTGTACAAGAGATACAATCTTTTAATTTTATCTTTTTACTGTTAATTTTGTCAATTAATATTTGATAAAATTTGAACTCGAACTTCCGTTAAAGGAGAAAGTAGATATCAAAATTCAGCATATGTATCAAGTACTGTAACTAGTGAATTTCGTAATAAAAAATAAAGATCAAACAATCATAAACAGCAATTCCATGAAAAGAAAGCTGGATCTAGAGAGATAATACATGCAATCATACAAACCTTTATATACATACACATACATGTATAGATAGAAGAAGATGCAGATCAAAAACTGGGATACTAATTCTCAACCCAGCTCCTCATAATCTACCATGCAGTTACATGAAGAAACAGATCTGATCATATTTTCCACTTTTCTCTCTGTGTATCTACATGTGTATGTATATGAATGGTAATAAAGGCAGTCCACCTTGTTTGAATTTTATATAACCTGCCATCTGGTCTTGATGGTAGTTATGCTGGATGTGGGCCCCGCTATGAAATAATTACAGCACTTAAATAGAGTACAAGTTGTCACCCACATGGCCACATGTGTATGTCATACACCTTTTCCTTTGCTGCACCCAGCATCTCAAATTTACTTTATCTGTGTTCATACATACGCGTTATTAATACGTTCCTTTTTATAAATCTAGTATAAAAAGATGCTTACTCCGTCCGTGTCTAATTACTCTGTCTCTAACGGTGTATGTATAATTGTATTGTTCAATTCAGTGTTTTATTACATATGTTAATTTTGTATTATAATGTTGTAGTTGCTATAAATTTTTTTTTAATATATTGTATCAAAATTTAATCACACTACTTTTCATATTTACTAATGTATGTTTAATTTGTATTATAATTTTGGCATTGCATGTGGACTAGTTTTTCAAGACATTTACAAATTTGCCATTATCTTTAAATTATTAATATATATTTGATTTATATTTAATCAATGGTTTAGATGAGTTCTCCCGATTCTTTTGATTGTCTGGTTCTCTCTAGAATCTAACCTATATATATATATATATATATATATATATATATATTTAAATAATATATTATTATAATATATATAATATATGAATTGTTTATAACTATATACACATATATATATATAATTCAGGTCTTTTTTGAGTTTGGATCGGATTTCGGACCGGCATATCTCAAATTTAAAAATTAAATTCAAATTTAAAAAAATGATTCAAAAAATCCAAAATTTCAAATTTGATATCAGATATCCGTCAAAACAAATTTTCTTGTCATTCCTAAAAGGAGCGGGAGAAGAAAATTTTAAGAATTAGAGTTCTACGGACAATAGTTTTAACCGTCCTAGCAAGAGATAGGGGGGTGTTTGGAGGAACTTTTTTCCAGAATAAGTCAACTTATTTTAAGACAAAGTTAGAGATTACTAACTTTTTTCTGAAAAAAGTTGACTTTTTTTTGTAACTTATAGAATCTCAAATATACATTAAATACTTGTATAAAAAACATTTATCAAAATATGAAATTTTTACCCGAAAATAAGTCCAAAATAACTTATTTTAAGGCAGGCCAAACAGGCCAATACTATGCTAGTAAAGCCATACACGGACAAGCATGGGCCCACAAGAACATTGCTTACGAATCAAGGTTATATTTTTACACATCTTCTAAACACCCCCGCACTTCAATATTTTAAATAAACACTCCATTCTTGGAAGTACCACATGATCAATCAACCACAGTCTTCCACGTGTCCAAACCATCTCATCTCAGCCGTCTATTACAGTCAGTAACGGGCACAACACAGAACACCAAACAAACAACCACTCACCGTCCGATCAAAACCGAAACAGATCCGACGGCTGATATTCTGCCCGCAATCGTGACGGGCAGATCTGGTTTCCTTTAAGATGCCATCCCCGAACCCCTCATTCTTCGCTCATTACACAAACCCTAGTCTCCCTAAACACGCCTCCACATATACATACGATAGATACAACCAACTGTGGTGCTGCACGACGTCGTTTTGTGTTTCTCTCTTTTTTCAGCTTCCGGCGTTTAGTGTGTATTTACAGTTATACACCATATGTTTTCATCGTCGCCTGAATTGGATCCGAGACTCGCCGGAAAAGGATCTCGCCGGAGAAATTCATGGCGTCGACGGCGATGACCAGTAGGAATGAATCGAGCTGGGGACAATCACTAGGAAAATTCATGACAAAGACGGAACCATTAACAAACCCTAACCCTAACCCTAACCCTAGTAATCATAAACATCTTTCGAAATCTTTGAAAAAGAAGAAACAATTTCACGCTCTTAATAGCCGTCTTGAAGAATCATCACCTGCTGTTACGCAAACAGCGCCTGATGATGCTTATTCTTTTAATCAACGAATGTTAGATGCAAATTCTCCAAACGAGGATGGGTTTAATCATGCTGCTGGTGGATTACTTAATATTAAGATATCAGATTATTCGAAAGCCGAGCTCAAGGAGGTGAAAAGGAAGCTTGAAGTTGAGCTTAAGCGAGTTCGAGAACTAAATGATCGGATTGAGTCTAGGCAATCACAGTTGCCTCCTCCGAGATCTAGTCATGAGTCGAGTCAGTTCCCTCCGAGATCTAGTGGGAAAATGAAGAAGATATCGGGTCAGAAGCGGATGGTACCTGTTGGTCAGGTACAAATACCAAGTGAAGTTAATACGGTGACTTGCAATGAAGTAATTGATGGGATTGAAGATATGATGAAGTTGTGTCGACAGATCTTGATGAAATTGATGAAGCATAAGCATAGTTGGGTTTTTAATAAGCCCGTTGATGCTATTGCTTTAGGTCTTCACGATTATCATTTGATTGTTAAGAAACCGATGGATCTTGGAACTGTTAAGATGAATTTTGGAAAGAATTTGTATTCTTCACCTGTTGAGTTTGCATCGGATGTCAGGTTAACGTTTAACAATGCAATGTTGTATAATCCGAAGACCGATGAAGTACATCGGATGGCAGCTCAGCTTTTATCTGAATTTGAGACCAAGTTTGGTCTGATTCAAGATAAGTTGGACCACCAGATTAGTACTCGAAAAGAACCGAGTGGGTTTGTTAATGTTAATAATGAGTTGCAAGGCAGTTCTTGGAATGAGATTGTTGTACCTCATTCACCACCGAGGCCGAAGAAGCCTAAAACCAGTCTGGTGAATTCGATTCCGAGGAAGGTTGAAAGGATTCCTCCTGAACCTCTGCAGAAGCCAAATCAGTCTACTGGTTCTAACCCCACAAATTCAAATCCTCGGATAGCTCAGTCACCGAGAATTCCTCCTCAACCAATGCAGAAACCAAATCTGTCAAGTGGTTCAAACCCCTCGAATTCGAATCCTAGGTCAACTCAGTCACCTGTGCCAACTCCATCTCCAGTGAAAGCTCAGCCAGTAAAGCCAGCTAAGCCGGTAGGAGCAGTTAAAGGAGCTTCTACTACGAAGCTACCGAAGCCCAGGGCTAAGGATTCAAATAAGAGAGAGATGAATATGGAAGAGAAGCAGAGATTGGGAGTTGGGTTGCAGAATTTACCTCAAGAAAAGATGCCACAGTTGGTGCAGATTATAAGGAAGAGAAATGAACAATTAGCGCAAGAAGGTGATGAAATTGAGCTTGATATCGAGGCACTTGACACTGAAACGCTCTGGGAGCTAGATAGATTTGTGACTAATTGGAAGAAGCTAGTTAGCAAGACGAAAAGGCAAGCACTAATGGAGAATTATTCAGCTGTACAGACAGTCACTACGGATACAGATGAGGTAATGGAGGTCTCTTGTTTTACAAATTGGTGACATTGTTGATGTCAATTTTCAGTTATGCTAATTTCGTATCTTAAAATTGCTTTGCAGGCTCCGGTCAGTAATAGAAATGATGGCAGCGTGAAAAAAATTAAAAAAGGAGATGGGGATGAGGATGTTGACATTGGTGATGAGATGCCGGAAAATAGTTTCCCACCTGTTGAAATTGAGAAGGATGATGCTGGGCATGGTCCGGAAAATGGGATTAAGAATGGTACTGGAAACGGGAATGCCAGTAGTAGTTCAAGCAGCTCTGGCAGTTCTAGCAGTGATTCGTCTTCTTCGAGTGGTATAAGCAAATATCTTGTTGTTTGTCTGTGTATTAGGATTGATGTGCTTGTGATAGTAGTTCAAGAACTTATGTATTATGCATTTGTTAAACAGATTCAGATTCTGGGAGTTCTTCAGGCAGTGAGTCGGATGCAGATGAAGCACAATCGTAACATTCAAGTTTGATCTGGATGCATCACCTCTTTCGAGCAAAACAGACAAAGCACAAAGCATAGTGATGAAGTCGAAATTTGATCAAAAGGCACAGGGCAATGCTCTGGTCAAGAAGCCACCAGAATGCCGATTTAATCAGTAGTTTCTTGAAAATGTTGTTTGTGGTTGTTTTCGGAGGTACAAAATGTAACAATATCTGTTGTATTTGATATGATAATACTGTTATTTTGGGTTACCAACTGAGCCAATTTCCATTTCATAATTTGCAGAGTATCTCTTGAAGTGTTGAGTTGCTTTTCCTTGTGACGGGAAGGTGGAAAGTGAAAGTGGATGGTCAGAAATGGTTGGGTTGCAGCTTGGGATTCCAAAAATAGCTTGGGATTCCAAAAATATTTCTTTGTAGAGTACACTAGGGTAGAGAATTTATATAATTTTTAGTTAGTTAATGCTCCCCCAAATCTGAAATCTGCTTCTTTTTGTACAGATTATCTACACTATATATATGGTACCAGTTCTTGATTCTTGCCATCCAGTTGAGTTCAATTATATACTACCGTTTTTTGATCCTTGCCATTCAGTTGAGTTGAATTTGGTTTCTCAATTCTCCCAACTATGAAGGAATAGTTGCATATTTCTCAATTTTCCTAACTATGAAGGAATAGTTACATGACATTTTAATGAATTTGAAAGAAATTGTATCCAATGAAATTCCGGTGACCTTTTATATATGTCGGATGGTCTTGAATGCGGAAGAAATTGTATTGAGAAGTAATCGATATGGAATCCGCGATGAGTTTATATATGTTAGATGTTTTGAATATGTCATTTACAATACACGACATATAAGATACACGATGTACCTCTTGTGTAGAAGTCAAATTAGCTGCGAATACGTATCATATACTCTCTCTGTTTTTTTATATTTGTCGTTTGAATTTTCTGTATATAATTTAAAGTATTCTGACCGCAATAATTGTTTTTAAATTTATTTTTTGAATTTTAGTATAAATTATATATTATTATTCATAATTGTTTTTTGAAAAATAATTATTTTAATTATACGATCAAAGCACTTTAAAATGTGTACAGAAAAGTCAAACATCAGATATAAAAAGCGAGTAAGATATATCTTACGGTCTTGTGCAGAAGTCGTTGACGATAGAGTATATAGCTAGTTTGATGGAGCCATTGAATTGTGTATTCTATTACAAATGGAGAGGAATATTTGTTAACTTGACGGAAAGCATTGAATTGTCTATTTTATTAGTACAAATAGAGAGGAATGGAGAGGAAGAAAAAAAATACTTCCATTACACGCTTTTAAGTGCTTTGATGGTATAATAAAAAAATTAAATTTTAAAATTTCTTTTTTTAGAATTAAAATATATAATTTATATTTTATTATAAAAAAATTTAAAAATAATAATCTATATTAGGCAGTCAAAACACATAAAAATGTATAATAAAAACCAAAATGACTTATAAAAAACGGAAAGAGTAACACGTCGGAGAAGAATTGAGAAATTGGAAACATATAAAAGTTTTGGTTGTTTGTTGAGAGCATCTTTCAAAAAGAAAAGAGGGGAAAGTGCATAATAAGCAAAGAGTTTTGGTTTGGCATGGTGGTGGTGGAAAAGATGGGAATAATAAAGTGGAGACACAAATAAATTATACTCCCTCAATCAAAATAATTGTTGTGTTTTAATTTTTATTATTTAAATTAACCAATTTTTAACCGAATATTACACATTATATATAATTAACAAAAAATTAAAAATTATATAATTAGAAAATATATCTAAACAATTTTAAAATATATTTTTTAAAAACTGAAAAATATAAAAAAATAAATTTTAATTTAGAATCAAATTTAAATCAATTTGAAGGCAAAAAATTAAAATACATATTTATTGAGACAGACTAATAGTAGGCGGCTGCAAAAAAGATACAAGTAGAAGCCAACCAATAATATTAGAAAAAAGTAGTTGCTCTCACATGCTTTATGCTTTTAATGTTAAAGTTCCCGCCCTCTAACACTAACCTTTTTTCCAGCTGTTGCACAACGGGTAAACTGAAAACTCCTCAGTTCTTGTTATGGTGGCCCTCAACCCCAGAGCCTCACAAAAATACTCCTCCATGTCGTAACAAGTATTTTTCTTTTTCTTTTTATGTGATCAAATTAATTCAATTTTGACAGTAAATAATTTTTTTTATATTTTTTAAAAATATAAAAAGTGAATAAAAAGTGAGTTAATGCTATAGGCTATAAATCATTAAAATATAATTAAAAAATTAAATTAATATTAAATTTATCTCTTTTCTAATTTGACGTAATCTGTATTTGTATTAAATCAAATCTTGTACTTCGAGTCATATTCAGTTCAAATAATTGTGTATTCGGTTTTATTCGGTTCTTAGTCATTATCGAGTCTAGTATTTCAGATTATTTTTAATTAAATTTTCGGTTCAGGTAATTTTCGATTTGGATCAAATCGATTTTTAGATATTTATCGAATTATATAATTTTGAATATAAAATCGGATTTAATTACATAATTTCGATTCAATTTTTCAGATCCAGACCCATTTTAACACTTACTCAGAGCTAATAATTTAAATATAAATTTGTATTGTACTAGATAAATCTTTGAACTGCTTTTTAGCATCCGATGAAGGGAACAACTTCACTGATCAGTTGTGGGATGAAAGGTATTTGTGCAGGTTCTTCGAATACTCCCTTTATCTAATAATAATAATTATCATGTTTTGATTTTTATTAATTAAATTGATCAATTTTTAATCAAATATTATACATAAATATAATCAATTTTTTTTAAAAATTATATTATTAAAAAATATATTTAATCAATTTTAAAATCTATTTCTCAATTTTAAAAAATATAGAAAATAACTTTTAATTTATGATTATAACAGAGTCAATTTAATCACAAAAAAATTAAAAAAATGTTTCTTATGAAACGAAGGGGAATTTAGAGTTGACCCACATTGGATTTAGTCTCCTGTTAATACGATTACCATGCAACTAGTGTTTGTTTAGTCTTCAAGTTTAATTTGTCCAGTTGAGCATTGACTATGCCCATGTTTCCCCCACTTCTAGAATCAATTACTCATAAACAGGTCATCATGACAGCGACAAATTTTAATACTCCCGTCTCCTTTTAGTTGTATTGATTTAATTTTTTATGCGTATTTTAATACGCATAAAAATATTGTTTAATAATTTAATTTTTAAATTTATTTTTAGATAAAATTTTTATTATATAAATTTTTTATAGAGAAAGAAAATTTAAAAAATAAGTTATCAAAATATATTTTTATACCAGTTAAAATACACTTAAAAAGTTTATTGAACAACTAAAAGAGAATGAAATGAGTAGTAAAATAATTAGCTCATCAAGCAGTAATTGGTCTTCATTTTTAAAATAAATTGTATTCTCAAATACGTGTTTATTATATATTTAAAATAAATTGAAAAATATTTTTTTTAATTATGCATATATTTATCATTTTCAATGTTTAATTTTTTTAAAATTTAGTTGACCAGTTTAATTTATTTATGACATATCATTTTTCAAAATATTGCCCTGTCCTTATTTACATGTTTATTTTTAAAAAATGACACATTAAGAAAATGTTGCACCCTCCATTGCATTATACTAGTCTTTTTTTTAATTAAAATAACGCATATTAAAAAAAGTTATTTATACAACAATTTTCGGTGCTTATCATATTTATTATAATAATTTTATATGCAAATGAAATAAATTTTACTTTGTAAATTACAATATAAGTGGGAAAATTTGAATTTTTTTACATTGACAATAGGAACAACTATTTTGGGCTAAAAAAAATATCCTAAAGAGACTAATATTTTGGGATAAAGGGTAATTGAATAGATTTTTCTTATATGTACGCTTAATTATTACACCTTCTGTACCCTTTTCATTTTTTTTTGAAAGAAATTTTGGTATCTAATTACTTGTCATAATATTTTTCTAAAACAGTTTTAGAAAGGCTTTTTCAAAAATTACATTTATATTATCATTTCTAATATTTGAATAATTCAAATATATAAGCAATTCACCTCAATTAATGCAACTATGAGGGGGTAACAATGAAAATAAATTATTCAACTAACATTTTTTTTAAAATGTGTAATTTTTTCAAAAAGAAAAGTAAAAAGGGATGGAGAAAGTATCTTGGAAAATGAGAGTTCAATCAAGTGTTAAAAAATTACAGTAATCATTATGATAAATATATGGATAGTTTTGAAATTTTATTTCTAAATTTGTTTTGAAAATAGAATCAGACAAGTATTCAAGGACAAAATTAATTTAAAAAATGGACATGTAAAAAAGACGGAAAGAGTAATAATTAAGGGTATTTATATTTTTTTAATATACATCTTTTTTATGAAATGGACATGTAAATGAATAGAGAAGAAATAACATATATACCACATATACTATATAGTATATTTTAGGAATGAGTTTCACCTACACTTATGCGGTGGGGGTGGGACTGAATGAATAAGTGACTGTTTAAAATTTTTTTCATTTTTCACTTGAAGAATCAATATTGTTACCCAGATATTGTTTTATTATAGAAGAGGGGGTTGAATATAATAGTACCAAACAATCGATTATAAACTCAAGTATGTAGAAGAAATACTGCTTTGTATTAACTTTGATAAACTTAATACAAAACTCTCTCAAGAAAAACAAAAATTCTTAACAACTGCTAGGTTATGAGAAAGATAACAACTTGACCGATTTGTCAATATAAATCTAATCCTGTGTTTATCAGTACATAGTTACCTATCTAATTACAACAAAGATAATGATAATTAAATGCATAAATATTATTTCCATCATTATCTTCCTAAAATATAGTTTCTAGAAAGGCAATAGAGTTGTATTTGAACACTTCCTTCTTTATCTCCAATCACCTCCTACTTTGTCGATTTCCAATAGTCAAACTCTGATCAGCATAAACTCTGTCGGTTAGTAAACTCTGACGACCACTTCTAGTCTCTGATGTCATCAACTTCAGTAAACTCTGATTGAGTAAACCCTCACGACGTCAGATAAACTCGGTCTGATAAACTCATGCATATTTAGTTCTTCATATTTAACAATCTCCCCCAATTTATGCTTTAAGCAATAAAACATAAATTTGAACTTATGATGTCAGAAATCTCTAAGAGAAATGTTGTTGCCCAGATAATAATCTATTATAAAGGGGAGTTGAATATAATAGTACCAGATAATCGACTTTAAAACACAAGTATGGAAAAGATGAACAACCTTGTATTAATGATAAACTGTAATGATAAACTGTATACAAAACTCTCTCAAGAAAATCAATGTTCTTAAGAGCTGCTAGGTTATAAGAAAGATATGACTTGAATGAATGAATAATGTAAACCTAATTATTTGTTTATATAGACATAGTTACAAATCCATTAACAAAACAGATAATGATAAGAATAGCTTCCATAAGGTAATAGACTTGTATTAGAATTCCTTCTTCACTATCCAAATCAAATTTTGATTTATCTATTTCCTTCTGTGACAAACTCTGATGATATAAACTCTGATTGAGTATTCTCTGATAGAGTAAACTCTATAGACAGCTTCTTAAACTCTGATGACATCAGCAACTTAAACTCTATTCTTGATATTCCATGACACCACCAGTGTTTGCTTTTCTAACAATCTTCTCCAATTTATGCTTTAAGCAATAAAACATAAATTTGATCTTATGATGTCAGAAACCTCTAAGACAAATGTTGTTGCCCAGATAATAATCTATTATAGAAGGGGAGTTGAATATAATAGTACCAGATAATCGACTTTAAAACACAAGTATGGAAAAGATGAACAACCTTGTATTAATGATAAACTGTATACAAAACTCTCAAGAAAATCAATGTTTTTAAGAGCTGCTAGGTTATAAGAAAGACATGACTTGAATGAATGAATAATGTAAACCTAATTGTTTGTTTATATAGACATAGTTACAAATCCATTAACAAAACAGATAATGATAACAATAGCTTCCATAAGGTAATAGACTTGTATTAGAATTCCTTCTTCACTATCCAAATCAAATTTTGATTTATCTATTTCCTTCTGTGACAAACTCTGATGATATAAACTCTGATTGAGTATTCTCTGATAGAGTAAACTCTATAGACAGCTTCTTAAACTCTGATGACATCAGCAACTTAAACTCTATTCTTGATATTCCATGACACCATCAGTGTTTGCTTTTCTAACAATCTTCCCCAATTTATGCTTTAAGCAATAAAACATAAATTTGATCTTATGATGTCAGAAACCTCTAAGACAAATGTTGTTGCCCAGATAATAATCTATTATAGAAGGGGAGTTGAATATAATAGTACCAGATAATCGACTTTAAAACACAAGTATGGAAAAGATGAACAACCTTGTATTAATGATAAACTGTATACAAAACTCTCTCAAGAAAATCAATGTTCTTAAGAGCTGCTAGGTTATAAGAAAGATATGACTTGAATGAATGAATAATGTAAACCTAATTGTTTGTTTATATAGACATAGTTACAAATCCATTAACAAAACAGATAATGATAAGAATAACTTCCATAAGGTAATAGACTTGTATTAGAATTCCTTCTTCACTATCCAAATCAAATTTTGATTTATCTATTTCCTTCTGTGACAAACTCTGATGATATAAACTCTGATTGAGTATTCTCTGATAGAGTAAACTCTGTAGACAGCTTCTTAAACTCTGATGACATCAGCAACTTAAACTCTATTCTTGATATTCCCTGACACCATCAGTGTTTGCTTTTCTAACAATCTTCCCCAATTTATGCTTTAAGCAATAAAACATAAATTTGATCTTATGATGTCAGAAACCTCTAAGACAAATGTTGTTGCCCAGATAATAATCTATTATAGAAGGGGAGTTGAATATAATAGTACCAGATAATCGACTTTAAAACACAAGTATGGAAAAAATGAACAACCTTGTATTAATGATAAACTGTATACAAAACTCTCTCAAGAAAATCAATGTTCTTAAGAGCTGCTAGGTTATAAGAAATATATGACTTTAATGAATGAATAATGTAAACCTAATTGTTTGTTTATATAGACATTGTTACAAATCCATTTACAAAACAGATAATGATAAGAATAGCTTCCATAAGGTAATAGACTTATATTAGAATTCCTTCTTCACTATCCAAATCAAATTCTGATTTGTCTGTTTCCTTCTGTGACAAACTCTGATGATATAAACTCTGATTGAGTATTCTTTGATAGAGTAAACTCTGTAGACAACTTCTTAAACTCTGATGACATCAGCAACTTAAACTCTGTTCTTGATATTCTATGACACCATCAGTGTTTGCATTTCTAACAATCTCCCCCAATTTATGCTTTATTAAGTAAAACATAAATTCTACTCGTGATGTCAGAAACATAGAGACAAAAGCATCAGAGTTTGAGTTTTCCTTCTTGGCTTAAATTCTTCTATATGAGAAATCTTCAATTAGAAATTTCTCCAGTAGCTTCTTCTCAGCATTCTTCAACAATTCACTCAGCTTCTCTTTCAACTCTTTCATTTAATCAGAAGAATCATCAATTTGGAATATTGCAGCTCTCAAATTGTATATTGATGATCTCTTTATCCTGTCATCTAAAGGAATGCAACAAGCTTTCTTTCTATCAGGATTTAAAATAAGTGTAAGAATTCCTAACACCATCATCACCTTTGTATCTCCTTTAGCCATTTCCTTCTCAGAATCATCTTCAAGCAAATATCCTGGTTTATACTTCTCAGAGTTTATCATTAGCAGCATCTCATTCTTCTTCTTTTCATTAATTACTCCTTCAAGAATTTTCACCCACATAGAAGTAGCTTCATTCTCATCATTCAGGAGATAAAGAACATATTCAAGTTCTTTAGATGATTTATGAATCAAATCTTCTTCAACAATCTTCATAACTCTCCTATTTTCCAAGAAATATAGCAGCTTCTCTTTGGCTTGAGCACCATCAAAAATGTCCTTCACTATGTTAACAAATATCAGTTTTTCTAGATGTTCTTGATTCAAATCTTCATCAGACTTTTCTTTTAAAGAGAAGGGATCTCTGAAAGTATTGGCTTCACCCCTGTAGACTTTGGCTTGAGAATCACCAATACCACCCTTGTTTTTACCAAGTCTAGCATTGAGAGTCAGAGTTTGTGTTTTTATCCACATAAGATCAGGGTTCTTCTTTTTGATCAGAGTTTGGTGTTCTTCTTCTTCATCTTCAAAACTTGATCCACCTGGAAGAAAAGTTGTTCCGGACATAGTAAAAGGAGTTTTTGATTTAGCTAGAGCTTTCTTCAAAATTGTAGGAGTAGGCTTTGATTGAACAATTGATTTTGCTTGAGTTTCAACAGGCTTAGGAGCTTCAACAGGTTTGGCTTGGACATGCTTATGTACAATTTTCTTTGTTTGAGCAGGTGCCTTCCTTTGTACTGGAGTCCTTTTTACATATTTTCTTTTCTTCTGGACTTGAGCATTGTCAGTACCAGATTTCTTTAATTCTTCTTCTACAACAACTAGATCCATTCCTGGATTTTCTTCTTCAAATAATTTTCTTGCCAATTTTGCATCCTTCAAGTTTTGTTATTCAATTTTCTCAGGCTTCTCTTATTCTTCAAGCCTCTTAGCTAACTCCATATCAACATCCATCAGATTTTGCTTGTTGTCAGACTTTACGCCAGAGTTTGATGGAATCAAAGTTTGAGAAGTAATCAGAGTTTATCCAGTTTGTTCAAATAGAGTTTGTTTTCCATCCTTATGACTCCTATGATCATTACCACCATCATTAGGTTTATTATCAGATTTATGCACAACATCCTCCTTGCATTTGTCCTTGTAAACCTCCTCCCCCTTTCTGACATCATTCCCCTTTCTAATAGTTAAGATGTCTACAATTGTATGCAACATGGTTTGCATGGAGGTGACAACAGTAGAAAGAGTATCAACTTTGACTTCCAAAACATCCTGTTTTGTAGAAACAGTCTTGAGCTTCAACTCCAAAACATGTTGAGATGTAGTGACAGAAGTTTGAATATATGCAGTGGTCTTGTTAACAGAGTCTTTAAGATAAAAAATTTCACTGTAAAGACCATTTGTCAATAAAGTAGTGGCCTTTAAAACAGTCTTCATCTCATCAGCATTTAATTCAGAATTAACCTTGTTAATCATTTCATGAACATGGGGCCATGAAATGTCTTTATGAGAGAATTTTGCACGACATATCCCACATGGATTGTCACTTAAAACTTAGAACATCAGTTGTAGAAGGTTCAACCTTGCTACTCTCCCTCCTTATTCCTTCATTATCAAGAGCATATTCTATTTCACCCTTCAATTTTTTAACAATAAGATAGTCAGGATAGCTCATCTTTAATCTATCAAGAGCATCAAAAGAATCATGTGGCCATCTCTTGGAGTTGTATCTTTGGGTGTAGGGAATGGATAAATCTGTTATCTCTTCATCCTCAAAGATTGGTTCATTAGAGAATGCATCCTCACCATTAGAGTTTGTACCTTTGTCAGAGTTTGGCAACTCAGTGTTTAAAGATTGAGAAGCAGTCATATTCTGAGTACCTGCAAAAATAGTATAACATCATAAATCACTCTTTTCCTTTAAAGTAATCTCATTACTTCTCACATCACACATATCATAACTTTTAATAGTTAGAGTTTTCTCACTAGAAGTAACTAACTCCTTTCTCAATTCTACCTCTCCTTTTGCCAGATCCGGTGTCTGCCTCTTATTATTAGTTCTGTTTTCACACATTTTACCCTAGACTCACTAGAAAGGCTCAAAACACAATGTCCTACAGAAATAAGAGGTGGCTGAGAAAGGAGGTCTGTGGTCACATGGATAGGGGTACCTGTTAGTAATTGTGCTCTAGAGACAATACTTTTTATATTTTAAGGAAAATATTTATTATTAAGGATTATGTTTTATTGATTATTATTTATTTATTATGTTTTATTTACTGCGTAATAAATTGAAAGCATAATAAATGTCCTTGGAATTTTGATACGTATTATATATCTTTAAGTATGTGCCTTAAAAATGAGATTATATGAATAGTATCTTATTCCTAAAATTCCCTAGTCGAGTATTATTATTTAAGGACAATAATAATGCACAAAGACTAGTATGTTTCTTGACAGATGACCACATCTCATTGGTCATAGGTATGGAGATACTAAAGTCAAGAACATAAGTGCATGTATCAATGCATGATACTGGAATGACCCGCCGTGAGATTCTACATGTTAAGTAAGTGTCATAAGTAATTCTCACTGTGATAATGGTGTAATGATCCTTAGACCTGAAATCATTATATTTCTATACGAGAATTAATATACTTTGATTACATTAAAAGTTACCTTTGACCGGGTGATGATAAAAGTGGACATTGGGTATATTATGAATCGTATGAGAAATATGAATGATCTAGATGGGATTTAATCCTCCTAATTTTAGGAGTGATATTATTGGCCTCTTGTTTGAGTGAGACTATGAAATGCACGGCCGTGCTCAAATGTTGATTTGATTTTAATAGTCTACTCATCGATCAAGAAAATAAAGATTAAATTATGAAGAGGATGACACGAGACATGCCTTGAGTTTAATCTATAATATCAAGATTAAAGGGATTATATTACATGGAACATTATTCACGAAAGGCTTAATCGAATCACCGATTTATTATTATTACTTGGGTAGCAATGATGTATTACTAGATGCCGCTCATTGTTTACAATTTTAATTAGATATTAAAATTGTTGCCAACGTAATAAGAACCTACAGGGTCACACACAAAGAACGCTTGAAGGAGAAATAATTTAAATTATGAATTTAAATTAAATAAGTAATTTATTTTATTTATAATATTAATTAAGTATGACTTAATTAATTATATAGAATAAATGAATTACTTAAACTAATTCCAAAATTAATAATTAATTAATTAAGTGAGACTTAATTAAATAATTTAGAATTTTGGATTAATATTAATTATAATTGGATTATAATTAGAAAACTTATTCCTCTCTCTATATAATCTCTTTATGGGCTGATTTAATGAGATAGAGATTTTACAAAAACCCTAGCCGCTCTGAGAGAGGAGGAAGATAGAGAGAGAAGAAGTTTTCGGGTGCTAGTACACATCAATCCTTCATGAAAAGTGTTCGTGTGGATACCGTAGAGCGTAGATCGCGAGAGCGGGATACGTGGTGATTAAACAAGCTTTGGACCTCCATTAATGTTCCATTAATGAATTGTTAAAGCTTCTAAAGGTATTTATTATTTATCTCCGAATTAAATCTTTTATTTTCGCATGGATCCTGCGGAGGGTTTCGCTATTTTGATTTATTTTTGCGTTTATTCCGCTGTGTTTGTGTCACGAAACCCTACAGTACCCTTTTCAGGACTATCTATGGTCATTCCAACAGTAAAAGTTGGAAATATAAATTCTGAACTTATGCTATCAGAGTATGTAAATTCTAAAGAAAAGTCAGAGTTTATACCTTGAGTGGTTGTTGAAGTTGATGGAGTTTCCATAGGCTGTGCAGAAAGAGGTTGCACCAAAATAGCATCAGAGACTGCCAATGGAACTTCATCAGAGTTTAACTTCTCAGCATCATCAACAACAAGATCTTCCATTATTGATTGAGTGCCTTCATCTAAACTTTGATTGGATGGTTCTTGTGTGGCAGGGGAATTAACAACTGCTTCAACCCTTTGAGCTGAAGGTTCTTGTGGGTTGTACCCCTGATCTTTGCTGGCTTCATCTGCATCCTGGGTGGCTGCTGTTTCACTTTGAGCAACAGGTTCTTATGTGCCTGGCCTAGTAATGACTGCTACCTCACTTTGAGAGGCAGGTTCTTGTGTGTCATGGTCAAAAGCGACTGTCTTCTTTTTCTTTCTGGAGAAAATCTTTGAACTTGGAGAAGCTGTAGATGATTTAGATTTCTTTTTAGTCATCTCCTTTCTAACTTCTTCAGCTAACTCCCTCACCCTTTCATAATAAATCTCCTTAATGATCTGTTTTGGAGAGTGAACAGGGGAATAAGATATTGTTACTGGAGCAGCTTGACTTGCAGGATTTTCATCAACATTTGGATCACCACCAACTAACTCAGGCTTGGTCACCACTTCATCAGACTTTATGATTTCATCAGAAATTATTTTTGCATCAGAGTTTAACACTTGAAGTTGATCAGAGTTTGTCTGATCAGAGTTTAAGACATCAGAGTTTAATGCCTTAACCAATGTTCTTCTTTTCTTTTTAGTCTCAACGATTGACAATAAATGGCTTCATGAATGGTGTAGGAGGAATCTCAGAAGCGTTCTTGACATTTTTCTTCACAGGAAAAACTAGACCTTCACAACTGTCATCAGAATCAGAGTTTTCATCAATCAATCTCCTTTTCTTTCGAGATGACTCAGAAACAGAATTTCCCTTCCTCTTTTTTCTTGGCCCTTGTTGTTGAGAGGTTTGTATTACAACTACAGTATTTTAGGAGACTGCAGATGTTGGCTGTTGTAGTGTATCAATGTTTAGGTTTTGACTTGGGTTACAATCTGAGGATGCTAAACTCTGATCCTTAGCCATTGACAGAAAATCCCTCCCATACACAGTTGGCATTATCTGATTTAAGAGTTTAGACAATTTACCTTCAGCTTCTTTCTTTGCATCTTTTCTTGTTAAATCAGTAAAAATCCTCTTGTTCATACAAAATTAACTAAACTCTAATCATTATCAAAACTTACATCATACAATAAATAGCTAAAAATTAACTGCAAAAAACTAGCAAAATATACAGTGTGTGCATCATCACTAATCTTGATAGTTAATTGCCTAATAATCAAACATGGAAAATTAAATTGCAAGTTATGGGTTAGAGAATACCCAATCTGTTGTGACAGTTGTGGAATAGCTTCAAAATTCGTGCATTTGGCAGTGAAAGCCCTTGCAATGCAATCAAAGAAAAAACTCTATTCACGTCTCAAATGGTGCCTTGTCAGACTCCCCAGGTTAGATAGACTTCCTCCATAGCCTATTTCCTTAAAAAATGACTTAATTTGTTCCTCATTTACCAGGTCATCATACACAGCCACTTCTGGAAGATGAAGGGCTTGACGAACCACAACAGGAGTTATTGAGTGTTTGCCATTACATTGAAATGTTATTATAGGCTCTTCATCATCACCAACATTGTTGAACTTTGTTGTCGACCAGACTTTGATCAGAGATTGAACGGAGAAATTATTGGGTTCTTGAAGAGCATACCTAATATAACTGTTTTATAAAAAATCCTGAATTACATGAAAATCTTGGGGTATATCAATTTTGGATAAGAGTGAGATATAGTTTGTAGCAGTAAAAGTATAGTTTTGGAAAGAGAGTCCATTGGATGCCATTGAAGAATAGAGATTTTCAGATATGAAAAATTAGGGTTTATAGAAAATGAGAGAGAAAAATAGGAATAATAAGATGTAGGTGAATAATTCAAAGTAAAAATAAGAATTAAACTATTCCCTCTCATTTTCTTATACTCTTTAGTGGGACACATGGCAGTTTCTGAGTGGTAGAGTAATGAGTAGTAAAATTCTCAAAATATAGCATATGTGTGTGTATCTGTGTTTAAATATGAATCATTTTTCGTGAGATACATGCACCCTAATGATTACTCCAATCAGAGATTAACAAACATGATGTCACAAAATTAAATATGATGTCATAAATAATATCTCAGAGTTTAGCATGTAGACTTAGATTAGAGTTTATAGTAATCAGAGTTTAATATTCACTGTAAGAGTTTACCACGTACTCTGACAGAGTTTACGATAAACACTGATAGTTGGTGATCAGAGATTAGATGTTCCAATGATCAGAGTTCACCTTATGTTCTATCAGAGTTTATCATAAACACTGATTGTCTGCTACTTGCTATCTGGAGTTGAGCCACTTGTTACAATTCCTAATTCAGAAACCAATCTTGTAAAAGTTGCTTCACACAGAGGCTTGGTGAATATATCTGCTAACTATTGATCTGTGGGAACAAAATGCAATTCAATTATTCCTTCCATGATATGTTCCCTTATGAAGTGATATATAATACTGAGATGCTTTGTCAGAGAATGTTGGACTGGATTTCCTGTCATTGCAATAGCACTTTGATTACCACAATAAATAGGAATTTTTGAAAAGTTCAAACCATAGTCTAACAGTTGATTTCTCATCCATAAAATCTGTGCACAACAGCTTCCTGCAGCTATATATTTAGTCTCTGATGTTGAAGTTGAGATAGATTTCTGTTTCTTACTGAACCATGAGACAATTCTTCCACCTAGAAATTGACAACTTCCACTAGTGCTTTTCCTGTCAATTTTGCATCCTGCAAAATCAGCATCTGAATAGCCTATTAGTTTAAAATCAAACTCTCTAGGATACCATAAGCCAAGATTGATTGTGCCCTTGAGATATCTAAAAATTCTCTTAACAGCAATCAAATGAGGTTCCCTTGGATTTGCCTGAAATCTAGCACATAGACAGGTGGCAAACATGATGTCTGTTCTACTTGTAGTCAAATGGAGAAGCGATCCAATCATGCCTCTGTATGTTGTAATTATTGGTCCCTGATATTGTAGAAGGGGGGTTGAATACAATATCTAAAATTGTCACGGAATTTTAGATTTAAAAATATTATTTTAATTAACCATGAAATATTAATTTTAATGAAATACGGTTCAAATAGAAGATATAATTTTAACTTGAAAAGTATTACAAACTTAATCTGATGAAAAGTGTATATAATTGATAAAGTGATCTAGAACTAATTTGACATGAAGTGTTCGGGTTTAACAATTATATTCCAAACTTGCACAGAAATATGTGAATATTATAATGCATATAAATTTCTAAAATTTGAATGTTTTTCAATCACTCAAATAATGTAAACTTTTCCTCATATTTATAGATGAAAAAGATAACAAGACGTTTGCATAAAACTTATTTAAAAAATCAAAAGTCTTTATAAATTAACCTTTAAGACTTTTGAAATAAGTTTGGCAAGACTTTTAAAATTCAGTAAGACTTTTCAGAAACTCGGTAAGACTTTTGAAAAGTCTTGTTGAGACAAATGAAAGAACTCAGTAAGACTTTTTAAAAGGTCTTACCATTTTAATTCGGTAAGACTTTTAAAATGTCTTACCGATTTAATTCGGTAAGACTTTCTTAAAAAATCTTACCGATTTAATCCAGTAAGACTTTTAAAAAGTCTTATCGATTTAATTCGGTAGAACTTTCTAAAATAATGAAGCAAGACTTTCTTTAAATGATAAATTAAAATGCTATTTTAACTTAATTAATTCCACCAATTCTTAATTAAATAATTTATAAATTAAATTAATTCAAGGTGAATTTGTTAGGTCCAAAGTGTTGTAGAGGGGGGGTGAATACAACTGTTTAAAAATAATGAGAGAATAAACAATGTGCAGGTAATAAATGATGACACAGAATTTCAAGAATATATCATTATATTCATTGATGGATTTGCTACAACATTCATAAAAGCATCATGATCAGTTGAACAATAAATACAGTAATTAAAGCTAGATTCAACTGATCCTCTCTCTCTCACTTTTTGTTTTACAGTAAATGCTCTCTCTCAAAAATTATCGTTGAAAATACAGAGATACAAGTTACTACTAAATAAAAACAAAGTGCTGCTTTTATAATGTCATGTAGTCTTGATCTTGTCCTTTTTGTGTACGTGGCCCAATCAGGATTTTGACAACAAAAAGTACTTTAACAACAACTCTGGATCAACCGTTCACAATAAGCCACTTGTCCCTTGAACATTAAATGTTACATTTCTACCCGCATCTCGATCTTCGCCTGGACCCATCTCGATCTCGATCTCGATCTGGGAGAATCTCTATCTCGATCTGTAAAGATCTCGATCTCGATCTGTGAAGATCTCGATCTCGATCTGTCGCCTGGATCGAGATTTTCCTTTGCAGTGTTTTACTTCACTTGTAAATCTCGACCCGCATCTCGATCTGCTGTGGATCGACATTTGCCTTAGCAAATATGCACACATCCAATGTTGACCTTCTTTAGTGACTAATTGAGAATTAACCTTTATGAGCAAGTTTCCTTAGCTTCTTCAATTTCTTTTCCTCACTCAATTCAAATGAGATCTTCTATTACTGACATGAACTTGCCTCCAATGTCCTGACACTTGATGCAATGGTCTGATTCATAAGTGACTAGTCTTGTAGGGGTTCTTGCTTCTGAATGTCAGTTCTCATTTGTTGATTAACCTTTACATTATCCAGATGTTGATATACATTACATGAAATCACTTTGGTCTTCTTGATACTTCTTTGACATTAATTTGATTCTCCATTAGATAAGTTAGGGCATGAGCAATACTCAGATTTAACTTCTTCTCACTTATGCATCCTTGATTAACCAAATTAGTTACTTGTAGTTACCAAGTATCATTACCATATCTTCAGTTGATTGATTCCATGTGCTTCTTCGGTTTCTCTTGTTTTGCTATTGTTTTATCTTTTACTTAGTTGAGTTACATAGTAATTAAGTGTTACAAGTTAGTACACCTATGCCTTTCAATCTCCCCCTATTTGATTGTCTAACAATGACAACCAAATTCACAATGAGGATAACTCAACTAACCAGGGACTGAAAAAGATAAAATAACATTCATAAAAGATCATGTCAACTTGCATAATGCTTGGCTTGATTAATTAACTTCATGTCTATTACTGATACTTCAAGTGCCAAAATTGGACACCTGTTGGCTCGATTAAATGGCTTCATGCTCTTCTAGAGATTTTCTCTAAGTACTTTAAGAGCAC
Organism: Oenanthe sinensis; assembly: GCA_028671895.1. Lineage (NCBI taxonomy): Eukaryota > Viridiplantae > Streptophyta > Magnoliopsida > Apiales > Apiaceae > Oenanthe > Oenanthe sinensis. The sequence goes on from CM053812.1 coordinate 3,043,849, forward strand.
GGTCCACTCAATCTTCAATTATCCTTCTGAAGTCCTTTTAGCAGTATTACCACCGCCGAACTTCGCGAAATAATTGACGCCTAATATAAACCAGTTTCAAGACACTTAGCTAACTAACTTCTACCTTACACTACACAAGAAAACAGATAATATATTTTTACAATGCAGGAAAACAAGAAAACAAATTACAACGCAAAGAAACATTACAAGCATGATACATTAAAACTTTTATTTCTTGCGCTCCTCTTCCTCACGAGCTTTCTTCTTGGCTGCTTTTTCTTTCTTCATGAACTCAAGGTTGCAGACTTCATCCATTCTTTTCTTGAGAAGATTAAGTCCTTCTGCTTCCACATGATTTCTGATCTTGTAATTTCGAAACAACCTCAACCACCTTTCAACCATGCTGCGAGTGGTAAGCTTCGTGGGAATGTCTTCAAACCTCAGCTTCGTGATTTTGTCAGGGTACCCCTTTTCCCCTTTCTTCCTTATAACCAGCTGCTTAGGGTATCCAATGACAATAGCGGTGGTGCATTGCTGTAGCCTCTGAATATCAAGCTGTTGTCTTCTCTTACAGAAGTTATCAAACGTGACCCTCAGATAATCCTGATCAAACTCGTCAACATCATCCATCTCCTCAATCAATTCCCTTATAATACACAGTGTTTCATGACTGTGTTCTGCAAAGATGTCGTACTTGATTTCAATGATGGTTTCCACCTGATACTTGTCTGTATAGATCAGCAGATCATTCTCATTCTCAGCTTTGCTCTTGACAAACTTGACATTTGCACCAGCCACTGCACCAGCTTCCTTCCTTATTTCCCCTTCTTCTGGAATGTCTATCCTTGGATCTCCGTATCTTTGCACATGCTCTCTTATTGCCTCGTCTTGCAGCTCGAATGCATAGTCTTCAGGTTCCTTCTTAACCACTGGTAGTGTAGCTTCAGGCAACTTGTATCTAGCGTCTTGCCTTCTTATCAGCTTCTCCAAGTCCTTAGCCACCAGCTTCTTTTCCTTTGTTAGAAAACCCTTAGAGAGGACTAGCTTTGCAACTGCCTTCAACACATTTCCGCTCGGAGTTAGTTTCGAGTCATGCAGATTTACGATCCTCAAGACCTTGTCATGGACATATCTGATCTGGTAGGGATTTAGAATAATGTCAACCCCTCTGTCTTCAGCCATCTTCAACAACTTCTCCTTAAACAGCACTCCAGTCTTGACAGAGGTGTCTACCTTGTGAGCGAATTCTACCAGTTCACTTGCACCCCTTTCATGGAAGAAAGCTTCATCGACCATACACGGCCCGATTTTTGTTATGGGTGTCTAAGTGATCATCAGATTCCATGCCTTCTCCTTGAATATGACTTGTACGGAGGTGCATCCCTGTCTTATACAATTTAGATAATTCAGTAGCCCAGGGTTTAGATTTTCTAGCTTATGAAGAAGAAAGCTCAATCTTCCTGAGTCATGAGCATAGGCTCTTGGTCCAGCTAAGGCTTCTCTAGCCTTGTCCCACTCGGGACCTTCCCTCCTTATGTCAGCCTGGAAATTAGGATCATTGATCTTTTTCATTTCAAACTCATGCTGAGTTTTCTGAGCCGCTCTCTTCTCCTTTGCCATTAGTTCTTTTTCAACTATCCCTTGTAGTACTTCTTCATTTACTCTTTTTTCTGGCTTCCCTGAAAATCTCTCCTTGCATCTCCGCTTCATCAACTTCTTCTTCTGGGACATGCTCGTCAGCAACCGAGTGGTCTCCTGCATCACTTGCAACTCCTGCGCCAGATCCGCCAGGATTTAGACCTCTTTCTTGTTCCCATTCTCTTGCCCGTTGCTCGAGTCTCGACCTCCTTGCCACTAAGGCTTCTACATCCATCTCATCCTCATCAGAATCTTCAATAAAGTCTCCCATAAATGCATCGACGAGAGGTGTTTCTTTCTCAGCTTCTTCTTCAACTACCATCTTCTGCTTGCCTTTGTCCTTAAGAGCCGGTTGAGTCTCCTCCACCTTTTCACCAGATTTGTTTGAGGACTCGATCACCGGACCCTTACTAGTCAGCTTTTTCAGACCCTGATCCTCCTTCTCCCCCTTAGGTGTGTTATCCTCATCAGGAGCATCATCATCATTATTATCGTGACCACGACCACCAGTTGAAGGACCAGGTCCATCCTTGTTACGTCCAAAGACAGCATCAAGTAGTTCATTCAGTTTCATCCAAACCTGAGACATACCATAAGTGACATCATCTACTGACCTCCCAACCTCCACCTGTGCCAATCCAAGATTATTTATCTTGTCAATCATTTGATTTTGGACGGCAATCAGGTTCTCCATGAACTGAGCTCCAACCTCCAACCTTCCAGAGTGAGAAGAGACAGCAGCAGTAACACCAGCAACTCCAGCCTCCAAAGCCTCCACTTTCTTCACTAAATCCTGCAATTTGGGGGACGGTGTTTGGCTTGGGTTAGACTGTTTACTCTCGCCGGGTTCTGTTTCACTCAAGATCCCTAAAAAGAAGGGATCTACTCTCCCTGTCTCTCCCTCGTGTTTAGAGCCTAACAGTACTAGAGCCTCATCCACTAATCGCTGGGGACTAGCGGTGAGTTGGTCGGCGATATCGGTCAGTGAGACTGAGCCTTTAAGCGCTGTGTCTACGACGGGAGATGACGTTATGACCATGTCATCCCCTTGTTCACTTAGAACCTTTTCTGGTTCGCTGGGCTGTTCTGGAGGCGTAGACCCACCAGTCACCAGATGTCGTTGCTCTGCAAGCAACTTGTTTTCTGATTTAGATGAGGAAGCGTCATCCGTACTGGATTCGACAGACTCTTCCTCATTAAAACTTCCTGAGATACTAGTATCAGAAGTGCTAGTCTCAGTTTGCCATTCCCCTTCCGAGAAATTGCTCAAAGAGCCCTGAGCGGACAACTCAGGGGAGGTAGGGCCAGCTCCTATTGGCTGTTGAGCTGGACCCCCTCCTTGACTCTCACCAACATGCCTAGGCGAGTGCGAATGTGTTGACATGATTTGGAGAGGAGAGCCACCAGCGTGAGGTGTGGTGGCTGTGAGAGGTGAACTAGCCTTAACAGGTTGTGCAGTTGCCACTGGGTTTGAATCCACCTTTTGCTTCTTTGGAGGTGGCAGAGCTGCTGAAGTGACTACTCTCTCAACTCCTACACTCCCTCCACTCGAATCACTCGACTCAGATAAGCTTGCCTTCCTTTTATCACCAGTTTTAGGGCTGGCTGAACGTTTATGAACAGAAGGGCTTGCAGCCTGGGATAGAGCCTGGGGGTTTTCAGGCCCACGGCTGTAGAAAACAGGTTGAATTGATGATTGATCAAGATCAGCAAGAACAGGTACCTGACTAAGAAGATCGTCATCCTTGTCAGCTCCAGCTTCTGCAACATTTGCCTCGGCCATGTCAACATCCATTCCTGCTTGTTCCAAATTTCTAGGCACTTGATCTCCACCTTCAGCTTCGTTACCGCTACTCTCAGCTTCTACTGCAGTAAACTGAGAAGCATGCCTCCTAGCATACTCATCTTGCAGATCCTGGAAGTACGGAGTCAGGCGCAACTCAAAAAGTCTTGATTTTTACTGGGTTTCCATGGTGGAGATACTCTTTAGAGTCATATCAAAACATGCCATCCTTTCAGAGCCTTGAAATACTCTTCTGTGTTCCTCTGAAAGGACGTCATCCAGAACCATCTGAAGAAATCTTGGCATCCAGCATTTGACTGGACCATCTTCCGGATTCCTTGATGCATTTTTCTCCAATGCCCACCTCTCATGCAACTGAATCAACAGATGTTTGCCCACATTCACTCTCCTGTTGTTTGCCACTCCATATAGTATTACCCGGCAGCTGTTGTTCATTGGCCTGTAGTCTTTGTCCTTTGGGAACATGCAGCGCTGAATGGCCTGAACTACATAATCCCACTCAGCTGGTAGCATACCGGTGTTAACCTTTGTTACCTTGATAGGACCAGTGGGAGGGCGACAACCTATCTCCGTGAATAATTACAACATATCCTCCATAGTGGGTTCCGGAGCATAATCTTCAGTAGGAAGCCCGAGTAACTCATTGAACTTCCGCAGACTGACTTCATATTTGACACCACCAATAGTAAAGGATAGGCCTATTGGATTGGCTTTTCCACCCTGAATCTCTAGTGTAGAGTAAGCAGCTTGAAGGGCTTCGACATTCAGGATGGGAGAGGCAGTTAAAGCATGACTTATGATTGATGTGTTGTTGAGGGATTCAATCCAGAACTGATAGTGAATAAATCTACCAGTTGCTCGATCAGCAGAGAGATTAACAAAGTTGGTCTTGGGAATTGTGAAATTTGGGTTTGCCATTTTAAATTAGTGTTTGAGAAAAGAAATGTTCTAAAATGGTTTTGCAATGGAATTTTTAGAGAACAAGTTCTAAATTTAAACAAAATAAAACGTACACGAACCCCACTAATTACCCCACGTAATTAGTGACACAAATTAAAACAAAGTAACTGCCCACTAATGACCACTTAACTTCCCACTAATGATTGACGGTTGAGTTTTCGAAAATTAAAGTGAACAGCCGTTACAAAATAAATTATTTTTCCAGAAAACCACAAACACGGCGGTAAAGTTGCACTTTAAGGATTAACCAGTAGTACTCACAACTATTTTGCTCAAGAACACAAAGAACTTAGGAATAAGAAAGCACGAAACAAAAACAAACTCATTCGAATGAAAAAGAAAACTAAAGAACTAATTGCAAGAACAGTAATGACGTTAAAACAACACAAGAAGTTCAACAGTTTTAAATAAAATTTTGGCAGAGTTTCGTTTTAGTTATTGATGCTTTTAAGTAACAGTTAGTGATTTTTGTTTAAGAAAATCACAAGAAAACTTGATGTAATGTATGTATACGTGTGTGTATATGAAGAGCTTAAGATTTTGGAGAGAAAGAAAGTTAATGTAAATAATGAACAGCCTTTTTAATGCTATAATATATACTTGCACGCCTAAAAAGAAGTGACTGAAAAGACAAGTCACATCTCGATCTCGAGATCTGCATCTCGATCCTCATCTAGATGTCGATCTGGATGTCGATCTCGATCCGCATCTCGATCTACATCTCGATGTCGATCTTGATGTCGATCTCGATCCGCATCTCGATCCACATCTCGATGTCGATCTCGATGTGGATAGATCGAGATTTGCCTTAAAAACTTTCTCATTTCTTCATTTAGACACTAACCATAAAGATATACAGATCAGCACAAGATTAATATCATGAAACTTTCTAACCCCTTATGATATGCAACACATACATTTTTGAAATTAAGGACACATTATTAATTAAGAATATTCATGAACAACAATAATATGTACACAAACTGAATTCTAACAGATAGGTAGCAAAACTAACTGGTGTTAAGCATCCCTAATTCACCAACCAATCTAGAAAATGTTGATTCGTCTAGAGGTTTAGTGAATATATCTGCTATTTGACGTTCAGTAGACACAAAATGCAATTCTACAATTCCATTTTCTACATGCTCTCTAATAAAGTGATACCTGATGTCAATGTGCTTGGTTCTGGAGTGATCCACAGGGTTGTTGGTCATTGCAATAGCACTTGTGTTGTCACACATGATAGGAATCTTAGATACTTCCACACCGTAGTCCTTGAGTTGGTTCTTCATCCACAGTATCTGGGCCACACAGCTTCCAGCAGCAATATATTCTGCTTCAGCTGTCGAGGTAGATACTGTGTGTTGTTTCTTGCTTTGCCAAGACACCAACCTTCTTCCAAGGAATTGACAGCTTCCTGAAGTGCTCTTCCTATCTATTCTACAACCTGCGTAATCTGAATCCGAATAGCCAACAAGATTAAACCCTGTATCTCTTGGGTACCAAATCCCGAGATTTGATATTCCCTTGAGATACCTAAAAATACGCTTTACAGCTATGAGATGTGACTCTCTAGGATCCGCTTGGAACCTTGCACATAGACACGTAGAGAACATAATATCAGGTCTGCTAGCAGTTAAATACAAGAGTGAGCCGATCATACCTCGATAGCTTGAGATGTCTACAGGTTTACCCGCTTAGTCCTCGTCAAGTTTCGTGGCTGTTGCCATAGGAGTCTTAGCTTGTGATACATCTTGGAGACCATACTTTTTCAATAGATCATGAATGTACTTGGTCTGGCAGATAAATATCCCGTCTTTCTTCTGACTAACTTGAATGCCCAGAAAGAACGTAAGCTCTCCCATCATGCTCATCTCATACCTTGATTGCATTAACTTAGCGAATTTAGCACACAGCTTCTCATTTGCAGACCCAAAGATAATGTCATCCACATATACTTGCACCATTATTAGATCATCTTTGCATTTCTTGTAGAAAAGCGTCTTGTCGATTACTCCTCTTGTAAAACCACTTTCTAGTAAGAAGTCTGACAGAGTTTCATACCACTTCCGCGGAGACTGCTTAAGGCCATATACTGATTTGAAGAGTCGATAAACATAATCACAATATTTGATATCGATAAACCCGGGAGGTTGCTCGACATACACCTCTTCATCCAGTTCGCCGTTTAAGAATGCACTCTTGACATCCATTTGATAGACTTTAAAACCATGATGTGCTGCGAATGCCAAGAACATCCTCACTGCCTCTAGCCTTGCTACTGGTGCATTGGTTTCATCATAATCAATTCCTTCTCTTTGAGTATAACCCTTAGCAACCAGGCGAGCTTTATTTCGTGTTACACGTCCGTCTTCATCCAGCTTGTTTCTGAATACCCATTTTGTCCCAACAACAGATCTATTCTCTGGTCTGGGTACCAGCTTCCACACCTTCTGCCTTTCAAACTGATTGAGTTCCTCTTGCATAGCAATCACCCAATCAGCGTCATCTAGAGCTTCTTCCACCACTTTAGGTTCCATCTGGGAAAGGAACACTGAATATAGACATTCATTCTCAGTGGCAACTTCAGCTCTAGCTTTTCCTCTAGTAGTCACTCCGGCTTCTGGATCACCAATAATTAGCTCGAACGGATGGTCCTTGTTCCAAGTGCGATCCCTAGCAAATGTTCTTGATGATTCAGCTTGATCTTGTAAGTGAAGATGACTTAGCCTAGAAGCACTTTCACTAGCTTCTCTTGAGCTAGTACTAGCTCCCCCTGAGTGAGCTGCTCCCCCTGAGTGCATACTGACTCCCCCTGAGTTAGTACCAGGTCTGACGGAAGGTGATCCCTCAGCCCTAGTGTTTTGAATTTGCGAAACACTAGACTCTTGATTAATTCCATTATTTATCGTTGGATCACTACCCTGCACTACAGACTCAGGAACTGTATCCACTTCATCAATATCCATATTCTCAAATCTTAGGGAAGTAGGCTCACTATCTTCTTTTTGTATAGAAGGGAGCTTTGAGTCGTCGAATGTGACATTAAGGCTTTCAACCACCTTGCGATCATTAAGCACAAACACCCTGTACGCTGCTACTACTTCAAGAGAATATCCAATGAAAACCCCTTCATCTGCTTTGGCATCAAACTTTCCAAGTTGTGCATTGTCTCTTAACACAAAGCATTTGGCACCAAATACGTGAAAGTACTTGGTAGATGGTTTTCGTTTATTCATCATGTAATACGGCGTCTCATTATGGTCCTTTATAATCAGGGTTCTGTTCTGTGTATAACAAGCCGTGCTAACTGCTTCAGCCCAAAAATATAAAGGAAGTTTTGACTCATACAGCATTGTCCTAGCTGCTTCAACCAGTGTCCTGTTCTTCCTTTCTACCACCCCGTTCTGCTGCGGTGTTCTCGGTGCTGAATACTGTCGTCTGATCCCTTTAGATATGCAGAAATCCATTAACACTGAGTTCTTGAATTCTGTCCCATTGTCGGATCGGATAGTCTTCACAGTCAGACTTGCTACATTTTCAATTTCCAGTACATGTCTAATGATCTCATGTGGCACTTCCTCTTTCGATGTCACAAACTTCACCCATGTGTATTTGGAAAAGTCATCGACGATTACCAACGCATATCTTTTCCTTGACATTGACATAACATTAACGGGTCCAAACAAATCCATGTGAAGAAGTTGTAGAGGCTCGGTAATGCTATTCACTTGTTTATTCTTATGCGAGGCTCTTTTTGATTTTCCCACTTCACATGCTTCGCAGAGTCCATCTGGGGTGAACTCCATCTGCGGCAGCCCTCTCACCAATTCTCTCCTTACGAGATTATTCATTGCTTTAAAGTTCAGGTGAGATAATCTTTTATGCCATAGCCAACTTTCATCAGCAGAAGCCTTGCTGTAGAAACACGTGACTTCAGACTGATCAGCAGAATTCATGTCAGCTATGAACAAATTTGACTTCCTTACTCCTTTGAGAGCAAGGCTTCCATCCTTTTTGCTTCGAATCGAACAATCATGCTTCCCAAAGTTGACGTCAAAACCCCTGTCGGTGAACTGACTAACGCTGAGAAGATTATGTCGCAATCCTTCCATAAAAGACACGTCCTCAATGATAACATTTCCACAAACGATCTTGCCATATCCCCTGGTGTAACCTTTGCTGTTATCTCCAAAAGTAACCACGGAGCCGGCTCTCAACACCAAATCTGTTAGCAGGGACTTATTGCCGGTCATATGCCTCGATGCTCCACTGTCTAGCACCCATATGACTTTACTCTTTTCCTGTTCACTGCCCTGCAAATCCAGAAAGGTTAGGTGTTCTTCGGAACCCAATGATGTTTGGGCCCGGCATCAATAATTTCCTTTTTCTTTTCAGATACAGAAGGCTTTGCCTTGTTGCCATCAGGGGCATCCATCTTGACTTTGTCTTTTCCCTTGTCAACCTTGACTGATTTGTCAGGTTTGGGAGCAGACTGGTCACTCCTAATTTTAGGAGGACTTGAAGTCTTAGCCTTTGACCCCGCATGCTTTTTCTTACTACTCCTAGTTGTATGTTCAACAGATGCGCTAGCAGTATTCATTAAATTAAAATAAGCATGCATGATGTTTACAGCACATGGCATGCAATTAGGATTATTGCATTTGGCATGATTTGCATGCATGTTAGGCAAAGCAGTAGTTGCAGGCATGGTATTACAACCAACAGATTTTTCTTCCTCTACATAGAACGGGCAATAGTAAGACAAATGATCAGTTTGATTACAGATATAGCATGCCTTTCTAGCTCGTGTAGATGTAGATACAGATGCAGGTTCAGTTTTAACTGCCTTTACAGGTGCTTTCATTTGGTCTGACCCTACTACCCATTGTTTATATGACACCGTCTTAGCCTCCTTGGTTCCTACACCTCTCTTAGCATAAGCAATCTTACTCGCTCTCTTGGAAGTTGTAGGTTCTACTACTTTTTCTTCTGAATCTCTTTCAATTTTAATTTCTTGTTCAATTTTAGTAGCAACAGGATCTATGGTCCTGGGCTCAAACTGCTTAAAGATAGGTTTTCTAACATCCATTAAAACCTCAGGCACATTTTCTTTGACTAACACTGGCTCTAACAACTCAGCAGCCCTATTTTTCTTTTTCTATGTGTAGTCAAGTCCTATGTTTACTTTTTCATTTTTACTCTTGCCTGCCAGCTTCATGTACATGTCCCTTTCTACGAAAACTTTATTAGCGGCTTCTTCAAAAGATTGACATGTTGTTTTAAGCTCAGCTAATTCATTTTTGAGTTCTTCGTTAAGGTCTTCCCTAATCTTAAGCTTGTGTTCTAAAACGTCTATCTGATTCATTAACTGCCTTTCTTTACTTTTTCCTGATTCTAATTCCTCTACCCTGGCCTCGAGAAGTCTATTCTTAAGGGAGAGTTTAGCATTTTCCTCATTAACAGCAATTAGATTTAGTTGGAGATTGTACATATCTTTAGTCATGGCAGCTAATTCATTTTGGTACTCAGGAATAGACATTTCATTTACGGTTAGAATTGGTACCTCTGATTGTTCTGAAGATTTTGCCATTAAAGCGAAATTGCATAGCTCCTGATCTTCATCTTCATCAGACTCGTCCCAACCCTTCCCTTCAGTCACAACATACGCCCGGCTTCCCTTCTGTTGCTTGCTAACCAAGGCATCATATTTCTTTTTCAGATCAGCATAGGATTCCTTGGGATGAACGTACTTGGGCTTCTTGCACTCTGTTGCGAAGTGCCCCAACTCATTGCAGTTGTAGCATCTGAACTTGTTCTTGTCCACCAGGTTAGGTCTGTAGCCACTACCGGATGTGCTACCTCGGCCACTGTAACTTCCCCGACCACTTACACTACTGCCTCTGCTGCTACTGCTGCCTCTTCGGCTGAAAGAACTACCAAATCGTCCTTTACCACTTCTTTGCTTCCTGAAGCTGATATGAGCAAATTCTCGAGCAATACAAGCATATGACTTGTCTTCTAATTTGTCCAGCTCTTCAAGGGTATAGTATTCATCCTCACTTTCTTCGGATGGATCTTCAATGTCTAATACCACCCTTTCAGGATTAGCAGTTTTCAATGAGACAGCTGCAAGTGCCTTTACAGCAGACTCTTCAGCTACAAGTCCAGACTCACTTACCGCTTTGTTTTCTCCACTATTGTAGGATCTTCTTCTGTCATTTTGTTCCTGCTCCAGCTCGTAGGTCTTCAAAACACCATACAGCTTTTCGAGAGAAGTATTTTTCAAGTCTCTTGACTCTCGAATGGCAGTGATCCTGTGTTCCAGATGTTTAGGCAAATTCAATAGAAACTTGATATTTGAATCTGCTAGTGGATAGACTTTATCTCTTATACTCAGCTCGATAAGCAATTTACTGTAACGTTTGTAAACATCCGCTACGCTTTCTCCTCGTTCGCATCTGAACGATTCATATTCAGATATCAGAATGCGCTTGTGATTATCTCTAACTTCCTCGGTCCCCTCCATCACTACAGCCAGTTTATCCCACATGGCTTTAGCTGTTTTTAATCCCTTTATTTGAACATAGTACTCTGAGTTTAGGGATTCAATTATGACGTTGCGTAACGACGCATCCATACCAACCAATTCTTTATCTGCGTCTGAAAACTCCATTTCCTCTTTAGGAACAGACCGGGATGGAATTAGTATCCCTCCTTCCATTCGCTCTGGCTCAATTCTCATGGGTATGTATGGACCGTTTTCCAATATTCTCAAGTATACCTTGTTTATTGATTCAAGGTAAGCTCTCATCCTTCCGGTCCATTCGTCATAATGTTGTGCATCAAACGGAGGTATCTTAAATCTGTGTGCGGTGGCCATTTTAATAAAATTTAAAATTAAGATAATACACTTTTCAAATTACAATAAATTGTATTTACTTGAAAAATTAATTATCTCACTTTAAATATCCAACGGATTTTGCACTTAAGATTCACGCAAGTTAGTTTTAATCACAGGAACAGTAGCAGGGTCCACAATTTTTCAAGTCCAAACAAAAAGGTGTCCACTTTCTAGTTGACAGAAGTTTGAAATTGTCCTTTTTGTTTAGTCAATCAGTTGATTCTAGTTTTGACCACAAGAAAATCCACAAAGCTCTAAAGTACAGTATTTTGGAATTTTGTACAAGTATTCCTTACACCATGACTCAGAACTTTTTAGATCTACGACTTTTTCAAGAAGAAACAAATAAAAACTTTCGGCACAAACTTCAAGAAAAAAATAGATCTGGGATTTTCAAGAACCAACTCAAACAACACAGTAGGATCTCTGTTAGATGTGTTTAACAGGAGCTCTGATACCAATTGTTAGGTCCAAAGTGTTGTAGAGGGGGGGAGGTGAATACAACTGTTTAAAAATAATGAGAGAATAAACAATGTGCAGGTAATAAATGATGACACAGAATTTCAAGAATATATCATTATATTCATTGATGGATTTGCTACAACATTCATAAAAGCATCATGATCAGTTGAACAATAAATACAACAATTAAAGCTAGATTCAACTGATCCTCTCTCTCTCACTTTTTGTTTTACAGTAAATGCTCTCTCTCAAAAATTATCGTTGAAAATACAGAGATACAAGTTACTACTAAATAAAAACAAAGTGCTGCTTTTATAATGTCATGTAGTCTTGATCTTGTCCTTTTTGTGTACGTGGCCCAATCAGGATTTTGACAACAAAAAGTACTTTAACAACAACTCTGGATCAACCGTTCACAATAAGCCACTTGTCCCTTGAACATTAAATGTTACATTTCTACCCGCATCTCGATCTTCGCCTGGACCCATCTCGATCTCGATCTGTGAAAATCTCGATCTCGATCTGGGAGAATCTCGATCTCGATCTGTGAAGATCTCGATCTCGATCTGTGAAGATCTCGATCTCGATCTGTCGCCTGGATCGAGATTTGCCTTTGCAGTGTTTTACTTCACTTGTAAATCTCGACCCGCATCTCGATCTGCTGTGGATCGACATTTGCCTTAGCAAATATGCACACATCCAATGTTGACCTTCTTTAGTGACTAATTGAGAATTAACCTTTATGAGCAAGTTTCCTTAGCTTCTTCAATTTCTTTTCCTCACTCAATTCAAATGAGATCTTCTATTACTGACATGAACTTGCCTCCAATGTCCTGACACTTGATGCAATGGTCTGATTCATAAGTGACTAGTCTTGTAGGGGTTCTTGCTTCTGAATGTCAGTTCTCATTTGTTGATTAACCTTTACATTATCCAGATGTTGATATACATTACATGAAATCACTTTGGTCTTCTTGATACTTCTTTGACATTAATTTGATTCTCCATTAGATAAGTTAGGGCATGAGCAATACTCAGATTGAACTTCTTCTCACTTATGCATCCTTGATTAACCAAATTAGTTACTTGTAGTTACCAAGTATCATTACCATATCTTCAGTTCATTGATTCCATGTGCTTCTTCGGTTTCTCTTGTTTTGCTATTATTTTATCTTTTACTTAGTTGAGTTACATAGTAATTAAGTGTTACAAGTTAGTACACCTATGCCTTTCAGAATTAATTTAATTAGATAAATTAAATAATTAATTAACTTTTAATAGTGGAATTAATTTAGTTTCTTCATTGCACCACCACTGTATATTTGTCTTGACTCTTTCCTTCTTCTGTCTGAAAATCACTTGAGCTAGGTGATAAATATTTATTAAGTGACACACAAATGTACTGTCTGGTTCATTTGTGTCATATTAAATAAATATTCTTCACCTTTTAACTTTAATAGCTGTGATCTTTTGTCTTGTTCTTGCTTCTAGCTTTGTCTTCAATATTTTCTTTTCTTGGAAACTTTCTGTAGTAACCACTTGAAATCTTCTGAATCTTCTGAACACTTCTGAAATACTACTTCTTTATTTTTCACCGACGCTTGAACATATTAATGAACTTCTTCCGGTGAAAAGTAGCAGCTTCATTAGAACACTTCTGATTTTTAGGATTCTTTGTGTCTAGTTGATTTTACTCGTCTTGATTCCTATTATCATAATTATTATTTACTTCTGTTTCTTACTTGTGTTGAGTTGTTATCTAATTATTATAAATAGGCCCAGTCATATACCTTTAAATCTCCCCCTATTTGTTGTTAAACATTTAACACACAAATTTCTAGAGGATAACTCAACTAACAACTAAGAAAGTAGTACGACATGTAAAAATTGTAAATAATAAAAAGTTCTGGAATTATATTTACCAATTTTCCAGATTCATGTTTTGAAAGATAAATACAAGATATATGTTCCTCTGACACTGAACAAATATTACATAGTTTCTGTCTTGACCTATCTAAATCTTCAGTATTCAGAAATATCAACTTTACCTTTTTCTAGGTTTGAACCTTGGTACCGCTTCAGATTCTGCTTGTTCTGTTGTAGTGGATTTTCCATACAACCTTCTCTGTTCAGCCTTTACTAACTGAAACAACACTTCCTGCTTAACAGGATCTACTGCTTCTTCATCTACATCAGATGGCTGGTTTGTATCTATCTTCTTCATTTGCCTGATGTAAGATGGAATCTTTTTAGATAAACAGTAGCTTCTTATCTTATGTACAGCATCTAGCTTGGCTTTGGATTTGAACCATTTCAACCTGAACATCTTTTCAACTTCAATCATATATTTGACTGTATAGCCCTTCAATGACTCCTTATCTAGCTTCAAGATCTGATATAGCTTGTTAGAGAAGAATCTTACTTTATGAGGATCATATATGATTTGAGGACTAACAGCTCTTGCGAAGTCTCTTAGTCTGTCTCTGAGAAGCTCATTTTCTTCTGAACATCTTTTGACTTTATTTAACATGGTCCATATCACTGATAAACTTCTCTGTCTGAAAAATTCCAAGGAGATTCTGAATGTACCATTCCTGTGAGTGTAGACTAAAATCTGCCAGTCTTCAAGAATGTGATCCACTATGAAAATGATATAGTCAACTTTTTCTTTCAGTTCTTTCATGAAGTTATAAATGTTGTCATTTGAATTTTCTAGACGCTCAATGATTGACTTAAGATGGTTGTCTTCAAATGGACCCTTATGAAGTTTGTCTATGATTTCTCTTTCTATCTCCCACTTATTTCCTATTTTTAGCTGCACATCCTTCTTTTTCTCTCTCACAACAACCCAAAGATTCTGTTTCTCTTTACTTGCTTCCCTTTCAGCCTTAGATTTTTCCTTGACTAGAGATTTTAGTTTCTCAGTTTTAGCATGGCTTGCCTTGATGTCTTCTTTCAATTTTCTCATGGCCTTTTCATAGGCAGGATCAGACTCTTTCTCTTTCGGAAATAAAAATTCCTCATCAAAGGCAGCTTCTTCCTTTGCTCTACAGTAGCCATGATTGAATGAGTCATCTACACCACTATCATCAACAAACTGATCTTCCGGATAGTAATGTTCTTCTTGAACATATGACTCATACTGTTCTACAGAATACAACTTTGCTTTGCCTTTTTCTATTATAGCCCATTCTTCTTCAGCTACTTTCTCCTTTCATTTCTCCACTTAGTTGAGGGATCCTCTACAGATTTAGAAGCTTCAAAAGTTTTGACTAGTTTTTCCATGGTCAGATATACTTGCTTCATCCCTTCATTCAGATGACCATCCCCTCATCTAGCTTGTTGAATCGTTTTGTTGAGATTTCTTCATTTTCAATAATCCTCAGATTCAAGCTTCTTTCAATATCATTAATTATTTCATTTATTTTGCTGATATCCTTTAAATCTTCAGCAATGAGACTTTGTACGTTCTAGATATTTTGAATTTTTAGGAGAATTGAGGATTTGACATTTTCAACATCTTTCCACATGATTGTCCGCTGTTCTATTACAGAGGCAGACTTGGATTCTGCTTGTTCTTTTTCCTTAGCTAACTCATCCTGAACAACCTGCATTTATTTCTGGATAGCTTCCATTTTTTATAGTAGTTCACTGTGTGTGCACTCACCTCGCTTGCACTCTTGTTTGTTTCACTTAAACTATGTGCTTGTGTTTCGCTCGGTGTTTGCCTCACTTCACTCGTGTTTTGCTCATTTCCAGAATCTAATGCTGTACCTGTATATAATATTATAGCTTTTGAAGACTCATAACATTCTTCTGATGCCGGTGAAGGCGCGTCCTCAACAAGATTAACTTGAAGTGGCTCCGCTACTGACATAGCTACTCTGTGAATGGAGTCCCAACTCCTTCTAAAAAGTGGTTGCCTCTCAAATCCACTAGTGGATAAGAGAACTTCCTTTAAAGAAACTAGATGTAAGAAATCTAGGGGATCACCACCTTAAACAATGTAGTGAGTGGCTCGTTAGAGTCTGTGGTGCCCCTCAATACCAGTAAAGGTGCCTGATGTTGCACTGCATCAAAAATGTCTTGGTCCACTGTAAATGTGGCATCTGACAGGTTTTCATCAAAAACATTTTCTTCATTAATTGTACCTTCATTTGACTGTGTTTCTTTAAGTGGAGGTTCTACTAGTGTGAGTGCTAGCAGTGTGCGTGACTCTTCACAGGGTGCCACGACCGGACGACGAATTTTAATAGAATCACCCGATTGATCGAGTGAGTCCAGAAACTGTTGTATTGCCATTTCAAAGTCCATATCCCAATGAGAGGATAATGATGGGTCTGTAGTTGCCTCAGGTTGAATTTTGGATCTCTTTGTAGGTGGAGACAGAGCTGCGGGTTCACCCATTATAATTTTTCCACCTCTAACTTTCTTAACATGTTTCTTCCTTTTTCTGATTTGACTCAAGGAGGTTGATGAAGGAAAAACTGTTTGGGGCTCTATCTCAGTTTGGGATTGAACCTGTGTGTTGTCAGGTTCATAGCTAAAGTCCTGAAGTGTAAGACCACAATTATAGTCCACCACATATATATTTAAAGGTGCAGTAGATATATTTATAGGTAGGAAATTAGAAGCCAGGGTCTAAGATATTACCCGATGTTCTTGTGCCTCTTGTTCTGCCTGATGAGCAGCTTCAAGTAGGAGCTGAGCAGAATTTTCCTCTTGCACTTGTTCTGGCTCTTGCTGATGCGGTTGAGCCTGTGCTGGATTGGCTATTTGATTGAGAATGCTAGCCATATATTCTGTTGTTTCTATGACTACCCCTTCAAATTTGTTCTTGTTGCTCAGCCCGATGAACAAATTCTTTTGAGTTATTGGGGATTCTTCCACTGGGCTATTTGTACATCTAGGTTTGTCCTCCTCTGATAAAACATGATCCATCAAGAGCATTAGCAACCTTGGATAAAAATAAGTTACTTTCTGATCTACATCCATTCTTCTACTCTCAGCAGTGCCCATCTTTCTCATTATTTCTGTCAAGATCAGTTTTTCAAAATTGATTCTTCGGTTATGGGCCACAGAATACTATTGTAGAAGTTGCTCTTCATGGTAGGTGCAAAAACTTTAGCTAGAGTGTCGAAAAAGTAATCCCATTCGCCTACAAACTGAGATTTTGACAGCTTTACTAAATCGATCGTACCTTGATAGTGAATTGACTGTAAGAAGTTTGTTATGTCTTCAACTGTGAGCAGAGTCTTGAAATTATCTGTCGGGAACCCTAACACTCTATTTACATCAACTTCATCTATAATGTACTCCATCTCTCCAATTCTGAACGAGAATTGAACCAGCCTTTCATTTGAAATATTTCTTATTGTTGAGTATAAGGCTCTGAGAGGTTTAATCTGCAGTGGAGTGTTCAAGGTTATAGCATTTCTCACCAGTGAATGCTCGTTCATAAACCGGATCCAGGGCCTAAATCTAGCCTCTTTGCTGTAACGCCCCCAAATCCGGGGTCATGGATCTGGTCGTCACCACAAAAATTCTCAATATAAAATCACCCATTTAACGATTATAATTTCACCTATAGACATTCAATAACTGAAAAAAATACATATGCGACCCCAAATCTCAAGAATCTTTTAGGTTATAGGGCTGGAAACAAGAATCCCAAGTCAGACATCAATTATTACATTTCTCAACCAGTCAAATCACACTTATGATCCCATCCATAAAGTTCCTCAAAATTAGATTTTTGAACAATTTTTCAATTACCACCAATTACTATAACCCTTCTCTGTTTACACAAATCTTATAAAACTAGTATAACTTCGATAAGAAGTATACCAGTTACCAATAATTTTCCATACAAGAAGATATTTGATAGGTCCATAATTAATACATCTTTAATACCTATTTTATGTTTATTTTCGTAATTTTATTAGTTAATTAATTATTTTTATTTTATTTTGTAGGAAATTAATTAAAATCAGAATTGTAGCAGAAAAAGGAGAATACAAGGAAGGAGGTGGAATTACTTGGAGGCAAAGAAAAAGGAGATATAATCGAATGCTTGTTGGAGGAGAAAAAGGAATAGAAGGAAATATTTAGAATTCAATTTGTAATCGATTTAGAAAACCTACATTATTTCCCCTAT
Source organism: Oenanthe sinensis (assembly GCA_028671895.1). Lineage (NCBI taxonomy): Eukaryota > Viridiplantae > Streptophyta > Magnoliopsida > Apiales > Apiaceae > Oenanthe > Oenanthe sinensis. The sequence continues at coordinate 3,061,774 of CM053812.1, forward strand.
ATATATGGGTCTCCTCTCTTGTATTTCAAGACATAGACCTTGTACCTTAACTTTAACTTTAGTTTTCAATAATTAGGAGTAGGAGTAGAGTACTTTTATTTTCTTGCTCTTTCAATACAAACAAGTTTTTATCTTTCAAACACTTTTTATGTTATTTGTTATTTGCATGTCTTATATTAGTTGTTTTGTTTTCTTCTTCAAGCATGTCTAACTAATTCTCTTGCCCTAGGATGAAGGTGAAGTTAGTTACTTACTTTTAATATTTACCTGTTTCTATTGATTGATTCTCATGATTTTTCTTGGTGCTTAATTGTTTGATTAACAAAGTGATTTTGATATATTATTGTTACCGAATTTATTTTTTATAGCCTATACTTGCTCCATGAAGTTTTGATGGGTTATTGTTAGATAATAAGTTTCATAGTATATGCTTGTCTCGTTAATTGATATTTATTTGTTGAAGAAAGAGAATTGATTTTTAGGACAAGTTGAATATTAATTGTGATTGATTGATGGATTCTGATTCTTAGGTTTTCCATATTTATTTATTTTTATTTGCTTATTAGGTTAAACAAATCTCATCTCAACATTATTTGTCTAGTCTGCCTGATTTATTTATTAGGGTTTGGAAATTTCATAGTCTCTAAGGATCGATCTGTGATTGCTACAATTAACCATTGTGCGCTTGCAGTATTTTTACACATCAAGTTTTTGGCGCCGCTGCCGGGGATTATTGTTAATTTTTATTCCTTAATATTTAATTCTTCGGATTAGTTTCTTGTTTTTCTTTGTTTTTTTAGGGATTTGTGAAGCGGAGAAAAGTTTGGACAAGAAGATCGTTAGAAGGCATCGTTGTCTCCTTAGTAATTTTTGTAAAGCACTTTTCGGTATTCCGTATCACCTCTCTAAATTTTGTTTTTTTCACAAATATTAAAAAAATCCAAAAAAATTAAATATTAAAAAAAAAAAATTAGTTAGTTATTTGTCTTGTTAAAAACCAATTTGTTGCATCATTCATATATCACATAGGAGCACATCATCTAGTTTTTCTTTATTGTATTTTATTTCTTTCCATCTTATAATTGTGGTGATTGCTGGAGGAAAGAGGTACGTACAATTTAGATTAATTCACGTAGTATAGTGCATCCATAGTTGTTTATTTTCTCGTTCTTTGTGTGTTGCATTCATTTAATCAATCTTAAGGGTGTCACCCAATTACAAGATAAGGTAAGGGATTTCATCACCCTTTCCTTGGCCCATAAATCACTAAAACGTTCATCTTGCATTCCCCTTACCTTAATAAAATCAAGTAGACGTTGGACCCTAGGATTTCGCGCTCACTTAGGAAGAGAACTTAAGAAGAAACAAATCTTTACGTATTCTTACTTTTGGTGTCTAGGAAAGCGAGAGCTTACCTGGCCAATTTGGATTGGTGTCTAGAAAGGTGGTTAGCCTCTTGGCAATGCTTCCATCTGCCTGGCCAATCGGTTTGAATATTTTTAGATTTGTGACTCTTAGTATTATCTTAAAGTTAGGAGCAGGTCTAGAATTTCTCTAGGTTAACATAAACATAGGATTTTTCTTTTATATTTTTTTTCGGTGTTTAGTTCTATCTCTTGTCTGCTACATGCTTATTTGCTTACTTGTAATCATGTCTATTCCTCTTAGAGACCGTTGTTACCCCATTCATTCCACCCAACCCTCATGCATAGTCCTACCAACAGTAAATGGTAATAATTTTGAAATCAAATCTCACCACATTAGCATGTTACCTAGGTTTAATGGGGTAGAGGGTGAGGATCCATATCTTTTCATTCGAGAGTTTGAGGAAGTTTGTGCCCTACAGAAAATTCAACAATTGACTGATGACTCCATTAAATTGAGACTTATCAAATTTGCTCTTAAAGAAAATGCTAAAAAATGGTTATATAGTCTACCCATTAATTCTATTTCAACTTGGGAGGGATTTGTAGGCATATTTCTAAAAAAATATTTTCCAAACCATAAGGCTAACAAATTTAGGAATGAAATCAATCAATTTCAACAAAATCGAAATGAGTCTTTTTGGAAATATTTTGATAGATTTAAAAGTCTATTGTCCCAGTGTCCTCAACATGGTATAGAACAATGGAGACTTTGTAAAATTCTTTATGAAGCCTTAGATAGCTCAACCACTTCTTTGTTAGAGTCAATGTGTCAAGGTAAGTTCATGGATAAAAATGAAGAAGAAGCTTGGCAATTTTTTGAGGAGTTAGCTGAAAAAACAATGTTGTGGGAGTCAACTAGGGAACCAAGTCAGGAAATTGAAAAACCTAGCTCATCTAAAGGCATACATGTAGTTGGTAATTCTATTGCAACTGAAGCTAAATTAGCTACAATCACAAGAAGATTAGAAGCCTTAGAAACCAACAACGTGTCTTCACAAGTGTCTGTCTGTACAAACTGTAACTCATCTAATCATGTGATAGAAAATTGCCCTGAAATTCAACAAGCTAATGCCATGTTTCAAGCGAGAGTTATGAATGATCCCTTTTCACCCACATACAACCCTGGTTGGAAAAATCACCCAAATTTCTCATGGAACCAAGGTCAATACAATCAGTATAACCAACCATCTCAACCTGCTTTTCAAAATTCCAGTCATGGTCCATTTCCAACTCAAAATCCCAACTCATTTCCTGCTCAAAACTTTGACCCATATCCAAATTCTTTTTCAGTCCCTTTGAATCCTCTTGGTTTTAATGAAACTGATAAGAAAATGAATTTCTTGGAAAAGAGTATTGAGATGTTATTGAAATCCCAAGCTAATATAACTCAATCTCAACATGCTTTCATGCAAACTATGATCCAAGATAGACAATTACTAAATTCCAATACTCAAGCCATATCTAAACTAGAGGTCCAAATCAGTCAGTTAGCCAACACAATCAGTGAGAGAGAGAAAAACCGATTTCCTCGTCAACCTGAGGTTAATCCTAAATTTCATCCAAACCAAAAAGCTCCTGAAAATGTGAATTCTGTTATCTCTCTTAGGTCCGGTAATCAATTCAACAATCATGCTGGTCTCAATACTCAAGAGGAAGAAAAACTCACTTCTGAACCAAATCCTTTACTCTTAAATCCTAGTCTTGACCAATCCTTGTCTCCTAAGAATTCTGAAATATTAGTAAAATCCAGTGAACCTTTCAAATATGATGAACCACCTTCAAAACCCATCTCTGAAAAAGTCTTCAAGCCAAAAGCCCCATTTCCTCAAAGGCTTACTTCAAACAAACAATCTCCTCAATTGGATAAGATTTTGGAAGTCTTTAAACAAGTCAAGATCAACATTCCTCTTTTAGATGTAATTCAACAAATTCCCTCTTATGCTAAGTGTCTAAAAGATTTGTGTACTCATAAAAGAACCACTCATGTTCCTAAGAAAGCATTCCTAACTTCTCATATTAGTTCTATCATATCGCATCAAATCCCCATGAAGTATAAGGATCCTGGTTGTCCTACAATCTCTTGTGTCATAGGTGATACTTTCATTGACAAAGCGTTACTTGATCTAGGAGCTAGTGTGAATCTTCTTCCATTATCTGTCTATCAAACTTTGGGTTTAGGTGAGCTTAAAAAGACTAATGTCACTCTTCAGTTAGCTGATCGTTCTATCAATACTCCTAAGGGCATAGTGAAGGATGTGTTAATTAAGGTTGATGATTTTATCTTTCCCGTGGATTTTGTTGTTCTCGAGACCGAGCCTGTCAAAAATTTCAAAAATCAAATTCCTATAATTTTAGGAAGACCTTTTCTTGCTACTTCCAATGCTTTATTTAACTGTAGGAATGGTTCAATGAAACTCACTTTTGGAAACATGACTCTAGATCTTAATATTTTTAATGTGGGAAGTCAATCCAATGATCTATATGACCAACCTGTAGGAGTTAATTTCATTGATGACGTTGTGTCTTGGTCGAATCTTGAGGATAATTTGATTGAGTCTTTTCTTGAACATGATGTTTTGTTAGAGTATGAGAGCAATAAAGAACTTCATGAGCTATATCAAAATTTCACTTCTGATGAGATGTTAGATGAATTGAATATCATTTGTTCTAAACATGAAACCCAATTGGAGGATATTTCGTTTGAGCCTAGGTCTATTGTTAAGACTTCTGTAGGTGAGCCACCCCCACTTGATTCAACACCATTTATATCCACTTTTGGTCAATCCTTTGTAGGTTTCAATGAAACTTATCATGCTTTTATTTCTAATGACTTAGTCCATGAATACAAATATCAAGTAATCAATCTGCTTAAACAATTTAAAGAAGCGTCTAATTGGTTTATGGATTATGTTAGTGATATGAGTTTTATCTTGTTGCGAGATTGTATATTTCTAGTGGATAATGTTGTTCTTGAGAATGTGTTTCAACAGTGTGCTTACTCTACGATGAAAGAAGTTTTTCCTCGATGTGGTGTTGGTTAGTAAGTTATTCTTGATTGTCTCCCATAGTCCAATGTAGGTATGAGGGAGTAACTATGTGTGTGTGTTGTATAGTAGTTCCTTTTGCTTCCTCCATCATGCTTTTATCAGGTATTCTCATCCTTTTACTTTGTCATATCTCTCTTAGCATACATTGAGGACAATGCATGATTTAGGTATGGGGGAGGGAATTAATAGTATTATAAAAAATTCAAAAATCCAAAAAAATTCAAAAAAATTAGAAAATCCAAAAATAGAGATGTTTTAGCCAAGTTTTTCACTCTTGTACTTTGATGTTATTTGGTGTTAACAATTTTTTATAAAATTATATATATGTAATTCCTTGAGATAATTCGAACGTAGTTGAGTAAGGTTTTCTTCATGAAACTTGTGTCGAACAAATTTTTGCTTAAAAGTCCAAGATGGCACTTATTGCACAAGGACTTTGTTGGAAAGATTGTCTAGGGAAGTTTTCGATACCTGAGAGAGAGCCCACATGTTAAAACAATGTCGAATCAAATGTTTGTGGAAAAATATATAAAGCATCAAGTACTCCTTTGAGATCAATGGGTGGCAAATACAATGTTATATGAAAGGAACGATCCATGTACATGTGCTGGTATTAAGTGCGATTGTATGAGAAATAATTTTTCTTGGTGACTTTTCACTGCCCTTGGTTACTGGAGAATTACTTGACGAGCTAGGATAAAAGTAATAATTGACTAGTCTTGTTTTGTGGGCTTTGTTACTCGAGTAATTAAGTCCGTAGGGGTATTTTGAAACCTAGTGCCCTAAGACCAACTGGTTTGGGAGTCATTGACCCAAAGCTCGCTACATGGGTAACATAGAAAGCCTAAGAAAACGGACATTGCACAGTCAATTGGAAAAAAACTGTGAAATTTGGCTAGATACTTGTTTTGATAGAGATTGGGTCAGTTCAATATTGGTTGAAAAAAAGGAAATGTACTTATTCAGTTGATTCTTCAGAGACCTATTTTCACAACACACCTTGGGAGTTTTTGCAAACGTTTGCGTCGATATAAGTGGATTTTAGATACCTACATCTTATCTATAATTAGAAGAGTCTTTAAGGCATGTATTTTCCTAAAAATCTTCTTTTGTTGACACCGATGAACGTTATTGATAGAATGAGATGCTTGCTAGAATATTTCACGGATTTTATGGGTATATCTTCTGTAAACCCTTAGGAGACAGCACTCCTCTGGTAGAGATCGTCTACGAGTTTAACGGGTTGGTAAACCTAAAATTATCCGTCACGCCTACGAAAAGGAGCATAGGACTTTTATAATATATTTGTTTTTTTTCTTTTGATTTTTCTCGAGGACGAGCAAAAGATAGGTATGGGGGTATTTGATAGGTCCATAATTAATACATCTTTAATACATATTTTATGTTTATTTTCGTAATTTTATTAGTTAATTAATTATTTTTATTTTATTTGTTAGGAAATTAATTAAAATCAGAATTGTAGCAGAAAAAGGAGAATACAAGGAAGGAGGTGGAATTACTTGGAGGCAAAGAAAAAGGAGATATAATCGAATGCTTGTTGGAGGAGAAAAAGGAATAGAAGGAAATATTTAGAATTCAATTTGTAATCGATTTAGAAAACCTACATTATTTCCCCTATATATATGGGTCTCCTCTCTTGTATTTCAAGACATAGACCTTGTACCTTAACTTTAACTTTAGTTTTCAATAATTAGGAGTAGGAGTAGAGTACTTTTATTTTCTTGCTCTTTCAATACAAACAAGTTTTTATCTTTCAAACACTTTTTATGTTATTTGTTATTTGCATGTCTTATATTAGTTGTTTTGTTTTCTTCTTCAAGTATGTCTAACTAATTCTCTTGCCCTAGGATGAAGGTGAAGTTAGTTACTTACTTTTAATATTTACCTGTTTCTATTGATTGATTCTCATGATTTTTCTTGGTGCTTAATTGTTTGATTAACAAAGTGATTTTGATATATTATTGTTACCGAATTTATTTTTCATAGCCTATGCTTGCTCCATAAAGTTTTGATGGGTTATTGTTAGATAATAAGTTTCATAGTATATGCGTGTCTCGTTAATTGATATTTATTTGTTGAAGAAAGAGAATTGATTTTTAGGGCAAGTTGAATATTAATTGTGATTGATTGATGGATTCTGATTCTTAGGTTTTCCATATTTATTTATTTTTATTTGCTTATTAGGTTAAACAAATCCCATCTCAACATTATTTGTCTAGTCTGCCTGATTTATTTATTAGGGTTTGGAAATTTCATAGTCTCTAAGGATCGATCTGTGATTGCTACAATTAACCACTGTGCGCTTGCAGTATTTTTACACATCAATATTTATTACATATCAACTTATAAATAGTTCTTACACCAAATCTAGATACTCTGAACCAAATCCTCTTTATCATGGCATCTTGCCTTCTTCTTCCGAACTATGCGGATAAGTCTCGTCAAGCTACCTTTCACAGTAGGTTTATAATTTGAAGTAATGCGATCCATCTGATCTAGCTGTTGTGTTTGGACAATTTTCAAACAAAGCAAGGACGAGCTACTATAGCCCAACAATAACTCCAGTCATAATAGCAGTTAAAATAATTTATGAAATTTTAACTCAATATAAAAGATAGTTTAAGAAACTAAAATTTATAATACACCACAAGTTTGAAAAGTAAGCAATTCTGGATATTGCTAAGCACACCACAAAAGTTCTCAAGCTCTCATCAACACTATCAGTAACTTACCACAATGGCATCAGTTACAGTGTTACTATTCATTTAAGAATCACTAAGAAAGAAGTTCAAGACATCGAGAAAAGAATAATAAAGGTTCAACAGTTCCCATTAACACTATTGGTAACTTAACACCTTAGCTTTCGTTATAGTTTAAGAACAGTGAAAGTTCAATAGTTCCCATTAACACTATCGGTAACTTAGCACCTCGGCTTTCGTTATAGTGTAAGAACAGTGAAAGTTCAACAATTCTCATTAACACTGTTGGTAACTTAGCACCTTGGCATTTGTTATAGTGTAAGAACAATGAAAGTTTAACAATTCTCATTAAAACTATCGGTAACTCAACACATAGGCTTTCGTTACAGTGTTAATGTCAAATCCCAATTGGGAAGAATGGACTTTCAAGGAGTAACTATAGTGACAATGTAGGTCGGTGATCAGTCGCCCACAATTGCCTCTCTGAGGGACATCTCTGTTTTTCTACTCTTCTAATAGTAGTGGATGATCCGCCTTTTCTCTTACATCACCCTAACCGCATTCGGGCCATAGTATACTTGATGGCATACCTGTCTGGAAGCTCTTATACTTCGTACATATAATGCGCCGTGCAAGCATGTCGACTTTCTCTAGTACTCCAGTCCAATTGAGTAATTTGTTTGGAAGGAAATTGAATTCAATCCAAAAGCACATCTCATTCTCTTCTCATATTTCAACACCAGATGATTGATTAAATCCCAGAATTATGAAAAAGTAATCCTATATGCACATGTTGACTTATAGTCAAATAATCTCTTTTTGCTTAAATATTTCTCACATAAGAAGTTTTCAAAATCACACAACCAGGGAGTTGTTTTAAAATCACCAAAGATATCAGAATGATTGTTGGATAGCTAAATTATTTATAGAAGATTTTAGATCCAATTGAATAACTCTAAATAATTTCTCAAAGAAAAGTCCTCGAGACTCTGTTGACAAACTATCAGAAACTCACACACTAACTCCCGGTCAAAACTTCAAACAAAAACTCAGAAAATCAACTCTTAAAACACTTCTCATTCTCTACTTATACACACTCTAACTTTATAAGATTCAGAGTTGATAAGTAATCACAAGTAATCACAAAGTAATGATTAGTGAAAAGTATAGACATATATGTATACTTGTAAGAAAATATATTCCAAAACACAACATAACCTTTTTATGAAGTAGTATTCGCCAAAAGGTAAAAAGGTTCGAAAACTTGCCTTTGGTCCTTAGCAATGAAGCAGAAATTCTAATTAATTCTCCTTCAATCACAGTAGGTCCATATCTTCTCTCGTCACATGATGTCTCATTACTCCAACTTGATTATGTTCTAACATAACAAGATATATATCAACTTAGTCTCATATCTCAAGCAAACACAACTCAAATACACATTATTTATTAAACCCAAAATCAAACCAAACGAACAAATCCCCCTTTGGGAAACTCACAACTTCTTATTACCACTATGCCTCAATAGTATCACATTGTAGACTTTCATATCTCTTAAATCATCAAGTATGTACATTTATTATGCATTAATCCCTCTAAATCCTCAATATTAATTCATATATAGATGACCATATCCTTTAAGCCATGCTTCTCTATTTTACCCTGAAACATTTCATTTACACGTCTTCCTAATTCTAATGTTTATTAAACTTAAGTGAAAGTAATTTCTTCAAAAAATTTGGGCATGACCTATTCGTAAGTTGGACTATGCCCGGTGTAAAAACACCTCAATTACAATCCCAAATCAATCCCAAAATATTTACAACAATCCACAATTCATTGTCAACTATTTCCTCTTTGAAATCATAAGTTAAAATATTAACCACCAATTCAATATGTACCATTCTTGGTATACAATTAGACAAGATCGAAACTAACAACTTTCATATTTTAATCATTTCAAGAGGAGTCTTCTAACTCACTCGAATTTATTCCCACAATGCTTCCCTAAGATGATCTTCTTAAGGACTCTTTACTAATCTCCCATCTTTAAACATTTTTTCATAAATTTATATTTTGTTCTTTTTACACCTACGTATTGTCATGATATTCTTTGAAAACTTTTGTTACTTGACCGGCTCGAGACAAGTCCTCTATCTTGCTCGAAATCGTCTCCCAAAGTAGTTGTTCAACCTTTTTCTTATATTCATTTCATCTAACACCCTATTTTCTAGCATTTTTAATAAATTGGAAATTAATCATTTTGACACGATTTCTTTTTTGAGGTCTTCTATGACTGACAAGGAATATCCCACAAATGTTTCAAGGGCAACCAAGAAATCTAGCTAAGTCAGAAACTACCTCAAACTTAGGCTCATGACAAGCTTGATCCTTAGATTTCTTACTTCCACCTTCTTGACTCCAATAATTTTAATAAATCAGATTTTACTCCTTTTAATCTGAATCCTTTTTTTGGATAATTCCAGATGACTCTAGTATTTTAAATCAAAGTTTTAGATTTTATTAAGCTACGTAGCTAGTCCAATCATAGCCTTAAAGTTAGACGAAAACAGAATTTCCATTTTCCGCGCTACCGTTACTAAATCGGTCATAACTTTTGACTCATAACTCCGAATGATGCAAAATTAGTGCGTAAACAATCTAGAGACTATCTACTATCTAACCATATCATCCATAAGCCAAGAACAGTGAACTAATTTTCCCAGAATATTCTGGACAGTTTCTGCAGAAAATTTGGCATGGTAGCGTTTGTAAACTCATCATTTTCCATTTCTATTCTATTTCAATTCAACCAACAAGCAATCTCAAACTCCTCATTCAACATCAACATCCACATACTCCAACCTCAAGCCAACAAAAGGAGTCAATCTTATGAAAAGTAGTTCAGAATCAAATGAAGAACACAAGTGTTTCTAGGACTACCCATGCTTAAACAACCTTACCCATAACATGTATAAGCTATAACAATTATCCACCAAGCCATAGGAACCCAAGAATCAAAGAAAATAAAATTTTATATTCGAAATCTCTATTCATGTTTATTACACTTTGGATCATAACTAGAGATTTCATGGATGGAATGATGTAAGATTCAAGATTAAGCAAGATGAATTTACTACCTTTGATTTAAGCTATTAAGCGCAAGATTTAGTGGAGAAATGAGCAAGAAAGCACTCCATCTTCTTCTTTCCCCCTTCACTTCGGTTTTCTTCAAGAAAATGGGGAAAACTGATTTTTTTTCTTATTTTTGGGAAGTGTGTTGTGGAAGCTTGATATTTAATAAGTTTTGTGAGGTAGTCGCGTAATTTTCCGATGACGTTTTAATCTCTCGTTCCCGTACGTTATTCATACGACAAACTTAAGTTTTAAAATATCAAATTCCCATTTTATAATTCTCTTATGAATCATTATTATTAAATTAATACCCTTTAATTGTTTCGAAAATTTATGAAACAATTTTCCGGATAAACACTATTCACTTACATCGTCTCTCAAACTATGCTACGACGTTCACCCGGATTCTAAATTTATTTTGTTAGACTAAAATAATTATAAGTCCTATATTTATTACGTATGCTACCCTAAATACCGATACGATGAAGAATTTTCAAATTATAATTCTCCAAAAGCTGTCGATTTTACATACACTCTAATATCTCGCAAATCCAAATCAAATAGAAGAAATGGACATTGTCGTAAAACTAACTTGATTTACATTCACTTAAATATATTTTAGTTCCCACAACATATTTTCGAATACCCCGTATATTAATAATACGACCTCATATCTCAAGTACCTTATGAAAAAAATAAATCCATAAAATCGTTTATTCATAAAATGAAAATTTTTATCCAAAATTCTTAATAATATGAAGTGTCAAAAATACAGGTTATTACATTTGCAATGTACCGGATCAAAGTATCCCACAAAATTTGTCTTTGCGATCACAAACATGGCTGAATTTTAATTAATTATGAATCTTATTTGAGGATTTTTAATAATTTACTATTTAATTAGCCTTTAATTCGAATATATTAGCCAAAATAGAATTAAATCACAACCTTAACAGCAGTAGCAATCACTTCGATTTAACTACCCAATTTTAGTACAAGATCAGTCCAATAAACAACCAAGAACAGTTCAAAACTTCGAGTTCAAAATCAGTTCGAGTTTGACTAAAAATCGGGCAGAGTTACGGTTGTAAATGCTTGATTTTGATCAAACCAACAGGCTATTTCCTTGTAATTACTAGATAAATAGCAACTTAGCAGTTGTAACAAGATTAAAATCAAGGGTTTTTCGATAGTTCTTGAAAAGTCTTGCTTGGGTCGTATAACTGTAAGTATATGTGCGTGCGTATATAGGCTAGTAAGACTTTTAAAAATAAAAAAATGTTTAAGTAATTAGAGAAAAAAATAGTCGGTAAGACTTTTGTAAAACACTCGGTAAGACTTTTGGTAAAGACTCAGCAAGACTTTTGAAAAGTCTTGCCGAGTTTTATAAAAATGTCTTGCTGAGAAAAAAAACAAAAACAATTAAAACAAAATAACTATTTTGTTCGGTAAGACTTTTCAGATTTGCTCGGTAAGACTTTTGAAAAAATCTTGCCGAGTTTTAAAACTAAAAAGTCTTTCCAAAAATAAATAAGACTTTTAATAAAAAAGTAAAAATCAATATAACTGGTAAGACTTTTAATATTAGAATCTCGGTAAGACTTTTGAAAAGTCTTGCTGAGTTCTATTATTAAAAGTCTTTTTTATTTTAAAAATAAAACAATACAAAATATAAAAACATAATAAATATAAATAGTAAACAAATATATAAAAACTAAAATAAATATTATTAATTATTCCAAAATTTGAAATAAAATAAAGAAAATTCTATTCAAAATTTAGATTAATTAATAATAATTAAACTAAATATTTACATACTTTTTATAATTATTAAAATAAGACATTAATTTACAAACTACTAAATTATTAAGGACATATAATAATTATTTATATTATTAATTGTTTTAATTAATTTAGGAATTAATTTAAAGAATAAATTAATTAAATAATTAATTAATAACATAATTATTATTAATATGCAATAATAATTATTAAGACATATTAAATACATAAAATGCTTAAGATAAATGCTTAAAATAAATATGAGTACTTATGCCAAAATTGAAATAATTATCTATTAAGAGTATTAAATTATTCTCAAGATAATTTCTTCAAATATTCACAAGCCCTAGAATTCTATTGATTAAAACTTCATAAATTCTTTAAATATTAACATTTAATATTTATGAACTCAAATCAACCCCTAGCAACCAAAAATTAGCCATTGTTTAACATCCCTAGTTCACTAACCAATTTAGAGAAAGTGGATTCATCAAGTGGTTTCGTGAAGATGTTGGCTATTTGATATTCGGTAGGTACAAAGTGTAGCACCACAGTTCCGTTCATGACATGCTCTCGGATAAAATGATACCTTATGTCAATGTGCTTGGTTCGAGAGTTTTGCACAGGATTGTTGGAGATGGCTATTGCACTTATGTTGTCGCATAAAATTGGAATTTTGTTCAACGCAAGTCCATAGTCTTTTAGCTGATTCCTTATCCACAAGATCTGTGCACAACATCTACTTGCCGCAATGTATTCTGCTTCGGCTGTCGAGGTAGATACTGAGTGCGGTTTCTTGCTGTACCAGGAGATCAACCGACTTTCTAGAAACTGACAGCTTCCAGAAGTACTTTTCGTGTCCATCCTGCATCCTGCATAATCTGAATCTGTATAGCCTATTAGGTCAAAACCTGTATCTCTATGGTACCAAATTCCAAGATTTGGTGTACCCTTTAGATGTCTAAAAATTCTTTTAACAACTATAAGATGAGATTCCCTAGGGTCAGATTGAAACCTTGCACATAAGCATGTTGCAAATATTATATCAGGTTAACTAGCAGTTAGATATAATAATGAACCTATCGTACCTCTATAGCTTGTGATTCCAACTTTCTTACCAGTTTCATCTTTGTCAAGCTTGGTGGCTGTTTGTATTGGGGTTTTTGCTGGTGAAAAATCTTCTAGACTGTATTTTCTCAGAAGATCTCTTACGTACATTGATTGGAAAATAAAAATTTCATCTTCCTTTTCCTTTACTTGCAATCCTAGGAAGAATGACAGCTCACCTATCATGCTTATTTCACACCTACTCTGTATTAACTTAACAAATCTCTTACACAAGTTTTCGTTAGTAGAACCAAATATAATATCGTCAACATAAATTTGGACAAATATCATATCTTTATCATGCAATTTATAAAAGAGAGTTTTATCTATGACACCTCTAATGAAACTATTCTCAAGTAAAAACTAAGAGAGAGTGTCATACCATGTCCTCGGTGCTTGCTTGAGTCCATAGAGAGCTTTGAATGGAAAATACACAAAATCAACAAACTCTAAATTTTCAAAGCCAGGGGGATGCTCCACATATACTTCATCTTCTAACTCTACATTCAGAAATGCACTCTTCACATCCATTTGATAGACTTTGAAATTGGAATGTGCTGTAATGCTAGAAATATCCTGATGTCTTCAAGTCTTGCAACTGGTACGTAGGTCTCGTCATAATCAATTCCCTCTTCCTGGGAGTAACCCTTTGCCACCAGTCTGGCTTTGTTCCTTGTAACAATGCCATCACTGTCTAACTTATTCCTATATACCCATTTAGTGCCAATTATAGATCTATCTTTTGGCCTGGGTACCAGTGTCCAGACTTCTTGTCTCTCAAACTGATTGAGCTCTTCTTTCATGGCAAGAACCCAATCTGGATCAGTTAATGCATCTTCAATCTTTTTTGGTTCTTCTTGAGATAGAAAAACTGAAAATAAACATTCATTTGAAGTTGCACTTCTGGTTCTAACTCCAACATCTGGATCACCTATGATCAATTCAAAAGGATGATCGTTGCTCCATATCCTTTCTCTTGGAAGGTTTAGTCTTAATGATTCACCTTGATATACATTGTGATGTTGTGTTCTGCCAGTAGATCCATCATCTCCTCCTGAGTTGCTGCCAGGATGACTTGTTGATCCACACTGGTATTAGTAGTATCTCCAGTGTTACCATTTTTTGCATCACTATTACCTGGATAATTATCATTATTGTCGTCATCATTTCCTGCTGCAACCTCAGGTTCTTTTTCGTCATCAGAATGTGAGTCTAGATAATTATCAAATTTTAATGACTCAAAAGAATCTTCAGTTTGGATACTTGGGAGTTTAGGGTCATCAAAAGTAACATTAACACTTTCTTTTACTTGGTGCTGATCAATTATGTACACCCTATATGCTCTTCTTGAATAACCGAAAAAAATAGCTTCATGTGCCTTGGCCTCGAACTTGCCACGATGTTTATCTCCATCCTTTAGCACATAACATTTGGCTCCAAATACATAGAAGTACTTGAGTGTAGGTTTCTTGCCAGCCATTAATTCATAGGGAGTCTTCATATGATCTTTATTGATCAGAGTTCGATTCTGGGTATAACATGTTGTGTTTACTGCTTCAGCCCAGAAGTAGATAGGTAACCTTGATTCACTTAACATTGTTCTTGCAGCTTCAATCAGGGTTCTATTTTTCCTTTCTACAACTCCATTCTGTTGAGGAGTTCTTGGTGCTGAATATTGTCTTGTTATCCCCTTGTCTGAGCAAAAGTTATTCAAAATATCATTCTTGAATTTTGTTCCATTATCTGATCTGATTGCCCAGACAACTGAATTTGAATCTAACTCAATCAAATTTACATGATTAATCACCAATTGTGGAGTTTCATCCTTGGAGGTCAAGAATAAAACCCACGTGTACTTTGTGAAGTCATCTACAATCACTAAGGCATATTTTATCCTTCACATATACATAATATTGACTGGACTAAATAGATCCATGTGTAGGAGTTGAAGTGGTTCAATGATGTTTGTAGTGTCTATGCCTCTGTGACTTACTTTCTTAGACTTCCCTTTCTGACATGCCTCACACAATCCTTCTTGTGTAAATTCCATCGGAGGCAGTCCTCTCACCAAGTCCCTCTTGACTAGAGAGTTCATTGTTTTGAAATTTAGGTGTGAGAGTTTCTTGTGCCATAGCCAGCTTTCTTCTGATGAAGCCTTTGAATAAAAATAGTTTGCTTCATCTTCAGTTCCTGAGTTGAGATCGGCTAGGTACAAGTTTCCTTTCCTTACTCCATGTAAGGCCAATTTGTCGTCTTTAGAATGAGCTATTAAACACTTTTCCTTGATAAAGTTTACTTTGTATCCTTTATCACAGAATTGATTGACGCTGAGTAGATTGTGCTTAAGTCCTTCCACTAAAGAGACGTTTTCAATGATAACATTTCCAGCATTTAACTTTCCATATCTCGTAGTCATTACTTTGTTGTTATCTCCAAAGGTGACGATTGGGCCAACTCTTTCAACCACGTTTGATAGCAGGGCTCTGTCACCGGTCATATGCCTTGAAGATCCACTGTCCAGGATCCATACAACCCGGTTTACCTGTTTAACTCTCTGCAAATATCAAACGGATTAATTCGTCTTTGGAGCCGAAAATTGATTGGGCCCGACATACTTAAAGAATTAACCTTTGTTAGCTTTGACAATAGATCCTTTTTGAATAACAGTATCATCCACCTTGACTGTACTTACCTTCCTATAAACAGTCTTAACAACTTTTTGCTTAGACTTAGGAATATATGTTTCTTTCTTGATAGGTGAAGGAATCGCAGTCTTGGATTTTTCAAATTTATTATTGATGTGTTGTCTAGGTGTCATATTATCTTTATTAGCAATTATGCGTTTGAAATATGCAGCCATAGCATTAAAGGCACATAACATATAATTTTAAATACCACAAGGTTTATGTCATACATCAATAATAGGCATGTTATTCAAAACAGTAGGTGTCTTAACAGTTTCTACTTCAACTTTATCAGCAATTTTAAAATTCTCAGTAGAATTATATCTATTGTTACTATTCCTACTATTAACAAATGTATTGGGTCTATTCACATTATTCTTTAAGTCTTTAGCACCTATACCAGGATTGGGCAATCTAGAAGTTTCCACATCTTCCACTAGTGTCTTGGGTGCACTCTTCTCTCTTTTGACATTAACTCCTTGTATGTTCTTAACATGTTCCTCTCTTTTCTTTTCTTCCTCGAGATCCTCTAACTTCATTTCATAAGAAATTAAGATAGAGCTATCAAGGATTGGTTCAGCTATAGGGGTTATGAAAAGAGGTTTAGGTGTGTCTTTAACAACATGTGGGATACCCCTTTTTTAGGATTTTTTCTGAATGGGGTTATGTTACTTGGCTTTCCTACTGATTTATTGTACTCAAATCCTATTCCAACTTTTTGGTTTATCTCATGTTGGTCAATTAGGTTCTTTACAATATAAGAGGAAATCTTATAGGTTAGACACTTCTTCTTCTCTTTCTCTATTTGATTTCTGAGATAGGCTTCAACTTTAACATAACAATTGACTCTATTGACTTAAAAAGCTAAGTCCTCAGTCAACTTGTCATTTTTTCATTTTAATAATTTTAAAACATCATTCTCATCAGTTAGAACTTTGTTTTCGAGAATTAGTTGCTTAACTCTACCTGTTTCACCATCTAGTTCTTTACCTAGCAATGCAAATATTTTAAGGCAAGAGAGATTTACATCTTTTCCTCCTTGACGTGTTGGAGACAGTGATTCCTCAGATGAAGCCATAAGAGCAAGATTTCCCAGCTCTTTCTCATCATCATTGTCTGAGTAATGCCAGCTTTTTCCCTCCGCTAGATATGACTTTCCTTGATGCTTTTTCACCAGTACATCATACTTTTCCTTGAGCTCTTCATAAGACTCTCTCTTCTTCCCTTGCTTAGGCTTCTTGCATTCTGTTACAAAGTAGCCTAGCTCATTGCAGTTGAAGCAACGAAACTTGCTTATATCCACTAAGCCGGTCTTGTAGCCGGTCTTTGATACATCTGTTGAAGAACCTCCTTTTTGGAATCTTCTAAAATTTCACTTAACTCTGTAGGAGGAGTTTCTTCGGAATCTCATGTTGCAAAACCTCTTGGCAACCATAGCTAGAGATTCATCTTCTAGCTGATCTAGTTCTTCCAAAGAGTAGAATTCACAATCTTCTTGTTTATTTGAAGTATGTCCAAATTCTGGAACCACATACTCCACTGAGCTGTTAGAAGGTGCAACAACCTTCATTTCCATCTTCTCTGGTGCTTCCACTTTGTGCCAACAATTGTTCTATTCTTTGGCCTTGGAACAAGGGTCCAAACCTCATTTCTTTCAAACTCATTTAATTCTTCCTGCATTGCAGTAACCTAATCTGCATCCTTCAAAGCATCTTCAACCTTCTTTGGTTCTATTTTAGAAAGAAAACTATGAAATAGACATTAATTCTGAGTAGCTTTCCTTGTCTGCACTCCACTTTGTAGATCACCAATAATCAAATCAGGTGTGTGATATTTAGTTCATTTTCTTGGATGTGGAAAATTTCTTGAACTAGATGCCCCCCATTATTTTTGCCTTCATAGTATGATTCCTCAGTAAATGCTGATCCTCCCTCTGAAGTTGTGCTTCCATCAGTGTTTGATGACTCAAAGCTTATCTGCTCAGAGTTTGAATGATCAATGTTTGTGGTTTCAGAGTTTGATTGATCAGAGTTTAGGTTTTCAGAGTTTGTATTTGTCAAAGTTTGGTCAGACTCTGAAATTTCAATAATTAAGATTGGTTCTTCAATTTCAGTAAGTGATTGATGTTGTTTCCCCTCAATATGTGCAGAATCTTGAATTTCTGTTTCAATCATAACTGACTCAGAGTTTAAAGAATCAGTATTGAACTCATCAGAGTTTAGCTCATCAGAGTTTGTGTTCTGTAATTAATTTTCAAAAGATTCCTGAGCATCTTTATCATGAAACCCTGCTATTTTTCCTTCATCAAAAGAGACATTAATAGATTCCATGACTGCCCTGGTCCTTAGATTAGACACTTTAAATGCCCTTGAAGAAGTTTTAGAAGTTGTTGCATAACCAACAAAAATGTCTACATCCGCTTTGAGTTCAAACTTCTTCAATTGTTTAGGATGTGTTTTGAGAATGAAACACTTGCTTCCAAATATGTGAAAGTATTTTACACTTGGCTTCCTTGCCTTCATAGTTTCATATGGAGTCATTCCATGTTTATTTATCAAAGTGCAATTTTGAGTAATGCATGCAGTATTCACAGCTTCTGCCCAAAAGTAAGTAGGTAGCTTTGCTCCTTCTAACATTGTTCTGACAGCTTCAATGAGAGTTCTGTTCTTTTTTTCAACTACACCATTTTTTTGAGGTGTACAGGTGCTGAGAATTGTTGAATGATTCCTTTTGTTGAGTAGAATTCCACCATTACAAAGTTCCTAAACTCTGTTCCATTGTCACTCCTTAAATTCTTTACCTTGTGAGGTGATCCATTTTTAATCATAGATATATGATCAAAAGTTATCTCAGCTGTTTCATTCTTTTTATGCAAAAAGTACACTCAGGTAAATCTTGTGTAATCATCCACTATTATCAGAGTATATTTCTTCTTTCCAATGGACATAATGTTGACAGAACTAAAAAAATCAAGATGCAATAGATGAAAAGATTGATCAATAGAATTTTTAGTTTTGCTCTTGAAACATGTCTTCTTTTGTTTGGCCTTTTAACATGAATCACAGAGTCCATCAGGATGAAATTGAACTTTTGCAAGACCTCTTACTAGATCCTTTTTCACCAATTCATTTATGTTTCCAAAGTTCAAGTGACACAACTTTTTGTGCTAATTCCAGCATTCCAAGGATGATGCCTTTCCAAGTAAACAAGTTAAGGGACCATCAAAGTTTACTTCCAAACTAGCTTCAAATAATTTGTTATGCCTGTGACCAATGAGAACCACTTTGCCATCCTTTTTGCTTTTCACTTCACAATGAGTTCCATGAAATTCCACAGAATAACCTCTGTCTATCATTTGACTCACACTTAATAAATTATGCTTGAGTCCTTCAACCACAACTACATTTTCAATGATGACATTTCCAATAACAATATTTTCATATCCCAGTGTTCTTCCTATGTTGCCATCTCTATAAGATACTGTTGGGCCAGCCTTTTCCTCAAACTCTGAAAGCAGGGATTTATTTTCAGTCATATGTACAGAACATCCACTATCAATTACTAGGATATTTTTCCTGTTTTCCTGCAATCATTTAATGCAAATTAGTTAGTAGATTTGGGGAACCAAACAAGTTTGGATCCTTTCTTTTCAAACTTGTTAACTCTTACAGCAGAAATATTTTTATCAGAGTTTATGTTAACAGAGTTTGCATTATCAGAGTTTATACAGTTAGAGTTTATATTTCTTTTATCAGCTTTATCACATATTTTTGCTTGACGTAATGATTAGAAAAGACATGAGTTTTATTCAATTTAGGCAAAAGTTCATAATTGTTGAATTACAAACTATGATATTCTTTACATGTGTAAATTAAATACCATAGACTACCACAGTGAAAACAAGGATTTTGTGGTCTATATCTAGTTTGTTTTCTAGTCTCTGAATTAGGTCTCTCAATTTCCTTCTTTTTGTTTTGTTTGTAGTTAATAGCAAGGTGATTTGAATTACCACAAGTAAAACAACTTTTTCTAGGAGCATCAAGGATATACTTATAGTTATTTTCCTTGGAAATTCCTACTTTGCCATTTCTATTTCTCTTCACCTTTTTAGGTTTGTTTTATTTGTGACTGCCTTCAAATTTTCCTTAAGTTCCTTTTGAGAGAGTAACCCTATGTTTACTATTTTATTCTTTGACACACTATTTTCTTTGTTATTATTAGAGCATCACTAGAGGTATTCTTTTTATTATTGGCTCTAACAAAATTCACAGGTTCACTCAATGTTCCTTTTATGAGTGTCTTAGTGTGCGTCTCCTTATCAGATTCATAACCTAAGGCAGAAGTCCAATTCTTGTTAAAAAGCATTTGTTGAACTTTTTTACCAGAGTTTGTGTTGGTGTAGGTGCCCTAGAGGCAATACAATGTTTATTTTGATAAACCTTTATGTCAATTGATTATTCAATAAACGTATTTATTATGACTTTAATTACTGCGATATATTTGTTAGCATAATAAATGTCCTTAGAATCATGATACACATTGTATAGTTTAGTACATGACTTGAACTTGAGATTATATAATATATCATATTCTTAAATGTCCCTAGTCGAGTATTATTATTATAGGACAATAATAATACATAAATAGACTAGTATGTTTTTTGACTGATAACCACATCTCATTGGTTATAAGTATGGGGATACTAAAGTCAATACATAGGTACATGTAGGAGTACATGATACTGGACAGACCCACAATGAGATTCTTCATGTTTAATAAAGTCATAAGAAAGACTCACAGTGATAATGGTGTAATGATCCTTTGACTTGAGATCATTATATTTCTATACGAGGATTAATATACTTTGACTACATTAAAAATTACCTTTGACCGGGTGATGATAAAAGTGGACATCGGGTATATCATGAGTCGTATAAGAAATATGAATGATAGATAAAGGATTTAACCCTCCTATAATTAGGAGAGATATTATTGGCCTCTTGATTGAGTGAGACTATAAAATGCATGGCCGTGCTCAAATAATGATTTATTTTCATAGTCTACTCATGGATCAAGTAAACTCGGATTAAATGTTGAAGAGGATGACTAAATACATGCCTCGAGTTTAATCTATAATATATATGGTTAAAGGGATTATATTACACTGAAACATTAATCACGAAAGGTTTTATCGAATCACGATTTAATTATTATTTAATTGGGTAGCAATGATGTATTACTAGATACCGCTCATTGTTTATAATTTTATTGGAGAATAAAATTATTGCTAATTAAATAATAGCCTATAGGGTCACACACATAGAGTACTTAAAGGAATAATAAATTTAAATTATAGATTTAAATTAATTGATGATTATTTGAATTTTATTATATTAATTAAGTGAGACTTAATTAATTGAAATAATATAAATTCGAATTTGAATTCTGCCATTAATAATTAAGTGTGACTTAGTTATTAATTAAATAATAATATTCGGTTTTATTATTTAATCCTAAACCTACATGGGTTAGGCTTTGCTGTTATGGGTTGCTATTATGGGCTTATTAACCAACCATTATAAATAGATAATGTAGGGTTAATAGGTATTAAGTTTTTAAGAAAAACGAACCCTAGCAGCAGAAGAGGCAGATTTCGAAATCATCTAGAGGAGGCTAGTACATCCGTTCCATAATCAAGATCGTGAGACGTTCTTGAAGGTGCTCGTGTGGATACCATAGAGGTGTTTTCAAGAGGAAGACACAAGTCGTGAAAGCTAGGATCTCCGTTGAGTTCGTAGTAGTCAAGACCAAACAAAGGTATGATTCCGTTTCACAATAATCAGTCCATGATTATACATGATCCTGCGTTAGGGTTCCGAAATTTTTGTTATATTTACGTTTAATCCGCTGCGTTTTATGCCTCGGAACCCAACAATGGCATCAGAGCTACGTGTATAAGGGACTGATTTGGTTACGTGTTTTATGTGTTTGATGCATACATGCCTGTTTTGGTGACTGCCATGCCATGCTACTGCTTTGTCATAATCTGTTATGCCACTGCCATGCTTCTGTTATGAGACTGCCATGCCTGTTATGAGACTGCTATGCTTCTGCCAATATGTAACTGTCAGAGAATGTATATTCTGTGTCTGATCAGAGTTTGTGAAATTGGAGCTGGGTCAGAGTTTAACAAACTCTGATGGACTCGCTCAGAGTTTAATAAACTCTGATGGTCAGGTCAGAGTATAGAGCATGGTCAGAGTTTAACAAACTCTGATGGTCTCTGATCAGAGTTTAGCAGTAAACTCTGATGGACTGTGCTGATCAGAGTTTAGCAGTAAACTCTGATGGACTGTATAAATTGCAGTGGGGAAAAAGGCCAACAGATATGATCTGTAGTTCAGAAATTGATGATTTCTGAATAGGACTGGTCTTCGAAAATAAAAAATTTCCAAGCTCGACCCCAGCTGGGGGCTGCCGCCCCCGGACCCCCGCAATATTTTATTTTGTGTACTTGAGCATGGTGCTGGTTATGGCCCTTAGACCCCTAGATTAATGGTTTTGGTTTTGGTTTTATAAATATGACTTGCATGTCGTTTTCTTCATTCTTGTAATTGTTTAACCTCGAATGTAACTCGAGTTTTCTTATGTAAGTACATTAGTATAGGTTGTATTCAATTATTCCATGTAATGTACTTGAAGATTGAAGGATGATCCAAGAAGAGGAGCAAGCACCCATGGATACAAGAAGAATGAAGACATGTAATTGTATTTATATTTCACCACCATAGATTGACTTTGATCCTTTCATTAGCTCGAAAGGATCACATAGGAAATGGGCCATAACCAAGCACGTTTACATACTGCACTTTACATATTGATGTATGAATGTATGTGTAGAGTAGAAGATGCATGCTTTAATTAGATTAATGATGTATGCATGTATTAGATACGTCACCCATGCCATGCTTGCCATGCTAAACAAGATAAAATCTGTAACGATTTAAGATTTTAAAATTAACAAACGATCATGAGATTCTTGTGTTTATGAAATATGGATTTTTAAAACACGGAATTGAATATGGATTTTGATATCTATAATTGGGATTTTCTGATAAAAACGGATATGCGTATTCGTAAGGCTGATGGGTTTTAAGTGTGACCACTGGTATCCTCCATCTACCTGGGAAATGAACAATTTAAGATGTCAATTTGAAATATTTAGTTCAAGGAAAAATTGAGGATCTCTTCATGATGTGATCATGATCGTCATAAATTTTATAAACCCCTTAACAAAATATTAAGTTTTAATCGGATGCTTTCCAATGAATGAACACTCATCGAATCCTAGATCGATTAGGGGAAAGACTGTCAGTGGCAGGGGACTCCTATCTATCATGGTGAGATGCGACGAATATAAACGGTTATATTCGGCCGTTGTATCATTGGGTCAAACTTAACTGAGTCGTCATAATAAGGTGAAAGTAAACGGTTATATTCAACCATTATGAACTTAGAAGCATAGAGTTTGGTTAAAAATCTATTAGATAGATAAGATCAATCGTTGCTCACCAAACTATCCAAGAATTATATATGATATAATTGACAAATGTTGTCTACCTAAATAATCATTCTTAAGGACTTCCAGTGGTTGACTTAAGACATGACGAAATATGGATCTTGGCTCACTAGAAAGAATTATGGGATATACTTTCCAAATTAATAGTAAGGGCTATTGATTTGATAAAAATAGTGGGAGATATATTATGAATGTATCATAATCATTTGAACATAATAAATAACTCAGACAATCTAATGTTTATTTTGTGCTATTATCATTGTAGATACCAAGTAATGACAAAAAACACAAACACACTATCCGTACGATCTGTCCTTGAGAAGGATAAGCTGACAGGAGGAAACAACTTCCTAGACTGGCAGAGGAATTTGAGGATTGTCCTCAGGCAGGAGCGCAAGCTTCATGTCATTGATATTCCTCCGGCAGGTCCCCTTCCTGAGGGCGCTACTGTTGAGGAACGAGCGGCCCATACAAAGGATGAGAATGATGCAACTGATGTTGCATGTCTTATGTTGGCAACTATGAGTGCTGAGCTTCAAAGACAGCATGTGCATATGGATGCATATACTATCTATGAGCACTTGCAAAGCATGTTTGCAAGCCAAACTCGTCAAGAAAGGTTCAACACGAGCAAGTCACTTTTTAATTGCAAACAAGGGGCAAGTGAACCAGTTGGCCCACATGTTTTGAAGATGATTGGTTACATTGAGTATCTTGATACTTTGGGTTTCCCGATTATTCAGGAAATTGGTATTGACCTAATCATGAATTCTTTGAACAACAAATTCACCCAGTTTATCATAAACTACAACATGAATGAATTTGACAAAACACCTACTGAATTGTTGGCTATGTTGAGAACATATGAGACCAACATGAAGACGGCTGAACCTGCTCCCATACTGATGGTGGGCAATAAAGGTAAGGCCAAAGGGAAAGGCAAGTGGAAGGGTAAGAAGAAGACAGGTTCTGATTCTACACCCAAGCCAAAGTCAGGTCCCAAACAGGCTTTAAATCCTAAAGGTGGGGTCGCTAAGGGTGAATGTCACTACTGTAAGAAAACTGGTCACTGGAAGAGAAACTGTTCAGTTTACTTGGAGGATCTGAAGAAGAAGAGGGCTGAGCAAGCTTCTACTTCCGGTATATATGTTATAGAAGTCAATCTGTCTATTTCTACATCTTGGGTATTGGATACTAGATGTGCTTCTCACATTTGTATAAATGTGCAGGAAATGCAGAGAAGTAGGACATTGGCTAAAGGAGAAATGGACCTACGAGTTGCCAATGGAGCAAGAGTTGTTGCTTTAGCTGTAGGAACATATTATTTATCTTTGCCCTCTGGGCTAGTTTTAGAACTGGAAAATTGTTATTACGTGCCTGCGATTCGCAGAAACATTATTTTTGTTTCTTGTTTGGACAAGAAAGGTTTTTCGTTTACAATAAAGAACAACAATTGCTCTTTTGCTTTGAATGATTTAACCTATGGTGTTGTGCGTTTGTTTAATGGTTTATATGTTCTTGACTTAGATAATCCTGTCTGTAATATAGAAAATAAACGACTTAAAGTTAATGACTCAAATCAAACATACCTCTGGCATTGTCGTCTAGGCCATATAAATGAGAAACGCATATTCAAATTACATAAGGATGGATATTTGGATAAGTTTGATTTTGAATTATACCAAGAATGCGAATCTTGTTTGCTTGGTAAAATGACTAAAGCCCCTTTCACTGGTAAGGGTCAAAGGGCCACTGAACGTCTGGAGCTAATACATAGTGATGTATGTGGCCCAATGCGTGTGATGGCTAGAGGAGGCTACTACTACTTCATAACATTTACTGATGATTTCAGTAGATATGGATATGTATATCTTATGAAGAATAAATCCGATTCTTTTGAAAAGTTCAAAGAATACAAGGCTGGAGTAGAGAAGCAAATTGGCGGAGGTGCAAGTATTAAAATCTTACGATCTGATCGTGGAGGGGAATACTTGAGCACAGAATTTAAAGATTATTTAAAGGAGTGTGGTATTGTATCACAACTCACTCCGCCAGGTACACCTCAATGGAATGGAGTTTCAGAGAGGAGAAATCGCACCTTGTTGGACATGGTGCGATCGATGATGAGTCATGCAGATCTTCCAATTAGTTTCTGGGGTTACGCTATAGAAACAACGGCTTTCACACTTAACCGTGTTCCTACTAAGAAGGTTCAAAAGACTCCATATGAGATATGGGAGAAGAAATGGTCAGGCATGAACTTTATGAAAGTTTGGGGATGCAAGGCGTTTGTGAAACATCAAGTATCTGACAAGCTTGGACCTAAATCTGAAGAGTGCAATTTTGTGGGATACCCTAAAGAAACAAAGGCGTATTATTTTTATAGTCCTTCTGAGCAGAAGGTGTTTATTGCTCGAGACGCTGTTTTCATGGAAATAGATTTTGTTTCCAAAAGAAACAGTGGGAGAACTATAGACCTCGATGAAGATCGAGAACCACAAAATAGCATTGAACCTGAAGTGGAACAGGAGCAGGATAATGATAATGCTCAACAAACACAGGTTGTTCGTAGAACTGGTAGAATTCGCCATGAGCCAGAGAGATATGGATTTCTCTTGACTCAATGTGGTGATTTGATGCACATAGATAAAGATGAGCCTTTCACATACCAAGATGCTATGAACAGTCCAGACTCTAAGAGATGGCTAGAAGCCATGAAATCCGAGATGGATTCCATGTACGAAAATCGAGTATGGACTTTGGTTGATCCACCTGAAGGGGTAAAACCCATAGGGTGCAAATGGGTTTTCAAGAAGAAAACTGACATGGATGGAAATGTTCAGACCTATAAAGCAAGGCTGGTTGCAAAAGGTTTCAGACAAATTCATGGTATTGACTATGATGAGACTTCTCACCAGTGGCTATGGTCAAGTCCATAAGGATTTTACTTGCTATTGCAGCATTCCATGATTATGAAATCTGGCAAATGGATGTCAAAACAGCCTTCCTTAACGGAATCCTTGAAGAGGATGTGGATGTGTACATGACACAACCTGAAGGTTTTGTCGATCCAAGGAATGTTAGCAAGGTATGTAAATTACGTCGATCCATTTATGGATTGAAGCAAGCCTCTAGGAGATGGAATATCCGTTTTGATGAAACAGTCAAAGAGTATGGCTTTGTTCAAAACGAAGATGAACCTTGTGTTTACAAGAAGGTTAGTGGGAGCCATGTGGCATTCATAGTACTATATGTTGACGACATACTACTAATGGGGAATGACATACCTTCTCTCAAGGCTGTTAAGATTTGGTTAGGGAGCAACTTCTCTATGAAAGACTTAGGAGAAACATCCTACATTCTAGGAATGAGGATCTATAGGGATAGATCTAGAAGGATGATCGGTCTAAGTCAGAGTACATACATCGATAAGGTTTTGCATCGTTTTGGTATGCAAAATGTAAAAAGGGGATATGTCCCCGTGTCTCAAGGGATAACGATCTCTAAAGATCAGTGTCCGAAATCATTGGATGACAAGGACCGCATGAGTAAGGTTCCATATGCCTCAGCAATTGGATCCATCATGTATGCGATGATATGTACTCGCCCAGATGTTTCGTATGCTTTAAGCATGACGAGCAGATACCAATCTAATCCAGGTGAAGGTCACTGGACGGCTGTCAAGAATATTCTAAAGTACTTGAAAAGGACTAAAGATTCATTCTTGGTGTATGGAGGAGAGGAAAAACTGGTTGTAAAAGGTTACACCGATGCAAGTTTTCAAACAGACAGGGATGATACTGTATCACAGTCTGGTTTTGTGTTTTGTCTAAACGGAGGTGCTGTAAGTTGGAAGAGTTCAAAACAAGAAACAGTAGCTGATTCTACAATGGAGGCTGAGTACATTGCAGCTTGTGAAGCGGCTAAGGAAGCTGTTTGGATTCGAAAATTCATTACTGATTTGGGAGTGGTTCCATCGATCGCAGATCCCATTGATCTATACTGCGATAATAATGGAGCCATTGCACAGGCTAAAGAACCTAGAGCTCACTCCCGAACCAAACACATACTCAGGAGATATCACCTCATTCGAGAGATTAATGAAAGGGGTGACATACACATATGTAAAGTGCACACAAATGATAACATTGCAGACCCACTGACCAAAGGCTTGTCGCAGAAGAAGCACGACGGTCACACTAGTTCCATGGGTATTAGATACATGGGTGATTGGCTCTAGTGCAAGTGGGAGATTGTTGGTGTAGGTGCCCTAGAGGCAATATAATGTTTATTTTGATAAACCTTTATGTCAATTGATTATTCAATAAACGTATTTATTATGACTTTAATTACTGCGATATATTTGTTAGCATAATAAATGTCCTTAGAATCATGATACACATTGTATAGTTTAGTACATGACTTGAACTTGAGATTATATAATATATCATATTCTTAAATGTCCCTAGTCGAGTATTATTATTATAGGACAATAATAATACATAAATAGACTAGTATGTTGTTTGACTAATAACCACATCTCATTGGTTATAAGTATGGGGATACTAAAGTCAATACATAGGTACATGTAGGAGTACATGATACTGGACAGACCCACAGTGAGATTCTTCATGTTTAATAAAGTCATAAGAAAGACTCACAGTGATAATGGTGTAATGATCCTTTGACTTGAGATCATTATATTTCTATACGAGGATTAATATACTTTGACTACATTAAAAATTACCTTTGACCGGGTGATGATAAAAGTGGACATCGGGTATATCATGAGTCGTATGAGAAATATGAATGATAGATAAAGGATTTAACCCTCCTATAATTAGGAGAGATATTATTGGCCTCTTGATTGAGTGAGACTATAAAATGCATGGCCGTGCTCAAATAATGATTTGTTTTCATAGTCTACTCATGGATCAAGTAAACCCGGATTAATGTTGAAGAGGATGACTAAATACATGCCTCGAGTTTAATCTATAATATATATGGTTAAAGGGATTATATTACACTGAAACATTAATCACGAAAGGTTTTATCGAATCACGATTTAATTATTATTTAATTGGGTAGCAATGATGTATTACTAGATACCGCTCATTGTTTATAATTTTATTGGAGAATAAAATTATTGCTAATTAAATAATAGCCTATAGGGTCACACACATAGAGTACTTAATGGAATAATAAATTTAAATTATAGATTTAAATTAATTGATGATTATTTGAATTTTATTATATTAATTAAATGAGACTTAATTAATTGAAATAATATAAATTCGAATTTGAATTCTGCCATTAATAATTAAGTGTGACTTAGTTATTAATTAAATAATAATATTCGGTTTTATTATTTAATCATAAACCTACATGGGTTAGGCTTTGCTGTTATGGGTTGCTATTATGGGCCTATTAACCAACCATTATAAATAGATAATGTAGGGTTAATAGGTATTAAGTTTTTAAGAAAAACGAACCCTAGCAGCAGAAGAGGAAGATTTCGAAATCATCTAGAGGAGGCTAGTACATCCGTTCCATAATCAAGATCGTGAGACGTTCTTGAAGGTGCTCGTGTGGATACCATAGAGGTGTTTTCAAGAGGAAGACACAAGTCGTGAAGCTAGGATCTCCGTTGAGTTCGTAGTAGTCAAGACCAAACAAAGGTATGATTCCATTTCACAATAATCAGTCCATGATTATACATGATCCTGCGTTAGGGTTCCGAAATTTTTGTTATATTTACGTTTAATCCGCTGCGTTTTATGCCTCGGAACCCAACAGTTTGTCCAAACTCTGAAAGTCTCCTTTTCTTTAGCTATCTCAGATTTTAAGTATTCAACTTGTATTTCTAACTGAGTTTGCATGTGTATAGCATTCTCATAGTCTTTCTTAGTGCTAAGCATGTGTGAATTTTCAGATTCAAGAAAGTCATTCCTAGCAGTCAGAGTTTGTATTTCAGATTTTAATCTTTCATTCTCAAGTGACTGTGATTTAAAACTAACATGCAAGGATCTAAGGAAAGACTTTAATTCACAGATATTTTCAGTATCAATATTGAAGACATAGTCTGGTACCTTATCAGAGTTTAGAATGAGACCATCAGTATTTGCCATGAGAGCATAATTTGTTTCCTCTTCAGAGTTTGAGGAATCCATCCAATCTTTCTTTGATGTGATGAGTGCTTTTCCAGATTCCTTGCTTCTGCACTCAGTAGTAAAGTGCCCCATCTTGTTACACTTGTAACACTTGACCTTTGATTTGTCAATAGTTTTTTATTTGCTATCTCTATCTTCCCTTTTTCTGAATCTATCTTTCTTCTCTGATTCTCCTTGCTTCTTTTGAAAGTTCCCTTGCTTTCTGTACTTTCTATATTTCATCTTCTTGAAGCCTTTGACAATCATAGCAACCATCTCCATCATGTCAAAGTCTGTGGAGTCATCAGAGTTTCCATCAGAGTTTGTCTCAGACTCTGATTCACTGCTTTCCTTGATCATTACAACTTTTTCTTTTCTTGTTGAAACTTTCAAAGATTTCTCTTTTGGTTCTTCAATTTTAGTCTCAACATTCAAGGCAACAGATTTTGCCTTGCTACTTTTCCTCTTCTTCCTTTGCTGTAATTCCAGATCATGAGTTTTCAATCTTCCATAGACTTCATCTAGAGACATCTCATCCAAATCAGCCCTATCTGTTATTAAGAATGTTTGTAGATCCCATTCTTCAGGAAGAGCCCTTAGAAACTTGGTGTTTGAATCCTTAATATCATACACGTTATCCATCAAAGCCAAATTATTCAACAGAGTAAGAAATCTGTCATATATATATCAGTAAGAGATTTATTCTGTTTTGCCTCAAAGTATTCATATTCTTGAATTAGAACAGATCTTCTATTCTTCTTGATTTCCTTGGTTCCTTAGCATTGAACCTCTAGTGCATCCCAGATTTCTTTGGCAGTTTTGCATGCAATTACCCTGTTAAACATCACAGAGTCAAGACTATTATGCAGAATATTCCTTACCTTTGCATCTTTCAAGACTTCTTGTTTTTCTTCATTGGTCCACTCCTTTTTTTCCTTTAGAGTATAATATTCAGGGACTTGTCTGCCTTCCATAATTGTTGATGGCACTAGCTTGGTTGGTAGAAACTGACCTTCATTGATTCTATCTAAATAATCAGGATCTGTGGCTTCTAAAAACATCATCATCTTTACCCTCCATGTAGGGTATTCAACTTTCTTCAAGATTGGGATTCTGATACTTTCATACTTGTTTCCAGACATGTTTATATGATCTTTTAGTTATAATTAACTGCTTGCTCTGATACCAATTGTTGCCCAGATAAAAATCTATTATAGAAGGGGGGTTGCATATAATAGTACCAGATAATCGACTTTAAAACATAAGTATGGAAAATATGAACAACCTTGTATTAATGATAAACTGTATACAAAACTCTTTCAAGAAAATTTATGTTCTTAAGAGCTGCTATGTTATAAGAAAGATATGACTTGAATGAATGAATAATGTAAACCTAATTTTGTGTTTATATAGACATAGTTACAAATCTATTTACAAAATAGATAATGATAAGAATAGCTTTCATAAGGTAATAAACTTGTATTAGAATTCTTTCTTCACTATCCAAATAAAATTATGATTCGTCTATTTCCTTCTGTGACACTCTAATGATAAACTCTCTCGGTCGATAATCTCTGATAGAGTATTCTCTACTAGAGTAAACTCTGATTGAGTATTCTCTGATAGAATAAACTCTGTCGACAACTTCTTAAACTCTGATGACGTTAGCAACTTAAACTCTGTTCTTGATATTCTCTGACACCGTCAGTGTTTGATTTTCTAATAAGTGTTTTAGATTTTATCCAAACTACCTTTTTATACCCTACTGTAGAAAAGATTTCCGGCTAGAAAGTTATCAATAACCTCTTTTCAGATGCCTAGAACAATTTCATCAATTATGATTTTACTTCCTTCATCTGCTCACTAGAGTCATCAATTTAATACATAGCAGCCCTTAAGTTGTAGATTGGTGACCTCTCTATTCTTTCATCCATAACAATGCAATAAGCTTTTTGACCATCTGAATTTAGAACAAGAATAAAAATACCAACTATCATTTTGATTTGTCCATCTCCTTTACTCATTTCCTTTTCAGTTTTATCCTCAAGCATGTACCTTGGCAATTGCACCTTCTAGAATTTTCACCTATTTAGTTGTGGTCTCATTCTCATCATTTAACAAATAAAGAACATATTCAAGTTCCTTTGATGACTTATGAGCCAGATCTTCTTCAGCCAATTTTAAGTCTCTTCCGTCTTCTAGAAAATACAAAAGCTTTTCCTTAGGAACATTACCATCTAAAGCATCCTTAACCAAATGAACAACAATAAGCTTGTCCAAGTGATTTTGAGTCAGTTCTTCTTCAGGTTTGTCCTTCAGAGAATAAGGATCTCTGAAAGTATTTGCTTCTCCTCTGTAGAGCTTGGCTTGTGAACTTCCAATTCCTCCATTATCTCTTCTAAGTCTAGCATCCAAAGTCAGAGTTTTAGACCTTGTCCATAATAAGTCAGAAGATTTCTTCCTGTCCAGATTTTGTTGTTCCTCTTCCACATCTTCAAAAGTGGTTCTTCTTGGAAGAAATGTAGTTCCCTGCATAATAAGTGGAGTTTTCAGTTTTGATGAAGTTTTCTTTTGAACAGTCTGAGATGACTGAGCAGGTTTCTTCTTGATCATAGTTTTCTTTGGAATAGGAACTTTATTTTTCTCTTATTAGACTTGAGCATTGTCAGTACCAGTAATCATCTTCTTCATTTCTTCCTCTGCAGTAACTGGATCCAATCTTGGATGTTCTTCTTGAAAGAGCTTCTTTGCCAGTTCTGCATCTTTCTTGTTACTCTTTTCAATATTTTCAGACTTCTCTTCCTCTGCAAGCCTTTTAGCCAATTTTTCATCCCTTTTAATTTGTTCAATATCACTTACAAAATCAAGTTCCATCAGAGTTTGCTTACTGTCTTGAACTTTTCCAGATCTTGAGGGAATCGGAGTTTGATATGTCAGAGTTTGAGTTTGAATACTTTTTCCACCCTTATGACTCCCTTGGCTTTTATCAGCTAAGCCATCACCATCACCTTCAGGTTTATCATCAGAGTTTAATACAATATCCACTTTACGTTTGTCCTTAGCTACTACTTTCTCCCCCTTTCTGACATCAGAAGAAATAGTCAGTATATCTGTAATAGTGTGCAACATAGTCTGCATAGAGGTCACAACAGTAGCAATTTTGTAAACTTTGGACTCTAAAGCATCCTATTTAGTAGAAATAGCTTTAATTTTAGACTCCATGGCCTGTTGAGAAATAGAAACAGAACTCTGAACCGAAGCACTTGTCTTGCTTACAGTTTCTTTAAGATCAAGAACTTCACTGTGAAGACCCTTAGTCAACACAGTGGTAGCCTTGAGAACAACCTTCATTTCATCAAAGATTATCTCTGAGTCTGCTTTCTGGATCAGATCATGAATATGAGGCCAAGAAATGTCTTCATTAGGAAACTTCCAAGACATATCCCAGATGGTTTGTCTTGTAGAGCTTAGAATATCGGCAGTAGATGGTTCCCTTCTACTACTATCCTTCCTTATACCTTCTTGATCAATGGAAGATTCAATTTCACCCTTCAATTTTTCAACAACACAGAAGTCAAGATATTCCATCCTCAATCTGTCATTGGCATCAAAAGCATCTAGAGGCCTTCTTTTGGAGCTGTACCTCTGAGTGTAAGGAATAGAAAGATCAAGAACAACTTCATTCTAAAAAATTGTAGTGGAATCCTCAGAGTTTGCATCTTCACTATCTGCAAGAACATCAGAGTTCAGCATTTCAGATTTTAGAGTTTGAGATACAGGTTGAGCAGCAGAGCTTGTAGCAATTATACTCTGAATACCTGCACAAGGAACAGAACACCCTAAGACACTCTTTTCTTTTAAAGTAATCTCATTACTTCTCACATCACACATCTCATGACTTTTGAGAGTCAGAGTTTTCTCACTAGAAGTAACTAACTTCTTTCTCATATCTAACTCTCCTTTTGCTAGAACCAGAATCTGCCTCTCATTTTTACTTCTTATTTTTCACACATTTGCCTTTTATTGAAAAGTCTAACATGTTTCTCAAAACAATGGGCCTTCATGGCCTTCATTGATTAACTTACAATTCTTCCATCTTTATTAGGCCTTCTGGGCCTTAGACTTTCTAGATTCTAGTCATTCAAGGCTTTTATTATTTGGGTAGTGGGCCTTCATGGCTTATAGGCCATGGACTTCACAGACCCAAGTTCTAGATCTTTCTTCTGAGTTCTAGAAAACCTCTCTTTTTTAACCTTTGGGCCTTTGTTTATGGACATCATTGTATGAGCCCCTTCACCGGTCGTACCGGTTGATTTAACCTTCAACGTTCATGTGACCTAGAAACACCTGTTAAAATGGTGAATTTAAACGGTCAAGTGACTGGCTAGAGGGTTATATATGAGTGGTGTGAGGGGATTCACTTCCCATACTTCTCATTTCTCACTTCTCAAATTTCTTATATACTTGAACTCTCAAGCTTTTAAGCAGTTCCAGCCCTCAGTCTACTCAAGGATATTCACTAGCTCGAGAATCAAATGGTGAATAAGAAGATTTACCGACTGACAGCTATGAACGTGGGGTCTGCTAAAAGAGGTAAACCCCTTCGTCGAATCCCTATATTTTCCACTTATATTACTTTGCTAGATATGATAAATCAAAGAGGGGATGAGTATCCTAGTCAATCCCATCTAGATTCGTATAGCCATAACAATAAATTTTTTGATACCGACCTAGTAGAAGAATATAATCAATTGTTTAACTTCCCCCCTCGCTTTACTATTTCTTTGGTGGAGCCTGGTGACAGGACCTGCCATTGGAAACCCAGTAGTTTATTTGTTTATGTAGACGCCCTGTTAGCGGGGCTTGGGTTTCCTTTGCACGAATTCATTCCAACTCTTTTAGCTGATGTTCAGATACACCCTTGCCAAATCGTACCCAATTGATAGAGAGTCATCCGTTGTTTTATGGTTTTATTCTTAGAGAAGAAGATTAAAATGATTGTCCCCCTTTTTCATAAAATCTTTCAATTCAAAAATTCTTCCAGCCTTTCCCTGGGCTGGGTTCACATAGCTCGTAGAACCAACAGACCCCATATCTTTGACAACTACTCCATTCCTGATAACAACCTTCATTGGAAAGAGAACTTCTTTCAAATCAAATGGAAAGGGGGAGATTGGGGGACTCTATTTAGGTCCACCTTCGGTAAAGTAGCGGATGGGAGTGTCGACTCCATTATGCTCTTAGAGGAGGAATATGCAGCCTTTGTCAAGCTCACTCAGGTGGAAACCAAGAAAGTTTCTTAGGTTCTTCTTGATGAGTATAGGTTGAAGGCTGTGGAACTATCGAGGGCCTCAAGTAAAGGTATATTGGTTTTATTTAGGTTTGCCTTCTTTTTACTTTGACTGTTTGATTTCTTTATTAATGTATCTATTTCCCCTTTTCAGCTGCTGCATAAATTAACAAAGTGGACCATTCCACCCATGGAGGAAACAGGCCGCATGAAGCGGCTTAGGCTGATGAACGACCCCAGACAAGGGAAAGAGCCTCCGGCCTTTTTACAGCCTCACACTGGGCCAACTGAGGCTGATGGCAGTGGGTCTATCAAAGCGCCCAAATCCCTGGTTACAAACTAGGCTGGGGATTCAGAAAGTTGGATACTTTGGTCGCTTGCACAGATCATGCAAGGGATTAGTCCCTTCACTCCCTCACTCTTTGTGACTACGAGGGCATTGTGTTAGGACGTGATGATAAGAGCACAAAAGCTCTTAGTGCACAAGCATTGGCCTCGATAAGTCTCCTTTTACCTACTTCGTGTTTTACGCCCACAACACGCACTCATTCATTTTTGTTTATTTAAAATTCATTTTACTTACCCTGACTTGTTGTTTTTTCAGGCCAATTCCTACTTTCAGGCTTCTTTACACTAGACGGAGTCGTGGAAGACTCAAGTTGGAAAGCACAAGAAGGAGCCTACAGTGGCAAATGCCAAGATCAAACATTTAGAGGAAAAATTGGCGAGAAGGAGGAGCTACTAAAGCAGGCTTATGCACAAATAGGGGGAGATTGTTACGAATCTACATGTAATTTGATGATAACATTAATCTTAGAATCATAAAAATTTTATTTAATGTAACTGATCAATTGATATGAAAGTTATAAATATCAATTGATCAGGAAACCGGTTATCAGTTGAAGTGTTTATATGAATTAACTGATAATTTGGAATGAAGCATAGGTATACTTAGTCTATTTCAATCGATAAGGCATAAATCAATTGATATTACTCTCATCAATTGATGTTAGAGTCGATTGATATAGATCATCAATTGATGTGTAAATTAAACTATCGAATTGTAATTATGTGAAGACAGGAAATTACATAAGTGAAGGATGATCGATTGATATTGAAGCATCGATGGATAGGAGATCAATTGAAGAAGCCAAGTCAAGTATTGAAGACCATCAACAGATGTGAAGACCCATCGATTGATAATGTCTATTAATCGATAAGTCAACATTTATCAATCGATGGATATAAAGATCAATCGAAGAAGATCATCAGTTGATGGATTAAAGGATAGATCAATTGATATGCTTAACAAAAAATTATCAATTGATTGAGACAACACAGAAGGACTATCTGTTGTAGATCCAAAGGAAAAAAGTAAACCTATAGAAGATTGTCTATGATGACTGTGAGGACTCAATCAGTAGCGGTCTTTCAAAGCTGTTTTCTAGAAATGGACAAAGGAAAAAGAAAGGTAGATAGAAATAATCCAAAAATAGGAATTGTAAAAATACACTTATAATATACAAACAAGTGTGGTAGCATTGTTAGGAGAGTAGAAGTTAGACTATTTCTCTGAGAATTAACTGTTCACCCTTAGAGAACTTTGTAAGTGTTAGTCTTGGTGTCCTAGAGAGAATACTTTTAATGTTTTACTGAAAATAATTATGTTATGTGATTATTTAATTAATATTTATTATATCTTTATTTACTATGTCATAAATTGAAAGAATAATAAATGTCCTTGAAATATTAATACGTAATATATGTCTTTAAGTATGTGACTTAAAAATAAGATTATATGAATAATATTTTATTCCTAAAATTCTCTAGTCAAGTATTATTATTTAAGGACAATAATAATGCAATACGACTAGTATGTTTGTTGACAGATGACCACATATCATTGGTCATAGGTATGGTGATACTAAAGTCAAGAACATAAGTGTATGTATCAATACATGACACTGGAATGACCCGCCGTGAGATTCTACATGTTAATAAGTGTCATAAGAAATCTCACATTGATAATGATGTAATGATCCTCTGATTTGAAATCATTATATTTCTATACGAGAATTAATATACTTTGATTACACTCAAAGTTACCTTTAACCGGGTAATGATAAAGGTGGACATTGAGTATGCTATGAATCGTATGAGGAATATGAATGATAGATATATGATTTAACCCTCCAATTCTAGGAGTGATATTATTGGCCTTTTGACTGAGTGAGACTATGAAATGCATGGTCATGCTCAAATATTGATTTGTTTAAATAGTCTACTCATTGATCAAGGAAACCAAGATTAAACGTTGAAGAGGATAACACTATACATGCCTCGAGTTTGATCTATAATATAAGGTTAAAGGGATTATATTACATGGAACATTATTCACGAAAGGTTTAATTGAATCACCAATTATTATTATTACTTGGGTAGCAATGATGTATTACTAGATGCCACTCATTGTTTATAATTTTATTATTGGATATTAAAATTATTGTCAACGTAATAATAACCTAAAGGGTCACACACAAAGAACGTCAAAACGGAGGTTTATTTAAATTATGAATTTAGATATATTATTATTATTAATTCAAATTTAATTATTGAATTAATTAAGTGGAACTTGATTAATTATATTAGAATTCGGATTTAATAGGAATTATTATTAATTTGAATTTAGTTATTGAATTAATTAAGTGGGACTTAATTAATTATATTAGAATTCAGATTTAATAATAATAATAACCCAAAATCATAATGGGTTTTGGAAACCATATGGATTAGGGTTAGCCCCAAAATCTCTCTCTCCCATATATATACATAATGATGTATAGTATTAGGGTTTAATCAACAGATTTCATTTGCAATAAAGGGCTGCTGTGATTCATCTTTTCCGGACCTCCATTAAACAACATACGGAAATCTTTGTTAAGGTACAGACTTCTTTACCATAAATCATCCAAAGTTATACATGGATCCTGCGATAGGGTTTCATTTTTCTTATTATTTTACGTTATATCCGCTGCATTTTCATGCCCGAAACCCTTTAGTAAGAACAATTAGATTTATCTTCTAACTTTGTAAAAATGAAGCTAGGTTATTTTAACCTAGAAACATTGAGCAAAAATATACACTGATGGCAAAACCAATCAATCAGTAATTTTAAATCTCTTTGTTATATTTAATTTTCCGTTTTAATTTATTCAAACACATTCTCTCTAATTATCAAACATCAGTAACAATTATTAAAATAAGCAAAAGTTCTAATATTTGTATTCAACCCCCCCTTCTACAAATATTGGCATAGTTCTAGGAAATAAAAATTGGTATCAGAGCGAAGGCTTTCAAAATACAGAAAGTTTAAAGATCAAGAACAGTCATTATGGACAAAAAAGATTCAGGTTTAAAAATTCCAGTGCTAGAAAAAGATGAATATTTTGCATGGAAGGTGAAAAAGAATCTGCATCTACTCTCTCTTGACCCTTTCTATGTTCACTGCATAGAGAAAGGTCCTCATGTTCCCATGAAGCTAGTCACAGGTGTAAACCCTGATGGAACTCTTGCACTTGACAAACATGTTCCAAAACTCATCACTGAGTTCACAGAAGAGGATGAAAAAGAAGTACTTAAAGACAAGAAGGCCATGAACATTCTATTTAATGGTCTAGATAAAGATATGTTTTACAATGTGATAAACTGTACTTCATCAAAAGAAGTATGGGACACTCTTCAAACTTTGTGTGAAGGAACTGAACAAGTAAGGAAAAAGAAGATGCAACTCTTGATTCAAAAATATGAATCATTTCATTTCAGGAGTGGAGAATCTATTAATGACACTTATAGCAGATTTCAGAAGTTGTTAAATGGACTAAAGCTATATGGTAGGGTTTATGCAACTGAGGATACAAATCTGGAACTTTTTAGATCTCTTCCAAAACAATGGAAACCAATGACTGTTTCCATTAGGCAATCTCAAGACTTCAAAGATTATATTATTGAGAAACTTTATGAAACTCTCAAGACATATGAGTTGGAAATCCAACAAGATGAGGAGATTGAGAAAAATCAAAGAAAGGAGAAAACTGTGGCTTTGATGGTCAAGGGAAATGAAGAGAAGAAGGAATATGGTTGTGTAGAAGTTTCTGTCATGGTGGCTAGTGATGCTGTTGAAGAATCATCCAAGGGAAAAGGAAAGGGCAAGTGTGAAGAAGTTGAAACATGTTCACATGATGATTTGGATGAGATTGATAAGCACCTTGAATTTCTAACAAGGAAGTTTTCAAAGCTTAAATTCAAGAGGAATCCAAATACTCAAAGGCCCGGATCCTAGTTTAGAAGTAACAATCAAAACAAAAATTTGGTTGATAGATCTAAATTCAAATGCTTTAACTGTAGATTGGCTGGTCATTTCTCAAATGAGTGCAGAAAGTCAAAATAAGAAAAGGCAAAGTCATATGATGGTATTGATTACAAAAAGAAATACTTTGACCTTTTAAAACAGAAATAAAAGGATTTTATTACTGAGGAGAAGGACTGGGCTGCTGAGGATAGTGATTCTGAAGAGTTTATCAATCTAGCTCTAATGGGCAACCATGAAGAAGAAGCTAGTTCATCATCAAATCAGGTACTAGTTACTAACTTTTCTGAACTTACAAAAGATGAATGCAATATTACTATTAATGAAATGTCTAATGAATTGTACAATTTGCATGTCACTCTAAAATCTCTAAATAAAGAAAACCTCAAGTTAAAGAACACCATTTATGCCTTAGCTGAGAGGAATGCTTTTCTTGAAAATGAACTTGTTTGTTTAGATAGATTCAGCAGGTAAGTAAAGATGCTAGAGATGAACTAGTGAATAGTTTGAGAAGAGAAGAATTGTTAAAAGAATAATTAGCTGTAGTTATTGAAACCATTAACAGATGAAATAGGTCTGTTAAAACTGCCAAACAAATCATTGATGTTTAGGGTATAGATACTCTAGGAGAACCCCCCAAATCAATAGGCAAGTCTTTGGCTGATACTTCAATGGATAAAGATCAATCGACTGCTATATCAACTAATAAGGATTATCAATCGATTGATGATGAATCAATCGATAAACATCCATCGACAAGTAAATCATTAATGGCTAATAGGAAGAACACATTTAGCACTCCTATCAAGTTTGTTAAGGAAACCAAAAATCAAGTTGAGGCTGAGGTTGAGAAAATCAATATAGGTAGCTTATCCAAGAAACAATTAAAAGCGAAATTAGAAGAGATAACATCTGTGGAAATTATCCAACCCAAGTCTGAGAAAAAGAAGAAGAATAGGAATGGAAAAGTAGGCATAAATAAGCACAACAATTACACGCCTGATATGTATGCCCCTAGAAAGGTATGTGCTAAATGTGGTAGTGTAAATCATTTATCCATGCAATGCAAGAATGAAAAGAACTCTATATCTTCAAATGATTTAAATGCACATGTCATGTCTGCAAATGCCATGCTTACCAATCCTATGCTCATGAATGCCATGTCTTCTAATTTAGTTGCACCAAATGTCCATATACCTTATGCACAAGTTCCATACATGTATAATCCCTTCTTTGCATATGCAAATATGAACATGCCAGGAATGCCATGGAACATGCCTAACTTAGATAATGAAATGCATGGAAATTCTGCCATGAGTTCCAAGGTATCTAAGCCCCAAAAGCCAACTCCCAAAGTTAAAGTGGATCTAAACCCACCAAAACAAAAGGAGTCAAAGTTAGCAACCAAAGCTCAGGCTGCAACTAATAAAAGAGGACCCAAGGCAACTTGGGTACCAAAAACAACCTGATTATTTTTAAATGTGTACAGGGAAACAGGAGAAGAAATCTCTGGTATCTGGATAGTGCATGTTCTAGACACATGAATGGAGATTTATCCCAGCTCACAAAATTTGTGGAGAAGGCTGGCCCAGGAGTTATTTTTGGAGATAATAGCAAAAGTTTTACTATGGGATATGGCTCAATTACAAAAGAGAATGTTATCATTGAACCTGTAGCACTAGTTGATGGTTTGAAGCATAATTTTTTAAGCATTAGTCAACTGTGTGATAATGGAAATGGTGTATGGTTTTCAACTGGATCATGCATCTTATCTAACAAAGAATCTGGTGAAATTCTCTTAACTGTTGAAAGAAAAGGAAATGTCTATGTGGCTGATTTTAACTCTGTAAAGGCAAACTCAATGACATGCCTACTTAGCAAAGCCAATACAGATGAAAGTTGGATTTGGCACAAGAAGTTAGCCCATTTGAATTTCAAAGCCATGAATCAATTGGTTAGAAAGAATCTGGTTAGAGGCATTCCACAGACGGAATTCACTAAAAAGAAATATGCATTAGTCATTATGGATGACTTCACAAGATATACATGGGTATATTTATTACACTCTAAGAATGAGGCATGCAAATTCATTATTAATCATGTGAAGAATGTTGAAAATGGCACTGAATGGAAGGTCAAGAAAATCAGAAGTGATAATGGTACTGAATTCAAGAATAAAACAATGAAAGAATTCTGTAAAGAAAAGGGTATCA
Organism: Oenanthe sinensis; assembly: GCA_028671895.1. Taxonomy (NCBI): domain Eukaryota; kingdom Viridiplantae; phylum Streptophyta; class Magnoliopsida; order Apiales; family Apiaceae; genus Oenanthe; species Oenanthe sinensis. The sequence continues at coordinate 3,103,273 of CM053812.1, forward strand.
CTCATCATTTCTCTGCACCAAGAACTCCACAACAAAATGGAATAGTTAAAAGGAAAAATAGGACCTTGATTGAAGCTGCTAGAACTATGTTAGAAGAAGCAAAACTTCCTACATATTTCTGGGCAGAAACAATTAATACTGCTTGCTACATTAAAATATTTCCATGGTCAATCAACTTCAAGACAAAACTCTATATCAGTTGATGAAGAAAGACAATAAGCCAACAATTAATTTTCTTTATGTCTTTGGCTACAAATGCTTTGTACTAAGAAATCAAGGTGAAAATCTGGGAAAATTTGAAGCCAAGGTAGATGAAGTTATATTCCTTGGATATGGAATAACAACCAAAGCATACAGAGTCTACAATCTAAGATTGCACATTGTTATGGAATCTATGCATGTAGTCTTTGATGACAAGAAGATTCAAGGGTTGTTTGATGAAGGATTTCATGAACTATTGCATTTTAAAAATTAATCTACAAGCAATAGTGAAGATAGTGATGATGATGTGTTAATTTCAAGAAATCAAGTACCTAGAATCCTCCCATCAATTGATGTCCATGCATCAACAGATAACTTATCAATTGACAATCATCAATCGACTGATAATACATCAATTGATAATCATTCGATGGATAACAATTCTACTCAACAGTCTTCAAGAAGAGTGTCCATCTCAGGGGGAGGGTTCTCAAATGATCAATCACATCACAATGATCATAACAATTCCAATGATCATGAAGCATCATCATCAAGGACAAATTTACCATCACAAAGGAAATGGACAAAAAGTCTTCCCTTTGAATTGATTATTGGAAGTGCAAATGATGGTGTCAAAACTAGAAGTGCACCTCAAAATGAATGCTTGTATAGTAGCTTCTTGTTTCAAGAATAACCAAAAAGGATTGAAGAAGCCTTGAATGATCCTGATTGGATAATTGTTATGCAAGAAGAGGTAATCAGTTTGAAAGAAACAAGGTATGGAAGCTGGTGCCCAAACCAAAGAAAAAAATCTATTTTTGGTATAAAATGGGTATTCAGAAACAAAATGGATGAATCTGGTACAGTGACAAGGAATAAAGCAAGATTAATGGCAAAGAGGTATTCACAAGAAGAAGACATAGATTTTGATGAAACATTTGTACTTGCTGCAAGGTTGGAGGCAATCAGAATCTTTCTAGCATATGCTGCTCATGCAAATTTCAAGGTGTATCAGATGGATGTGAAAAGTACATTTCTCAATGAAGAACTAGAAGAAGAAGTATATGTAGAACAACCTCCTAGTTTCATTGATCCTGTTCATCCTAGATTTGTATACTAACTTCTCAATGCACTTTATGGATTGAAACAAGCACCTAGAACCCGGTATGACACATTGTCTAAATTCTTGATTGAGAATCACTTCACAAGAGGTACTATTGATAAAACTCTCTTTCATAGAAATGTTAGTGGTTCTATGATTTTTGTTCAAATTTATGTAGATGACATTATTTTTGGCTCAACTAATGAAAAACTTTGTCAAAAGTTTGTTAAGTTGATGAAGAGTAAATATGAAATTAGCATGCTGGGAGAACTTACCTATTTTCTTGGTTTGCAAGTCAAACAAGTCAAAGATGGTATTGTCATAAATCAAACCAAATATATCTCGGATTTATTAAAGAGATTTGATTTAAATGAATGTTCTTCTGCAAAAACTCCCATGGCCACTGCAACTAAACTTGAAATGAATATTAAGGAAGTTAAAGTGGACATTTCAAGTTATAGAGGTATGGTTGGCTCATTACTTTATTTAACTGCAAGTAGGCAAGACATAATGTTTGCTACATGTCTTTGTGCTAGGTTTCAGGATGATCCTAGAGAATCTCATTTGATTGCAATAAAAAGAATATTCAGATATCTCAAAAGAACTTCAAATCTTGGAATTTGGTACCCTAGAGATTCTAGATTTGATCTAATTGGTTATTCAGATGCAGACTATGCAGGTTGCAGAATTGACAGAAAAAGTACTACAGGCACCTGTCAATTTCTAGGAAACAAGCTTGAATCATGATTTAGCAAGAAACAAAATTCAGTGTTTACATCTACTATAGAAGCTGAATACATTGCAGCTGGAAGTTGCTGTGCACAAATATTATGGATGAGGAATCAACTATTTGACTATGGGTTCAACATGAAAAAAAATCCTATTTTATGTGACAACACAAGTGCCATTGCTATAACATAAAATCTTGTACAAAAATCCAGAATCAAGCACATTGACATAAGGTATCACTTCATTAGGGAATATGTAATGAATGGTGCAGTTGAATTACATTTTGTCCCTAGTGAAAGACAACTTACAGACATCTTTACCAAACCATTAGATGAATCTACCTTCAATAGATTGGTATGTGATTTAGGTATGCTTAATTATGTTTAATATATTGCATGTCTGACAAGTTATGTATTTATATTAATTTTAGCCATTGACTATGTTAACCTATTGATTCTTCATATTCAATTGATAAACATTTTATTAATCAATGGATATTTGTAGCTATTGACATATAAATATATCAATTGATAATATATTTACTTATCGATGGATATTTGTAGCTATCGACAGATAAATATATCAATTGATGATATATTTATTTATCGATGGATAAGAGTACCTGTCGATGGATAAGTTATTTACCAATCGATGACCTGGAATTTAAAGGGGTCCATGTCATCAATCGATCTGTACAAAATCTAGCTGTTGATTACTTATTTTTATCAATTGATTAATACATACATTCATGTATGTATAACAGTCGATTGTCAAAAATGGTAATTTCTACTTTTCATTTTTCTTCCAACGGTCGATTAAGTTCTATTTTGAGTAAGAAAGTGACTGAGAAACTCAGTAAATATAAATAGTGAGATTAAAATAACTTTTAATTCTTACTTGCAATTTTTACTAATGATTTCTCTATCTCTGTCTTTCTCTCTCAATATACGAACTCAATCCCTAACCCTTTTTCTTTTTGTATCCATCTCTTGCTAAGAATCCTAATCTAATACTGTCTAATTATTGTTTCTGCATTATTACTAACAAGTTTGCCAGTTAATTCTCATCTACATTTTTAAACACGATTATGGTATCATCAAAGACAGTCTCATAATCAGGGTTCTACTATGAGCTCAACAACTTCGTTGCTTGCACTATGGTGGAGGAAGCCCCAACAGAATTCCATCCTCTAATGGAATTCCTAAGAAGTTCAAGGATCTCAAAGGCCATCTCAGAAGCACCAAAGATAGTGTGCAATCTAGTTGAAGAGTTCTTGACAACATCAGAGGTAGCGGATGATTTTTCTTCAATCTCCTTTGATTGCAAAGGACAAAGGTATATTCTAACCACTGTAGTCCTGTGTGAGTGTTTAAATCTTCCAGCAAATAATATAGAAAATCACCCACTGACACAGAGATTAGAAGCATGCTTAGAGAAATCAATTACACTGCTCTTGATGCTAGTCTAGGTAGTATTGTTAGAAAGAATCTAAGAAAAGAATGGTCTTATTTCTTAGATGCAATTATAAAGTGTTTTTCTAGTAAGATTAGTAATTTTGATGCAATAACAACAAGTATGCAACAAGTAGGGTATAACATTTTATATGATAGATATCATAACTTAGAAAACCTGTTACTCAATGAAATATCTGTCAAGTTGAGAAACAAGGTTAATAGATCTAGCCATATTTATTATGCTAGATTTATCATGATTATTATTAACCACTTTGTCAAGGATATTGAGATTGACAGAAGTACATAAACTTTGGATTGTTGGACTCAAAACAAAAGGGTTTTCAAAGACTTAGTAAGAATCAATCTTCACGGTAATGTGGAATTGATTTATCCACCTTTTGTTCAGGTATTTATCTTCACCTTAACTTCTTCCAATCCCCAATCTTCTTTTCTTTCTGTGGCTATGGAGGGTGTTAGTAATGACCCCAACCCTTTTACCCAAGCCACACATCCGTTTCTAAATCCAAATCTAAAAAGCCAACCTCAATAGGTTCCCAAAAACCTATTGTTGTAAAATCCAAGAAAAGAAAAACACCTGTTGTGGTAGATAGACTAGAGGGAGATGTAGGTGGTGAGGGAACTGGGGAACATCAAAGAACCCAGAAGGATAAAGAGAGTGATGGTGTGCAACCTCAGCCAAGACACTCTACAGTCTCTCAAAAGACTGTGGATGTTAATATGGAAAGTACCACATCTCTATTGTCATCCTCTAAAAAGGATGACAATATTGAAAATAGCCCACAAGCAAGGGCACATAACCAAATTGGGGACACACCATCCAAATTTACCAAAACCTATGGCATGAGAGAAAAGAAAGTTACCTTTGTACTTGGGGAATCACACACTGGAAAACCATAGGAAACTGTGGGGGAGCCTTCTCAAAGTTATTTTGATGCATCTCATATAAATGATGAGATGCAGCCCCATTCTCTCTCTATTCTAATCCATTCTATTCTTCCTTCCCCTTCTCAGCAAATTTCTTCAGAAAATGTTCTAATGGATAATCAGACATTTTCAGATTCTCCTTCTTTATTTTTCAAGGAGAAGCTAACACTCTCTCCTGAATCTTCTTCCCAGAAAACTCAGGATTCCATTTCTCATATAATTACAAATATCACTTCTCAAATTCTTACCTCAACTGTTTCTACTCCATCAATTGATGTTCATTCATCAATTGATATTCAACCATCGACTGATAAGCCATCGATCGATACTAAAGATCAATCGATGGGTATGCATCAATCAATGGATATCCCAAACTCTTCAACTGATAATATCTATACATCAATTGATGCTCAATCAATTGATGTTGCTAAAACTCTTTTAGGAATGAGTGAGTTGAGTGAGATGCAGGATTGCAGCCTGGCAAAAGGAGAGGGAGTGAGTAAGGACATTCCTATTTCTTCTAGGAATGTGAGTGAAACACTTGAGGACCTCACCTTAGAAGCTACACAGGAAATGAGTGAGGGAGATGTGAGATTCCAGGATGAGATCCTGATGCAAAATAGAGAGATTAGTGAAAGAGATAAAACAATTTTACTATTTGCACATGAATTGGAAAATGAGCTAATGTCAGAGGAGGAAGGTGTCAAGGAGATATGGGGAGTATCAAATGCAGAAGCTAGTGGGAGTGGAATTGATAAGGAAACTGAAGAGGAAATTGATTTTGGTGAATTGGATCCACAGAATTTCATTCATCCTGATCCACAATATCAAGGGTTGGCTGCTTCAAGTAACAGGGATGTTGAACAACTCTTGGGAATAGAGCATACATAACAAATGATCAGGAATCTGAAGGAGAGCATTGCCAATACAACTGACACATGTTACATGGCACCTGAGGAGTTGGAAGATGATTCCGATGATGAGCCATGGATGAGCACAATTGATGGTTCTTTAGAAGTTGCTGAAACTGAGATTCTATCTCAATATATGAGGGCAATGGTGGAAGGAGAAATTGAAGATCCCAATCAAAGAAGAATTGTTCTCTATATGAGTGAATCACTGAAAATTTAAAAGATCACAGTGACAGGAGTGAAGAGAGAATTGGAGGTTATCAAAGATTCTATCAACTCTAACAAAGATGCATTGGAGAGAAGAATGGATGAGAAGCTACTAATTAACACTATGGGTCAAATCAAGGACAAGTTTTTCAAGGAATCTAAAATTTTTGTTTGGAAACTAGAGTGGGATCTCTAGAAAAGAAGATGGATGATATAATTAAAGGCCAGAGTCTACATGCTTCCATTCTTCAGAAATTTCTTGACAGAATGCCACCACCTCCTCCAATTGATGACAATAAAAAAGGGAGAATACAAAGAAGAAGTATGATGGTGATGATGATGGCAAAGGCAGTGGTAGTGCTGGTGTTGGTGGTTCTAGTATGGACAAGTCTAGTTGTATTGGAGGTTCCGTAGCTAAAAGGACTAAATATGGAAGCAACAGGGATTATCAATCTTCAAAGGCATCTAAGTCATCTAAGTCACCCAAAGATGACTTAGAACAGAAAAAGAAAGAAATCGAGAAGTTTGAAGATGATCTAGAAGCTAGAAGGATTTTTAGGGAAAGAGAAACTCAGTCTATAATTGAGAGGGAAAGGAAAAAGATTGAAGATTTGAAGAAAAGTACTGAGTTGGTGACAGAGGCAGCAGAAAGAGGAAATGTTTTCCCAGTTGCACAAGTAGAAGGGGGCGTTGAATATTTTTGTTCCTTTTATGCCTGATTTAAAACCAACTCGATATGAATTAAGAACAAAGATCAAACACAAAGATATGAATAAGTACTGTTTGTATTATTGATGATTAAATACAAAACTCTCTTAGGGTGTACACAAACCCTAGCAACTTCTCTGTGATTATCACAGCAACTCTCTCTATCTCTATGCTATCACAAAATTTCACTCAGACAATTATGCTTCGACTTACACACTTTTACAATTAGGTTACATAGTGTTTATATAGAGAGCTGCCTATCAACTAATAACAGAAAGATAAATTACAATAGGAATATAATTCCTAATTATTAGTTGACAGTTTCCTTCTGCAATTCTCTTTCCTTCCCATAGCATATCTGTAATATATTTATCTTGATCTTCGAAGACTTTCAATTCCTGTGATCCTCTTCAAAATTTAACTTTAACTGTATAGACTCTGAAACCTTCAGACTCTGATTAATGTAGACTCTGATAGTCTATAGACTCCGATCACCTTCCAGACTCTGATCTTCATGCAGACTCTGGTTTCATTTTCTTTCAGAAATTCTTCTAAGTACAAATAACTTGAATGTTGACTATCTAGACTCTGATTATACATTTCAGAGATTAGAAAGACTTATTAGAGATAAACCATGCTAGACCCTGTTCTAGTATTTTGTACATCATCAAATGAATATATTCCTAACAATCTCCCCCTATTTATGCTTTATAAAATGTAAGCATAAATCAAGGCTTGATGATGTCAAAACTAAAGAATAAACAATTAATCTAGAACAGTATAAAAAAAATTATAAAGGAAAAAGAATTACTTCTTATTTAATCTTTTCAAAGGCTGGATTATTCTTCAAAAATGAGTTCAGCATATTTTCCTCCACAATTGCAAGAGCTTCACCAACAAACTTCTTCAATTTCTTCATTTCTTCATTTGAACATTTGATTTGACAGTAAGCTGCTCTCAGATCATTTGCATTGCTTTCTTGATCTTTCAAGTCCTTCAATATTAGAACACTAACTTTCCCACTCATAGGTTGAAACCCAAAGTAATGACCCACACCTTCTTGAAATTTAATCTGTTTTTCTTCCAATGGCATGAGTTGATCATTTCCCTCAGTATCAACATATTTTAAAGAAAATTTGCCCATTTGTCGATTTTCCTGTCTGTGCAAAGTCAGCTTTTTGTCAATCTCTTTGAACCATTTGTGAGTGATAGCCTCTTTACTCTTATTTACTTCATATGCAATCTATAAGAGAAATCTAATGTACTGTAATTCCTCAGCCTGTTTGAAAAAAATAAAATTTGATTGACTAATCCATCTTACACTTCCACCTTCTAAGAAATATACCAGCATCTCATTCTTCACCTTTTCTGTGCCTCCCTGTCCTTGTATCTTTCTTTCAAAAACATTATAAACAATTTGAGCAGACACCACTTTGTTTAGATGCTTCTGTCTGATCTTCTCAAACTGCCTATCTATCAAGGATTGATGATCCCTGGTTAGAGTGGATGTTTTGTCAATGTCAGATTCTTCAAAACCTCTAAGACCTGTCTTCTTTTTAGCTCTAAGTTGCAGATTTAACTGACTGCACTTCCAGTATGAAGGTTCTTGAGTTTGATCAGAGTCTGACTTCTTTCTTTGCTTATCAGAGTCTGACTTAGACTCTGATTTCCCATGTCTAGTCCTTGACTGATGTGTTTGAGTTTTTGCTACTCCAGATTGCTTTTGTTACACATCATCAAGACCCCTAGGACCATGAGAACTATCACCAGTTTCATCATCATCACTATCTCTCCTCCTTTTAACTCCCTTTGATTTATCTTTGCACCCATCATCCTTATTTCTCCTGGAGGATTCACCTTTCTTCTCCCCCTTTTTGACATCATCATTACTAGTGACAGCCAAAAGAATCTGTTCAAGAACTGTAGAGATATTGGCATGTGCTGCAATGACCGAATTAACCTTGGAGGTCAAATCAGAGACTGTAGTTTGGAGATTGGCTTGAGTGGTAGTGATAGAAGCAATAGCATCCTTGAAAGCAACTTCTTTGGATAATTGAAGGGAGTGAATTGTAATAACCCGGATTTTTGGACGTATTTTTTTATATTTATAATCGATCCTGATGAATAGTGATTCTACGGATTATGAAAAACATTTTAGCCCATACTAAGTAAGTGTTGGAATACTAGAAATCCGGAGATGTCATATTGTTGTATGAAAAAAATGAGTGTATGTAAAAGCCGTCGGAATCCGAAAATTTTCGCTTTTACTAATTGTTTCAGAATTTACGAGATATCGAGGATTAAGATAATTAAGTTGTGACCAAGAGGATTATAATTTAGAAAGTTCATGATTATAATTGAATTAGAATAATTAAAATATTAAGGATTTACGCTACGGAATTCATATGACGAAAAGATTTCGGAAGTTAATCGAACTTAGGAGGAGGATTAATGGTTAAGTGTTGGATGTTAAGTGACTAATGAGAATTCTCATGCAACCCATGCAAACTAGAAGAGTTGGCAACTAAATGGGAGTAACCAAGCAAGGGACTAGGAATTACAAGCCAACCAAGTAACCAAGTACTAGTTAGAGACATAGTTCCACAATTCATGGAAAAGTAGAAAACAAGATCCTTAAATTCATGAAGCTTTAGTACTTGCCTTGGACTTTTGATTTTAAATCAACCAAGACTAGCCATATACATTACATACAAGTTATATAAACACAAAAATCAGCCAACACATATTGGAAAAGTAGAAAAAGCTCTCCCCCACCATTTTTTTCTTCCATTCGGATTTTCAAGAGAAGCAAGGAAATAAAATTTTATAACTCCAGTTCTACTCATCCACAAATCACCAAATTTTAACCATAGCTTCTTCACTATATTCAGAAGGTACGTATTTAATTTCATAATTTTTGGAGGTGGTTTGATTGGGTAAATAAATCATAGAAGTTGAGGCTGAATAGTAACTCCGAAAATTTACTAACTTGTTCTTGATTTTCTCTTGCAAGTTTAAGGATGATAAGCATAGATCAAGGCTCCCTTAAGACTTACATGCTCTTTTTAGTATGTTTAAGGATTCAAGAAAGGTATAAACTTCATCCACCCTTTGATTTACTTTGAGTTAAAAACTTGAGTTTAGTTATGTTTAAGCATATGTGGTTTAAGGAGTTTGGATGTAAATGATTGAATGTTGTTGGATGATTTGGTGAAGTGGTGTTGGTCAAAAGTTATGAAATGAGTAGTTGAATGATATGACCATATTAGTATGTTGATGATTTATCTTGGTTGTGAATGGATTTCAATTGATTGAATCCGGAAAACGTTAAGTTTATAGCCGTCGTAATGTCCGTTTGATTAAGGACTGTTTTGAACCAGAATTACGAACTATCAATAAATTATTTCTGGACACCACTTACCATGGTTGCTTAGATCTTGGTTCATAGTTTGTTTTGACACTTGAATCATATTATTCCGATTTACGGTTTAGGAGAAAAGTTAGTTTTAGTGGAGGTGACTACAATGTTCAAACTGCTGCGAATTGCTCCCTTTGTAAATATAAACGGACCCCTTAACAGTTTCCAAAAATCATGCAATTTTGAGGTTAAGTAATTTGGTCAGTTAATAAGGCCTCTCCAAAATTTCAAGGGCAGATGTTAAAATTTAGATTTTATAAAAATGTCGGAACCAAAGTTGCGCGATGACACTATTCATTGAGAAGCTACTGCCTTCTTCAGTAAATTCGGAAAACTGAGTCATCTTTCCGGGGCCAAACTTTTGATGGATTATATTCTAGACATTCTCTAGATCGTGCACGCGAAAACGTTGCGTCATTTGAGTTAACGGTTAATAAGTTATGAGCGTTTTAGTGAAAGCGGTACAAATAGCGAAACCTCGTAGTTGACTCGAATTCTAAAATGCATTTCACTGAGTTTAACTCATGTGTTCCAAATCAAAATATTTTGATAAATACTTCAAATACTCAAGGAGTTTCTTGAGGTGGTTTCGCATTTAATTATGTATTTTCTGATTTATTAAAAATGTTGGAGTGCGAGTCGCGTATTAGTAATTCTCAGGAAAGTCAACTCTTAGGGCACTGTTTTGACGAGCCACTTTGGCCAAGATAATAGGATAATTTTGAGTCGGTTAAAACACGAAAGATGTTGAGGAATAACACGACTATGTATTGGAGTAAAAAGGATTAGATAAAAAGTCATTGACGTGATGGTTTATGAACGGTCGAGATAGACTCGAGGAGGTGAATGTCGGGTAGATAAGTGTTAAGTAAAATGACTAAGTACAAATTGAAGTTGTCATAACTAGACTCAAGATGCGATTATACTTATTAGTAATATAAGTAGTTGATGTGATTAAGATTACTAATCAGGATTATGATATCTATTGATAGAAAACCTGGAAAGAGTGGGACTCTGAGAACGTATCTTGGACTCCAGGCAAGTTTTATATTCCTATATTTTACATATTAAAACATTTGTATCACTATGTATGCAAGTTTTCCTAACCTTATACTTTTATTTTCAAAAAGTTATATTCTTGAGTTGCATATGAAATTAAATTATGTTTATGCAAGTTTTCTAAACCTGTACTTGATATACTACTGTTCTGTTGAAAACTGTTGTTGTTGTGATATAATTGTTAATTTAAATTACGAACTGATTGAATTGCGATTTAGAGTAATCGTTAAATGTTTTGGTGTATATGCTATAAGGGTATTATAGATATATACCAGTGTTTTATAGAAGCTCTAAGAGTAGAGCGGTTTTCGTACTTTCAAACGTAGACCGGGAGTCGAAAGGTTATTTTAAATACTGTTGTAATCCGGAAGATGCCGGAGACAGATTATTTTAAAAATAACGATTATAAAATATTCTAATAAATATATTTTGGATATTCTTTTGATAAAAGACTTAAATAGAGTTAATAAATATTATTTGAATATTTATTTAATTAATGAATATTATTCTGAATATTCATTTAAAAAGGGATTTATTAATTGATTATTAATAAATATATATTATTTAAATATATATTAAATATTCCAAATTGATTTAAAAATTAGTGAAGGTCTTCAATAATTATTTAAAATATTTTCTGACCTTCAGAATTTATTTAAATATAGTGAGGGTTCCCTAATATCTATTTATATTCTATTCTATTCTTTTAAGAAGAATAAAATATTTTCAGACTTATCAAAAATAGGGAACTCAGTCTAGGGAGTAAAAGGTGATTTACTTTCTCAAAAGCGATTGTGTTTTGACATCACTTGCCTACTGTAGTAGGGTTTTCAAGTCATCAAAATCATAAGAGGTTTTCCGACTGACTCCCGGGTCGTGGTTTTAAATGATTTTCATTTTTTGATAAAGGACATCCGTTGGCGGATGCCAATGTACCTTTGTGGTAAGAGGACTGCCTCGATTTTTTTGGCAGTACCTATTCGGAATTGGTAAATCTATTAACAAGTATTGTATACTTGGGGAAGTAGGATTAAATTCTTGTTCCAGGTTTATAGATTGTACCATTCCGAGATATGAATCTATTAACAAGTATGATATACTTGGGGAACCATGATTGAATTCTGGCTCCAAGTCAGATAGATTCATCTATTAACAAGTATGATATACTTGGGGAACTAGGATTAAATTCCTATTCCAGGTTTATAGATTATTCCAGTGGACTAGGAGATACAGCGTAAGAGGCTGAGTGACGCACGGTCCAGCACTTTGGCCCATATGAGGTCTAGGGTGATTACCAAGGTCGGAGGTATTTCCGTCGTCTCCCCCTTCTACATGTAGAGAAACAATGCGAGCTGCCGTAGGTTGCGACTGATCATCGTGTATGTGCGGTAGCAGCGTGGTGAAAGGCTCCGGATACAGTCCCATCTTCCAATTGGAATTGTGCTGCAACATCGTAATGAAAGCCTATGAGCTGATTTATCGAGGGTGTTGTCAGTGGTTGATATGTTGAGATCTTCGTACTCATTCAAACTACTTTGACAAAAAGTTTATTTTGCAAACTCGTAGAGTACGTAAAGTATGCATAATATTGCAGTTTTAAACGATGTTTAAAAAGAGTATATTTACAGTTATATATGTTCTTGATGAGCTATATTGCTCACTCTTGATTTCTTTATATATATCACAACACAACAGGTCAGTCGAGATATTTTGCCGAAAAGTTATTTTGAAAACTTAAGTGGGTACATGAGATACACCAAACAGTTTATAAATCCTTAAAATGTTTTACTGGATTTAAACCTTACAAGTGGTATGGTTCAAAGTGATTTGATTTGCTTATGTTGAGAAACAACTATTATTGCAGTATCTTGAACTGTGTACTCATTATATTATGGGAGTTTAACAAAGCTATAGTTGAAGCTATTTTGCTAAGTTACAGATATATATTATTTCAAAACTGTGAACTTAAATAGTTCATTGGGTTCTATTTCAAAAGCTTCATAGGAAGTATGAAAGAGTGGTAACACTATATTTAATAGTGTCTTATTTTATATAAATGAACTAAATTGTTCAGATTATATCTTTCTAAACTTCATGTTTAGTATACATACTTTTAATAGAAAACTCTGACTATATGTATTGTCAAGAGATACTTTGTTATGCTTACCCTATACCGGTAACCTATGTTATACTATTGAGATAGTAGTGATTGTCATGTTCTTGGATGAGAGTCACATAGATAATTGGGTGGATAATTTGCTGAGCATTCTTTCGCTCATTCTTGCTTTATATTAAATTTTTTCCAGAGAAAGTGATAATACACCCGATTGGCTCCATACTTCAAGGAAAAGAAGTAAGAGATTCACCTTTGAGGTGGTTCAGTTCAGAATGATTCCGCAGGAGTAAGTTGAATAGGTTTTCAGTATTGATCTAGTTATTAATGTTACTTCATGTAGGGGTTATCATTGATAGCTTGAGATCCTGGATAAGTACATTTGGTTTGTAATAACTAATGATACTTGTTGTGTATCGTTTCTAAGACTATAACTTGTGTGAGTGTGAGAGAGGGGTCTATGATGTGTGTTTGTTGGAGTATTGAGTTATTGCAGGTTGTAAATGATTGGATGGTGAGGTGGCGACTCAAATCCCTGACCCCGGATTTGGGGGCGTTACAGAAATGGTATCAGAGCATGAGTTATAGTACTTAGATACGAGAGTGTTAGGAGTTATTAATATATAAGAGGATAATGTGAGAGCTCATGTAGAGTTCGTAATTGGACTACCGGATGTAGTACCGATGAATGAGTTAAGAAAAGGCCATCTACTTGGAATTAGTATTGAGGAAATTTATGAATGACATTTGAGATATAGATTTTGGACAGAAATTGGCAAGACCATTCTGGAAGGGCCAATGATATATTTTGTACAAAGCTGGTAAGTATAAAGATTTTGAGGATTCTATTGAGGATAAGAAGTCAAGGATAATTGTTAAGATGATGCATGGTATTGATACGATATAGAGTTTCAATGAGGAGTTAAGATGCACATTGGTTGTATTTTCTAAGTATGTTAATTATTTTCGGATCAAAGTTGGCCTTAGCGTAGTGACCCACATATTCCGGATATTGTGGTCAGAATGAAAAATAGGATTGACCCAGTGTGTAGGTGTTGGTACAAAGCTCCTTCTGGTAGTGGTGAGACTACGGCTAGAAGGGGGTTCTGAGCATTCACTGGGAATTTAATGGTTTAATTGAGATAAATGGTTCAGGGAAAGAGGTCCCGTAATACAACTATAGATTCTTAGGTGTGAATTGATTGAGACTACATAATGGACAGTATGTCTCGTCCTTTTGGTAATAAACCATATGTCGTGTAGACCATGAGTTTTGAAAAGTGACGGTCGGAAGGACCAGATGATAAATGTACGAACATGAAATTGGTACAAGTTGTGAGGAATATACCCTTAGCTAGCAACCTGATAGGTAATATTGATCCGACATATCTCACGTGTTGTGTTTGATAGCCTGTTGAGAATTATGACAGTCCTGCTGATATGAACAGTGATAAGGATATATTTAATGAACGTCAACCTATTTTGGCGCCTACATGTTGTTTCACCCTCAGAAAGTGTCACCCATAAGTTCAACTCATCAAAGACTTATGATTGAGGGGGAAATCCAGGAAAGATATAAACCAGAGTTGATTCTAAACCAGAGCCGGTGGAATAATCAATGGGTATAGTCAAGCCTAGAAATTATTGCTTTCACGAGAGTAAGTATGAACCTCTTAAGTGAATCTGTTTGTTACAAGGACTAAGTTATGTATCTTGTAAATACTTCCCTAAATTAATTAGGAAGCTAGATGAAATTGGAATTTAAGACTAGGACGAAAGAGCCTAAGTATGGAATATTATGAATTAAAGTTTACCACGGATATTGAGTGGTTGTCTCGTATGCTGTGACCAAATAAAATTGTCGTGATGGATATAACTTATTAAGTGGAGATGATTTAGGAAATTGTTATAAAAACAAAAGTGGAAGCATTAGGAGTGGTGATTCGAGAATGTTAAACTGAGGCATGAAGAGTAATATTGAACGGATATTTACTAGTGTCATTCAATGGAGATTTGATTTCTTTTGAGAAAAGAGAAGAGATGTAATGTCAAGAGAAAAATATCGTCTACATAAGGATGTTCAAACTAATGATAGAGATAAGATAGTGAAAGTTAAGATTACACGATAATGAGGAAGTTGTGTTAAAGGACACCGAGATAAATTGGGGTATTTTAGTTACGATGAAAGTAAAAGGTCTATTACACTTTGGAGGATAGGTTGTTAGGCAACCGTGATTGGTTCCATAGAGGAAATACATGGAAAACAAAAGGAGTATGTAGTAGTTATTGGGTTAATGATGTAATTATTAGCGACCTTATGAGGTACTACCTAATAGAATTATATAATTTAACATCGATCTAGTGACAGGAATAACACTAGCATCAGAGCCATTTAGAAGTTTACATCTACCAAGATAAAAAGGATTAATTACTAAATTATAAGGAGTATTAGAGAAAGGCATGATGAGATTGAAAGTGTCACCATGAGGTGCACTTGTTTTGATTGTTAAAGGAAAGGATAACGGCATGAGTCAGTGTGTTGATTGCCAAAATTGATTAAGATTAAGATTATAATTAGGAATGAATATCCTAACCATGGATAGAGATTATCCGACCCTTTGGAATCATAATTTACCCTTCGAGGATAAATTTGAGGATCAGCTAGCATGAAATAAAAATGGACCTAGATGATTTGCTAAAAGGTGCATTCGACAAGAGTTATGAACATTATGAGTTTTGGGATGTCAATTGGATTAATGAATACACCTATAACTTTTATGGATTTAATCAATAGAATTTTAAGAAATGGCTGGACCGATGGCCAAGGTTTGCATAAATGATATTTTGGTCTACTAAAAGATGAAGAGAGAGAACGAAGAGCAAGTGTAATTAGCCTTAGAAAGAGGAAAGAGATTGCATGCCATTTTCTCTAAAGTGTGAGTTTTGATTGAGTAAAATAAATTTTGGGAAATTAATGAGTTACAAAGAAGACATGTTGACGTATTGAAATTGTTGAGAATTGGGAAAGACCTGATGTATTAAAGGAGGTGAGAACTTGTGGACTATAGGTCCTTATAAATGTTCGTTAAAGTATCTGACTCATGATCGCAGCCGATAGCTATAGTATCCGTACATGAGATATAAGAGTATTATATTGTGCAGATGAGAGTTTAAGAATTATGAAGAATATGAGTGTCATAGAAATATTCAAGCCAAAAATCTAGAATTGGGATGGTGAGTTTGAGACCTTGTAAAAAGGGATTCCTAGATAAGTACAGACTTGTTTTATATTAAAGTTCTGTAACACATTAAGGAAGGAAAACTCCTCACATCTTTTCAACATCATTTTCTTCTTCTTCCTATATTTTGACAATTCATCATCTGATTGGGATTGACAATACATATGGTGTGACTTCTTGTCTGTGTGACAAAAGTCTGGTGGGACGCCGCCCAATTATGTGTTGAAAGGCCAAATCATACTGAAGACTTTCCTTCACAAGTACATATATAGTTGTTCTCATTCATACCGATTTTTTTTTTGAAAGTGAGTTTATTCATCTTTGAATCACTCTGATCATCTGTTGCAATGAGATTCGACAAAAGGATCTCCAATTAAAATCTCTTGCAAAGTCAGCTCTTCATAAAAGTTAAATGTTTGGGTATCGAGAAGGAACCCGTCTGTATGATAATCAAATCAGGGAAGACAGAAAGCTTGGAGTGAGAGACGTCTCATTCCTAAAAATATTATGGTAAAAGAGAGGAGTTAATCTCGAGGGTATTAAAGCTGGTAGGTTCTTTAGCATGATAGGAAAACGCTTATACGTTGGCGTTATTTCACAATATTTATAATATGAAAACTTGTGTGCCCTACGTCTATATTACGAAAGAACAATACGGATTCTAGACACGTGTTAGAATTCGAAATTATAAAGATGTGAACGAAATGTGTTTTATGACCGGTAAAGATTAATGACCGAAAAGAGAAAGTGTGGAGAAGTAAAACCATAGCACCAGAAAGGGTGTATGGGTGAATCAAAAAGGGTGAAGAGACAACCCTTAGTTACTTTTGTTTAGATTCCGAGGACGGAATCCTTTTAAGGAGGGTAGACTGTAATAACCCGGATTTTTGGACGTATTTTTTTATATTTATAATCGATCCTGATGAATAGTGATTCTACGGATTATGAAAAACATTTTAGCCCACATTAAGTAAGTGTTGGAATACTAGAAATCCGGAGATGTCATATTGTTGTATGAAGAAAATGAGTGTATGTAAAAGCCGTCGGAATCCGAAAATTTTCGCTTTTACTAATTATTTCAGAATTTACGAGATATCGAGGATTAAGATAATTAAGTTGTGACCAAGAGGATTATAATTTAGAAAGTTCATGATTATAATTGAATTAGAGTAATTAAAATATTAAGGATTTACGCTACGGAATTCATATGACGAAAAGATTTCGGAAGTTAATCGAACTTAGGAGGAGGATTAATGGTTAAGTGTTGGATGTTAAGTGACTAATGAGAATTCTCATGCAACCCATGCAAACTAGAAGAGTTGGCAACTAAATGGGAGTAACCAAGCAAGGGACTAGGAATTACAAGCCAACCAAGTAACCAAGTACTAGTTAGAGACATAGTTCCACAATTCATGGAAAAGTAGAAAACAAGATCCTTAAATTCATGAAGCTTTAGTACTTGCCTTGGACTTTTGATTTTAAATCAACCAAGACTAGCCATATACATTACATACAAGTTATACAAACACAAAAATCAGCCAACACATATTGGAAAAGTAGAAAAAGCTCTCCCCCACCATTTCTTTCTTCCATTCAGATTTTCAAGAGAAGCAAGGAAAGAAAATTTTATAACTCCAGTTCTACTCATCCAAAAATCAACAAATTTTAACCATAGGTTCTTCACTATATGCAGAAGGTACGTATTTAATTTCATAATTTTTGTAAGTGGTTTGATTGGGTAAATAAATCATAGAAGTTGAGGCTGAATAGTAACTCCGAAAATTTACTAACTTGTTCTTGATTTTCTCTTGCAAGTTTAAGGATGATAAGCATAGATCAAGGCTCCCTTAAGACTTACAAGCTCTTTTTAGTATGTTTAAGGATTCAAGAAAGGTATAAACTTCATCCACCCTTTGATTTACTTTGAGTTAAAAGCTTGAGTTGAGTTATGTTTAAGCATATGTGGTTTAAGGAGTTTGGATGTAAATGATTGAATGTTGTTGGATGATTTGGTGAAGTGGTGTTGGTCAAAAGTTATGAAATGAGTAGTTGAATGATATGACCATATTAGTATGTTGATGATTTATCTTGGTTGTGAATGGATTTCAATTGATTGAATCCGGAAAACGTTAAGTTTATAACCGTCGTAATGTCCGTTTGATTAAGGACTGTTTTGAACCAGAATTACGAACTATCAATAAATTATTTCTGGATACCACTGACCATGGTTGCTTAGATCTTGGTTCATAGTTTGTTTTGACACTTGAATCATATTATTCCGATTTATGGTTTAGGAGAAAAGCTAGTTTTAGTGGAGGTGACTACAATGTCCAAACTGCTGCGAATTACTCCCTTTGCAAATATAAAAAGACCCCTTAACAGTTTCCAAAAATCATACAATTTTGAGGTTAAGTAATTTGGTCAGTTAATAAGGCCTCTCCAAAATTTCAAGGGCAGATGTTAAAATTTCGATTTTATAAAAATGTCGGAACCAAAGTTGCGCGATGACACTATTCAATGAGAAGCTACTGCCTTCTTCAGTAAATTCGGAAAACTGAGTCATCTGTCCAGGGCCAAACTTTTGATGGATTATATTCTAGACATTCTCTAGATCGTGCACGCGAAAACGGTGCGTCATTTGAGTTAACGGTTAATAAGTTATGAGCGTTTTAGTGAAAGTGGTACAAATAGCGAAACCTCGTAGTTGACTCGATTTCTAAAATGCATTTCACTGAGTTTAACTCATGTGTTCCAAATCAAAATATTTTGATAAATACTTCAAATACTCAAGGAGTTGCTTGAGGTGGTTTCACATTTAATTATGTATTTTCTGATTTATTAAAAATGTTGGAGTGCGAGTCGCGTAATAGTAATTATCAGGAAAGTCAACTCTTAGGGCACTGTTTTGACGAGCCACTTTGGCCAAGATAATAGGATAATTTTGAGTCGGTTAAAACACGAAAGATGTTGAGGAATAACACGACTATGTATTGGAGTAAAAAGGATTAGATAAAAAGTCACTGACGAGATGGTTTATGAACGGTCGAGATAGACTCGAGGAGGTGAATGTCGGGTAGATAAGTGTTAAGTAAAATGACTAAGTACAAATTGAAGTTGCATAACTAGACTCAAGATGCGATTATACTTATTAGTAATATAAGTAGTTGATGTGATTAAGATTACTAATCAGGATTATGATATCTATTGATAGAAAACCTGGAAAGAGTGGTACTCTGAGAACGTATATTGGCTCCAGGCAAGTTTTATATCCCTATGTTTTACATATTAAAACATTTGTATCACTATGTATGCAAGTTTTCCTAACGTTATACTTTTATTTTCAAAAAGTTATATTCTTGAGTTGCATATGAAATTAAATTATGCTTATGCAAGTTTTCGAAACCTGTACTTGATATACTACTGTTCTGTTGAAAACTGTTGTTGTTGTGATATAATTGTTAATTTAAATTACGAACTGATTGAATTGCGATTTAGAGTAATCGTTAAATGTTTTGGTGTATATGCTATAAGGGTATTATAGATATATACCAGTGTTTTATAGAAGCTCTAAGAGTAGAGCAGTTTTCGTACTTTCAAACGTAGACCGGGAGTCGAAAGGTTATTTTAAATACTGTTGTAATCCGGAAGATGCCGGAGACAGATTATTTTAAAAATAACGATTATAAAATATTCTAATAAATATATTTTGGATATTCTTTTGATAAAAGACTTAAATAGAGTTAATAAATATTATTTGAATATTTATTTAATTAATGAATATTATTCTGAATATTCATTTAAAAAGGGATTTATTAATTGATTATTAATTAATAAATATTTATTAAATATTACAAATTGATTTAAAAATTAGTGAAGGTCTTTAATAATTATTTAAAATATTTTCTGACCTTCGGAATTTATTTAAATATAGTGAGGGTTCCCTAATATCTATTTATATTCTATTTTATTCTTTTAAGAAGAATAAAATATTTTCAGACTTATCAAAAATAGGGAACTCAGTCTAGGGAGTAAAAGGTGATTTACTTTCTCAAAAGCGATTATGTTTTGACATCACTTGCCTACTGTAGTAGGGTTTTCAAGTCATCAAAATCATAAGAGGTTTTTCGACTGACTCCCGGGTCGTGGTTTTAAATGATTTTCATTCTTTGATAAAGGACATCCGTTGGCGGATGCCAATGTACCTTTGTGGTAAGAGGACTGCCTCGATTTTTTTGGCAGTACCTATTCGGAATTGGTAAATCTATTAACAAGTATTGTATACTTGGGGAACTAGGATTAAATTCATGTTCCAGGTTTATAGATTGTACCATTCCGAGATATGAATCTATTAACAAGTATGATATACTTGGGGAACCATGATTGAATTCTGGCTCCAGGTCAGATAGATTCATCTATTAACAAGTATGATATACTTGGGGAACTAGGATTAAATTCCTATTCCAGGTTTATAGATTATTCCAGTGGACTAGGAGATACAGCGTAAGAGGCCGAGTGACGCACGGTCCAGCACTTTGGCCCATATGAGGTCTAGGGTGATTACCAAGGTCGGAGGTATTTCCGTCGGCTCCACCTTCTACATGTAGAGAAACAATGAGAGCTGCCGTAGGTTGCGACTGATCATCGTGTATGTGTGGTAGCAGCGTGGTGAAAGGCTCCGGATACAGTCCCATCTTCCAATTGGAATTGTGCTGCAACATCGTAATGAAAGCCTATGAGCTGATTTACCGAGGGTGTTGTCAGTGGTTGATATGTTGAGATCCTCGTACTCATTCAAACTACTTTGACAAAAAGTTTATTTTGCAAACTCGTAGAGTACGTAAAGTATGCATAATATTGCAGTTTTAAACGATGTTTAAAAAGAGTATATTTACAGTTATATATGTTCTTGATGAGCTATATTGCTCACTCTTGATTTCTTTATATATATCACAACACAACAGGTCAGTCGAGATATTTTGACGAAAAGTTATTTTGAAAACTTAAGTGGGTACATGAGATACACCAAACAGTTTATAAATCCTTAAAATATTTTACTGGATTTAAACCTTACAAGTGGTATGGTTCAAAGTGATTTGATTTGCTTATGTTGAGAAACAACTATTATTGCAGTATCTTGAACTGTTTACTCATTATATTATGGGAGTTTAACAAAGCTATAGTTGAAGCTATTTTGCTAAGTTACAGATATATATTATTTCAAAACTGTGAACTTAAATAGTTCATTGGGTTCTATTTCAAAAGCTTCATAGGAAGTATGAAAGAGTGGTAACACTATATTTAATAGTGTCTTATTTTATATAAATGAACTAAATTGTTCAGATTATATCTTTCTAAACTTCATGTTTAGTATAAATACTTTTAATAGAAAACTCTGACTATATGTATTGTCAAGAGATACTTTATTATGCTTACCCTATACCGGTAACCTATGTTATACTATTGAGATAGTAGTGATTGTCATGTTCTTGGATGAGAGTCACATAGATAATTGGGTGGATAATTTGCTGAGCATTCTTTCGCTCATTCTTGCTTTATATTAAATTTTTTCCAGAGAAAGTGATAATACACCCGATTGGCTCCATACTTCAAGGAAAAGAAGTAAGAGATTCACCTTTGAGGTGGTTCAGTTCAGAATGATTCCGCAGGAGTAAGTTGAATAGGTTTTCAGTATTGATCTAGTTATTAATGTTACTTCATGTAGGGGTTATCATTGATAGCTTGAGATCCTGGATAAGTACATTTGGTTTGTAATAACTAATGATACTTGTTGTGTATCGTTTCTAAGACTATAACTTGTGTGAGTGTGAGAGAGGGGTCTATGATGTGTGTTTGTTGGAGTATTGAGTTATTGCAGGTTGTAAATGATTGGATGGTGAGGTGGCGACTCAAATCCCTGATCCCGGATTTGGGGGCGTTACATGAATTCTGTCAAATCTGGTACTGAGCAGAGAAGTAGCATTATCAACACCTGTGAGTTTGGTTTGAATATGAGAAATATCTTTGACCACACCAGCTAATTGAGCAGCAACAGTCTCTGTCTCAATCTTAACTTCGCTATCTAGGGCCTGATCTTCCTCACCGGGATAGTGACCATGTTCCTGTAAAAAGGACTTTTTCTGAAAAGCTGGAAGTCTCTCAGATTGATGAATGGCCATAATACAAGCAAAAGAATCTTTATCAGTTATGCCTCTTCACTGTGCAGACTCCCAAGACTGAGGAAACACCTGATCAAAATAGACAAAAGAAGGGTTAATTGGTGCATCATCTTCAGAAGTGAGTTCCTCAGCAACAGGCTCAAGCTTTGTGATTGGAGGTGTAGACTCTGGTGGTGGTGTAGACTCTGAAACTACAAACGGGACTATAGACCCTGACTCCTCCTGAGAGTGATCAGAGACTGTAGACTCTGGAAGTCTAGCCCTTATAGGCATGATCAAAAGTGGTTCTTCTGACTTCAATTTTGCAGCCTCAGGTAAAATGACAGGGTTATCCACCAAAGCCTCCATGACTCTATCTGCTCTCCTTGCTAGAGAATCCACCAGATGAAGTTGTGGTCTCTGTGTAAATGACTTCTGAGTAGCAAGAGCCTCCTCCTGTTTACCAATCTGCACAATCAAACAAAGTGACTTGTCATCCATCCCCTGCTCTAACTCATTGGACCAACTCTTTGGAAAATCTTGATCCCAATAAGTATAGCTAGGTTCAGGATACCCTAATCTCCCAGTCTCACAGTGGGGTTGGGCACCCACTTTCTCAATCTCACTCAGGCTCTCTACAGCCTTTTCTACCTCTCCTTTTGCCTGGACCAGTGTCAGCCTCTCAGATATTTCTTCACTCATTTTGGAGGGTGCACTCAAAATCCTACAGAAGAGGGGTTGAGAGATAATAATTGTGCTTCAATACCTGAACCACCTTGATGGAGGGGAACCCCTTCATATGTCTGAAGGCTAGGGGTTTCCACCAAGGGGTGAGCAGCAACAGATTCTGAACCCTTACAGTCATCTTCTTTCTTTTCAGAGTCTGTTGGCTCCAGTATTCCAGTCTCAAGGTCTACTCTAGACTTTGACTGTTTCAGTATGACTTCATTAGAAGCCAGAGTCTGAGTGTCACCATCTTGGACTGTTTGTGCATGAGACTCCCCCTCAAGGTGGATAGACTCAGATAGAATAGATTGGAAAATTTCTTCATGAGCATCCATCAGAGTCTGTCCTCCCATATCACTAGGGTTCTCATCAGCTCTTTGTTGAGTTTCCAATGAGGGCCTGACAGCATACTCCTCTGCCCCACTATCACTCAACCTCTGACTAGGTGGTTCTTGTGTGGGTGAGGCAGACTGAACATCTTTATCACTAGTCACCACTGGTGCACTAGTCCCAACCTCCAACTACCTTGCATCACCTTCTACCTCCTATGGTTCTACCAAAGTTAATGCATCCAAGTGTTCATTGAGAAAGATCCTGGCATGGAGTGCATTGATGGCCTGGGCAAAAGTCAAGTGAAAGGAATCCTGCAGTTCCCTTGCAATCTTGTGATAATGTGAGCCCTTGAGTTGATCCAATCTACTTTCATAGTTCGGATATATGTATTTGTTGGCCAGCTTACCTACATTTTGGACAAGAAAATCAACCACCTTTCTTGGAAATGGCTGAATAGTAGAAATCCAATCAATAGCTATCCTGTAGGTAATCCCTTGATCCCAAATTGCTTCATAGTCAAAAACTGGTTGCTCAATCTCAGTTTCTAATTCAGCAACAGACTCTGATTCTCTCCTTTTGTGGACCTTAATCTTTTTAGGCTTCTTTGATAGTTGTACGTCAAAGTCTGGCACACCAAGTGCTTTGAGAACTTCATTTGTCCTGACTTATATGAGCCCAGCTTCTTTTTCTTGGAATGAAGAGTTGAATAGGTAGCTGTATAGAGATTTGACCACATCCTGTGCAGACATTTGTGGCTCCTGTTCCATTCTCTTCCTTAGGGCTTCATAGGTTGAAAGAAAATCCAAGACTTGAGATTGAGTCTGATGTTGCTCTGGATCTTCAACTGATTCCACCAAAGGATATAAGAATAACAGTGCCTCATCACTTGGAGTAATGATTTCATCAATTAGACTTGAGGCTGCATCCAATGGCATTCCTTCCTAAAATGTGTCATGATCAGAGTCTAAAGGCAGTCTAGACTCAACATTAGACTCTGGTTCAGGTAATTTTTTGCTTTCAGAGTCTGGCCCTGCAGAAGCCTTGGGAGCATCTGTTTCCTACAAAACAGGGTTAGTAATAGTAGTAGGCTTGTGTGTGTGTGCAGAATAAGCCTTCCTTAACCTTCTGTACTTCTTAGCAAAAGATTTTTCAGGAGATTCAATTTGAGAATCCTGAGGTGCATTCCTAGGTTTTTCAGAGTCTGTAACCTTTTGAGAGTCTACAGACTTGGCTTGAAGGTTAGAATCAAGTGTATCATGACCTTCCTTTAGCAAAGAAAGTCCTTCAACAACTTGCTTTTCTAGTGGGTTGAGCTCCTCATCACTGTGTTCATCTAGAAGCCTAGTTTGAATCAATTTTCTCCTCTTTACAACTGGTGCCTGTTGAGAGACACCAGAGGTTGGTTTCATTTTGGATTTTGGTTTGGAAGATTGTTTAAAAGAAGGGGATTGGGTGACTTGGGTAGGTGCAGGGGGACTCTCCATTACTTGTTCCTGCACCATATCACCACAAAAAAAGAAGCATTGTAGATAGAAGGTTTGTAGGTTGAGAGTTTTACCTGCATTACCTGTGGATAGTGCATGGCAGGTAGACTCTTCTTTTTGTCATCAATTCTCTTGATGTCAGAGAATATCCTCCTTTGCTGTTTGTATGCCTGCACACAACAATCATCTGCCAACTTGGTTGACATGTCAGGAATGAAGTGGTTGAGGAGAATCATTAGAAATCTATGATAGTAGACTTTCTTCCTCCCCTCTTGTACATTATTTAATTTAGCTCCTATTTGAGTGAGCAACATATCACCAATATTGATCACCTTGTCAAACAGGAGAATGTGACCAATTTGATAAGTAATAGCAGTAATAGCAGTAATAGCATCAAAGCCACTACATTTTCCAGTAAAACACTTAGCAAGTTGGTCAAAGAAAAAGGACCATTCCTTCATTAAATATGGCCTAGTTATCTTACTCATGTTATCTAAGCTACTAGAATAACCTATTGCCTTAAACATGCTTTTTATGTCATCATCAGATACAGTATTATCAAAAGAAGACTTAATAGGCAGTTTAAACACAGAATTGAGTATATCTGCAGTTACATCAAAAGTAGTGGAGCCAAAGGTGAACATGATTTTACCTGGTTGATCCTGAGAAGGATCAACTACCTTTGCAGAACTCCAGGCTTGTGAAACAACATCCATATGAATCACTGGTGATGCCTTGAGTATATAACTGAGCTCACTCTGCTCCAAGAAATTCATCATAGGATAGTAGTCAGCATCTACCCCTTTCTTGTCGCCAAGGGCTGCCACATGGTTAGTGGTCATGAACTCAAAGTCTCCAAAGGTGAATGCGATAGCTTTGGGTCCCCTCATCACAGTTGAGATAGCAGCCATTGAAATCGTTGAGATGAAAGTGATGAATTCGCTTGAACAGATTTGCTAGGGTTCGTAAAGAGCTCTGTGAATATTTGTGCCTTAGAATATAATTTACAAGAAATAAGTGAGTAAATTGTATGAAAAATTCTATTTTGTTCAAGTTGCATACAATACACACGAATCTACAGCCTATTTCCAGTCAAAAATAACTGTTACCGCCTATTTCAAGTCATTTGAACAGTTTAAATGCAATCAGAGTCTGCAGGCACGAATTTTAACCGATTCAGAGTCTAGGCGATATTTTTCTCAGAGTCTACAGACTAGTCAGAGTCTACTGACTCATCAGAGTCTAAAAACTAGACTCTGTCAAGATAAAGTACCTCAAGAATTTTGCATTAACAAATTATAGTTTGACACATCAGGAGCTATAATTAAAGTACATACCTTGCATCTTGTAATTTGTAATCACTTACATGTTTAACATACCTAATTCACCTACCAGTTTAAGAAATGTAGACTCATCAAGTGGTTTTGTCAAAATGTCTGCAATCTGTTTGTCAGTTGGAACATAGTGAAGTGTCACAGTACCATTTTCAACATGTTCTCTAATAAAATGATACCTGACATCAATGTGCTTTTTTCTGGAATGTTGGACTGGATTCTCTGCAATTTTAATAGCACTAGTATTATCACAATACATAGGAATATTTGAGAATGTTAGTCCAGAATCAAGTAATTGATTTCTTATCCACAGAATTTGAGCACAGCAACTCCCAGCGGCAATGTATTCAGCCTCAGCTGTTGAGGTTGTTGTTTCTTGCTAAACCAAGAAATTAATCTGTTGCCAAGAAACTGGCACTGACCTGTTGTGCTTTTCCTGTCTACTTTGCATCCTGCATAGTCAGAATCTGAATAATCAATTAATGAAAAATCTGACTCTCTAGGATACCAAAGTCCAAGAGTTTGTGCCCCCTTGAGATATCTAAAAATTCTTTTTACAACTATTAAATGTGATTCTCTGGGGTCAGCTTGAAATCTAGCACAGAGACAAGTTACAAACATTATATCTGGTATACTAGCAGTTAAATATAATAATGAGCCAATCATACCTCTGTAGCTAGTGTTGTCAACTTTCTTACCCTTTGGGTCAGAGTCTAGCTTAGTGGCTGTTGACATGGGAGTTTTAGCAGTTGCAGAATCTTCCATATCAAACTTCTTCAGTTGTTCTTTTACATACTTTGTTTGATTGATGAAAATTCCATCATCATTCTGTTTGACTTGAAGCCCCAAAAAGAAGTTTAATTCTCCCATCATGCTCATTTCATAATTTGACTGCATTAGTTTACTAAACTTTTCACAGAGTTTGTCATTAGTAGAACCAAATATAATATCATCAACATAAATTTGGACAAGCAAAATGTCACCTTTATACTTTCTAATAAATAGAGTTTTGTCAATGGTACCTCTTATGAATCCATTTTCAAGAAGAAATTTTGAAAGAGTTTCATACCATGCTCTAGGTGCTTGCTTCAATCCATAGAGTGCCTTATCTAATCTGTAAACATGATCAGGATATTTAGGATCAACAAATCCTGGTGGTTGCTCCACATAGACTTCTTCTTCCAATTTTCCATTCAAGAAGACACTTTTTACATCCATCTGATACACCTTGAATTTTGAATGAGCTGCAAAGGCAAGAAACATTCTTATGGCTTCCAATCTTGCTACTGGTGCAAAAGTTTCATCATAATCAATTCCTTCCTCCTGTGAGTATCCTTTTACAACTAGCCTTGCTTTGTTTCTTATTACAGTTCCACTCTCATCAAGTTTGTTTCTGTACACCCATTTTGCACCAAGAACTGATCTATCTTTAGGCCTTGGTACAAGTTTCCACACTTTGTTTCTCTCAAATTCATTCAATTCCTCTTGCATTGCAATTATCCAATCAGGGTCTTGCAAGGCTTCCTCAATTTTCTTGGGTTCATTCTTTGAGAGAAAACAGCTATAAAGACATTCATTTTGAGTGGCTGTTCTTGTTTGTACACCACTCTAAGGGTCACCAATTATAAAGTCAGGAGTGTGACCACTTGTCCATTTTCTAGCTGGTGGAAGATTGATTCTTGAACTAGAAGCTCCCCCTAAGTCATTTGCATCTTCTGTATTTAAGTGAAATTCAAAAGAAGAGGCTCCCCCTAAATTGCTTGACTCTGTCAAGGGTTCAGAGTTGCTTGATCCAGACCCTGATGAGTTAGATTCTGAGGAATTTGACTCAGTCTGTCTAGACTCTGTCTGGGTAGACCTTGACCTGTTAGACTCTGAATCATTTGGAGTTGTATTTCCTAGCTCCCCCTCAGAATGTGCAGGTTCCTGTGTTGGATTAGGAGTTACTTGAGGGTCTTCATCCTCTTCTTCTTCATTTATCTCAGAACTTTTTAGATTTTCAAATTCCAGTGTAGTAAACTCTGACTCATCTTGCAATTCTGTAAACTTTTTATCATCAAATGCAACATGAATAGATTCCATAACAATTTTGGTTCTGAGATTAAACACTCTGAATGCTTTTGTGTTTGATGCATATCCAAGAAAAATTGATTCATCTGCTTTGGCTTCAAATTTGCTAAGATTTTCAGGATTTACTTTCAGTACATAACACTTGCATCAAAATGTGAAAATGTTTCACACTTGGCTTCTTGTCCTTTATCATTTCATAGGGAGTCTTTCCATGTATATTTATTAAAGTATAGTTTTGAGTGAAACATGCTGTATTGACTACCTCTGCCCAAAAATATACTGGTAGCTTAGACTCTGCCAGCATTGTCCTGGCAGCTTCTATGAGGGTTCTATTTTTTCTCTCCACAACTCCATTTTGTTGAGGAGTTCCTGGTGCAGAAAATTGTTGAGAAATTCCTTTTAATGCACAATAGTCTTCCATGATTGAATTCTTGAATTCAGTACCATTGTCACTCCTTAGAACTCTAACTGTTTTCTTTGAATTTCTTTCCAGAAAAGTGATATGGTCTTTTATGTGTTGTGGAGCTTCATCCTTTGAATGTAGAAAGAAAACCCAGGTGAATCTTGTAAAATCATCTACAATAACAAGAGCATATTTCTTTTTATTAATAGACATAACATTTACTGGACCAAATAAATCAAGGTGCAATAAATGAAAGGGTTCAGAAATGGTGTTTATTGTCTTGCTCTTGAAGGATGATTTCTTTTGCTTTCCAAGTTGACATGCTTCACAGAGTCCATCTTGCACAAAATCAACCTGTGGTAATCCTCTTACAAGATTATGTTTAACCAACTTGTTTAGTGTTTTAAAGTTAATATGTGATAGTTTCTTATGCCATTTCCAGCTTTCTTCAATTGAGGCCTTGCTATATAGACATGTGAGTTCACTGTGTATGCAATCCTCCAAGCTGGCTTCATAAATGTTACCATGTATGTGTCCTTTAAAAACCAGAATACCTGTTTCTTTGTGAGTCACAAGACACTCTTTGTTGTCAAAGCCAGTATGGTAACCTTTATCTCCTAGTTGACTTATGCTTATCAAATTGTGTCTTAAGCCATCAACTAGAGCTACTTGTTCAATGATGACATTCCCAAGTACAATCTTTCCATATCCCAGTGTTTGTCCTTTGTTGCCATCTCCAAAGGATACTTCAGGGCCAACCATTTCCACAAAGTCTGTAAGCAGGGATTTCTTTCCAGTCATGTGTCCTGAGCATCCACTGTCCAGGATTAGGGTTACATTCTTTACCCTTGTTCCCTGCATACATAAAGCAACTAGTTAGTTATTTTGGGGACCCAAACAGTTTTGGATCCTTTTCCACTAACTTTAGGTGAAACAGGTTTAGTAATTTTCACATTTGGTTTACCTGTCTCCTTTGTTGCTTTAGACTCTGGTGGAGTCTTTACAGTGTCATACCAACTTATATCAATAGACGATTTTAGCTCATAAAAATTGAAATACAAATCATGATAGTCCCTATATATATAAATAGAGTGAAATATGCTACCACAGTGATAACAAGGTTTCTGTGGAATGTAGTGACTTTTCAGAGTCTGTGGAGGACTAGACTCTGATTTCTTCTTAATTTTTGCCTTACAATCTATAGCTAAATTGTAACGACCGGGAAAATTACGTGTATTTCATAATATTTATATATCCTTTTAATATAATTTTTAGGGTGTCAGATTTTTTTTTAATTATTTTTTTATATATATGCATTTATTTATGTTAGGATTTCTAATAAATAGGAAAATTACTTGTTATGTGTTATATGATGTCTGTGTAGCATAAAATATTTTATTCTAGGTTACTGTAATTTTTGTTTCGTTAGAATAAATCTATTTCGTTTATGATTATCGGGCCCAGACCTTGTAGAGGACTAGAGACCTTGTTTTTGGTTCCTTTATTTTTATGGAACGATAAAATCCTTAAAATGAATTTATGTTATTATTTTTAGACCATTCATAATTTTTGGGAATTTTGACATATATATTGTATTTATTCGAAAATATATATTTTTATATTTTATTCCACAAAAATGATTTTTGGGCTTTTTATTTTAATTATGGAGTAAATTATCTTTTAATCAAATTAAAGCCCCAAAATTTTCCAAAAATATAAATAATTTCAAAAGTTTATTAAAAATCAGATTTTTACTAATTATAGTAAAAACAGGCAGCTGGGTTTGTTTGTATTGGGGAAGAACGCAGTGACCTTGGACTCCTGGATTCAATCATACATTTGGTAGTGATTTTGTTTACCGAATTTCAATTGTGGGTAACCAAAGCAAAGCTTGTGATACGTGCTATGTGATTATAACATCAATTGTACTGCAAAATCTCTTGAGTTTTAATTCGTTCATAACTGTTCTTGTTTCGATTTTATGGATTAGTATACGTTGATTATTTGTTGATTTGAGTTATATACATGAATAGGTCATAGTCTGGGGAGTCTGAACATGTTACCTGCATAATTTTAAGGCACGATTCGTGCTCGTCGGTTCTTCACCGGCTTTAATGGTTGACGGAGCTATTCCGATGTATACGATAGTTATCTGTTTATATGCTTTGCATATTTGAACTTCTGGTAACCTTAGCTAATTATTGTGATGATTTTGGTTGGGGTTGGATCGTGTTTTGGTTGCCGGAGTTCTGGGCAGCCAGAATTTTCTTTGTTTTGGCCGGGAATTTCACACTTAAGATTAGTTCTTGGTTTTGATTTCATGATTGTGTTGCTCTTGAGTCCAGCAACGTGTGGGCATCAATTTTTCTGTTATTTGAGTTGTAATTGTTTGGTCGTGTTCCTTGCGATGCCAGTAACATGTGTGGATAATCTATGTATCGGTTTGTGTTGGTTTTTGAGGCACTAAAGTTTTAAAATCTGGTTGCTGTATTTGGTTCTGGCGTCGTAGTTGAACTATACTCTAATCAAACAGTATGTAGAAATGATTTGTGTGTTTATATATACTTGTCCATAAATATTAAGTCTACTGATGTGCCTATTTGATCTAAAATGAGTTTCCTTCTACATTGTTTGATTTTGTTGTAAACTCAATATACCATAAGTAGCTCTGTTTTAAGATCTTATATCTGTTTAAATCTGTCAAAATTATGCCCATACTATCTATGCTAGTTGCATTTCTCTATCTGATTTTTACCATGCCTATACTATGTGATAATCTTACCTGCTATATGTTTGTTATTTGCACTATCAGATCTTCATGTATTATATATGTCCTATCTTGGTACAATCAATCCATGACATTATTCATATCTTACAACTGCCTACATATTGATCTGCAGTATCCTATTTTTATCCAAACTGCACCAAGCATGCTAACATATCTATCTGACCTATCTGAACTTATCATAACATGACTGCCTGCTACTATGAACTGATCAGAACCTTTGTGTTTAGGCATGTCATGATTTTAAGTATAAATAGTATTTGATACCTGAAATGATTAATATGGTTTCTAATGTCACTTGCTGAGTACATGCTAGTACATAGAATTGTGTCATCTGTCTGTATGTAATATGGAATCCTGGTTACTGAAATATAATTTTCATTAATTAATGAATCTTATAATTATTTTACAAACCTAATTTCCTTTCTTGCTATTTACAACACTTACAAGTGCAATATTTAACTTTCTAAATATATGTCCGATAAATGATGCACCACTAGCTCATTTGATTACTTTTGATATTAAATTGAGATTAGGTACAGAGTTTGCTGCACTTCTATGTGTTTCTTGAAATAAATTGATATTTACTTAAAGAAAGTGATAAGAGTGTCTGCAATTCATTTAATGAGCATGGCATATAAGTGTGCAGCCCATTGTACTTTAATGTACATATCATTGTTTGAAGTACTATTTGGATTGACTATTTGATTTACATCAATGTATTTCACTGCTAACTGAGTTCCTTGATAATCTTGCTGTCTAATTCTCTGCAATACTATCATTTTAATATTACTTAATGTGCCACATGTCTACTACCTGTAGCTTATAGACTCTAACATGCTCTGTACTTGGTACTTGCTACAGTTTTGATTATAAATGCTAGTCTGCAGAATTTATGAGTTTTCCTTTTCTGAAATTAGTTAATCCTGCTGATATTGTTTGTGTATTTATATGTGCTACATGTTATCTGCAACTTGCACACTTTCCTGGCATTTATTTTCTAAGCCCTTAGTTCTTAAAAGCTTTTGTTCTCTTGCTCATTACTTGCCTATCTGCTTAATTTTATTAGTGTGTTGTGTGTTTCTTTTGCTGTACTGGTAGTGCTAGAAAGTATGTAGTATGACCCTAATTTTCCTTGTCTTGTGGTCATATTAGCAATACTTTATATAGTGCACTTGTGTCCTGTATAATCAACTTGTCGTCTTCTGTTTGCCTTGACATTATACGATGCCTATTTGGTTCTGATTATAATTGTGTGTATCTTCCTTAAGCTTGGTACTTTTAATTGTATAAACATGCACAATGCCCTGCTAGTAAGAGCTGTCTTGGGAGTCCTGCGAGCTCCCTTGAATCTGCATCACTGCTAGTCACGGCCACTTAGATTTAGGGATATACATGTTCTTAAATTAATCTGTTTTGACCTCTATATGCTATCTGGTCTTGCTGTCAAATTTGGTACTTATGCATTTTAAATGATAAGAGATTGAGCATATCATTAAATGAGGATCGTGTATGTTTGTACTTGCTATATGATAGACTTGCACCTGGAAAATAAATGATTTGTATTTCAAAAATCAATTTAATTTGATTATTTTAATTTATTTGGATAATAACTTAATTAATTATAATTAGTTGATTGATTTATTTTAATCAATTAATTTAATTAATTAAATATTATTTAAATATAATTAAAAATAATTGAATTCAATTAGTTTGAGAAATAAAAATAATTTATGTATTTGTAATTATTTAATAATCTCTTTAACCGTTTTAAACGAAACCAACTTATTTGAGACACTAAAAATAATCCGGAAATGATAAAAATAGTTTCAATTCCCTTACTTATTTACCAATCCGGATTAATATTTTATTAAATATTTAGGGATCTAATAATTATCCGGAATGGATAACAATGATTCACTTTGACTCAAATAATATATTAGAGTCTACTTTTATTTATTTCATTACTCTTTAATTTGTGAGTTTTATCTGTTATATAATTTGTATGCTTACTTGCCTGTTAATTGATACTACTTTATTAATTATTATTTGAGATTCGTTATTGTTAGACCGCATGGGTAGACACTAGAATCTAAATTAGATTATTTTATTTGTAGATCCGAGCGAGTTAGTAGCTAGAAGAGAAGTGTAGTCGACCCATTCCAGCTTAGGACAACTTCTATATCAGGCAAGTATTTCTTCTTTGATCCTCTTAAACACTTTTGTTTTACTGTTTTCAGTTATTCGTATCATGATAAATAGTTATTGTTCAGAACTATTTATGATTCCTGTTTTATTCTGTGCATCAGAGTTACTTGTTATTCGTACTCTGAATATTAAAAGTTGATTATAATAAACACGTCATATCTGGTGTTATCGTAGTAAATAATGGGGATATGACCTGTATTTAAAATTAAGCATACCTTTATTTATTTGGGGTTGCTCTATTGGATTGGACTTTAGCGTAAGAGGCCAGTAACAGACCCTGGTCCAGCAGTGTGATATAATTGGCGTAAGAGACTAGTAGTGGGACTAGTCCAGCATATTTAAGGGGATATGGTAACCATTCCATCCTCTTATAGGCTAACATTACTTGCCTATGGTACCTAACTGAAATCTAGATTATGTGGTGTGGCATAACTAGTCCTATTGCTTTTGAACCTGATCAGGGGGCAATAGTGGTGTGTGTTGACTATCCAATCCATAGTGCCAGTTTGGCTATTATATATTGATTTTGAGCAGTTGATTCATTTTGATGACATACTGCATTGTTTCAGTTTGAGATAAACTGTGATTTTTTTATTGTTCAGTTTTTAAAATAAACTGTTTTATATTCCGTTCTCTATACAGATCTCATATCTTGATTTAATTTCAATTGTTCATATACTTGCTGAGCATTTCTTTGGCTCACTCTTGCTTTTTATTAAATTCCGCCAGACAGTTAGTATGAGCAGTCACAGCCATTCACGCAGAGCTAGACGGAGAAGAGTTAGGGGACCGCTCGCTCATCGGGCATCCCAGGTAGTAGCTGTTTAGTTTGTCTGTAGATAGAAGTTGTAATAAAATAAATTTAGACTTAAAACATATCTAGACTTTTGGTTTGAGTTGGTAAGCTACTTGTGAGTTTGTAATAAAATATTTGGATTTACTTTGAGTTTCAGCTGCTTAATTTCATACTATAACCTGTTAGCGATCCTTAGTTGTTGGCGGGGTCAGTGCGCATCTGATTCATTATTTTATTATATTTTATTGTTAATTGGTTGGTGACCCCCAGATTTAGACCCCGAATTTGGAGGGCGTCACAGTTGGTATCAGAGCTACAGGTTGGTAGTCACTGAAATAAGCAGAGATATAGCCCATGAAAGATTTGATAGATCACATGAGATAAGTTGATAGTCATTTGAGATAAGTTTACATTTGATTTTAGTTTAAGCCTATGTTGTGAGTTGTGTTGTGATACCTATGTATGGTAGTGATGCCAATGTATGGTAAGGTTTGGTTTCTAGTAAAAGGTATGTCAGAATTTTGAGTGTACATAGCCAATATCTTTTCTAGTAGAATGTCCAGGGAGTAGGATGTTATAGACTAGTCGGATGAGCTGTTGTATTCCATGTAAAAATTTATATATATCGATGGCAATTTTATAGTGTAGGTCCGTGTTGTTATATTTGGACATGCTTTTCCTTTTGACATTCAAGTACATTAGTAGTTGTGCACCATGATTTGATAACATGAATGAGAACAAGGATTTTATTTAAAAAGGAAAACTCTTTTTCTTCGCAACATATGCTTTTCCGGATAAATGTTATATCAACATCATGTATAGCAACGTACTAAAGAACTTGTTTGTTTATTATCAGAGATATGGCTAATCCAAACGCGATTGAGAACGATTTGGGAAATCTGAATAACAATTAGAATCCAGTGGTGCAAGGAAATCCATTAGAGCCGGGAAACGTCAACGTGATGCAACAAATATTAGAGCTATTCCGTCAGCAAATGGATAATCTCACCCGCCAGCAGCAACGGCCGCCAGCACCACAGGCTGTGACGTTCAAGACATTTCAAGCTGTGAAACCTCCAGAGTTTTATGGGACAGCAGATCCCGTAGAGGCTAGAGCATGGCTAAAAGAGATAGAGAAAGCTTTTGCATTAGTGAAAGTCGAGGATAATCAAAAGACAGAATATGCTAGCTACTTTCTGAAGGGAGAAGCCAATTGTTGGTGGGAATCTAGGAAGTCTCTTGAGGGGACAGGAGTAACCACTTGGGAAAGGTTTAATGAACTGTTCTTGGAAAAGTATTTTCCACGTTACATGCAGAATCAAATGGAGATCAAATTCCTGGAGCTGAAACAGGAAGGAAATGTGGCGGATTACGAGACCAAGTTTACAGAATTGGCTAGGTTTGTGCCAGATTTTGTAGACACTGATGAGAAGAGGGCCAAAAGGTTCCAGCAAGGATTAAAGGCATGGGTCAGAAGTAGGGTGGCTGCTTTCGAGTTAACCACCTACACTGCGGTAGTACAGAAGGCAATGATCATTGAAGCTGAGAGTGACATGTCTCAGAAAGAGAAGGATGGAAAGAAGAGGAAGTTTGACAGTCGATCAGGGAATCAACAACAAAACCGATTTCAGAGCAATTTCAACAACCGACCAGGATTTCAGTTCAAAGGAAATGGTGGACCAGGGAATGGAGGTCATAATTTTGGCAATCAAGGGAATCGATTTCAGAATAATAACCAGCAACAAGTGAACCGATTCTTTAACAACAATCAGCAACAGGGAAATCGACCACCACCAGTATGTAAGATATGTGGGAAAAACCATGGTGGGGTGTGTAATCGACTTAATGCGGTGTGTTATAAATGCAAGCAGAAAGGACATTACGCTAATAAGTGTTCTTTACCATGGAATCCTGAGATGTTTTGTTATAAGTGTGGCAATAAAGGTCATGTATCCAAGGACTGCAAAGTCAACGTCAACAATGGGAATCATAATAAAGCTACAAGGTTCGGTAATGCAGGTCAGCCCAAGACCAATACTTTTAATATGAGCCTGTAGATATTCAACATGATTTATCTTATGTTGAAAAACTAGTTGAGATATTAGATTGTAAAGATAAGGTATTAAGCAATAGGACAATACCTTTAGTTAGGATATTGTGGAGAAATCCCTTGGTTGAGTAATCAACATGGAAGTTAGAAAGTGAAATGTTAGCTCAGTACCCGCACTTGTTTTCTTAAGTTGGATTCTGGGGACAGAATCCTTATAAGGGGGGAAGAATGTAACGACCGGGAAAATTACGTGTATTTCATAATATTTATATATCCTTTTAATATAATTTTTAGGGTGTCAGATTTTTTTTTTATTATTTTTTTATATATATGCATTTATTTATGTTAGGATTTCTAATAAATAGGAAAATTACTTGTTATGTGTTATATGATGTCTGTGTAGCATAAAATATTTTATTCTAGGTTACTGTAATTTTTGTTTCGTTAGAATAAATCTATTTCGTTTATGATTATCGGGCCCAGACCTTGTAGAGGACTAGAGACCTTGTTTTTGGTTCCTTTATTTTTATGGAACGATAAAATCCTTAAAATGAATTTATGTTATTATTTTTAGACCATTCATAATTTTTGGGAATTTTGACATATATATTGTATTTATTCGAAAATATATATTTTTATATTTTATTCCACAAAAATGATTTTTGGGCTTTTTATTTTAATTATGGAGTAAATTATCTTTTAATCAAATTAAAGCCCCAAAATTTTCCAAAAATATAAATAATTTCAAAAGTTTATTAAAAATCAGATTTTTACTAATTATAGTAAAAACAGGCAGCTGGGTTTGTTTGTATTGGGGAAGAACGCAGTGACCTTGGACTCCTGGATTCAATCATACATTTGGTAGTGATTTTGTTTACCGAATTTCAATTGTGGGTAACCAAAGCAAAGCTTGTGATACGTGCTATGTGATTATAACATCAATTGTACTGCAAAATCTCTTGAGTTTTAATTCGTTCATAACTGTTCTTGTTTCGATTTTATGGATTAGTATACGTTGATTATTTGTTGATTTGAGTTATATACATGAATAGGTCATAGTCTGGGGAGTCTGAACATGTTACCTGCATAATTTTAAGGCACGATTCGTGCTCGTCGGTTCTTCACCGGCTTTAATGGTTGACGGAGCTATTCCGATGTATACGATAGTTATCTGTTTATATGCTTTGCATATTTGAACTTCTGGTAACCTTAGCTAATTATTGTGATGATTTTGGTTGGGGTTGGATCGTGTTTTGGTTGCCGGAGTTCTGGGCAGCCAGAATTTTCTTTGTTTTGGCCGGGAATTTCACACTTAAGATTAGTTCTTGGTTTTGATTTCATGATTGTGTTGCTCTTGAGTCCAGCAACGTGTGGGCATCAATTTTTCTGTTATTTGAGTTGTAATTGTTTGGTCGTGTTCCTTGCGATGCCAGTAACATGTGTGGATAATCTATGTATCGGTTTGTGTTGGTTTTTGAGGCACTAAAGTTTTAAAATCTGGTTGCTGTATTTGGTTCTGGCGTCGTAGTTGAACTATACTCTAATCAAACAGTATGTAGAAATGATTTGTGTGTTTATATATACTTGTCCATAAATATTAAGTCTACTGATGTGCCTATTTGATCTAAAATGAGTTTCCTTCTACATTGTTTGATTTTGTCGTAAACTCAATATACCATAAGTAGCTCTGTTTTAAGATCTTATATCTGTTTAAATCTGTCAAAATTATGCCCATACTATCTATGCTAGTTGCATTTCTCTATCTGATTTTTACCATGCCTATACTATGTGATAATCTTACCTGCTATATGTTTGTTATTTGCACTATCAGATCTTCATGTATTATATATGTCCTATCTTGGTACAATCAATCCATGACATTATTCATATCTTACAACTGCCTACATATTGATCTGCAGTATCCTATTTTTATCCAAACTGCACCAAGCATGCTAACATATCTATCTGACCTATCTGAACTTATCATAACATGACTGCCTGCTACTATGAACTGATCAGAACCTTTGTGTTTAGGCATGTCATGATTTTAAGTATAAATAGTATTTGATACCTGAAATGATTAATATGGTTTCTAATGTCACTTGCTGAGTACATGCTAGTACATAGAATTGTGTCATCTGTCTGTATGTAATATGGAATCCTGGTTACTGAAATATAATTTTCATTAATTAATGAATCTTATAATTATTTTACAAACCTAATTTCCTTTCTTGCTATTTACAACACTTACAAGTGCAATATTTAACTTTCTAAATATATGTCCGATAAATGATGCACCACTAGCTCATTTGATTACTTTTGATATTAAATTGAGATTAGGTACAGAGTTTGCTGCACTTCTATGTGTTTCTTGAAATAAATTGATATTTACTTAAAGAAAGTGATAAGAGTGTCTGCAATTCATTTAATGAGCATGGCATATAAGTGTGCAGCCCATTGTACTTTAATGTACATATCATTGTTTGAAGTACTATTTGGATTGACTATTTGATTTACATCAATGTATTTCACTGCTAACTGAGTTCCTTGATAATCTTGCTGTCTAATTCTCTGCAATACTATCATTTTAATATTACTTAATGTGCCACATGTCTACTACCTGTAGCTTATAGACTCTAACATGCTCTGTACTTGGTACTTGCTACAGTTTTGATTATAAATGCTAGTCTGCAGAATTTATGAGTTTTCCTTTTCTGAAATTAGTTAATCCTGCTGATATTGTTTGTGTATTTATATGTGCTACATGTTATCTGCAACTTGCACACTTTCCTGGCATTTATTTTCTAAGCCCTTAGTTCTTAAAAGCTTTTGTTCTCTTGCTCATTACTTGCCTATCTGCTTAATTTTATTAGTGTGTTGTGTGTTTCTTTTGCTGTACTGGTAGTGCTAGAAAGTATGTAGTATGACCCTAATTTTCCTTGTCTTGTGGTCATATTAGCAATACTTTATATAGTGCACTTGTGTCCTGTATAATCAACTTGTCGTCTTCTGTTTGCCTTGACATTATACGATGCCTATTTGGTTCTGATTATAATTGTGTGTATCTTCCTTAAGCTTGGTACTTTTAATTGTATAAACATGCACAATGCCCTGCTAGTAAGAGCTGTCTTGGGAGTCCTGCGAGCTCCCTTGAATCTGCATCACTGCTAGTCACGGCCACTTAGATTTAGGGATATACATGTTCTTAAATTAATCTGTTTTGACCTCTATATGCTATCTGGTCTTGCTGTCAAATTTGGTACTTATGCATTTTAAATGATAAGAGATTGAGCATATCATTAAATGAGGATCGTGTATGTTTGTACTTGCTATATGATAGACTTGCACCTGGAAAATAAATGATTTGTATTTCAAAAATCAATTTAATTTGATTATTTTAATTTATTTGGATAATAACTTAATTAATTATAATTAGTTGATTGATTTATTTTAATCAATTAATTTAATTAATTAAATATTATTTAAATATAATTAAAAATAATTGAATTCAATTAGTTTGAGAAATAAAAATAATTTATGTATTTGTAATTATTTAATAATCTCTTTAACCGTTTT
The DNA here is from genome assembly GCA_028671895.1 of Oenanthe sinensis. NCBI lineage: Eukaryota > Viridiplantae > Streptophyta > Magnoliopsida > Apiales > Apiaceae > Oenanthe > Oenanthe sinensis. The sequence goes on from CM053812.1 coordinate 3,143,279, forward strand.
AAACGAAACCAACTTATTTGAGACACTAAAAATAATCCGGAAATGATAAAAATAGTTTCAATTCCCTTACTTATTTACCAATCCGGATTAATATTTTATTAAATATTTAGGGATCTAATAATTATCCGGAATGGATAACAATGATTCACTTTGACTCAAATAATATATTAGAGTCTACTTTTATTTATTTCATTACTCTTTAATTTGTGAGTTTTATCTGTTATATAATTTGTATGCTTACTTGCCTGTTAATTGATACTACTTTATTAATTATTATTTGAGATTCGTTATTGTTAGACCGCATGGGTAGACACTAGAATCTAAATTAGATTATTTTATTTGTAGATCCGAGCGAGTTAGTAGCTAGAAGAGAAGTGTAGTCGACCCATTCCAGCTTAGGACAACTTCTATATCAGGCAAGTATTTCTTCTTTGATCCTCTTAAACACTTTTGTTTTACTGTTTTCAGTTATTCGTATCATGATAAATAGTTATTGTTCAGAACTATTTATGATTCCTGTTTTATTCTGTGCATCAGAGTTACTTGTTATTCGTACTCTGAATATTAAAAGTTGATTATAATAAACACGTCATATCTGGTGTTATCGTAGTAAATAATGGGGATATGACCTGTATTTAAAATTAAGCATACCTTTATTTATTTGGGGTTGCTCTATTGGATTGGACTTTAGCGTAAGAGGCCAGTAACAGACCCTGGTCCAGCAGTGTGATATAATTGGCGTAAGAGACTAGTAGTGGGACTAGTCCAGCATATTTAAGGGGATATGGTAACCATTCCATCCTCTTATAGGCTAACATTACTTGCCTATGGTACCTAACTGAAATCTAGATTATGTGGTGTGGCATAACTAGTCCTATTGCTTTTGAACCTGATCAGGGGGCAATAGTGGTGTGTGTTGACTATCCAATCCATAGTGCCAGTTTGGCTATTATATATTGATTTTGAGCAGTTGATTCATTTTGATGACATACTGCATTGTTTCAGTTTGAGATAAACTGTGATTTTTTTATTGTTCAGTTTTTAAAATAAACTGTTTTATATTCCGTTCTCTATACAGATCTCATATCTTGATTTAATTTCAATTGTTCATATACTTGCTGAGCATTTCTTTGGCTCACTCTTGCTTTTTATTAAATTCCGCCAGACAGTTAGTATGAGCAGTCACAGCCATTCACGCAGAGCTAGACGGAGAAGAGTTAGGGGACCGCTCGCTCATCGGGCATCCCAGGTAGTAGCTGTTTAGTTTGTCTGTAGATAGAAGTTGTAATAAAATAAATTTAGACTTAAAACATATCTAGACTTTTGGTTTGAGTTGGTAAGCTACTTGTGAGTTTGTAATAAAATATTTGGATTTACTTTGAGTTTCAGCTGCTTAATTTCATACTATAACCTGTTAGCGATCCTTAGTTGTTGGCGGGGTCAGTGCGCATCTGATTCATTATTTTATTATATTTTATTGTTAATTGGTTGGTGACCCCCAGATTTAGACCCCGAATTTGGAGGGCGTCACATAAATGGTTGTGGTTGCCACATCTAAAACACTTCTTTTTAGGAGCATTATGATCCTTTTTATAATTATTTGCCTTGTTAATGTCTTCCTTGTCATTCCTATTTCTCCTAGTTTTGGTAGACTCTGATAAGTTCTCTAGCCTTTCTTTTAATTTAAACTTAGACAAGTACCCTATATTAATATTTTTCTTAGAGTTATTTGCTCCTATTTCATCTGTCTTTTTGTCAACAACAGGGGGACTATTGACAGATGAGTTTGTGATTTCAGTCTTTTCTTGAGGGATCACAAACTTAACAGGAACAAATGTACTTTTGTCTTTAGTTTTATTAACTTGGCTAGCTTCTTCATTGTTATCATTCTCAACAATAGGTCTTTTGTCTTGACTCTTGTCATAGCCTAAACCAGCAGTTTGGCACACATTTTGATTATTGAGAATTTCTTGAACTTTTCTACCAGAGTCTGTCCAGACTTTAAACTTAAGTCTCTCTTCTTCTAGTTCATTCTTAACATAGTCATAGGCTTTCAAAATTTCAGTGTAGTTATGACTATATTTCTCAGAATCCTTTTTGTATTGTTCCATTAATAATAACTCAGACTCTAAATGATTATTCCTTTTAGTTAAGGTTAAATTTTCTTCACTCAACCTTTCACTTTCACTAGTGAGAGACCTACATGTTGTCATTATTTTATTAACCTCACTTTGCACAATCTCTATGCCATCAGAGTCTAAATTAATTAAGGATTCAGGAGTAAAGATTGATACCTGAGTTTTAGAAGATGAGGGTTCTTTGGGAGATTGTGATTTTATTGAGGAGGATGCCATCAATGCTAGATTTTCATAATAAATTTCATCCTCTAAGCTTGAATCTGCCCAATCCTTTCCTGTTAATAAAAGTGCTTTTCCTTTTCCTTGACTTTTTGACTTTCTGCATTCACTGGCAAAGTGCCCCAATATTCCACAGTTGAAACATTTGACCTTTGCTTTGTCAAGTTTGATTATAGTACCCTTGCTCTTTTCATTCTTCTCATCTTCCTTCTTGAATGATGACCTTTTGCTAAATTTGCCAGTTCTTTTGTTAAATTTCATTCTTTTGAAAGTTTTGGCAAACATAGCCATTATTTGACTTAGATCAATCTCTTCATCAGAATCAGAGTCTGTGTCAGTAGACTCTGACTCCACAACAATTTTATCCTTCTTTCTTGAATCCTTGATTCTTGTTTCAGTGGGTTGTTCCTATTGTTCTTTTTCAGACTCCATTAAGAGTGCTACAGATTTTGTCTTCACATACTTCTTATTCTTTCTCTGTTGCATCTCTAAATCATATGTCTTGAGCCTGCCATACAATTCTTCTAGAGTTAGTTCATCCAAATCTCTAGCTTCCCTTATGGTTGTAGTCTTATTGTCCCACTCTTTAGGAAGTGCTCTCAGAAACTTGGGGTTGGTATCTTCAGAATCATAAACCTTACCAAGCATAGCCATCTCATTCAAGAGTTTAGTAAACCTTTCATACATCTCAGTAATAGATTCTCCAGATTTTGCTACAAAATACTCATACTCTTGAATTAGCAAAGACCTTGCATTTTTCTTGACATCTTTAGTTCCTTGACAGTGTACTTCAAGTTTTGTCCACATCTCCTTAGCAGTTTGACATGATATAACACAGTTTGTTAGAACAGAATCCAAACTGTTAAAGAGTATGTTTTTGACCTTTGCCTCCTTAAGAACATTCTTCTTTTCCTCTTTTGTCCATTCAGCCTTTGGTTTTTCAATGAAGTGTTCTTCAGTTACTTTTCCTTCTTCATTGATTTGAGGTACTAGCTTTAAGGGCACATAGGGTCCTTCATGAATTCTTTCAAGATAGTAAGGGTCTGTTGCTTCCAGATGGTGCAACATCTTAACCTTCCAGTGGGTAAACTCGTTTCTTTTGAGCATAGGAATCTTAGAATTGCCATCTTTGTTTCCAGACATCTTGGATCGATTTTAAACGTTAGGCTCTGATACCAATTGTTTTCCTAGTTGCACAAGTAGAAGAGGGGGTTGAATACTTGTGTTCCTTTTATGCCTGATTTAAAACCAACTCGATATGAATTAAGAACAAAGATCAAACACAAAGATATGAATAAGTACTGTTTGTATTATTCATGATTAAATACAAAGCTCTCCTAGGGTATACACAAACCCTAGCAGCTTCTCTGTGATTATCACAGCAACTCTCTCTATCTCTATGCTATCACAAAATTTCACTCAAACAATTATGCTTCGACTTACACACTTTTACAATTAGGTTACATGGTGTTTATATAGAGAGCTGCCTATCAACTAATAACAGAAAGATAAATTACAATAGGAATATAATTCCTAATTATTAGTTGACAGTTTCCTTCTGCAATTCTCTTTCCTTCCCATAACATATCTGCAATATATTTATCTTGATCTTCGAAGACTTTCCATTCCCGTGATCCTCTTCCAAATTTAACTTTAACTGTATAGACTCTGAAACCTTCAGACTCTGAAGATCTTCAGACTCTGATAAATGTAGACTCTGATAGATCATAGACTCTGATAGTCTATAGACTCCGATCACCTTCCAGACTCTGATCTTCATGCAGACTCTGGTTTCATTTTCTTTCAGAAATTCTTCTAAGTACAAATAACTTGAATGTTGACTATCTAGACTCTGATTATACATTTCAGAGACTAGAAAGACTTATTACAGATAAACTATGCTAGACCCTGTTCTAGTATTTTGTACATCATCAAATGAATATATTCCTAACAGGAAACTTGGATGACTTCATTGCTCAAACAAGAAAGGTGAATGAAGATGCACAAAAGGCTGCCAAAGAAAGCAATTCAGATGCTGAAGCCTTTCTATCAATTGATCTTGAAGCCCTTGAAGAAAAGAAAAAGGGCAAATCCATAATGATTGAAGAAGAAAAGAGAAAAAAAGATCCAGTTGGCCAGAAACTTCTTCAAGGAGCCATTTCATCAGGATTGTCAGATGCTGCAAGAAGAGAAAAGGAGAATGAAGAAATAGCAAGGCAAATGGAAATGGAATGGAACATTGAAGATCAATTAATGGAACAACCACTGAGAAAAAAGAGGAAAATAGTTATGGCTAAGAAAAGGTCAAGTTCTATTCAAGAGAGAGTGGTTCAGGAAAACCTCCAGGGTAAACAAGAAGAAATCAATGAGGAGGTTATAATTGAAGGATATGATATGAAAGGAATACCATTGATCAATGAAAAAGGGCTGATTTGAGTAAGGACACACCCTGCAACCTCTAACCAAGAAGAATCTACGAGGTTGGAATATGAAAATGGAGTGAAGATCACTTATTCATTGAAGGTGATAATGAAGCAAAGCTACAATGTTCTGAAGACCATCCTTCCTCTACTCAACAGAAATACAAACTCAACACAACAATTGCTCAGGAGATTTAATAATAAATTTCAAGGCTAAGGAGATCAAAGGCAAAGATGAACCTGATTCACCTCTTAAGTTATGGAAGTCTCAAGTCAAAAAGGTAGTGTTGGATCCAAAGTATGCAATGATTTTTACAGATGTGGAGGGCAAAACAAAGTTCTTTGATATCTGTAAATATCTGGACAAAATCACAGATGAAGAAATACATTACCTTATGAGGCAACTTGGGGAAACTGACAGCGATGAAGCAATTTTGAGGAGTTCTTTCATGAGGCAACTAAAAAAAAATGCTGAGAAGAGAAGGAAGAGAAGCTAATTGAATTATGAAGACGGTGAAGACAATGAAGCAGCTTACGGGAGTTATTCATCAAACTGGTACTTTCAAAGTCTCAAAGTGCTACTTAAATTTCTTGATTCTCTCTGAATGAAAATAATTAGGGGTTTTGTTATCATCAAGTAGATTTATGTCTGTTTATATGACAGACACAAATAGGGGGAGATTGTTAGGAATCTACATATATTTTGATGATAACATTAATCTTAGAATCAAAATTTTTTTTATTTAATGTAACTGATCAATTGATATGAAAGTTATAAATATCAATTGATCAGGAAACCAGTTATCAGTTGAAGTGTTTATATGAATCAACTGATAATTTGGACTGAAGCATAGGCATACTTAGTCTATTTCAATCGATAAGGTGTAAATCAATTGATATTACTCTCATCAATTGATGCAAGAATTGATTGATATAGATCATCAATTGATGTGTAAATTAAACTGTCAAATTGTAATTATGTGAAGACAGAAAATTGCACAAGTGAAGGATGATCGATTGATATTGAAGCATCGATGGATAGAAGATCAATCGAAGAAGTCAAGTCAAGTATTGAAGACCATCAACAGATGTGAAGACCCATCGATTGATATATCGATTGATAACGTCTATCAATCGATAAGTCATCATTTATCAATCGATGGTCATAAAGATCAATCGACGAAGATCGTTAGTTGATGGATTAAAGGATGGATCAATTGATATGCTTAACTGCAAATTATCAATTGATTGAGATAACATAGAAGGACTATCTGTTATAGATCTAGAAGATAAAAGTAAACCTATGGAAGACAGTCTATGATGACTGTGAAGACCAAATCAATAGCTGTCTTTCAAAGCTATTTTCTAGAAATGGAAAAAGAAAAAAGAAAGGTAGATAGAAACAATCCAAAAATAGGAATTGTAAAAACACACTTGTAATATATAAACAAGTGTGGTAGCATTGTTAGGAGAGTAGAAGTTAGACTATTTCTCTGAGAATCAACTGTTCAGCCTTAGAGCACTTTGTAAGAACAATTGGTTTATCTTCTAACTTTGTAAAAACGAAGCTATGTTATTTTAACCTAAAAACATTGAGCAAAAATATACACTGATGGAAAAACCAATACATCAGTAATTTTAAATCTCTTTGTTATATTTAATTTTCAGTTTTAACTTATTCGAACACATTCTCTCTAATTATCAAACATCAGTAACAAATATTAAAATAAGCAAAAGTTCTAATATTTGTATTCAACCTCCTTTTACAAATACTGGCATAGTTCTGGGAAATAACAGAAGAGTCTTCGGAGGAGGAGGAATCGTCTAAGTAGTTAAGATTTTATTTTTGTATTTATGTTGGCCCTAGTGGCTTGTATAAACATTTGGCCCTCAAGCTTTTATTTATGCAGTTGCGTTTTTCTACATTTTCATCCTTTACTTCTGCCTTTTTTTTTGTTTTTCGTGTTTAACTTGAACATAAACAACAAATACTCTTGAGGCTTGTAAAAGACTCAACGTAAATAACTAACACCATATGAGGAGAACGGAAAACATTCCTTAGAAACTACTAAGTTTTCAAACAAAATTTAGCACTAAAAACATGCCTTGCCTTCAAGGGTAAAAAATCGACACTTACACGCTTTTGAAAATCAAAATCAAAAATCAAAACATAATATATTCTTAAGTTGGCTGCATTCCAGCTATTTGGGATTTCAACCCCTTCAAGGGTTTTGAGCTTATATGCGCCTTTCCCTGTAACTTTCTTCACTTGGTATGGTCCTTCCCAATTTGGAGCTAGCTTGTCTTTGGGACCAGCTCTAGATGCCTCGATCTTTCACAGAACTAAGTCTCCTTCGCGGAAGAACATTTCCTTGACTCTAAGGTTGTAATAGAATGAAGCTTTCTTCTAGTTTTCTATAATCATAGCATTGGCTTTATCGCGTAGCTCATCTATCATATCTAGAGTTAATTTCATACCTTCCTCATTGGTGTCAATCTGAAACCCTTGCACTCTTGGTGACGTCTGAGTAATTTTGACGGGCATCACTGCCTCAGCCACGTAGGCTAGTTAAAAAGGTGTTGCCCCTGTTGAAGCCTTACAAGTAGTTCTGTAAGCCCATAAGATTAGGACTATCTCGTCAACCCAAGTTCCCTAAGAGCGCTCAATCCTCTTTTTAAGTCTATCTAGGATAATTCTGCTGGCAACCTCAACTTGCCTATTTGACTATGGGTGTGCTACCGAAGTGAAGCGCAGTTCAATGTTATAGTTTCCACAGTACTCTATGAAGTCTCTTTTGTTAAACTGAGTTCTGTTGTCCATCACTAGTATTTGGGGTAACCCACACCTGTATATACCATTCTCCCAGAAGAATTGAGTCACATTCTTAGTGTCAATCTTGGCCAAGGTTTTGGCTTCTATCCATTTAATGAAGTAGTCGATGGCGATAATGAGAAACTTTCTCTATGCACTGGCCATAGTAAATGGACTTAGATATCCATTCCCCACATGGAAAAGGGGAGTGGAGAGTTGATGGATGTCAGCATCTCAGGGGGCTGCCTAACGATGGGTGTAAACCTTTGACAGCGATCACATTTCTTAACATAAGCTTTAGCATCTCAGGCCAATAAAATCCCAGTCTCACGACTTTATGAGCAAGAGCCCTGCTTCTAAGGTGCTAGCCACATATACCTTCATGAACTTCCTTCAGGGCAGCTTCAGCCTCATGGGGTCTCAGACACTTGAAGTAAGGTATCACGTATGATTTCTTATAAAGTATTCCTTCTATGAGGGCATACTTCAAGGCCCTCACTGATATCTTGCGTGCCTCCACGGGGTCGGTTGGTGTTTTTCCTATTTTCAAGTAGAGCTTGATGTGATTCATCCAACATGCTTCCAGCCCAATCGGGGCTACTAATTTAGCATCAATGATTGAGGTCTTTAAGACTTGGAAATAAACACTGCCAGAGTAACTCTCAATCTCTGATGATGCAAATTTAGACAAGGCATTAGCCTTCACATTCCCCTCTCTCGGGATATATTCAAAGTGGCATTCCTTAAACTGCATGGCTAGAGCTTTAACAATTCTCAAATATTTTGCCATGGTCTCTTCACGAGCCTCAAACTCCCCATTTACTTGAGAGATTACTAGCCTTGAATCACCACATATCTTCAAGTTCTTCACCATCAGGGTTCTGGCCAGGCCATGCCCAGCTATTAAACTTCGTATTCTGCCTCGTTTGTAATTGGAAAATCCAACTTGATTGCATATTTGATGACAAACCCATCCGGGCTTTGCAAAACCAGGCCATTTCCGCTAGTATTCGTTTTTGATGCTCCGTCAAAAAAGAGTACCCAGTATTCTTTGAGTTCTTCCTCTTTTTCCTTCTTCTCTCCAATTTATTTACCCTCTTCTTGCCTCCCGACTTCTTGGTTAAGAGTGGTACATTCAACCATGAAGTCACTGGAGCTTGAGCCTTGATGGTCGTTCTTGGCTTGTATCTGACTTCGAACTCTCCAAGCTCAATATCCCATTTGATTATCCTTTCACTGGCCTTGGGGCTGTGCAGTATGTTTCTCAGGGGCTAGTCTGTCAAGAATTCAATATCATGCGCCTGGAAGTACGGGCGAAGCTTTCTCGAAGCCATTATCAATGCCAAGGCAAACTTCTCTACCATTGAGTAGTTCAGCTCTTCCCCATGCAGAGTCTTGCTAACATAATAAATGGGCTTCTGAACCTTAGTTTCCTCTTTCACAAGAAAATCACTCAGGGTTGAGCTAGAGACAACAAGGTACATGTATAGTACTTCTTTAGGTTTTGGTTTGGAAAGCAAGGGTGGCTCAACCATATATTTCTTCAGATCTTCAAAAGCTACTTGACTCTCGTCATTCCATTCAAAGTTCTTGACCTTCTTGAGGGCCTTAAAGAATGGTAGACACTTTTCTCCAGACTTGGATATAAAGCGCCCAGGGCGGTTATCCTTCCAGTGAGCTTTTGGACATATTTTACTGTCTTGGGGGGCTCCATGTCCAAGATTTCTTGAATCTTATCGGGATTGGCCTCAATGCCTCTTTTGGAAACCATCAGGCCTAGAAATTTTCCTGATCCTAAACCAAAGGCACACTTGGTCAGGTTCAACATCATCTTTTGGGTTCTCAGAACATTAAATGCCTTCTTCAGGTGCTCAAGATGACCGGCCTTGTCTAGGCTTTTGACTAACATGTTATCAACGTAGACTTCCATGGTCTTACCGATGAGGTGCTTGAAAATTTTGTTCACAAGGCTTTGATACGTGGCTCCTGCATTCTTAAGCCCAAAATCCATAACCAGATAACAAAAAACACCAAAGTCAGTGATGAACGATACCTTAGGGATGTCATCGGAGTGCATTTTGTTCTGGTTGTAGCCACTAAAGCCATCCATGAAGCTAAGCATCTCATGCCCAGCTGTGACATCTATCAACGTGTCTATCCTTGGCAAGGGGAAACAGTCCTTAGGACATGCATCATTCAAATCTGTGAAGTCCACGCACATTCTCCACTTTCCATTGCTCTTTCTGACCATCACAGGGTTAGCCAGCCACTCAGGAAATTGAATTTCTTCGATAAATCCGGCTTCCAACAACTTCTCTAATTGTTGCTTAATGGTCTCTTTCCTTTCAGGAGCAAAACTTCTTTTCTTCTGTTTGACTATTGTCCTTCTAGGATTCATAATCAAATGATGCGTTATGAGCTTGGGGTCTATCCCTGGCATGTCGGCTGCTGTCCAAGCAAAGACATCCCTATTATCTTGTAAGAATTGAACCAGCTGTTGTTTCAGGTCCTTGGGGAGCGAAGTCCCCACATATGTCACCTTCTCATGAAATAGAGGACCTAGAGGAGCAGGCTCCAAGTCCTATGCGGGCTAACCCCTTCTTTCTTCTCGATCCCTGACATTCATGTCTTCGATAGGGAGAATCTGCCCCCAGTGCCATTAGGCTTCAAGGCGACCACATAACAACTCTTGACCATTTTTTGATCTCCTCTCTATTCTCCCACTCCGTTTCTAGTCGGAAATCTGAGCTTCAGATGGTACGTAGAGGCTATCGCCTTAAATGCATGCAGCCCAGTCCTCCCAAGGATTGCATTGTAGGTAGTGCTTGCTTTGATAACTAGGAAATTCAGCATTTAAGTGGACTGCCGAGGTTCTTCACCCATAGTCATGGGCAACTGTATAATTCCCTCAATCCGAGATTCCACTCCATTGAAACCATAGATAGGCATGTTGGAAGGGGTCAGTTGCAAATCGTTATATCCCATTTTCACAAAAGCATCATAAAATTGGATGTCTATAGACGACCCATTGTCTACTAAGTTTTTTTCACAGGAGAGTTTCCTATGACGGGGGTAATTATCAAGGGATCATTGTGGGGAAACCTAACCCCTTCCAGGTCAGAATCATCAAACGACAAAGAGACCTCAATCCTTGCTCTCTTAGGAGGTTCTCCTACAATGCTCATTACCTCACGGGCATATGCCTTCCTAGAATTTCGGGAGTTACCTGCATCAGTTGGTTCCCCTGAAATCACATTGATCACGGGCCCTTAGGGTTGATTATTTCTTTCTTTGGGGTCTGAGTCCCTCCGTTTGTCATTATAACCTCTGTCATGTCTAGCACCCTCCTTAGTGTATTTTTTTAACTTTCCTCTTCTAATCAGAAACTTGATCTCGTCTTTTAACTGATGGCAATCATCAGTGTCGTGTCCCACATCCCTATAGAACTAGAAGTACACGTTCTTATTTCTCTTTTCAGGATTAGTCCTTAGTGGCTTCAGCCATCGAAGGTCTTTTCCCTTCTCAATATCCATCACTATTTGGCTACAGGCGGTGTTTAGCCTAGCATACTCGGTGAACTTGGATCCTCCTTTCTTTTGGACTCATTCTCATCATTCTTTGCATACTTGGTATCGACAGTATACTCAGTATCGCTAGCTCGCTTCTTAGAGTAGGTGCTCGAGGCTTGTGCCTTGATATACTTTCCATCTTTCACCTGGAGGTCATTCATTCTCTCAAGGGCCCTCTTGGCTAATGACCTCCTAAAATTTTCGACAGAAGTCCCTTGCTATAAGGCTATCATAGCTACCTTCTGATCTAGATCGGGGGCCTTCAAGTCTTCCTTCGTAAATCTGTTCATATAGTCCCTCAATGACTCATTTTCCCCTGATGCATGTTCATTAGTGAAACTGAGCTCTTCTCATGAGTATTACTACTGATGAACTGACCAATGAAGGCCCTGCTTAGATCCTTGAATGACCCAACCGAGTTAGGTGGTAGATGACTGAACCACCTTTGAGCCATACCACTCAGGGTCTGGGGGAACACCCTACACTTAACGGCGTCGTTGACAGGATGTAGCAGCAGTGCATTAGAGAACATGATAACATGATTTGAGGGGTCTCCCATTCCATCATAGGCCTTGATCGTAGACATCTTGAACTTTCTTGATATTCTCTCATTCATGATATCCTCTGTGAAGGGGGAGTGCGATCATCAGGATATCCAAGTGGCAATAAGTCTTGGGGGTCAAACTTAATATGACTTGTCCTTGTTTGCTTCCTGGTTGGGGGCTCATCAAAATCTATCACAAGCGAGTTTCTTATCAACCCTCTAGCTCCCTCAACTTTGGCGCGCTGTCGCCTCTCTAGTGCCCTTTCCAGGTCTTTCCTCAGTCACTAGACATCGGCTTCATGAGCACATATCCTTTCTTGAAGGTCTAGGGAGTCATTATCTTGAGGCCCTCGGGGCTGGGTACTCCCCCTTCCAAGGGGCTCCTTACCGGGTCGCGTCCTTCGTGGGTAATATCCTCGTCAGATGATTCATCATCATCGGTAGAGTAAGGTCCTGAGAAGCTCCGACTCCTTCGTCGCGAAGCGTAGTGGGGCAACAGCCCTTACTCATAAGAGGGCTCGTAGTTTCTCAGGAGCCCGTAGCGAGGGTCGGGCGTCACAGTAGATGAGACCTGTAAGGTAGGATGAGCGATAAAATTTGTATCAAGGGGTGGAATTACCTGGAGTGGAGGAACTGAGGCATGAATAAACACATCGGGGTTGGAAGGATGAACAACGATGCTAAGGGGTCCGGTACGCCGGGTACTTGCTTCAAGGCCTCCAAAGGAGGTGATTAGAACATGTAATAATCCGTATTTTTGACACTTGATATTATTAAGAATTTTGGATAAAATTTTTCATTTTATGAATAAACGATTTTATGGATTTATTTTTTTCATAAGGTACTTGAGATATGAGGCCGTAATATTAATATACGGAGTATTCGAAAATATGTGTATCGGTATTTAGGGTAGCATACGTAATAAATATAGGACTTATAATTAGTTTTAGTCCAACAAATTAAATTTGGAATCCGGGTGAAAGTCGTAATAGACTTTGAGAGACGGTGTATGTGAATAGTGTTTATCCGGAGAATTGTTTCGTAAATTCTCGAAACAACTAAAGGGTACTAATTTAATAATGATGATTCATAAGAGAATTATAAAATGAGAATTTAATATTTTAAAACTTAAGTTTGTTGGATAAATAAAGTACGAGAACGAGAGATTAAAACGTTGTCGAGAAATTACGCGACTACCGCACAAACCTTATTAAATATCAAGTTTCCACAACACACTTCCCAAAAATAAGAAAAAAAATCAGTTTTCCCCCATTTTCTTGAAGAAAACCGAAGTGAAGGGGGAAAGAAGAAGAAGGAAGAAGATGGAGTGCTTTCTTTCTCATTTCTCCACCAATTCTTGCGCTTAATAGCTTAAATAGATGGTAGTAAACTCATCTTGCTTAATCTTGAATCTTACATCATTCCATCCATGAAATCTCTAGTTATGATCCAAAGTGAACATAAATACTGATTCCGAAAATAAAAATTTATTTTCTTTGATTCTTGGGTTCCTATGGCTTGGTGGATGATTGTTATAGCTTATACATGTTATGGGTAAGGTTGTTTAAGCATGGGTAGTCCTAGAAACACTTGTGTCTTCATTTGATTTTGAACTACTTTTTATAAGATTGACTCATTTTGTTGGCTTGAGGTTGGAGTATGTTGATTGTTGATGTTGAATGAGGAGTTTGGGATTGCTTGTTGGTTGAATTGAAGTAGAATAGAAATGGAAAACGATGAGTTTACAAACGTTACCATGCCAAATTTTCTGCAGAAACTGTCCAGAATATTCTGGGAAAATTTGTTCACTATTCTTGGCTTATGGCTGATATGGTTAGATAGTAGATAGTCTCTAGATCGTTTACGCGCTAATTTTGCGTCATTCGTAATTACGAGTCAAAAGTTATGGCCGATTTAGTAACGTGGCGCAGAAATCGGAAATTCTGTTTTCGCCAACTTTGAGGCTATGATTGGACTAGCTACGGAGCTTAATAAAATCTGAAACTTTTATTTAAAATACTATAGTCATCTGAAATTATCTAGAAAAAGAATTCGGATTAAAAGGAGTAAAATCCAATTTTTTAAAATTGTTAGAGTCAAGAATGTGGAAGTAAGAAATCTAAGGAGCAAGCTTTTCATGAGCCTACGTTTGAGGCAGTTTCTGACTTGGCTAGATTTCTTGGTTGGCTTTGAAACTTTTATGGAAGATTTGTTGACAGTCATAGAAAACCTCAGAAAAGAAATCGTGTCAAAATGATTAATTTCCAATTTATTAAAAATTCTAGAAAACAGGGTGTTAAGTGAAATGAACATAAGAAAAAAGTTAAACAACCATTTTGGGAGTCGAATTCGAGCAAGTTAGAGGACTTGTCACGAGTCGGTCAAGTAACGAAAGGTTTTAAAGAACATCATGAATATACGTAGGTTCAAAGAACTTGATTAAAAATCATTGACAAGATAGTTTTACGAGTAGCTAAATTAGGCCCGATGAGATGAAATGTCAGATAAAATAAGTTTTAATAAAACTACCTAGTACAAATTTTATTGGCCATATTTGGACTTGACATATGTTTGTGGATTGTTGTGAATATTTTGGGATTGTAATTGAGCTGTTTTTATACTGGGCATAGTCCAATTTACGAATAGGTCATGCCCAAATTTTCTGTAGAAAATACTTTCACTTAAGTTTAATAAACATTAGAATTAGGAAGACGTGTAAATGAAATGTTTCAGGGTAAAATAGAGAAGCATGACTTAAAGGATATAGTCATCTATATATGAATTAATATTGAGGATTTAGAGGGATTAATGCATAATAAATGTACATACATGATGACTTAAGAGATATGAAAGTATTCAATGTGATACTATTGAAGCATAGTTGTAATAAGAAGTTGTGAGTTTCCCAAAGGGGGATTTGTTCGTTTGGTTTGATTTTGGGTTTAATAAATAATGTATATTTGAGTTGTGTTTGCTTGGGATATGAGACCAAGTTGATATATATCTTGTTATGTTAGAACATAATCAAGTTGGAGTAATGAGACATCATGTGACGAGAGAAGATATAGACCTACTATGATTGAAGAAGAATTAATTAGAATTTCTGCTTCATTGCTAAGGACCAAAGGCAAGTTTTCGAACCTTTTTACATTTTGGCGAATACTACTTCATAAAATGGTTCTGTTGTGTTTGGGAATATATTTTCTTACAAACATACATATATGTCTGTACTGCTCACTATTCATTACTTTGTGATTACTTGTGATTACTTATCAACTCTGAATCTTATAAAGTTAGAGTGTGTATAAGTAGAGAATGAGAAGTGTTCTAAGAGTTGTGTTTCCGAGTTTGTGTTAGAAGTTTTGACCGGGAGTTAGTGTGTGAGTTTCTGACAGTTTGTCAACAGAGTCTCGATGACTTATCTTTGAGAAATTATTTAGAGTTATTCAAAGTGGGTCTAAAATCTTCTGAAAATGATTTAGCTATCCAACAATCATTCTGAGAACTTTGGTGATTTTAAAACAACTCCCTGGTCGTGTGATTTTGAAAACTTCTTGTGTGAGAAATATTTGAGAAAAAAGAGATTATTTGACTATAAGTCAACATGTGCATATAAGATTACTTCCTCATAATTCTGGGAGTTAATCAATCATCTGGTGTTGAAATATGAGAAGAGAATGAGATGTGCTTTTGGACTGAATTCAATTTCCTTCCAAACAAATTATTCAATTGGACTGGAATACTAGAAAAAGTTGTTGGGTCCCGGAGATCGTAGAGGGGGGATGAATACGATTCCCAAATTAAAATTATGACTTTTAATTATTTTTGGGACAACATAAAGATTACTTTGGTTCAAACCCAGGTACTGTTCATCATCTTCTTCAACCTCAAGAACACCATTAAAATAACCAAGATAATGAACGGTAAATCATCCAAAACACACAACACAACAAGATCCAAGAATATAACTTTATATTCATTGAAGTGGGGTAGATGCTACAAACAAGTTCAAGAACATAAGCTCAAGAACACAACAAAGAAGTGATTTTTGTCTCCTCTAAAACTATTACATTTTGTAGATCTAGGAGACAAAAATCAACCCTATCTTCTATACAAGATTTAGCAAGTGTTTACAATAGAAAGATAGAGGAGTGGTATGATAAAGAAAATCATGGCCCCAAAATATTAAAGTATTAGTTCGGCCATGGGGGAGAGAATAATTTTTCTCTCTCTCCCCTTTTCTTTCTCATCCGAATTCTTTTCTTAAGATAAAGACTTGGATTCTTTTTGTATATAGAAAAGGGGTTGCTTTTTGCTTTTCCACCTTTTACTCTTGTCCACTCAAATCTTATCTTCAAAGTCATGTGCCAAGCATGCATTTGGAAATATTTAATGTAAAAGTAATATTTAAATAAATATATATAATATAAATAAAGAGTGTCTTTATTTATAAAATATATAAATAATTAAATAAATACTTTATTTAATTAAATTAAATATTTCCATTCCACTCTTCAATTTGTGTAGACTTCCTTATCCAAATACTCGGCCCCGTATACGTGACTCCACCACGTCCAAGTATTTGGCCTTCTAATCTGTGAAGCTTTAGTAAGATCCAATCAGGTTGTGCCGACTGTCCCTTATCCATTAGGTTGGCATTTCTCCAACACTGATTTACCACCTTTGTTGATCCTCCACTTGACTCAAGAAAACCAACAACTTTAGAATGATTAAAACCATATTAACCGACGAGAACTTGCCTCCAATGTCCTGACACTTGATGCAACGGTCTGGTTCATAAGTGACTAGTCTTGATAGGGGCTCTTGATTCCGAACATGATTCCACATTCTTCTTTGCAAACCTTACTTGTAGCTTTGATTGTAATGCACTAAGATCTTCATAGACTAAGACAATCTTCTGTAGCTTCCACATCCTTGAATAGATGTCAATATCTTTTATTCTCCACTGAGGCCTGAACATGTTAATGAACTTCTTCCAGTGAGCTTCAAGTCTGTAGATGATCCTTTGATACTTTGTCTTAACTGAACTCTGTGATCCAAGATTTCTGTGCACCTGCATATTATTACATGTCCTGTTCTATTGTTGAGTTATCATCAACCATTACATAGAGATTACATTTAGCATTCCTAGTACACATGAAAGTGCAGTGAGTTACTTCCCTTCACTCCTATCTCCCCTTTCAATCTCCCCCTATTTGGTTGATATGGAATAGCAATCAAATACTATTTCCATTTACAATTTCCCCCAAAAGCAATTAAATAAAATTAGCTACTAGAGGATAACTCAACTAATATACAAGAAACAATTAAAGTATTGGACATGAAAATAATATACAAAAGGTTCTGGAAAGATATAATCAGTTAAATCCAGATTTCCTGAGTTGCTGAAAATGAATGATGAATTTCTGAATTTCATTTTCCTTTAGCTTCCTCCACTTCAATGTTGTTCAAAGATGGGGTTCTTTCAATAAAGAAACAAATCATTAGTAAAGACTTCTGAACAATCATTCTTGTTCATCTTGCAATTCAAACTAGAACATACAACTCTCTATGTTCCCCATAAGAGGTCAACTCATACTCCCCTTAAGGTTGTTCTCTCTTGGAATGAAAGTCACTTCATCTTTTTCTTTAGGATGTTCTATTTCCAGGAAACATATTTTTCTTTCTTCCCTGCACTACTCCACTGACTTCATCTATCACTGAAACAAGAAATAGAACACACTTGGACACTTGTCAAATGCCCCTTGAAAATCTCTTTCGCATTCTTCTTTACCCAGAAAACTTCTACTTAGCAAAAACTCCCCCTGAGTTGATACTCTTCAAAGAAATCTTCATTTTCATTCACTGATCGTGCTAGAAAGAATTCTTCTGCCGAACCTCTCATAAGAATGTTTCAAGGACAGATCTTCAAACTAATAGAGCAAAATCCCTTAGATATCTTTTCAGAATAAGATATAGCATTGCAAACCAAGATGTTAAGATTCTCCATAACTTCTCCCCCTTAGTACGACAAGTAACTTCTTCCCATTTGACAAAAAATAACTTCTCCACTTCAGACGGAAAATCAGTTAAATCTACAATACCTTTAGGAATTAGGCTCCAACCAATTACTAAGAAACTCCCCCTTAGTAATTTCTCCCTTGCATCACTAAGGTTTCAATTTTATCTAATTCTCCCCCTTAGTTCATGCAAGCTCCAATCCACCCTTGTGTCTTTAGATATCCTCTAAGTAACCTCCACAAGATAGGATTGACAGATCTCATTTCTTGTATCACCAAGAGATCTCGTTTCTTGTATCACCAAATTCTCCCCCTTAGTTGAGAATATCCTTTAAAACAATAAAAGTATCATCTACATCCAATCGAAAAAGAAACTCTCCTCCAATTGAATATAAAATCCTCCTTAGGCCTAAAAATTAATGTCTCCCCCTTTGAGATTGAGAACAACATAAATTAATAGACCCAAAGGTAATAGTTTGGACATTCCCACTAAGCTTCAGCTAGACTCTTCTTCAGCTTGTCTTCCAGAAAAGAATCTCTTCAACATTTCAGAGCTAGAAAATTCAGTAACAGGATTCAAGCATAGTAGCAAGGTTAGTGTTTGGTATATGGTTTCCTCACTTCTACTACGTTCTGTTGGTGTTTACACTTTCAAGCGTAAGTGTTCCACTCATTTCTCTCCCTATTTCTCTCACTCAAGTGTATCACTCCCTCACTTCACTCAAGTGTTTCTCTCCCGTACTTGCACTCATTCCATTTATAGCAATTTGTACCGGCAAGTAAATCCATGCTAGTCTCACCAAGATATTATGGATCGTTGACTGTAGCATGTTGTCGATCACTAAAGATCTAGGTTCTGAGATGGAATCTCAGACAGGGTTTCAGTTAGGCCGTCACCCAACTCACCATGAGCAAATCCATGCACACGTGGCTCGTCGTCGGGGAATAACCCTTCTGAAATTGGAATTTCCTCTATTCTAGGAGTGACTGAAATCCCAACACCCTGATCCTCAAAAGACTCATCAAATTGGTAAACCAACTGAATCATAGTCTACGAGTTGTTGCTCAGCTACTTTCAGCATCAACAATCTCCCCATATGCAAATCCATGCACTGGATCGTTGAATGTGGTATGCGTACTAGCAGCTATCTAAGCATCAACCGACTCCCCATATGCAAATCCATGCATTGGATCGTTGACGGTGATATGCCTTTAAGTTTTGAGCGATCCATGTATTCCAGAATTTGAATTCCTGGGAGAGTAGACGTGTACAAACATCTCTCTCAATCACCTGTGAAGATGAATTAACTCACTATTTTCAGTCATGGAAAACTGTTAGTGATTGCCTCTCAACATCAACAGATTGCTCTGTGGATGTGAAATCCCGTTAGGGAACTAGGACTGTTCCTCCTAGGAAGGTTGACAAGGATTCTAATAAATGTCAAGAAATCCAAGTTTCCCTCAAACGCCTGTGAAGGTGGCTCAACAACTTCATTCACCATGAATGGTAAACACAGAAGTTTAGGGGTTTTACCTATACCTCACAATGTGCACTTCTTGCAATGTGTCCACACAATTGTTAGTCCCAAGAGAGGCTAGAGAACTGTTAGGTCCTATAACATCCCTTAGAAGCAAAAACTTTAGGATTACCATCAGCGTGAATGCTTTTGGTGTGCTTGACTCATTACAAGGTGCTCTGGCTGACGAGCGAATTTTCAATGAAATCACCCTGTTGAGAGAGTTCATTCAGAAACGGTTGAATTGCCGTTTCAGCTCTGCATCCTTTTGAGAGAATACAGATGAGCTACAGTTACCTCAATTTGTATACTTCTTTTCTTCTCTGGAGGTAGAGCTGTGGGAGCACTTCCGACTTCATCCTTATTTGCTGCATCAAGTGCAGTTTCTCCCATATCAACCTCTAACTAACATAAGTTCCTTATATCACCAAGGGTTGAAAGTTTGAATTAGAATGATAGTGTTTGGTACTAAGGCCTTGGTTAGAAATTGATGGATTATTCAACTTCTTGACCTTCCCCTATAGCCACTTAGGCCAAGCCATTACGGCTAAATAGATAGAGTTGATCAGAGCTATATAAAATTTAGTAGAGTATGATTAAACTTATTCTCTATTCCTTCTCAGAAATATAGCATCGGAGCAATGTGTCCTCAAGAAACAATGCACCAGAGCTAAAATGTGGGAATTAATAAAGAATAGGTAAAAGAATATTAAGCCAAATTTCATAAACTCACAACTTTGAAAAAAAGTTTAACAGATTAAGAAAAGTGTTCTTTTGAATTTCTCTTAGACAAATATCCAATTGAAATTCAACTCTTTTAACAAAAACATTTTGATTAATAACTCAAATCTATTTCATCTTGCTCACTGTATGTTTTCAGAAATTGTTTTGCAATTCATTCTTATCGGATATTATCTCCGACTTAAAACATAAATCATTTTTAAAAAATCGAATGAATGCTTTAGTCATACAGTCCAAGGCACTAATCCCAAAGCAAACAACCATTGTTTTAATACTACAGGTCAATGTGAAACATACATTAACAAGAGTTTTGAAAAACGTTTTACCAATGGTTGATACTTTAAGATCAAAACAATTTACTCAAATAAAATAGCCTGATACCATGCAACTTAAGTTACAAGTTATCAAGTAACTTTATTTAAACAAATCGTGGAGAGAAAACAGTTTTCATTACAAAACATTTAGAGAGAGAGTGAAAGGCATATGACTAGGCCTATTTGTAATAATTAGATGTCAACTCAACTCTAGCTAATAAAGAGAAGTAAATAATAAGCACTAAACAGGAATCAAGACGAAGACAGTCAACTAATCACAAAGGATCTGAGTATCGGAAGAATTTTTATGGGATTGCTGCTCAACACTGGAAGAAGTTCATTTATATGTTCAAGCGTCAGTGAAAACAATAAAGTGGTAGTGGTTCTATAATAAACAGAAGATATAGAAGATTTCAAGTGGTTACTTCAAGTAGATTCCAGAAGAAGAATGCAAACAGTGAAGAAGAAATTATGACAGAAGGCCTCTAGATAAATATTATTTAAATGGAGAATATTTATTTAGTATGACACATATGAACCAGATAGTACATTTGTGTGTCAACTAAAATAATATTTATTTCTTCATTTAATTCAAGAGGTTTCAAGATAAAAGAAGACAAAGAAAAGACGGGAAGATCTCAAGACCGACAGCACGGCTAATGCAAGTAAAGATAGTATTTTAATTCTACTTTCAAATGTTAATTAATTATTTAATTTATCTAATTAAATTAATTCAAGTTGAATTTAATTCAATTTATAAATTACCTAGTTAAATTAAGTAGAATTAATTTACTATAAAAGAAATGGTTTAATATGACTTATATATATTTATATAAACTGTTAGTATGACTTATCAATAAGTCATACCGAGTTTCATATAAATATATATATATATATATAAGTCATACCGAAGACAGTCAAATATGTCATACCGAGCAGAATGAAGAAAAGGTCATACAGGAATATGTCATACCGAGTTTTCTTTTAGAAAAGGTCATGCTGAGTTGATTTTGTTTAATTAAAATAAGTCATACCGATTTATTTAATTAAATAAAATCCGGATATGACTTTCAAAAGGTCATACCGAACTTTTGATAAGTCATACCGAGTTTTAATAAGTCATACCGATCGAAAATATGTCATGCCCAGTCTTTTATAAGTCATACAAGTGTTAAAATAAGTCATACAGACTTATTTTCTTGAAATTAAGTCATACTGAAAAAGGTCATAGCAGCCTTTTTCAAATCTCTATAAATATGATATGCTTGCTTCATTTGTTAGTGTTAAATTGTTAAGAGTTAGAAAAATCAGATCAAATTCAGTAATTTATCTGCATTGTAATATTCACATATTTCTGTGCTGAGTTTGAATATAATTGATTAAACACGAACACTTCATGTCGAATTCGTTTTAGATTAATATATCAGTTATAAAATCTAATCTTCTTATTAATTGTGTAATACTGATCAAGTTAAAATTATATCTTTCACTTGAACAGTATTTCATTATAATTAATATTTCGCGAGTAATTAAAATAATAATTTTAATCCAATTATTCAGCGATTAATTTTCAGATATTGTATTCAACCCCCCCTTCTACAATATCAGGGACCAACAATTGGTATCAGAGCTGGTTGATATAGTTTATATCATATCCAAATCAAATTCCGCGAACTCATACAGATCACAAAAATTATTTTAAATTCGAAATAATTTTTTATTCGAAATAATTTTTTTTCTGAAAAATTATTTTTGATCAAAAATTATTTTAAGTCAAAAATTAAAATATTTTTTGAAACACTTAATTTTTAATCTTATTAAAGATGAGTACCCAGAAAGTGACTAGCATTAAAATTCCACAATTTAACAGAGAACATTACAACTTGTGGAAACACAAAATGCTACTGTTTATCGGGATTGCAAATCCCAAGTATGCATTAGTCATGGCCAAAGGTGTTGAACCCCCTATATCAGTTATTCTCGAACACACGGTTGATGGGGTTGTAATTCCCCACAGACAGTTTCCAAAAAGTCCGGCAGACTATACAGATGAGGAAACAGAAGCTGTGTCCCTTGATAATAACCTGAAGCTTATATTAATTGAATCCCTAGACTACATCATGTACAACCAAGTAGTAAATTGCAAGAATGCAAAACAGATCTGGGAAACAATTGAAATTATCAATGAGGGAACTGAAGAAGTTAAGGAGAATAGACTGGAGATCCTGACCACCCAATATGAGCAGTTTTGATCCAACCCTGGTGAGGGTATCTCTGAGGTGTTTCAGAGACTAAACAAATTGATAAACGAGCTCAACATGAATGGAAAGTTTTATCAGAACCAAGAGGTGAACAGGAAGTTTTTGCTGACCTTACCAGAGCATCTGGAGCACAGGATTGCAGCCATCCGGGAATCTAGAGACATGAAAGAAGTAACCCTAGAAAGACTCTACGAAGTTTTAAAAACTTATGAGCTGGAACAGATCCAAACCAGAGAAATGTACGGAAGAGGTAAGGTACTGAGTTCCTCCAAGGCACTAATGGTAGAAGCACCAGAGAAAGAAGAAGTGAAGGCTGTTGCACCTTCTAACAGTTCAACAGAGTATGTGGTTCCAGAACTTGGACATACTTCTGACAAACAAGAAGATTGTGATTTCTACTCGCTGGAAGAACTAGATCAACTGGAAGATGAATCTCTAGCTATGGTTGCCAGGAAGCTTGGCAACATGAGATTCCGAAGAAAATCCTCATTTAGAAGTAAGCCTAATTTTGGAAGATTCCAAAAAGGAGGTTCCTCGACAGCAGTATCAAAAAGCGGCTACAAGACCGGCTTAGTTGATAGAAGCAAGTTTCGTTGCTTTAACTGTAATGAGCTAGGCCACTTTGTAACTGAGTGCAAGAAGCCTAAGCAAGGGAAGAAGAGAGAGTCTTACGAAGAGCTCAAGGAGAAGTATGATGCGCTCGTGAAAAAGCATCAAGGAAAGTCCTATCTAGCAGCAGGCAAAAGCTGGGATGATTCAGATAACGATGATGAGGAAGAGCTAGGAAATCTTGCTCTTATGGCTTCATCTGAGGAATCACTGTCTCCCACCCGTGACAGAGGAATAGAGGTAAATCCTTCTTGTCCTAAGATGTTTGCTTTGCTAGGTAAAGAACTAGATGGTGAAAGAGATAAGGTTAATAAACTCAGACTCAAAGTCAAAGAGTTAGTTGATGAGACTGAAGTTTTTAAACAGTTAAAAAGAAATCATGACAAGTTGACTGTTAAGTTGACTGAAGACTTAGCTGTTCAAGTCAGTAAAGTCAGTTGTCATGTTGTAACAGAAGCCAATCTCAGAAACCAGATAGAAGAAGAAAAGAAAAAGTGTCTTGCATATAAGAATTCCTCATATATTGTAAAGAACCTAGTTGACCAACAAGAAATAAGTCGTAAAGTTGGGATAGGCTTTGAGTACAATAAATCTGTAGGAAAGCCAAGCAACATAACCCCCTTTAGAAAAAGTGCTGTAGAAAGGGGTATCCCACATGTTGTTAAAGACACACCAAAACCTCTCTTCATAACACCGATAGTTGAACCTATCCTTGAGAGCTCTGTACTGATTGCATATGAAATGCAGTTGGAAGATCTTGAGGAAGAGAAGAAGAGAGGAGAACAGGTTAAGGACATAAAAGGAGTTAATGTCCAGAAAGAGAGGTGTGCACCAAAGACACCAGTGAAAGATGTGGGAACTTCTGATTCCCCCAAACCTGGTGTAGGTGCAAAAGACTTAAAGAATAAAATGAACAGACCCAACACATTTGTGAACAGTAGGAACAGTAACAATAAATTTCATTCAACTGAAAACTTCAAATCTGCTGATAAAATTGAAGTAGAATCTGTTAAGACCCCTACTGTATTGAATAACATGCCTACTATTGATGCTTTCCATAAACCATGTGGAATAATGAATTGTATGTTATGTGCTTTTAATGCTATGACTGCTTACTTTAAACGCATGATAGCTAAGAAAGATAACATGACACCTAGACAGCATATCAATAGTAAATTTGCTAAATCCAAGACTGCGACTCCTTCACCTGAAAAGAAGGAATCATATATTCCTAAGTCTAAACAGAAAGTTGTTAAGACTATTTTTAGGAAGGTAGGAACAGTCAAGGAAGAAAATGATGTTATTCGAAAAGGATCTGTTGTTAAAGCAGACAAAGGTCAATTCTTTAAGTATGCCGGGCCCAATCAATTTTGGGCTCCGAAGACGAATTAATCCGTTTGATGTGTGCAGGGAGTTAAACAGGAAAACCGAGTTATATGGATCCTGAACAGTGGATCTTCAAGGCATATGACCGGAGATAGAGCCCTGCTATCAAACGTAGTTGAAAGAGCTGGCCCAATAGTAACCTTTGGAGATAACAGCAAAGGAATGACTACGGGATATGGCAAGTTAAATACAGAAAATGTTATCATTGAAAACGTCTCTTTAGTGGAAGGACTTAAGCACAATCTACTCAGCGTCAGTCAATTTTGTGATAAAGGATACAAGGTAAACTTTATCAAGGAGAAATGCTTAATAGCTCATTCTAAAGAAGACAGACTAGCCTTGCGTGGAGTAAGGAAAGGAAACTTGTACGTAGCTGATTTCAACTCGGGAACTGAAGCTGAAGCAAACTGTTTTTATTCAAAAGCTTCAACGGAGGAAAGTTGGCAATGGCACAAGAAGCTCTCACACCTAAATTTCAAAACAATGAACTCTCTAGTCAAGAGGGATTTGGTGAGAGGACTGCCTCCGATGGAATTTACACAAGAAGGCTTGTGTGAGGCATGTCAGAAAGGGAAGTCAAAGAAAGCAACTCACAGAGGCACAGACACTACAAACATCACTGAACCACTTCAACTCCTACACATGGATTTATTTGGTCCAGTAAATATTCTGTCTATGTCAAGGAAGAAATATGCCTTAGTGATTGTGGATGACTTCACAAAATATACATGGGTTTTATTTTTGAACTCTAAGGATGAAACTCCACATTTGGTGATTGATCATATAAAGCTGATTGAGTTAGATTCAAAGTTATCTGTCCGGACAATCAGATCAGATAATGGAACAGAATTCAAAAATGAAGTTCTGAATAACTTCTGCTCAGACAGGGGAATAACAAGGCAATATTCAGCACCAAGAACTCCGCAACAAAATGGAGTTGTAGAAAGGAAAAATAGAACCCTGATTGAAGCTGCAAGAACTATGCTAAGTAAATCAAGGTTACCTATCTACTTCTGGGCTGAAGCGGTAAATACAGCTTGTTATACTCAGAATCGAACTCTTATCAACAAAGATCATATGAAAACTCCCTATGAATTAATGGCCAGCAAGAAACCTACTCTCAAGTACTTTCATGTATTTGGAGCCAAATGCTTTGTGCTAAAAGATGGAGATGAACATCGTGGCAAGTTTGAGGCCAAGGCACATGAAGCTATTTTTGTCGGTTACTCAAGAAGAGCATATAGGGTATACATAATTGATCAGCACCAAGTGAAGGAAAGTGTCAATGTAACTTTTGATGACACAAAACTCCCAAGTATCCAAACTGAAGATTCTTCTGAGTCATTAAAATTTGATAATTATCCAGACTCACATTCTGATGACGAAGAAGAACCTGAGGTTGCAGCAGGAAATGATGACAACAATGATGATAATGATCCAGGTAATAGTGGTGGAAACAATGGCAACACTGGAGATACTGCTAATACCAGTGGTGGATCAACAAGTCAACCTGGCAGCAACTCAGGGGGAGATGAAGGATCAACTGGCACAACACAACATCACAATGAATTTCAAGGCGAATCATCAAGATCAAATCTTCCAAGGGAAAGGATATGGAGCAAAAATCATCCCTTTGAAATGATCATAGGTGATCCAGATGTTGGAGTAAGAACCAGAAGTGCAATTTCAAATGAATGTTTATTTTCAGTTTTTCTATCTCAAGAAGAACCAAAGAAGATTGAAGAGGCACTAATTGATCCAGATTGGGTTCTTGCCATGCAAGAAGAACTCAATCAGTTTGAAAGACAAGAAGTCTGGACACTGGTACCCAGGCCTAAAGATAGATCTGTTATTGGCACGAAATGGGTATACATGAACAAGTTAGACGGTGATGGCATTGTTACAAGGAACAAAGCCAGACTGGTTGCAAAGGGTTACTCCCAGGAAGAGGGAATTTATTATGACGAGACCTACGCACCAGTTGCAAGACTTGAAGCCATCAGGATATTTCTAGCATTCGCAGCACATTCCAATTTTAAAGTCTATCAAATGGATGTGAAGAGTGCATTTCTGAACGGAAAGCTAGAAGAGGAAGTATATGTGGAACAGCCCCCTGGCTTTGAAAATCCAGAGTTTGCTGATTTTGTGTACTTTCTTTTCAAAGCTCTCTATGGACTCAAGCAAGCACCGAGGACATGGTATGACACTCTCTCTGAGTTTTTACTTGAAAATGGTTTCACTAGAGGTGTCATAGATAAAACTCTCTTTTACAAATTACATGATAAAGATATGATATTTGTCCAAGTTTATGTTGACGATATTATATTTGGTTCCACTAACGAAAACTTGTGCAAGAGATTTGCTAAGTTAATGCAGAGTAGATATGAGATGAGCATGATGGGTGAGCTGTCATTCTTCCTTGGATTGCAAGTAAAGCAAAAGGAAGATGGGATTTTTATTTGCCAATCAAAGTACGTAAGAGATCTTCTCAGAAAATACAGTCTAGAAGATTCTTCACCGGCAAAAACCCCAATGCCAACAGCCACGAAGCTTGACAAAGATGAAACTGGTAAGAAAGTTGACATCACAAGCTATAGAGGTATGATAGGCTCATTATTATATCTAACTGCTAGTAGACCCGACATAATGTTTGCAACATGCTTATGTGCAAGGTTTCAATCTGACCCAAGAGAATCTCATCTAATAGATGTTAAACGAATTTTTAGATATCTAAAGGGTACACCAGATCTTGGAATTTGGTACCCTAAGGATACAGGTTTTGACCTAATTGGCTATACAGATTCAGACTATGCAGGGTGCAGGATGGACAGGAAAAGTACTTCTGGAAGCTGTCAGTTTCTAGGACGACGGTTGATCTCCTGGTACAGCAAGAAACAGCATTCAGTATCTACCTCGACAGCCGAAGCAGAATACATTGCGGCAGGTAGCTGTTGTGCACAGATCTTGTGGATTAGGAATCAGCTAAATGACTATGGACTTGCGTTGAACAAAATTCCAATTTTCTGCGACAACGCAAGTGCGATAGCAATTTCCAACAATCCTGTTCAACATTCGCGAACCAAGCACATTGACATAAGGTATCACTTTATCAGAGAGCATGTCATGAACGGAACTGTGGTGTTATATTTCGTACCCACAGAAGATCAGATAGCCGACATCTTCACAAAGCCACTTGATGAATCCACTTTCTCAAAGCTGGTTAGTGAATTAGGGATGTTAAACAATGGCTAAATTTTTGGTTGCTAGGAAATTAATTTAAGCTCATAAATATTAAATGTTAATATTTAAAGAGTTTATGAGACTTGAATTAATAAAATCCTAGAACTTATGAATTTTTGGAAAATTATCTTAAGATTAAATCAATATTCTTACAAGATAATTGTTTCAATTAAAGCATAAATATTTTTAGTATATTTATTTTAAGCATGTGTATAATAATGTATATATTTTTCTAATTATTATTGTACATTAATATAAATGATTATGTTATTAGTTATCCAATTAATTTACTTATTAAATTAATTCAAACATGAGTTAATTTAATTCTTAAAATAATTAGAACAATTAATAATGTAAGTATTTATTTTATATCTTTTAGTATGTAAATTATTGTTATTTTTCTTAAATAGTTTCTTAATAATAATATTTATTAATACTTATTGTTTTTTTCCTTTTCTGTTTATATTATCTCAGTATGTCTTTTAGTTACAATCTTTCGGTATGACTTTTATAATGAAACTCGGCATGACTTTTTATTTTTAATTTTTAATAAAAAGTCATACCGAGAATTAATAATAATAAGTCATACCGACATCTGTTGCATTTAGTTTTGTGTTAATAAAACTCGGTATGACTTTTCAAAAGTCATACCGAGATATGCTGATGTTTTGATTAATAATAAGTCATATCGACTTATGTTTCTAAATAAGTCATACTCAACTTTTATACATATACACACGCAGCTATACATATAAACACGGACAGTTTTCTTAAAAACCAATCGATTTTGTTCCTTTACAACTATAATCAGTTGCTGCTAATTCCTGATTACAAGCTCTTTGCTTGCTAAGTGTGGTAAAATCATATAAAACAAGCGAAACTCTGCCCAATTTTCATTAAATTTCAAGTGACTGTTCATATTTGTGATAAAAATCGAAGCTTTTAGTGATTGTTTGTGTCCAAAGACTGATTGTGTAGTGATTTGCTGTGTAGTGAAATTAGGGTTTCCAATTATCAAGTGTAATTTTCAAATTTTGACTTATAATTGTTATTTTCTTTGTAATCGCAATTTGTTATTTAATAATTGTAATAGGATAAACAAAAATGGCTGGTTTTTGCGAATTAGTAAAAACTAATTTTGTAGGATATTTTAATCCGGTGAATTGTTCAGTCGAGAGGTTTCGACCGTGGATCGTTTTTATGAATGAACATTCACTTGTAAGAACTGCAATTACTCTGGACGCCCCGTTGCAAGTGTTAGCACTTAGGGCTCTGTATTCCACTGCTAGGAATAGGAGTACTGCAGGCAGAGTTCAATTCTCATTCAGCATAGGAGATCATGAATATATGGTGACTGAAGAGGACGTGAACAGGATTTTAGGCTTTCCAACTGATAACTTCATGGATCCACCCTCTGTACCAGAAATTCTAGAGTTTTTCTATTCCATTAGATATCAGGGTGAGATCAATTTGGTAAGATTGACGAAGTCCAGATTGGTAAGCGAATGGGACTACTTCTTTGGGACGTTAGCCAAAGTTTTTGCACCCACTACAAAGAACAACTTCAACAATATATCTTCACTACTGCAAATAATAGGGTTTTCTGTGGCCCACAATAGGAGGATAAATTTTGGAAAGTTGATTCTAAAAGAAATAATAAGGAAAATGGGGAAACCAGAAAGCAGGGAACAGGACATTCAAGTCTACTATCCGAGGTTCCTGATGCTGTTCATGAATGATTTGTTGATGGATGAAGACAAAGCCTTATTTCATAATAGTCCTGTAGAAGAATCTCCTACTTCTCAGAACAACGTATTTGCAAGGCTCCACAACAACCCCAAGTACAAAGATGTGCCAGTGGAAAGAACAAATTACATGGCTGAGGTATTAGATCTTATTGCTAATCCTGTGCAGGAACAAGAGCCAGAGCAAGTGCCAATGCAAATGGATCATCCTGTGCACCTTCTACTTGAAGCTGCTCAGCATGTCGATCAAGTGGCACAAGATCAACAGGTAATATCTCAATCACAATCTTCTAGTTCAATACCTATAGATATATCCACTGCTCTGTTAGATTTATCTGTGGCGGACTATAATTATGGTCTTACACTTCAGGATATCAGCTACGAACCTGAAAACACACAGGTTCCGTCCCCAGCTGAATTAGAGCCTCAAACAGTTTCTCCTTCATCCTCCTCTTCATTAAAAGTCAGAAAAAGGAAGAAACCTGTCAGAATAGAAAGAGGTCTTGGTGCTGAAGTGAGTGAACCCGCAGCTCTGTCTCCTCCTTCAAAAATTTCTAGAGTTGACCCTGAGACAACTGCAGCCTCAACCTATTCCAGTCAATGGGATATGGATTTTAACATGGCCATCCAAGATTCTCTAGATACACTTGCTCAACCAGGTGATCTAATTCACTGCTCGGCCACAGCATCAGCTAGTGAGGAAAACACACTGCTAGCAATCACTCTAGCAGAACCTTCACTTGAAGAAATACCAACACAGGAAGGCACATTAGTTGAAGAAAATGTTTTTAATAAAAACTCGTCGGATGCCACCTATGTTGTGGACCATGACATTTTCGATGCAGTGCAGCATCAGATACCCTCCGCGGTACTAAGGAGCACCACAGACTCTCAAGAGCCTGTCATTACATTGTCTAAGGTGGTGACTCCGATGGATTTCTTTCATCCAGTTCTCTTTCGAGAAGGTCTCGAATCCACTGGTGGATTTGAGAGGCAACCACTCCATAGAGGGAGATGGGACTCCATTCACGGAGTAGCTACGTCAGTAGCGGAGCCACTTCAAGTTAATCTTGTTGAGGACGCGCCTTCACAGGCATCAGAAGAGCATTTCGACTCTTCAAAAGCTATTGTTATATATGCAGGTACAGCTTCAGGATCTGGAAAGGAGCTAAACACGAGTGATGTGAGGCAAACACAGAGTGAAACACATGCACAGAGTGATAGTGAGTTAAACAGGAGTGCAAGTGAGCTGAGTGCACACACACACAGTGAACTATTATCTAAAATGGAAGCTCTCCAGAAAGAAATGAAAATTGTTCAGGCTGAGTTGGTAAAAGTAAAAGCACAAGCAGAAGAAAAATCTACATCTGCCTCTGTAACACAGCAGCTGACAATAGTACGAAAAGATGTTGATGATGTCAAAACCTCCATTCTTCTAAAAACTCAAGACATCCAGAGCGTTCAAAATCTAATTGCTGAGGATATGAAAGAAGTGAGCAAACTGCATGAAAGAATTGATGACGTTGAGAAAAACTTAACCCTCACAATCATTGAAAATGAAAAGATTTCTACTCAACGCTTCAGCAAATTGGATGATGGCATGACGCATCTGAATGAAGGAATGAAGCAAGTCTATCTGACTATGCAAAAAATGTTGACATCATTTGAAGCCTCTAAAACTGAAGAGGATCCCTCAACTAAGGGGGAGAAATCAAAGGAGAAAGTAGCTGGAGATGGAGGGGCTTCTACTCAAGACAAAGGGAAAGCTAAACTGTATTCTGAAGATCAATTTCAATCGTATGATCCAGAACCAGAAAAACAGTTTTATGCTCAAGAGAAATTCATTGATGACAGTGCTCATGATGAATCAAACCTTCCTGACTACTGCAGAGCTGAGGAAGAGATTGCATTTGATGAAGAGTTTTTGTTTCAAGAAGAAAAAGAAGTTGATCCAGCCTATGAAGAGGCAATGAAGAAACTAAAAGAAGACATCAAGGCAAGTCATGCAAAAACTGAAAATCTGAAAGCTCTAGTCATGGAAAGAACAAAGGCTGAAAAAGAAGCAAGCCAAGAAAAGCAAAATCTCTGGGCCATAGCAGTCAGAGAAAAGAAGAGAGATGTACAACTCAAGATTGGAAAGAAATGGGATACTGCAAGAGAAATAATGGACAAACAGCAAAAGGGTCCATTTGAAGACAAGCATCTGAGATCAATAATTGACCGTCTAGAAAAGTCAAATGACAACATTGACAACTTCATGAAAGCTCTGAAAGAGGAAGTGGACTACATCACTATCTTAATTGATCACATTCTTGAAGACTGGCAGATTCTAGTCTACACACACAGGAATGGTACATTCAAAATTTCCTTGGAGTTTTTCAGGCAAAGAAGCTTATCTGTAATATGGACGCTATTGAACAAAGTAAAGAGAAGCTCAGAAGAAAATGAACTTCTCAGGGATAGACTTAGAGTCTTTGCAACAGCTGTTAGTCCTCAAATCTTATTTGATCCTCACGAGGTAAGATTCTTCTCAAGCAATCTATATCAAATATTGCAGTTAAATGAGGAATCTTTAAAGGGCTACTCAGTTAAGTACATGATTCAAGTTGAAAGGATGCTAAGGTCAAAAGGTTTCAAATCCCAAGCTAAAATGGATGCTGCAGAAAAAATTAGAAACTACTGTCTGTCAAAAAGAATTCCTTCTTACATCAGGCAAATACCAAGGATAGATTCAACACAACCATCTGATGTAAAAGAAGAGATAGTAGATCCTGTTGAACAGGAAGTACTGTGGCAGTTAGCAAGAGCTGAACAAAGAAGGTTGTATGGAGAATCCACTACAACAGAACAATCAGTATTTGAAGAAGTACCGAGGACACCTGTTCATAAAGGTTCAATCCTAGAAGAAGGTGAAGTTGATACATCAGAAGACTAAAGACTTAGATAGAACAAGATAGAAACTTTGTAATATTTGTTCAGTGCTAGAGGAACATCTATCTTGTATTTATCTTTTATGTATGAATCTGGAAAATTGTTAAATATAAAACCAGAACTTTTGTTTATTATTTACAGTCATTAAATGTCGTACTACTTTCTTAGTTGTTAGTTGAGTTATCCTCTAGGAATTTGTGTGTTATATGTTTAACAACAAATAGGGGGAGATTGAAAGGCATATGACTAGGCCTATTTGTAATAATTAGATGTCAACTCAACTCTAGCTAATAAAGAGAAGTAAATAATAAGCACTAAATAGGAATCAAGACGAAGACAGTCAACTAATCACAAAGGATCTGAGTATCGGAAGAATTTTTATGGGATTGCTGCTCAACACTGGAAGAAGTTCATTTATATGTTCAAGCGTCAGTGAAAACAATAAAGTGGTAGTGGTTCTATAATAAACAGAAGATATAGAAGATTTCAAGTGGTTACTTCAAGTAGATTCCAGAAGAAGAATGCAAACAGTGAAGAAGAAATTATGACAGAAGGCCTCTAGATAAATGTTATTTAAATGGAGAATTTTTATTTAGTATGACACATATGAACCAGACAGTACATTTGTGTGTCAACTAAAATAATATTTATTTCTTCATTTAATTCAAGAGGTTTCAAGATAAAAGAAGACAAAGAAAAGACGGGAAGATCTCAAGACCGACAGCACGGCTAATGCAAGTAAAGATAGTATTTTAATTCTACTTTCAAATGTTAATTAATTATTTAATTTATCTAATTAAATTAATTCAAGTTGAATTTAATTTAATTTATAAATTAACTAATTAAATTAAGTAGAATTAATTTACTATAAAAGAAATGGTTTAATATGACTTATATATATTTATATAAACTGTTAGTATGACTTATCAATAAGTCATACCGAGTTTCATATAAATATATATATATATATAAGTCATACCGAAGACAGTCAAATATGTCATACCGAGCAGAATGAAGAAAAGGTCATACAGGAATATGTCATACCGAGTTTTCTTTTAGAAAAGGTCATGCTGAGTTGATTTTGTTTAATTAAAATAAGTCATACCGATTTATTTAATTATATAAAATCCGGATATGACTTTCAAAAGGTCATACCGAACTTTTGATAAGTCATACCGAGTTTTAATAAGTCATACCGATCGAAAATATGTCATGCCCAGTCTTTTATAAGTCATACAAGTGTTAAAATAAGTCATACAGACTTATTTTCTTGAAATTAAGTCATATTGAAAAAGGTCATAGCAGCCTTTTTCAAATCTCTATAAATATGAGATGCTTGCTTCATTTGTTAGTGTTCAATTGTTAAGAGTTAGAAAAATCAGATCAAATTCAGTAATTTATCTGCATTGTAATATTCACGGATTTCTGTGCTGAGTTTGAATATAATTGATTAAACACGAACACTTCATGTCGAATTCGTTCTAGATTAATATATCAGTTATAAAATCTAATCTTCTTATTAATTGTGTAATACTGATCAAGTTAAAATTATATTTTTCACTTGAACAGTATTTCATTATAATTAATATTTCGCGAGTAATTAAAATAATAATTTTAATCCAATTATTCAGCGATTAATTTTCAGATATTGTATTCAACCCCCCCTTCTACAATATCAGGGACCAATAGAGAGGATATATGATTTTGAAATTGAAAGATAATCCTCAAGAAATGTTCTCTTTCAAAGAAAACTTTTAGTGGCTTTTCATTCTCTGGCAAATGAATGCATGTTTAGATAAAACATTTTTCACAAGAAATAGACAAGAAATTTCTTTATGCATTCAAGTTCTAAAGAATGAAAAACATATGTTAATACTAATGAATTATCAAAGATATGAGTGACAATACATTCAAAAGTACTAACATCATTCAATCATTTTGTAATAAAATGCATCTTACTACAAAATAATCAAGCACATAAGATACTTACATTATGCTAGACAATTACCATTTGTCGCTTGAAACAAACACATTTTGCAATATAGATCATGGTAATTCTAAAGCATAAAACATAAGCATCCGCTAAACACTGAACATACATTGACCGAATGACATCATTTAACTTCTTACACTACATCTCAACAATTATCACATAAGCATATTGAAAATACTCAAGACAATCAGAATGTATGTAAGCTCGAGGTACTAGTTGCATCAGAGATCAAATACCTTTAAATATTAATACTAAAATTTATGATCTTTGACAACCCCTCGCGATGTAGTAAATTACTTTCAATATCAGTGTTTTTGAAATAATCTTTTTATCACTTAGTGCAGAAATTCTAAGTGACATCACTAATATAAAAAGAATGACAACTAATATTAATGGATTTTGCAAAAGACATGAATTACATCACTTAAACTACATATTAAGTGGTTCCATTAATATTAGCATTAAACAATTAAAAGTAAATAAAATTACAATTAATTAATATATACAAATACTTATGCTGAAACATTTGATATATATAGCATGAATAACATATGACAGCACAAAGTACGAGGTCCTGGATATAAATTGACTATACAAAGAGATGCTACATTGTTAGGTCCCTAGGTCCCGGGTGATCATAGGTAATCTCATAGCGATAATATTGGGTCCCGGGTGGTCACAAGCCAAACATTAATCAGTTCCTAGAGATCGTAGACATCTAAATAGCATGAACACTCTCTATAAACATTACATTTAAATAAATCAATATTAGACTAGAGTGACATACCTTAGTCAATAGAGCTTTTACTGGTGTATGATCGTTGAATGAACAATTACTCCTCTTTGCCCGAGAGATCGAACGTTTACTTCTTTCGAGATCGAACGTTTACTCCATTTGGACAGGAATAACTTTTCAGCTACCAGTTAACATTGTTCCTCGAAACAATACCACGCTCATCCAGACGGAAACTGCATTACCTTCAACACCCAAATATTTCCTTGTAGATATTGGTCTTGGCAGCAGCTTCACTAAACTCAGCACTTTAGAAACCAGTAGTCTTGACACTAGCAGAGTAGAACCTTAAAAAAAACTCTGAACTACCCTTCAGCTTCTGTATCAATACCAAGTCTTCATGTGGATTGATTCCTTGCGCTAAGTGTATCTGCCTCTGGTTCAATTGAGTTAGTTCATTGATTCGAACCCTACTCAATCTTGATTAGTTAGTGCATCTTCAGTCTTCATTGAATTCACTCAGAAAAACCAATGAAATACTCTTATATATGCACGACCAATCACTACTCTACTACCCAGATTCATCAAGAACTGACTCTAGGAAATGTTGTTACACAAAACCCTTTGTCATGACAGATGTGTCCTTAATGTTTCCTTAGATATTCAATGGGTAGAGTAGTCTTCTTCAAATATGATTGAGATCATCTTGCATTATTTTTAAATTGACAATTTCCTTTCTAATATGCAATCACTCAATCTGGATCACTCAGTGCTCCTAAGAAACTCAACTCTTACTCAATGAGCACTGCTAGCCTTTGAACATCAAACACGACTAGTTGATCCAACTTACTGATGCTCCCCCTGTGATGCTGCTTGCATCTTTTCTTCATCTGGTGTCATATGATCTTGAGCCCTAAACAGGATGTCAACCTTTAGAAATTCAGAGCTAAAATCAAACGAATGCTAGAGAGCTTGATGATGATGTTCACTGCATCTAGATCATCTTAAATCAATCACAGACTCTGTGTAAGCTCTTAACTCCAAATAAGATAGCCTTCCATCACACCATGTGACTTCAGGCATGATTAATCTTACTTGATGTCTTCTCTTTACATTTGTTGATTAGACTTGTTGTGTCAACTGATTCAGCCGTAGTGAATAGGAAACCTTAACTCTATCCATTATCCTTGTAATTCCACTCAAGGTCTGGATTTCCCTATCAACTCCTCCATTTGGTCATGAGGTCCGGAAACTGAACTTTACTCTAGAATACTCCTTTCAGTGCAGACATAACATTGAACTTCGTTCGTCAACAAATTTCATTACCTGCCCTCAAAGTGTTCTTACAGCAATCTGCCTAATCCTTTGAATGTGATTAATCACTGAGATGCTTCATCTATCGAATGCATGAACAAACACCAAAACTAAACAGGGTAGTCTTTGACTTGACTTCCCTTCAACTGACATACTTCACTAATGTCCTTCTTAAAAGAATTTCATTAGAAGTAGTACTTTCTCACCAACTTCATCTTCACCGTCGAATCCGTTATCTTGATAAACCAAGTATTAGTTGATAAACCAAGTGTGAGAGGATCACTTGTTGTTGCAGCTAACTCCATTCTGATAAACTTCAACGAATAGTTGACTTCATCATAAGCATTACATTTTGTGTCAGCAATAACCTCACTTCCAGTAGAGTGAGCTTCTATTTCTCTTGACCCCGATCAATATTGTTCATCCTCGAACTGATATTAGGAAACCCTTTGCAAAGAATTCCCTATGTCTTCCTTAATATTGTGCTTCAGATCATTCAAGAAAAATAGGTAACCTTGCTTAACCATTTGAATACCAAAGTAAAAGTAATTACATGCCTCGAACATGAAAATGTCAGAGATATATAACTTGTACATGTTGAAAGATACTCTGCATTCACAAATGATTAAGACACGTGGTCCTCAATTTGATTGAGTCCAAGGGTTAGAGATATTTTTAAACATAGTTAACAACAAAGCATTCAAGTTCAACATGCTCATTCTTATTTGACTGATCACTCCTCATCTATATCAGCCTCAACAAGTAGTCTTGGCTATGAGCTCAGTGATCCCAACCTAACTTAAGGTGGACTAGCAGTCTATAAGAATCATGTCATACATATATGTAGTCATAGAAGAATCAATCAATCAGATTCCTAATTCTTCTAAATCACCTTTGTTGTTCACTTTAACATTATATTATCTCTAATTACCTGAGTCAGTTTAAATTTTAAAAAAAAATTAATTCATGGTTTATTATACTGACCCCTAGACAATTCCCAAATTAGAAACAAACTCATCTTAACAAGCACATGATCAAATATAACATTTAATATAACCATGCGAGTATAAACAGATTATTGACAATGTAAACATCAAGGCACTTAGCATGCAGCAAATACTCTTTCTGGTAAATGTACCCCTACAAATACCTAAGACTATATATGCTAACATGATCAATTATCGTAAAGCAAGCATTAAATCACACAAGATCTAATCATGAAGTCAAATACTGAAAAACAAGCAACACTAACAAACTAGCATAAGTTATCTAATTTATATAGAAATCAAGGTGAGACATGCATTACATCAAACTTATAATATAATGCAGTTCAGCACTTAATACTCTATAATTGAATCAAACAAGTATAAACTAGTTAGAAAGTATACTTGAGCGATGCTTAGCATTCCATCTCGAGTGTTAATCAATTGATCCAAATCAATTTCCATTCTACTGACACTCATGGAAGTATCCTTGCATTTCACCTCAATAACCAATGATGTTCCTGCTTCAACCCAAATTGATACCTGATTGTTCTGCTTAAAGACCCCGACATAGAATGTCTCATGTTCTGCTTGAAAAGATCACTCTTCTTTGTATGTGTAGCAATAACCCCTTGATTATCATATGTCAGTGATAATCAAACCTTGTGTATTTCTGCCACTAATGTCCTTTAACCAAATCTTCAATTGTTGTTTTGGTTCTTTGACCGTTAAACTGAATTCCTTTTTAAAATCCCAAATTCTTCAGATATTGATTCGAAAACCACTGATCGAAGACTTTTCCCTAAATGAACTAATCCCCTTTCAATAACCAAATGATCCACTGAGTAGACCGATGTAGAAATACATCTCCAATGGTAAGATCAGGTCTCAACTCCATTATAATGTTCTTCAGTCAGTTCGTTTGTCCTCAACGAACGAAGAATCAACTCCTGTTGTTTCGTTTAATAAAACATTTTGTTCAAACAGAAGTATTTAATTTTTTAGGAATTTAAATAATCAAAATAAATTGAAAATGCATTTTTGATAAATAATAATAAATTTCTCAATTTCAAATTATAAATAAAATAAAATTCGAAAAGAAAGTTTTGATATAGAGATAACAAAATTTTCAAGGTATATTAAATAATCCTGAAAAAGAAATTATTTCAAATCAAAATTAATTTCCAAAGAATTTTATAGAATTTATAATCCAAAACAGTTTCAATTATAATTAAAATAAAACAGATTGAAAATATAAGTTTGATATAAAAATAATAAATTTTCAAGTCATCTTAGATATTCTTGAAAATAAATTATTTCAACCAAAATGATTTTCCAAAAAGTTTTATGAGATTTATAATTAAAACTTCCAAGCTTAAATTATAATTAAAATAAAACAACTCGAAACCATAAATTTGAAATAGAAATACTAAATTCTCAAAACATTTAAAATGTTCATGAAAATAAATTATTTCAATCCAAAAATATTTTCCAAAGAGTTTTATAAAATTTATAATTAAAGTTTTATGAAAAATAAATTATTAAACCTCAAAAATAATTCTCAAAATACTTTTAAGAATATTAAACTCAAAAGAAATTAAATTGGATTTTAAGATTAATTTTAGTTTTCAAATTAATAAAATTCTTAACTAAGAATATTAAAAATATAAAATATTTGACTCTAAAATTTAAAAGAAAATAAAATATTTTCCAAGATGTAAGATAAACTTGAAAAATAAATTATTTAAATTTAAAAATTATTTTCAAAATATTTTATATAATTAAATTCAAATTTAATTATTAAATTAATTATTAAACTAAAAACAATTTGAGAGAAAAATAATTTTTGTTTTAAATAAAAGTTAAACAATGTAGCCATGTGTCATGTTGAAACAGCCCTCTAAGTAGAACTTCTACATAGGAATGTTCTACATAGACTCTATCTCGAACACCAAGTAGAACTTCTACATAGGAATGTTCTACATAGACTCTATCTCGAACACCAAGTAGAACTTCTACATAGGAATGTTCTACATAGACTCTATCTCGAACACTAAGTAGAACTTCTGACTTAGAAAATATTTCTAACTCCAGAATTTCTACTTAGGTTCTATCTAGAACATTAAGTAGAATTTCTACATAGAAATGTTCTACTTAGGTTCTATCTAGAACATTAAGTAGAACTTCTGACTTAGAAAATATTTCTAACTCCGGAATTTCTACTTAGGTTCTATCTAGAACATTAAGTAGAATTTCTACATAGAAATGTTCTACTTAGGTTCTATCTAGAACATTAAGTAGAATTTCTACATAGAAATGTTCTACTTAGGTTCTATCTAGAACATTAAGTAGAACTTCTGACTTAAAAAATATTTCTAACTCCAGAATTTCTACTTAGGTTCTATCTAGAACATTAAGTAGAATTTCTACATAGAAATGTTCTACTTAGGTTCTATCTAGAACATTAAGTAGAACTTCTGACTTAGAAAATATTTCTAACTCCAGAATTTCTACTTAGGTTCTATCTAGAACATTAAGTAGAACTTCTGACTTAGAAAATATTTCTAACTCCAGAATTTCTACTTAGGTTCTATCTAGAACATTAAGTAGAATTTCTACATAGAAATGTTCTACTTAGGTTCTATCTAGAACATTAAGTAGAATTTCTACATGGAAATGTTCTACTTAGGTTCTATCTAGAACATTAAGTAGAACTTCTGACTTAGAAAATATTTCTAACTCCAGAATTTCTACTTAGGTTCTATCTAGAACATTAAGTAGAATTTCTACATAGAAATGTTCTACTTAGGTTCTATCTAGAACATTAAGTAGAACTTCTGACTTAGAAAATATTTCTAACTCCAGAATTTCTACTTAGGTTCTATCTAGAACATTAAGTAGAACTTCTAGATAGGAATTTCTACTTAGGCTCTATCTAGAACATTAAGTAGAACTTCTGACTTAGAAAATATTTCTAACTCCGGAATTTCTACTTAGGTTCTATCTAGAACATTAAGTAGAATTTCTACATAGAAATGTTCTACTTAGGTTCTATCTAGAACATTAAGTAGAATTTCTACATAGAAATGTTCTACTTAGGTTCTATCTACAACATTAAGTAGAACTTCTGACTTAGAAAATATTTCTAACTCCAGAATTTCTACTTAGGTTCTATCTAGAACATTAAGTAGAATTTCTACATAGAAATGTTCTACTTAGGTTCTATCTAGAACATTAAGTAGAACTTCTGACTTAGAAAATATTTCTAACTCCAGAATTTCTACTTAGGTTCTATCTAGAACATTAAGTAGAACTTCTGACTTAGAAAATATTTCTAACTCCAGAATTTCTACTTAGGTTCTATCTAGAACATTAAGTAGAATTTCTACATAGAAATGTTCTACTTAGGTTCTATCTAGAACATTAAGTAGAATTTCTACATGGAAATGTTCTACTTAGGTTCTATCTAGAACATTAAGTAGAACTTCTGACTTAGAAAATATTTCTAACTCCAGAATTTCTACTTAGGTTCTATCTAGAACATTAAGTAGAATTTCTACATAGAAATGTTCTACTTAGGTTCTATCTAGAACATTAAGTAGAACTTCTGACTTAGAAAATATTTCTAACTCCAGAATTTCTACTTAGGTTCTATCTAGAACATTAAGTAGAACTTCTAGATAGGAATTTCTACTTAGGCTCTATCTAGAACATTAAGTAGAACTTCTGACTTAGAAAATATTTCTACCTCCAGAATTTCTACTTAGGTTATATCTAGAACATTAAGTAGAATATTCTACATAGGAATATTCTACTTGGCCATCTCGAATATCTATCTCGAATATTCTACATAGGAATGTTCTACTTGGCCATCTAGAACATTTTGTACTTAAAAAAATTCCGGGCTTCAAAAAAAATTCTGGATGCCCAGTGAACCAATCGTACCCTCTTTAATCTCAAAAATAAAAATAGATCCAATCGATTTGTATGTCAATCGAGTAGCTCTGATACCAATTGTTGGGTCCCGGAGATCGTAGAGGGGGGGGGGGTGAATACGATTCCCAAATTAAAATTATGACTTTTAATTATTTTTGGGACAACATAAAGATTACTTTGGTTCAAACCCAGGTATTGTTCATCATCTTCTTCAACCTCAAGAACACCATTAAAATAACCAAGATAATGAACGGTAAATCATCCAAAACACACAACACAACAAGATCCAAGAATATAACTTTATATTCATTGAAGTGGGGTAGATGCTACAAACAAGTTCAAGAACACAACAAAGAAGTGATTTTTGTCTCCTCTAAAACTATTACATTTTGTAGATCTAGGAGACAAAAATCAACCATATCTTCTATACAAGATTTAGCAAGTGTTTACAATAGAAAGATAGAGGAGTGGTATGATAAAGAAAATCATGGCCCCAAAATATTAAAGTATTAGTTCGGCCATGAGGGAGGGAATAATTTCTCTCTCTCTCCCCTTTTCTTTCTCATCCGAATTCTTTTCTTAAGATAAAAACTTGGATTCTTTTTGTATATAGAAAAGGGGTTGCTTTTTGCTTTTCCACCTTTTACTCTTGTCCACTCAAATCTTATCTTCAAAGTCATGTGCCAAGCATGCATTTGGAAATATTTAATGTAAAAGTAATATTTAAATAAATATATATAATATAAATAAAGAGTGTCTTTATTTATAAAATATATAAATAATTAAATAAATACTTTATTTAATTAAATTAAATATTTCCATTCCACTCTTCAATTTGTGTAGACTTCCTTATCCAAATACTCGGCCCCGTATACGTGACTCCACCACGTCCAAGTATTTGGCCTTCTAATCTGTGAAGCTTTAGTAAGATCCAATCAGGTTGTACCGACTGTCCCTTATCCATTAGGTTGGCATTTCTCCAACACTGATTTACCACCTTTGTTGATCCTCCACTTGACTCAAGAAAACCAACAACTTTAGAATGATTAAAACCATATTAACCGACGAGAGCTTGCCTCCAATGTCCTGACACTTGATGCAACGGTCTGGTTCATAAGTGACTAGTCTTGATAGGGGCTCTTGATTCCGAACATGATTCCACATTCTTCTTTGCAAACCTTACTTGTAGCTTCGATTGTAATGCACTAAGATCTTCATAGACTAAGACAATCTTCTGTAGCTTCCAAATCCTTGAATAGATGTCAATATCTTTTATTCTCCACTGAGGCCTGAACATGTTAATGAACTTCTTCCAGTGAGCTTCAAGTCTGTAGATGATCCTTTGATACTTTGTCTTAACTGAACTCTGTGATCCAAGATTTCTGTGCACCTGCATATTATTACATGTCCTGTTCTATTGTTGAGTTATCATCAACCATTACATAGAGATTACATTTAGCATTCCTAGTACACATGAAAGTGCAGTGAGTTACTTCCCTTCACTCCTATCTCCCCTTTCAAAAGTCGACGTGCTTGCACGGCGCATTATATGTATAAAGTGTAAGAGCTGCCAAACAGTTATGCCATCAAGTATACTATGGCCCGAATGCGGTCAGGGTGAAGTCAGAGAAAAGGCGGATCATCCACTACTAGTAGAAGAGTAGAAAAACAGAGATGTCCCTCGGAGAGGCAATTGTGGGCAACTGATCACCGACCTACATTTTCACTATAATTACTCCAATGAAAGTCCATTCTTCCCAATTGGGATTTGACATTAACACTATAACGAAAGCCTAGGTGCTGAGTTACCGATAGTGTTAATGAGAATTGTTAAACTTTCACTGTTCTTACACTATAACGAATGCCAAGGTGCTAAGTTACCAATATTGGTAATGGGAACTGTTGAACTTTCACTATTCTTACACTATAACGAAAGCCGATGTGCTAAGTTATCGATAGTTGTTAGGTCCAAAGTGTTGTAGAGGGGGGGGGGGTGAATACAACTATTTAAAAGTAATGAGAGAATATACAAATATGCAGGTAATAAATGATGACACAGAATTTCAAGAATATATCTTTATATTCATTGAGGGATTTGCTACAACATTCATAAAAGCATCATGATCAGTTGAACAATAAATACAGCAATTAAAGTTTGATTCAACTTATCCTCTCTCTCACTATTGTTTTACAGTAAATGCTCTCTCTTGAAAAATATCGTAGAAATACAGAGATGGATAAAAATCAAATACAAATAAAAACAAAGTGCTGCTTTTATAATGTCGTGTAGTCTTGATCTTGTCCTTTTTGTGTACGTGGCCCAATCAGGACTCGACAACAAAAAGTACTTTCCCAACCACTCTGGATCAACCGTTCACAATAAGCCACTTGTCCCTTGAACATTAAATGCTACATATCGACCCGTATCTTGATCTCGGCCTGGACCCATCTCGATCTCGATCTTGGTCGACAATCTCGATCTCGATCTCGATCTATGAAAATCTCGATCTCGATCTCGATCTGTGAAAATCTCGATCTCGATCTCGATCTGCCGTGGATCGAGATTTGCCTTGCAATGTTTTTCTTCAATTATCAATCTCGATCCGCATCTCGATCTGCTGTGGATCGACATTTGCCTTAGCAAATATGCACTCATCCAATGTTGACTTTCTTTAGTGACTAATTGTGGATTAACCTTTATGAGCAAGTTTCCCTAGCTTCTTCAATTTCTTTTCCTCACTCAATTCAAATGAGATCTTCTATTACTGACATGAACTTGCCTCCAATGTCCTGACACTTGATGCAATGGTCTGGTTCATAAGTGACTAGTCTTGTAGGGGTTCTTGCTTCTGAATGTCAGTTCTCATTTGTTGATTAACCTTTACATTATCCAGTTGTTGAGATACATTACATGAAATCACTTTGGTCTTCTTGATACTTCTTTGACATTAATTTGATTCTCCATTAGATAAGTTAGGGAATGAGTAATACTGAGATTGAACTTCTTCTCACTTAGGCATTCTTGATTAACCAAATTAGTTACTTGTAGTTACCAAGTATCATTACCATTTCTTCAGTTGATTGATTCCATGTGCTTCTTTAGTTTCCCTTGTTTTGCCGTTGTTTTATCTTTTACCTAGTTGAGTTACATAATTAAGTGTTACAAGTTAGTACACCTATGCCTTTCAATCTCCCCCTATTTGATTGTCTAACAATGACAACCAAATTCACAATGAGGATAACTCAACTAACCAGGGACTGAAAAAGATAAAATAACATTCATAAAAGATCATGTCAACTTGCATAATGCTTGGCTTGATTAACTAGCTTCATGTCTATTACTGATACTTCAAGTGTCAAAATTGGACACCTGTTGGCTCGATCAAATGGCTTCATGCTCTTCTAGAGATTTTC
The DNA here is from genome assembly GCA_028671895.1 of Oenanthe sinensis. Lineage (NCBI taxonomy): Eukaryota > Viridiplantae > Streptophyta > Magnoliopsida > Apiales > Apiaceae > Oenanthe > Oenanthe sinensis. The sequence continues at coordinate 3,188,118 of CM053812.1, forward strand.
TCTAAGTACTTAAGAGCACGGTCCACTCAATCTTCAATTATCCTTCTGAAGGCCTTTTAGCAGTATTACCACCGCCGAACTTCGCGAAATAATTGACGCCTAATATAAACCAGTTTCAAGACACTTAGCTAACTAACTTCTACCTTACACTACACAAGAAAACAGATAATATACTTACAATACAGGAAAACAAGAAAACAAATTACATCGCAAAGAAACATTACAAGCATAATACATTAAAACTTCGATTTCTTGCGTTCCTCTTCCTCACGAGCTTTCTTCTTGGCTGCTTTTTCTTTCTTCATGAACTCAAAGTTGCAGACTTCATCCATCCTTTTCTTGAGAAGATTAAGTCCTTCCGCTTTCACATGATTTCTGATCTTGTAGTCTCGAAACAACCTCAACCACCTCTCAACCATGCTGCGAGTGGTAAGCTTCGTGGGAATGTCTTCAAACCTCAGCTTAGTGACTTTGTCAGGATACCCCTTTTCCCCTTTCTTCCTTATGACCAGCTACTTAGGGTATCCAATGACAATAGCGGTGGTGCATTGCTGTAGCCTCTGAATGTCAAGCTGTTGTCTTCTCCTACAGAAGTTATCAAATGTGACCCTTAGATAATCCTGATCAAACTCGTCAACATCATCCATCTCATCAATCAAATCCCTTATGATATACAGTGCTTCATGACTGTGTTCTGCAAAGATGTTGTACTTGATCTGAATGACGGTTTCCACCTGATGCTTGTCTGTATAGATCAGCAGATCATTCTCATTCTCAGCTTTGCTTTTGACAAACTTGACATTTGCACCAACCACTGCACTAACTTCCTCCCTAATTTCTCCTTCTTCAGGAATGTCTAATCTTGGATCTCCGTATCTCTGCACATACTCCTTTATTGCCTCTTCTTGCTGCTCGAATGCATAGTCTTCAGGCTCCTTCTTAACCACTGGTGGTTTGGTTTCAGGCAACTTGTATCTAACATCTTGCCTTCTTATCAACTTCTCCAAGTCCTTAGCCACCAGCTTCTTTTCCTTTGTTAGAAAACCCTTTGAGAGGACTAGCTTTGTAACTGCCTTCAGTACATTTCCGCTCGGGGTCAGTTTCGAGTCATGCAGATTTACGATCCTCAAGACCTTGTCATGGACGTATCTGATCTGGTAGGGATTTAGAATAATGTCAACCCCTCTGTCTTCTGCTATCTTCAACAGTTTCTCCTTAAACAGCACTCCAGTCTTGATAGAGGTGTCTACCTTGTGAGCGAATTCTACCAGTTCACTTGCACCCCTTGCATGGAAGAAAGCTTCATCGACCATACACGGCTCGATTCTTGTTATGGGTGTCCAAGTAATCATCAGATTCCATGCCTTCTCCTTGAATATGACTTGTACGGAGGTGCATCCCTATCTTATACAGTTTAGATAGTTCAGCAGCCCAGGGTTTAGATTTTCTAGCTTGTGGAGAAGGAAACTCAATCTTTCTAAGTCAGGAGCATAGGCTCTTGGTCCAGCTAAGGCTTCTCTAGCCTTGTCCCACTCGAGACCTTCCCTCCTTATGTCAGCCTGGACCTTAGGATCTTTGATCTTTTTCATTTCATACTCATGCTGAGTTTTCTGAGCCGCTCTCTTCTCCTTTGCCATTAGTTCCTTTTCCACTATTCCTTGAAGCACTTCTTCATTCACTCTTTTTCTGGCTTCCCTGAAAATCTCTTCTTACATCTCTGCTTCTTTCACTACTTCATCAACTTCTTCTTCTGGCACATGCTCGTCAGCAACCGAGTGGTCTCCTGCATCACCTGCAACTTCTACGCCGGATCCGCCAGGATTTAGACCTCTTTCTTGTTCCCACTCTTTTGCCCGTTGCTCGAGTCTCGACCTCCTTGCCACTAAGGCTTCTACATCCATCTCATCATCATCAGAATCTTCAATAAAGTTTCCCATAAATACATCGACGAGAGGTGTTTCTTTCTCAGCTTCTTCTTCAATTACCATCTTCTGATTGCCTTTGTCCTTAAGAGCCGGTTGAGCCTCCTCCACTTTTTCACCAGATTTGTTTGAGGACTCGATCACCGGACCCTTACTAGTCTGCTTTTTCAGACCCTGATCCTCCTTCTCCCCCTTAGGTGGGTTATCCTCATCAGGAGCATCATCATCATTATTATCGTCACCACCACCACCGGTTGAAGGACCAGGTCCAGCCCTGTTACGTCCAAAGACAGCATCAAGTAGTTCATTCAGCTTCGTCCAGACCTGAGACATGCCATGAGTGACATCATCGACTGACCGCCCAACCTCCACCTGTACCAATCCAAGATTGTTTATCTTTTCAATCATTTGATTTTGGACGGCAATTAGGTTCTCCATGTACTAAGCTCCGACCTCCAATCTTCCAGAGTGAGAAGAGACAACATCAGTAACACCAGCAACTCCAGCCTCCAAAGCCTCTACCTTCTTCACTAGATCCTGCAATTTAGGGGATGGTGTTTGGCTTGGGTTAAACTATTTACTCTCGCCGGGTTCTGTTTCACTCAAGATCCCTAAAGAGAAGGGATCTACTCTCCATGTCTCTCCCTCGTGTTTAGAGCCTAACAGTACTAGAGCCTCATCTACTAGTCGCTGGGGACTAGCGGTGAGTTGGTCGGCGATATCGGTCAGTGAGACTGAGCCTTTAAGCGCTGTGTCTACGATAGGAGATGGCATTATGACCATGTCATCCTCTTGTTCACCAAAAACCTTTTCTGGTTCGCTGGGCTGTTCTGGAGGCGTAAACCCACCAGTCACCAGATGTCGTTGCTCTGCGAGCAACTTGTTTTCTGATTCAGATGAGGAAGAGTCATCCGTAATGGATTCGACAGACTCTTTCACATATAAACTTCCTGAGATCTTAGCATCAGAAGGGCGAGTCTCAGTTTTCCTATCCTCTTCCGAGAAATTGCTCAAAGAGCCCTGAGCGGACAACTCAGGGGAGGTAGGGCCAGCTCTTATTGGCTGTTGAGCTGGACCCCCTCCTTGACTCTCACCAATATGCCTAGGCGAGTGCGAACGTGTTGGAATGTTTTGGAGAGGTGAGCCACCAGCGTGAGGTGTGGTGGCTGTGAGAGGTGAACTATCCCTAACAGGTTGCGCAGTTACCACTGGGTTAGAATCCACCTTTTGCTTCTTTGAGGGTGGCAGAGCTACAGATGTGACTACTCTCTCAACTCCGACACTCCCTCCACTCGATTCACTCGACTCAGATGAGCTTGCCTTCCTTTTATCACCAGTTTTAGGGCTGGCTGTTTGTTTGTGAACAGAAGGGCTTGCAGCCTGGGATAGAGCCTAGGGGTTTTCAGGCCCACGGCTGTAGAAAACAGGGGTTGGTTGAATTGACGATTGGTCAAGATCAGCAAGAATAGGTACCTGACTCAGAAGATCGTCATCCTTGTCGGCTCCAGCTTCTGCAACATTTGCATCGGCCATGTCAACATCCACACCTGCTTCTCCCAAATTTCCAGACACTTGATCTCCACCTACAGCTTCGTTACCGCTACTCTCAGCTTCTACTGAGGTAAACTGAGAAGCATGCATCCTAGCATACTCATCTTGCAGATCCTGGAAGTACAGAGTCAGGCGCAACTCAAAAAGTCTTGACTTTTGCTGGGTTTCCATGGTGGAGATACTCTTTAAGGTCATATCAAAACATGCCATCCTTTCAGAGCCTTGAAATACTCTTCTGTGCTCCTCTGAAAGGACGTCATCCAGAACCATCTGAAGGAATCTTGGCATCCAGCATTTGACTGGTCCATCTTCCGGATTCCTAGATGCATTCTTTTCCAATGCCCACCTCTCAAGCAACTGAATCAACAGATGTTTGCCCACATTCACCTTCATGTTGTTGGCCACTCCATATAGTATTACCCGGCAGCTGTTGTTCATCGGCCTGTAGTCTTTGTCCTTTGGGAACATGCAGCGTTGAATGGCTTGAACTACATAATCCCACTCAGCTAGTAGCATACTGGTGTTAACCTTTGTTACCTTGATAGGACCCGTGGGAGGGCGACAACCTATCTCCGTGAATAATTGTAACATATCCTCCATAGTGGGTTCCAGAGCAAAGTTTTCTGAAGGAAGCCCGAGTATCTCATTGAACTTCTGCAGACTAACCTCATATTTAACACCACCGATAGTGAAGGATAAGCCTGTTGGATTTGCTTTACCACCCTGAATCTCTAATGTTGAGTAAGCAGCTTGAAGGGCTTCGATATTCAGGATGGGAGAGGTGGTTAAAGCATGACTTATTATGGATGTGTTGTTGATGGACTCAATCCAGAACTGGTAGTGAATGAATCTATCAGTTGCTCAATCAGCAGAGAGATTAACAAAGTTGGTTTTGGGAATTGTGAAATTTGGGTTTGCCATTTTAAATTTGTGTTTGAGAAAAGAAATGTTCTGAAAAGGTTTTGCAATGGAAATTTAGAGAACAAGTTCTAAATTTAAACACAAAAAAAACGTACACTATCCCCACTAATTACCCCACGTAATTAGTGACACAATTTAAAATAAATTAACTTCCCCACTAATGACCACTTAACTCCCCACTAATGATTGACGGTTGAGTTTTAGAAAATTAAAGTGAACAGCCGTTTCTGTTGTTTTAGGTATGAGAAAAAAAAACTTATATTTCGGAAAAACACAAAACAGGGCGGTTAAGTTGTACTTTATGGATTAAACAGTAATACTCACAACTATTCCACTCAAGAACACAAAATAAATGAAGAACAAGAAAGCACGAAACCAAAAAAAACAAACTCACTCGAATGAAAAGAAAACTAAAGAACGATTTGCAAGAACACGAATGACGTAGAATAAGCGCAAAGAGTTCAACAGTTTAAACAAAATTTTGGCAAAGTTTCGTTTTAGTGATTAATGCTTTCAAGTAACAGTTAGTGATTTTTGTTTAAGAAAATCACAAGAAAACTTGGTGTAATGGCAGGGAAGAGGATGCTGTGTATGTATGTATATGCGTGTGTATATGAATGAACTTAAACTTTTTGAAAGAGAGAGAGAAAGTTAATGAAAATAATGAACAGTCTATATAATGCTATATATATAGGCACGCTTAAAAAGGTAACTGAAAAGACAAGTCACATCTAGATCTCGAGATACGCATCTCGATCCACATCTCGATGTCGATCTCGATCTACATCTCGATGTCGATCTCGATCTACATCTCGATCTCGATCTCGATGTGGACAGATCGAGATTTACCTTAAACTTTTTAAGCAATTTTCGCAAGTCGATCTCGATCTCGATCCAGAAACAGATCGAGATTTGCCTTAGAAAATTTCAATGAAATTACAGGAATTAAACATTTATATGTAAAATTCGTAAGATTTCACCATAGATTTTCACACCATTTTAGAAACTTACAATTTTGAAATGACAGGGAATTTAGAAAATAAATTATGCATTTCAAAATTAAATCAGCACTAAATCCCATCACTTCATTTGACATTAATCATATAGATACACAGATCAGTACAAGATTAATTTCATGAAACTTTCTAACTTCCCCTTATGACATGCAACACATACATTTTTGAAATTAAGTACACATTATTAATTATGAATATTCATGCACAACAATAATATGTACACAAACTGAATTATAACAGATAGGTAGAAAAACTAACAGGTGTTAAGCATCCCCAATTCACCAACCAATCTAGAAAATGTTGATTCGTCTAGAGGTTTAGTGAATATATCTGCTATTTGAAGTTTAGTAGACACAAAATGCAACTCTACAGTTCCATTTTCTACATGCTCTCTAATAAAATGATACCTGATATCAATGTGCTTGGTCCTGGAGTGATCCATAGGGTTGTTGGTCATTGCAATAGCACTTGTGTTGTCACACATGATAGGAATCTTAGATACTTCCACACTGTAGTCCTTGAGTTGGTTCTTCATCCACAGTATCTGGGCCACACAGCTTCCAGCAGCAATATATTCTGCTTCAACTGTCGAGGTAGATACTGTGTGTTGTTTCTTGCTTTGCCAAGACACCAACCTTCTTCCAAGGAACTGACAGCTTCCTGAAGTGTTCTTCCTATCTATTCTACAACCTGCGTAATCTGAATCCGAATAGCCAACAAGATTAAATCCTGTATCTCTTGGGTACCAAATCCTGAGATTTGATGTTCCCTTGAGATACTTAAAAATACGCTTTACGGCTATGAGATGTGACTCTCTAGGATCCGCTTGGAACCTTGCACATAAGCATGTAGAGAACATAATATCATGTCTGCTAGCAGTTAAATACAAAAGTGAGCCGATCATACCTCGATAGCTTGAGATGTCTACAGGTTTACCCGCTTTATCCTCGTCAAGCTTCGTGGCTGTTGCCATAAGAGTCTTAGCTTGTGATACAGCTTCGAGACCATACTTCTTCAATAGATCATGAATGTACTTGGTCTGGCAGATAAATATCCCGTCCTTCTTCTGACTAACTTGAATACCCAGAAAGAACGTCAGTTCTCCCATCATGCTCATCTCATACCTCGATTACATTAACTTTGCGAATTTAGCACACAGCTTCTCATTTGCAGACCCAAAGATAATGTCATCCACATATACTTGCACCATTATTAGATCATCTTTGCATTTCATGTAGAAAAGCGTCTTGTCGATTACTCCTCTGGTGAAACCACTTTCTAGTAAGAAGTCTGACAGAGTTTCATACCACTTCCGCGGAGACTGCTTAAGGCCATATACTGATTTGAAGAGAGGATAAACATAATCACAGTATTTGCTGTCGACAAACCCGGGAGGTTGATCGACATACACTTCTTCATCCAGTTCACCGTTTAAGAATGCACTCTTGACATCCATCTGATAGACTTTAAAACCATGATGTACTGCGAATGCTAAGAACATCCTTACTACCTCTAGCCTTGCTACTGGTGCGTAGGTTTCATCATAATCAATTCCTTCCCTTTGAGTATAACCCTTAGCAACCAGGCGAGCTTTATTTCGTGTTACAAGTCCGTTTTCATCTAGCTTGTTTCTGAAAACCCATTTTGTTCCAACAACAGATCTATTCTTTGGTCTGGGTACCAGCTTCCACACTTTCTGCCTTTCAAACTGATTGAGTTCCTCTTGCATAGCAATCACCCAATCAGCGTCATCTAGAGCTTCTTCCACCACTTTAGGTTCCATCTGGGAAAGGAACACTGAGTATAGACATTCATTCTCAGTGGCAATTTCAGCTCTAGCTTTTCCTCTAGTAGTCACTCCAGCATTTGGATCACCAATAATTAGCTCAAACGGATGGTCCTTGTTCCAAGTACGATCCCTAGCAAATGTTCTTGATGAATCAGCTTGATCTTGTAAGTGAAGGTGACTTAGTCTAGAAGCACTTCCACTAGCTCCCCCTGAGCTAGTACTAGCTCCCCCTGAGTGAGCTGCTCCCCCTGAGTGCATACTTACTCCCCCTGAGTTAGTACCAGGTCTAATGGAAGGTGATCCCTCAGCCCTAGTGTTTTGTATTGGCGAAACACTAGACTCTTGATTAATTATATTATTTATCGTTGGATCACTACCCTGCACTACAGACTCAGGAACTGTATCCACTTCATCAATATCCATATTTTCAAATCTTAGGGAAGTGGGCTCACTATCTTCTTTTTGTATAGAAGGGAGCTTTGAGTCGTCGAATGTGACATTAAGGCTTTCAACCACCTTGCGATCATTAAGCACAAACACCCTGTACGCTGCTACTGCTTCAAGAGAATATCCAATGAAAACCCCTTCATCTGCTTTGGCATCAAACTTTCCAAGTTGTGCATTGTCTCTTAACACAAAGCATTTGGCACAAAACATGTGAAAGTACTTGATAGATGGTTTTCGTTTATTCATCAGATAATACAGCGTCTCATTATAGTCCTTTATAATCAGGGTTCTGTTCTGTGTATAACAAGCTGCGCTAACTGCTTCAGCCCAAAAATACAAAGAAAGTCTTGACTCATACAGCATTGTCCTAGCTGCTTCAACCAGTGTCCTATTCTTCCTTTCTACCACCCCATTCTGCTGCGGTGTTCTCGGTGCTGAATACTATCGTCTGATCCCTTTAGATATGCAGAATTCCATTAACACTGAGTTCTTGAATTCTGTCCTGTTGTCGGATCGGATAGTCTTCACAGTCAGACTTGCTACGTTTTCAATTACCAGTACATGCCTAATGATCTCATGTGGCACTTCATCTTTCGATGTCACAAACATCACCCATGTGTATTTGGAAAAGTCATCGACAATCACCAGCGCGTGTCTTTCCCTTGACATTGACATAACATTAACGGGTCCAAACAAATCCATTTGAAGTAGTTGCAGGGGCTCGGTAATGCTATTCACTTGTTTATCCTTATGCGAGGTTCTTTTCAATTTTCCCATCTCACATGCTTCGCAGAGTCCATCTGGAGTAAACTCCATCTGCGGCAGCCCTCTCACCAATTCTCTCCTTACGAGATTATTCATTGCTTTAAAGTTCAGGTGGGATAATCTTTTATGCCATAGCCAACTTTCATCAGCAGAAGCCTTGCTGTAAAAACACGTGACTTCAGACTGATCAGCAGAATTCATGTCGGCTATGAACAAATTTGACTTCCTTGCTCCTTTGAGAGCAAGGCTTCCATCCTTTTTGCTTCGAATCGAACAGTCATGCTTCCCAAAGTTGACGTCAAAACCCCTGTCGGTGAACTGACTAACGCTGAGAAGATTATGTCGCAATCCTTCCACAAAAGACACGTCCTCAATGATAACATTTCCACAAACAATCTTGCCATATCCCCAGGTGTAACCTTTGCTGTTATCTCCAAAAGTAACCACGGAGCCGGCTCTCAACACCAAATCTGTTAGCAGGGACTTATTGCCGGTCATATACCTTGATGCTCCACTGTCCAGTACCCATATGACTTTACTCTTTTCCTGTTCACTGCCCTGCAAATCCAGAAAGGTTAGGTGTTCTTCGGAACCCAATGATGTTTGAGCCCGACATCAATAATTTTCTTTTTCTTTTCAGATACAGAAGGCTTTGCCTTGTTGCCATCAGGGGCATTCATCTTGACTTTGTATTTTCCCTTGTCAACCTTGACTAGTTTGTCAGGTTTGGGAGTAGACTGGTCACTCCTAACTTTAGGAGGACTTGAAGTCTTAGCCTTTGACCCATCATGCTTTTTCTTACCACTACTAAATGTATGTTCAATAGATGCACTAGTAGTATTCATCAAATTAAAATAAGCATGCATGATGTTTACAGCACATGGCATACAATTAGGATTATTGCATTTGGCATGATTTGCATACATGTTAGGCAAAGCAGTAGTTGCAGGCATGGTATTACAACCAACAGGTTTTTCTTCCTCTACATAGGACGGGCAATAGTAAGACAAATGATCAGTTTGATTACAGATATAGCATGCCTTCCTAGCTCGTGTAGATGTAGATACAGATACAGTTTCAGTTTTAACTGCCTCTACAGGTGTTTTCATTTGGTCTGACCCTGCTACCCATTGTTTATATGACACCGTCTTAGCCTCCTTGGTTCCTACACCTCTCTTAGCATAAGCAATCTTACTCGCTCTCTTAGAAGTTGTAGGTTCTACTACTTTTTCTTCTAAATCTTTTTCCATTTTAATCTCATGTTCAATTTTAATAGCAACATGATCTATGGTTGTTCGCACTTTATTCACGCAAGAGAACGTGGTCACAAGTAATACAGTAATAAGTAGGATTCGTTCCCACAGAGACTCGACTTGCTTACGTTTAGTTCACTTATACACCAGAGTATGATTAACTACCACTGCTAAGAAAATAACAATTGGAGTTTGATTACACTAATGATTAAAACTTAAAGAATTACTTATATTAAATAAACATGGGATTTTAACTTCATTAACTATCTCATCTAGAATCTTATGCCTTTTCACCTAGCATGTGAAAGTGATGATAACTGATTAAACCCTCTAAACTGATAAACGCCAACTTTCGTTGCACGCATACCATCCTAATGAACATCCACAAAAGATAGAAGTCAAATAGTCAACCACTATACTTAGTCCCTATATGTCTATAGAGATTGAAAACATAATGGCTTAAGCACAAGGATCCCTAAAATCACATAGTCAGTGCAAGACGGTTAGAATTACACCACAAATTAATACTTGCTCTTAACACGCAAAAACCTATGCTAGCATGGCATGTTCTAAACCCTAGATCCACTTTCGCATTCACGAGGATTTAACAAACAATCATAAATGTTCGCGACGCATTTACAACGAATAAGCTTAACCATACTAGGATATCCATAACAATCACATACTTGGCATAAAGACAATCAATATCTAGAATCGATAGAGAAATCCATTAAAATCCCATGACAACGATTAGCCCATAATTGGGCTAGCCGACATCATGGGTTCATAGGAAAACATAATAGCAAACAATTAAACATAAAAGACTGATATTAATTGCAAGAGTAAAAGAAACAACCGATAATCCACGTGATGAAAATTACAAAAGAAAATAGCTTGACGGCTCACAAAGTACTCCGCCTCTTGTCTGATAATAAAAACCCTACTTGCTTACTTAATTTCCTAGATAATGACAATAATAATAATCCTTATGTTTTTATACTAGATTACATAAAAACAATGATTCATGGGCTTGCTGCTTCTGGGCTTCGAAACGGACCAACTGCAGAAAAATCAGCAACTGGAATCGGCTGGAAGGGCGGGCGCGCCTCAAGGAGCGCGGGCGCGCCTCAAGGAGCGCGGGCGCGCCTCATTAATGGAGCGTGGGGGCGCCTTTAACGGGTTGGGCGCGCCTGACTATTCTGCCCGGAATTGCTTTTCTTTGCTCCTTGCTTCTTTAGCGCGTCGCCTTGCTTTCTCTTTGCTTCAACTCAAGCCTTGACCCTTCTCCCTTGAATTCCTAGCTCATGCACCCCCAATTTATGCAATTAATTATCAATTCTGCTCCGCCTGGGAATCTGCACACCAAAAACATAAAACACATCAAAAGACACTAAATACTTGGGTACTAGCGATCAATTTAAGCCAATTTGGAATGTATATAGTGGACAAAAAAGTCCACTAACACACCCCCAAACTTAAACCGATGCTTGTCCCCAAGCATAAACAGACTCTAAACAATCTAGTGCAACGCAATGCATGAATGCAACTACTATGAAATGCAAGGACCCCCTCGAACTCACCAAAACCATTTGACAACCCAAAGTCTCAAAGAGATGTGATACATCCGAACAGAGCTTGACCAAGTCCCCTTATACCGATACTACATGAACAGAAACGTGTGTGTGCGCGATGCTCATCAAATATACTCTGACACTAGATCAAAATCATACCTATTTTTCGCCAAGACAATCACCTGCTTATAAACAGAATGAGTGGTAAACACTCCATAACATACAAACACCGCCGTCATTCATTTGAGTTAGACAGGGAATCACACTTTATTGCTAAATCACCACTACGACACCTAACACAATACATAGGCTTATTTAACCGTGCAATGGATGAGACCCCTAAAGGCTTATACAATAATACCCATGTAGCGAGCGTTAGGTTAGTGGATCCCAGACTATAAAAAGCCTTAGGTCACTAGGCATAAAGTCCCCTCGAACTTAATTGCCCGAGTATTAAAGAGCTCATCCTGGTTAATTTTGCTTCGAATTATTCACATGACTCTTTTTTTTTCTTTTTTTTTTCTTTCTTTTTTTTTTTCTTTTCTTTCTTTTTTTTTTCTTTTTAACATAATCTGGAATGAGAATTCTCAATTCCAACCCTAGACTACTCATAAAAATATGAGCCGGCTACTAGCCATTTGACACCTAGCCATACTTGACAATCATTAACAACTAGCATGCATCCCTGGTTTTCCCCAAACTTAAACTTTAGTATCTTTACATTATCAAGGGAATAACAAACATTCTAGATATAAACAGGCGATTAAATCTAAAACCACTAAACAGGCATGACTCAAACTAGCCCAGAAGCAACCGATGAGACTGTGTAAATAATGTGCTTCTGAAACATGCAATTCAATTTCATAAGGACTGTAAATCATCCCTCTGCTCATCAATACCACACTCAAATTGACATCGACTTATCAATCAGAATTAGCTCATCCTAAGGGATCATGAAATATGCATGCTATGAAATGCAACTAAAATGGATTCATATGATAGCCAGAACAAAAATTTTCAAACAAAATGCTCGATATGGACAATTAAAACAAAATGCATGACAAAACTACAACTACATGTCCTATATGCATCTAACTACAATCTCCATTTCCCACCCCCAAACTTTAAAATATTCAATGTCCCCATTGAAGGCAAGAAACAAAGAAAGTGTGCAGAAATACCTCAATCCTCAGCAGAGTCACCCTCCTCGGGTGAATCCGGTGGTGGATACATGGTGCTAGCCCCATAAACAGGCCAATCGACCTGTACACCTGTAGCCAGAAAAGCTGCACCAAGAGCCTGAGTCAGGTCAGCAGCAAAACAGCTCTGTCTATCATCAACTGCGTCCATCCGCCGTGCCAACCTCCTAAAATGAGCCTCACCCATACCAGCACTAGCCACAGCTGGCGGTGCCCTAGAAGAACCAGCCCTAGCCTCCCTCTGCTGTCTAGGTGGCACGTCACCACCCACAATATACCCTAAGCCTCTGGGATGCGGTACACCACCGTCCCATTCAGGTAGTCGAGCTATCGCCGCCGTGTCAATGGCACTCGCAGGAAGTTGCAACTGTTCCTCCGCCGGCCAGTGAATACCCACATCAACACACAAACGAACAACCACGGAGCCATACGGAATCGCTCCAGTGGTACTGCCCTGCAAAAATCGGATCATGTGCCTGTGGATAAGGGAGCCTAGGTCGATGTATCGCCCGCTGAGAATACCCCACAACAAAATAGCCCGATCCACTGTCACCTCATGAGTGTGCGACGATGGCACAATGTTAGCACACAGGAACAGGTTCCAGGCCTTAGCATATGGGTTCAAAGCCATGGCGGAGAATGTGACCGGCTCAGTAGAGCCTGCCCTGGGCTTCCAAGTAGTGCCTGGAACTGTCATATCCCGCAGAATGGCCTCAAGATCAACCTCCCCACGGGTCTTCAACCCAAAATCTTCCACTCCCTCCTGCGGTACAGGCAAATTCAAAATCCTAGTGATGGCGACAGGAGTATAATCTACAACATACCCTCGAACTGCAGAATACCCATTCTTCTCCTGCTTGGCATTGGCATAGAACTCCCTAACGATACTCAAAGGTATCGCCTCCACAGCCTCACACATGGTCTCCCAACCGCGCTCACTAACCATCGCGAGCAGAGACCCATCAAGAACACCCGGAATGAATCCCCTTTCCTTGACCACAGATTTGGTCATCAAGCGTGCAAACTCAATTTGGGCCTCCGGTGAATTGAATTGGGGCACAACTCCCCCACTCGAAGAAGAACTTGATGTCCCTAAGCGCCTAGATCTCTTGGGTGCCATTGATTGAGTGTAGATTTGTGAAGAGAGGAGATGAGGTGCGTGTATAGTTATGTGTATATGTGAGAATGCAAGAAGTGAAGTAAGTAAGTTGCTAGGGTTAGGGTATGCAAATCCTTTATAAACAAGTGAGATTGGGCTGGGTAGGGCCAAAAACTAATAAAAAGGTAAAAAAGATTCTTAATTTTCGATTTTTGGAATTTTTAAACTAAATTTTTTTTTCTGGAACCGCGCCCAGGCGCGCCCGCCCCGGGTGCTTCTGTCCATTTTCTGATTTTTCAAATTTTTTTGTGTTTTTTTTTTGTTTACGAGAATAAAAATTACCATTCAAGCCGTAGGTTGCCTCCCACGAGCGCTGTCGTTAACGTCATTTAGCCGGACGTTACTTCAGGTCCTCAATCCGAGGTTGACAGAATCGCGACTTCAGCTTCGCGATTTACTTATTCTCCCAAATACGGCTTCAATCTCTGACCATTGACTTTAAACGCTTGATCTGGGGTCTTTTCATAAATCTCCACAGCTCCGTGAGGATACACAGTCTTCACAACAAAGGGTCCTGACCACCTTGACTTGAGTTTTCCTGGAAACAATCGCAAATGAGAGTTAAATAATAAAACTAATTGACCAGGAACCAATACCTTTGTTGTCAACCGCCGATCATGCCATCTTTTCACTTTTTCCTTGTAGAGCTTGTTATTTTCATAAGCTTGTAGACGAAATTCATCCATTTCATTGATTTGCACCATCCGTTTTTCCCCTGCGGCTTGATAATCAAAATTCAGTTTCTGCAATGCCCAATAAGCCTTGTGTTCCAGTTCTGCTGGTAGATGACAAGCTTTTCCATAGACTAGTTGATATGGTGACATCCCCAAAGGTGTTTTGAACGCAGTTCGGTAGGCCCACACAGCTTCATCCAGTTTTAAAGACCAATCCTTACGCGAAGGACTTACCACTTTTTCCAGAATGCGTTTGATCTCACGGTTTGATACTTCAGCTTGGCCATTGGTTTGAGGGTGGTATGCTGTCGCCACCCGATGGTTGATGTTGAATCTTGCCCTCAGATTAGTGAACTTTCGATTGCAAAAGTGAGAACCCTCATCGCTGATAATGACCCTTGGAGTCCCAAATCTGGTGAAAATGTTCTTGTGAAGGAAGTTGAGCACTACATTGGCATCATTAGTTGGAAGTGCCTTGACCTCAACCCATTTGGAGACGTAATCCACAGCTAGCAAGATGTATTGGTTATTGCAAGATGAAATGAATGGGCCCATGAAGTCGATCCCCCACACATCAAAAATCTCCACTTCTAGCATTACATTAAGGGGCATCTCATCCCTTTTTGAAATGTTGCCTACTCGCTGGCAACGATCACACCTGGTTACAAACTGATGAGCATCCTTGAATAGTGATGGCCAATAAAACCCTGCCTGCAGAATACGAGTAGCTGTCTTTTCACCTCCATAATGGCCTCCATAAGCTGTGGCATGATAATCCCTCAGAATAGCTTCAGTCTCACTATATGGTACACACCTTCTGATAATCTGATCAGCCCCTTGTTTAAACAGATATGGCTCATCCCAACGAAACCACTTTACATCATGCATGAATTTCTTCCTTTGGGCTGACGACAATTCGGGTGGAACAATTTGACTCACAAGATAATTCACAATATCCGCATACCATGGTTCTTCTTCTTGTACTCCAAACAGTTGTTCATCCGGAAATGAGTCATTGATGAGAGTACTGTCTCGTGATTTACCAGGATCTTCCAATCGTGAGAGGTGATCAGCTACCTGATTTTCGGTCCCTTTTCTATCTTTGATCTCCACGTCGAATTCTTGAAGTAGGAGAATCCATCGAATCAGGTGGGGTTTAGAATCCTTCTTGGAGAGCAGATACCTAATAGCTGCGTGGTCAGTATACACCGTCACTTTCGTACCAAGCAAGTATGATCTGAATTTTTCAAAACCATATACAATGGCTAACTGTTAGGTCCAAAGTGTTGTAGAGGGGGGGGTGAATACAACTGTTTAAAAATTAAAGAGAGAATAAACAATATGCAGGTAATAAATGATGACACAGAATTTCAAGAATATATCATTATATTCATTGATGGATTTGCTACAACATTCATAAAAGTATCATGATCAGTTGAACAATAAATACAGCAATTAAAGCTAGATTCAACTGATCCTCTCTCTCACTTTTTGTTTTACAGTAAATGCTCTCTCTTATAAAAATATCGTTGAAATTACAGAGATGATGGAAGTCTATCTACTAATAAAATCAAAGTGCTGCTTTTATAATGTCATGTAGTCTTGTTCTTGTCCTTTTTGTGTACGTGGCCCAATCAGGACTTCGACAACAAAAAGTACTTTCCCAACAACTTTGGATCAACCGTTCACAATAAGCCACTTGTCCCTTGAACATTAAATGTTACATATCTACCCGCATCTCGATCTTCGCCTGGACCCATCTCGATCTCGATCTGTGAAAATCTCGATCTTGATCTGTGAAAATCTCGATCTCGATCTGGGAGAATCTTGATCTCGATCTATGAAGATCTCGATCTCGATCTGGTAGAATCTCGATCTACCGTGGATCGAGATTTGCCTTTGCAAATGTTTTACTTCAATTATAAATCTCGACCCGCATCTCCATCTGCTGTGGATCGACATTTGCCTTAGCAAATATGCACACATCCAATGTTGACCTTCTTTAGTGACTAATTGAGGATTAACCTTTATGAGCAAGTTTCCCTAGCTTCTTCAATTTCTTTTCCTCACTCAATTCAAATGAGATCTTCTATTACTGACATGAACTTGCCTCCAATGTCCTGACACTTGATGCAATGGTCTGGTTCATAAGTGACTAGTCTTGTAGGGGTTCTTGCTTCTGAATGTCAGTTCTCATTTGTTGATTAACCTTTACAATATCCAGATGTTGATATACATTACATGAAATCACTTTGGTCTTCTTGATACTTCTTTGACATTAATTTGATTCTCCATTAGATAAGTTAGGGCATGAGCAATACTCAGATTGAACTTCTTCTCACTTATGCATCCTTGATTAACCAAATTAGTTACTTGTAGTTACCAAGTATCATTACCATTTCTTCAGTTGATTGATTCCATGTGCTTCTTCAGTTTCTCTTGTTTTTGCTGTTGTTTTATCTTTTCTCTAGTTGAGTTACATAATAATTAAGTGTTACAAGTTAGTACACCTATGCCTTTCAATCTCCCCCTATTTGATTGTCTAACAATGACAACCAAATTCACAATGAGGATAACTCAACTAAACAGGGACTGAAAAAGATAAAATAACATTCATAAAAGATCATGTCAACTTACATAATGCTTGGCTTGATTAATTAACTTCATGTCTATTACTGATACTTCAAGTGCCAAAATTGGACACCTGTTGGCTCGATTAAATGGCTTCATGCTCTTCTAGAGATTTTCTCTAGGTACTTTAAGAGCACGGTCCACTCAATCTTCAATTATCCTTCTGAAGTCCTTTTAGCAGTATTACCACCGCCGAACTTCGCGAAATAATTGACGCCTAATATAAACCAGTTTCAAGACACTTAGCTAACTAACTTCTACCTTACACTACACAAGAAAACAGATAATATTTTTACAATACAGGAAAACAAGAAAACAAATTACAACGCAAAGAAACATTACAAGCATAATACATTAAAACTTTTATTTCTTGCGCTCCTCTTCCTCACGAGCTTTCTTCTTGGCTGCTTTTTCTTTCTTCATGAACTCAGGGTTGCAAACTTCATCCATCCTTTTCTTGAGAAGATTAAGTCCTTCTGCTTCCACATGATTTCTGATCTTGTAATTTCGAAACAACCTCAACCACCTTTCAACCATGCTGCGAGTGGTAAGCTTCGTGGGAATGTCTTCAAACCTCAGCTTCGTGACTTTGTCAGGGTACCCCTTTTCCCCTTTCTTCCTTATAACCAGCTGCTTAGGGTATCCAATGACAATAGCGGTGGTGTATTGCTGTAGCCTCTGAATATCAAGTTGTTGTCTTCTCTTACAGAAGTTATCAAACGTGACCCTTAGATAATCCTGATCAAATTCGTCAACATCATCCATCACATCAATCAATTCCCTTATAATACACAGTGTTTCATGACTGTGTTCTGCAAAGATGTCGTACTTGATTTCAATGATGGTTTCCACCTGATGCTTGTCTGTATAGATCAGTAGATCATTCTCATTCTCAGCTTTGCTTTTGACAAACTTGACATTTGCACCAGCCACTGCACCAGCTTCCTGCCTTATTTCCCCTTCTTCTGGAATGTCTATTCTTGGATCTCCGTATCTCTGCACATGCTCCCTTTTTGCCTCGTCTTGCTGCTCGAATGCATAGTCTTCAGGTTCCTTCTTAACCACTGGTAGTGTAGCTTCAGGCAACTTGTATCTAGCATCTTGCCTTCTTATCAGCTTCTCCAAGTCCTTAGCCACCAGCTTCTTTTCCTTTGTTAGAAAACCCTTAGAGAGGACTAGCTTTGCAACTGCCTTCAGCACATTTCCGCTCGGAGTTAGTTTCGAGTCATGCAGATTTACGATCCTCAAGACCTTGTCATGAACATATCTGATCTGGTATGGATTTAGAATAATGTCAACCCCTCTGTCTTCAGCCATCTTCAACAATTTCTCCTTAAACAGCACTCCAGTCTTGACAGAGGTGTCTACCTTGTGAGCAAATTCTACCAGTTCACTTGCACCCCTTTCTTGGAAGAAAGCTTCATCGACCATACACGGCCCGATTTTTGTTATGGGTGTCCAAGTGATCATCAGATTCCATGCCTTCTCCTTGAATATGACTTGTATGGAGGTGCATCCCTGTCTTATGCAATTTAGATAATTCAGCAGCCCAGGGTTTAGATTTTCTAGCTTATGAAGAAGAAAGCTCAATCTTTCTGAGTCATGAGCATAGGCTCTTGGTCCAGCTAAGGCTTCTCTAGCCTTATCCCACTCGGGACCTTCCCTCCTTATGTCAGCCTGGACCTTAGGATCTTTGATCTTTTTCATTTCATACTCATGCTGAGTTTTCTGAGCCGCTCTCTTCTCCTTTGCCATTAGTTCTTTTTCAACTATCCCTTGTAGTACTTCTTCATTTACTCTTTCTCTGGCTTCCCTGAAAATCTCTCCTTGCATCTCCGCTTCATCAACTTCTTCTTCTGGGACATGCTCGTCAGCAACCGATTGGTCTTCTGCATCACCTGCAACTCCTGCGCCAGATCCGCCAGGATTTAGACCTCTTTCTTGTTCCCACTCTCTTGCCCGTTGCTCGAGTCTCGACCTCATTGCCACCAAGGCTTCTACATCCATCTCATCCTCATCAGAATCTTCAATAAAGTCTCCCATAAATGCATCGACGAGAGGTGTTTCTTTCTCAGCTTCTTCTTCAACTACTATCTTCTGCTTGCCTTTGTCCTTAAGAGCCGGTTGAGCCTCCTCCACCTTTTCACCAGATTTGTTTGAGGACTCGATCACTGGGCCCTTACTAGTCAGCTTTTTCAGACCCTGATCTTCCTTCTCCCCTTTAGGTGTGTTATCCTCATCAGGAGCATCATCACCATTATTATTGTCACCACCACTACCGGTTGAAGGACCAGGTCCAGCCCTGTTACGTCCAAAGACAGCATCAAGTAGTTCATTCAGCTTCGTCCAAACCTGAGACATGCCATAAGTGACATCATCTACTGACCTCCCAACCTCCACCTGAGCCAATCCAAGATTATTCATCTTGTCAATCATTTGATTTTGGACGGCAATCAGGTTCTCCATGAACTGAGCTCCAACCTCCAATCGTCCAGAGTGAGAAGAGACAGCAGCAGTAACACCAGCAACTCCAGCCTCCAAAGCCTCCACTTTCTCCACTAGATCCTGCAATTTGGGGGACGGTGTTTGGCTTGGGTTAAACTGTTTACTCTCGCCGGGTTCTGTTTCACTCAAGATCCCTAAAAAGAAGAGATCTACTCTCCCTGTCTCTCCCTCGTGTTTAGAGCCTAACAGTACTAGAGCCTCATCCACTAATCGCTGGGGACTAGCGGTGAGTTGGTCGGCGATATCGGTCAGTGAGACTGAGCCTTTAAGCGCTGTGTCTACGATAGGAGATGGCGTTATGACCATGTCATCCCCTTGTTCACTTAGAACCTTTTCTGGTTCGCTGGGCTGTTCTGGAGGCGTAGACCCACCAGTCACCAGATGTCGTTGCTCTGTGAGCAACTTGTTTTCTGAATTAGATGAGGAAGCGTCATCCGTACTGGATTCGACAGACTCTTCCTCATTAAAACTTCCTGAGATACTAGTATCAGAAGTGCTAGTCTCAGTTTGTCATTCCCCTTCCGAGAAATTGCTCAAAGAGCCCTGAGCGGACAACTCAGGGGAGGTAGGGTCAGATCCTATTGGCTGTTGAGCTGGACCCCCTCCTTGACTCTCACAAACATGCCTAGGCGAGTGCGAATGAGTTGAAATGGTTTGGAGAGGAGAGCCACCAGCGTGAGGTGTGGTGGCTGTGAGAAGTGAACTAGCCTTAACAGGTGGTGCAGTTGCCACTGGGTTTGAATCCACCTTTTGCTTCTTTGGAGGTGGCAGAGCTGCTGAAGTGACTACTCTCTCAACTCCTACACTCCCTCCACTCGAATCACTCGACTCAGATAAGCTTGCCTTCCTTTTATCACCAGTTTTAGGGCTGGCTGATCGTTTATGAACAGAAGGGCTTGCAGCCTGGGATAGAGCCTGGGGGTTTTCAGGCCCACGGCTGTAGAAAACAGGTTGAATTGATGATTGATCAAGATCAGCAAGAATAGGTACCTGACTCAGAAGATCGTCATCCTTGTCAGCTCCAGCTTCTGCAACATTTGCCTCGGCCATGTCAACATCCATACCTGCTTCTTCCAAATTTCTAGGCACTTGATCTCCACCTTCAGCTTCGTTACCGCTACTCTCAGCTTCTACTGCAGTAAACTGAGAAGCATGCCTCCTAGCATACTCATCTTGCAGATCCTGGAAGTACGGAGTCAGGCGCAACTCAAAAAGTCTTGACTTTTGCTGGGTTTCCATGGTGGAGATACTCTTTAGAGTCATATCAAAACATGCCATCCTTTCAGAGCCTTGAAATACTCTTCTGTGTTCCTCTGAAAGGACGTCATCCAGAACCATCTGAAGAAATCTTGGCATCCAGCATTTGACTGGACCATCTTCCGGATTCCTAGATGCATTTTTCTCCAATGCCCACCTCTCAAGCAACTGAATCAACAAATGTTTGCCCACATTCACTCTTCTGTTGTTTGCCACTCCATATAGTATTACCCGGCAGCTGTTGTTCATTGGCCTGTAGTCTTTGTCCTTTGGGAACATGCAGCGCTGAATGGCCTGAACTACATAATCCCACTCAGCTGGTAGCATACCGGTGTTAACCTTTGTTACCTTGATAGGACCCGTGGGAGGGCGACAACCTATCTCCGTGAATAATTGCAACATATCCTCCATAGTGGGTTCCGAAGCATAATCTTCTGTAGGAAGCCCAAGAATCTCATTGAACTTCTGCAGACTGACTTCATATTTGGCACCACCAATAGTAAAGGATAGGCCTGTTGGATTTGCTTTTCCACCCAGAATCTCTAGCGTAGAGTAAGCAGCTTGAAGGGCTTCGACATTCAGGATGGGAGAGGCGGTTAAGGCATGACTTATGATTGATGTGTTGTTGAGGGATTCAATCCAGAACTGATAGTGAATAAATCTACCAGTTGCTCGATCAGCAGAGAGATTAACAAAGTTGGTCTTGGGAATTGTGAAATTTGGGTTTGCCATTTTAAATTTGTGTTTGAGAAAAGAAATGTTCTGAAATGGTTTTGCAATGGAAATTTTAGAGAACAAGTTCTAAATTTAAACAAACAAAAAAAACGTACACGAACCCCACTAATTACCCCATGTAATTAGTGACACAAATTAAACCAAATTAAATTCCCCACTAACGACCACTTAACTCCCCACTAAAGATTGACGGTTGAGTTTTTGAAAATTAAAGTGAATAGCCGTTACAAAATAAATTATTTTTCCAGAAAACCACAAACACTGCGGTAAAGTTGCACTTTAAGGATTAAACCGCAGTACTCACAACTATTTCGCTCAAGAACACAATAAGAAAGCACGAAACAAAAACCAAACTCACTCGAATGAAAAGAAAAACTAAAGAACTATTTGCAAGAACAGTAATGACGTGAAAAACAACACAAGAAGTTCAACAGTTTTAAACAAAATTTTAGCAGAGTTTCGTTTTAGTTATTGATGCTTTTAAGTAACAGTTAGTGATTTTTGTTTAAGAAAATCACAAGAAAACTTGATGTAATGGCAGGGAAAAGTACTCTGGTAATGTATGTATACGCGTGTGTATATGAAGAGCTTAAGCTTTTGAAAGAGAGAAAGAAAGTTAATGTAAATAATGAACAGCCTTTTTAATGCTATAATATATACTTGCACACCAAAAAAAATAATTGACAAGACAAGTCACATCTCGATCTCGAGATCCGCATCTCGATCCTCATCTAGATGTCGATCTCGATGTCGATCTCGATCCGCATCTCGATCTACATCTCGATGTCGATCTTGATGTCGATCTCGATCCGCATCTCGATCTACATCTCGATGTCGATCTTGATGTCGATCTCGATCCGCATCTCGATCTACATCTCAATGTCAATCTCGATGTGGATAGATCGAGATGTACCTTGACAGAGTTTAAACCAATTTTCACAAGTCGTTCTCGATCTCGATCCAGAACTAGATCGAGATTTGCCTTGGAAAATTTTAATGAAATTATGTGAATTAAACATTTATATGTAAAGTTCACAAGATTTCACCACAAATTTTCACACCATTTAAGAAACTTACAATGTTGAAACGACAGGGAATTTAGAAAATAAATCATGCATTACAAAATTAAGTATAGCATTAAATCCTATCACATTATTAGACATTAATCATTTAGATACACAGATCAACACAAGATTAATTTCATGAAACTTTCTAACTTCCCTTTATGAGATGTAATACATACATTTATGAAGTTAAGTACACATTATTAATTATGAATATTCATGAATAACAATAATATGTACACAAACTGAATTATGACAGATAGGTAGCAAAACTAACAGGTGTTAAGCATCCCCAATTCACCAACCAATCTAGAAAATGTTGATTCGTCTAGAGGTTTAGTGAATATATCTGCTATTTGACGTTCAGTAGACACAAAATGCAACTCCACAGTTCCATTTTCTACATGCTCTCTAATAAAATGATACCTGATGTCAATGTGTTTGGTCCTTGAGTGATCCACAGGATTGTTGGTCATTGCAATAGCACTTGTGTTGTCACACATGATAGGAATCTTAGATACTTCCACACCGTAGTCCTTGAGTTGGTTCTTCATCCACAGTATTTGAGCCACACAGCTTCCACCAGCAATATATTCTGCTTCAGCTGTCGAGGTAGATACTGTGTGTTGTTTCTTGCTTTGCCAAGACACCAACCTTCTTCCAAGGAACTGACAGCTTCCTGAAGTGCTCTTCCTATCTATTCTACAACCTGCGTAATCTGAATCCGAATAGCCAACAAGATTAAACCCTGTATCTCTCGGGTACCAAATCCCAAGATTTGATGTTCCCTTAAGATACCTAAAAATACGCTTTACGGCTATGAGATGTGACTCTCTAGGATCCGCTTGGAACCTTGCACATAGGCACGTAGAGAACATAATATCAGGTCTGCTAGCAGTTAAATACAAAAGTGAGCCGATCATACCTCGATAGCTTGAGATGTCTACAGGTTTACCCGATTTGTCCTCGTCAAGTTTCGTGGCTGTTGCCATAGGAGTCTTAGCTTGTGATACATCTTGGAGACCATACTTTTTCAATAGATCATGAATGTACTTGGTCTGGCAGATAAATATCCCGTCCTTCTTCTGACTAACTTGAATGCCCAGAAAGAACGTCAGCTCTCCCATCATGCTCATCTCATACCTTGATTGCATTAACTTTGCGAATTTAGCACACAACTTCTCATTTGCAGACCCAAAGATAATGTCATCCACATATACCTGCACCATTATTAGATGATCTTTGCATTTCTTGTAGAAAAGCGTCTTGTCGATTACTCCTCTGGTGAAACCACTTTCTAGTAAGAAGTCTGACAGAGTTTCATACCACTTCCGCGGAGACTGCTTAAGGTCATATACTGATTTGAAGAGTCGATAAACATAATCACAATATTTGTAGTCGATAAACCCGGGAGGTTGCTCGACATACACCTCTTCATCCAGTTCACCATTTAAGAATGCACTCTTGACATCCATTTGATAGACTTTAAAACCATGATGTGCTGCGAAAGCCAAGAACATCCTTACTGCTTCTAGCCTTGCTACTGGTGCATAGGTTTCATCATAATCAATTCCTTCTCTTTGAGTATAACCCTTAGCAACCAGGCGAGCTTTATTTCATGTTACAAGTCCGTCTTCATCCAGCTTGTTTCTGAATACCCATTTTGTCCCAATGACAGATCTATTCTTTGGTCTGGGTACTAGCTTCCACACCTTCTGCCTTTCAAACTGATTGAGTTCCTCTTGCATAGCAATCACCCAATCAGCGTCATCTAGAGCTTCTTCCACCACTTTAGGTTCCATTTGGGAAAGGAACACTGAGTTTAGACATTCATTCTCAGTGGCAATTTCAGCTCTAGCTTTTCCTCTAGTAGTCACTCCGGCTTCTGGATCACCAATAATTAGCTCGAACGGATGGTCCTTGTTCCACGTGCGATCCCTAGCAAATGTTCTTGATGATTCAGCTTGATCTTGTAAGTGAAGGTGACTTAGTCTAGAAACTTTTTCACTAGCTTCCCTTGAGCTAGTACTGGCTCCCCCTGAGTGAGCTGCTCCCCCTGAGTGCATACTGACTCCCCCTGAGTTAGTATCAGGTCTGACGGAAGATGATCCCTCAGCCCTAGTGTTTTGAATTTGCGAAACACTAGACTCTTGATTAATTTCATTATTTATAGTTGGATCACTACCCTGCACTACAGACTCAGGAACTGTATCCACTTCATCAATATCCATATTCTCAAATCTTAGGGAAGTGGGCTCACTATCTTCTTTTTGTATAGAAGGGAGCTTTGAGTCGTCGAATGTGACATTAAGGCTTTCAACCACCTTGCGATCATTAAGCACAAACACCCTGTACGCTGCTACTACTTCAAGAGAATATCCAATGAAAACCCCTTCATCTGCTTTGGCATCAAACTTTCCAAGTTGTGCATTGTCTCTTAACACAAAGCATTTGGCACCAAATACGTGAAAGTACTTGATAGATGGTTTTTGTTTATTCATCATGTAATACGGCGTCTCATTATGGTCCTTTATAATCAGGGTTCTGTTCTGTGTACAACAAGCCGTGCTAACTGCTTCAGCCCAAAAATATAAAGGAAGTTTTGACTCATACAGCATTGTCCTAGCTGCTTCAACCAGTGTCCTGTTCTTCCTTTCTACCACCCCGTTCTGCTACGGTGTTCTCGGTGCTGAATACTGTCGTCTGATCCCTTTAGATATGCAGAAATCCATTAACACTGAGTTCTTGAATTCTGTCCCGTTGTCGGATCGGATAGTCTTCACAGTCAGACTTGCTACGTTTTCAATTACAAGTACATGTCTAATGATCTCATGTGGCACTTCATCTTTCGATGTCACAAACTTCACCCATGCGTATTTGGAAAAGTCATCGACAATTACCAACGCATATCTTTTCCTTGACATTGACATCACATTAACAGGTCCAAACAAATCCATGTGAAGGAGTTGTAGGGGCTCGGTAATGCTATTCACTTGTTTATCCTTATGCGAGGTTCTTTTTGATTTTCCCATCTCACATGCTTCGCAGAGTCCATCTGGGGTGAACTCCATCTGCGGCAGCCCTCTCACCAATTCTCTCCTTACGAGATTATTCATTGCTTTAAAGTTCAGGTGAGATAACCTTTTATGCCATAGCCAACTTTCATCAGCAGAAGCCTTGCTGTAGAAACACGTGACTTCAGACTGATCAGCAGAATTCATGTCAGCTATGAACAAATTTGACTTCCTTACTCCTTTGAGAGCAAGGCTTCCATCCTTTTTGCTTCGAATCGAACAATCATGCTTCCCAAAGTTGACGTCAAAACCCCTGTCGGTGAACTGACTAACGCTGAGAAGATTATGTCGCAATCCTTCCACAAAAGATACGTCCTCAATGATAACATTTCCACAAACGATCTTGCCATATCCCCTGGTGTAACCTTTGCTGTTATCTCCAAAAGTAACCATGGAGCCGGCTCTCAACACCAAATCTGTTAGTAGGGACTTATTGCCGGTCATATGCCTCGATGCTCCACTGTCCAGCACCCATATGACTTTACTCTTTTCCTGTTCACTGCCCTGCAAATCCAGAAAGATTAGGTGTTCTTCGGAACCCAATGATGTTTGGGCCCGGCATCAATAATTTCCTTTTTCTTTTCAGATACAGAAGGCTTTGCCTTGTTGCCATCAGGGGCATTCATCTTGACTTTGTCTTTTCCCTTGTCAACCTTGACTGGTTTGTCAGGTTTGGGAGTAGACTGGTCACTCCTAACTTTAGGAGGACTAGAAGTCTTAGTCTTTGACCCCGCATGCTTTTTCTTACCCCTACTAGATGTATGTTCAACAGATACACTAGCAGTATTCATTAAATTAAAATAAGCATGCATGATGTTTACAGCACATGGCATACAATTAGGATTATTGCATTTAGCATGATTTTCATGCATGTTAGGCAAAGCAGTAGTTGCAGGCATGGTATTACAACCAACAGATTTTTCTTCCTCTACATAGAACGGGCAATAGTAAGACAAATGATCAGTTTGATTACAAATATAGCATGCCTTTCTAGCTCGTGTAGATGTAGATACAGATGCAGGTTCAGTTTTAACTGCCTTTACAGGTGCTTTCATTTGGTCTAACCCTGCTACCCATTGTTTATATGACACCGTCATAGCCTCCTTGGTTCCTACACCTCTCTTAGCATAAGCAATCTTACTCGCTCTTTTAGAAGTTGTAGGTTCTACTACTTTTTCTTCTGAATCTCTTTCAATTTTAATCTCATGTTCAATTTCAGTAGCAACAGGATCTATGGTCCTAGGCTCAAAATGCTTAAAGATAGGTTTTCTAACATCCATTAAAACCTCAGGCACATTTTCTTTGACTAACACTGGCTCTAACAACTCAGCAGCCCTATTTTTCTTTTTCCGTGTGTAGTCAAGTCCTATGTTTACTTTTTCATTTTTACTCTTGCCTGCCAGCTTCATGTACATGTCCCTTTCTACGAAAACTTTATTAGCGGCTTCTGAAAAAGATTGACATGTTATTTTAAGCTCAGCTAATTCATTTTTAAGTTCTTCGTTAAGGTCTTCCCTAATCTTAAGCTTGTGTTCTAAAACGTCTACCTGATTCATTAATTGCCTTTCTTTACTTTCTCCTGATTCTAATTCCTCTACCCTGGCCTCGAGAAGTCTATTCTTAAGGGAGAGTTTCGCATTTTCCTCATTAACAGCAATTAGATTTAGTTGGAGATTGTACATGTCTTTAGTCATGGCAGCTAATTCATTTTGGTATTCAGGAATAGACATTTCATTTACGGTTAGAATTGGTACCTCTGATTGTTCTGAAGATTTTGCCATTAAAGCGAAGTTGCATAGCTCCTGATCTTCATCTTCATCAGACTCGTCCCAACCCTTTCCTTCAGTCACAACATACGCCCGGCTTCCCTTCTGTTGCTTGCTAACCAAGGCATCATATTTCTTTTTCAGATCAGCATAGGATTCCTTGGGATGAACGTACTTGGGCTTCTTGCACTCTGTTGCGAAGTGCCCCAATTCATTGCAGTTGTAGCATCTGAACTTGTTCTTGTCTACCAGGTTAGGTCTGTAGCCACTACCAGAAGTGCTACCTCGACCACTGTAATTTCCACGACCACTTACACTACTGCCTCTGCTGCTACTGCTGCCTCTTCGGCTGAAAGAACTACCAAATCGTCCTTTACCACTTCTTTGCTTCCTGAAGCTGATATGAGCAAATTCTCGAGCAATACAAGCATATGACTTGTCTTCTAATTTGTCCAGCTCTTCAAGGGTATAGTATTCATCCTCACTTTCTTCGGATGGATCTTCAATGTCTAATACCACCCTTTCAGGATTAGCAGTTTTCAATGAGACAGCTGCAAGTGCCTTTACAGCAGACTCTTCAGCTACAAGTCCAGACTCACTTACCGCTTTGTTTTCTCTACTATTGTAGGATCTTCTTCTGTCATTTTGTTCCTGCTCCAGCTCGTAGGTCTTCAAAACACCATACAGCTTTTCGAGAGAAGTGTTTTTCAAATCTCTTGACTCTCGAATGGCAGTGATCCTGTGTTCTAGATGTTTAGGCAAATTCAAGAGAAACTTGATATTTGAATCTACTAGTGGATAGACTTTATCTCTTATACTCAGCTCGATAAGCAATTTACTGTAACGTTTGTAAACATCCGCTACGCTTTCTCCTCGTTCGCATCTGAACGATTCATATTCAGATATCAGAATGCGTTTGTGATTATCTCTAACTTCCTCGGTCCCCTCCATCACCACAGCCAGTTTATCCCACATGGCTTTAGCTGTTTTTAATCCCTTTATTTGAACATAGTACTCTGAGTTTAGGGATTCAATTATGACGTTGCGTAACGACGCATCCATACCAACCAATTATTTATCTGCGTCTGAAAACTCCACTTCCTCTTTAGGAACAGACCGGGATGGTATTAGTATCCCTCCTTCCATTCGCTCTGGCTAAATTCTCATGGGTATGTATGGACCGTTTTCTAATATTCTCAAGTATACCTTGTTTATTGATTCAAGGTAAGCTCTCATTCTTCCGGTCCATTCGTCATAATGTTGTGCATCAAACGGATGTATCTTAAATCTGTGTGCGGCGGCTATTTTAATAAAGTTTAAAATTATGATAATACACTTTTCAAATTACAATAAATTGTATTTACTTGAAAAATTAATTATCTCACTTTAAATATCCAACACTTAATATTCAACGGATTTTGCACTTAAGATTCAGGCAAGTTAGTTCTAATCACAGGAACAGTAGCAGGGTCCACCACTTTCTCACGTCCAAACAAAAAGATGTCCACTTCCTAGTTGGCAGAAGTTCGAAAATATCCTTTTTGTTTAGTCAATCAGTTGATTCCAGCTTTGACCACAAGAAAATCCACAAAGCTCTAAAGTACAATATTTTGGAATTTTGTACAAATATTCCTTACACCATTACTTAGAACTTTTTAGATCTATGACTTTTCCAGGAAGAAACAAATAAAACTTTCGGCACAAACTTCAAGAAAAATTAGATCTGGGATTTTCAAGAATCAACTCAAACAACACAGTAGGATCTCTGTTAGATGTGTTTAACAGGAGCTCTGATACCAATTGTTAGGTCCAAAGTGTTGTAGAGGGGGGGGTGAATACAACTGTTTAAAAATTAAAGAGAGAATAAACAATATGCAGGTAATAAATGATGACACAGAATTTCAAGAATATATCATTATATTCATTGATGGATTTGCTACAACATTCATAAAAGCATCATGATCAGTTGAACAATAAATACAGCAATTAAAGCTAGATTCAACTGATCCTCTCTCTCACTTTTTGTTTTACAGTAAATGCTCTCTCTTATAAAAATATCGTTGAAATTACAGAGATGATGGAAGTCTATCTACTAATAAAATCAAAGTGCTGCTTTTATAATGTCATGTAGTCTTGTTCTTGTCCTTTTTGTGTACGTGGCCCAATCAGGACTTCGACAACAAAAAGTACTTTCCCAACAACTTTGGATCAACCGTTCACAATAAGCCACTTGTCCCTTGAACATTAAATGTTACATATCTACCCGCATCTCGATCTTCGCCTGGACCCATCTCGATCTCGATCTGTGAAAATCTCGATCTTGATCTGTGAAAATCTCGATCTCGATCTGGGAGAATCTTGATCTCGATCTATGAAGATCTCGATCTCGATCTGGTAGAATCTCGATCTACCGTGGATCGAGATTTGCCTTTGCAAATGTTTTACTTCAATTATAAATCTCGACCCGCATCTCCATCTGCTGTGGATCGACATTTGCCTTAGCAAATATGCACACATCCAATGTTGACCTTCTTTAGTGACTAATTGAGGATTAACCTTTATGAGCAAGTTTCCCTAGCTTCTTCAATTTCTTTTCCTCACTCAATTCAAATGAGATCTTCTATTACTGACATGAACTTGCCTCCAATGTCCTGACACTTGATGCAATGGTCTGGTTCATAAGTGACTAGTCTTGTAGGGTTTCTTGCTTCTGAATGTCAGTTCTCATTTGTTGATTAACCTTTACAATATCCAGATGTTGATATACATTACATGAAATCACTTTGGTCTTCTTGATACTTCTTTGACATTAATTTGATTCTCCATTAGATAAGTTAGGGCATGAGCAATACTCAGATTGAACTTCTTCTCACTTATGCATCCTTGATTAACCAAATTAGTTACTTGTAGTTACCAAGTATCATTACCATTTCTTCAGTTGATTGATTCCATGTGCTTCTTCAGTTTCTCTTGTTTTTGCTGTTGTTTTATCTTTTCTCTAGTTGAGTTACATAATAATTAAGTGTTACAAGTTAGTACACCTATGCCTTTCACTAACAGCTCCTTCTCTGTGGTTGTGTAATTAACTTGCGCATCATTGAGTGTCTTGCTTGCATAGTAGATAACATGAAAAATCTTGTCTTTCTTTTGACCAAGAACAGCCCCTACTGCAAAATCACTAGCATCACACATCATAGCAAAAGGTTCATTCCAATCTGGGGCGATGATCACAGGTGCTGAAATCAACTTCCTCTTCAATGTCTCAAAAGCTGTCATACAATTATCATCGAATTTGAATGGAATATCCTTCTCCAATAGCTTACACAAAGGTTTGGAAATTTTGGAGAAGTCCTTGATGAATCTTCTGTAGAAACCTGCATGACCGAGGAAACTACGAATTCCTCTCACTGAATTGGGCGGTGGAAGATTTTCAATTGTCTCTATTTTTGCTTTATCCACTTCCAGGCCTCGCCGTGATACCTTGTGTCCAAGAATAGTTCCTTCTTGTACCATGAAATGACATTTCTCCCAGTTGAGAACCAGATTAGTCTCCACGCATCTTTTCAGAACCATGCTAAGATTGTGTAGACATTCGTCAAAAGAAAACCCAAATACTGAAAAATCATCCATGAATACTTCCACTGTCTTACCAATCATGTCTGAAAAAATTGCCATCATGCACCTCTGAAAAGTGTCAGGTGCACCACATAACCCAAAAGAAACCCTTCGAAAAGCGAAGGTACCAAACGGACATGTAAATCTTGTCTTCTCCTGATCCTCTGGAGCAATGCAGATCTGATTGTAACCCGAATATCCATCCAGAAGGCAATAGTACTCATGGCCGGCCAGTCGGTCTAGCATTTGATCAATGAAAGGAAGAGGGAAGTGATCCTTCCTAGTAGCTTTGTTCAGCTTCCTGTAATCCATGCAGATTCTCCAGCCAGTTACTGTCCGCGTAGGAATGAGCTCGTTCTTTTCGTTAGTTACCACCGTCATGCCTCCTTTCTTTGGCACACATTGAACTGGACTCACCCAAGCACTGTCAGAAATAGGATAGATAATTCCTGCATCCAACCACTTAATAATTTCCTTCTTCACTACTTCCTTCATGAGTGGATTAAGCCTTCTCTGATGTTCCACTGTTGGCTTACTACCTTCTTCCAGCGGGATCTTATGCTGGCAATAGGCAGGGCTGATTCCTTTAATGTCTGCAATAGTCCACCCAATGGCTGATTTGAATTCCCTGAGAACCCTTAACAGCTTTTCTTCTTCAGGACCTGTAAGGTTAGCAGCAATAATTACAGGTAAAGTAGATGATTCCTCAAGAGAAGCATACCTTAAGTGATCAGGTAATGGTTTGAGCTCTAGCTTTGGTGCTTCCTCGATAGATGGTTTCAACCGCTGATGTGATTCTCTCAATTCAGATAAACCCAAAGATTCTGGTTTCTCAAACTTTTGTTGCCAAAGAGAAGCATTCAGAGACTGTACCTGTTCTTCAACCTCATCCTCTTCAATTGTAAAGTCCCCACTTAAAGCCTTTTCCAGTGTATCATTCATAAGCATGTGTTCAATCTTTACTTGCACAGCAGATTCCACTACATCTATTTTAAAGCATTGATCTTCTTCTGTTGGAAATTGCATTGCTTTGAACACATTGAATGTGACATTCTGATCGTGCACTCTCATGGTGAGTTCTCCCTTCTGTACGTCAATCAATGTCTTTCCCGTTACCAAGAATGGTCTACCAAGAATGATAGGGATTTTCTTGTCTTCTTCAAAATCAAGGATGATAAAATCTGCTGGAAAGATTAGTTTGTCGACTTTCACCAAAACATCTTCGACAATTCCTCGTGGATAAGTGATTGAACGATCCTCCAACTGCGGTGACATGTTAGTCGGCTTTGGCTCAGGAAGACCAAGTTGTAAGAATATAGAGTATGGCATGAGATTGATGCTCGCTCCCAAATCGCACAAACATTTGTCGAACGACAAATTCCCAATTATGCATGGTATAGTGAAACTACCAGGATCCTTCAACTTTGGTGGTAACTTCTGCTGCAATACTGCACTACACTCTTCCGTCAAGGCCACAGTGTTTAACTCTTCTAGCTTCAGTTTCCTAGATAGAATGCCTTTCATGAATTTGGCGTAGCTTGGCATTTGCTCCAGCGCTTCAGCAAAAGGTAAGTTGATGTGTAGTTTCTTAAAAACTTCCAAGAATTTAGCAAACTGTTTATCCGATTTCTGCTTCTGAAGCCTTTTAGGGAATGGTGGAGGATGAAAGACTTCCTTGTGATCACTGTCTTTCTCTGAACTACTTTTCTCCTCTGAATCATTCATTTTTTTCTTAATCGGCTCCTCCTGCGTATCTTTTTCTGCAGAAAATCCCCCTCCAGCAGTAAGGTGAGGTGCGCCCGCGCCTGAGGAAGCGCGCCCGCCCTGCACCTCCTGCCCAGAATGCCGACGTTCTTCGTTTTGTGGAATTTCGACCTCCTGATTGTTCGTAACCCTTCCAGAACGCAATGTAATAGCGTGTATTTGTTCCTTGCTTTCCTTCTTGCCTGGGTTAGCCTCTGTGTCACTTGGTAATTGTCCTTGAGGTCTGTTTAGAAGAGCACTTGCTAGTTGACCAATTTGATTTTCCAATGTTTTCAGTGTCACAGCTTGACTCTTATACATCATTCTCAGTTCCTCCATCTCTGACTTTTCATTTGAGTGCCCTTGTCCTCCCTGAGGTTGTTGATGGAAACCAGGAGGGTTGTATGATTGTCTTGGTGCATAAGATTGTTGAGGAACAGAATTGTTGAAAGGCCTTGTAAATTGTTGACCCTGCGATGGTTGTGGCATGGCATTCTGATTGTTGCTCCAACTGAAGTTAGGATGATTCCTGTTGTTGGGGTGGTATGTATTAGGTGCCGGTTGTGTAGGCTTCTGAAAGTTGCCGACAAAGTATGCTGAATCGCTAGAAATAGCACACTGAGTTGTATCATGAGCACCTGCATATAGATCACAAACCATAGCGACTTGCTGAATTCCTGCCTTGGACAATGTGTCCACCTTTATAGATAAAGCCTGTAGTTGAGCTGTTATAGCCGTGGCAGCGTCCACTTCAAAAACACCTGCAGTTTTACTCTGCGGCAATCGCTGAGTAGGATTCTGATACTCGTTGGCAGCCATCATTTCAATCAAGTCATAAGCTTCTTCATAGCTCTTGGCCCAAAGAGCTCCTCCAGACGCTGCATCAAGCATAGGTCGTGAATGATTCAATCCATTATAGAAACCGTTAATGACCATCCAATCTGGCATCCCATGATGGGGACACTTTCGAAGCATCTCTTTATACCTTTCCCAAGCTTCACACAACGTTTCTCCAGAATGTTGATTGAACTGTGTAAGAGCATTCCTCATGGCTGCCGTCTTAGCCATAGGAAAGAATTTAGTCAGAAACTTTTGTGCGAGATCCTCCCAAGTAGTTATAGAACCTGCTGGCAGTGAATGCAACCAGCTCTTTGCCTTGTCTCGTAGAGAGAATGGAAACAGCCTTAGTTTTATAGCATCTTCAGAAACCCCGTTGGTTTTAAAGGTATCACAGATCTCGATGAAGTCTCTGATATGCATATTAGGGTCCTCAGCAGGTGAACCCCCAAACTGCACAGAATTCTGAACCATTTGAATTGTGCCCGGCTTGATTTCGAAATTATTAGCTGCAATAGCCGGCCTAACAATGCTTGACTGAATGTCATTGATCTTCGGTTGAGAGTAATCCTTAAGAGCTTTCACTGGATCCCCTATTACTATTTCTGGTTCAATTTCTGGAACTGCAATTCCTTCTTCTTCGTCTAAGTGTTCTTCCAGTTTTTCCTTACTCGATTGAGAACGAGTACGCATACACGATCAATTACCTGAATTCACGTAGCAACAAGAACGATTAGTAACAAATCTCAGTCAGTGATATCTAACGACCACTGATGATAAGCACATTAACTAAATAAAACAATGAACCGAGTCCCCGGCAGCGGCGCCAAAAACTTGTTCGCACTTTATTCACGCAAGAGAACGTGGTCACAAGTAATACAGTAATAAGTAGGATTCGTTCCCACAGAGACTCGACTTGCTTACGTTTAGTTCACTTATACACCAGAGTATGATTAACTACCACTGCTAAGAAAATAACAATTGGAGTTTGATTAAACTAATGATTAAAACTTAAAGAATTACTTATATTAAATAAACATGGGATTTTAACTTCATTAACTATCTCATCTAGAATCTTATGCCTTTTCACCTAGCATGTGAAAGTGATGATAACTGATTAAACCCTCTAAACTGATAAACGCCAACTTTCGTTGCACGCATACCATCCTAATGAACATCCACAAAAGATAGAAGTCAAATAGTCAACCACTATACTTAGTCCCTATATGTCTATAGAGATTGAAAACATAATGGCTTAAGCACAAGGATCCCTAAAATCACATAGTCAGTGCAAGACGGTTAGAATTACACCACAAATTAATACTTGCTCTTAACACGCAAAAACCTATGCTAGCATGGCATGTTCTAAACCCTAGATCCACTTTCGCATTCACGAGGATTTAACAAACAATCATAAATGTTCGCGATGCATTTACAACGAATAAGCTTAACCATACTAGGATATCCATAACAATCACATACTTGGCATAAAGACAATCAATATCTAGAATCGATAGAGAAATCCATTAAAATCCCATGACAACGATTAGCCCATAATTGGGCTAGCCGACATCATGGGTTCATAGGAAAACATAATAGCAAACAATTAAACATAAAAGACTGATATTAATTGCAAGAGTAAAAGAAACAACCGATAATCCACGTGATGAAAATTACAAAAGAAAATAGCTTGACGGCTCACAAAGTACTCCGCCTCTTGTCTGATAATAAAAACCCTACTTGCTTACTTAATTTCCTAGATAATGACAATAATAATAATCCTTATGTTTTTATACTAGGTTACATAAAAACAATGATTCATGGGCTTGCTGCTTCTGGGCTTCGAAATGGACCAACTGCAGAAAAATCAGCAACTGGAATCGGCTGGAAGGGCGGGCGCGCCTCAAGGAGCGCGGGCGCGCCTCAAGGAGCGCGGGCGCGCCTCAAGGAGCGCGGGCGCGCCTCATTAATGGAGCGCGGGGGCGCCTTTAACGGGGTGGGCGCGCTTGACTATTCTGCCCAGAATTGGTTTTCTTTGCTCCTTGCTTCTTTAGTGCGTCGCCTTGCTTTCTCTTTGCTTCAACTCAAGCCTTGACCCTTCTCCCTTGAATTCCTAGCTCATGCACCACCAATTTATGCAATTAATTATCAATTCTGCTCCGCCTGGGAATCTGCACACCAAAAACATAAAACACATCAAAAGACACTAAATACTTGGGTACTAGCGATCAATTTAAGCCAATTTGGAATGTATATAGTGGACAAAAAAGTCCACTAACAATGGTCCTAGGCTCAAACTGCTTAAAGATAGGTTTTCTAACATTCACTATAACCTCAGGCACATCTTCTTTGACTAACACTGGCTCTAACAACTCAGCAGCCCTATTTTTCTTTTTCTGTGTGTAGTCAAGTCCTATGTTTACTTTTTCATTTTTACTCTTGCCTGCCAGTTTCATGTACATGTCCCTTTCTACGAAAACTTTATTAGCTGCTTCTTTAAAAGGTTGACATGTTATTTTAAGCTCAGCTAATTCATTTTTAAGTTCTTCGTTAAGGTCTTCCCTAATCTTAAGCTTGTGTTCTAAAACGTCTACCTGATTCATTAACTGCCTTTCTGTACTTTCTCCTGATTCTAATTCCTCTACCCTGGCCTCGAGAAGTCTATTTTTAAGGGAGAGTTTAACATTTTCCTCATTAACAGCGATTAGATTCAGTTGGAGATTGTACATGTCTTTAGTCATGGCAGCTAATTCATTTTGGTACTCAGAAATAGACATTTCATTTACGGTTAGAATTGGTACCTCTGATTGTTCTGAAGATCTTGCCATTAAAGCGAAGTTGCGTAGTTCCTGATCTTCATCTTCATCAGACTCGTCCCAACCCTTCCCTTCAGTCACAACATACGCTCGGCTTCCCTTCTGTTGCTTGCTAACCAAGGCATCATATTTCTTTTTCAGATCAGCATAGGATTCCTTGGGATGAACGTACTTGGGCTTCTTGCACTCTGTTGAAAAGTGCCCCAATTCATTGCAGTTGTAGCATCTGAACTTGTTCTTGTCTACCAGGTTAGGTCTGTAGCCACTACCAGATGTGCTACCTCGACCGCTATAACTTCCCCGACCACTTACACTACTGCCTCTGCTGCTACTGCTGCCTCTTCGACTGAAAGAACTACCAAATCGTCCTTTACCACTTCTTTGCTTCCTGAAGCTGATATGAGCAAATTCTCGAGCAATACAAGCATATGACTTGTCTTCTAATTTGTCTAGCTCTTCAAGGGTATAGTATTCATCCTCATTTTCTTCGGATGGATCTTCAATGTCTAATACCACCCTTTCAGGATTAGCAGTTTTCAATGAGACAGCTGCAAGTGCCTTTACAGCAGACTCTTCAGCTAAGTCCAGACTCACTTACCGCTTTGTTTTCTCCACTATTGTAGGATCTTCTTCTGTCATTTTGTTCCTGCTCCAGCTCGTAGGTCTTCAAAACACCATACAGCTTTTCGAGAGAAGTATTTTTCAAGTCTCTTGACTCTCGAATGGCAGTGATCCTGTGTTCCAGATGTTTAGGCAAATTCAATAGAAACTTGATATTTGAATCTGCTAGTGGATAGACTTTATCTCTTATACTCAGCTCGATAAGCAATTTACTGTAACGTTTGTAAACATCCGCTACGCTTTCTCCTCGTTCGCATCTGAACGATTCATATTCAGATATCAGAATGCGTTTGTGATTATCTCTAACTTCCTCGGTCCCCTCCATCACCACAGCCAGTTTATCCCACATGGCTTTAGCTGTTTTTAATCCCTTTATCTGAACATAGTACTCTGAGTTTAGGGATTCAATTATGACGTTGCGTAACGACGCATCCATACCAACCAATTCTTTATCTGCGTCTGAAAACTCCACTTCCTCTTTAGGAACAGACCGGGATGGTATTAGTATCCCTCCTTCCATTCGCTCTGGCTCAATTTTCATGGGTATGTATGGACCGTTTTCCAATATTCTCAAGTATACCTTGTTTATTGATTCAAGGTAAGCTCTCATCCTTCCGGTCCATTCATCATAATGTTGTGCATCAAACGGAGGTATCTTAAATCTGTGTGCGGCGGCCATTTTAATAAAGTTTAAAATTAAGATAATACACTTTTCAAATTACAAAAAATTGTATTTACTTGAAAAATTAATTATCTCACTTTAAATGTCCAACACTTAATATCCAACGGATTTTGCACTTAAGATTCAAGCAAGTTAGTTCTAATCACAGGAACAGTAGCAGGGTCCACCACTTTCTCAAGTCCAAACAAAAAGTTGTCCACTACCTAGTTGACAGAAGTTCGAAAATGTCCTTTTTGTTTAGTCAATCAGTTGATTCCAGTTTTGACCACAGGAAAATCCACAAAGCTCTAAAGCACAATGTTTTGGAATTTTGTACAAATATTTCTTACACCATGACTCAGAACTTTTTAGATCTACGACTTTTTCAAGAAGAAACAAATAAAAACTTTCGGCACAAACTTCAAGAAAAAAATGGATCTGGGATTTTCAAGAACCAACTCAAACAACACAATAGGATCTCTATTAGATGTGTTTAACAGACGCTCTGATACCAATTGTTAGGTCCAAAGTGTTGTAGAGGGGGGGTGAATACAACTGTTTAAAATTAATGAGAGAATAAACAATATGCAGGTAATAAATGATGACACAGAATTTCAAGAATATATCATTATATTCATTGAAGGATTTGCTACAACATTCATAAAAGCATCATGATCAGTTGAACAATAAATACAGCAATTAAAGCTAGATTCAACTGATCCTCTCTCTCACTTTTTGTTTTACAGAAAATGCTCTCTCTTTAAAAATTATCGTTTAATAATAGAGATGATGAAAAGTCTTTTTTCTAATAAAAACAAAGTGCTGCTTTTATAATGTCATGTAGTCTTGATCTTGTCCTTTTTGTGTACGTGGCCCAATCAGGACTTCGACAACAAAAAGTACTTTCCCAACAACTCTGGATCAACCGTTCACAATAAGCCACTTGTCCCTTAAACATTAAATGTTACATATCTACCCGCATCTCGATCTTCGCCTGGACCCATCTCGATCTCGATCTGTGAAAATCTCGATCTCGATCTGGGAGAATCTCGATCTCGATCTATGAAGATCTCGATCTCGATCTGGGAGAATCTCGATCTCGATCTATGAAGATCTCGATCTCGATCTACCGTGGATCAAGATTTGCCTTTGCAATATTTTACTTCAATTATAAATCTCGACCCGCATCTCGATCTGCTGTGGATCGACATTTGCCTTAGCAAATATGCACACATCCAATATTGACCATCTTTAGTGACTAATTGAGGATTAACCTTTATGAGCAAGTTTCCCTAGCTTCTTCAATTTTTTTTCCTCACTCAATTCAAATGAGATCTTCTATTACTGACATGAACTTGCCTCCAATGTCTTGACACTTGATGCAATGGTCTGGTTCATAAGTGACTAGTCTTGTAGGGGTTCTTGCTTCTGAATGTCAGTTCTCATTTGTTGATTAACCTTTACATTATCCAGATGTTGATATACAGTACATGAAATCACTTTGGTCTTCTTGATACTTCTTTGACATGAATTTGATTTTCCATTAGATAAGTTAGGGCATGAGCAATACTCAGATTGAACTTCTTCTCACTTATGCATCCTTGATTAACCAAATTAGTTACTTGTAGTTACCAAGTATCATTACCATTTCTTCAGTTGATTGATTCCATGTGCTTCTTCAGTTTCTCTTGTTTTGCTGTTGTTTTATCTTTTCTCTAGTTGAGTTATATAGTAATTAAGTGTTACAAGTTAGTACACCTATGCCTTTCAGTAATTAAGTGTTACAAGTTAGTACACCTATGCCTTTCAATAGTGTTAATGGGAACTGTTGAACTTTCACTGTTCTTACACTATAACAAAAGCTAAGGTGTTAAGTTACCAATAATGTTAATGGGAACTGTTGAACCTTTATTATTTTTTTCTCGATGTCTTGAACTTCTTTCTTAGTGATTCTTAAATGAATAGTAACACTGTAACTGATGCCATTGTGGTAAGTTACTGATAGTGTTGACGAGAGCTTGAGAACTTTTGTGGTGTGCTTAGCAATATCCAGAATTGCTTACTTTTCAAACTTGTGGTGTATTATAAATTTTAGTTTCTTAAACTGTCTTTTATATTGAGTTAAAATTTCATAAATTATTTTAACTGCAATTATGACTGGAGTTATTGTTGGGCTATAGTAGCTCGTCCTTGCTTTGTTTGAAAATTGTCCAAACACAACAGCTAGATCAGATGGATCGCATTACTTCAAATTATAAACCTACAGTGAAAGGTAGCTTGACGAGACTTTTATTATCTTTACCCTTTTATGGATGTGTGCTAATTTGGTGAGAAAATATATGTGATGTAATTGATGATTAAAACATTGTGTTCACCTTGTTAAACATTCTGAATATTATATAATTGATCACATAACAGTATGTGGTTTAGGACATTGTGTTCAACTGGTAGAACATTGTGTTCAACTGGTAGAACATTGTGTTATGCAATATAGCACATAGTAATGTTATATATACATTACATTATGTTTTAAATAAAATAAAATGATTTATTATGTAAGAAAAAATATTTTAAAATGATATGTTTATCACACTTTTCAGTCACATAAGTATTATATATATGTCAAAAAAATAAATTTATCCATAAATAATTTAAATCAAAATTAAATAAAAATAATTTTTATTAAGAAAAATATGACCACCAAATTGAACAAACTATATAAAATGATCACTTTTTATGTTGGACCATATATTTTTACTTATATATATATATATATATATATATATATATATATATATATATATATATATATATATATATATATATATATATATATCTTTACGTGTTAATAATAGCTTGACACACATAAAAAATATTTGCTAATGATTTGATTCAATCATAAAACATTTGAAGAAAAATACATAGCGTTATTTGCAGTACATTATTGAAAGATATGCAAAAAAATTTTAATAAAAATATGAAACACATAAATAATATGTAAAAATCACATATACATTTTGTAACTATTGTTGATATGTATATATATATATATATATAATGTGTTGTTTTGTATTAAGTGTAGTTTTAGAAGACAACTATACCCCTGATATATTTAATGTGTATTTAAAAGTAAAAATAATAATGATCATTGGATTAGAATTACATAGAAAGTGTAGATCTGGTCTCCAGGTTTCCAACAAAAACATGGTCTTCATATAATTTTTGTATATATATATATATATTAAATAAGTTTAAGAGATCGGTATAGTAATCACAACAATTCAGGGGGGAAAAGTAGATGGAAAAATACATTAGTACGAGTTGGCTTTATTTTTACTAATAAACTTATTAGCATAGCTCAATCGTAAAAATATCAATTCTCGTTTGACAAAAAACAGGGAATGGAGTTCTAAATATAAAGAGTCATTAAAAATTCAAGAATGTATAATAAATTCAAGATGATGCATATTAGATTAAAACAACTATCTTTGAATCACTTATATTCCAACAAATGATTATTTAGAAACTTTGATGTTTAGAAAGATTGATAAACTAAAGAAGAGTTCACCTCTGCATCGGAAGGGGCATCTTTTATGCTGCTCAAGACTGTATACTACATGGTGATGAGAAGGATTCAAATCAATAAGTCTCTAATAAAACAACGATTTACTTAAATTAACGATACTATGAACTGATTGTTTGAATTACAACTGAATGATTAAAGATAAATACTAACTTGAGATATCAGCCTCTCCTAAGAGCAAACGGAGAAAATGAAAATACAGCACTTTGATAGATAGATCCTTAATTTCTTTCCTTCCCTCCTTATCCTCTCCTCTCTTCTGCATTACCTTTTTGCCCTCCTCTTTTAATTAATTGACCCTTCCATCCTTGTTATTGGCCCAACACACTTATTTCTTTGTTTGTACCTCTGTCTTTGATAACATATAAGCCCATTGTTTGTATGGCCTGGTCCAGTTTTTTTTTGGGTTCCCTCACCTGAGTTTAATACATATGACTGCTGAAAGTTTGTCCATGATTCAGACACTTCCTGATAGTGGTATGAAAATCTTATTCTCACATTTAACGAGATATTAAAATGATCAAAATCCTTTCAGTTAAAAATTACCTTTATATTGAGAATATTAAGGTTTGAGATTTTGAGTAGTTAGTATGACAGTAATTAATCATAGAATAATATCTTAGAAATGAGTTTTTGTAAATACAGATAATTAAAAAACCAAAACAAGGGTAAGAAAACTTTGAGATAATACCTTAAGATACGCTGGAATTTTATATTATATCAAGCCTTCTTTGACTGCAGATATATTTCTTCCATGACATTTGAAGATTGTATCCACTAGGACAGCTCATATCTTTCATTTCCCGAAACATTTCACGAGCTCTATCTACATTCCCCAGCCTATAATAACTATCAATCAAAACTCTGTAAGTGACTGCATCAAGAGTAATTTTCTTTCTTCTCATAACATCCACCAATAAGACAGGTATAAGTAACAACACAAGGAGCATGACCTCTTTGCACCATTTTTTTGAAAATTTTATAAGCCTCTTTCATGTATCCAGCTTTGCTGAATCCTGAAATAACTGATGTAAAAGTAACCGTGTCTGGATTTATTCCCTTTATAATCATTTCATTCAGTAGTTTAAGGGCTTCATGCATTTTACAGAAAATGTATGTATGAGAATCGTGTATGTAACTCTTTCAAGAGTAGTCTCGCTTTGCACCATCTTTTCATGTAACATGAAGACTTCCATGTAATCTAGTTTTTTAGCATAACCATCCAACAAGGTGCTATAAAGAACAACACCAAGAGAGACATGCCTCTTGAGCATTACAGTAACAAGCTGCAATGCTCCTCCTGGTTCACCTTCTTTGCAAAGCCTGTTAATAACTTCATTGTACGTAAACTTGTTAGGAACAATGCCTCGATCATACATCTCGTCCAAAAATTGAAAAGCTTCGTTTAGACGCCCTTCATTGCAGTACCTCAGTGTAATAGAATTGCAAGTCACTATATCGGGATATATACTGATTTCTTCCATAATTTTAAAAAAGTCAACAGTACCTTTCTCCAAATCGAACTTGCAAGTATCCTCAATAAAACTCTTATTAAGAATCAAGT
Source organism: Oenanthe sinensis (assembly GCA_028671895.1). NCBI lineage: Eukaryota > Viridiplantae > Streptophyta > Magnoliopsida > Apiales > Apiaceae > Oenanthe > Oenanthe sinensis. The sequence goes on from CM053812.1 coordinate 3,230,857, forward strand.
TATTTCTCATCATCTCCTTTGTAAGTTTAGGGTTATATCCAGAATCACCTTGAATACAACACATACGGACCAAGATATCATAGGAATGGTGGTCAAAGTGATAACCACAATTATCAGGGTTGTAGAATATATTAACTAATGTATCTATGTGTCCAATACTGCAAAGAGCTAGTAGAAAAGAACTGTATCATATAAGTGATGGTTTTATGCTGTTGCATTCCATATCTTTGATTAAAGTAAAACCTTTTTCAAGATTTCTAATTCTGCAAAAACCATCGACTAGTATGCTATAACTATCCAAATCTGGTGGAACTCCACAGCTCTTCATCTCTTCCAAGACGCTCCAAGCTTCATCTAGTATAACAGCATTAAAACAGTAAGAGTTGAGAGGCTGGTTTCTGCATCTCAGTCTACGTATATAATCTAATGCAAGTTCATTAAATCCAGCTCTGCAGAGTCCAGATATATATGTGTCATTTGTCACAACACTTGGTTCAATCCCACTCTTCTCCATCACTTCGAGAATATCAGTGGCTATTTCCATATTTGCCTCTTCCCCTTTACAGTAATAGCTCATGATAATCGTATATGTATAGGCACAAGGGGTAGGTCTAGTGTTTCTTATCTCATCATACAGAAATAGCATATAATCCACCATGTTTGCTTCTGCCAAACAGTTAAGCAGGAAATTGCAGGAGATAATATGTGGCATAAGCCCCATTTTCTTAGTCTGCACAAATACATTAACTGCATTTTCAAGCATGGAATTTGATGCAAAAACCTTAATAAGTACATCCAATAAAAGATTCGAACTAGTAGCATCACTAGTCGAATCTAGCAAATCAATGAACAAACAAGACATATCCAAGTTCGAATCTTGATAGACATAAACAATATCCCTCAGAAAAACAAACACTTCTTTTCGCATTCCTTCCCATGCATATATATGTACAATAATCCTAAAGTGTTTCATCCATCTATCAAAACCATAGTTCTTCATACAATTCGAAAAACTAATTTGTCTTGCAGCACTCCAACTCAATGTTTTAATTACTCTACCAACCATCAAAAATAGTTTGCGCCCTCGTCGCCTAATCAAACAATTTCTTTGCACAACTATAAAATTATCAACTCTTCTATCTGTCACAGGCCTTTCATCAAACACATCATCAGAATTCACCATTGCTAAAGCAGCACTATAATGCATTCTAGAAAAGCAACTGTTTCACAACAAGACCTGATTTTGAGGTATACCCAGTTCATATATAACCTTAGAAACCACATTAGACCAATTTCTTGGAAAAAAGAACAACCCATGAAGTAAAAACTGTGTATAATGTTCCATACCAAAGTTTAAGCTACCCCACTTTTCTTTAATAAAAAAAAAACTTGAGAATTGACTTTGAAATACAGAGTTGATGAGTGATAATTAAGCACATAAGCATGAATGAAAAAGCTCAGGTCTTTTTATACTTTTAAAAGAACTTGGACTATACAAGAAAAATTTATGCTTGTTTGGGAACAAAATTGTCAAAGTATTTATGCTTATTTGGGTGGAATGAATGTGGGTTTGGGTTGTAAAACCCTACTAAAATCTCCGGGCTTTCTTGAGTTATGAATTTAACCACTCTGCCAGACATAAATCTCGAGTTATGAATTTAAATCGGGGTAAGACAATCAATATAATTATTGTTAAAATGAGGGAGAGCAAAATTGGATATTCGACCGGGTTTATTAAAATCGGATTAAATATTTAATTTTTTGGATAGTTAAAATTTTATTTCGATTCGGGTTTAACTCGATAGTCATTTAAATTTGATTGGAAATTGAATATATTCGGATTCAAATTAATAATTTAAAATTTCATTTAATTTGTAAATAATTAATTAATTTTATCATATTTAGATCAGTTTTATTTAAATTTATAAATCATAAAAAAAATTTATGACAAACAAAATTTAATGCAATCATTAAAATACTAGAATACAGCCGGGACAAAGCTCTGAACTGACAATACAAACTGATTGGGAAACAAATAAATGTTATTTCCGAGAAAAATATTTGTAATATGGGGTTGAATACAAATATTTAAAAAAAAATTAAGTTTTCATATTTGTTCTTGATTTATAGGTGTTTAAGAGAGATATGAAGAACAACAGAAACTGAAAAATAAATAAACAATGATATTTAAAAATTACTGATTGATTGATTTTTTCATCAGTGTATATATTGATCAAATTATCTAGGTTAATAAAAACTCAACTGCTTTTACAAAGTTAGAAAAATGAAACAATTGTTCTTACAAAGTGCTCTAAGGCTGAACAATTGTTTCTTAGATATTGTCTAACTTGGTTATTTTCAAACAATGCTACCACACTTGTTTATATACGACAAGTGTGATTACAATACCTAGAAAAAGTATAAAACAATTAATCTAGGATTGTTTCTTATCTATCTTTCCTTTTGGCTTTGTCCATTTTGGGAAAAGTCTTCACACTTGGAAAGACAACTTCAATATGAGTCTTCACAGTCAGTGTAGACTATCTTCAATAAGTGTGCTTTTTTCTTTGGATTTCTGACAGATTGTCTTTTTGTGTAGTCCCTATCAATTGATAATTTGTTGTTAAGCATATCAATTGATTCTTCCTTTTATCCATTAACTGATATTCTTCTTCGATTGATCTTGATATCCATCGATTGATAATAGCTGTTGACTTATCGATTGATAAATGTTATCAATCGATGGGTCTTCATATCAGTTGATGGTCTTCAATCTTTGACTTGGCTTCTTATCAATTGATCTTCTATCCATTGATGTTTCTATATCAATTGATCATCCTTCACTTGCATAATTTTCCTATCTTCAAATAATTACAATTTGACAATCTAAGTTATACATCATTTGATGAGTTATATTAATCGACTCTAGTATCAATTGATGAATAATATCAATTGACTTAAAATATATCAATTGAAATAAACTAAGTACACCTATGCTACAATCCATATTATCAGTTGATTTAGTTAACATTTCAACTGATAAATGGTTTCCTGATCACTTGATATTTATAATCTTCATATTAATTGATCAGTTACATCAATTAAAATTTCTATGATTCTGAGGTTAAGGTTATCATCAAGTTATACATAGATTCCTAACAATCTCCATTTATTTGTGTTTGTGACATGAACAGGCATCAATCGACTTTATGGTAACAAAAACCCTTAACTATATATCATTCAAATAGGATCATGAAACTTAAAAGCACTTTAAATTTTAAAAGTACCATTTGATGAATTATTTCTGAAAGCTGCTCCAATGTCTTCAACCTTTTCTAATCTTCATTCTTCAATTACTTCTTCTTCTTCTCAGCTCCTTTAATTGCATCATGAAAGAACTTCTCAGAATTGCTTCATCCTCATCAGTTTCTCCAAGTCGGCTCATCAAATAAAGAATGTCTCCATATGTGATTTTGTCCAGATATATGCAGATACCAAAGTACTTTGTATTGCCTTCCACATCTATAAAAATCATGGCATACTTTGGCTCCAAAACCACCTTATTAACTTGAGACTTCCACAATTTGAGGGGTGAATCAGGTTCAGCTTCAGCCTTTGCCCTTCTTAGCTTGGTGATTTGATGTTGGATTTCCTGAGCAATTGTAACATTGAGTTTGTACTTTTTATTTGTAGCCCTGCTTCATTATTACCGTCATTGAATAAGTGATTTTTGTGTCATTCTCATACTCCAACCTCATGGATTCTTCATGATTTGATGTTGCAGGATGAGCCCTTACTCCTATAAATCACTTTTCACTTATGACTGGTATTCCTGTCATTCTCTATTCTTCAATCATAACTTCCTCTTTGATTTCTCCTTGAATACCTTGTGATTTTTTCTAATTCACAATTTCCTGAGCTGCACTTTGAGGTATACTTAACCTTTTCTTTGTCATTGCAATTCTTCTCTTTTTCTCCAATGGTTGTTCCTCCACTTCATCCTTCATGTTCAACTCCAACTCTATTTGCCTTGCAATTTCTTCATTCTATTTTTCATTGCAGCATCCATGAGTCCTGTAGTAATGGAGTCTTTCAGTATTTTTCATTGCAGCATCCATGAGTCCTTTAGGAATCTACATGTAACTTGATGATAATTTTAATCTTAGAATCATAGAAATTTCAATTGATGTAACTGATCAATTGATATGAAGTTTATAAATATCGATTGATCATGAAACCATTTATTAGTTGAAATGTTTACCTGAATCAACTGATAATATGGAGTGTAGCATAAGTGTACTTAGTTTATTTCAATTTATAAGGTATAAGTCAATTGATATTATTCTCATCAATTGATGTTAGAGTCGATTGATTTAGGTTATCAACTGATGTGTAACTTAGACTGTCAAATTGTAATTATTTGAAGATAGGAAATTATACAAGTGAAGAATGACCAGTTGATATTGAAGACTCAATAGATAGAAGATCAATTGAAGAAGTCAAGTCAAAGAATTTAAGACCATCAACTGATATGAAGACCCATCGATTGATATATCGATTGATAACCTTTATCAATCAATAAGTCAATAATCTTTATCGATCGATGAATATCAAGATCAATCGAAGAAGAACATCAGTTAATGGATAAAAGGAAGAATCAATTGATATGTTTAACAACAAATTATTAATTGATTGAGACAACACAAAAAGGCAACCTGTCAGAGATCTAAAGGACAAAAGCATGAATATGGAAGAAAGTCTAAGATGACTGTGAAGACTCAAGTTGAAGATGTCTTTCCTAGTCTGAAGACCTTTTCCTAAAAATAGAAAAAGGAAAAAGGAAAGATAGAATTAAAGCAATCCTATAATATGTATTGTAAACACACTTGTAGCATATAAACCAGTATGGTAACATTGTTAGAATATATACAAGTTAGAAAATATTCTTGAATCAACTGTTCAGCCTTAGAGCACTTTGTAAGAATAGTTGATTTATTTTCTAACCTTATAAATGCAGCCGAGTTTTATTAACTTAGAAAAATGGAGCAAAATATACACTGATGGAAAAACCAATCCATCAGTAATTTTAAAATATCTTTGTTCAATGTAGTTCCAGTTTAATTGTTCATATATCTTCTCTTAAACACATAAATTTCAAGAACAATTATTAAAACAAAAAAAGTTTTAATAATTTGTATTCACCCCCTTCTATAAATATATTTGCATTGTTTTTGGAAATGACAATTGGTATCAGAGCCAGGTTTTCAACATACAGAAAGTTTAAGATCAAGAAGAAGTCAATATGTGCCAAAAAGATTTATGTGTAAAAATTCCAGTATTAGAAAAAGATGAATACTTTACATGAAAAGTAAAAATGCATCTGCATCTACTTTCTCTTAACCCTTCCTATGTTAACTGCATATAGAAAGGTCCTCATGTTCCTATGAAACTAGTCACAGGTGTGAACCCGGATGGAAATCTTGCTTTTGATAAACACATTCCAAAACTCACTACTAAGTTTACTGAAGAAGATGAAAAAGAGGTGCTCATGGATAAAAAGGCCATGAACATAATGTTCAATGGTCTAGACAAAGATATGTTTGACAATGTAATCAACTGTACTACTTCAAAAGAAATATGAGATACACTTCGAACTCTTTGTGAAGGAACTGAGCAGGTTAGGAAGAATAAAATACAACTCCTGATTCGAAAGTATGAATCTTTTCATTTCAAAAGTGGTAAAGCCATCAATGACACCTACAACAAATTCCAGAAGTTGTTAAATGGATTGAAGCTATATGGTAGGGTTTATGCAACTGAGGATACAAATCTAAAATTTCTTAGATCTCTTCCAAAAGAATGAAAGGCAATGACCGTCTCCATTTGACAATCTCAGGACTTTAAAGATTACACTCTTGAGAAACTTTATGGTATTCTCAAGACATATGAATTGGAAATCCAACAAGATGAAGAGATTGAGAAGAGTCAAAGAAAAAAGAAAACTGTGGCTTTAATGGTCAAAGGAAATGATGACAAGAAGGGAATGAGTGAAAGTAGCTGTGTTGAAGATTCTTTCATGGTGGCTGGTGATATTGTTGAAGAGTCATTCAAAGGAAAAGGAAAGGGAAAGTGTGAAGAAAATGAAGCATGCTCTCAGGATGATTTGGATGAGATTGATGAGCACCTCTCATTTTTATCAAGGAAATTCTCAAAGCTAAAATTCAAAAGAAATCCAAATGCTCAAAGGCCTGGATCCCAGTTTAGAAATGACAATCAAAACAAAAATTTGGTTGATAGATCAAAATTTAAATGCTTTAACTATGGATTAGCTGGTCATTTCTCAAATGAGTGCCAAAAGCGAAAACAAGAAAAGAAGGCAAAGTCATATGATCGCATTGACTATAGAAAGAAATACTTTGGCCTTCTTAAATAAAAGAAAAAGGATTTTATTACTCAAGAGAAAGACTGGGCTACTGAGGACAGTGATTCCGAATAATTCATCAATCTAGCTCTAATGGCCAACCATGAAGACGAAGAAGTTATTTCATCATCAAATCATGTACTAGCTACTAAGCTTTCTGAGCTTTCAAAAGATGAATGCAATAGTACCATCAATGAACTGTCTAATGAATTGTACAATTTGCATGTCACTCTAAAATCTCTAAACAAAGAAAACCTCAAGTTAAAGAACACCATTGATGCCTTAACTGAGAGGAATGCTTTTCTTGAAAATGAAATTGTTTGTTTAGATAGATTCAAGCAGGAAAGTAAGGGTGCTAACGATGAACTAGTGAATAGTTTTAGAAGAGAAAAATTGTTAAAAGAGCAATTGTCTGGAGAAATTAAAACCATTAACAAATGGAATAGGTCTGTTAAACCTGCCAAACAAATTATTGATGTTCATGGTTTAGATACTCTAGGAGAATCCCCTAAATCACTAGGCAAGCCATTGGTTTATACTTCAATGGATAAGGATCAATCGACTGCTAATCCTTCATTAACTGATAAGGATTATCAATAGATTGATGCTGAATCAATTGATAAACATATATCGATTCAATGGATAAAGAGAAATTAGAAGGGATAGAATCTGTTAAAATCATTCACCCTAATTCTGAGAAAAATAAGAAGAAGAGGAGTGGGAAGGTAGGCATAAACAAGAACAACAATTATACTCATGATATGTTTGCATCTAGAAAGGCCTGTACTAAATGTGGTAGTGTAAATCATTTGTCTATGCATTGCAAGAAAAAAAAGAACTCCATATCTTTAAATAATTTGACTGCACATGTCATGTCTGCAAATGCCAAGCTTACTAATCCTATGCTCATGAATGTCATGTCTTATAATTTGGTTGTACCTAATGTTCATATGCCTTGTGCACAAGTTCCATACATGTATAATCTTTTCTTTGCATATGCCAATATGAACATACCTAGAATGCCATGGAACATGCATATTCCTGAGAACAATCATACTAGTCAAAATGTTAAGTATGAGAATGTGCATGTTATATCTGTCATGAGTTCCAAGGTGTTTGAGCTACAAAAGTCAACTCCCAAAGTTAAAGTGGATTTAAACCCACCAAAACTAAAGGAATCAAAGTTGGCTACCAAGGCTCAGGCTGCAACAAATAAAAGAGGACCCAAGGCAACTTGGGTACCAAAAGCAACTTGATTATTTTATGTGTGTACAGGGAAACAGGAAGAAAAATCCCTGGTATCTAGATAGTGGATGTTCTAGGCACATGACTGTAGATTTGTCCCTACTCACAAAGTTTGTAGAAAAGGCTGGCCCATGAGTTACTTTTGGAGATAACAAAAATGGTTTTACTCTGAGATATGGCTCAATTGTAAGAGAAAATGTTATCATTGAACCTGTAGCACTAGTTGATGGATTGAGGCATAACTTGCTCAGTATTAGTCAACTGTGTGATAATGGAAATGGTGTATGATTCTCAACTGGATCATGCATCATAGCCAACAAAGAATCTGGTAAAATTCTCCTAACTGGTGAAAGAAAAGGAAATGTCTATGTGACTGATTTCAACTCTGTAAAGGCAAACTCAATGACATGTCTACTTAGCAAAGCCAATACAGATGAAAGTTGGATTTGGCATAAGAAGCTAGCCCATTTGAATTTCAAAGCCATGAATCAGTTGGTTAAACAAAATCTGGTTAGAGGCATTCCATAGATGGAATTCACCAACGATGGACTGTGTGATGCCTATCAAAAGGGAAAGCAAAGGAAATATCATTCAAGCCAAAGTATGAATCATCAATTGATAAGCCTCTGGAATTATTGCACATGGACTTATTTGGTCCAATCAACATCATGTCAATTGCCAAAAAGAAGTATGTCTTAGTAATTGTGGATGACTTCACAAGATATAAATGGGTACATTTCTTACACTCCAAGGATGATGCAAGTAAATTCACTATCAATCATGTGAAGAATGTTGACAATGACACTGAATGGAAGGCCAAGAAAATAATAAGTGATAATAGTATTGAATTCAAAAATGCAGCAATGAAAGAATTCTGTGAAGAAAAATGTATCACTCATCATTTCTTTGCACCAAGGACTCCACAACAAAATGGAGTCGTTGAAAGGAAAAATAGGACCTTAATTGAAGATGCTAGAACTATGTTAGACGAAGCAAAATTTCCTACATATTTTTGGGCAGAAGCAATTAATCCTGCATGTTACATTCAAAATATTTCCATGGTCAATCAACTACAAGGCAAAACATCATATCAATTGATGAAGAAAGACAAGAAGCCAACAATTAATTTTCTTCATATCTTTGGCTGCAAATGCTTTATACTAAGGAATCAAGGTGACAATTTGGGAAAATTTGAAGCCAAGGCTGATAAAGCTATATTTGTTGGATATGGAATAACAACCAAAGCTTATAGAGTCTACAATCTTAGATTACACATTGTTATGGAATCTATGCATGTAGTGTTTGATGATAAGAAGATTCAAGGGTTGTTTGATGAAGGATATCATGACCTATTGCATTTTAAAAATGAATCAACAAGCAATGGTGAAGAAAGTGATGATGATGTGTAAATTTCAAGAAATCAAGTACCCAGAAACTCCTCATCAATTAATGTTGTTTGTGAGATTACGAAGCTGTGTGAATAGTAATCGTGATAAATCAACACTAAAACAAGGCAGGTAAATAGTACTACTCCTACACAGAAATCAGGAAGAAATGAAGACAAGGCAAATACAGTGAATCAAGACATTAGAAGAAGTTTTGAAGTCTACTACAGGTCACTGAGAGAAGTTCATTAATATGTTCAAGCCTTAGTGAAGAATAATGGTTGAAGACTTTCAGGGTTTCAGAAGTGTTGAAGATTCAGTATAGAAGTGCCACAAGAAGATTTTAGTGTACCGGCATTGATTGAAGATAGACAGTGTTCGAAGCATAGAAATCTAGAAGGGTAAAAACAAAGGTTAAAGAAGATAGTTGCAGTCTTGAAGCAATACTCACTGAAAGAAGTTCATTTATATGTTCAAGCGTCAGTGAAAATTAGAGAATGAAGTATTCAAGATTGTGGTAATAATGGATACGTTGTCTAAGTACCAGAAAAGATTCTAGTGAAAGTACTATATTTATCAATTATCAGTGTTTGAAGCATTGCAACAGTCTAAAGTTAATCAGCTGAAACAGAACAGAAGTCAAGGGAATTCAATTCAATGTTAGTCGTTTGTGAACTAGACTAGTGCACTAAGCATCAGCACAACAAGGAGAGAATTACTTTGATTTATCAGAAGAAATTCAGTTGATCAAGCCAGAAGAGTGAAAACCAAGTGGTAAATACTACAAGCATTTCAAGAATATGACTAAGGCAAGCATTACTACATTTGGTGGCTTTTATACTCTTGAAGCAATGGAGAGGAGCAACAAAAGTTATATTGGCGCAAAGAAACAACACTCCAAGTTTGCTAAGTGTTTTGTGGCGCTTACACAAGGGTTGTTGAGTGTAGGTGCAACAAAACCATTCCAAGGCTCATCAAAACTCTAAGGGGAGGAGTTTGCGGCGCCTACACTAGGAACTCAGTGTGTAGGCGCAATAAAACAAGTTATAGGCGTAAGGAAAGTTAAAGGGGGTATTTGGTGGTGCCTCTGAAAGTGTTTGACCTAAAACCAATCATGTATGATGAGTTAGAAAAAACTTTCTGCTACTCTTATTTAATTTCATTTGATAATAATAAAGTATTCATTTGTTATGTTACGGGCTTAATCTATTTGAAGTGTATTAAATAAGATATTCCATAGTTTAGAGCAAAACTTCTAGAATTATAATGAGATTGTAATAATGAGATCTAGAAGGTAATAGCTTTAGACTTAAACAGTTCCTGATCATAGAATAACTAATTGGAAATTGGTAAATCCGTAAAGATCAGTACATACTATGCTAGCTCTCTTAGGAGGATGTCTGTTCTCATAGACATTTGTGTGGTGGTACTATAGCTAATATGTAGGTGCTTATTAAGGAATAAGTTCACTGAACATGACTCGATAAGCAGAACAACTAATGGAGTTTACTCACGTGTCGATAGTTGTTTATTAAGTAAATAGTTGTACAAGTATCCTTAGACTTGAGATCGTTAGAGTAATCTCGTACACAATGATTTATGCTTTGGTTTAGTCCTTAGTCTCTAGGACATTCATTAGGTCTATTCTGGGCATAGAGATTTGTGTATGGAGATAGTTAACGGATCAATAAAGGATCTGCCCCTTCCAGTAAAGGAAGTGAATATCCTATGTTATTCTTAGATATGCAAGTTCAGGAATCTCTGGCCAGAGTGAGTGAAATTAGAAAGAGTTTCTAATTTGCATTAAAAGGAACTTTGCATTATGAATAAGAAATCATATGATTAAATTAGATAGGCTTGACACGAGTTCCATGCCATGTATTTAATCGGGATATTGAAGGGTAGAAGGAATTAATTGTACGGTAACAAATTACTGACAGGTTCTAAGTATTCTAAGCAATGATTTCGTATTATCTGGATAGTCGCGATATGTTGAGAAGCATCACTCACGATGTAGAATAAATATAATTAATCAGATTAATTATATTTAATGAATTAATAGAATTCATATAAATAATAAATAAAATGTTTATTATTATTTATTTCTACTACCGGCTTAATATTGAACCTAAAGAGTCAAACCATAAAAGAGATTAAATTATAGATGAAGGAATAATTAATAATAGCTAGTCATTATTTATTTATGAAATAAATAATTACTTAGCAAATTTTATAAATTAATTAAATGAGATTTAATTGATTATAAATTATTTAAGATAAGATCTTAATATTATTAATTAAATATTTAATTAAAGTAATTAAATATGAAGAGAGAATAATTTTCTAAAAGAGTTTAGAAAAAAGAATTAATGATTAAAATAGTTTTAATCATTAACTAATTAATTAATAAGATTAATTGATTAAAAAGGGAATTAATAATAAGATATTTATAAAAAATATCTCAGCTGAGATATTTGCCTATAAATATATGATTATAAACCCTAATACTAGAACCCTAATATTTGTGTGAAATATTTTAAAAGGGAGGCAATCCTAATTTTCTCTCTAACCTCCTCCTTCATCTTTTAGTTTTATTCTTGGTGGATATCTTTAGAGCACTCCACACTTGAGGGGTGATTGCAAGGATTGAAGAACAAGATCTTCTCTAGCTGTTGCCGGAAAGCAATCAAGGAATTCTTCAATTTATAAAATAGTTTTGTATCTATATGTATATATACATAGGAATATATGCAAATAAATGTTATTCAATACTTCCGCTGGTGCATAAATTCCTTCAATGGTATCAAAGCTTAGGTTGTATGCATATAGATTCGTGGTCAAGTTTCAGAATTTTATGAGCATGTATGTATTTATTATGATTTATACAAGCAATATCATGTTTTAATTATGATTAATATGATACAGTTCGTCAAAATTGTTTTGATAATTTTCCTGGGTTCTATAAGTGTTGTAGATCGTCCAGTTAATTTTTCATAATTTTCTGATGCGTAGAATACTATTATGAATTTTGAAAGTAATAATAATGATTTAATTATGATTAATTCATTACTGTTCCTCAAAATTATTTTATATTTTTCATGTGTTCTACAAGTGTTGTAGATCGTCCAGGTATTTTTAGAATATTTTCTGAGCAATAGATTATTTATTATGGATTTTTAAAGTTGTTTTTAATTAATTCGTAATTAAATAATAATATCTGGAAAAAAAGGGGTAAAAAGGGGTTTTTGGCTTGTAACGCATACCGAGATGCGTGACAGGGTGTCTTGCACGCGTCTGACGCGCGTGCGCGCATGGGGATGCGTCAGAAACTTCTCGGGGCGCGTGCGGGCGCGTGAGAGCTCAGAATGGGGCGTGTAATATACCGTTGGATTCGTTTTTCCGAGACGGTTCTAATGGTATATTACAATAATTTTTCTGAAATTGTTTTGGACTGTTTAGAGCTTCCAAAGGTGTTTTAAAGCAAGTTTTAACTGTTTTAAGTTGCTTTTAAATACACCATGTGATACATAGAGATGTATAATGCTTATATGTTGTAATATATGATTTAACATGCCTACTTTATGTTTATTCGTGATTATATATATGTGATATATGCTTGAATTATCATGAGATGATAGATTTAGGTGAATTTAATTAACATAAGGCGTATGTTAGACAATCTAGAATAGTGAAATTGTTTCGTGACCTTAATTTACATATTATGAATACAATCATGAGATTTTTGTGTTTATGAAATACGTGATTGAATATGAATTTTTAACTTAAGTGAAAGGATGATTCTGTCAAACAACAGATGTTCTATCTCTAAGAAAGGGGGTTATTAAGAGACGCTTCTTGACAATGCTCCACCCCTGGCCTCGGATGACTCCAAGTATCAATAGTTGATTTGAAATATTTAATCCAATCTAAAAGAATCTCTTTATAATATGATTATGATTGTAACATAATATGATCCCCTAAAATATAAAGAATATCAAGTAGTAATTGGCCATAAAACACAAAGGGCTTGTGTTGGTCATAGCCTTCCAACATAATAGAAAGGGGTTAAATCTCAAAGTGCTCACTGAAGTGAGAGGCTGGTACCAGATTAGTCACTCTAGTTATCGGCATCTCATTTGCACCACTCTAGTTGACAGTGATGACAAGTCCGTTTGTTTGACTTATTGACTAACGGAAAGTGACGTGGCGGTGACGTGGCAAATCAGAATCGGTGACGTGGCAAATCATAATCAAATTTTTTTTTTAATCTGATTTGATTTTATTCTGATTTTAAAAAAATTTAAAAAAAATTATTTTCAAATTTTAATTTGATTTTAAAATTTTTAAAAAAATTCTGATTTTAAAATTTAAAAAAAAAATTATTTTCAAATCTTAATCTGATTTTAAAATTTTTTTAAAAAATTCGGTTTTTAAAATTTTTAAAAAATTCTTATTCTGATTTTAAAATTTAAAAAAAAATTATTTTCAAATCTTAATCTGATTTTAAAATTTTTTTTAAAAAAATCTGATTTTAAAATTTTTAAAAAATTCTTATTCTGATTTTAAAATTTAAAAAAAATTATTTTCAAATCTTAATCTGATTTTAAAATTTTTTTAAAAAAATTCTGATTTTAAAATTTTAAAAAAATCTTAGTCTGATTTTAAATAAATTCTGAATATATATTTAATATTTTCTGTTAAAATTTAACGTTTTCCGTTAGTCAACTTGTGTTGACTAACGGCAGTGTCATCACTGTCAACTAGAATGGTGCAAATGAGATGCCGATAACTAGAGTGACTAATCTGGTACCAGCCTCTCACTTCAGTGAGCACTTTGAGATTTAACCCTAATAGAAAGTATTTCTTGTTTTTGAAACTCTGTCGTTTCGTGCTACAGCTGAGGGCGTTGTTTCCGAAAGAAGAGATACTTGTCTATAACATGAGATGTGTATGATGAATTAGAATCTTATGGTCGTTACGTGCTACAGCTGTGGGCTATTTGAAACTAGTTTAATTATACGAGATGTTGGGATTGACTTGACTTAGAATATTGAGTTTGTCGTGCCACAGCCGTGACTCAAGTATTCAAGAGGCTAAAGTAAGATTAGGGAATAACATGAGATGTAGCTGACAAGAGTTGTCTGTCTATTGAACGTTACATGGCGTTTCGTGCTACAGCCGAGGTTATGTGATGGAATGTAGGATCCCTATCCCACTATCGTTATAAATGCTTAATTTCAATAAGGGATATAAAAATTAGATAGAATAGTGGGAGGCACTTATGAATAAAGACCCGGTTCATATGGTGTTTTAGATAATGAAATAGAGTATTTGCTAAATGTTGTTATGTGTTTATTATTTGCAGATTTACTATATACGTAATGTCTTCTGCACTATCACTCCGTTGCATGCTCGATGCACACAAATTAATTGGTCCCAACTATGCTGATTGGCTTCGAAACCTGAGAATTGTTCTCAGGATTGAGAAGAAGGAATATGTACTAGACTCACCTAAACCTGCTGAACCTGCTCATGATGCACATAATGATGAACATATTGTGTATCGTAATTGGATAGATGATGCAAGAGTTGCACAGTGTGTTATACTGGGATCCATAAATGATGAGCTCCAAAAGCAACACGAGCATATGGATGCTCACTCTATCCTTATGCATCTACAAGATTTGTATGATGTGGCAGGAAGGACAACTCGATATGAGATATCGAAGGAGCTGTTCCGTTGTAGAATGACTGAGGGATCATCTGTGAATGTTCATGTGCTCAAGATGATCAATTTGATTGAGCGTCTTGGACAACTTGGATTTGTCATGGATGGGGAGCTGAGTCAAGATCTGGTCTTGCAATCACTTCCAGATTCATTCTCGCAGTTCGTTGTGAACTTTCACATGAACAAGTTGGATGTCAGCTTGCCTGAACTCCATAACATGTTGAAAACTGCCGAGTCGAATTTTTCCACAAAGAAGAGTTCTGCTCTTCTAATTAGTGAAGGCTCTAACCCTAAGAAGAGGAAGAGGAGCCCTCCTAAGAAGAAGAAGAAGGTAGGTGAGAAAAGGCCAGTTCCGGTAAAAGCTGAAGATCCCAAAAGCAAAGCTGTTTGCTTTCACTGCAACAAAGTGGGGCACTGGAAGAGAAACTGTAAGGCTTACCTTGCAGAATTGAAGAAGAAGAAGGGTGGTGAGACTACCGCTTCTGCTTCAGGTATGTTCATGATCGAACTAAATATGTCACTTAATCAAACTTCTACTTGGGTATTAGATACCGCCTGTGGTTCTCACATTTGCAATTCATTGCAGGGACTAAGGAGAAGTAAGACTCTTGAAGAAGAGGAGGTGATCCTACGTATAGGCAATGGAGCAAGAGTTGCTGCTGTAACTGTAGGATCGTTTGATTTACTTATGCCTACGGGCAAGACTATTATTTTGGATAATTGTTATTTTGTTCCTTCAATTGTGAGGAATATTATTTCTATTCCCATGTTAGACTTGGATGGTTTTTCGTTTGTTATTGAGAATAATAACTGTTCAATTTTTAGAAATAATGTTCTTTATGGTGTTGGTATTTTAAATAATGGTTTGTATGTATATGACGTAGAACATAGTTTACTTCAAATTGAACATAGTAATAAAAGAAAAAGAGATGATGAAAATCCCACCTACTTGTGGCACTGCAAACTTGGTCATATTAGTGAAAATAGACTTAAGACATTGCATAAGGAATGGTTACTAGAACCTTTTGATTTTAAATCATATCCTACATGCGAGTCTTGTCTGTTAGGCAAAATGACCAAATCTCCATTTAGTGGACATGGAGAAAGAGCTGCGGAGTTGCTTGGATTGGTACATACAGATGTGTGTGGGCCGATGTCCACGCAAGCCATGGGTGGATTTTCATACTTCATTACTTTTACAGATGATCGATCTAGATTTGGATATGTGTATTTGATGAAATACAAATCCGAAGCCTTTGAAAAGTTCAAAGAATATAAGTATGAAGTAGAGAAATAAACAAAGTATAGTATTAAAACCCTTCGATCAGATCGAGGAGGTGAATACTTAAGTGGCGAGTTTCTAAATTATCTCAAAGAAAATGGTATAGTCTCTCAATGGACTCCTCCGGCCACTCCCCAGTTGAATGGAGTATCCGAAAGGAGAAATCGAACTTTGTTGGACATGGTTCGATCCATGATGAGCTATACAGATCTTCCAGTATCACTTTGGGGTTATGCATTGGAAACATCAGCATATATATTGAACAAGGTGCCTTCCAAATCTGTTCCTCAAACTCCGTATGAGATATGGAAAGAAAGGAAACCGAGTCTTAAACACATTAAGATTTGGGGATGTCCGGCTTATGTCAAGAAAGTTGACCCCGATAAGCTAGAATCTCGATCCGTGAAATGTAGGTTTGTTGGATATTCTAAAGAGACTTTAGGGTATTACATTTACACCGAACAAAGGGTGTTTGTCTCCCGACATGCTACCTTCCTGGAAAAACAGTTTATCCTTGAAGGGAATAGTGGGAGCAAGATTGAACTTGATGAAGTTCATTAAAAACAAACTACTACGGTTCAAGAGGAAACACATGTTCATATTGAACAACCTTCCGTAGAACAACCCATCCGTAGATCACAAAGGGTGTCTCGCCAACCTGAGAGGTATTATGGCCTTGTCATTGAGAATGACAATGAATTGGCAGTCATTGATGGAGACGACCCTATGACCTTCAACGAGGCTGTGAGTAGTGTTGACTCAGAGAAATGGCAGAGTGCCATGAAATCCGGAATGGACTCCATATATGCCAACCAAGTATGGACTTTGGTAGAGGCGCCCAAGGATATGAAGCCTATAGGGTGCAAGTGGGTATACAAGAGAAAGATTGGAGCAAATGGCCAGGTAGAGACCTACAAGGCCAGGCTCGTGGCAAAAGGATTCAAACAAAGACAAGGGATTGACTTTGATGAAACTTTTTCGCCTGTAGCCTTGCTCAAATCAATTCGGATTTTGCTTGCTATTGCAGCTTACTATGACTATGAGATCTGGCAAATGAACGTAAAGACGGTTTTCCTCAATGGGGAACTTGAAGAAGAAGTGTATATGACATAGCCAGAGGGTTTTATTTCCATAGGAAATGAACATCTAGTATGTAAGCTACTACGAACCATATATGGGTTAAAGCAAGCTTCTCGAAGATGGAACATTCGTTTTGATGAGACAATCAAAGAGTTTGATTTTATCAAAAACATAGATGAACCATGTGTCTACAAGAAGGTTAGTGGGAGTGCAGTAACATTTGTTATTTTGTATGTGGATGACATACTCTTAATAGGAAATGACATACCAACGCTGCAATCAGTAAAAATGTGGCTATCAAAGAACTTCACTATGAAGGACTTGGGAGAAGCGTCCTACATTCTTGGTATGAAGATCTATAGAGATAGATCAAGAAGAATGATAGGTCTAACCCAAGATACATACATCGATAAGGTGCTTAAAAGGTTTAGCATGGAAAACTCCAAGAGAGGTCTCATACCGATGAGCCATGGAGTCTCCCTTTCTAACAAGATGTCTCCTAAGACACCTGAAGAAAGAGAGTGTATGAGTAGGATTCCTTATGCGTCGACAATAGGATCTATCATGTACGTGATGTTATGTACTAGACCTGATGTTGCTCACTCAATTAGTATGACTAGCAGATATCAGTCAAATCCAGGTGAAGACCACTGGAAAGTAGTGAAGAACATCCTGAAGTACTTGAGAAGGACTAATGATATTTTTCTTGTTTTTGGTGGATCTGAGTTGAAAATAGAGGGTTACACTGACTCTAGTTTTCAGTCAGAGTGTGATGATAGTACATCCATGTCAGGGTATGTGTTTACTCTAAATGATGGGGCAATTAGTTGGAGAAGTCGTAAGCAATCTACGACGGCTGACTCCACAGCAGAAGCAGGGTATATAGCTGCAACTGAGGCTGCAAAGGAAGCTGTTTGGATGAAGAAATTTGTTTCTGAGTTGGGAGTAGTTCCTGGCATAGAGGGGCCTATTGTGTTATATTGTGACAATAACGCTGCAATAGCTCAAGCCAAGGAACCGAGGTCTCACAAGAATACCAAAAATATATTGCGGCGGTTTCATTTGATTAGGGAGATCATTGAAAGAGGAGATGTCAAGATCGAAAGAGTTGACACATATAACAACATAGCAGACCAGTTCACGAAGCCGCTGTCTCAGTTAAATTTTGATCGTCATAAGGAGCGGATGGGTATTAGATACCAGAGTGATTGGCTTTAGGCCAAGTGAGAGATTGAAAGTGTTTGACCTAAAACCAATCATGTATGATGAGTTAGAAAAAACTTCCTGCTACTCTTATTTAATTTCATTTGATAATAATAAAGTATTCATTTGTTATGTTACGGGCTTAATATATTTGAAGTGTATTAAATAAGATGTTCCATAGTTTAGAGCAAAACTTCTAGAATTATAATGAGATTGTAATAATGAGATCTAGAAGATAATAGCTTTAGACTTAAACAATTCCTGATCATAGGATAACTAATTGGAAATTGGTAAATCTGTAAAGATCAGTACATACTATGCTAGCTTTCTTAGGAGGATGTCTGTTCTCATAGACATTTGTGTGGTGACACTATAGCTAGTATGTAGGTGCTTATTAAGGAATAAATTCACTGAACATGACTCGATAAGCAGAACAACTAATGGAGTTTACTCACGTGTCGATAGTTGTTTATTAAGTAAATAGTTGTACAAGTATCCTTAGACTTGAGATCGTTAGAGTAATCTCGTACACAATGATTTATGCTTTGGTTTAGTCCTTAGTCTCTAGGACATTCATTAGGTCCATTCTGGGCATAGTGATTTGTGTATGGAGATAGTTAACGGATCAATAAAGGATATGCCCCTTCTAGTAAAGGAAGTGAATATCCTATATTATTCTTAGATATGCAAGTTCAGGAATCTCTGGCCAGAGTGAATGAAATTAGAAAGAGTTTCTAATTTGCATTAAAAGGAACTTAGCATTATGAATAAGAAATCATATGATTAAATTAGATAGGCTTGACACGAGTTCCATGCCTTGTATTTAATCGGGATATTGAAAGGTAGAAGGAATTAATTGTACGGTAACAAATTACTGACAGGTTCTAAGTATTCTAAGCAATGATTTCGTATTATCTGGATAGTCGCGATATGTTGAGAAGCATCACTCACGATGTAGAATAAATATAATTAATCAGATTAATTATATTTAATGAATTAATAGAATTCATATAAATAATAAATAAAATGTTTATTATTATTTATTTCTACTACCGGCTTAATATTGAACCTAAAGAGTCACACCATAAAAGAGATTAAATTATAGATGAAGGAATAATTAATAATAGCTAGTCATTATTTATTTATGAAATAAATAATTACTTAGCAAATTTTATAAATTAATTAAATGAGATTTAATTGATTATAAATTATTTAAGATAAGATCTTAATATTATTAATTAAATATTTAATTAAAGTAATTAAATATGAAGAGAGAATAATTTTCTAAAAGAGTTTAGAAAAAGGAATTAATGATTAAAATAGTTTTAATCATTAACTAATTAATTAATATGATTAATTGATTAAAAAGAGAATTAATAATAAGATATTTATAGAAAATATCTCAGCTGAGATATTTGCCTATAAATATAGGATTATAAACCCTAATACTAGAACCCTAATATTTGTGAGAAATATTTTAAAAGGGAGGCAACCCTAATTTCCTCTCTAGCCTCATCCGTCATCTTTTAGTTTGATTCTTGGTGGATATATTTAGAGCACTCCACACTTGAGGGGTGATTGCAAGGATTGAAGAACAAGATCTTCTCTAGTTGTTGCTGGAAAGCAATCGAGGTATTCTTCAATTTATAAAATAGTTTTGTATCTATATGTATGTATACATAGGAATATATGCAAATAAATGTTATTCAATTCATCCGCTGGTGCATAAATTCCTTCAGCCTCAACCGGGAAAATGGAGTACAGACGCAACAAAAAGGGAAGCTTAAGCGCAACAAAAGCTTAGACGCAACAAACACCTTTAGTGGTGCCTATACACTGCAAACACTCTATCAAGTGCAAGAAAGGACTTAAGCATTGTGAAGCAAATCAATTTTAATTGATTTGGAAAGTCTACACTATATAAACAAAATGATTGGTTCATTTTGATGAGTGGATTTGTTAAGATACACAACCATATAGAGAGATACAGAGAGAATATTGAAGTCGGAGAAGAAGAAGTCACAAAGCCATATTCATTCCTTCTTCACCGGAGTTTTATATTCTAGCCGGTTCATTATGTTGCAAACATATAAGGCTATTATAAAATACTCTCTTTTAGCTTGATTCCGTTAGTATAAACACATAGTCAAATATTGTATAGGGATTAAGTTATATCTCTTTGTAGAAGCAAATAACTAATCTATTCTTTGGAAACCAGTTATATTTTTAACTGGATGTAGCAACCTCAAGGTTTATATACGAAAGATATATTCCACGAAACTTGTTTCATTTAATTACTTACTAATTTTCTAGAACATTAATAATTATTCATAAATATAGAAAATTAGTAAGCTAGCCTCCTAAACACTATTCATCTCATGAACTCGAACCCACTAACCAAACTCTATATTATTTATCCGCAAAAGATTCTAAAGAATTTTTTAATTTAGTGAGTATCATATTCGACCCCCCTTCAACGATACTTCCGGGACCCAACAGATGTCAATGCATCAACAGATAACTTATCAGTCGATAATCATCAATCGACTGATAATACATCAATTGATAACCATTCAATGGATAACAACTCTGCTCAACAATCTTCAAGTAGAGTGTCCAACTCAGGGGAGGGTTCTCAAATAACCAATCACATCACAATGATCATAACAATTCTAATGATTATGAAGCATCATCTTCAAGGACAAATTTACCACCACAAAGGAAATGAACCAAAAGTCATCCCTTTGAGTATATCATTGGAGATGCAAATGAAGGTGTTAAAACTATAAGTGAAACACAAAATGAATTCTTGTATAGTAGCTTCCTGCCTCAAGAAGAACCAAAAAGGGTTGAAGAAGCCTTGAATGATCCTGATTGGATTAATTGCTATGCAAGAAGAGTTGAATCAGTTTGAAAGAAACAAGGTATGAAAGATGGTGCCCAAACCAAAGAACAAGTCAGCTATTGGTACAAAATGGGTGTTCAGAAACAAAATGGATGAATCTAATACAATGACAAGGAAGAAAGCAAGATTAGTGGAAAAGGGTTATTCACAAGAAGAATGCATAGATTTTGATGAAACATTAGCACCAGTTGAAAGGTTAAAAGTGTTGGGATTCAGGCACATATACGCAGCGGAATTACGCTAAATAATAAAAAATAACGAATCCCAAATGCAGGATCCGTGTATAATTGACGGATGATTATGGAGAATAGGATGTGTACCTTATTAAAGCTTTCCTTATGATGATTATAGAGGTCTAGAAGTGATGAATCACAGCAGCCCTTCACATAAATCTGCTCTCTATCGGTATCCACACGAACGTCGTATCGTCTAACGATCATCGGAGTTAGGTACTAGCCTGTTTCTGCCTCTTTGTCTCTCTCTTTCTCTAGCCTCTAAGAAACGTAGAGCTGCTAGGGTTTTATTAAAAATGAATTATCTCAACTATTACCCTAAACTATACATCTTTATGTATATATAGGGGAGAGAGGAACTTGGGCCAAAACCCTAATCTGATTGGACCTTTTAAAACCCATTCAGATTTCGGATTTATATTATTATTAAATTCGAATTCTAATATGTATATAATTAATCAAGTCTCACTTAATTAATTAAATAAATAAATTCGAATAATAATAATAATAATAATAATATTTAAATTCATAATTTAAATAACACTCCGTTTAAAAGTTCTTTGTGTGTGAACCTTTAGGTTATTATTATGTTGGCAATAATTTTATTTTCTAATAATAAAATTATAAACAATGAGTGGCATCTAGTAATACATCATTGCTACCCAAGTAATAATAATAATTGGTGATTCAATTAAACCTTTCGTGAATAATGTACAATGTAATATAATCCCTTTAACCTTATATTATAGATCAAACTCGAGGCATGTATTGTGTCATCCTCTTCAACGTTTAATCCGGGTTTCCTTGATCAATGAGTAGACTATTAATCAAATCAACATTTGAGCATGACCATGCATTTTATAGTCTCACTCAATCAAGAGGCCAATAATATCACTCCTAAAATAGGAGGGTTAAATCCTATATCTATCATTCATATTTCTCATACGATTCATAGCATACCCAATGTCCACCTTTATCATTACCCGGTTAAAGGTAACTTTGAGTGTAATCAAAGTATATTAATTCTCGTATAGAAATATAATGATTTCAAGTCAAAGGATCAATACATCATTATCACAGTGAGAATTTCTTATGACACTTATTAACATGTAGATTCTCACATCGGGTCTGTCCAGTGTCATATATTGAGACATGCACTTATGTTCTTGACTTTAGTATCACCATACCTATGACCAATGAGATGTGGTCATCAATCAACAAACATGCTAGTCTTATTGCATTATTGTTGTCCTTAAATAATAATACCCGACTAGGGACTTTTAGGAATATAATATTGTTCATATAATCTCATTTTTAAGTCACATACTTAAAGATATATAATTCACATTAATATTCCAGGGACATGTATTATGCTTTCAATTTATAACGTAGTAAATAAAGACATAATAAATATTAATTAAATAATCAAGTAAACATAATCTTTAATTATTTATCATAAAGTATTGTCACTAGGACACCAACACTAACAATCTCTCACTTGTACTAGAGCCAATCTCTTATGTATCTAATACCCATGTAACTAGTATGACCTTCGTGCTTCTGCTGCGACAAAGCCTTGGTCAGTGGATCTGCAATGTTCTCATTTGTATGCACTTTACATATATGTATATCCCCTCGATTATTAATCTCTCGAAGAAGATGATATCGTCTGAGTATATGCTTTGTTCGGGAATGAGACCTTGGTTCCTTAGCCTGTAAAATGGCTCCGTTATTATCGCAGTATAAATCTATCGGATCTGCGACCGAAGGAACCACACCAAGACCTGCAATAAAATTTCGAATCCAGACAGCCTCCTTGGCTGCTTCACAAGCAGCAATATACTCAGCCTCTATTGTAGAATCGGCAACCGTCTCTTGCTTTGAACTTTTCCAGCTTACAGCACCTCCATTTAGACAAAATACAAAACCAGACTGAGAGATCGAATCGTCCTTGCCTGTTTGGAAACTAGCATCGATATAACCTTTTACTACTAGCTTTTCCTCTCCTCCATATACCAAGAATTGATCTTTAGTCATATTCATGTACTTAAGAATATTCTTGACTGCCGTCTAGTGACCTTCACCTTGATTAGACTGGTATCTACTCGTCATGCTCAAAGCATACGAGACATCATGACGAGTACATATCATTGCATACATTATAGATCCAATTTCCGAAGCATATGGAACTTTACTCATACGGTCCTTATCATCCAATGACTTAGGACTGTTTTCTTTAGAGATCGATATCCCATGAGACATCGGGACATAGCCCCTTTTAGCATTTTGCATCCCAAATCGATGCAAAACTTTGTCAATGTATGTACTCTGACTTAGGCCAATCATTCTTCTTGATCTATCTCTATAGATCCTGATACCTAATATATAGGTCGCGTCGCCTAAGTCTTTCATCCAAGTCTTAACAGCCTGTAAAGAAGGAATGTCATTCCCTATTATTAATATGTCATCAACATATAGTACTAGGAATGCCACATTGCTTCCACTAACCTTCTTGTAAACACATGGTTCATCTTCATTTTGAATAGACCTAAACTCTTTGACGGTTTCATCAAAACGAATGTTCCATCTCCTTGAGGCTTGTTTCAATCTATAAATGGATCGACGCAACTTACATACCTTTCCAGCATGCTTTGGATCAACAAAACCCTAAGGCTGTGTCATGTACACATTCACATATTCTTCAAGGCTCCCATTTAAGAAAGTGGTTTTGACATCCATCTGCCAGATTTCATAATCATAGTAAGCATCTATAGCAAGAAAAATCCTGATGGACTTGACCATAACCACTGGTGAAAAAGTCTCATCATAGTCAATACCATGAATTTGCTTGAAACCTTTTGCCAACAATCGTGCCTTATAGGTCTGTACATTACCATCCATGTCAGTCTTCTTCTTGAAAACCCACTTGCACCCTATAGGTTTTACCCCTTCAAGTGGATCAACCAAAGTCCATACTTGATTAGTATACATGGATTCCATCTCAGATTTCATGGCATCCAGCCATCTCTTGGATTCTGGAGTGTTCGTAGCGTTTTGGTAGGTGAAAAGCTCATCTTCGTCGATAAGCATCACATCACCATCTTGAGTTAAGAGAAATCCATAATATCTCTCAGGCTCATGGCGAATCCTACTAGACCTACGAACAACCTGTGTTTCTTGAGCAGTGTTGTGTTCTTGTACATCCTGCTCAAGTTCCTCCAGTGGTTCAATATTATCTTGTGGGCCTCGAACTTCATGGAGATCTATTATCCTCCCACTGTTTTTCTTCGAAAGCATTTCTCTTTCAAGAAAAACCGCAGTTCGAGCAACAAACACTTTGTTCTCGGAAGGATTATAAAATATATAACCCTTTGTTTCAATTGGGTATCCCATAAAGTTACATATGTCTGATTTAGGTCCTAGCTTGTCAGAAGTTAAACGTTTCACAAACGCTTCACATCCCCATATTTTCATAAATTACATGTTATGACGTTTCTCAGTCCATATCTCATATGGAGTCTTTTGAACCGTTTTAGTAGGAACTCGGTTAAGTGTATAAGCAGTCGTCTCCAGGACGTAGCCTCAGAAACTAATTGGAAGATCTGCATGACTCATCATCGATCGCACCATGTCCAACAAGGTACGATTTCTCCTCTCAGAAACTCCATTCCATTGTGGTGTTCCGGGAGGAGAGAGTTGTGATACGATACCACACTCTTTTAAGAAACTCTTAAATTCATGGCTTAAGTATTCTCCCCCACGATCAGATCGTAGAGTCTTAATACTTCTTCTAGATTGCTTTTTTACTTCAGTTTTGTATTCTTCAAACTTTTCGAAAGAATCAGATTTGTTCTTCATAAGATACACATATCCATATCTACTGAAATCATCAGTAAACGTGATAAAGTAGTAAAAGCCACCTCTTTTCATAGTATGCATATGACCACATACATCACTATGTATTAGTTCTAATCGTTCAGTGGCCCTTTCACCTTGTTTAGTAAAAGGAGCTTTAGTCATTTTTCCAATGAGACATGGTTCACATGCTTCGTATGATTCAAAATCAAACTTATCCAAGTATCCTTCTTGATGTAACTTGAAAATGCGCTTCTCATTTATATGTCCTAAACGACAGTGTGAAAGGTATGTTTGATTTGAGTCATTAGTCTTTAGTCGTTTGTTATTCACATTATAGATGAGAGTGTCTAAATCAATAACATATAAACCGTTAAGCAAACGTGCAACCCCATAGGTAACATTATTCAAAGAAAAGGAACAACAATTGTTCTAAATTGAAAAAGCAAAACCTTTCTTGTCCAAACAAGAAACCGAAATAATGTTTCTGCAAATTGCAGGCACGTAAAAACAATTCTCAAGTTCTAAAATAAGCCCAGTGGGCAACGATAAATGATAAGTCCCTACAGCCAAAGCAACAACCTTTGCTCCATTGCCAACTCGTAGGTCGACCTCTCCCTTAGCCAAAGTCCTACTCCTTTGTAGTTCCTGCACATTTATACAAATGTGAGAAGCACATCCAGTATCCAATACCCATGATGTAGAAGTAGACAGATTGACTTCTATAACATAAATACCTGAATCAGAAATCTGAACAGACTTCAGTTTCTTCAGACCCTCCAAATAAGCATGACAGTTTCTCTTCCAATGACCAGGTTTACCACAGAAGTGACAATCACCCTTTGCAACAGCACCTTTAGGCTTTAAAACCTGTTTGGGATTAGCCTTTGGCTTGGGAGCAGAATCAGATCCGATCTTCTTCTTTCCCTTCCATTTACCTTTCCCTTTAGCCTTACCTTTCTTGTTCACCATCAATATGGAAGCAGGTTCGGCCTTTTTCATGTTGGTTTCAGCAGTTCACAACATAGCCAACAATTCAGTAGGTGTTTTGTCTATCTCATTCATATTGTAGTTCATAACAAAATGAGTGTAGTTGCTGTTCAAGGATTGTAAGATTAAGTCAATCTGAGCTTCTCGACCAATCGGGAAATCCAAAGTATCAAGATACTCAATATAACCTATCATCTTCAGAATATGTGGTTGAACAGGTTGATTCTCTCCGTGCTTGCAAGCGTATAGTGCTTTGCTCATGTCGAACCTTTCTTGACGAGCCTGTCCTTCAAACATCCTTTGAAGGTGTTCAATCATCTCATAAGCATCCATATGCTCATGTTGTTTTTGAAGCTCAGCACTCATGGTTGCTAGCATGAGACATGCCACATCAGTCGCATCGTCAATATGCTTCTGATAAACATTTTGTTGAGTACGAGTTGCATTCTCAGCAGGAGGAGCAGGAGAAGGAATTTCAATGACGTGGAGCTTACGCTCTTGCCTGAGGACAAACCTCAAATTCCTATACCAATCAAGGAAGTTAGTTTCTGTCAGCCTATCCTTCTCAAGGGTTGCTCGTACGGAGAAAGTATTTGTATTGTTTGCCATTTAAATATCTACAATGTTAAAATGCATAAATTTAGTTAGTCTGCAGAATTTTAATTATGTTCAAGTGATTATCATATACATTCATAATATATATCTCCCACTATTTTATTCAAATCAATAGCCCTAACTATTAATTCAGAAAGCATTTTATCAAATCTTTCTAGTGAACCAAGATCCATATTTCATCCATGTTTCAAGATAGCGTTGGCTAATACACCCAAAATACGACTATTTAGGTAGACAACATTTGTCAATTATATCAAATATAACTCTTGGATAGTTTCGTGGAAGAACCCCTTGTACACATTTATCCAATAAATCTCACCAAACTCTATGCCTCTAAACCCACAATCCTATTGTGATGATTTAGTTAAGTTAGACCCAACATTTAATAAACAAAGTACAATTACTTATCACATTTTCCCATGATTGATAAGAGTACTTTACTTTGGCAAACCCACTCCTTCTCAATCTAGATCTTAATGTGTATAAACATTGGAAGGCATCTATATTAACTTAATATTTATTTAGGGATTTATTATTTAACGATCATGATCCCATCATAAAGAGATTCTCAATTTTTCCTTGATTAAATAATCCATTTCAATATTCGTCAATGGTTTGATTTCCAAATCGTCGGAGAAGTCACAAGCAGTCTCACTTAAAACCCAACTTTCTTACAGATTAATAATCCGTTGTTGACAAAATCTCCCCATATCAGAAAAATGAAAATTCATATTCAATACCGTGTTTCATAAACACAAGAATCTCATAATCGTTTGTTCAATTTTAATATCTTGAGTCGTTACAAATTTTATCTTGTTTAAACAAGCATGGCATGGGTGTTGTATCTAATACACACATACATGATTAATCTAATTAAAGCATGCATCATTAACTATTCTACAATAACATTCATACATCAATATGTAAAGTGCAGTATGTAAACGTGCTTGGTTATGACCCCTTTCCTATGTGATCCTTTCGAGCTAATGAAAGGATCAAGGTCAATCTATGGTGATAAAATATAAATACAATTACATGTCTTCATTCTTCTTGTATCCATGGGCGCCTGTTCCTCTTCTTGGATCATCCTTCAATCTTCAAATACATTACATGGAATAATTGAATACAACCTATACTAATGTACTTACATAAGAAAACTCGAGTTACATTCGAGGTTAAACAATTACAAGAATGAAGAAAATGACATGCAAGTCGTATTTATAAAACCAAAACCAAAACCATTAATCTAGGGGTCTAAAGGTCATAACCAGCATCATGCTCAAGTACACAAAAAAAACATGAAAAATATTGCGGGGGTCCGGGGGCGGCAGCCCCCGGGCGGGGTCTGGGGGTGGCAGCCCCCAGCTGGGGTAGAGCGGCTAGGTCATTAATTTCTGAACTACAGATCATATATGTTGGTCTTTTCCCCACTGTATCTTATACAGTTTCAGAAGCATGTATCATATACATACTAATCATATCCCAGTTAACAAATCATGTCCAACACAATCTGTCCACCAGTTTATATCACTATACAAACTGACCCATATGCATAATATATACAAATGGCAATAAGGCATATAAATCAGTCATGGCAAATCATTAACATGCTAGTATCATCATCTATGTAACCATCATATGAATAACTAGATACACATTATGTAACAGTTTTAATCATACATCAACATGACAACATGCATATTAAATCTCATACAAAGGCAATATCAATATACATGCATGGCAGATCATATACATACTGGAATATATTGAAAAATTGTTAAACACGTAACCAAATCATCTTATTTATACACGTAGCTCTGACACCATTGTTGGGATTCGGGCACATATATGTAGCGGAATTATGCTAAATAATTAAAAATAATTAATCTCAAACGCAGGATTCGTGTATAATTGACTGATGATTATGGAGAATCGGATGTGTACCTTATTAAAGCTTTCTTTATGATGATTATAGAGGTCCAGAAGTGATGAATCACAGCAGCCCTTCACAGAAATCTGCTCTCTATCCGTATCCACACGAACGTCGTATCGTCTAACGATCACCAGAGTTAGGTACTAGCCAGTTTCTGCCTCTTTGTCTCTCTCTTTCTCTAGCCTCTCAGAAACGTAGAACTGCTAGGGTTTTATTAAAAATGAATTATCTCAACTATTACCCTAAACTATATATCTTTATATATATATAGGGGAGAGAGGGACTTAGGCCAAAACCCTAATCTGATTGGACATTTTAAAACCCATTCAGATTTCAGATTTATATTATTATTAAATTCAAATTCTAATATGTATATAATTAATCAAGTTTCACTTAATTAATTAAATAAATAAATTCGAATAATAATAATAATAATAATAATAATAATAATAATAATAATAGTATTTAAATTCATAATTTAAATAACACTCTGTTTAAACGTTCTTTGTGTGTGACCCTTTAGGTTATTATTACGTTGGCAATAATTTTATTTTCTAATAATAAAATTATAAACAATGAGTGGCATCTAGTAATACATCATTGCTACCCAAGTAATAATAATAATTGGTGATTCAATTAAACCTTTCGTGAATAATGTA
This sequence comes from Oenanthe sinensis, assembly GCA_028671895.1. Lineage (NCBI taxonomy): Eukaryota > Viridiplantae > Streptophyta > Magnoliopsida > Apiales > Apiaceae > Oenanthe > Oenanthe sinensis. Next base: position 3,260,391 of record CM053812.1, read on the forward strand.
CAATGTACTATAATCCCTTTAACCTTATATTATAGATCAAACTCGAGACATGTATTGTGTCATCCTCTTCAACGTTTAATCCGGGTTTCCTTGATCAATGAGTAGACTATTAATCAAATCAATATTTGAGCATGGCCATGCATTTTATAGTCTCACTCAATCAAGAGGCCAATAATATCACTCCTAAAATAGGATGGTTAAATCCTATATCTATCATTCATATTTCTCATACGATTCATAGCATACCCAATGTCCACCTTTATCATTACCCGGTTAAAGGTAACTTTGAGTGTAATCAAAGTATATTAATTCTCGTATAGAAATATAATGATTTCAAGTCAAAGGATCAATACATCATTATCATAGTGAGAATTTCTTATGACACTTATTAACATGTAGATTCTCACATCGGGTCTGTCCAGTGTCATGTATTGAGACATGCACTAATGTTCTTGACTTTAGTATCACCATACATATGACCAATGAGATGTGGTCATCAGTCAACAAACATGCTAGTCTTATTGCATTATTATTGTCCTTAAATAATAATACTCGACTAGGGACTTTTAGGAATATAATATTGTTCATATAATCTCATTTTTAAGTCACATACTTAAAGATATATAATTCGCATTAATATTCCAAGGACATTTATTATGCTTTTAATTTATAACGCAGTAAATAAAGACATAATAAATATTAATTAAATAATCAAGTAAACATAATCTTTAATTGTTTATCATAAAGTATTGTCTTTAGGACACCAACACTAACAAAAATTAATCAGAATCTTTCTAGCATATGCTGTTCATGCTAATTTCAAAGTGATGGATGTGAAAAGTGTTTTTCTCAATGGAGAACTAGAAGAAGAAGTGTATGTAGAACAACCTCTTAGTTTTATTGATCCTATTCATCCTGAATTTGTATACTATCTTCTCAAAGCACTATATGGATTGAAATAAACACCTAGAGCCTAGTATGACACACTATCGAAATTCTTGATTGTGAATCACTTCACAAGAGGTATTGTTGATAAAACTCTCTTTCATAGAAATGTTAGTGGCTCTATGATTCTTGTTCAAATCTATGTAGATGACATTATTTTTGGCTCAACTAATAAGAAACTTTGTCAAAAGTTTGCTAAGTTGATGCAAATTAAATATAAAATGAGCATGATGGGAGAACTTACCTATTTTCTTGGCTTGCAAGTCAAACAAGTTAAAGATGGTATTTTCATAAACCAAACCAAATATATTTCTGACTTATTAAGGAGATTTTATTTAAATGAATGTTCTTCTGTAAAAACTCCCATGGCCACTACAACTAAACTTGAATTGAATATTAAAGAAGTTAAAGTGGAAATTTCAAGTTATAGAGGCATGGTTGACTCATTACTTTATTTAACTAGAGGTAAGCCAGACATAATGTTTGCTACATATCTTTGTGCTAGGTTTCAGGCTGAACCTAGATAATCTCATTTGATTGCAATAAAAAAAATATTTAGATATCTCAAAGGAACACCAAATCTTGGAATTTGGTACCCTAGAGACTCTAGATTTGATCTAATTGGTTATTCAGATGTAGATTTTGTAGGTTGCAGAATTGACAGAAAAATTATAACAGGCACCTGTCAATTTCTAGGAAATAAGCTTGTATCATGGTTTAACAAGAAGCAAAATTCAGTGTCTGAATACATTGCAGTTGGAAGTTGTTGTGCATAAATATTGTTTATAAGGAATCAACTATTTGACTATGGGTTCAACATGAAAAAGATTCCTATTTTCTGTGATAACATAAGTGCCATTGCAATAACATAAAATCATGTGCAATATTCCAGAACCAAGCACATTGACATAAGGTATCACTTCATTAGTGAACATATAATGAATGGTATTGTTGAATTACATTTTGTCCCTAGTGAAAGACAACTTGCAGACATTTTTACCAAACTATTAGATGAATCTACTTTCAATATATTAGTCTGTGATTTAGGTATGCTTAACTATGTTTAAACGGTTAAATGTGTGACAAGTTATTTATTTATTTTAGTTTTAAATTATAGCCATTGATTATGTTAATCTATTGATTTTTAAATAATCAATTGATAAATATTTTACATATCAATGAATATTTATGAAGTTATCGACAGATAAACATATCAATTAATGATATATTTGTTTATCAATGGATATTTCTGAAGCTATTGACAGATAAATATATCAATTAATGATATATTTGTTTATCAATGGATATTTGTAGCTATCGATAGATAAATATATCAATTGATGATATATTTTTTTATCAATGGATAGTACTATCTATCGATGGAAAATTTAGTTATCAATCGATGACCTGGACGTTTTAGAGTCCATGTCATCAATCGACTTGTACATTATCAAAACCGTTGATTACTAAAATTAGCAATCGATTTATACATACAATACTATACGTATAACTATCGACTGTCAATTTTAGTACTTTGCATCATTTCTTTATTACCAACGATTATTTTTTAGCAAGTAATTGAGGGAATTAAATCGATTGAGAAATTAAAACACTTATTTATTTTGAAAAATATAAATAGTTGTGTTAAAGCTCATTTGAACTTTACTTACTTTTTCTTACTTTCAATCTATTTCTATTTCTCTCTTGCTAAGAACCCTAACCTGCTTATTGCTTATTTTTTTTTTCTTCAACACTAACAAGTTTGCCAGTTATTTTATTTTTATATCTATAAACACGATTATGGCATCATCAAAGAAGGTCTCGCAATCAGGATTCTACTATGAACTCAACAACTTTATTGCGTGCACTAATGTGGAGGAAGCCCCAACATAATTTCATCCACTAATAGAATTCCTGAGCAGTTCAAGAGTCTCAAAGGCCCTCTCAAAAGCACCTAAAATAGTGTGCAATTGAGTTGAAGAATTATGGACAACAGCAGAGGTAACAGATGATTTTTCTTCAATTTTCTTTAATTGCAAAGGACAAAGGTATATTCTAACCACTGTGGTCTTGGGTGAGTGTTTAAACATTCCTGCAAATAATACTAAATATGTACCCACTGACACAGATATTAGAACTATACTTAAAGAAATCATTTACACTGCTCTTGATGCTAGTTTTGGTAGTATAGTTAGAAAGAATCTAAGAAAAGAATGGTCATATTTCTTTGATGTTATAATAAAGTATTTTTCTGGTAAAGTTAGTAATTTTGATGCAATAACTACAAGTATGCAACAAGTAGGTTATAGTATTATATATAATAGATATCACAATTTAGGAAGTCTATTACTCAATGAGATATCTATCAAATTGGAAATAAGATTAATAAGTCTAATCATATTTATTATGCTAGATTTATCATGATTATTATTAACCATTTTGTCAAGGATATTGAGATTGACACGAGTACAAAAGCTCTAGATTGTTGGGTCCAAAACAAAAGGGCCTTTAAAGACTTTGTAAGGATAAATCTTCACAGTAATGTGGAGTTGATCTATCCACCTTTTTTAAGGTATTTATTTCTACCTTAACTTCTTCTCAACCCCAAACTTCTTTGCCTTCTATAACTATGAAGGGTGTTAGCAATGACACCAACCCTCCTACCCAAGCCACACAACTAATTTCCAAACTCAAATCTAAGAAACCAACCTCAACAGGTTCCCAAAAACCTATTATTGCAAAATCCAAGAAGAGAAAAACACCTAGTATTGATAGTATAGTTGGAGATTGTTCTGGTGAGGGAACTGGGAAATATCAAAGAACCCAGAAGGATAAGGAGAGTGAGGGTGTGCAACCTAAACCAAGCAAATCCACAATCTCTTAAAAGGTTGTGGATGTTGACAAGGACCTTACCACATCCCAATTGGCATCCTCTCAAAAGGATGTTAATATTGAAAAGAGCCCATAACCAGGGGCACAGAACCAGGATGGGGACACTCAAGCCAAAACCCCTAAATCATAAGAAAGGAGAAGGAAGAAAGTAACCTTTGCACAAGGGGAAACACACTGCAAAATCACAGGAAACCGTGATAGAGCCTTCTCAAATTTAGTTTGATGCATCTCAAATAAATGATGAGATGCAATCCCATTCCCTCTTAATTAAAATTCATTATATTCTTTTTTCTCCACTTCAACAAATTTCTTCAGAAAATGTTCTGATAGATAATTAGGCATTTTCAAATTCTCCTTGTTTGATATTCAAAGAGAAGCCAACACACTCTCCTAAATTTTCTTCCCAGAAAATCCAGGATTCCATCTCAAATGTTATTTCAAATATCACTTCTCAAATGTTTCTACTCCATCAATTGATGTTCCCTCATCAATTGATATTCAGCCATCGACTGATAAGTCATCGATCAATACTGAAGATCAATTAATGGGTATGCATCAATCGATGGATATCCCAAACACATCGACTGATATTTTCTTCACATCAGTTGATACTCAATCAATTGATGTTGCATAAATACTCATAGGATTGAGTGAGTTGAGTGAGAGGCAGGATTGTAACCTTGCAAAAGGAGAGGGAGGGAGTGAGGTCATTCATATTTCTTCCAGAAATTTGAGTAAAACACATGAGAGCCCCACCTTAGAAGGTGCACAAGTTATGAGTGAGGGAGAGGTGAGATTCTAGGATGAGATCCTGATGCAAACTAGAGAGATGAGTAAGAGAGACAAAGCAATTCTGTTATATGCACAAGGAAAATGAAGCAAGTGGGAGTGGAATTAATAAGGAAAATGAAGTTGTAGAGAATGAAGAGGTTGATGCTGGTGACTTGGATCCAAAAAATTTTGTTCACCGTGATCCAAGATATCAAGGGTTGGCTACTTCAAGTAACAGGCATGCAAAACAACTATTGGGAATTGAGCACACTGAGTAAAGAACCAGGAATCTAAAGGAAAGTCTTACCAATACAACATATACTTGTTATATGGCACCTGAAGATTTGGAGTATGAGTCTGAAAAAGAAACTTGGATGAGTACAATTGAAGGATATCTAGAAGCTGTTGAAACTGAAATTCTTTCTCAGTACAGAAGGGCAAACATGGAAGTTGAAATTGCAAATCCTATTCAAAGGAGGATTGCTAACTGTTTGAAAGAGAAATTAAAGTTGCAGAAAATGACAATAACAGGAGTCAAAAGGGAGTTAGAGATCATCAAAGGTTCTATTGTCTCCAACAAGGATATATTGGAAAGAAGATTGGATGAGAAACTTCCAATGAATACTCTGGCTCAAATTAAGGATAAGTTACTCAAAGAATCCAAGAATTTTACAGCATTGGACACAAGAGTGGAGTCTCTAGAAAATAAAATGGATGACATCATTAAAGGCCAAGTTCTACATGCCTCAATACTTCAAAAATTTCTTGACAGGATGCCACCACCTCCTCCAATTGATGATAATAAAAAGGGGGAGAATGATAATAAGAAGGATGGTGATGATGAATCTGGAAGTGGTGGTGTTGGTGGTTCTGGTGTTGGTAGAACTAGTGTTGTTGGTGGTGTTGCAACCAAGGTGATTAATAAAAGTGGAAGCACCAGGGATAGAGGTCAATTTTCAAAGACATCTAGGTCAACCAAAGATGACTTCGAACAAAAAAGGAAAGATTTGAAAAAGTTTGAAGAAGAGCTAGAAGCTAGAAGAATTTCTAGAGAAAAAGAAACTCAAGCAATGATTGAGAGGGAAATGAAGAGGATTGAAGATCTAAAGAAAAGTACGGAATTGGTGACAAAGGCTGCACAAACAGGAAATTTGGATGAGTTCATTACTCAAACAAAGGTTGTCACTGAAAATGCAAAGAAGGAAGCCAAAGAAAGAAATTCAAATACAAAAGCATTTCTAATAATTGATCTTGAAGCACTTGAAGAAAAGAAAAAGGGTAAAACAACAATGATTGAAGAATAAAAGGAAAAGAAAAAGCCAGTTGGTCAAAAGCTACTTAAAGGAGCCATCTCTTCAGGAATTTCAAATGTTGCAAGGAGAGAAAATGAGAATGAAAAGATTGTTAGGTAGATGGAAATGCAATGGCATTTGGAAGATCAATTGGCAGAACAACCACTTAGAAAAAGGAGAAAAATAGAAATGGCTAAGAAAAAGATAAATTCAACTCAAATAGTGGTTAAGGAATACCCTCAAGTCAATCAAGGAGGAAATGACAATTGAAGGGTATAAAATGAAAGGAATACCAGTGGTAAGTGAAAAATGGTTGATATAAATAAAAACTCACCCTCCAACCTCTAACCAAGAAGAATAAATGAGGTTGGAGTATGAAAATGGATCAAAAATCACTTATACAATGAAGGTGATAATGAAGCAAAACTACAATGTCCTGAAAACCATTCTACCTCTTCTCAACAAAAGTTACAAACTCAATGCTACAATTTATCATGAAATTCAACATCAAATTTCAAAGCTAATGAGAGCAAATTCTGAAGCTGAACATGATTCACCTCTTAAGCTATGGAAATCTCAAGTCAAGAAGATGGTGTTGGAACCCAAATATGCAATGATTTTTACAGACGTGGAAGACAATACAAAGTTCTTTGATATTTGCAAATATCTGGACAAAATCACATATGAAAAAATTCATTATCTAATGAGGCAACTTGGACAAACTGATGAAGATGAAACAATATTGATGAGTTCTTTTATGAGACAACTAAAAGAAAATGCTGAGAAGAAAAAGAAGAAGATGTGAGTGGAGAATGAAGACCATGAATATTAGAAGACATTGGAGCAGCTTGCAGAAATTACACATAAACTGGTAATTCCAAACTCAAAGTGCTAAGTAAATTTCTTGATTCTATTTGTATGATTATATTTAAGGGTTTTTGTTATCATCAAGTAGATTTATGCATGTTTATGTCATGGACACAAATATGGGGAGATTGTTAGGAATCTACATGTAACTTGATGATAATTTTAATCTTAGAATCATAGAAATTTTAATTATTGTAACTGATCAATTGATATAAAGTTTATAAATATCAATTGATCAGGAAACCATTTATCAGTTGAAATGTTTATCTGAATCAACTGATAACATGGATTATAGCATAGGTGTGCTTAGTCTATTTCAATTGATAAGGTGTAAATCAATTGATATTATTCTAATCAATTGATGTTAGAGTCGATTGATATAGTTCATCAACTGATGTGTAACTTAGGCTGTCAAATTGTAATTATTTGAAGACAGGAAAATTATACAAATGAAGGATGATCAGTTGATATTGAAGCATCGATGGATAGAAGATCAATTGAAGAAGTCAAGTCAAAGTATTGAAGACCACCAACTGATATGAAGACCCATCAATTGCTATACCAATTGATATCATTTATCAATCGATAAGTCAATAATCTTTATCGATCGATGGATATCAAGATCAATCAAAGAAGAACATCAGTTGATGGTTAAAAGAAAGGATCAATTGATATGCCTAACAACAAATTATCAATTTTCTGAGACAACACAAAAATGCTATATGTTAGAGATCCAAAGGACAAAAGCATACCTATGGAAGACAGTCCATGATGACTATGAAGACTCAAGTTGAAGTTGTCTTTCCAAGACTGAAGTACTTTTCCAGAAATTGAAAAAGGCAAAAGGAAAGATAGATTAGAAATAATCCTAAAATAGGAATCGTAAACACACTTGTAATATATAAACAAGTGTGGTAGCATTGTTAGAAAAAGTTATACAAGTTAGACAATATTCTTGAATCAACTATTCAGCCTTAAAGCACTTTGTAAGAATAGTTGATTTATTTTCTAACCTTCTAAAAACGAAGCAAGGTTTTTATTAACCTAGAGAAATTGAGAAAAATATACACTGATGGAAAAACCAATCCATCAGTAATTTTTAAATATCTTTTTTCAATTTAGTTTCAGCTTAATTATTCATATATCTTCTCTTAAATACCCAAACCTTAAGAACAAATATTAAAACAGAAAAAGTTTTGATAATTTGAATTCAACCCTTCCCCTTCTATAAATCATGTTGACATTGTTCTGGGAAATAATAAATTCTCCTTAACCTGTCTTGGAACCTCTTCAAGAGGCCAATTACATGATGGATTGGACCTCAAACAACCTATGAGTCTACATCTAGCCCATGTGAGATTTTGGGCACAACGCTTACCAACACTATCAACAGCTCCTGTTGGCCAAAGATCTCTCGATATTGCCTTTAAAGTCTTTTTCTATATATTTTCATTGATACTAAAAGTTATACAATGGTCAGCATATGCATCTAATCTGGAAGCAAATAAATAAAATAAATCAAAAAACTTACCAGTTTTTTAAATGATGTGTAATAGCTACAGTATAAGGGTGATGGAAGAAAAGGAAAGTATTTGTAGAACATCCCACATCTGAATAAATGGGGAATCCACAATATTTATTTGATAGCTACTACAATCATACTATCAGCTCATTATAAATAGTAAGCAGTTACAAATAAATTCAAAATATAAAATACAAAACAAAAGGAGGGTTCTTGTTTCAATATGAGACATTGATGCATTTGACTCCTTTTGTTGCAATGCATCGTCAATGGATGATGTAATTTCATTTAGAGGAGGGTTCTTGGTTGTCACCATTATGTACCAAGAAGAGTTTGGATTGTCGATATTAGGAGCATAGTAAACTTGTCCCGCCTGACTAGCTAACACAAATACATCTTCTGCATCTAGCTGGGACTTAATATTCATAGTGGTTATCCTGTGTTTATCCACTTTAACATTTCTTGTGCTATCAAACTAGTATAATATTATGACCATTGCGATAAGCGAGTTTCACTACCTCTTCTAATATTCCGTAGTAATTGCCAGAAGTTTCATTATAACAAGTACCTATGATAAAAAGTGTGTACATTAGTCCGAAGAATATAACTAAAAAAAGAAATTTATAAATGTGATGCTAAACGAATAAAAGTAGTTGACATACTGTCATTCCACTTAAAAGTGAATTTTCAGAACAGACTCACTAAACTGAAAAAGGTACACTCTATTAGATATGCAGTTAACTAAATAGTTTAAATTTTTTCTAGATCTATCATTTGTTGGTAGAGGAAAGAGTCACAGAGGCAGCTCCAAAACATGAACTAAAAAACTGACACAAAAAGGCTAATTGAACAAAAAGTCCGGCTTGTCCTAGTGTTCACAACATGGCAACTCCAACATTTAGACTAATCAGTCTTTAATAACTCACAACCTCTAATTTCTGAAAACTCAACTAATAAAGTCTGAGACCACGTTTAGGAATCACTGAACATTAGGGGAATTTACTGAACCAAGAGAAGTCTTAGAAAACTGTTTTTTAGAATCTTTTTTTACTATAAAGCTTCTACCTGATCATAGGTTTCAAGGCAATAACATACTAAATTACACACATTCTAGCATTTTCTTGCTGCACAATAGAATACAGAGTATGCATCACAGAAAGTTTAATAATTAGACTATTGAGGCAATTAGAAGGAAAAACACTAAAGAAAAAGTGATATTAGTAATAATACTATAACATATAATATTCCAATTCCTATCTTTGATGGGGAAAACTATGACTTCTGGAGTATCTGAATGAAGACATATCTTTAAGCCCAAAATCTATGGAATATCGTAGAGACTAGTTATACAACTACAGATGATTTAGTGTCGCTGCCTCAAAATCAGCGAGACATATTGAACAAAAATATAACAAGGAATGCTATTGCACTTGTCTATATACAGCAAGCATTAACACCTTCTATTTTTCCAAGGATCATGGGAGCTACAACAAGAAATGAGGCATGGCCTATTCAACAGGAAGAATTCTAAGGAACTACAAAGCTACGATCAGTGAAACTTTAAACCCTACCAAGTGATTTTGAAAATATTAAAATGAAGGATTCCGAGTTTGTAAAAGATTACTACTCCAGAATAAAGGAGATATTAAATAAATTAAGATCATATGGAGATAACATTATTGATAAGAAAATTGTGGAAAATATTCTGTTGAAGGTGCTTTTCAATCAAAATTGAAATTGAAAAATTGACAGTCAAGTGATGGAAGGAGAAGGAAATGGGATAGTAATAAACAAAAGTCACAGGTTGATCAACAAGAAAGAAAGAGTTTTCCTCCATGTGGAATAGGGAAGAAAACAAATCATTTGGAAAAATATTACTTTTTTCATGGAAAGTAATAATGCAACTACTGTAAAAAAATATGGACATTTGGAACAGGATTACCAATATAAATGCAAGTTTCAAGAAAATTACATCAAGAAAAAGGCTGAAGGATAAGTACATGATGATGAACTATTCTATGTCTGCCAAGCTGCAAACGAACACAAGGATGATACATGGTTCATTGATAATGCGTGCATCAATCATATGACAGGTAACTAAAATATATTCCGCTGCATTGATACTTCAATAAAGTCACGTGGCAGGCTGGGAAATGGAGCATTTGTTGATGCAAAAGGAAAAGGTACTATAGTTGTTCAAACTAACGATGGCACTAAATATATTTTTGATGTTGTACTTGTCCCTAGCTTGAAGAGCAACTTATTAAGTGTTGGCCAAATGATCAAGCATGGTTATGCTATACACTTTGAAGGAGATTCTTGCTTATTTATGATATAAAAAAATAAGGATCAGATCATATTTAAAGTGAAAATGGAAAACAAAAATTTTCCACTTCATTGGCAGTACATTAAAGACATGGCTATGAGGACTGAAATTAATAAATCTTGAATTTGGAAAAACGATTCGGACACTTCAACTTTCATGCACTAAAACTTTTGAAACAAAAGAATTTGATGTGCGACTTACCAAAGATATAGGAGATACAAGATACATGTGAAAGTTGTGTTATGGGTAAGTAACATCGAAAATCATTTCCCATAGGATCATCTTGGAGAGGAAAGGGAATATTAGAACTAGTGCACACAGATGTTTGCGGGCCTATGAGAACTCCATCTCAAAATCAGTCTAGGTATTTCATTATTTTTATAAATGATTTCTCACGAATGACCTGGGTATATTTTATGCATGAAAGATCAGTAGTATTTATAATTTTTAAGAAATTTAAAAGATTTATGGAAAAGCAAAGTGACTGCAAAATTAAAAGGCTGAGAAGTGACAGAGGAAAGGAGTACACATCTAACCAATTCAATAAATTTTGCAAAGATGAAAGATTTGAACATCAATTAACGGTGGGATATGCTCCTGAACAAAACATAGTTTTAGAAAGGAAAAACAGAACAATAGTTGAAATGTCAAAAAATATGTTGTATGAAAAAGGTATTCCAAATAGTTTTTGAGCGGAACCAGTTTATACTGCAGTATACTTTCTGAATAGATGCCCAACTAAAGTTGTGCAAAATAAGCCATCTATTGAAGTCTGGTGTAAACGGAAACCATCAGCAAAGCACCTTCGTGTTTTTGGTTGCATATGCTATATTCACATACCAAAAGAGAAAAGACACAAGCTATAAGAAAAGTTAAAAAGAGGTATATTTCTGGGCTACAACATTCAATCAAAAGGCTATCGAGATTATAATTTAAAAACTCAAAGTATTGTCATTAGCAGAGATGTGAAATTTGATGAAAATGCTTCCTGAAATCGGAAAGAAGAAAATGTTGAGAAATATACATATGTGCTAGCCTTACAAAAAACCAAAGATGAAGATGAAGATAAGAGGCCATTAACATCACAACCTTCTCCCCAAATCTCTTCTCAAAATCAAGATGATCAAAATTATGATTCAACACCACTCTGATTTGGATCATTAAAAGCAATATACGAAAGATGCAACCATACACAAGTTATACCATATAGGTTTGAGAAAGCAATAATAGATGAAAAATGGTTCAAGGCTATGAACGAAGAAATCAAAATGATTGAAAAAAAATGAAACATGGGAATTAGTAGATAAGCCTTATGACAAAGATATTTGTTTTTCCAGTTACACATATAGGATGGGGGTTGAATACTTGTGTTCTCTTTTTACCTGTTTTAAAATCAAACTCTATATATTTAAGCTAGGGTATATACAAACCCTAGCAGCTTCTCTGTGTTTCTCACAACAACTCTCTCTATCTCTATGCTTTCCTAAAACTTTGACAATTACAATAGGTTACATAGAGTGTTTATATTGAGAGCTTCCTATCAACTAATAACATAAAATAAAATAGGAATAGGAATTGAATTCCTAATTATTAGTTGACATTTCCCTTTTGTAATTCTCTTTCCTTTTCATAAGATATTTGCAATATATTTGTCTTTATCTTCAAAGACTTTCCTTTACTGTGATCACCTTCAAAATTCAGCTTCAACCTTATAGATTCTGAATGAATTTAGACTCTGATTGTCTATAGACTCTGATAGTCTACAGACCCTGATTGACATCCAGACTCTGATTAGAATCCAGAATCTAGGTTTATTTCTTCTGAAAATCTTGTAAGTACAAATAATCTTGATACCTGTACAGGGACTAACTAGACTCTGATTTGTATTTTCTTGATCAGTGACTAGAGAGATTTATTCTATTATAGATATATATATATGCCAGACTCTGTTCTAGTATTTTGTACATCATCAAATGAATATATTCCTAACAATCTCTCCCTATTTATGCTTTATAAAATTTAAGCAAAAATCAAGGCTTGATAATTTCAAAACTAAAAAATCAAACAATTAATCTAGAACGGTATATATATATATATAAGGAAAAAAGATTATTGTGCAGTTTATCTTCTCAAAGGCCGAATTTCTTGATAGAAATGAGTTTAACATCTTTTCTTCTACATCAGTCAAAGCTTCACCTACAAATCTCTTCAATTTCTTAATTTCTTCATTTTCACACTTTATTTGACAATAAACTACTCTCAGATCATCTGCACTGCATTCTTTTTCTCTTAAATCTTTCAACATCAGAACACTAACTTTCCCACTCATAGGTTGAAACCCAAATTAATGACCCACACCATCTTGAGATTTGATTTGCTTTACTTTTAGGGGCATGTCTTGATCATTCCCTTCAGCATCAACATACTTCAAGGAAAATTTGCCCATCTGTTTATTTGCCTTTCTGTGCAGAGTCAGCTTTCTATCAATTTCAATCATCCAATATCTTGTCACTATTTCTTTTCTTTCATTTATTTCAGATGTTATAGACAAGAGAAATTTGATATATTGTAACTCCACAGCAAGCTTGAAGAAAATGAAGTTTGACTGACTAACCCACCTTACAGTTTCTCCCTCCATAAATTATACCAACATCTCAGTTTTGATCTTTTCAATTTGATACTGATCTCATGGTAACTTCTTTTCAACAATATTATAAATAATTTAAGTAGATACCACTTTATTTATATGCTTTTGGGGTGATCTTTTCAAGCTGTCTATCTATAAGTGAGTGAGGGTCAGCATCCATATTTGTAGTTTTGTCTATATCAGATGCTGAGAAGCCTCCAAGCTCTTTTATTCTTCTGGCTCTCAATTGAGTATTCTATTGACTGCATTTCTGATAACTTGGTTCATCTTCAACCTTTTTCTCATCAGAGTCTGAACTCTGTCTTTTTCTACCAGATTCTGATTTAGACTCTGATATCCTATGTTCAGTCCTTGGTTGGTGTTATTTGATAGATACACCATTCTTATTTTGTTGCACACCACCAGGACCCCCATGATCATGAAAACTGTCATCTCCTCCATCATCATTCTGGACTTCAAGAGTTTGCAAGGATATAAATGTGTTTTTGAGTTTTGTTGTAGTATTATCAATAATACGTCAACTTAGTGCTAATATGAGAAATATCTGCACCCACCTTAGCCAATTGTTTAACAACATTTTCCTTCTCAGCCTGGATATCAACATTAACATCCTTCATATCTTGGATAAGAGAGACATCAGGGTCTTTATCAGGATAATGACCATGCTCAACCAAGAAATCCTTCTTTTGAAACGCGTTGAGCCTCTTAGATTTTTGTATTGCCATGATGCACTCAAAAGTGTTTGTATTAATTATACCTTTAGACTATGTTGTTTCCCAAATTAAAGCTGTGGAAAGACTTGATCAAAGTAATTGAAAGATGGATTCACCTCCCCTTCATCGTTAGAGATTGAATCATTATCAACAGCATCAACAGGCTCCATTTTTGTCATGGGAGGTATACACTCTGATGGGTGAGTAGACTCTTAACCTGCAAAATGTACTATAGACACTGACCCCTCCTTAGAGTGATCAGAACCTGTAGAGTCTGGAATCCTTGCCTGAATAGGCATGATTAAAAGATGCGTTTCTAACTTCCAATCTTCAGACTCAGGTTGAATTTGATTAACCACTACCAAAGCCTCCATGACTCTATTTGCTCTCCTTGCTAGAGAATCTACCAAATGTAGCTATGGTCTCTGTATGAAAGATTTTTTAGAAGCTAGAGCCTCCTCTTTCTTTCCAATCTGAAAATTAAGAAAATAAGATTTCTCATCCATCCCCTGCTTTAACTCACTAGACCAACTCTTGAGAAATTCTTGGTCCCAATAAGTAAAGCTAGGTTCAGGAATAAACAATAAAATCTCATTCTCATAGTTGGGTTCAACACCCACTTTCTCAATCTCACTCTGACCTTCTAAGGTCTTTTCTACCTCTCCTTTTTCCTATTCCAGTGCTAGCCCCTCATTTTGAATTTTTTTCAGTTTAGGTGGGTGCACTCATAAGACTTACAGAAGAGGGTGTATGAGTAATTGACGATGCTTCAAAACCTGAACTACCATGATGGAGGAGAACCCCTTCAAATGTCTGGAGGCTAGGCGTTTCTACCAAGGAGTGAGCAACAATAGACTTAGAATCCACACTGGCATCTTCTCTCTTTTCAGAGTTTGTTGGCTCCAGTATTCCAGTCTCAGGGTCTACTATAGACTTTGACTGCTTCAGTATGACTTCACTAGAAGTCAGAGTCTTACTATCACCTTCTTGGACTGTTGGTGCATGAGAGTCCCCCTCAAAGTGGATAGACTCTAACATAATAGATTGTAGATATTCTTCATGAGCATCCATCAGAGTCTGTCCTCTAATATCATTGGGGTTCACAATAGCAATTGTTTGAGTTGGCAAAGAAGGTCTATCAGCATGTTCTCATGTCCCACTTTCACCCAATCTCTGACTACGTGGTTCTTGTGGGTGAGACAAACTAAACACCTATACTACTAGTCATTACTGGTGCACTAGTACCTTCTCACAGCTTCCTTCCAACAACTTATTCCTTCTTATGTTCTTAAATAATGAATGCATCAATATTATGATGAAAGGCCCTTATATGGATTGCATTAATTACCTTGGCATATGTGAGATGGAAGAGTTCCTGCAGTACCCTTCTAAACTTTTGATAATATATACTCTTGAATTGATCCAATCTACTATGATAGGTTGGATATATATATTTGTTGGCAATTGTTCCTATATTGTTGACAAGATAGTCAACCACATGTCTTGATACAGGTTGAAAGTGAGAAATCCATTGAATGGTTGTCTTGTAGGTAACTCCATTATCCCAAATGGCTTCATAGATAAAAACTGGTGACTTTGTCTCAGTTTCTAACTCGGTAACAAACTCTGATTCTCTCTTTCTAAGGGCTTTAATCTTTTTCGTTTTTGGCTTTTCAGAGTCTGGCATACCAAGTGCTTTGAGAATTTCATTAGTTCTACCTTCTATGATCCCAACAGCTTGACTTTGTAATGAAGAGTTAAAGAGGTAGCTGTATATATTGGTGACTGCATCTTATGCAGACATATGTAGCTCCATCTTCATTCTCTTCATTTGGGAATCATATGTTGAGAGAAGATCTAAGAGTTATTGTTGTGTCTTGAAAGATTCTGAATCTTTAATAGATTCCACTAAAGAATATAGGATCAGCAACACCTCATCAGATGGAGTGATAATAGAGTCTATAAGACTTAAGGATGCTTCATTTGGTATTCCTTCCCAAAATGTGTCATGATCAGAGTCTGAAGGCAGTCTAGACTCTGACTCAATATTAGACTCTAGTTCAGGAATTTTTTGTTATTCAGAGTCTGGCTCTGCAGGAGACTTGGGAGAATATGTTCCCTGGAAAATAGGGTTAGTAACAATCACAGGCTTGTGGGTGTATGCATAATAAGCCATCATTAACCTCTTATACTTTTTGGCAAAAGATTTCTCAGGAGACTCTGTTTGAGAATCCTGATGTGGAATCCTAGGTTAATCAGAGTCTGCAGCCTTTGGAGAGACTACAGTCTTGGGGGCTAGAAATAGGTGCATCATAACCCTCTTTTAATAAAGAGAGTTCTTCAGCAACCTGTTTCTCTAGGGGATTGAGCTCTTCATCACCTTGCTCATCTATAAGCCTGATTTTATTCAATTTCCTTCTCTTTAAAACTGGTGTCTGTTGAGAGACACTAGAGGTTGGTCTCTTTTTGGATTTAGGCTTTTGAGTGATTTTTAAAATAGGGGATTTGGTTACTTAGGTAGGTCCAGGTGGACTCTCCATAACTTGTTCATGCACTATTTCACCACCAAACAATGAAGAAGTATATATAGAGTGTTTGTAGGTTGAGAGTTTTACCTGCATTACCTGTGGATATGTCATGGCAGGTAGACGCTTTTTCTTGTCATCTATTCTCTTAATATCAGAGAATATCTTCCTTTGTTGCTTATATGCCTGCACACAACAATCATCTGCAAGCTTGGTAGGCATGTTAGGAATAAAGTGGTTTAAGAGAAGCATTAAAAATTTATGGTAATAGACTTTCTTTCTTCCCTCTTGCGCATTGTTCAATTTATCTCCCATTTGAGAGAGCAACGTATCACCAATGTTGATCGATCACCGTATCAAATAAGAGGTTATGGCCTATCTGATATGTAATGAAAGTAATAGCATCAAAACCACTACATTTAGCAGTGAAACATTTAGAAATATGGTCAAAAAAGAAGGACCATTCTTTCCTCAAGTAAGGCCTTCTTAACTTATTCATGTTATATAAACTAGCAGTATAACCTAGTGACTTAAGCATGCTTTTGATTTCAGAATATATCATCAACAGTTTAATCAAAAGGTATTTTAACAGGTAGCTTCAACACAGTATTGAGCACATCAGCAGTCACATCAAAAATGGTAGAGCCAAAGGTGAACATTATTTTATCTGGTTGATCGTGAGAAGGATTAACTACCTTTGCAGAGCTCCACGCTTGAGATACAACATCCATGTGAATAACTGAGGATTCCTTGAGAATGTAACTGAGCTCACTTTGCTTCAAGAAATCCATCCCAGGGTAGTAGTCAGCTTCTACACTCTTCTTGTCTCCTAGGGCTGCCACATGATTGGTAGTCATGAACTCAAAGTCACCGAATGTGAATGTAATTGCTTTGGCTCCCCTCAGGACGGTAGATTGAGCAACCATCGAGTTGTTTAGATGAAAGTGATGAAATTACTTTCAAAAATTAACTAGGGTTCTTGAAAAGCCCTGTGAGTATTTTAGCCTTATAAAATGATTAAAATAAACAAGAGAGTAAATTGTATGTAAATTTTCTATTTTGTTTGAAATGCATACAACACACACGAGTCTACAACCTATAACCAGTAAAATGTAACCATTACCGCCTATTTGCAGTCAAATGAACGGTTTAAAAATAATCAGAGTCTACAGACTCTCAGAGTCTATAGACATGTTAGAGTCTAGAAGTTAGACTTTGTCAAGATAAATTACTTCAAGAATTTTGCAATAATAAATTATAGTTTGGCAAATCAAGGACTATATTTAAAGTACATACCATGTTGCTTGTAATGATTGTTCAATTACATATTTAACATACCTAATTCACATACCAATCCGAGTAAGGTAGACTCATCAAGTTATTTTGTTAAAATGTCTGCAATCTGTCTATCAGTTGGAACATAATGAAGTTCAACGGTGACATTTTCAATATGTTCTCTAATAAAATGATACCTGACATCAATGTGCTTTGTTCTAGAATGTTTGACTGGATTCTCTACAATTTTAATAGCACTAGTATTATCATAATACATAGGAATATTTGAGAAGGTTAGTCCATAATCCAGCAATTGATTTCTCATCCACGAAATCTGAGAACAATAACTTTCAGCTGCTATATACTCAATCTCAACTATTGAGGTTGACACAGTTTGTTGTTTCTTGCTAAACCAAGAAATTAATCTGTTGCCAAGAAATTGATATTACCCTGTTGTGCTTTTCCTATCTACTTTGCATCCTGCATAATCAGAGTCTGAGTAGCCAATTAGTGGAAAATCAAACTCTCTAGGATATCAAAGTCCAAGAGTCTGAGCCACTTTGAGATACCTGAAAATTCTTTTTATAGCAATTAAGTGAGATTCTCTAGGGTTAGCACAAAATCTAGCACACAAGCATGTTGCAAACATTATATCAGATCTACTAGCAGTTAGATAGAGTAATAAACCAATCATACCTCTGTAGCTAGTGTTGTCAACTTTCTTACCCTTTGGTTCAGAGTCTAGCTTCATGGGAGTTTTGGAAGTTTCACAGTCTTGTAGATAAAACTTCTTTAATAGGTCTTTGACATATTTTGATTGACTAATGAAAATTCCATCAGTGGTCTGTTTAACATGAAGTCCCAAGAAGAAGATCAATTCACCCATCATACTCATCTCATATCTAGACTGCATAAGTTTGCTAAACTTCTCACAAAGTTTGTCATTAATAGATCCAAATATGATATCACCAACATAGATTTGAAAAAGAAATATATCACCTTTATGTTTTCTAATAAAGAGATTTTTGCCAATGGTACCCCTTGTGAATTTATTTTTAAGAAGAAATTTGGAAAGAGTTTCATAACATGCTCTAGGTGCTTGCTTCAATCCATACAATGCCTTGTCCAATTTGTAAACATGATCAAGAAATTTAGGGTCAACAAAACCAGGTGGTTGTTCCACATAAACCTCTTCTCACTATTTCTCATTCAAGAAGGCACTTTTTATATCCATTTAAATACCTTGAGTTTTTTATGGGCTGCAAAGGCTAGAATCATTCAAATTGCTTCCAATCTTGCTACTAGTGCAAAGGTTTCATCATAGTCTATTCCTTCCTCTTGAGAGTACATTTTACAACTAGCCTTTTTCTATTTCATACCACAGTTCCATTCTCATCAAGTTTATTTCTGAACACCCACTTTGCACCAATAATTGATCGTTTCTGGGTCTTGGTACAAGTTTCCACAATTTGTTTCTCTCAAATTCATTCAATTCCTCTTGCATTGTAAAAATCCAATCAGGGTCATGCAAATCTTCATCAATTTTCTTGCGTTCATTCTTTGAGAGAGAACAATTGTAAAGACATTCATTTTGAGTGGCTTTTCTAGTTTTCACACCACTATTAGGATCACCAATTATCAAATCAGGAGTGTGATCCCTTGCCCATTTTCTAGCTGGTGGAAGATTGGTTCTTGAACTTGAAGTTCCCCCTAAATCATTGGCATTTCTAGTTTGTGAAGAGAATTCAAATGAAAAGGCACCCCCTGAGTTTCTTGACTCTGAAAAGGATTTACAGTTGCCTGATCTAGACCCTGATGAGTTAGACTCTGAAGAACTTGATTCTGTCTGTCTAGACTCTGTCTGTCTAGACCCTGAATTGTTAGACTCTGAGTTTATTAAAGTTGAATTTTATGGCTCCCCCTCAAAGTGTGCAGGTTCTTGTGGTGTTTCAG
Organism: Oenanthe sinensis; assembly: GCA_028671895.1. NCBI lineage: Eukaryota > Viridiplantae > Streptophyta > Magnoliopsida > Apiales > Apiaceae > Oenanthe > Oenanthe sinensis. The sequence continues at coordinate 3,280,119 of CM053812.1, forward strand.
GAGTGATTTGAGACTCTTCATCCTCATCATCTTCATCTATCTCAGAAATTTTAAGATTTTCAAATTCCAATATTGTAGACTCTGATTCATCTTGCAAACCTATAATCTTTTTATCATCAAATGCAATATGAATAGATTCCATAGTAATTCTAGTTCTGAGATTGAAGACTCTGAATGCCTTTGTATTTGGTGCATATCCAAGAAAGATTGCTTCATCAGCCTTGGCTTCAAATTTGCTTAGATATTTAGGATGTACTTTCAGTACAAAGCACTTGCAACCAAATATGTGAAAGTTTTTCACACTTAGTTTCTTGTCCTTCACCATTTCATAGGAAGTATTTCCATGCATATTTATCAAGGTACAATTTTGAGTGAAAGATTCTGTATTGACTACCTTAGCCCAAAAATATACTGGCAGTTTAGACTCTGCCAACATTGTCCTGGCTACTTCTATATGTGTTCTATTCTCTCTCCATAACTTCAGTTTGTTAGGGTGTTCCTGGTGCAGAAAATTGTTGAGTAATTCCCTTTGATGCACAATATTCCTCAATGATTGCATTCTTGAATTCAGTACTATTAGGAATCATATAGTTTGATGATAACAAATTATTTAGAATCACAAATTTGATCTTAATTTTTGTAATTGGTCAATGGATATATGACCTATAAATATCCATTGACTAGGGAACCATTTATCAGTTGAAGTTGTTATTAATCAACTGATAAAATAGATTGTAACAGTAATTTAGAATTTCTTTTCTTATCAATTGATTATAATATTTCGATGGATGTAGTATCCTAGTCAACTAATATTTGTTGACTTCGATTGGTAGCTCTTTAATGGATATGAAGGATGGCTGAAATTTTTTAAATATTCTAAGTCAGAATTATCATAAATGAAGCGATCAACATATAAAGGAGTCCATGGATATCAGTCAATGTATGTTGGTCGATGGATGCCAGTCAATAAAAGTCAAACCAATGGATCCTCGTCAATGGATGAATCTGTCAAAGAAATCAACGGATAAAAGAGCAATCGATGGATATCTAAATACCCATTTGATACATGAATTGATCAATGGATAACTTATCTATCAATGGATAAGCAAAGATGGATCGATTGATAAGCTTAACATCATTTATCAATTTATCAAAGCTTCTCAAAATGGCTAAGGACAAATGTAATGAAATCTTTGTAGAAGTTTGAATCAATGGAATATAGTTTTTGTCAGGACTGTAAAGACTTTCAGGAAACACACTCTTCAATGAGAAGAACAAGACAGAGACTTTTTCAGAATAAGGCAAAGACCTAGGAAGACTGTGAAAGAAGCTACATTCTATTTTAGTATAAACATTATAAAATGTAATTTATACTTTTATCAGTTGAGGGAAAATAGATGTAGAGAATGAACTACTGTATATAGTTTAGTAGTTCATTGTAACAAGTGTAGAAGTGGAAGACCAAAGAACACAAGAAAAGCACAGTAAGAGATATAAATTATTAGTACTGCTTTTCTGTGTTCATTTTACATTTGTAAGAAGCTTGGTTCTCAGCCAAGGTTAATTGAAAACAAAAATATTCACTAGTGGAAAAGCAATCCACTAGTAATTTTTAAAGAATTGTTTTCAAGTATTTAGCTTAACTTCTTTTGATTATCTTTATCATTTTTAATATTTCAAACAGTCAAAAAAAATTATATAAACTTGTTAATCAGCAAGAATTTGAAAAAATTCTTAAGTTTGTATTCAACCCCCCTTCCATAAACTTGTACTAAGGGAAATAACAAGTAACATTGTTACTCCTTAGAATTCTTACAGTTTTCTTTGATATAGTTTCCCGAAAAGTGACATGCTCAATTATGAGTTGTGAAGCTTCATCCATTGAGTGTAGAAAGAAAACCCATGTGAATCTTGTAAAATCATCTACAATAAAAAGAGAATTTTTTTTTGTTAATTGACATCACATTTACTGGATCAAATAAATCAAAATGTTATAGATAAAAAGGTTCAGAAGTGATGTTTATAGTTTTGCTTTTAAAGGATGTTTTCCTTTGCTTTCCAAGTTGACATGCTTCACAGAGTTCATCTTGGACAAAATCCAATTGTGGTAGTCCTCTCACAAGATTTTGCTTCACCACCTTGTTGATTGTTTTGAAGTTAATGTGAGATAATTTCTTGTGCCATTTCCAGCTTTCCTCAATTGAGGCCTTGGTATATAAACATGTGACTTATGTGTTTGTGCAATCCTCCAAGCTGGCTTCATAAATGTTACCATGTATGTGACCTTTGAAGACTAAAGTGTCTGTTTCTTTGTGAGTTACATGGCACTCTTTGCTATCAAAGCCAGTGTGATAACCTTTGTCTCCAAGTTGACTAATACTAATAAAGTTGTGTTTCAAGCCATCAACTAAAGCTACTTTTTCAATGATGATATTTCCAAGTACAATCTTGCCATATCCCAGTATTTTTCCTTTGTTGCCATCTCCAAATGATACTTTTAGGCCAACCATCTCCACAAAGTCTATAAGCAGGGATTTCTTTCTAGTCATGTGTCCTGAGTATGCATTATCTAGGATTAGGGTTACTTTCCTTACCCTTTTTTCATGCATACAAATAGCAAATAGTTAGATGTTTTGAGGACACAAACAGTTTTGGATCATTTCTTACCAACCTTAGTTGAAACAGGCTTAGTATTATGCATTTTGGATTTACCCGCTCTTTTGTTGCCTTAGACTCTGGTGGAGTCTTGACAGTGTCATACGAGCTTTTATCAATTGAAGATTTTAAATCAATTTTTTTTAAATAAAAATCATGATAGTCTCTACACATATAGATATAATGAAATATGCTACCATTGTGATAACAGGGTTTCTATGGAATGTAGTGACCAGTTAGAGTCTGAGGAGATTTAGACTCTGATTTATTCTCAATCTTTGTTTTACAATCTAAGGCAAGAAAGTTGTGGTTTCCACATCTATAACATTTCTTTGTAGGAGCATTAGGGTCTTTTTGATAATTATTGGCTTTATTAATGCCTTCCTTACCATTCCTATTCCTCCTAACCTTGCCAGACTCTGGTAAGTTATCTAGCCTTTCCTTTAACTTAGGCTTAAACAAGAACCCTATGTTTACATTTTTATTTGATTTCTTTTCTCCTGATTCATATGTCTCTTTGTCAACAGCAGGGGAATTATTGACAGATGAGTTTGTGGCTTTATTGGGTAAATTAGATTTGACTTCAGAAGTCACAAACTTAACAAGAGTGAAGGTACTATTATCCTTAGGCTTATTGCCTTGGCTATCTCTTTCATTGTTATCATTCTCAACAATAGATCTTTTGCCTTGACTCTTGTCATAGCCTCGACCAGTAGTTTTACACATATTTTGATTATTGAGAATTTTTAACATTTTCTACTAGAGTATGTCCACACTTTAAACTTAAGCCTTTCTTCTTCTAGTTCTTTTCTTACATAGTCATAGGCTTTTAGGATTTCAGCATGGTTGTGTCTGTATTTATCAGAATCGTTTATATACTCTTCCATAAGAATTAACTCAGACTCTAAATGGTTATTTCTACTTAACAAGGTCAAGTTTTATTCAGTTAATCTTTCATTGTCATTAGTGAGAGAGATACAGTTAATCATTATCATTTTAACCACACTTTGAACAATCTTTATACCATCATAGTCTAAATTAAGAAAATATTCAACAAAAAAAATTGATACCTGAGATTTAGGAGATGAAGGTTCCTTGGGAGATTCTTAATTTTCTGAGGAGAAAGCCATCAAATGCAGATTTTTATAGTCAATCTCATCCTCTGAGCTTGGATCTTCCCAGTCCTTTCCTGCTGACAAAAGTGCCTTTCCTTTTCCTTGATTCTTGGACTTCCTGCACTCATTAGAAAAGTGCCCCAATATTCCACAGTTGAAACACTTGACTTTTGCCTTGTCAAGCTTGATTATGGTGCTCTTGCTTTTCTCAATCTTTTCATCCTCCTTTTTGAATGTTGGCCTCCATCTAAATTTTCCAGTTCTTTTGTTGAATTTCATCCTTTTGAAATTTTTAGCAAACATAGTCATCAGTTGACTGATATCAATCTCATCATCAGAATCAGAGTTTGTGTTAGTAGCTCTGACTCAACAATAATTTTATCCTTCTTTTTTGATTCTTTAGTTCTTGGTTCTTTGGGTTCTTCCCGTTGTTTCTTTTCAGACTCCATTAAAAGTGCCATAGATTTTACCTTTCCTTCTTTGTTATTCTTGCTCGGTTGCATCTCTAAGTTGCCATGCAATTCTTCCAAAGAGATTTCATCTAAATCCATGGCTTCCTTTATAGTAGTTGTCTTATTATCCCATTCTTCAGGAAGTGCTCACAGAAACTTGGTATTTATATCTTCAGAATCATATACCTTACCAAGAATAGCCATCTCATTTAGGAGTTTGGTAAACCTATCATACATCTCAGTGATAGTTTCTCCAGCTTTTGCTTCAAAGTATTCATACTCCTGAATTAGTAGAGACCTTGCATTCTTCTTGACATGGTTCCTTCACTATGCACTTCAAGTTTTATCCACATCTCCTTATCAGTTTTTCCTGATATAACACAATTTGTAAGAATAGAGTCCAAACTGTTAAAGAGAATATTTTTCACTTTTGCTTCCTTACGGACATTCTCCTTACCCTCTTTTGACTAAACTTTTGGTTTATCAACAAAGTGTTCACCAACAATCTTTCTTTCAACAATGGTTTGAGGAACAAGTCTTGAGGGCATGTAGGGTCCGTCATGAACCCTGTCAAGATAGTCAATATATGTAGCCTCCAAATGATGTAGCATCTTAACCTTCCTATGGGTATATTCATTACGCTTGAGCATATGAATCTTTGAATTGCCATCTTTATTACCAGACATCTTCGATCAATTTTAACTTTAGGCTCTGATACCAATTATTTTCTCAGTTACACAAGTAGAAGGAGGGGTTGAATACTTGTGTTCTTTTTTTGCATGTTTTAAAATAAAACTCTATATATTTAAGTTTCTAATAAATAACAAAGATCAAACACAATGATGTGAATGAATATTGTTTGTATTATTGATGTATGAATACAAACTCTTTTAGGGTGTACACAGACCCTGGTAGCTTCTCTATGTTTCTCACAACAACTCTCCCTTTCTCTATGCTCTCTCTAAACTTCGACAATTACAATAGGTTACATAGAATGTTTATATAAAGAGCTACCTACCAACTAATAATAGAAAATAAAATCATAATAGGAATAGAATTTCTAATTATTAGTTGATAATTTCCTTATGTAATTCTCTATCCTTCTCATAGTATATCTGAAATATATTTATCTTTATTTCGAAGACTTTCCTTTACTGTGATCATCTTCAAAATTAAGTTTCAACTTTATAGACTCTGAAAGACTTCAGACTCTGATGATCTTTACTCTCTGATAGTCTATAGACTGTAATAGTTTGCAGACCCTGATTGACTTCTAGACACTGATTAGAAATCAAACTCTGACTTTATTTCTTCTGAAAGTCTTATAAGTACAAATAACCTTGATACATATACATGGACTACCTAGACTCTGATTTTCATTTTCTTGATAAGAAACTAGATAGACTTATTCTACTATAGATATATCTATGGTAAAGTCACCAATTAGACTAGAGAGAATTAGTGGTAGTTGCTGCTCAGAAAAAATGGAAAATTCACCAATTAGACATAAAGTCCGCATTTTTAAATGGGATTCTTGAAGAAGAAATTTATGTAGAGAAACCACAGGGTTTGTTGAAAAATGAGGTGAAGGAAGAGTTCTGAAGTTAAAGAAAGCCTTGTAAGGGCTTAAACAAGCGCCACGAGCATGGTACAATCGTATTGATAATTATTTCACGAGTTTAGAGTTCATGAGGAGTCCTAGTGAGCCTACTTTTTATATTAAAACCCAAGGTAACTCTGACACACTTATAATTTCCTTGTATGTAGACGATTTAATCTATACATGAAACAACGAACAAATAATTCAAGATTTTAAGAAAGATATGATGAAAACTTTTGAAATGAGTGACCTTGGATTAATGCATCATTTTATTGGCATTGAAATTTTACAAGAAGATGAATGAATTTTCATTTGTCAAAAACAGCACACACTTAACCTTTTAAAGAAGTTCAACATGAGTGGTTGTAAAACAGTTGCTACACCACTAGTTGTAAAAGACAAGATAAAGAAAGAAGATGGGTCTGCAAAAATAGAAAGCTCGCAATAAATAAGTCTCATTAGGAGTTTTTGCTCTAGTTAACATATATCAGACTAGATGTAATGTATGCAAGCATCTTGTTTTCAAGATTTATGCAGAATCCAAGTGAGATACATGATGGTGCAGCGAAAAGAGTATTAAGATACCTGCAAGGAACCACTGATTTTGGGATCTAGTATAAGCCAACTAAAGACTCAAAATTTAATGGATATTCACTCAGTGACAAGGTAGCTGCAGATACAAAGTTACATTGTTATACAGATAGTGATTGGGCCGCATCTGAAGATGATATGAGAAGCACTTCAGTTTATGCATTTACACTAGGATCTGGTATTTTTTTTTGGTATCAAAGAAGAAAGAAACAGTGGCGCAATCATCAGCTGTAGTGGAGTATGTAGTTTCCACAAGTGCTGCTAATCAAGCTATTTGGTTAAAACGTATACTTGAAGACATGGGTGAAACATAATCCGGACTGTGCAATTATTCTGCGATAACAAGTCTGCAATTGACATGACGAAAAATCCAATTTATCATAACAAAACAAAACACATAACAATCAAGCATCACTTCATTCGAGAAGCATCAGCAAATGGAGAAATTGAGGTGATTTACTACAGGACAGAGGAATAGATAACTGACATATTCACTAAAGCACTAGCACGACCAAAGTTTGAATATCTTCGAGACATGCTTGGAGTTGCACGAAATTGCATTAGGGAGGAATGTTAAAATTACTAATGCATTTCTAGAAGTTTCTCATTAATAAATAACATTCATTTGCTAAGGATGTATGTTGGTTAATCAAGATTATTCTAGAGAGTCTTTAGAGTTCCCAGCACAACGATAAATTAATCTATATACTTATTCAGATGAATCTAAGAAAAACATACATATATAACTTCTTCTCCTTCTAGTCTTCTTCTATATTAACAACTAATATAATATTACCTTCAAAATACTAACAATCTATATGGAGCGCTATACTAAAAAATGAACATCGACTATCAGCTATTATGAGAATGTTATACTTCTAGTTAGAGTAAGGAATATGTGGGGTGAAGACTATTATTTCTATAACAGTGAGTATTCAACGGGTGAGGGTGATGAAAGAGTATATATAAAAAAAATATAGATCAAGAAGCAGAATGGGTGGGAAGGATCAAGCAGCATCTTGGCTTGCAAACTGATAATGATATGAGTGAGGAGGATAAATTTAATTAGAAGTGTTAATGGCTCATTATCCTTACAGCTTCTTTGAACGAATATTTAAAAACAATGTTCAAGGAATGAAGAAGATAAAATGGCATGTGTATAAAGACCATGAAGATCTTCATGGGAGATAGGGATAATATTTAAGGATCATCATAAATGCATGGATGCAATAACTAAACATTGTTACAGGGAGGGAAGAGTGTTATTCGATAGAAAGAGGTTCAAAACTCCATGTCCTTTGTTTTTTTGGTTACCATGAATTTTGATAAAACCTCAACGTAAATATTTGTGTTATATAATTGGAAGTATTGAAATTTACCATGTGTACTACGTAGCTATTGGTTGTTAATATACATATTCAAATCTCCATTATTTTGTAAGTTGTGTATTCAACTTAGTCTTCTCCTCTTAACCAAATTTGACTAAATGTGAAGTGAATGTTTTTTCCTTTTACAACTCTTTTCCTTGCTATTCAGAGCAAGTCCAACAGTATCCTAGTTGGTTACCTATAAATATTATAAAATAATGAATCTTAGTGATTTAGGTAACTACAAGGACATGTGAACTCTAACAATAATCCTTATATGTTGGGTCCCAGAAGTATCGTAGAAGGGGGTTTGAATGCTATACTGACAACAATTTGATATTCTTTTCAGAATTTGCGGAATTAATTTATTGCTTTAGCTTAGGGTTCGAGTCCCTATAGTATTTTGGAGGCTGACTTACTAGCTTTCTATTTTCATGATTAAACATTTAAGATATAAAAATTAGCAAATAAGTAAACAAGATTCAAGTTAAATACATATATTAAACTTGAAAGGGTTTTATAATATTCGGTAGAATAAACATTAATTCCTAGAAGAGATTTGACATGAATTGTTCTACTTAAGGAATTAAACTCAAACCAGCACAGAAAGTCTGTGAATATAACGTTGCAAATAAATTGCTGAATTTGACTGCTTTTCTACTACTGAAAAATGAAGCCAAATACCTCATATTTATAGAGGTGAAAGCTGGCAAGACTTTTGAATAAAACTTATTTAAAAAATCAAAAAACTTTATAAAATAGCCTTTAAGACTTTTGAAATAAGCTGGGCAAGACTTTTAAAACTCGGTAAGACTTTTCATTTTTCGTTAAGACTTTTGAAAAGTCTTACTGAAAAATTCGGTAAGACTTTTTAATTAAAGACTTATTGGAAATTAAGTAGACTTTCTAAAAGTCTTGTTAAACAGAATCGGTAAGACTTTTTAAAATCATTCTCGGTAAGACTTTTTCTTCTGCAAGCTTTTAATTTCTTTTCCACTTGATTGTACATGTGGCAGACTTCCATTGGTTTCTTTAATAAACTTTACCTGCCATTTCAATTTAAAAAGTAAAGGGACCTATTTCGTCTTTTAGTGGACAGGCTCCGTATAAATGCTTTTAGACCCGCACAATTCATAATCTTTGATTAATAAATAATAAATTTAATTCAAAAATTTTAAAAATAAATATCTTATATTATTTAGATATTTATAAATATAATTTACTAAATAAATAAAATATTTATTAATAAAAATAAATCTTTGCGCTCTAAGCTGCGGTCTCTTGAACATTTGGAACCGAACTCCTTTTGACTTGAAAATGATAAATCAATTCCAACCGGGGTTCCACTTTTAAGAATATATGACTCTGTAAATCTTCTGTGTCAATTCTTTTTCCATCTTATCTTCAAGTCAGTACCGTCAGGACTGTTTAGCTGTTTCTACAGTTGCAATTAGAAGTACCTCTGTTATTGAAATAATCTGACTCTTTAAACTAGACAATACTTCTTTTCACCATTACATGTACCCAGTCAAATATTCAATCTTAGATTTTGACTTTTGTACACTACATTCCAACACAAACCTGTATCAATTTGAGTTTTCAGCTTCTGTCTTCTTCATTCTAAAATAATTCCAAATTAATTAATCATTTAATTAATTTAAAAAATAAATTAATTCTAAGTGAATTAATTTACTAATTAAATTAACTAATTAATTAATAGAGAATTAAATTAAAGTCTTGACTGTAGGACTATTGTTGATGTAGATAAAATTCTTCTGTTCTTTAACAATAACATTTCTAACCACTTGAACTTTTTGATGACGAATTTTCACTGACATTGTTGACACCCAGTGCACTGGCCTGGATCACGGATGACTAACTACAATGTTGATTCTCATTTCTGTTGTAGTGGTCTTTGTGACTTGTCTTCTTTTTGTTCTTGCTCTATAATTTTCTTCTGGAATCTTTCTATAGTAGGCACTTTAAACCTTCTGTATCTTTTGAACTCCTTGAGACACTACTCATTTATTTTACACCGAAGCTTGAACATATTAATGAACTTCTTTCAATGTAGAGTAACAGTCTTGTCAGAATTCTTTTGATATTCTGATTCTTCGTGTCTAATTGACATTCTTCATCTCGATTCCTTATTCCATATTTATTATTTACTTCGCTTTCTTATCTGAGTTGAGTTGTCATCTACTTATTACAAATAGGACTAGTCATATGACTTTCATTATATTCATTACCAATTATTATAATAATAATAAATTTGAATCTAACTACTATTCAAGTTAGATATGAAGAATTGAAGATGTCAGAGTTTACTCAATCGGAGTTTATCTGACATCATCAGAGTTTACTGAAACTGATCAGAGTTTAGTTGATCAGAGAATAGAAGTGGTCAACAGAATTTACTTTAATCAGAGTTTAGTCTATCAGTGTTTGGTTCGACAAATCAGGAGGTGATTGGAGATAAAGAAGGAAGTGTTTGAATACTACTCTATTGCCTTTCTGGAAGCTATCTTTTAGGAAGATAATGATGGAAATAATATTTCTGCATTTAATGATCATTATCTTTGTTGTAAATAGATAGGTAGTTGTGTACTATATAAACACATGATTAGGTTTACATTAATGTATCGTTCAAGTTATTATCTTTCTCATAACCTGACAGCTCTTTAGAACTTTTTTTTTCTTGAGAGAGTTTTGTATTAAGTTTATCAAAGTTAATACAAAACAGTATTTCACTTACGTACTTGTGTTCCTAATAGATTGTTTTGGTACTATTATATTCAACCCCCTTCTATAATAGTTCATTATCTGGGCAACATTTGGTATCAGAGAAGGCGGTTAATTATAACCTAAATGATCTGAAAAACAATGTATGGAAACAAGTATGAAAGCATAAGGATTCCAATCTTGAAGAAGGCTGAATACCCTACATGGAGGGTAAAGATTTTGATATTCTTATAAGCCACAGATCTTGACTATCTTGACAGGATCAATGAAGGACATTATTTACCGACAAAATTAGTTACATCAACCATAATTGAAGGACTACAAGTTCCTGAGCACTATACTCTGAAGGAAAAAAAGGAGTGGACTAATGAGGAAAAGTAAGAAGTTCTAAAAGATGCAAAGGTAAGAAACATTTTGCATAACAGTCTAGACTCTATGATGTCAAATAGAATGATTGCTTGCAAGACTGCAAAAGAAATCTGGGATGCACTAGAGGTTCAATGTTAAGGAACCAAGGAAATCAAGAAGAACAGAAGATATGTTCTTATACAAGAATATGAATAGTTTGAGGCTAAACAGAATGAGTCTATTACCGATACTTATGACAGATTCATTACTCTGTTAAATGACTTAGCTTTAGTTCATAAGGTGTATGAGAATAAGGATTCAAACACCAAGTTTCTAAGGGCTCTACCTGAGGAATGAGACTTACAAACATCTCTGGTAAGAGATATGGCACACTTAGAAGAGATGTCCCTAGATGAAGTTTATGAAAAGCTGAAAACTCATAATTTCGAGTTACAACAAAGGAAAAATAGGAAGAGCAACAAATCAAAGTCAGTTGCATTGAATGTAGAGACAAAAGATGTTAAAGTAAAGGAACAGTCTGCCAGTATATCCAAATGAAAGGGAAAAAATGTGTTGGTAAAGGAAAGTAGTGAATCAGAGTATGAGGCTGACTCTAATGTAAAATATTATGAATCCACAGACTCTGACATAATGTAGATGGTTGCCATGATTGTCAAAGGCTTCAAGAAGATGAAGTATAGGAAGTTCAAAAAAAAATAAAACTTTCAAAAGAAGTCTAGAGAGTCTGAGAACAAAGACAAGTTCAGGAAGAGAGAAGACAGAGATGGTAAGTCCAAAACACTTGACAAATCAAAGGTCAAGTGTTACAGCAAATCTCTAGCACAATTTTTCGATAGTAGAACCAAATACAATATCGTCAATATAAACTTGGACAAATATCTTATCTTTATCATGCAATTTATAAAAGAGAGTTTCATCTATGACACCTCTAATAAAACTATTTTCAAGTAAAAACTCAGAGAGAGTGTCATACCATGTCCTTGTTGGTGTAGGTGCCCTAGAGGCAATACAATGTTTCTTTTGATAAACATTTATGTCATTTGATTATTCAATAAACGTATTTATTATGACTTTAATTACTGCGATATATTTGTTAGCATAATAAATGTCCTTAGAATCATGATACACATTGTATAATTTAGTAAATGACTTGAACTTGAGATTATATAATATATCATATTCTTAAATGTCCCTAGTCGAGTATTATTATTATAGGACAATAATAATACATAAATAGACTAGTATGTTGTTTGACAGATAACCACATCTAATCGGTTATAAGTATGGGGATACTAAAGTCAACACATAGGTACATGCAGGAGTACATGGTACTGGACAGACCCACAGTGAGATTCTTCATGTTTAATAAAGTCATAAGAAAGACTCACAGTGATAATGGTGTAATGATCCTCTGACTTGAGATCATTATATTTCTATACGAGGATTAATATACTTTGACTACATTAAAAGTTACCTTTGACCGGGTAATGATAAAAGTGGACATCGGGTATATCATGAGTTGTATGAGAAATATGAATGATAGATAAAGGATTTAACCCTCCTATAATTAGAAGAGATATTATTGGCCTCTTGATTGAGTGAGACTATAAAATGCATGGCCGTGCTCAAATAATGATTTGTTTTCATAGTCTACTCATGGATCAAGTAAACCCGGATGAAATGTTGAAGAGGATGACTAAATACATGCCTCGAGTTTAATCTATAATATATATGGTTAAAGGGATTATATTACACGGAAACATTAATCACGAAAGGTTTTATCGAATCACGATTTAATTATTATTTAATTGGGTAACAATGATGTATTACTAAATACCGCTCATTGTTTATAATTTTATTGGAGAATAAAATTATTGCTAATTAAATAATAGCCTATAGGGTCACACACATAGAGTACTTTAAGGAATAATTAATTTAAATTATAGATTTAAATTAATTGTTGATTATTTGAATTTTATTATATTAATTAAGTGAGACTTAATTAATTGAAATAATATAAATTCGAATTTGAATTCTTCCATTAATAATTAAGTGTGACTTAGTTATTAATTAAATAATAAAATTCGGTTTTATTATTTAATCCTAAACCTACATGGGTTAGGCTTTGCTGTTATGGGTTGCTATTATGGGCCTATTAACCAACCATTATAAATAGATAATGTAGGGTTAATAAGGGTTAACGTTTTGATAAGAAAAACCCTATAGAGGCAGCAGCAGTAGCAAGCACATCAAAGGCAGTTTCGAAATCATCTAGAGGAGGCTAGTACATCCGTTCCATAATCAAGATCGTGAGATGTTCTTGAAGGTGCTCGTGTGGATACCATAGAGGTGTTTTCAAGAGGAAGACACAAGTCGTGAAAGCTAGGATCTCCGTTGAGTTCGTAGTAGTCAAGACCAAACAAAGGTATGATTCCTTTTCACAATAATCAGTCCATGATTATACATGATCCTGCGTTAGGGTTCCGAAATTTTGTTATATTTACGTTTAATCCGCTGCGTTTTATGCCTCGGAACCCAACAGTCCTCAGTGCTTGCTTGAGTCCATAGAGGGCTTTGAATAGAAAATATACAAAATCAGCAAATTCTGGATTTTCAAAGCCCGGAGGCTGTTCCACATATACTTCCTCTTCTAACTCTCTATTCAGAAATGCACTATTCACATCCATTTGATAAACTTTGAAATTGGAGTGTGCTACGAATGCTAGAAATATTCTGATGGCTTCAAGTCTTGCAATTGGTGTGTAGGTCTCATCATAATCAATCCCATCTTCTTGGGAGTAAACCTTTGCCACCAGTCTGGCTTTGTTCCTTGTAACAATGTCATCACTATCTAATTTATTCATGTATACCCATTTGGTGTCAATCACATATTTGTCTTTTGGCCTAGGTACTAGTGTCCATACTTCTTGTCTCTCAAACTGATTGTGTTCTTCTTGCATTGCAAGAACCCAATCTGGATCAGTTAGTGCATCTTCAATCTTCATTGGTCCTTCTTGAGATAGAAAAACTGAAAATAGACATTCATTTAAAGTAGCACTTCTAGTTCTAACTCCAACATCTAGATCACCTATGATCAATTCAAAAGGATGATCTCTACTCCATATCCTTTCCATTGGTAGGTTTGATCTTGATGATTCACCTCGATATTCATTGTGCTATTGTGTTTTACCAGTAGATCCATCATCTCCCCCTGAGTTGCTGCCAAGATGACTTGTTGATCCATCACTGGTATTAGTAGTATCTCCAGTGTTACCATTATTTCCACCACTATTACCTGGATCATTATAATCATTATTGACATCATCAGTTTCTACTGTAACCTCGGGTTCTTCTTCATCATCGGAATGTGAGTCTGGATAATTATCAAACTTTAATGACTTAGAAGAATCTTCAGTTTGGATACTTGGGAGTTTAGTGTCATCAAAAGTAACGTTGACACTTTCTTTCACTTGGTGCTGATAAAGTATGTACATCCTATATGCTCTCCTTGAATAACCGACAAAAATAGCTTCGTGTGTCTTGGCCTCGAACTTGCCACGATGTTCATCTCCATCTTTCAACACATAACATTTGGTTCCAAATACATGAAAGTACTTGAGTGTTGGTTTCTTGTAGCCATTAATTCATAGGAAGTCTTCATGTGATCTTTGTTGATTAGAGTTTGATTCTGGGTATAACATGTTGTGTTTACTACTTCAGCCCAGAAGTAGATAGGTAACCTTGATTCACTTAACATTATTCTTACAGCTTCAATCAGGGTTCGATTCTTCCTTTCTACAACTCCATTCTGTTGTGAATTTCTTGATGCTGAGTATTATCTTGTTGTCCCCTTGTCTGAGTAAAAGTTATTCAGAATTTCATTCTTAAATTCTGTTCCATTGTCTGACCTAATTTCCCGGACAACTAGCTTTGAATCTAACTCAATCAGCTTTACATGATAAATCACTAGTTGTAGAGTTTCATCATTAGAGTTCAAGAATAAAACCCACGTATACTTTGTGAAGTCATCTACAATCACTAAGGAATATCTTTTCCTTGCCATAGACATAATATTGACTAGACCAAATAAATCCATGTGTAGGAGTTGAAGTGGTTCAGTAATGTTTGTAAAGTTTGTGCCTCTGTGACTTGCTTTCTTTGACTTCCCTTTTTGACATGCCTCACACAATCCTTCTTGTGTAAATTCCATCGGAGGCAGTCCTCTCACCAAATCCCTCTTTACTAGAAAGTTCATTGTTTTTAAATTTAGATGTGAGAATTTCTTGTGCCATAGCCATCTTTCTTCTGATGAATCCATTGAGTAGAAACAATTTGTTTCATCTTCAGTTCCTGAGTTGAGATCAGCTACGTACAAGTTTCCTTTACTTATTCCACGTAAGGCCAGTTTGTCATCTTTAGAATGAGCCATTAAACACTTTTCCTTGATAAAGTGTACTTTGTATCCTTTATCACAGAAGTGACTGACGCTGAGTAGATTTTGCTTAAGTCATTCCTTTGTTGTTATCTCCAAATAAGATGATTGGGCCAGCTCTATCAACCACGTTTGATAGCAGGGCTCTATCTCCAGTCATATGCCTTGGAGATCCGCTGTCCAGGATCCATACAACCCAGTTTACTTGTTTAACTCCCTGCAAATATCAAATGGATTAAATCGTCTTCGGAACCCAAAATTAATTGTGCTCGACATACTTACATTCCTATAATCAGTCTTAACAACTTTCTGTTTAGACTTAGGACTATATGTTTCCTTCTAGACAGGTTAGGGAATCGCATTCTTGGATTTTGTAAATTTATTATTGATGTGTTGTCTAGGTGTCATGTTATCTTTACTAGAAATCATGCGTTTGAAATATGCAGACATAGCATTAAAATCACACAACATACAATTTATAACACCACAAGGTTTATGGCATACATCAATAATTGGCATGTTATTCAAAATAGTAGGTGTCTTAACAGTTTATACTTTAACTTCGTCAGTAGTTTAAAAGTTTTTAGTAGAATGATTATAACAACCCAAGCCTATAACTGAATGCATACCAGGCCCAACAACCCACCACAGGCCAACCCAGAAAAAACTAGCAATTTTAGGTATACATTAATTATTGACTTGTCCTTATAAAAGGCCCAAATACACTTTATCTATTCGATGTGGGATGTTACAAACACTCCACCTTATTGTATCGACGTCCTCGTCGATAAACTTATGGAACCCGGGCAGTGCCGTAGCACTTCTGGTCGGGCATGGCTTTGATACCATTTATAACAACTCAAGCCCATAATTGAATGCATACCAGGCCCAACAACCCACTACAGGTCAGACCATAAAAGCTAGCAATTTTTTGTATATATTAATTATTGACTTGTCCTTATAAATGGCCCAAATACACTTTATATATTCGATGTGGGATGTTACAATGATATATGTTGTTACTATCCCTACTATTGATAAACCTATTAGGTCTATTCAATTTGTTCTTTAAGTCTTTAGCACTTATA
This sequence comes from Oenanthe sinensis, assembly GCA_028671895.1. Lineage (NCBI taxonomy): Eukaryota > Viridiplantae > Streptophyta > Magnoliopsida > Apiales > Apiaceae > Oenanthe > Oenanthe sinensis. The sequence goes on from CM053812.1 coordinate 3,296,530, forward strand.
CCAGGATTGGGGGAATCAGAAGTTCCCACATCTTTCATTGGTGTCTTGGGTGCCCTACTCTCGTCTTGGACATTAACTCCTTGTATGTCCCTCACTTGTTCCTCTTTTTTTTTTCTTCCTCGAGGTCCTCTAACTTCATTTCATAAGAAATTAATATAGAGCTCTCAAGTATTGGTTCTATTACAAGGGTTATGAAAAGAGGTTTTGGTGTGTCTTTAACAACATGTGGGATACCCCTTTCTTCAGCACTTTTTCTGAAAGGGTTATGTTGCTTGCCTTTCCTACAGATTGATTGTACTCAAAACCTATTCCAACTTTTCGTTTTATCTCATGTTGGTCAATTAGGTCTTTTACAATACACGGGAAATTCCTATAGGCTAGACACTTTTTCTTTTCTTCCAATATCTGATTTCTGAGATAGTCTTCAACCTTAACATAACAGCTGACTCTATTGATTTGAAAAGCTAAGTCCTCAGTCAACTTGTCATTTCTGGTTTTTAACAATTTTAAAACATCATTCTCACCAGTTAAAACTTTGTTTTTGAGAATTAATTTCTTAACTCTATCTCTTATATCATCTAGTTCTTTACCTAGCAATTTAAACATTTTAGGGTAAGAGGGATTTACATCTATTCCACCTTGTCGAGTGGGAGACAGTGATTCTTCGGATGAAGCTGTAAGAGCAAGATATCCCAGCTCTTCCTCATCATTATTGTCTGAGTCGTCCCATCTTTTGCCCTGTGCTAGATAAGACTTGTCTTGATGCTTTTTCACAAGTGCATCATACTTTTCATTGAGCTCTTCATAAGACTCTCTATTCTTACCTTGCTTCGGCTTTTTGCATTCAGTGGCAAAGTGACCTAACTCATTGCAGTTGAAGAAAAAAACTTGCTTCATCAACTAAGCTGGTCTTGTAACCGCTTCTTGATACAGCTGTAGAAGAACCTCCTCTTTGAAATCTTCTAAAATTAGGTTTAACTTTGTAGGAGGTATTCCTTCGAAATCTCATGTTGCCAAACCTCCTGGCAACCATAGCTAGAGATTCATCTTCCAGCTGATCCAGTTTCTCTAAAGAATAGAATTACCATCTTCTTATTTATCTGAAGTATGTCTAAATTCTGGAACGACATACTCCATTGAATTATTTGAAGGTACAACAACCTTAGTTTCCATCTTCTCTGTGCTTTCACGATCAGTGCTTTGGAAGAACACAGAATCTTACCTCTGCCATATGTTTCTCTTGTCTGGATCTGCTCTGATTTATAAGTCTTCAAAACTCCGTAGAGTCTTTCTAGGGTAACCTCTTTCATGTCCCTAGACTCCTGGATAGCTGTTATCCTATGTTCTAGATGTTCTGGAAAGGTTAGTAAAAACTTTCTATTGACCTCCTAGTTCTGATAATATTTTCCATTGAGGTTTAGTTCGTTTCTTAATTTAATCAATCTATGAAATATCTCAGAAATACCTTCACCAGGGTTGGATCTAAACTGCTCGTACTGGGAGGTCAGGATCTCCAGTCTATTCTCTCCGACTTTTTTAGTCCCTTCATTTATTATCTCTATTGTATCCTATATTTGTTTGGCGTTTTTACAATTGACCACATGATTGTACATGACGTAGTCTAGGGATTCTATCAATATGAGTTTGAGATTGTTGTCCAGGGACACAACTTCCTTTTCTTCATCTATATAGTCAGCTAGACTTTTTGGACTCTTTCTGTGAGTAATTACAACCCCATCTACCTCGTACCCGAGAATAACTGTTATTGAAGGTTCAACACGGTTGACTAAAATTAATGCTTACATGGGATTGACAATCTCAATGAATAGTAGCATTTAATGCTTCCAAAAATCTTTAAATAAGATTAAAAACTAAGTGTTTCAAAAAAAAAATTGACTTAAAATAATTTCTGATCAAAAATAATTTTTGGGTAAAAATTATTTCGAATAAAAAATAATTTTTGAGTTATGTATGATTTGCAAAATATTTCATTCAGATATGATATTGGAAATACCAAGCAGCTCTAATGCTAATTATTGGTCCCTGATTTTATAGAACGGGGGTTGAATATAATATCAATATTTAATCACGGAATATTGGATTTAAAAATATTATTTTAATTTCTCACGAAATATTAATTGTGATGAAATACTGTTCAAGTAGAAGATATGATTTAAACTTGAAAAGTATTACAAAATTAATACGATGAAAGTTTATATAACTATTTAAATTTTTAGAACGATTTTGACATGAGTTATTCTGATTTTATAATTATAATCCAAACTTGCATAGAAATATGTGAATATTACAATGCATACAAATATCTGAATTTGAATGTTTTCAATCTTGAAATAATGAAGACATTTTCCTCATATTTATAGAGGTTGAAGCTGACAAGACTTTTGAATAAAATTTATTTAAAAAATCAAAAGACTTTATAAAATTACCTTTAAGACTTTTCAAATTAACTGGACAACACTTTCTAAACTCGGTAAGACTTTTTAAATGGTCGGTAAGACTTTTGAAAATTCGGTAAGATTTTTGAAAAGTCTTATTGAATTAGTTCGGTAAGACTTTTAAATAAGGTCTTATTGAATAAGTCGATAAGACTTCTGATTAAAGTCTTATTGATTTATTCGGTAAGACTTTTAATTAAAGTCTTATTGAATAATTCCGTAAGAGTTTTCAAAAGTCTTATTAGCATAATTCGGTAAGACTTTTTAAAGTCTTATTGAATTAATCCGGTAAGACTTTCTATAATTATGCAACAAGACTTTCTTTAAATGTTAAATGAAATGTTCTTTTTAATTTAATTAATTCCACCACTATTAATTAAATAATTTATAAACAAAATTAATTTAAGATGAATTAATTTAAATAGATAAATTAAATAATTAATTAAGTTTTGATAGTAGAATTAATTTAGTTTCTTCACTGCAAAACCATTGTAGATTTGACTTGATTCTTCCTACCTTCACTGTCTCCTGTCTGAAAATCACTTGAGCTTGGTGAAAAATATTTATTAAATTAGTTGACACGCAAATGTACTGTCTGATTCATTTGTGTCATACTAAATAAATATTCTTCACTTTTGAACTTTATAAGCTGTGATCTTCTGTCTTGTTCTCGCTTCTAGCTTTGACTCTATTATTTCCTTTCTTGGAATCTTTTTGTAGTAGCCACTTGGAATCCTCTGAATCTTCTGAACTATTCTGAAATATTACTTCTTTATTTTTCGCCGACCCTTGAACATATTAATGAACTTCTTCTGGTGAAAAGCAGCAGTTTCATTAGAATACTTCTAATATTTAGGATTATTTGTGTCTATTTTACTTTCTTCATCTTGATTCCTGTTATCATATTTATTATTTACTTCGTTTTCTTATCTGAGTTGAGTTGTCATCTAATTATTACAAATAGGTCTAGTCATATGTCTTTCATATAGGTATAACACTACTAGGAAATTAAAGGATAAATACGACATATGACTTACACCTGATCACATAGAGGTTGTGTAGTTGTCATCCTTCATACCAGAAAAATAACAAAGGTGTCTTGGTACCTCCTTTGATGTTGGAACCTCCCTATGGATGAGGTACCAATGACTCAGGTGGAACCTCTTCTGTTTGTCTTGTATCTGTATGAAAATGAGGTTCCAATCCATTGAATAAAACCTTTCTTTATGGCTGGTACTTCCCAATTGATGAGGCCACCTTTCAGAGCAACTAATTTTCTTTTGATTTCACCATGACTTCTTTGTGAGTGTATTCTTCGATATGTCATGTGTATAGGTTTTCTTGAAATTGCCATGTGGTACCTTCTATGTTAAGTAGTTGGAATCTCGGTTGCCAGGATTGGCACCTCCTGGGTTGAGATGAGGTACCATGAGAGTCAGAACAAGCACCTCTCAGGTCATGATAAGGAACCATGAGAGTCAAGAGAGACACCTCCCAGGTTGTAAGCAATGGAACCTCAAGAGCCAAGACAGGCACCTCCTAGGTTATGTTAGGAACCTTGCGAGCCAGGACAGTACCTCCAAGGTTAAATGATAGGAACCTCAGGAGCCAGGACAGGCACCTCTTGGGTTAGGATAAAGAATTGTGGGAGCCATAGCAGGCACCTCCCATATTAAATGATAGGAACCTTAAGAGCCAGGACAGGCACCTCCTGGGTCATGATAAGGAACCGTGGGAGCCAGGGCAGACACCTCACAGGTTAAATGATAAGGAACCGTGGGAGCCTTGGAACTTCCCTATTGGCCCTTCTCAATTGCCCTTTTGACAAATAATTGGTGTCGATGGTCCTTTTCACTGGCCTTGATTTTGTGCCTGAGGTCCTGGTCATTTAGCTTATTTCTCAACCTATCGAACACACTGATAGTGGGGCTATAGGAAAGCGCAGGTTCCTGTTTCTCCTTTTCAACACCTTCCTCTGTTTGGGACCCCCCCTTTGTAGCCCCATCTTCCAACTCTTTCTCTCCTTCTCCACTTTCAGAGACAAACACCAACTGTTTGGGGGTCACATTTTTCTTCTTCAACTTTTTTCCAGAAGAAGCGATTTGAACCTCTTTTTGGACTTCCTAAGGTGTTTTCTCTCGAGTATCTCCACCCTTTTCCTCACATGTTTCACATAGTCAAAAACATCATTCAGAGTGACTTCAGGTTTAGGTTCTCCTTGGGGAACCTTCTGGCCATTCAATGGCATTTTCTTTATGTCTGAGTTGTTAGACATCTTTTATCCCTAAAGATGGGCCAACCCCTCCTTCTAGTGTCAAAATATTGTGAGAGGAATTTGGTACAACACCTTTGGAGATCATTTACAGAAATAGTGAACAAAGATTATAAGATTCTACCAAGAAATAGCTTCCTGGCAGAGGTTCCGTGAATGGTGGATGGTGATTTTGATGAAGAAAGGACTGAGCTAGCAAAGCACCAACGCACCAACATATAATCCTGAGATTATACAAGTCAAATAACTCGGTTGATTGATGAACACTCAAGTTTTCTATATGTTCTCTCCCTTCTCAGTGTTTTCGAACCCTTTGCTAGTTTCCTACATACCCTATTTATATGGATCAAGTCCATATGTAGTTCTTGATTGATAGAACTCCATGTATGAGTGATCAGCTGTGTTGTAATAAGAATAGACCTCTGTAGATGATGTTTATCTCGAAGTAACTGAGCTACCATGAGAGTCTAATTCGGCTATGACTCATGGGAAGCTGCTTCATGATGTGTAATCGAATTAGTGTAGGAATTATATATGATTTCCTTGTAATTATCCTTAAGTAGATAAGAATAATATGATAATTATCTCCCAGAATCGTGGAAAAATTATCTCCTAAAAGTCAGGTGAAACAGTCGATGTAAAACTGCCTTTCCAGGAGGTACCAAGCAGCTGTCCTGGAGCTAAGTTATGGAACCTGTCCAATGAAACCTGGAACCCGTCCTTAGGGAACATTAGCACATCACGACCTCCCAAATTAATTCTCTAACTCCATTAGACTCTTGGAACCTCCTTTAAATAGGTTTCATCCTTAATATAATGGATGTTCCTTATCCAGTGGCACATCCTCCTTATTCGGACCTCGTCTCCTAATGGTTCCTCATCCTGTAATGATTGTACCAACTCTTGACCCTTCTTGGCAACTCCTAGAGCTCACTAGATCACCATGGAACCTGCCTACCATCTCTTACCTTGTCTTAGAACCTCCTTAGTAGGCTAATCAATTAGTGGATTGGACCTTCAAAGATCAATGGGCCCAAACTCAACCCATGTGAGATTCTGGGCACAACAATATGTATATATTTTTATAAAAATTTTGATATACTTTTGTATTTGTACGTATATGTTAATAAAATAATATTTGTTTGTTTTGTCTAGATATATGTATTAGTAAGGAGATTAATTTGAGAAATATTTTCGTTACGAGATTAATGTTCAATAAGATAATATTTGTGTGCTTTATTTAGAAGACGTGTATTAGTTAGGAGAGTAATTTGTGATTTTTTAGTTCGGAGATTAATTTTTAATGTTTCAGCTTTAATAATACTAATTTAAATCCCGTACGATGCACGAAAGACTTTTTATGTATTTAAAGTATATTTATTATAATTAATATATTTTATTTTATATATTATAATTCTTTTAATATATTTACATTTTATATCATTAAATATAAAAATATTATTTTATTCTTAACTACATTTGTTAATTACTTGTATGGTTGTTCTTATATATATTACATATTTATAAAATATTAATATAATAAAATATTTTTAGTTATATATATTTTTTTATTATATATTATATAAAAATAATATTTATATAATAATTGTTTGCTTATAATTTATTTTAAAATTTGTACATATTTATAAAAATATTATAATATTATTATTAATATTTTTAATATTTTCATTTGTATTGAATATATGAAATTAAATGAATTACAATTTAAATTACGTTAACTCCTTTACTCCAATTACATATAGGTATATAATAGTATAGTTTTATAAAATAAAATAAAATAAAAAAAGGAATCACGCATATTCAACGTGCTGGTACAAAACACGCATTGTTAACATGCGAACACCATGAGTATCCAGGGCCATGCTTTCCGCTTAGAGGTATTTTGGTGTCTTATTTTTCAAAAAATAGGTAATTAGGATCTTCACTCACCGTTTGAGAAAAATTGACAAATTCTAATTACATTACCATTGCTTTAGCTTAGAAGTCATTTATTATGTAAGCATGAAGGACCTGATTGTCCTAGATTTTTAATATATTATATTAGTGTATTTAATTAGTGTTAGTTTAGTTAATTAATATTCTCAAATATTCATTGATCTTGAAATAATTTGTAATAATTATTTACATTGAAATCGATAAACCCTTTGGATACAACCCTCGCTCTCTCTGCTAACAATAAACACTGTGTGTTTACGGTCATTGATTAAATAAAACATATAGGACTCGCTTAAGTCGCTAGGCAGGTGTCTTATTCTACCTTTTCCGAAAAGAACATACTCATAAAAATTAGATTATTATTAGATAGGCACTCTAGAACCTTCTTCAATATAAATAGAAACATACAAACTTTCATCGGTCCTCTTGACCAAAATATTTTATAATATTGAAATGTTAGTAATTGACAAGTTAATTATAAATGGGGGAGGGCTGGCTTAAAGTCCCCCCATGTCCAGTAACATTTATTTCATGTATACAATATTGAAAGAAATTATGATACAGGTCATAATTAATATAATTAACCTTTTTTTTAAATTAATATATTAACTTTTTTCTTAATTTTGATTCAATTTAATTTTTCAAATTTTAATATATATATATATATATAATTATAAAATTTATTCAATTAATAGAATTAGAAGTAATGGAAATATTCACACATATGTTATAAAAAATAAATTTCAGCAGGAAGTTTGAATAAATGTAGTCCACCCTTCACCGTATTTGCTCCCATATTATTATTATAAAATTTAAACAAGATAATTATATTATTTTATATGCTTTAATAAAAAATATAAAGTTTAAAATGTAGTAGGTTAATTAGTATGTATGCTTGCATATATATTATATATTTAATATTTTAAATAAAACCAATAATCATACATTTATTTAAACTTAATATCTTAAGTTTAATAGAAATTTAAATTTTTTTATAGTAATAATCAAGAAGAAGGAAAATTGGGAAAAAAAGAAGCAAAAAAAATGAATTATTTACATCATTAAAAATAGCACAAATGAAAATTGCTTAATGATTAAGAAAAGGTTAATTCCTTGAAAGGTATCTTAAGTTTAATAGAAATTTAAATTTTTTATAGTAATAATCAAGAAGAAGGAAAATTGGGAAAAAAAAGAAGCAAAAAAAATGAATTATTTACATCATTAAAAATAGCACAAATGAAAATTGCTTAATGATTAAGAAAAGGTTAATTCCTTGAAAGGATCCTCTTACCTTACAAAATATCTATTTTATTATCCAATTTTTTTCAACCAAGTAATTAATGTATTTTTTAAATTGAAATATCTTACATTATATATGCGTGTCCATGTCAACATTGTTTTATCAATTTTGATAATTTTTAAAATTGGAAATTTTATTTTGAGTCATTCTTCATATTAAAGTAAACATTCATGTCACTTGATTTTTAAATGAAAAACCAAAGTAAATTAGTGTTTTTTGAGTAATAAATAGTAGACTACTTTGTAAACAAATTAAAAAAAGATAAAAAATAATCAAAATATAATATAACAATATATCACTCCGGTTATAACAATGACCTTCAGTTAAATTTAGTATAACAATATACTAATTAACCTACTACATTTTAAATTCAGTTAAATTTGTCACAATAATAAAAAAATTCAGTTAACCTACTACATTTTAAATTCAGTTAAATTTGTCACAATAATCAAAAAATTTATCACTCCGGTTGTATCAAATTTTGCATCTATGACTTGGTAATACATAAAAATTATTCAATAAAAAATTTGTCACAATAACAGACAATTTGATGGTACAAACCAACACCTATCATATTTGACCGTAAATAACCCAAAAATTTATACACGCCTTAAAAACATATATTGCAAAACAAAATACCCCTCCCTTGTCGAGTTAAAAAAAATGGTTGCATTAATGAACATGAGACTATAATGATGATCCCAGGGGTAACTTGAGCATTTAGCCATTTACTGTTTGAATTTGAGATCACAAGTAATCTACCAATGACCTTCTTTTAAATTTAGTATTCATAGATGCAATCATGCCATTTGAATTAGGTCGGCTTAGAATACTTGTATTATTACAAAATTTATAAAGCAATTTAGAAGAGGTGCAACAGCGATTCCGCTTATAATGTATCATCAACAATCTCCATAGCAAGTAATACGTGCATAAATAAAATACAAAATATAATTATTTATCCAAATTTCAATATAGTAACATAGAGATATGTATGCAAACCAAAAGATATGTATCCAATTTTCTTTGTAATTGTATTTTTAGTCAAAAACATGTAATATAATTATGTTATGGATTAAAAACAAGGTCGTCTTTAATGTGTAATTAATACTAGGGTTTGAGGGAGATTCAAGCTTTTATGACTGCACTAACTTTTCGTGACTATCTCGAGTCCTCGTTAACTGTCTACGTATCTCAGTGGGTGTGAGAAACAAGACAATAACATAGTTCGAATGTTGAGGGGTTATGGCCTTTATATAGACGCACGAGGGCCTTGGAGTTAGATTAGGGTTAGGAGACTTGGAGTTCAAGTCTCCTAATGACGTAAGATTGTTGTAATCTTCAAGGAATGAGAGCCTCATTGGACTCTTCCCACACTAGGGTTTGTAGATCTTTCTAGGATGAGAGTGTTCAACAGGCTTCTTGGGCCTTTACTAAACCTTTATTGATTAATTACGAAATTAATTAATAATAAAGATTTAATGGGCCTATGGCTTCAACAGAGCTTGTGGCCTGGACTTAAAAATATAGTTGATCCTAGGATTTATTATCCTTGATCGTTTCAAGGGGCCAAGCCTTTGGACCATGCTAGGTCTAATAAATGAAATAATAAATGTTATATTTATTATTTTCTTAGGTTATTTTTTACTCATATCATTTGCCCCTCAACTTTTGGAAAAACTTCGTGTGCTTTCGTAAAAGTTTCACAAAGGGTTTTCTGTGCCTTATCGGACTTATGACTCATTTCAGTCAATTTTATCTCGACTTTCGGGTTTAGACCTTTTTATTAATAATCCTTTAAAAGAATTAATAATTTATAAATTGCCCGCCCCAAAGACTTTATTTTTAATAATTAAAAATTGAGATTTTCGGGAGCCTGACCAATTCGACCTGAAATGAGGTCGAATTGAGCCTCAAAATCCCATCCAGGTCGATTTTGGAATTGAAATCGACAATCCTTGAATGCTCTAACTCCCATCGACCTGGAATGAGGTCGAATTGGCCTTCAATTCACCTCTCAGGTCGATTTGGCAATGAGGTCGATGACGTTTTTTCTCATCGACCTGGATTTAGGTCAAATTGGCCTACAATTCCCTTCCCAGGTCGATTTGGGAAGGAGGTCGACGGCCTTTTTTCTCATCAACCTGGAATGAGGTCGATTCATTCTTTAATCCTTCTCTCAGGTCAATTTTGGGAATAAATTTGATGGCATCATGGCGTTTAATTCCCATCGACCTAGAATGAGGTCGATTAAAACCTCAAAGGTGCTTCCAATCGATGAATAATTGTGGTCTATAGGCCTCAAGGCTTTGGCTTCAGTTCGACGTGGATTGAGGTCGATAAAGCATTAAGGTCGATTGGCCTCTTGGCTTTGGCTTCAATTCGACTTGGATTGAGGTTGACTATTATCTTCAGAATATTTGAGATTGTGATAAGTGTTTTCAATCTACTGGATGAGATTCTGTTTAGTGATCATAACAATTAGAGTCTCCATAATGATCTAGCTTCCGTTAATCGGATATATTTTTGGATTATGTTTAGTGATTTAGGTATAGGATATACTAAATTGAGAAGTATAGGATTATGTTCAGTGATCTATTCACTGATCTAGTTAAGTGATGAAGTATAGTATATACTTCATTGTAGGATATACTATAATGATCTTCGTACATTCATTACTCATCATGTCTTTTTTTGGGGGAGGGGTTCGATAATGATATACAGTCATTTGACTTGTTTGGATTCTGTTAAGTGCCCTTGTCAACTTGCTTTTAATACATGCAACTAGTCTATTATTATGTTTAGATTCTTTATACTATATAAATTATGATGTTTTTAATTTCTTATAAGTGTTCTTATATTTTTAGTATCTAAATAATATTAGACTAACAATCCAATATGATATTCGGTCCCATGAAATACTAAAATTTATTCCAGGAAAATCTTTGTTATATAAAAAAAACTGGTTGTGCATGTCAATGGGATAGTGCTTTTCTCTTATATAGTGTTGTGCTTCTGTAACATTTTAAGAATACAAAGATAAACAAAAATGAAGATGTAGATGCTGAAAAAGCAGAAGATGTTTGCATTAAGCAGGTATCAATAATGTAAATTTCTTATTAATTGTTTGTATAAATATTTATTTTTAGTTCTTTGTCTATAATTTTAAAGGCTGTAAATTCCATAATTATATTGCAGGATAAGCTGAAACTTATACGCAGATATTTTTACGACTACGAAGAAAGCCAGAGAACATGCATGTTTAGCACACTTACTCGAAGCTTATGACTACAAGTTAGTCAAAGAAGAAGATCTATGCAATTAGATGGCCAAATTTGTTGAACTTAATGACCACGCAAAATGGGTGTCAAAGGATGTATATGAAGATCTTGAATCTAAATATACAAAATACTTGAAAGTTGCAATTGTTTCGAAAGGCGATTCGTTATGGGATTTTGCTGTCTTAAAGAACAGAAAATAGTGTCTTGTTGATTTTGTTTAAGTATGTGTCATGGATACATTATTGAGTTGGTTTTGTGCTGGATAATGATGTTCCTTATGATTTTATGTTTCGTTTTACAGTTAAGCAGAATTGTGTGATAATGGTTAAAAAAATAAGTTGGAACTGATGTTTTTGTTGGTCTTATTCCTTATGTTGCAAAATGGTTGTATGCATTTCCTTTAACATGATGTTTTGATAAGTTTTTATGACTTAGAAACATGTTGACAAATAGCTCTTATTTATGAAAAAATAGAGTAAAAAGAAATTGGTATGTGATCCTTCAAGACTTATTATACTCCTCTCCACAGAGTCCACTACATCATGGTTATCCTTTTCACTGGAACCAGCCTTAGAACACACATAAAATTTCTTAATCATATTCTCATATGCATCCTTCTTCTCAGATGACTTACAAATATCAAATCCACATATGCGACCATATTTCTTGTAAAAACTAAACGCATATTCAAGATTTGGAAAAACTTTAATTACACATGGCCTATTTTCTTTTATACAATCAGGAATCCAATCACCCCCTATATTTTGAGTGTGGACCTCAGAATCATCATCTGGAATACTACTTTGATTCAATGCATTGTTGTTCTGCGACACAAAAAACATAGGCAAGTCGATTTAGCAGGGATAACTTTTATAGTGGAATTATATTTTGATGTTTTAGATAAACCTTTAACCTGAACCGGAGTGAATTTCTTCCATTAGTAACTTTGCCTATATGAATTATTGTAACTGATGAATGTCCTGATTTGTATTCTACAATTATTTTTATATAAAAGTTATGAAACAACACAGCTTAAATCATTACGTTTGTATGTTAATGTAACTGATATATGGAAACTGATATTAACACAATTTTCCCAAATATGGAAATGATTTGATTGACTGAATATGCTGATCGTATATATTTTGTACAACATATCTTATATTTTTGTTTTCCAATACTATCCTAGCTTGTAAATTTAAATTAGTATAAAATGCTAATATCTTTAATATCTTTGCATTTAATCTTGACCACATGATTGTTGAGAAATGAACAGCTAAGATCAGGGGTCTCCCGGTCCCTCGCTAAATAGGGGTCTCTCTCGATCCTCATATGTATGTGTGTGTGTGTGTGTGTATGTCTGTGTGTGTGTATGTATGTATGTATGTATGTATGTATGTATGTATGTATGTATTTATTATGGGGGAGAAAACGAGTAAAAAGAAGTATATATATATTTGTAATAAGATGACAATCAATTGATATATTTATAAGTAACTTACATCTTTGATTACTCCGTTCTCCTTGATTTCTTCTCCGCTGTTTCTAGAACATTCTTAAAAACTTATGTAAAAAATATTAAAACTATAAAATTATTAAAAAAAATTAAAGATATCCTTGATTACTTTCGTTCATCCTTGATTATTTCGCCCTTTCTAGAACCTTTTTTTTGTAATAATATCAAAAAACAACACATATCTTTGATTACTCCGTCCATTTTGGTTCCTCCGTCAACCACCTTTAAAATTAATAAATAAAATAGACATCATTGGTTTCTCTGTCAATTTATATAAAAAGTATTAAAATACTATAAAATATTTATCAAAATATTTATATTATTCACAAATAATAATAAAATTAGAAAATAATAATATTTTTCTAAATTATAATATATATATATATATATATATATATATATATATATGTATGTATATATATATATATGTATATATATATATATAATTGTAATAAGATGACAATCAATTGATTTATTTATTAGTAACTTACATCTTTGATTACTCCATTCTCCTTGATTTCTTCTCCCTGTTTCTAGAACCTTCTTAAAAACTTTTATAAAAAATATTAAAACTATAAAATTATTAAAAAATTAAAGATATCCTTGATTACTCCGTTCGTCCTTGATTATTTCGCCCTTTCTAGAACCTTTTTTTTTAAATAATATCAAAAAAACAACACATATCTTTGATTACTCCATCCATTTTTGTTCCTCCGTCAACCACCTTTAAAATTAATAAATAAAATAGACATCATTGGTTTCTCCGTCAACTTATATAAAAAGTATTAAAATACTATAAAATATTTATCAAAATATTTATCAAAATATTTATATTATTCATAAATAATAATAAAATTAGAAAATAATAATATTTTTCTAAATTATAAAATTGATTCCATATATATTTTTTATTTTGACATATATGAAAAATAATAATATTTTTGACGTGTAAACTGGTTATTCGACTAGTATATAAAATAAACAATATTAACACTCAAACAATTTACAAATCTATTGAATGTTTATTATTTAATGTTTTGATTTTGGAAAAAATAATTAATAACATAAATTTAAATACTATTTTTTACTTACATTTTGAATATAGAATTAATAATAGAACAAGAGTTCTATTTTCAATTTTATAAAGTAATTAATATATTTTTTGTTTAGTAATTGAATATATATTTATATATATATATATATGTTTGCATTATTTTATTAATTTTAATCATTTTTAAAAGTTGGAATTTTACTTTGACAAAGTATTTAGATTAATGTAAACATTCATGTTAGTTATTTCTAAATAAAAAATAAAGTAAATTGGTGATTGACTAATGAAAAGTAGATTTTTATGAAACAAAAAATATTAAATGAAAAATAATTAAAATACAATATAACTAGGACTCCTGTTATAACAATAATAGTAAATTAATAGTGTATAAAAATATATTTACTTACCGATACAAACAAATATATACCGTTAGATCTTGAATAATCCAAAATTTTATACCTACCTAAAAAACATGGGTTATTACCATTTTGACGGTGAAGCAATAGCATTTGGAGCTCCACCATTCATGGCGGAGACAAAAAGATGTATGTATATGTTAATAAACGAAGTAAATATAAAACATAGCAAAACAAATATGTAAATCTGCACACCAGTTCTAGTTTAACAGGCGAATTGAAGATGTAAGTTGAAGCAAGTGTTGTTACATGATAGTACATCCTACAATGACAGTTGGTCTAGTGAAGATAACGATTCTCCACCATATAGATAGTGAGAGTTTTCTGTATTTTTTCTTATTAATTTAGTAGTGTTCCTTTGTACATGCTCATGTTTGTTGGAAAATAATTTAAACTTATTTAGTTTTTATTTATTTGTTTGCATTAATAAATATAATTGCAAGTCCTATTGCTACAGTGGACGTGGTCATTAGTTTGTTTCAGTGTTATCAGGGTGTAGTGGAGAAAAAATAGGAGTTTAGTTGTTATCCTTTAGGCTCCAGTTTCTTATAGTTGTCAGTTTATATATTCTGCATGTACTCAGACCGTTGTTACTTAAATAAAAATTGACGTTTATTTTCCCAGTTTAAATATATACTTTCATAGCTTTAGTGATCATATTATCATCTTCTATATCAACATATGGTATCAGAGCTTGAGTAAGGTTCATGCCCAAGTACATGCCAAAAGCAACAATGATGGAAACTTCAAAAGGCAAAGATGGAGTGGTCGGTTTGAGTTACCCATTGCTATCAATGAAAAACTACACTCCATGGTCAATGAAGATGAAGGTTTAAATGCAGGCTCAAGGTGTTTAGGAGGCTGTACAACCGATTGACCCTAAGGTAGTTGTTACAGAGAAAACATATAAGGTGGCAATGGCAGCTTTGTACCATGGTATACCGGAGGATGTGTTGCTATCTCTGGCTGGTAAGAAGGCGGCAAAGGAGGTTTGGAACTCGCTCAAAACAATTTGCATGGGTGTTGATAGGGTCTAGAAAGCTAAAGTGCAAACACTGAAGGCTGAATTTGAGTCACTAACTATGAAGGAGACAGACCAACTGGATGACTTTTACATGAAACTCTTCGGCATCGTAACTAATATACGTACGTTGGCGGAAACAATGGAGGAATCTTACGTTGTAAAAAAATTATTACGTGCTGTACCAACTAAGTTTCTTCAGATTGCCTCAACCATAGAAACAATCGATCGTCTGAAGGCACATGAAGAAAGAGTGTGATGCGTAGTTGACGATTCAAATGTTGGTCAACTTTTGTTAACCTTGGAAGATTGGTCAAAATGATCAAACAAAGGTGGTTCAGACTCGAATGGTCGAGTTAGAGGTACAAGTCATAATAGAGGTTGTAATGTGAGCAAACCTGGTAATGCTGGATGAGACTACCAAGGCAGAAGTGATGACAACTCATGCACTCAGTACACAGGGTATGACAGGAAATACGTAAGATGTTACAACTACAATATTCTTGGTCATTATGCAGTGGAATGCAGGAGGCCAAAACGTGAGAAGGATCAAAAGGATCAGAAACCAGAGGCCAACCTCACCCAGATAAAGGATGATGAACCAGCTTTATTGGTGACAGAATTGGAGACGGAGAAAACAAAGATGGTTCTACTCAACGAGGTATGTGTGGTCCCAAAGTTAAATGCAGGTGGGTAGACTTCAGCTCACCCAAAAGTGTGGTACCTCGATAACGGATCCAGTAACCACATGATTGGGGATCATTCCAAGTTCAGTTTGTTTGATGAAAGTATAACAAGTGAGGTGCATTTTGGTGATGGGTCGACTATTAGCATCAAAAGGAAGGGGTCCATTTCTTTCACATGCAAGAATAGAGAAGAAAGGTATTTTCAAGATGTGTATTTCATTCCTAATCTCCGTAATAATAAAAGAAGTCTTGGTCAGCTCTCGGAAGAAGGCAATAGAGTTGTTCTCCATGGTGAGTTATTGTGAGTTTACGACAAGTCTAACAGGTTGCATATAAAGGTAAAGAGGTCAAAAAATCGTCTTTACAAAGTACTCATAGAGGAGAGTAAGCAGATGCTTCTTCTGTCAAAATCTGAGGAGGATTTGTGGTTACGGCTTTCCAGGCTCAGTTATGTCAACTTTCAGGCGATGTATCTCATGACAAAGGAAGGCATGGTTAACGGGGTGAAAAGTTAGTGCAACTGAAGGGTGTGTGTGAAGGCTGCTTGACGGCAAAACAGAAAAGGAGTTCATTTCCTTCACAGTCAAGTTTCACGGCTAAAAAGGTTCTTGAGTTAATCCATGGAGACATTTGTTGCCCTATATCCCCTCCAACCCCATCTGGAAACTTGTACTTTCTCTTTTTCATTGATGATTTTAGTCGTGCTATGTTGGTATATATGCTAAAAATTAAGGATGAAGCATTGGATATGTTTAAGAAATTTCGTGCACTAGGTTAGAATGGTTTTGAGCATAAAATTAAAGTATTACGAATTGATAGGGATGGAGAATTTTGTTCAATAAAATTTTCATCCTATTGTGAAGATACATGCATTCAGAGACACTATACGGCTCTGTATTCACCATAACAAAATGGTGTTATGGAGCATAGGAACAGAATGGTGGTCTCCATGGCAAGGAGTTTTCTGAAGGAGAAGAAAATGCCTTCGTATTTTTTGGAAGAAACAGTTTGGCACTCTGTTTATGTACTCGATAGATTGCCTACACGGGCTCTTAGTGGTGGAACTCCTTACGAGGCATGGTCTGGAAACAAGCCTGATCTTGCTTATGTGCGGATCTTTGGATACTTAGCTCACATGAAGATACCGAGTGCATCTACAACCAAGCTCGACAACAGGAGTAAAACAGTTGCGTATCTGGGCAAAGAGCCGGGCACAAAGTCTAATCATTTTTATGATCCAAAAGAAAAGACTATTCATGTCAGCCGTGATTTAATTTTTGAGGAGCTAAAATCCTGGCCTTGGAAAGCATAGAATGATGCTGATTTCATAACAATTGCTAGGTTCTTCACCTTTAATGGTAGCTTCTCAGTGCAGGGCTCACAAGGCATCGTTGCAAATGAGCCTACAACTCCTCCAAATTCAACCAAGTCGTATAAAGATAGTGCAGATGGTACTGGGGACAGCTCTGAAGCTAAAAGATTCAGACCCCTAAGTGAAGTTTATGATAAAATAGAGGAGGTGGAATTATCTGATGAGCTCCTGTTTCTAGGAACTGATGAACCTGCAGTTTTTAAACATGTTGTAAAAGAAAGGGCTTAGCAGGAGGTATGGACAGTGAGATATAATCTATCGAAAGAAACAACACTTGGCAGCTAGTAGAGTTACCAACAAGCCACAAGGCGATTGGGTTGAAGCGGGTGTATAAGTTGGAAAAGAATACGATTGGTAATATCAATAAACACGAAGCAAGACTCGTCGCTAAAGGTTATGTTCAAAAATAGGGGTTGACTATGAAGAAGTGTTTGCATCGCACTACGCCATAGATGGCCTGCTGCAAGACAAATTTTTTTTATCATAGACCTATTTTTTGTTACCATAGGCCAAAAAAGGGCTAAGGTAACATTTTTGTTATGTTAGACTCTCAGTCTTTATCTTCGGTATCAAAGGTAACACGATGACAAGCCTAAGGTAACAGAGCAAATCTTGTTACAGTAGATATCTATGGTAACGCATATGAAAGCCTATAGTATCATGATATCTATGTTGCAATAGATGTTGAAATTTTGTAAAAAAAATGCGCTAAATTGAGTGGGGTCACCGGTGGGTCCCACTTTTTAGTGTGTCGTACATGTGAACCCAATTTTTGTACATTCTTGTTTAGTCTATTGTAACACTCTATATTACCAACTACAACACATTGATTGTTACAAAATAAAACCTAATGGTAACACATCTAGTATCTAATGCAACACCTTTGTATAACAAAATAAAAATGTGTCATTTAAAATTTACATTTCCCAACAAAACAATACCAACCACAGTGCAAATCATGTTTACATTCACCAAAAGAATTCAAAATAAACTACATCATCCGCTAGGCGAGTCAAAATTTACCAACCAACATTAACATACTTAAAACTAAAACCAAACCAATACTAGAAACAATGTACTAGAAACATCTTAACAAGTAAGTGTCTACATCGGTCACAGATGTACCATCTCCTTGTATTCAGCTTCGCTTCTTTGTCCACCCTTCTGTTCAGGTTTGCTTTCACTTCTTGAACAAGGTCCTGTCATATCTTCATCACATCAGGATTGGTCTTGTATTTGTTTACAAGTTTATGTTTACGATTTTTAGCAAAAGCTTCTGCCTCCGATCACGTGTGATCTGGCTTTTTCTTTATCTAGCAAAATTCAAAAACATAATTAAATTAGAGGTTAAATTAATATGGAATGTGTATTTGTTCATTCATCATGTGTACTTTAAAAGTAGTGACTTAGCATGTGTAGTTGTTCTACTTCAATAGAGACGGAAAGCAACATAAAGTTTACAATGTTAAGCCAAACAGAGCACTGCTTATAAAATTATAACAGCTTGAAAGAAGAAATTGTCTAAGTTTCTAAGATATGAAATGTTGTGCAGTGACATCTTTCCGGGCTTATATCTGGATACAATTGTGACTCGAGCAATCTAAAGTTGGTTAACTTTGTTTAAGAAAACTATAAATATTTATTAGCCAACTAATAGTTTAATTCTCATTTTCCTCTGCACTTCACTTGCATGCAGTATCAAATCTTATTTTTACCAAGGGATAGAGGATTTTGACTCGAACAAAAAATAAGAGTACAAATGTCTACATTGATGTTTCTATGTTCACTTCTCAACCAACTCTATTAAACAAGTACAACACGCCTGGATTTTGACACCAACCTCATAAATCATCCACATCACTGATGATAAGACATATATATATGTATACTAATATGCAATTACAATATTCACTCGAGTAATGAAACGTATACCATCTTTTGTCGAACTTGGGAGAATGGTTTTGGACAAGAAGTGTGTGTGTGTGTCTGTGAACGCGCAACGACTTTTGGCATTTGTCTCGGCCTTCGACTGTTAAAAATATGAAAAAAAAAAGAGTACTAGTTTATGTCACTGAAACTAGTGCTTCTGTGAGAGTAATGTATGCTAAATCACTGTCAAGTAGAACATACAAACACGAGGAAACAAAAAATAAAACTCTTAAAGTATCCGCTTGCTTTCAAGTGTAATATGGAAGAACTGCATAATTTTAAAATCACCTGCTCATTGTCTTATTCAAAGTGGCAACAATAGATACAAGCAAAAGTAAATTATACTATTTACCAAAATCAATTCAGTCAAGATACAAGAAACACAATTTCCAGTCGCTAAAAGCAAGAGATACCAGAATATTATAACCAAGAAGATGTTCAATTTCTAAGGTGGAAATATTTAAAAATTGAAGTGTGTGTCATTCAGTAAGTAAACATTATCCTAATTGTAAATCTTATTGTTACTTTTGTGAAAAGAACTCATCTTTTCTATTAGAAATGAAAAGCATAAAACATAGTTTGTACAGGAGCAAAGTATATATACAAGTGCTAATCTACAATCTGAGTAACTAATTCTAGGCGGGAAAATATAACAAACTAGCTAACTCATAACAAACTAACTAACTCCTCTGTGTCTAATATTGACTGCTGAGTCTTGCTGAGCTGGATGCTTAGCTGGATGATGAGTTGGAATTAATGTGGAGCCACTAGTGTTGTCTCCAATATCCCCCCTCAAGTTAGGAGATATATGAGAAGAAAGATCATATAATCCTAACTTGCTAGATAATTTATGGAACTGTGGAGAAGAAACTGTTTTGGTGAGGATATCAGCCAATTGACTAGTAGTAGGAAGATAAGTTAGCTGAATCAGACCCTCCATGACTTTGTCTCGAGTGAAGTGGCAATCAACTTCTATATGTTTTGTTCTTTCATGGAAAACCGGATTCTTTGCAATATAGATGGCCGATTGGTTGTCACAGTGAAGAGTAACAGGTGTAAGATTATCAACACCAAGTTCTTGTAACAATCTAACAGTCCAGGTAATTTCTGAAGCTGCAGCAGCCATGGCCCTGTACTCTGCTTCAGAACTAGACCTGGAAACAGTTGATTGTTTCTTAGACTTCCAAGCAACTGGAGAATTTCCAAAGAGAAGAATGTAGCCTGTGACAGATCTTCTAGAGTCTGGGCAAGTAGCCCAATCAGAATCTGAAAATGCTTGTAATGTCAGCTGAGCACTACCTCTAAGAATAATACCTTGTCCTGCAGTGTGAGCAATGTAGTTGATGGTGTGTGTCAAAGCTTTAAAGTGAGGAACTCTGGGCTCATGCATAAACTGACTTAAAGTCTGAACAGTGTAGCAAAGATCGGGTCTAGTATGTGTAAGAAAATTCAACTTGCCAATAATAGACCTGTAAAGCTCAGGATTAGGTAATAAGTCCCCTTCATCAGCTTGTAGCTTGAGATGCAGTGGCAAAGGAGTTACTGCCTTCCTGGAAGTATCAAAGTCACAAAATTCTAATAGTTCTTTAGTGAATTTTTTCTGGCTTAAAACTATTCCTTCAGAGATATAAGAGATTTCTAAACCAAGAAAATAATTCAATTCTCCAAGGTCTTTGATGCTGAAAGTGGTGTGTAGATGATTCTTCAAAGTCTGAATGTGATGGACATTGCTCCCTGTGAGGATGATATCATCTACATAAACAGCTACTATAGTAATATCAACTGAGGTCTTATGAATGAAGAGGCAAGAGTCATTTTTTGACTGAGAAAACCTTTGACTAATCAACTCATCTTTCAACTTTGAGAACCATTCCCTAGAAGCCTGTTTCAGGCCATATATGGATTTGACAAGCTTGCAAACCAAATTCAGAGGGTTAGGAACTCCTTCAGGAACTTTCATATAAACTTCTTCATTAAGGATTCCATGTAGAAAAGCATTATTTACATCTAACTGGAATAACTTCCATTTCTTGCTAGCAGCCAAAGCTATCAGACACCTTACTGTGCTCATTTTTACTACAGGAGAGAAAGTTTCTTCAAAGTCAACCCCATACTTTTGATTAAATCCTTTAGCCACAAGTCTGGCTTTACATCTTTCCAAGCTCCCATCTGCTTTTAATTTGACTTTGTAAACCCATTTACACCCTATAGATTTTTTTCCTTTGGGTAATGGCATTAAATCCCATGTGTGATTCTTGTCTAATGCTAGAAGCTCTTTCTGCATAGCCTCAATCCAAAGTGGATTGACAGAGGCCTCTTGAAAAGAAGCAGGTTCAGAAATATGAGAAAGAGCAGACACGAGAGTGATATGTGACTGTGGCAAAGAATGGCTTGAAATAAGGTTACACCAGTGTGTAGTTTTAATTGATGTTTGAGTAAGATTGCAATGGTAATCTTGTAAGTATGATGGTTTAGAAGTGACCCTGGTAGAATGTCTGACAGGTAAATCAAGAAGTGGCTGTGAAGATGAGCTACTGGTAGGTGTAGCCTCTGAATTATCAGTAAGGATTGTGTATGGGATGAAGAGGAATGAGAACCAGAAAAATCAAAAAATTGGTCTGTATGATGATTATGAGAAGAAGTAGGAACATGAGTGTGTAAAGAATCATCAACAATAGACTGAGCTGGAAAATGAGGAACAAAGATGTCATTAAGGTATGTAGATTTAGAGTATGACTCATCAGAAATGAGTTTATAAGGAAATACAGATTCATGAAAAACCAAGTCCCTTGTGACAGACGTGGAATTATTTTTAAGATCATAAACCTTGTATCCTTTTTGAGTGTTGGAATATCCCAAGAAAATACCTATAGCAGCTCTGGGATCAAATTTAGACCTGTTTGCTATGCAGGTAGAGAAGTAAACTAAACAACCAAATGTTTTGAGATGATCTAGAGGAGCTGATTCTTGGTAAAGTTTGAAGTAGGGAGTTTGATTGTCAATTGATCTAAGGGGCATCCTGTTGATGAGATATGTTGCACAGAGAACACAATCCCCCCAGAAAATTTTGGGAAGGTTAGCCTGCAGATTCAAGGCCCTAGCAGTTTCTAGCAAATGTCTGTGCTTTCTCTCCACAACACCATTTTGTTGTGGAGTATGAGCACAAGAAGTCTGATGAATTATACCTCTTTTTAAGTATAATTGTTTCATGAACCCTTCACACAACTCCAATGCATTGTCAGACCTGATGCACTGAACTGTGGACTTAAACTGAACAAGCACATAGTCTAGAAAATTTTCCAAGATTTTACCAACATCTGATTTGTATTTAAGCAAATGAACCCAGGTAAAACGACTAAAATCATCGACAATTGTAACAAATTGATTACAACCAGATAATGATTTAGTTTGATAAGGTCCCCAAATGTCAATATGCAACAATTGAAAACAAGCTGTAGATTTAATAGAACTAGATGAGAAAGACCTTCTTGGTTGTTTTGCTATAGGACAGACTTGACAAATGATATTGGAACATTCCTTACTATACTTGACTGGGGCCACCAACTGAAGTTGAGAAAAAGGAAGATGACCCATTCTGAGATGCCAAACTTTGAGATCTTCTGTTTGATGATGAATTGAGGAATGACATGCTTTAACGGCAGATGAATGAGAGATGGTATTCTTCAAGCTATACAAACCATTAGAAACATTACCAAGAAGAATCTGAGGCCTGTTCAGAGAAAGGCCCTGAAGAAAACATCCACTATTAGTGAATAGCAGTTGACATTGAAGATCTGTGCACAACTTTGTGACAGAAATTAGCCTAAAGTGAAAATCAGGAACATGTAATACATTTTGCAGTATTAAATCATCATTGAGCTTGACTGTGCCAATGTGCATAATTCTTATTTTTCTGTCATCAGGTACTGTAATAAAAGCATCATTTTCCTTAACTGCTTCATATGTGTCAAATTGTTCTAACTGAGGACAAATGTGGTCTGTTGACCCACTATCAACCAGCCATTCATTATTGAAAGATGAATAAAAACACAGAGTACCTGCTAGTAAGGCATGTTTAGCACCAGCATTATTAGTTTCTGACCCTGTCTGTTCCTTGGAATTTTGCTGATTCAGGAGATGCATAAGTTGATTGTACTGAGCTGGGGTCACAGTGTGATTTTCTGCAGTATTCTCATCTTGAGTGCCATTGTTTTCTGAGATTTCATCAGCACGATGTGAGAAGACAGCTATTTTCCTGTCTTGCTTGGCTTGGAATCCAGGAGGGTATCCATGAATTTTGAAGCATCTCTCCACACTGTGGCCTGCAATCTTGCAGTGAGTACAGAAATAATTTGATCCAGGTTTCTTGATGCCAGACATGTTTTGTTTAGAAATATTATACCCAGTGTTCTGTTTAGGGAAGTAGTTGAATTTTTTTTTGTCCCTGGTTATTGAACCTTTTCTTATCAGCATAGAAAGCCATCACTTCTGTTTGAGAAGACAACATAGAAATCTCTTTGTGTCTTTCTTCTTGTGCAAAGAGTCTGTAGGCTTGAGAGACACTTGGAACTGGCTGCATCATCAAAATATTACCCCTAACAGCAGCAAAATTATCAGTAAGCTTCATCATAAACTGAAGTAACTTTTGTTCTTGTTGTTTAGTCTGAATTCTCTGAGTGAGATTACAAGTACACTTGTTAAAAGTGCAAAAAGGCATAGGATTGACATCATTGATACTGTCCCAAACAAACTTGATCTTAGTGAAGAACTCAGAAATAGAATCATGTCCCTGTTTTAGTTCTAATAACTGCTGTTCAAGAGAATAAATCTGAGCCATGGAAGCATAGCCAAATCTTTCTTCCAAATCATCCCAAATCTCTTTTGCAGTTTGCATAAACAAAACACTCCTAGAGATTCCTTCATCAAGATTGAATAACAACCAAGAAATGACCAGACTATTACATCTCTCCCATTGTTTGTACTCAATAGTTGCAGAATCTGGAACAATGATGGTTCCATCAACAAATCCTAGTTTATTCTTTGCAGACAAAGTGAGAATCATAGATCTCTTCCAATTGTGAAAGCCATTGCCATTGAATTTCACAGATACAAGTTGAGTAGTTGAGGCATCAGAGGGATGTATATAGTATATACTAGATGGATCAGAATTGTTAGGTAAAGCCATAATAGCTGAATTCGAGAGAAATTTGATGCAAAACAAGTCTATGACTGAAATAGAGATATGATTATGTGATTGAAGCAAGGTATCAAATAACTGGTATGCAAGAAGATATAAGATAAGAATCGAAGCAATTGATATGAAGACAGCACCAGATTTAACAAGAAATTAGTGAAATCAATGAGATTTCTTCAGGATGAACAACGCAAACAAGTAAAATTGCAGAATAGATCAGATTCAGATCAAGAAACGTCAAATAACACCAAATTGTGGACAAAATTTCAGAATTGTTTCAGAGAAGGCTATAGACACAAACTGTATGTATCAATAATCGACAAGCGATCATAAATCGCACATAAATCTCTCTCAAAAAAAAAAAACTATCGTAGTAGATCACAAATCAAACAAAGATTTTAACACTACGAATGAATATAACGAATAAAAGACACCTTGAGTTACGAACAGTAAGTCTATGTGTATGTATTCTATGAAGATGCTCTTAGATCGCCATTGAAATGAGCTCAATCGCCTGCTCTGATACCATGTTACTTTTGTGAAAAGAACTCATCTTTTCTATTAGAAATGAAAAGCATAAAACATAGTTTGTACAGGAGCAAAGTATATATACAAGTGCTAATCTACAATCTGAGTAACTAATTCTAGGCGGGAAAATATAACAAACTAGCTAACTCATAACAAACTAACTAACTCCTCTGTCTCTAATATTGACTGCTGAGTCTTGCTGAGCTGGATGCTTAGCTGGATGATGAGTTGGAATTAATGTGGAGCCACTAGTGTTGTCTCCAATACTTATCATACATAATAATGCATAACATATGCAATCAGTTGTGATTAGAGAGAGGGGTACATTATCATAAACTCAAGTCATAATAAAAGTGTAACCCGGCTAATTTGTTCAAGACAACTTGTGGAAAAATAAACCTATAATTATCCACTAAAGACTGAAAATGAATATGAATGAGTGTACCATTTAGAATTTCAAGTGAATCAGACTCCATAACAGATTAAAGTTGTAATAGGACGAGTAATCTTCAAATACATTTCCCCCTCGATCCTTCAAAATGCAGAGCGGTATTCAAAATTATAAGTATACTCTGTTAATGCAGTAGCAGAAATTTATTTATATTCGCATTTATCGCCAACTTTCAAAACCAACATCAACTAGTTTATATTGTAATAATTATGAAAACATTACTACAACATATGCAAGCATCCACAAATCAGTGAGCTGATACTTAGCTTTTGCGTAGAAACACAAGCATATGCATGAGATTTTGATATAAATGAGAACTAATCGCACATATATCAACCTATGTCCAGTTTTGTTCAGGCCGCTGACTCTGTCCTGTTCAGTTTTCTTCTCAATGTGAAGCATGTTTTATTATGTTCATTTCATAATACATACATCTGATAATCACTCTCTCAAGTGCTATATGTTCACTCTCTACAATTATGTTCCTTTTGTTACTTGAAAAACAGAGACGGCTAGTACAATTTTCCTCCGAGATTTATTTAACACCCAAAATATCCCAACCACCCAAAATCCCCTGGGGTCTAGGTGAGCCCATTATAATTACTCATATAAGTAATACCTGCACCGCTACATTTACATGAAATGACACCCAAATCCATTGATAGCAACAAATCACAGCTTGAGGACACACACACAGAGAGAGAGAGAGAGAAAGAGATACAGAGAGAGGGAGAGAGGGAGAGAGGGAGAGAACACATAACAAATTGAAGATGGATTTGGGTGAGAGCACCCAATTGCAGCCGCTTGCCCTCTTCTAAATTTTCAACTTGCCGCTACTAAATTTCAAAGTGCGCTTTAAATATTTTAAAGTACTATTTTAAATAATTTAAATACTTTTTAAATATTATATTTTATATTATTTATAATTAATACTTTTTTATTTAAAAAATAATATAAACTTTTCGGAATTATTGATATTAAAATTATTACGATAATTTTTTATGTTAGTTAATTTTTAATACTCATAAATGTTACAAACTTTTATCTTCTATAATAAATGTTTTAGGAATTTTAATTTTAATTTATTATTTTTCATAAACTATTTTATTTAATTTCTAAAATAAAATCTATTTATTTATACATTAAAAAATTATTCTAATATTTATAAATGTAAATAACCCATTTATTTGGTGAACTATTACTTTCTATAAATATGTCGTCAATTATTTTGTTGAAATTAATGAATTTTAATAAATAAATAAATATTCAATGCTAAATTTTAAATAAAAATAAAAATTTTGTTTATTCATTGTCTATGGTAATACAGTTACACTGTGTAACACCTTTTGTTGCTAGAGTAACATGAATGTGACTACAGTAACACAAAATCACCACTTTGCGATAGAGCTAAAATTACATAGCTATTGCAACATCCGAGAAGGTAACACCATGTAATGTCGTTGCTATAGGCCATCTATGGCGTAGTGTCGGGTACTCGTTGAGAGACAGTAATTGGCAGCTACAAATAGTTGGGAGGTTCACCATATCGACGTTAACTCGGCTTTTCTGAATGGTGAACTGCAAGAAGATGTTTATGTAATGTAGCCGGAAGGTTATGTGAAGAAGGGAAAGGAACACTTAGTATACAAGTTAGTGAAAGTACTATATGGGCTACGTCAAGCACCTATAAAGTATGGTATGCCGAGCTCAACAAGTGTTTGGAGAGGCTGAGTTTCATCAAATGTCCTCATGAGTATGTCGTATACACAAGCCGCGAAGAAGAAGAGACTTTGATCATTGGTGTTTACGTAGACGGTCTCTTAATCACTGGAACCTATGTGAAAGTTATTAGCAAATTCAAGAAATAGATGAACAAGGAGTTCGACATGAGCGATTTAGACAAGCTATCTCACTATCTGGGTACTGAGGTCTACCAATCAAAGGGGTACATCGAGTTGAAGCAATCTTCATATGAAAAGAAAGTACTGGAGAAAAGTGGTATGACTGACTGTAAAGCGGCAAGGTACCCGATGAAACTATGTTTGTAACTTGGAAAGGATGAATTGGGAACACCTGTAGACCCAACAAAGTTTAAAAGCACTGTGAGAGGACTGAGATATCTGGTCCATACCACACCAGATATAGCTTTCAACATTGGGATAGTAAACAGATATATGGAGCACCCTATGATTCTACACTAGAATGCTATGAAACGTATTCTACGTTACTTGAAAGACACTCTGGATTATGTCCTGGTGTATACAAAGGAAAGCAACAAAAATTTATTGTGTGAATGTTCTGATAGCGATTATGCTGGTCAGGCAGATGAAAGGAAAAGCACGGGAGGGAAGGCTTTCTAACTGAATGAGAGCCTCATCACTTGGGTGTCTCAGAAACAACGTTGTGTTGCATTATCTTCATGTGAAGCTGAGTTTATGGTAGCAATAGCAGCAACGTGTCAAGGCATATGACTATGAAATATATTAAGTCAAATCACTGATTTGAAACCAGGTCATGTGACATTGTTCATAGATAACAAGGCAGCTATTGATTTGGCCAAGAATCTAGTCTTTTATGGGAGGAGTAAACACATTGACATACTCTATCATTTCATACGCAAGTGTGTCCAACGAGATAGTCATCAAGCATATAGGCACAGGGTTTCAGCGAGCTGATTTACTCACTAAGGCTATGTCAACACTGAAGTTTGAAAGAATGAGGGCACTACTGGGAATCAGATATTTGCATAAATAAGTTTGAATTATGGGGGTGATTGTTGAAAAATAATTTAAAATAATTTATTTTTATTTATTTGTTTGCATTAATAAAGGTAATTGCCAGTCCTATAGCTGCAGTGGACATGGTCATTAGTTTGTTTTAGTGTTATCAAGAGTATGGGTGTAGTGGAGATAAAATAGGAGTTTAGTTGTTATCCTTTAGGCTCCAGTTTCTTGTAGTTATTAGTTTATATATTCTGCATATACTCAGACCATTGTTACTTGAATAAAAATTGACGTTTGTTTTCCCAGTTTAAATATATACTTTCATAGATTTAATGATTAGATTATCAGCTTCTATATCAACAATGTTTATGTTGGACGTTACGTATTGATAATTATATATGTTTAAACTTTATTTCATACAGTAACATTTTTTGTTAAACAACTAGTGTATTCGACATAATTCCTTCGAAACATGTTTAATATTCACTATTGTATAGGTGCAAGTGATAAATGATTGTCATACACTGAGTACATGGAAAGCTTAGTGTGTATGATATATGAAATACTCATGATATAAACTATGAAGAAATTCAAAAACCAAATGAGAGTCGACCTCTGTTCTCTCTTTTCTTCCTTTCCATCCTTCCCCCCTTTCCTTAACCCTAGCGCCCCCTTCTCCTTTTCTCTATTGCTTCTTCTTATCTTCCTTTTTTCTTCTCCTCTTCTTTCATTTTCTTCTTTGTTTTCACCTTAGTTTCTCACCACTTTCCCCCTTTCTCTCTAGATTCTTTTGAATCTAATTTTGAGCTTAGTTTTCCTTCCAATCTGTTGGGTGTGTTTTTCTTGGATAGCCATTTTGGCTCTTCTTCTGAAATTTTTGATCTTGAACTATCTCCACTTGAGGAGTTGGTTAAACAGGAGAATGAAGTTTGAAACTTCAAGGATCTAGAGGGGCCTGATGTTGTTGGATGTGTCCGCTTCTCAGCCCTCCACAAGCAAGATCATGTGTTAACTCTTCCCCAACCTCACTTGAACCACCTTTAATATGTGAATGGCTCCTCTTCTGGAGAGGCTTGCTCTTATAGGAAATTCTCACTTGCGGAAAGGATTGTGGATGATGATGGGTTTTCTAGCTTCAAAACTCAGTTACCTCTTATGAATCGCTCTCAATATGACTCCTCATAGCCACTGTTTCTGGGTATAGCCTGCTTGATGTTTTAAAAAATGAGGTTGTTAAATCTGATGTTATCGATGTTGTTCATGCTATGTCCATGAATGAGTGTGCCTTAATTAGTTTTCTTGTTGGGGACTTTGTTCCTATAGCCATTGTTAAAAAACTTGTGATGGAAATTGGACTAAATTCGGCCTATTAAGCTTAGCTTATAACTTTATGGGGGGTTTTAGTATGGTCTTTTGTCATGGGAGGAATATGCTCTTAGTCCTGGATTTGGATTGCCTTGTGTTTAAAAATTCTATTTTTATTGTTAAACATTGGAATCTTAGTTTAAAATTTCTCTATAGCACTACAATTTCTAGGTTTGTTTGGGTAACTATGATTTGCATCCCTAATTCTTATCTGAACAAGTCGGGTATTGAATTTCTAACAAATTCAATTAGTCATATATATGCTTGGGGCCGGTTGTTGTTGGCCTTGACTCTTTCTTTTCTGCTACTTTGTTGATTGAACTTATTCCTAATGCTAAGTCGTATAAATTGTGGATCCCCTGTATAGAAATGATGATGAGCTCCTTGCTGATGTTCCTATTTTTCTCACTAATGAGCCGACCTCTTGTGTCCCTAGCATAATCTCTATCTCTCAAGTTAGTTATGACCAATTACTCTTTGATTCCACTACCTTTTTGGGGTGATCAATTTATGTGGATGGTATTGATCAAGACACTTTAGTGGAAGGGACTTTGACAAGTGTTCAACCTACATGAGCAATTGATACTACAAGTGCAATATCTGAAAATAGTCGTATTAAAGTGTTGGCCAATAGGACACCAGTCAGGAGCCAGAAGTATTAGAGTGCAGCAAAATGAAGGGCCGAAGTTCCTTCTAAATCCTTTGTGTAATTTTATTCTTTTAAGTTTGTTGTTCTGCCCTTCG
Organism: Oenanthe sinensis; assembly: GCA_028671895.1. Classification (NCBI taxonomy): domain Eukaryota; kingdom Viridiplantae; phylum Streptophyta; class Magnoliopsida; order Apiales; family Apiaceae; genus Oenanthe; species Oenanthe sinensis. The sequence continues at coordinate 3,326,791 of CM053812.1, forward strand.
TGACTTGAATTGTGTATTTATAGATGGGTTTTATCACCTCATGACTCTCTCCATGGTAACATAGAGCTTAGGAAGTTTTTCTACTTATTTCTAATCTAATCCAATCAGCTTAGCAACTATGGGTTTTATCACCTCATGACTCTCTCTATGCCTTGATTATAGTGTTCAGAAAACTCTATACTTTACGGTACCAACAATGGCAATATATGGATGTTGTTATGAAACTTTTACAAAACCATGGTGATTGTTATAGTAGTGTTGATTATGAAAAACTAAATAATTATAGAATTGAAATCTATGTGGAGTACTATATTGAACATCGACTATCAGCTAATATTATGAGAATGTCCATCCTGATGAGTATGCTTCTGGATAGAGCAATGAATTTGTTGACCTCGAAGAGTTGAATAAATACTATTATTTCTCCAACATGAGTATAGAATGGGTGAGGGTGATGACATATTATATGTAAAAATGTGGATCAAGGAATAGATTAACGGGTGGAAAGGATCAAGCAGAATATTGGCTTGTGAAGTGATGACGATATGAGTGAGGAGGATAAAGTTGATTCTTATGCTAGAAGTGTTAATAACTCTGATTATCTTGACTGCTTCTTTGAACCAATATTTAAAAATAATATTCTAGGATTGAAGAAGATAAAATGACCTATGTATAAAGACTACGAAGATCCTCATGGGAGGTTGGGATGACATTTAAGGATCATCAACGCAGCAATGCAATAACTAAACAGAGAGGAGATAATGGTATTTGATAAAAAGAGGTTTAAAGCTGCATGCAAAACTCCATGTCCTTGGTTTGTTTTTGTCACCATGAATTTTGATAAAACGTCAACTTAAATATCTGTGTTATATAATTTAAAATATTGAAATTTACCATGTGGACTACACACCTATATATTGGTTGTTTACTTATTCAATTGTTCATTATTTTGTAAGTTGTGTATTTAACTTAGTTTTCTTCCCTCAATCAAATTTAACCTAAATCTGAGGTGAATTTTTTCCCTTTTTAAAGCTCTTTTGCTTTCTACCCAAATATCATTTCTACACTCACACACAATGTCCACCTAGAGCTAGCTATCAAGTAATATATTATATATCATTGATCTTTTATATGATATATATTTATTTTTCAGAGTTGATTGTAACTTACCACTAATAAAAAATTATTGAAAAAGTCATGCATTGGCTTTGATTTCGACATAAAATATGATATGTGTTTCATGCTTAAATATAAGTAGATCAATTGTTTATTGTTTAAAAGTTCTTTCAATATTTTTTACTATCATTTTTCATTTTGAATTTATAATAGAACAAGAGGTATATTTATTTTAAAATGTAATTAATGTATTTTTTGTTTTGTAATTTAATATATTACATATATATATATATATATATATGTCTATATTATTTTATTAATTTGATCAATGTTTAAAATTTAAAATTTTACTTTGAGTAATTGTTTTGATTAAAGTAAAAAATTCATGTTAATTGACTTTTTTTAAAGAAGTAAATTGATCCTTTGAGTAATAAAAAGTGTTTTTTAATATTAAAAAAATGATTTAAAAAAAATAAGAATATATTATGTCTACCAGTCTTATTATTATAATAATGATACTAATTTAGTAGTGTATAAAAATTTATGCTAAGATTTATTGAATAAAAAATTAAACATAATAGAGCAAAACACACAATTTGAATAACAAATTATTTATTCTGCTTAATGAACTTGTAACTATAATGAAGATCCCCAAGTCTTGAACATCTACTATTTCGATTTTAGGCTGGGGTGAAAATTTTCGCAACAGTCCCATAATCACCCTTATCACAAATAATCTTAGTAAATTTTAGTTTAAGTTGTGTTGGTGAGCAATCTGGACTCCTTATATCCATATGCTTAGTACTACTAGTTCCACATCAGCCATTACCTGCTTCCTGCTAGAGGGCAATAGTTGACACTTAGTTTCTCCATATATACTCATCTTTCAAGTATTTTCTCTTTATCATATTCCTCTAGCCACTTACATGTCGGTCCAGTACGAATCAATAAGTATTAAAAAATTAATATATAAATTTATTTATATCAACATAATTTTTTTGGCTGATAATTATAAAATGTATAAACCAATTCAATACAAAAACATGATAATTAATAGAACACTTAGATGAAAAATTATACCAAAAAGGAACCAATTATAATGTAACATGAACAATCCCTATTGCAAGTAATGCTTGCACAAATAAAATACAGAATAGAATTATTTATCCAAATATGAGTATAGTCATAACTCAACTTGCAAATAATGAAATTTTGTATTTTCTTTCCTTGGCCATCAATTTTTAGTCGTCCAGAACAAAATCTAGAGATATGTATACAATTTTCTTTGTGAATTCATATGCAAAAACATGGATGTAATATCATTAAAAAAAGGGGAAAATACATGAATCTTAGTCATGTATAATATAATAAAACAAATCATAAAAATAGTGCTTACAAAATACATGAAACTTAGTTAGCATCTTGCGGAAATACATGATAGGTGATATGGGTAAAAAAAATAACCATAGAGAAATAATAAATACATTATTTACTATTTCATTAGACCTAGTCTGGTCCAAAGGCTTGGGCCCCCTTGAAACGATCGAGGAATAATAAATCTAGGATCAACTGTATTTATAAATGGATCAACTGGATTTGTAATCCAAGGATCAATTAGATTTATAAGTTCAGCCCATAAGCTATGTCGGAGCCCTAGGCCCACTAAGCCTTTATTATTAACTAATTTCATAATTAGTTACCTTCTCTAATGCACTACTGTTGCAGCCGTTAAATGAAGTCGTCAAGTGTAGGGAGTTCCCCCAAACTCTAAGTGTCATGGCTCAAAGATGGTTCAACCGTCTGCCTCCAAATTTTGTTGGATCATTCAAAGACCTGAACAGGGCCTTCATTGGTCAGTTCATCCCTAGAAAAATTATGAAAAGAGCTCAGCATCGTTGATAAACATGCATTAAGGGAAGAATAGGTCCCTGAGGGACTACATGAATAGATTTACAAAAGAAGCCTTGAAGGTCCTTGATTTAGACCAGAGGGTAGCTATGATAGCCCTACAGCAAAGGGCCTCAGATGAAAACTTCAGGAGGTTGTTAGCCAAGAGAGCTCCTGAGAGTATGAATGAGCTCTAGGAGAGATCTGGGAAGTATATCAAAGTTGAGGAGAGTATGAGGAAAGTCCAAGGGTTTGAAACCTCGAACATTTATTCCAAGAAACGAGCAAGTGATACCGAGTATATGGTCGATACCAAATACACGAAAGCTGATAATGCTGATGACTCCAAGAAGAAGAGAGAATCAAGGTTCACTGAATATGCAAGGCTAAATACGATCCGGAATCAAATATTGATGGATATTGAGAAGGACAAAAACCTTCGATGGCCGAAGCCACTAAGGGCTGATCCTGATAAAAGAAATAAGAATGCATACTGCCGGTTTCATAGAGATGTGGGACACGATACTAATGATTGTCGTCAGTTGAATGATGAAATTGGGTTTTTGATCAGAAGAGGGAAGTTGAATAAGTACACCAAGGATGGTGATAGAAATGATAGAGGTTATAATGACTAGTGAAGGGATTTTGACCCCAAAGAAAGGAAGAACCAGCCCCGTGGGCTTGTGATTAATGTAATTTCAGGGGTCCCAACCGCTGCAGGTAATTCTCAAAATTCTAGAAAGGCTTATGCCCGAGAGATGATGAGCATTGTTGGAGAACCTCTTAAAGAGGGCGATGATTGAAGTTTCTTTGGCCTTTTATGATTCTGATCTGAAAGGGGTGAAGTTCCCCCATGATGATCCTCTGGTGATCACCCCCACCATAGGGAATTCGCAAGTAAAGAGAGTCTTGGTAGAAAATAGGTCATCGGTGGACATCTTGTTTTATGATGCTTTTACAAAGATGGGTTACAATGATTCGCAGCTGACTCCATCCAACATGCCCATTTATGGTGTCAATAGAGTGGAATCTCATATCGGGGAAATTATGCAGCTACCCATGACTATAGGGGAGGACCCTCGACAGTCGACACAGATGCTGAATTTCCTTGTTATTAAGGAAAATACCACTTACAACGCAATCCTTGGATGGACTGGGTTGCATGCCTTCAAGGAGATAGCTTCTACATATTACCTGAAGCTCAAGATCCCAACAAGGAATGGAGTAGGAGAAGAAAGAGGAGATCAGAAAATGGCCAGAAGTTGTTATGTGGCTACTTTGAAACCCGATGGGACTCGGGGGCAAGTTTTGCCCATTAAAGACATGGATGTCCGGGACCAAGAGGAAAGAAGGGTGAAGCCTGCAGAGAACTTGGAGCCCATCCCCTAGATCCTCAAGATCCTTAGAAAGTGATTATGTTGGGGTTTCACTCCCCAAAGACATGCAACAACAGCTAGTTCAATTTTTGCAAGACAACAACGACGTATTTTCTTGGACAGCCGCTGACATGCCAGGGATAGACCCCAAGCTCATAACACAATAGCTGAATGTGGATCCTAAGAGGACATCAGTCAAGTAGAAAAAGAGAAAATTTGCTCCTGAGAGGTAAGAGGCCATTAAGAAAGAAGTGGAGAAGCTATTGGAAACCGGATTTATTGAAGAAATTCAATTTCCTGAGTGGCTAGCTAACCCTGTGATGATCAGGAAAGCTAGTGGAAAGTGGAAGATGTGCATGGACTTTACTGACTTGAATGATGTTTGTCCAAAGGACTGTTTTCCCTTGTCAAGGATATACACGTTGATTGATGCGACAGCTGGGCACGAGATGCTTAGCTTCATGGAGGCTTCAGTGGCTAAAACTAAATCAAGATGCACCCCCAGTGACATCCCTAAGGTATCATTCATCACTAATTTTGGTGTTTTCTGTTATCTAGTTATGGCTTTTGGACTTAAGAATCCAGCAGCAACATATCAAAGGCTTGTAAACAAAATTTTCAAGTAAGGGTTCTGCCGATTAGAATGGAAAGACTTCTCTGTAAGGTGATTGTACATGCGGTGTCTAGCCTGGTACTCATCCCTTAGTGGTTTTTTAATCTATTTTTGGGAAGACCATGGAGGTCTATGTCGATGACATGTTAGTCAAGAACCTAGACAAGGCCGATCACCTTGAACATATGAGGGAGGCATTTGAAGTTCTGAGAACCCATACGATGATGTTGAACCCAATCAAGTGTGCCTTTGGAGTGAGATCTGGAAAATTTTTAGGCCTGATAGTCTCAAAAAGAGGCATTGAGGCCAATCCTGATAAGATTCAAGAAATCTTGGATATGGAACCCCCTAAGACCATGAAAGACGTCCAGAAGCTCACATGAAGGGTAGCAGCCCTGGGGTGTTTTATATCCAAGTCTGGAGAGAAGTGTTTGTCATTCTTTAAGGCCCTCAAGAAGGTTAAGGACTTTGTGTAAAACGATGAAAGCCAAGCGACATTTGAAGAATTGAAGAAGTACATGGTTGAGCCATCGTTGTTCACCAAGCCAACACTTGAAGAAGTGTTATATCTGTACCTAATTATCTCTAGCTCAGCATTGAGCGTTGTTCTTTTAAAAGAGGAAGCTAAGTTTCAGAAACCCATCTATTATGTCATCAAGATTATGCATGGCGCAGATTTGAATTATTTGAAAGTTGAAAAGTTTGCTTAGCATTGATAATGGCTTCAAGGAAGCTACACCCTTACTTTCAAGCACATGTCATTGAATTATTGACAGACCAGCCCCTAAGAAACATACTACACAGCCCAACGGCTAGTGGAAGGCTAATTAAATGGGCGATTGAGCTTAGAGAGTTTGAGATCCGCTATAATCCTAGGATGGCCATCAAAGAACAAGCTTTAGCTGACTTCGTGGTTGAATGTACCATTCCCAACCAAGAAGTCGGGGGATGGGGGGAAGGAAGAGGCTATAGATAATGAGAAAGAAAAAGAGGAAGAAATCAAAGAATACTGGGTGCTCTTTTTTGATGGAGCTTCAAAAACAAAAACAAGTTGAGCTGGTTTAGTTTTACAGAGCCCTGATGGCTTCATTGTTGAATATGCAATCAAACTAGACTTCTAAACTACAAATAATGTGGCAGAGTATGAAGCTTTAATAGCTGGACTCGGTTTAGCCAGAGCCCTGAGGGTGAAAAACATGAAAGTTTATGGAGACTTAAGGCTCATAATTTCCCAAGTAAATGGGGAGTTTGAGGCCTGTGAAGAAACAATCATAAAATACCTGAGAATTTTTAAGGCTCAGACAACGCAGTTTGAAGAGTGTCACTTGGAGTACATCCCGAGAGAGGAGAATGTGAAGGCTAATGCCTTGTCTAGGTTTGCATCATAAGAGTTTGAGAACTACTTTGGTAATCTCTACTTCTAGTTCTTGAAGACCCCAAGCATTGATGCTAAGTTGGTAGCCCCGATTGGGTTAGAAACATGCTGGATTGATCCCATCAAAATTTTCTTGGAAACAGGTAAGACACCTACTAACCCCATGAAAGCACGAAAGATATCAGTGAGAGCCCTGAAGTATTCTCTTATTGAAGGAATACTTTGCAAAAAATCATATATGATACCGTACCTGAAGTGTCTGAGACCCCATGAGGCTGAAGCTACCCTAAGAGAGGTTCATGAAGGTTTGTGTGGTCAATACCTAGAAAGCAGGGCTCTTGCTCATAAAGTCATGAGGCAGGGATTCTATTGGCCTGAAATGCTTAAGGATGCTAAGGCCTATGTCAAGAAGTGTGATTGCTGCCAAAGGTTTGCACCCATTGTTAGGCAGCCCCTTGAGATGTTAACATCCATCAATTCATTAATCCCCTTTGCTATGTGGGGGATGAATATCTTAGGCCCGTTTCCCATGGCCAGTGCACAAAGGAAGTTCCTCTTTGTTTCAATAGACTACTTCACTAAGTGGATAGAAGCCAAGCCTTTGGCCAAGATCGACACCAAGAATGTAACTCAATTCTTATGAGAGAGTGTTATATGCAAGTATGGATTACCTGAGATCCTAGTGATGGACAACGGGACTCAGTTTATTAACAAAGAATTTATTGATTATTGTGGTAAGTATGATGAAGAGTTGCATTTTACTTCCGTAGCTCATCCTCAAACTAATGGACAGGCAGAGGTTGCCAACAGAATTTTCCTAGATGGACTCAAAAAGAGAGTTGAATGCTCTTAAGGGACTTGGGTTGATGAATTACTCCCAATCCTGTGGGCGTATAGAACTACCTGTAAGACCTCAACAGGTGTAACATCTTTATAGCTAGCCTATGGAGCAGAGACCGTGGTGCCCGTAGAAATCACTCATACTTTACCAAGGGTGCATGAGTTCCAGATTGAAGCCAATGATGAAGGCATGAAACTTGCCCTCGACCTGATAGATAAAGTTCATGATGAATTTAATGTTCAGAGTCAAGGAAATGTTCTTCCATGAAGAAGACTTGGTCCTGTGAAAGATTGAGGCCTCTGGAGCTGGTCCCAAGGGCAAGCTAGCCCCGAATTGGAAAGGGCCATACAAAGTGAAGGAAGTTATAGGGCAAGGCGTATACAAGGTCCAGACCCTTGAAGGAGTTCAGATCCCAAGAAGATGGAATGCTGCTAACTTGAGGATTTACTATGTTTGATTGGGGGCTTTGATGCCTTAAATTTTTCATTGGTTTTATAAGCCTTGAAGGCTGCATATTTTTAAGTGTTGTTTACATTCAAAGACATGGTTTTCTTTATTATATAAAGGATTGCTCCTTGTTTACTTTGATTACAAAGATCTTCTAAAGTTTTTATGTCTCGTAAATGTTTATTGTTTATGTTCGCGTTAGACACGAAAACAATTAAACTAAAACAAGTAAACAGGAGAAAAACAATAAGTTCAAGTACATAAATAAATAGACACGAAGGCCAAACATCGTCTATAAAAGCCGCTAAGAGCCAACATAAATATAAGGAAAAAATCATAACTACTCAGCCTCCTCGCTCCCTAAAGACTCCTCGCTGGATGATGACTTTTCTTCCGCTTTGCTAGACTCCTCTTCCTCCTCCTTCTTAGAAGGGCTAGAACCAGAAGAACTCTCCTCAACTGACTTTTGAGGATTTGCCTCCGGAGTAACCTTTTTAGGCACAACTCTACGTGGAGAAGGAGTAGATTCGCGAGTCCACTTTGGCCTGATATCAGGGCTGCCCTCCCCGCTAGTTTCCTCCTCCTCTTGTGACTCGATCAACCGCTTCAAAGCTTCGGCTGACTGAGGAGTTTTGAAGTCCACCGTTGGATCAAACAACCCATGATGTTTTGCCAGCACTACCTTCAAAGCATCATTCCACCCAATAGTATAATGAGCAAGGTAGACTATTTAGAGGGACATGTGGCAATTTTTTAGTGGTAGAGTAATGAGTAGTGTAATTCTCAATATACAACATGTGTGTGCATGTGTGTCAAAATATGAATTATTTTTCATGAGATACACGCGCCCTAATGATTACTCCAATCAGAGATTAACAATAATGATGTCACAAATTTAAATATGATGTCAGAAATAATATCTCAAAGTTTAGCATGTAGAATTAGATCAAAGTTTATATAAATCAGAGTTTAATATACATAAATTAGAGTTTACCACATACTCTAACAGAGTTTACCATAAACACTTATAGCTTGTGATCAGAGATTGGATGTTCCAATGATTAGAGTTTACTTCAATCAGAGTTTATCACAGACTCTGACAGAGTTTACCATATACTTTGATTGTCTGATACTTGCTATCTGGAGTTGAGCCACTTATCACCATTCCTAATTCAGAAACTAATCTTGTAAAAGTTGTTAGTAATTGTGCTCTAGAGACAATACTTTTATATTTTAAGGAAAATATTTATTATTAAGGATTATGTTTTATTGATTATTATTTATTTATTATGTTTTATTTACTGCGTAATAAATTGAAAGCATAATAAATGTCCTTGGAATTTTGATACGTATTATATATCTTTAACTATGTGACTTAAAAATGAGATTATATTAATAGTATCTTATTCCTAAAATTCCCTAGTCGAGTATTATTATTTAAGGACAATAATAATGCACAAAAACTAGTATGTTTCTTGACAGATGACCACATCTCATTGATCATAGGATGGTGATACTAAAGTCAAGAACATAAGTGCATGTCTCAATGCATGACACTGAAATGACCCGCCGTGAGATTTTACATGTTAAATAAGTGTCATAAGTAATTCTCACTGTGATAATGGTGTAATGATCCTTAGACCTGAAATCATTATATTTATATACGAGAATTAATATACTTTGATTACATTCAAAGTTACCTTTGACTGGGTGATGATAAAAGTGGACATTGGGTATATTATGAATCGTATGAGAAATATGAATGATCTAGATGTGATTTAATCCTCCTAATTTTAGGAGTGGTATTATTGGCCTCTTGTTTGAGTGAGACTATGAAATGCACGGCCGTGCTCAAATGTTGATTTGATTTTAATAGTCTACTCATCGATCAAGAAAATAAAGATTAAATTATGAAGAGGATGACACGAGACATGCCTTGAGTTTAATCTATAATATCAAGATTAAAGGGATTATATTACATGGAACATTATTCACGAAAGGCTTAATCGAATCACCGATTTATTATTATTACTTGGGTAGCAATGATGTATTACTAGATGCCGCTCATTGTTTACAATTTTAATTAGATATTAAAATTGTTGCCAACGTAATAATAACCTACAGGGTCACACACAAAGAACGCTTGAAGGAGAAATAATTTAAATTGTGAATTTAAATTAAATAAGTAATTTATTTTATTTATGATATTAATTAAGTATGACTTAATTAATTATATAAATAGAATAAATGAATTATTTAAACTAATTCCAAAATTAATAATTAATTAATTAAGTGAGACTTAATTAAATAATTTAGAATTTTGGATTAGTATTAATTATAATTGGATTATAATTAGAAAACTTATTCATCTCTCTATATAATCTCTTTATGGGCTAATTTAATGAAGTGACATATTTTTACTAAAACCCTAGCCGTTTTGAGAAAAGAGGAAGATAGAGAGAGAGAGAAGAAGTTTTCGGGTGCTAGTACACATCAATCCTTCATGAAAAGTGTTCGTGTGGATACCGTAGAGCGTAGATCGCGAGAGCGGGATACGTGGTGATTAAACAAGGTTTGGACCTCCATTAATCTTCCATTAATAAACTGTTAAAGCTTCTAAAGGTATTTATTCTTTATCTTCGAATTAAATCTTTTGTTTTCGCATGGATCCTGCGGGGGGTTTCGCTATTTTGATTTATTTTTCATGTTTATTCCGCTTCGTTTGTACCTCAAAACCCTTCAATGGCATCAGAGCTACTTGCGAAACATTTTAATTCGGTTATGTGCTTAATAGTTTTCGATATGTAAGCATGTATGCGATCTATCATGATTTTGTATTGATACAATATGTATATGTTTTTATATATTATGAATATATAATATTCATATGATGTATAATCATGTGATGATTTTGTGTATTGATGTATGTATATGATACATGTTTGTTCTTATTATGGGAATTGTATTCGATACGAATTCTGAAACGGCTGCCGTAGATTTTCTGAAATCTGTGTCCGTTGTCCGATTTTCGCAAACGATATGTTTTTTATGACTGGAATCGTATCACTAAGAAATACTGAAAAAGTCAGCTCTGCGTCTATAAGCCATTAGATGTCGTTACAGGCCCCAAAACGGTGATTTATTATTTTTTGAAAATTATTTAATTTTCTAAAATTTTGAGTAAATATATGTATATGTTATAAATATATGATATTCATATGATGTATAATCATGTGATGATTGTATTTATCACCGTGTATGTATATATGATATATTCTTGTTCTTGTTATGGAGATTGTATATGATTCGATTTCTGAAACACCGTCAGATTTGGTGAAATCTGATTGCCGTATCTGATTTTTGCAAACGATATGTGTTTTCTGACTGAAATCGGGCCAATGAACAAAACTGATAGTTTTACTATCATCGACGGGTCTGTAAGGCATTTGACGTCGTTAAGGGCCTCGAAACAGCGATTTATTGTATTCAGAAATTTGTTTTAAATTTTCTGAAATTTCAAAATTTGTTATATATGATTATATGATATGTTTATATAATCTGAGATATATTATATGTGTTATGTGATAGCATGATGGATGGTTATGGCCTAAAGATCCATAGTATAGTGGTTTTGATTTATGGTTTTGGTTTCTAAATACGACTTGCATGTCGTTTATTCATTGTAATTTAATCATCTCGAATGTAACTCGAGTTTAATTATCTCGAATGTAACTCGAGTTCTTCTTGTAATTTCATTAGAATAGTTTTATTTTTATGATTCAATGTAATTATCAATGAAGACTTGCAAGCAAGGAGGCGATCCAAAAGGGGATGATGGACCAATGAAGAAAGAAGACATGTAATAGATAGTATTTTTAAAACCACCATAAATTCACCTTGATATTTCCATTAGCTTGGAAAGATCACATAGGATGGGGCCATAACCAAACACGTTTAATTTACGCACATTACATATATGTATATGATTGCATGTATTGGTATGTATGCGTAGATATAATCGAGATGCATGCTTAATATTGATTAATCATGTATGTATTAGATACGACACTCATGCCATATTTGCTTAAGAAAGATAAAATCTGTAACGATTCAAGATTTTAAAATTGGACAAACGATCATGAGATTCTTGTGTTTATGAACACGGTATTAAATATGAATTTTCTTTTTATGATATGGGGAGATTTTGTCAAAAGCGGATTATTAGTTTAATTCGTAAGGAAGTTGGGTTTTAAGTGAGACCGATTGTGACTTCTCCGACGACCTGGAAATCAATCCATTGATGAATATTGAAATGAATTATTTGATCAAGGAAAAATTGAGAATCTCTTTATGATAGGATCATGATCGTTAAAATAAACAATAAAAATCCCTAAATATATATTAAGTTAATCGGATGCCTTCCAATATTTAATACTCGTCAAGATCTAAATTGAGATGGAGTGGGTTTGCCAAAGCAAAGTGCTTTTATCAATCATGGGAAGACGTGATAAGTAAGTGTACTTAGTTTGTTGAAACATTGGGTCTAACTTAACTAAATCATCACAATAGGATTGTGGGTTAAGAGGCATAGAGTTTGGTGAGATTTATTGGATAAATGTGTACAAAGGGTTGTTCCACCAAACTTTTCAAGAGTTATATTTGATATAATCGACAAATATTGTCTACCTAAATAGTCATGTTTTGAGTGTATTAGTCAACGCTATCTTAAAACATGGATGAAATATGGATCTTGGCTCACTAGAAAGATTTAAAGAAATATTTTCCGAATTAATAGTTAGGGCTATTAGTTTGATAAAAATAGTGGGAGGTATATGGTGATATACCATAATCACTTAAACATAATTAATATTAAATTTGCAATCTAGTTTATTTTATACACTTTAATATTGTAGATATCAAATGATAAACACAAACAACTTCTCTATGCGATCAGTTCTTGAGAAGGACAAGTTGACGAGAATATATTTCCTCGACTGACATAGGAGCTTGAGGATCGTCCTCGGACACTACGATGTTAGTCAAATCTCTTCCCCTGCTTTTAAAGTTGAGAATGTAACATGAGCAAATCATAGTACTTATTGGAAGCAAATTGATGTTGCGACTGATGTTTCATGTCTCATACTCGCAAATATGTGTGCTGAGCTTAAGAAGCAACACGAGCATATAGATGCTTATGAGACGATTGAGCACAAGATATATTTGAAAATAAAAGGGCACTATACACTTACAAGTAGGGAGAGTGAAACCCGGTTATACCACATGTTCTAAAGATTATAGGGTATAATGAGTACCTTTGATATTTTGGGTTTCCAGATTGGTCTGGAGACTTAGTTAGATTTGATCTTACAATCTTTGGACAAATATTATTCCTAGTTTGTTATGAACAATAAGATGAATAAGATTGGTAAAACACCCATTGAGTTGCTAAGCATGTTGAGAACTGCTAAAAGTAATATGATAAATGCATGAACTACTACTATATTGATGGTAAACATATGGAATGCAAAAGGGAAAGGAAAATGGAAAGGCAAGGAGAAGATTTGATCTAGTTCCGTTGTCAAACCAAAGTCCAATCCCTAAAGCAGACTCTAAAGTCTGAATGAGGTGTTGATAAAGAAGACGATTGTCGCTTCTGTGGAAAATTGGGAGACTGGAAATTAAATTGTCATGCTTATTTGGAAGATCTGAAAAAGATTATCAATAATGGTCAAGCTTCAGGTATCGGGTTGGAATTGGAGTAAAAGTAGTTGCTCTGGTTAGAGGAACTCGTTACTTAACTTTTAGCCTATAAGGAAAATTTAGAACTTGATAATTGTTATAACGTGCTTGCAATTGGCAGAGACATTATTTCAATTTCTTGTTTGGACAAGAAAGGCTTTTTCATTTTAATTAAATAACAATAGTTGTTTATTCTATTTTGATGATGAGGCTTATAATGTTACACAACTAATTAACAATTTATATGTTCTAAAGTGACTTAAATCAAATATTACCTTTGGCACTATTGTTGAGGCCATATTAATGAGAAACGTATTTCCAGAATACATAAGGATGCATTCATGGATAAGTTTGATTATGAATTATACAAAAGGATGCGAATCTTGGTTTATTTGGCAAAATGACTAAAGTTCCTTTTACCGGACATGGTGAAGGGGTCATTGAACGGGTATGACTTATACATAGTGATGTATCTGGTCATATGCGTACGATGACAAAAGGTAGATTTTATTAACTTCATAAAATTTACTAATTATTTTAGTAGATACGGATATATGTATCTTTTGAAGAACTAATCCGAATCATTTGAAAAGTTCAAAGACAATAAAGATGAAGCAGAAAATATTAAAGAAAAGTTTTTTTTATAGGAGGGATCACACCTTGTTGGACATGGTGCGATCAATGTTGAGTCAAAGAATCTTCCAATTAGTTTCTGGGGTTGCACCCTGGAAATGGCTCCACATACACTTAACCGTGTTCCTACTAAAATGGTTCAAAAGACTCCTTATGAGATATAGACTGAGAAACGTCACAGCATGTCATTTATGAAAATTTAGGGATGTGAAGCGTTTGTGAAACGTCTAATCTCTGACAAGCTAGGACCAAAATCAGACAAATATAATTTTGTGAGATACCTAACTGAAACAAGGGGTTATTCTTTCTATAATCCTTCCGAGAACAAAGTGCTTGTTACTTGAACTGCTATGTTCCTTGATAGAGTTGCTCTCTAAGAAAGATAGTGGGAGGATAATAGATCTCGATGAAGTTCGAGACCCACATGATAACATTGAACCAATGGAGGAACCTAAGCAGAATGTACAAGAAAATAATACTGCTCAAGAAACACAGGTTATTCGTAGGTCTAGTAGGATTTGCCATGAGCCCGAGAGATATTATGAATTACTCTTGACTCAAGATGGTGATGTGATGCTTGTGGAAAAAGATGAGCCTCTCACCTACCTAGACACTATAAACACTCCAGATTCTAAGAGATGGCTAGATGCCATTAAATCTGAGATGGAATCCATGTATACTAATCAAGTATGGACTTTGGTTGATCCACCTGAAGGGGTAAAACCTATAGGGTGCAAGTGGGTTTTCAAGATGAAGACCGACATGGATGGTAATGTACAGACCTATAAGGCATGATTGGAGGCAAAAGGTTTCAAGAAAATTCATGGTATTGACTATGATGAGACCTTTTCACTAGTGGTTATGGTCAAGTCCATCAGGATTTTGCTTGCTATAGCTGTTTACTATGATGATAAAATCTGGCAAATGGATGTCAAAACCGCTTTCTTAAATGAGAGCCTTGAAGAAGATGTGGATGTGTACATGACATAACCTGAGGGTTTTGTTGATCCAAAGGATGCTGGAAAGATATGTAAGTTGCGTCGATCCATTTATGGATTAAAGCAGGCCTCGAGGAGATGGAAGATTCATTTTGATGAAATAGTCAAAAAGAGTTTGACTTTATTCAGAATGAAGATGAAACTTGTGTTTACAAGAAGTTTAGTGGGAGCCATGTGGCATTCCTAGTATTATATGTTGATGATATATTACTAATAGGGAATGACATTCCTTCTCTATAGACTATGAAGACTTGGTTAAGAAATAATTTCTCAATGAAAGACTTAGGCGATGCGACCTATATATTAGGGATCAGGATCTATAGAGATAGATCAAGGAGATTGATCGACCTAAGTTAGAGTACATACATTGACAAAATTTTACATCGATTTCGAATGCAAAGAGGCTAAAATGGATATGTCCCAATGTCTCATGGGATAGTGATCTCAAAATAAAATTTGTCCTAAATCATTGGATGATAAGGACTGCATGAGTAAAGTTCCATATGCATCAGCAATTGGTTTTATAATGTATGCAATGATATGTACTCGTCCTAATGTCTCGTATGCTTTAAGCATGACGAGTAGATACCGGTCTAATCCAGGTGAAGGTCACTAGAAGGCAGTCAAGAATATTCTTAAGTACTTGAAGAGGACTAAAGATTCATTCTTGTTATATGGAGGAGATGTGAAGCTAGTTGTAAGAGGTTTCAGTGATGCTGGTTTCTAGACAGACAACGATGATTTAATGTTTCTGTCTGGCTTTGTGTTTTATCTATTTTTATTGAGATGTTGTATGCTGTAATGGTTCGCAGCAGAGACAGTTGTTGATTCTACAATAGAGCCTGAGTATATTGATGCTTGCGAAGCAGCCAAGGAGGCTGTTTGGGCATGTACTTAGGAGATATCACCTAATTAATGAGATTAATGATCAAGGAGATATACATATATGTAAAGTGCATACTAATAATAATATTGCAGACCCACTGACTAAGGCTTTGTCGCAGCAGAAGCACGAAAGTCATACTAGTTCCATGAGTATTGGATACTTGGGTAATTGGCTCTAGTGCAAGTGGGAGATTGTTAGTAATTGTGCTCTAGAGACAATAATTTTATATTTTAAGGAAAATATTTATTATTAAGGATTATGTTTTATTGATTATTATTTATTTATTATGTTTTATTTACTGCGTAATAAATTGAAAGCATAATAAATGTCCTTGGAATTTTGATACGTATTATATATCTTTAACTATGTGACTTAAAAATGAGATTATATTAATAGTATCTTATTCCTAAAATTCCCTAGTCGAGTATTATTATTTAAGGACAATAATAATGCACAAAAACTAGTATGTTTCTTGACAGATGACCACATCTCATTGATCATAGGATGGTGATACTAAAGTCAAGAACATAAGTGCATGTCTCAATGCATGACACTGAAATGACCCGCCGTGAGATTTTACATGTTAAATAAGTGTCATAAGTAATTCTCACTGTGATAATGGTGTAATGATCCTTAGACCTGAAATCATTATATTTATATACGAGAATTAATATACTTTGATTACATTCAAAGTTACCTTTGACTGGGTGATGATAAAAGTGGACATTGGGTATATTATGAATCGTATGAGAAATATGAATGATCTAGATGTGATTTAATCCTCCTAATTTTAGGAGTGGTATTATTGGCCTCTTGTTTGAGTGAGACTATGAAATGCACGGCCGTGCTCAAATGTTGATTTGATTTTAATAGTCTACTCATCGATCAAGAAAATAAAGATTAAATTATGAAGAGGATGACACGAGACATGCCTTGAGTTTAATCTATAATATCAAGATTAAAGGGATTATATTACATGGAACATTATTCACGAAAGGCTTAATCGAATCACCGATTTATTATTATTACTTGGGTAGCAATGATGTATTACTAGATGCCGCTCATTGTTTACAATTTTAATTAGATATTAAAATTGTTGCCAACGTAATAATAACCTACAGGGTCACACACAAAGAACGCTTGAAGGAGAAATAATTTAAATTGTGAATTTAAATTAAATAAGTAATTTATTTTATTTATGATATTAATTAAGTATGACTTAATTAATTATATAAATAGAATAAATGAATTATTTAAACTAATTCCAAAATTAATAATTAATTAATTAAGTGAGACTTAATTAAATAATTTAGAATTTTGGATTAGTATTAATTATAATTGGATTATAATTAGAAAACTTATTCATCTCTCTATATAATCTCTTTATGGGCTGATTTAATGAAGTGACATATTTTTACTAAAACCCTAGCCGTTTTGAGAAAAGAGGAAGATAGAGAGAGAGAAGAAGTTTTCGGGTGCCAATACACATCAATCCTTCATGAAAAGTGTTCGTGTGGATACCGTAGAGCGTAGATCGCGAGAGCGGGATACGTGGTGATTAAACAAGGTTTGGACCTCCATTAATCTTCCATTAATGAACTGTTAAAGTTTTTAAAGGTATTTATTCTTTATATCTGAATTAAATCTTTTGTTTTCGCATGGATCCTGCGGGGGGTTTCGCTATTTTGATTTATTTTTCGCATTTATTCCGCTGCGTTTGTACCTCAAAACCCTTCAAAAGTTGCTTCACACAGAGGCTTGGTGAATATGTATGCTAACTACTGATCTGTGGGAACAAAATGTATTTCAATTGTTCCTTCCATAACATGTTTCCTTATGAACTGATATCTGATACTGATGTACTTTGTCAGAGAATATTAACTAGATTTCCTCTCATTGCAATAGAACTTTGATTATCACAATAAATAGGAATTTTTGAAAAGTTTAAACCATAGTCAAATAGTTGATTTCTCATCCATAAGATTTGTGCACAACAGCTTCCTGCAGCTATATATTCAACCTCTGTTGTTGATGTTGAGATAAATTTCTATTTCTTTCTGAACCATGAGACAATTCTTCCACCTAGAAATTGACAACTACAACTTGTGCTTTTCCTATCAATTTTACATCCTGTAAAGTCAACATCTGAATAGCTAATTAATTTAAAGTCAGACTCTCTAGGATACTATAAGCCAAGATTGATAGTGCACTTGAGATATCTAAAAATTCTTTTGACATCAATCAGATGAGGTTCCCTTGGATTTTCCTGAAATCTTGCACAAAGACAGGTGGCAAATATGATATTTGGTCTACTAGAAGTTAAATAAAGAAGAGATCCAATAATTCCTCTGTATGTTGTAATATCTACTGGTTTACTAGTGTCTTGATCAAGCTTGGTTGAAGTAGCCATTGGAGTTATAGCAGATGCAGAGTCTTGCATTTGAAACTTGGTGGGTAGATTTTTTTGTGTATTTGGACTGATTTATGAAAATACCTTCATCAGTTTGTTTCACTTGCAACCCTAGAAAATAACTCATTTCTCCCATCATGCTCATTTGATACCTGGACTGCATTAGTTTTGAAAATCTTTTACAGAGTTTCTCATTAGTGGAACCAAATATAATATCATCAACATATATTTGAACCAATAATAAATCTTTACCTTGAGTTCTATCAAACAAGGTTTTATCAATTATACCTCTTGTAAAACCACATTTAAGTAGAAAATTGAGTCAAAGTTTCATACTAGACTCTAGGTGCTTGTTTGAGTCCATATAAAGCTTTATCCAATCTGTAAACATGATTGGGTACTTTGGATTGACAAAGCCAGGTGGTTGTTCAACATATACCTCTTCTTCAAGTTTTCAATTTAAAAATGCACTTTTAACATCCATTTAGTAGACCTTGAATTTCTTGTGTGCAGCATAAGCAAGAAAGATTCTGATTACTTCAAGTCTAGCTACAGGTGTAAAGGTTTCATCATAATCAATACCTTCTTGTTGAGAGTAGCCTTTGGTAACTAGTCATGCTTTATTCCTTGTAATGATTCCATCAGAGTCTGTCTTGTTTCTAAACACCCACTTTGTGCCAATAATTGGTCTGTTATTTGGCCTTGGAACTAGGGTCCATACTTCATTTCTTTCAAACTCATTTAATTCGCCCGCATTGCAGTAACCCAATATACATCCTTCAAATCATCTTCAACCTTCTTTAGTTCTGTTTGAAAAAGAAAACTATGAAATAGACATTCATTCTGAGTAGCTTTCCTTGTCTGTACTCCACTATCTAGATCCCCAATAATCAAGTCAGGTGTGTGATCTTTGGTCCATTTTCTTGGATGTGGAAAATTTCTTGAACTAGATGCTCCTCCATGATTTGTAGCTTCATAGAAAGATTCATCTGTAAATGCTGATCATCCCCTTGAAGTTGTGCTTCCATCAGTGTTTGATGACTCAGAGTTTGAGTGATCAGTGTTTATGGTTTCAGAGTTTGATTGATCAGAGTTTAGGGTTTCAGAGTTTGTATTTGTCAGAGTTTGGTCAGTCTTTGATATTTCAATAATTGAAGTTGGTTCTCTAATTTCAGTAATTGATTGATGTTTCTCCCCCTCAATAGAATATTCAATTTCTATTTCAATTATGTCTGAATCAGAGTTTAAGGAATCAGTGTTAATCTCTTCAGAGTTTACCTCATCAGTGTTTGTTTCATCAAAGTTTAGTTCATCAGAGTTTTTTTCTGCAATTCATTTTCAAAACTTAGAGATTCCTGAG
Source organism: Oenanthe sinensis (assembly GCA_028671895.1). Taxonomy (NCBI): domain Eukaryota; kingdom Viridiplantae; phylum Streptophyta; class Magnoliopsida; order Apiales; family Apiaceae; genus Oenanthe; species Oenanthe sinensis. Next base: position 3,346,472 of record CM053812.1, read on the forward strand.
CATCTTCATCATGTAACCCTGCTATTTTTCCTTCATCAAAAGAAACATTAATAGATTCCATGACTGCCCTGGTCAGATTAAACACTTTGAATTCCCTTGAAGAAGTTTTAGAGGTTGTTGCATATCCAACAAAAATTCCTTCATCTGCTTTGAGTTCAAACTTCTTCAATTGTTCAGGATGTGTTTTGAGAATAAAACACTTGCTTCTAAATACGTGAAAGTATTTCACATTTGGTTTTCTTCCCTTCATTGTTTCATATGGATTCATTCCATGTTTATTTATCAAAGTGCAATTCTGAGTAATGCATACAGTATTCACAGCCTCTGTCCAAAATTAATTAGGTAGATTTGCTCCTTCTAACATTGTTCTAGCAGCTTCAATGAGAGTTTTATTCTTTCTTTCAGCTACACTATTTTGTTGAGGTGTACTAGGTGCTGAGAATCGTTGAATGATTTCTTTTGTTGAATAGAATTCCTCCATTACAGAATTCTTAAACTATGTTCCATTGTCACTCCTTAAATTCTTTACCTTGTGTGGTGATCCATTTTCAATTATTGCAATATGATCAAAAATTATCTCAGCTATTTCATCATTTTTATGCAAAAAGTACACCCGGGTAAATCTTGTGTAATCATCCAATATCACCAGAGTATATTGAAAAGGTTGGTCAATAGAATTTTCTGTTTTACTCTTGAAACTTTTCTTTTGTTTGGCCTTTTGACATGAATCACAGAGTCCATCAGGATAAAATTGAACTTCTGGAAGACCTCTTACTAGATCCTTTTTTACCAATTCATTTATGTTTCCAAAGCTCAAGTGACACAGATTTTTGTGCCAATTCCAGCTTTCCAAAGATGATGCCTTTCCAAGTAAGCAAGTTAAGGGACCATCAGAGTTTACCTCCAAGCTAGCTTCAAATAAGTTGTTATGTCTGTGACCAATAAGAACCACTTTGCCATTCTTTTTTATTTCTACTTCACAATGAATTCCATGAAATTTCACAGAATAATCTGTCTGTCATTTGACTCACACTTACAGATTATGCTTGAGTCCTTCAACTAAATCTACATTTTCAACGATGACATTTCCAATAACAATATTGTCATATCCCAGTGTTCTTCATATGTTGTCATCTCCATAAGATACTGTGAGCCAGCTTTCTCCTCAAACTCTGAAAGCAGGGATTTGTTTCTAGTCATATGTGCAGAACATCCACTATTAATCACTAGGATGTTTTTCTATTTCCCTGCAATCAATTAACGCAAATTAATTAGTAGTTTTGGGGACCCAAATAAGTTTGAGTCTTTTCTTTTGAAACTTGTTAACTCTTGCAGCAGAAGTATTTTTATCAGAGTTTATGTTAGCAGAGTTTGCATTATCAGAGTTTGCATTTTTAGAGTTTATACTGTCAAAGTTTACTCTTTTTTATCAGCTTTTATCACATATGTTTGTTTGATAGCATGATTAGAAAAGACAGGAGTTTTATTCAATTGAGGCAATAGTTCATAATAATTTAAATACAAACTATGATATTCTTTGCATGTGTAAATTGAATGTCGTAAACTACCACGGTGAAAATAGGGATTTTGTGGTCTATATCTAGTTTATTTTCTAGCCTCTGAACTAGGTCTCTCAGGTTCCTTCTTTTAATTTTGTTTGCAGTCTATAGCAAGGTGATTTGAATTACCACATGTGAAATAGGTTTTTCTAGGAGCATCAGGGATATACTTATAGTTATTCTCCTTGGAAATTCCTACTTCACCATTTCTATTTCTCTTCACCTTTTTAGGTTTGTTTTTATTTGTGACTGCCTTCGATTTTTCCTTAAGTTACTTCTGAGAGAGTAACCCTATGTTTACTTTTTTATTCTCTGACATACTATTTTCTTTACCTTTTTTATTATTAGAGCATTCACCATAGATATTCTTTTTGTCATTACTAGCTCTAACAAATTTCACAGGTTCACTAAATATTCATTTTGTGTGTGTTTTCTTGTCAGATTCATAACCTAAGGCAGAAGTCCAATTCTTGTTAAAAAGCATTTGTTGGACTCTCTTGCCAGAGTTTGTCCAAACTCTAAAAGTCTCCTTTTCTTTAGTTATCTCAGATTTTAAATATTTCACTTGTATTTCTAACTGAGTTTGCATGTGTATAGCATTCTCACAGTCTTTCTTTGTGCTAAGCATGTGTGAATTTTCAGATTCAAGAAAGTCATTCCTAGCAGTCAGAGTTTGTATCTCAGATTTAATCTTTCATTCTTAAGAGACTACGATTTAAAACTAGCATGCAAGGATCTAAGGAAAGACTTTAATTTTTGATTGGTTTCCTCTTCAGAGTCTGAGGAATCCATCCAATCTTTCTTTGATGTGATTAGTGCTTTTCCAGATTCCTTGCTTCTGCATTCAGTAGCAAAGTGCCCCATCTTGTTATACTTGTAACACTTGACCTTTGATTTGTCAAGGGTTTTTGATTTTCCATCTATATCTTCTCTTTTTATGAATTTGTCTTTCTTGTCTAATTCTTCATGCTTCTTCTAGAAGTTCTCTTGCTTTCTGTTCTTCCTATACTTCATCTTCTTGAAGCCTTTGATAAACATGGCAACCATCTCCATCATGTCAGAGTCTGTGGAGTCATTAGAGTTTGTCTCGGACTCTGATTCACTACTTTCCTTGACTATTATAGCTTTTCCTTTTCTTGTTGAGACTTTAAGGACTTTTTCTTTTGGTTCTTCAATCTTGGCCTCAATATTCAAAGTAATAGATTTTTCCTTGCTACTATTCCTATTCTTCCTTTGTTGTAATTCCAGATCATGAGTTTTCAATCTTCCATAAACTTCATCTAGAGACATCTCATCTAAATCAGCTCTATCTCTTATTAAAGATGTTTGTAGATCTCATTATTCAGGAAGAGCCCTTAGAAATTTGGTGTTTGAATCCTCATTGTCATACATCTTATCCACCAAAGCCAAATTATTCAATAGAGTAAGAAATCTGTCATATATATCAGTAAGAGACTCATTCTGTTTTGCCTCAAAATATTCATATTCTTGAATTAGCACAGATCTTCTATTTTTCTTTATCTCCTTGGTTCCTTGGCATTGAACCTCTAGTGCATCCCAGATCTCTTTTGCAGTTTTGCAGGCAATTACTCTATTTGACATCACAGAGTCTATACTATTATGTAGTATGTTCCTTACCTTTGCATCTTTTAAGACCTCTTGCTTTTCTTCATTAGTCCACTCCTTCTTGTCCTTCAAAGTATAATATTCAGGAATTTGTCTTCTTTCCATAATTATAAATGGGACTAATTTGGTTGGGAGGTACTGACCTTCAATGATTATGTTTATATAATCAGGATCAGTTGCTTCTAAGAACATCATTATCTTTACCCTCCATGTAGGGTATTCAGACTTCTTCAAGATTGGGATTCTTATACTTTCATACCTGTTTCCGGACATGTTTATGTGATCTTTTAGTTGAAAATAACTGTCTACTCTGATATCAATTGTTTTCCTAGATAAATAGTCTATTATAGAAGGGGGGTTGAATATAATAGAACCTAATAATCGACACAAGTATAAAAGATGAACATCTTTGTATTAATAATAAACTGTGTACAAAACTCTTTCAAGAAATTCACTGTTCTTAAGAGCTGCTAGGTTATGAGAAAGATAAGACTTGAATGTTACTACAACGTTAACCTACTTCTGTGTTTATATAGACACAATTAAAAATCCAATTACAAAACAGATAATGATAATAATAGCTTTCATAAGGTAATAGAATTGAATTTGAGTTCCTTCTTCACTATCCAAATCTTATTATGATTTGTATGTTTCCTTCTTTAATAAACTCTGATGATAAACTCTGTCGATTTGATAATTTTTGATAGAGTAAACTCTGACCGACAGCTTCCTAAACTCTAATGACGTCAGCAACATAAACTCTGTTCTTAATATTCTCTTACAGCATTAGTTTTTATTTTTCTTACATTATGTCTTTAGGACTTATTTTTAGCCTATATCATTTCCCCCAACTTCTGTAAAAGTTTGCCACACTTTGTAGAAGTTAAGGTTCATGAATTCATCACTGAAGTTCACTTTTATGACTTCTAAGATTTATTGGCAGAACCAAAATCTTGTCGAAATCCATCTTGTCATTTATGGATTTGCATGTACCTTCAAGTACTTTTTTTCAATGTTTAGGATTTGTTCTCTACTTCTAGAGAATTTTCCATAATTCATTTATACCTACAGGTATTTTTTTTCAATTTCTAAGAATTTTTCTCTATTTTTTGAGCATTTTCCATAATTTATTTGTACCCACAGGTATTTTTTCTCAATTTCTAAGAATTTTTCTCTATTTTTAAAGAATTTTTCATAATTTATTTGCCTTTTAAATCATTTTTAATGATTTTTCGGTATTCTTCAGTATAATTTTTGACCAGAAATCCTAGTTGAATTCGACCAGGATCCTGGTCATTTCTTGCTCCATTTTGGAACCCTAGTCGACAGGGATTCCTAGTCGGTCAAGATTCCTTCCTTGTTTCCTAGTCGACCAGGACTCCTAGTCGTATACGACTAGGATCCCTATTCGGTTGTGGTGCCAATCATGGTACCTGGGTTGTTAGGGTTTCCAGGTCGTTACTTCGACCAGCATCCTAGTCGTTAGTAGTGTCGATTGTGGCACCTAATCATTGAGGATTCATGGTTGTATTTTTGACCAGGATCCTAGTCGTCGTCTGTAGGGCCATTCTTGGAATCTGATCGTTGAGGATTCCGGTCATATGTTCAACCAGGATCCTAGTCGACTAAAGTTTCTAGTCATTTTTAGGCCATTATTTGGCTTTTAGTCGATGGGGAATTCTAGTCGTTTAATCCTTCAAAGAATTTAGTAGTGATACCCACTGGGTCTTGGCCCATAGGTCTTTGGGCTTTGACGTAGCCTAAACTTGTATATTTGTTTGTCCTATTTGAAGGAAAGTTCCAGTCCTCGTCAATTTTTGGGTCATTTTTTGTCAAGTCCCAACTTGGTTTTGGGTTTTGTTTTTGCCAGCTATGAGAAGTTTAAACAATTGAGTTACCATTTTCTTCGGCTATAAATTAGTGAAGTGAAAGTTCATTTCTCACTTCTCACTTTCTAAGTAAAACTCTCTCAAAATTTTACTCTAGAGCTTTTTGGTCAAGGCGATTTCCGGTGATTTTCTCCGATCAATCTTCATCTTCTTCATTCTTCCAAGCCTTCATTCGTTGAATATCAATGACCTATTCTCAGGATTTTTCTCAATAGAGGCTCCTTGCCAGGACGGAAAAAGAGGTAATATCGTCGTTGTAAATCTAGTTTTTTCTTCGCTCTCTGATTTGTTGCAAACTATGGGTGATGAATTCCCTATTTTAGTAGAGTTAGACACTTTTAAATACTCGAGTATTTTTACAAACCAAGTCCATTGTGAGAAATTTACCAAGTTGTATAAGTTGCCCATTGGTTACAGATTTGTTTTAGCCGCGCCTGGTGATAGGGCTTGTCATTGGCGATCCAATAAGTTGTGTATTTTTAGGGATGCCCTCATGGGTGGGCTTAGGTTTCCCTTCCAAGTCCATTGTGAGGTTGGTCGCTGAAGTTAGGATTATCCCATGTCAGTTAGGCCCCAACTCGCCTTCTTTGCTTTTTGGTTTTATGCCTCAAGAAAAATTACCCTCTTTTCATAGCTATTTTTAGGACTATTTTTCAATTCAAGAATAGCCCAAGTTCAATGCTGGGCTGGGTTTATGTCAACCACAGGCAGGGTGTAAGTCTCGTTTTCTGTAACAAATCTTTTCCCGATACCAATCCTAATTAGAGGAGGGATTTTCTCTTTTTGGAATGAAAGGAGGCAATTGGGGAACCCTATTTAGGACATCCTTTTGTAAGGTTAAAGACGGTAACCCGGGCTCAATCCATTTGACCCCCAAAGAGAAGTTAATTGTTACGGATTTGGGCCAAGAAAAGGACCAGACCCATTACATGGAACTTCTTGAAGAGTTTTCTTTGAAGGTCGTGGGCCTTTCTCGTGTTTCAGATAGTGATACTTTTCTTTTCTTGACTTGTTATTTCTTTTCGATTTTTCAGAGTCCAATTTTTTATTTTCTTATTTGTTTTACAGTTGCTGAAAATATAAATTTTCACCTAGGCGTGGGTGATCAAGACACCCATAAAATGAGGAAAGCTCGGGAAGCCCTAGAGGGCCCAATCAAGGAGCCTAATCTTTCGGGCTTTTTGCAGCCTTGTGAAGGGGCACAAAAAAAGGGGAAGCGTCCCCTTGAGGACGAGGGGGATCCAGCCACGGTAGCCTGGAGGCCTAGTTGGGGCATTCGAAAACAAGACACTGTGGTTGGGAGTACCTTAAACTCCGTCGACTGGTCCCAAAACTCGATTCCCCCAGCTGACAAGACTATGATTGTTTTGAAGACGGATATCGAGGAGGCCAAAATTTAGCTTCTCAGGTCATAGCCATGCTAAGGCCTATTTCCTACTTCCTGTTTCTTTACTTGGTCGATTTTCGGCCTTTTTCTTATTTTGATATGTTGTGTTTTGGGCAGGTCAATATTTATTTTTAAGCCATGGCCCACCAAGCCAAAACTTGGCGATTTTCTGAGAAGACCCAATGGAAGGGTAAGGCCAAGGCCGATGCCAAAGTAGCTACCCTTGAGAAAAAACTGCTCGAGAAATGTGATGCCATGGTCTTCCCAACTACATGTGTCCAAGCTTGAGGCAAGTGCCTTAACGTCGTCCTGGCTAAGCACCCTGGGTTATTTGACCTGGCCAATTTCCCTTGCCCTATGGGACAACCATAGGCCTTGACCTCCACCACTCGTGAGGCAAACTCTGGTGATATTTCGGGTGGTAAGGCTTTGGATGAGTATGACCGGGTTTTTGACTCCTCAGAGGCCGATGAGATTGCCCACAAGAAAGTCGAGGAGGAAGAGAAGATCAAGGAGGAGAAGAATGATGAGGACGAGCCAGTCGAGGATCTTCCTTAGCTTTTTCATTTTCTTTGTATTGTGTTCCTCATATTCCTTGTACTTTCTTTTCTGTTTTTAACTTATGTAATCTCAAAACTTTTTATTTATAAAAAATCTTTGTTGTTGTCCTTTTATTTTTCGTGCCTTAGCATATTTGATAAAATATACTTTTCGAGCATAAAAGTACAAATAAGACTAGTAATTAATTGAGGTGCCATCCGGGCTAAGTTTTGTTCCTTTTCTAGCCTTAATATATTTTGAGCAAATATACTTTTTAAGAACATAAGAATGATAAAATTAATCGCCAACTCAGGCTAAACTTGACATGTTTAAGAAATGCCATAAGGAGAAAAACTTCATTATAATATTAAGGCCTTCAAGGTTAAAGGTGGGAACAACCCTTACAAAATGAAAATCCTACTCAGAGCGAAAGGCTCTTACATCCTAGTAGTTTCATCGAACCTTATTTGAACTTAGTTCCTAATATATATAAGAATTTATAATTGAATTCCTTTCAAATATTATAAACCTTCAGGTTTGAGGCATGCCAAGTCCTTGGCACTTCGACAGCCTCTAGGGTTTCAAGGATATATGAATTTCCTTCCTTAACTTGCTTTACCCTATAAGGTCCTTCCCAGTTTAGGGCTAACTTGGTTTTGGATCCTACTCTAGAAGCTTCAGCTCTTCTGAGGACCAAGTCCACTTGTTTAAACAATCTTTCTTTAACCCCCTTAGGCCTACCCATTTTCTTGGGGATGTGCCACAGAAGTAAAGCGTAGATCGATGTCATTATCACTGCAATACTCCTTGAATTCTTCATTATTGAATTGTGTTCCATTGTCCGTGACTGGGATTGGCGGTAGTCCGTACCTGCATATGATGTTTTCCCAGAAGAATTGAGTTACTTTCATGGTGGTTATCTTGGCTAGCAATTTAACCTCAATCCACTTAGTGAAATAATCAATCGCAATGATCAGAAACTTTCTTTTTCAACTAGCCATTGGAAAGGGGCCAAGGATATCCATTCCCCACATCGGAAAGGGGATAGATAAATTGATAGATGACAACATCTCAAGAGGTTGCCTCGCAACTGGTGCATGCCTTTGGAACCTAACACACCTTCTCATATACTCTTTCGAATCTTTCAATAAATCAGGCCAGTAAAAGCCAAGGCGGGAGATTTTGTGAGCCAAAGCTCTGCCCCAAGTGTTGGCCATAAATCCCTTCATGCACTTCTTTGAAAGCCTCATGGGCCTCATCTAGCCTTAAACATTTCAAGTATGGAATAACAAAAGATTTCTTATAGAGAATTCCATCAATAAGAGCGTACTTTATTGCCCTTACAATAAGCTTTCTTGCTTCTAAAATATTGCTAGGACTCCATCCAAAAAGAAGGTAAGCTTTAATCGAATCCATCCAGCAATTGCATATACTTATCAGGGCTACGAGTTTCGCATCAATGCTAGGTGTCTTCAAGACTGGGAAGTAAACACTTCCTAGATGTTCGTCTACTTCAAACGATGCAAACTTTGTTAAGGCATCGGCCTTTACATTCTCTTCTCTAGGAACATATTCCATATGGCACTCCTCGAAATGGGTGATTATAGCTTTCTGTAGGCGAAGATATTTAATCATGACTTCTTCTGCTGACTCAAACTCCCCATTTACTTGGGATATAACTAGCTTTGAGTCTCTACAAACTTTAAGGTATTTGGCATTCAGTGCCTTGGTTAAGCCTAGGCCAACAATCAGAGCTTCATATTCGGCTTCATTATTAGTCATAGGGAAGTCTAGCTTGATAGCATACTCAATGATGAACCCTTTCGGGATTTGTAGCACCAAGTATGCTCCACTAGATTTTGTTTTTGATGTCCCATCAAAATTGAGCACCCAATATTCCTTAAGAGCCTGATCTTTTTCTTCCTTTGGTGGTTTTTGCACCTTACCCTGCCCCCGACTTCTTGGTCATTGATGGTGCATTCGTCCACGAAGTTAGCAAGAGCTTGATCTTTAATGGCCATTCGAGGCTTATACTTGATGTCGAATTCTCCAAGCTCTATGGCCCATTTAATCAGTCTTCCACTTGCCTTGAGGTTATGTATGATGTTTCTTAGAGGCTGATTTGTAAGCACCTTAATTTTGTGCGCTTGAAAGTAAGGCCTTAGTTTCCTTGATGCCATCACTAAGGCCAGGGCGAACTTCTCAATCTTGGAGTAGTTAAGTTTTGCTCTATGCAAGATCTTGCTCACATAATAAACCGGCTTTTGAATCTTTTCTTCTTCGTTTATAAGGACAACACCCAAGGCCTTTTCTAATACGGCCAAATACAAGTATAAAATGTCCTCGGGACTAGACTTGGCCAACAACGGAGCTTCAGCCATATACTTCTTCAATCCATTGAAAGTCGCATGACTTTCTTTTATCCACACAAAGTCCTCTACTTTCTTCAATTTCTTGAAGAAGGGTAGACATTTATCCCCAGACTTTGAGATGAACCTCCCCAGGGCGGCAACTCTTCCTATCAATTTATGGACGTCATTTACTGTCTTTGGGGGTTTCATGTTGAGTATAGCCTTAATTTGATCATGATTGGCCTCAATCCCTCTCTTAGAGACCATCATTCCTAGGAATTTTCCAAACCTTATGCCAAAGGAACATTTTGCGGGGTTTAACATCATCTTATGGTGCCTCAGCACTTCGAAAGCCTCTCCAATGTGTTCAATGTGGTCGGCCTTATCAAGGCTTTTGACTAGCATATAATCAATGTAGACTTCCATGGTCTTTCCAATGAGATGCTTAAATATTTTATTTACCAACCTTTGGTAGGAGGCTCCTACATTTTTTAACCCGAAGGACATAACAAGATAGAAAAAATATACCAAAGTCAGTGATGAAAGATACCTTAGCAATGTCATCCTTGTGCATTTTGATTTGATTGTACCCACTGAAGCCATCCATGAAGCTTAACATCTCATGTCCTACCGTGGCGTCTATAAGTGCATCGATTTTTGGAAGAGGAAAACAATCCTTTGGATAGCCTTATTCAAATCAGTAAAGTCTACGCACATTCTCTAATTTCCATTAGATTTCCTGACCATCATAGGGTTAGTGAGCCATTCGGAAAATTGAATCTCCTCGATGAAACTAGCTTCTAAGAGCTTTTCCACTTCTTGTTTTATGGCCTTTTTCCTTTCTGGAGCAAAGTTTCTTTTCTTTTGCTTCACCATTTTTGGCTTGGATCCACGTTAAGTTTATGAGTGATCAGTTCAGGGTCAATTCTTTTCATATTAGCGGTTGTCCAAGCAAACAAGTTCCCGTTTTCTTGTAGGAACTTTGTTAACTTTCCTTTCATAGTCTCTTTTAATGAGGCCCCGATGTAGGTGACTTTGTCAGTTTCTCTCGGAACTAAGGTAATTGGAACCAAATCTTCAGCTGGTTTCCCCCTTTTTTCTTCATCCTCTCTTGTACCCATATCTTCTATGGGCAAGACCTGCCCCTCGACTCCATCAGGTCTTAAGGCGGCCACATAACAACTTCTTTCCATTTTCTGATCTCTTTTCTCTTCTCCAACACCATTTCTAGTGGGGAATTTGATTTTCAAATGATAACTCAAGGCGACAACCTTAAAAGCATGTAAGCCTGTCCTCCCAATGATTATGTTTTATGTAGAAGTTGTTTTGATTACCAAGAAAGTTAACATCTGGGTGACCTCTCGAGGCTCTCTTCCCATTGTCATGGGTATTTGAATGGTTCCTTCTACTTTCGACTCCACTCCATTAAATCCATAGATTGGAACATCCGAAGGGGTTACTTGAGAACTATTGTACCCCATCTTTACCAAGACATCGTAGAACAAGATATCAACGGATGCTCCATTGTCCACCAGGACTCTTTTTACTTTCGAATTTCATGTCACAGGTGTTATAACAAGGGGATCGTCGTGGGGGAACTTCACCCCTTCTAAGTCTGAATCATCAAAGGATACGACCACTTCTATTCTAGCACGTTTAGGTGCCTCTCCCACAACTTGCATAACTTCCCTAGCATATGTTTTCCTTGAGTTTCTTGAACTCCCTATAGCGGTAGGTCCTCCAAAAATCATGTTAATGATAGGCCCTCTAGGCTGAAGATTCTTGTCTCGATTATCATTGTCTCTCCCATTATCGTTGTGCCTATCATGGCTTCCGTCTTTGATGAACTTAGAAAGTTTTCCCCTTCTGATGAAGAATTCAATTTCATCCTTCAGTTGTTTGCAGTTATCCGTGTCATACCCAATATCCTTATGAAACTGACAGAATGTATTTTTGTTTCTTTTCTTAAAATCAGACTTTAGGGGCTTAGGCCATCATAGTCTCGATCTTTCTCGATATCCATCTAGATTTGGCTTCGAGATAGATTCAAAATACTTGTCCATCTTAGAATACTTCCCATTTGTGGCCACTGAGACGGTGGTTCTTTTCATGCTTTCATCTGCCTTGATATATTTTCCAGCCCTATCTTGGAGGAGGAGCATGTTCTCAGGCGGATGCTTGGCCAGAGATTTCTTGAAGTAAGGATCATTCGTCCCTTGTTGCAAGGCTACCATAGCTACCTTTTCATCTAAGTCCGGGACTTTGAGGGTTTTCTTAGTAAAACTGTTCAGGTAGTCCATCAGGGATTCGTTTTTTCCTTGCTCTAGATTCATGAGCGAAGCTGAGCTTTTTTCATGCACTCTTCCACTTATGAACCAGCTTATGAAGGCCTTGATGAGTTCTTTAAAGGACCCAATGGAGTTGGGAGGGAACCGACTATACCAACATTGAGTCATGGCCACCAAGGTTTGAGGAAAATCCCTACACTTAACAGCATCATTTGATAGGTTGCAATAACAAAGCATTTGAAAAAGTTCTTACATGATTCGTAGGGTCTCCTGCTCCATCATAAGCTTTGATGGTGGGCATATTAAACTTCTTTGAGATATGAGCATTCATGATTGTGTCAGTGAAAGGTGGTGTTGGATCGTCAGGATCTCCAAGTGGTAGCAACTCAGTGGGATCAGCCCTAGGTGCTTCCTTCCTCCTCTCTCGAGGGGTTCCATCCAGTTCTATGACATCAGGGGCTTCATGCATTGAGCTCGGCCTTGTCTGCCGTCGACCCGAGCTTTTATTTAACTCCTTGAGTTCAGCCTCATAGGAAGCGATTTTATCTTCTAATGTCCTATGGGACTATGAGCGTCGAATTCCCATGGGTTACTTGTCAGGCCTCCTTCTTCTATGATTGACATCAGTCCCTTCAGAGATTTAATCGTCAGTGGAGTATGGTCTTGAAAAATCGCGAACTCCTTCTCTATGTCCATAGTTTTGTGGGGGTTCAAACCCTCTGATATAAGGAAGGGGATAAGCTTGGGAGAGTCCAAGCCTAGGTTGGGCTACAGTTCTACGGGGAATAACAACAGTAGAGATTTATGCATGAGGAGGAGCAGTAGCAATAAAAGGAGTTTGTGTTACCTGAGATAGGGTGGTCAGATCCATGGATGACTTCCTCGAGATTGGTAGAGTGGACGATTTCACTGAACGGTTCAAGCCTTTGAGTGCTAGGGCCTTGAGTTCCAGCAGGGATAGTGGCGGTAGCGGGGACCTCAGGGTTTGATTTCCATCAGTAGGAATCACAATAGTTGGGTCTCATGTGGTAGTGACGATGTCTACATCAGCTCTTCGTGTTCTTACCATGGTTGATGTTGTCTTTCCATAGATGGCACCAAATGTTATGGATTAAAAACTAGGGTGTATTAATTGTGATGTATGTTGGAGCTTATCGAGCTTTAATGGTTGCGCATGTGTTTCGTTACTTAATCATGTCCTCACAAGATTCCTACGTATCTCAGTGCATATGAGAATCATGTCAGACGTAGTTCTAAGAATGAGGGGTTAGACCCTTTATATAGACGTGGGTAGTTCTAGAAACATATTAGGTTTAGGAAACTTGGTGGATAAGGCACCTCCTTGAAGGATTCTGGATCCTTCTTGTGATAGAAGCACTTTCGGAGTAGTAATATGTTTCCTTATTGATTGAGGTGACTTGGGGACTACTCCTTGGAGTAATTTTCTTGTAGTTGGACGTAATTAATTAGCTGTATATTTAGCTAATTAATTAATTACAAATTTATTTAATAATTAGGGTTTTTGGGCTCCATTGAACGAGTCTCCCTTTTGGACCAAATTAGTTCTAATTAATGTTACATTAATTGTATCTTTAGGACTTATTTTTAGCCCATATCAGTATATAAGTAAAATTGAGTATAAACTTTTAATACTTTGCTTTTAAAAAAGACCTCTAATTTTTTTTTTATTTGTTAAAATTGTAAAGATAAAATTTATTTAAAATTTAATAATCTACATCTAAAATTTTCAAGTCATGAATAAAAATATATAACACTTCTGCATTACTGTATGCACTAATTTTATGAAATTTACTAAAAATATAAAATATAAAAAGTTATAATTGAAATATTGTGAGAAATATTTTATGTAAGATTTCTAGAATATAAAATATATGTAAAGTTAAAAATAAAATAAATAAAATTTTAAATTGTAATATAAAATTAAAAAGCATGAAAGTGAATGAATTAAGTCAAAAGAAAATAAATATTGTTGTAGTTATAGTACATATGTGTAATATAAAATCAGAACAAAAGATGAAGATAGTGGGATCCACGTCATTCAGTACCCTTTTCTGTATAAATATTACTGTAGTTATAGTACGTATATAAGATAAATTCTTTCTTGTCCATCATTTTGTCATGTATAAAAAAATATTGTGAGATTTCTTTTTTATACTGTCCATTCAAATTTATTATTTTATATGTATTGTAATGGGCGATTCCATCATTTATAATTGAAAAATGTATCTTAATTGGGATTCCATCATTTATAATCGAAAAGAAAGGTCAGAAGAGATTTTTCAAACCTGGGTCCACAACCTGTACCAATGCAGCCTCCATGAATTTTCCAGGCTCAAAACCTACCAAGAACCACATTGTCCTGAACTATTCACCCTAACTCTCATGTGAACATCTTGGTTTAGTTCACATGGGATGCTCTATCTCTCTTGAAAAATATTAATTCAACGCTCCTTATTATACTCCCACGAACCCCTTTAAAATGCATCTTGACCCTAACACATTCAAGTCCTCAGGTCTTCCATATGGGTGCCTACATTTGTCTAACTCTTGTCCCCTAAATGTAGGAGAACTTGCCTCTAACATGATACCATTGCTGCCGACAGCTTATTTTTCATCTGTCCTACTTTTTTTGCATTTGATACCAATCCAAAGTCCTTCACACACATGTTGGGTGTAATTTAAAACACAATAATGGGGCAGTTATTTAAACAGTTCAACAATAACAGGCTAATTAAACCAACTAACAAAACAAAGTACGAAGGTAGAAACAATATATATCAATCAGTAACTGCAAAGACAAGAGAAAAGATAGAATGCTTAGCTCTAACAAAAGCTTTATGCATACACTGATAGAACCAAAAGATTTGCTGAGTCGCCAAGCCATGCAAGAAGTCTTGACTGTTCTTGAAGAGATTATTTCCCCACTACGATGTGTAGGGTTGCAGCAATATCACTTTCAAGATGAAACAGCACAGAGTACTTCGTCCACAGATACGTAGCACTCAACAGCGACATGCACCTCAGTTCACCCATAAAACCTATGTATAATCTGTATGAATACGTGTGTAGGAGATACAGAGTATGTCTGCTAGGGTTTTCTCAGAATTTTCTCTTTTTTCTCTCTTTATCTCCAACGTTTTTCTGTATATATAATACAATAAAACGTAACAGCAGATAAAACATTAATTAAAATAATTATTCTGACTTTAATAGAATATATTTCAGAATCAGTAAAATTTGTAAAAACCATTAGAGTTTAGCTAAAGTCTGATTAGGTCCATCAGAGTTTATAAACTCTGACCACTAGTTTTAGAATTCACATTAGAGTTTATTCATAAACTCTGACCTGACCATCAGAGTTTATAAACTCTGACCATCAGTGTCCTCAGAGTTTATCCTGTAAACTCTGATCTGACCATCAGAGTTTGTAAACTCTGACCATCAGTTTCATCAGAGTTTATCCTGTAAACTCTGATCTGACCATCAGAGTTTGTTAAACTCTGACCCAGCTAGTCCATCAGAGTTTATTAATAAACTCTGACCCAACTCTTTTTAAACTCTGATCAGTCACAGAATGTACATATACTCTGACAGTTACACACTGACTCAATATTCATATTAAAATAATATTTAAAGTCATAATTAATTTAATTAATCATGTAATAAAACTCCTCGCTCAGGTCGTCTTGCGTAATTACACCATGCACACTCACATGCCTTAGTAGTTGACACTACTCTTGCACATATATGCATATAAAGCACCCACACCCATATTACATTCTCTATGTGGGACAATCACATTTAACCCATTTCAAGCTAGCAACTCTACTGAATTTATGTATGGATTACACTAAGAAAATGTCTTAGATCCAAACATGAAAGTTTAAGTCCTCATAGCAAGGAACAACTTCCATTATTTAGTTTCCAGAAATTACATCAAGAACATATATAAAATATGTCTTAAACTTCCATTTTCTAACAATCCCCCATAAATCCATACAAAAATGCATATCAGGTTCTACTCATGACTTACATTTCAGAGTTAGTACCGGTCAAGGTTTGAACCCTCCTAAGTCCTCTACTTCGATGGCTACCGGATATAGATGGAATGTTTCACCTTGAATCTTTATCCATTTTTGTGTAATGACACTCCATAAACGACGACAAGTCAAAGGCTATTGTGCCGATCTACGTCTTTGAGACTTTAATGGTCATGTCTCGATCTTGTTCGTCGAATGCTTCGAGGAATAACCCTATCCTCTAATTGTGACCTCACAATAACATTCACTTAGATGGACATCTCCAAAGATGTACTGCCAACATCTCGTCTCACGACTTGACCCCATTCAGAGTTCTTAAAACTCTTGCTAACTAGCAGTTACAGTACCTCTTCAGGTTTATAGGGGAAAGACTTAGATACGTGAATATCCAGATATATGTAGTAGAGGTACTACTGAATCATCCTTATAACTTGTTATTACCACATTGAATACACTTCGAGAGATCTCCTTTCAGGTGTATTGGGTTTTCTCTGTTGATGAATCAAAATGGGTTATCAGTCCCATCCCCAACCTCGACTTAAGGACAACAACATGCTCAAGACCCTTAGTCAAAGGATCAGCCAGGTTATCTTGAGTTCCAATAAACTCAATAGCAATGATCATGTCAAACACCAAACCCCTTATAGAATTTAGTCTAACTTGGACGTGTCTTTTTGCTTTCACATTATACTTCTTACTGTTTATTTTGTCGATATTTGTACGACTATCACAATGAACAACAAGAGCCGAAAGTGGTTGGCATATTACAAGAATCACAGACATAAGTTCATGCAACCATTCAGCCTCCGTCCCCTCAGCACATAACATTTGGCTCCAAATACAGGAAAGTATTTGAGTGTTGGTTTCTTGTCAGCCATTAATTCATAGGGAATTTTCATATGATCTTTATTGATTAGAGTTCGATTCTGGGTATAACATGTTGTGTTTACTAGTTCAGCCCAGAAGTAGATAGGCAACCTTGATTCACTTAACATAGTTCTTACAGCTTCAATCAGGGTTCAATTCTTCCTTTCTACAACTTCATTCTGTTGTGGAGTTCTTGGTGCTGAGTATTGTCTTGTTATCCCTTGGTCTAAGCGAAAGTCATTCAAAATTTCATTCTTGAATTTTGTTCCATTGTTTGACCCGATTGCCCGGACAACTAGATTTTAATCTAACTCAATCAACTTAACATGATCAATCACCAGCTGTGGTATTTCATCATTAGAGTTCAAGAATAAAACCCACGTATATTTAATGTAGTTATCTACAATCACTAAGGCATACTTCTTTCTTGACATAGATATAATATTAACTGGACTAAATAAATCCATGTGTAACAGTTGAAGTGGTTCAGTAATGTTTGTAGTGTCTGGGCCTTTCTGACTTGCTTTCTTTGACTTTACTTTCTGACATGCCTCACACAACCCTTCTTGTGTAAATTTCATCGGAGGCAGTCCTCTCACCAAATCCCTCTTGACTAGAGAGGTCATTGTTTTGAAGTTCAAGCATGAGAGTGTTTTGTGCCATAGCCAACTTTCTTCTAATGAAGCCTTTGAGTAGAAAAAATTTGTTTCATCTTCACTTCCTGAGTTGAGATCAGCTACGTACAAGTTTCATTTCCTTACTCCACGTAAGGCTAGTTTTGTCATCTTTAGTATGAGTTATTAAATATCTTTCATTGATAAAGTTTACTTTGTATCCTCTATCACAGAGAAGTGACTGACATTGAGAAGATTGTGTTTAAGTCCTTCCACTAAAGAAACATTCTTAATGATAACATTCCCGGCATTTAACTTGCCATATCCCGTAGTCATTCCTTTGTTGTTATCTCCAAAGGTGACGATTAGGCCAGCTCTTCAACCACATCTGATAGTAGGGCTCTATCTCTGGTCACATGCCTTGAAGATCCACTGTCCAGGATCCATACAACCCAGTTTACCTATTTAACTCCCTGCAATTATCAAATGGTTAAATCTTCTTCGGAGCCCAAAATTGATTGGGGCCGTTATACTTAAAGTATTGACCTTTGTTAGCTTTGACAATAGATCCCTTCTGAACAACAACAACATCTACCTTGATTGTACTTACATTTCTATAAATAGTCTTAACAACTTTCTGTTTAGACTTCGGAACATATGTTTCCTTCTTGACAGGTGAAGGAATCATAATCTTTGATTTCACAAATTTATTATTGATGTGTTGTCTAGGTGTCATGTTATCTTTCTTAGAAAACATGTTTTTGAAATATGCAGACATAGAATTAAAAGCACATAACATACAATTTACAACACCGCATGGTTTATGGCATACATCAATAACAGGCATGTTATTCAAAATAGTAGGTGTCTTAACAGTTTCTACTTTAACTTTATCAGCAGATTTAAAGTCTTTACTTATTAGGTCACTATTGTTACTATTCCTACTATTTACAAACTTATTAGATATGTTCAGATTCTTCTTTAAGTCTTTAGAACCTATACCAGGATTGGGCGATCTAGAAGTTCCCACATCTTTCACTAGTGTCTTAAGTGCACTTCTCTCTTCTTAGACATTAACTCATTGTATGCCCCTGACTTGTTCCTCTCTTTTCTTTTCTTCGTAAGCAAATAATATAGAGCTCTCAAGGATTGGTTCTTCTACAGGGGTTATGAAAAGAGGTTTAAGTGTGTCATTAACAATATGTGGAATACCCCTTTCTTCAGCACTTTTTCTGAACGGGGTGATGTTGCTTGCCTTTCCTACATTTTTATTGTACTCAAAGCCTATTCCAACTTTTCATTTTATCTCCTGTTGGTTAATTAGGTCTTTTACAATGTAGGAAGAATTTGTATAAGCTAGACACTTCTTCTTTTTTTCTTCTATCTGATTTCTGAGATAGGTTTCAACTTTGATATAACAACTGACTCTATTGACTTGAAAAGTTAAGTCCTCTGTCAACTTGTCATTTTTTTTTCTTTTTTACAGTTTTAAAACATCATTCTCATCAGTTAAAACTTTTTTTAAGAATTATTTTCTTAACTCTATCTCTTGTATCATCTAGTTCTTTACCTATCAATTTAAACATTTTAGGGTAAAAGGGATTTACATCTATACCTCATTGTCGAGTTGGAGATAGTGATTCTTCGGATGAAGCCATAAGAGCAAGATTTCTCAGCTCTGTTAGGTCCTGAAGGATGGGGTATTAGCTAGAAGGGGGGGTTGAATAGCTTAATACCCTTTTAAAAATTAGAGCTTGGCATTTTTAAAATTTTCTCTTCTCTTCTAAAAATGTTACTAGTCAACTAGTAAATCAAGTGCGGAAATTAAAAGAGAGTAAAGAAATATAGCACCACACACAAGATTTTTATCCTGGTTTGCGATGGCGCAATCCCTAACGGATCCGCTCACCCCTAGTCCAGTCCCCGAGTCCCTCCCTGAACTCGAGATTTTCCCACTATAAAAAGATTCACTCCTTATAGCGGCGGAGAAGCCTGTTACAACCACTATGTATTTATCTCGGACCTTAACTCCCCGTTAACCCCTCAAAATACAATAGCAAACCCTACTAGACTAATCTTGGAGCGTAACTCCCCGCTACCTCCTCACAATCTAAGTAGAACCCTTACAAGTTTATCTTGGAGCGTAACTACCCGTTACCTCCTCAAATACAAGTAAGAAAAAATAAATTACAACCCTGCGTAGACTACGTTCCTCTAACCCTCTGTAGGTCTTGGATCTTAGATCTTAGGTCTTGGATCTTTCCTTTTCCTCACGGTGCAGAGACACCCAACTTCCCGTTGGCGTGCCTAGGACTTGGGTCTTAGAACAAGGATCACCTCACTTCACTTCACCTCACTAACAAAGTCTAGACAACCAGTACTACGACTTAATAACCCTGTTTCAGAAAAGAAGATTGGTGGACTAGTATATTACTGTACTAGACCGGAAACAAACAGATATATATAATATAGCCGAAGCAACAGAATATATAAATGTGAGTAGGGGTAAGTCGCTTCGTGAGAAGGACGAACCACACGTTGTGTGTGAACGTGTATGCAGTAAATTAAGTGCGTATGCTAAAGTAAAGAGCGTTATGTAAAGCGTATGAATGCAAGCACTTAAATTAAATAATATATATAGGATATATAAGGGTGAAAATAACTAAGCCAAATATATTGTGACTTGAATAAGATCAAGAACGTTTTAAGAGTGGGTTGTTTTATAAGGTCTTGGAAATTAAAACAACTAAACTATGACCTTTAAACAAACACCGGATATACCACTAAGATTCAACGAGGATGTTTCGTTTATGTCGTACCTCGACTTATACGAATAGTATCTAACTCGGAATCAAAGTTGGATTAACTTCAAGAACTCAACAAGTTAGGTTTGTTTACGTCGTACCTCGACTTATACAAATAACCCTTAACTCGGTGTTCGAAGTTAAAAAATAAACTTACAAATATTCTACGAGTTTACTTCGTTTATATCTCTAAGTGAGATTTATACGAAAGAGTATAACTCGGAATACAAGTTCGTTTCTTTCACGAATAATTCAACAAGGAGTCCTTTTGTTTATGTCGTACCTCGACTTATACAAATTGGTCTCTACTTGGAATTAAGGTGAGTTTAAACTTGACAAATATTCTACGAGAGAAAGCTTCGTTTATATCTCTAAGTGAGATTTATACGAGTATTTTTATCTCGGAATATAAGTTAGTTTCTTTCACTTAATTGTTCTACAAGGAGTCCTTTTGTTTATGTCGTACCTCGACTTATACAAATTGGTCTCGACTCGGAATTAAGTGAGATTAATACTCTATTTATTTCAAACAAGGAGAAGTTCGTTTATGTCTAATAATTTAGACTTATACGAATGGAATCTCAACTCGGAAATAAAATGAGTTAACTTGCAACTTATCAACAAGGAGTCCTTTTGTTTATGTCTCTAAATAAGACTTATACAAGTAGGTCTCAACTTGGAATAGAAGCTAGTTTAATTACCAAATTCAACAAGGAGTCCTTTTGCTTATATCTCTTTATGAGATTTATACAAATCGGTCTCTACTCGGAACTTAAGTAACTTAGAGTCGTTATTAATCCCGGAAGCCTACACCGAGGATATAAACAACTTTGTTGTGAAGAGCAAGAAATCAAGGTCAAGCTCTTCCAACGGTTATCACAATTTATATAGAATACACCAAACAAACAATTAAAGCACGTAACTATATAAATCGTAGACAAGGCTAACTATAGAATAGATCTAACAAACAAACCAAGCAAGCACAAATCTATTTATAATCTGCCTAATATGTGTACTAACACATAAAAATGGAATCAACTTGTAACCCTTGAGATCTAGAGAGAAATCAAGAGAAAAAGCCAATTTTGAAGCCAAAACACACAAAAAGTAGTCGCCGGAAAAAGTCGCCGGAAAATCGCCGGAAAGTGAACTTTTGGTATAACTTTGGGGGCAACTAAAAAATTCTAAGGGCAGTAGATATATGGTCTTTAGGTAGCCTAAAGGGACTTGTATGGTTGGTGTGTGATTAGTGCAAGTATATGGGTTTTTAAGCTTGAAAGGGGTAAGATCTATGTAAGAACTAAGCTTAAAGGGCAAGAACTCTTGGAGAAGAAAAGCTACTGATCTTGAGAGCTTCTTGGGAGAGAAATTTGCAGCATATACTTGGCACTAAAAGGCTTGAGAAATGGTGTGGGGGGAGGGCTTTATTTATAGGCCAAAAATGAGCATTTTTGATTTATTTAATTAGGGGACAAGGGGACAAGGCTTGGCATGTGATAAGGTAAGGTACATAACTGAAAAGTGTTGTCCCCCCAGCTGTATTTACCCACATGGTTGCCTAGAAAAACGTGCTAGCCTCATTCAGTAAATTATTTAAGCGAATAAACGCGATATCGAACGATACGCTGGAAATATGACGTTTTTCAAAATATGCTCCAAAAATTATGAAAATTTGGGAACCATCTGGGAATGATCCCAATAGGTCGTGGTCAAAATCCTACTCAATTTGGAGTTGACCTTCATTGACTTTTAATTGACCGAACAAACAATCCCGAAATCGGGAATACAGGCCAAAAATAAAAGTCACCCAAAAATTATGAAAAAATTCCTAAAATTCTTTTTCAATATTCTAATGACATTCCCCAAGTTTCAAGTCATTTGGACATGTGTAGATACTACTTTGAGAAAAAGATCGTTTCGTTGTCCCTACAGCCCGAAACAATACTCGATAGCCATTTGTCGGAACTTGTCAACGTTTGGACTAAAGTTTTGACTCAAAACATATTCAAATATAATATTCCTAAAATAATAATGACTATGAAGTCCAAGGAATATTTAATTTGAATTAAAATACAAATTATCCAAAGAATTAGGACAATTCAGGGTTTTAGGGATAAAATCTGTATTTTATATCTAGGCAGGACTTTGTTGAAGATAAATTGAACAAATATATTTATAGAATATATTAAAAATATATTCCCTTGAAAACCTTTAAAACAAACACTCTTTTGAATAGATAACACATTTTCTGTTTCGTAAAAGCAGTGTTAAAATACTGTATTTGTTCATCTTCACTATAAGCCTCAAAATATAACATATATAACTTAGATTTGATCTTATCATTATTTTGATAAATCTTATCTAAATATATGTAGAGAGAAAATCATTTGGTTTTGTTTATAAAAGCAGTTTGACCCAATTTGACTTTCTTCTCGTTGACTGTCACTTCGAATAACCTAAGGGAGGATTACTATATTAATTAGTAACTTCCTAATGCTAATTTAATTTACACTTATCATTAAGAAAAAATAATCAAAACCTAATCCATAAGACTGTAACTCACAATCTTCCCCTTTTTGATATTTTGTCGAAACATTCTAGTGTAAAATTAAATATGTGTGTGACAGTCCTAAACTCCCCCTACGTGTATGAACCTATCTAATTTATGCATTTTTAGATTATTAAAACTAATTAACACTTCCCCTATAGTGTTGAAAATCTTTCTTGATTTTAAATGCATATCAGATATATAAGCAAATTATTATGCAGCAGTTAGGATGCACACAGAAAAATTGAGTATATATACCCCTTGATAAGTAAGCACTTATCATTATTCCAATTTCAGCTTGTATACTCCAATTTCCAAAAAAAATTTGCTGTATGCCTTCCATTTGATAAGACTGTATGCCTTCCATTCGATAAGAATTTTCAATTCTGTATCAATTTTCAATTCCTTATAAGCTGCAGAATATTTGTATGTTAGAATATTATTCTTGAATAATAACATTCTAGTGTAAACACTCTCTTCAAAACAAAAATTGTTGAATTTGATAAATAAACATTTTGGTTTTAATCAAATTCATTTTACACTCTCTTCCTCTTGATTACTCTTCCCCTTGATTACTAAAATTCATATTTTACACTTTCTTCCCCTTGATTTGACAATGAATATCAAAAAGCATTTTAATTTCTAACTACAATTGTCGAGAAATATTTTCACTTGAGTGAAACTTCTATGCTTTTAGAATTAAAGAGATAGAGTGAAGAACCTTCCCTTTTTAATTTATTCATTACCGAATAAATTAGTTCAATTGGTCCTTGTTTGAATTCGAAAGAAAATTCAAACATTACATTTGATTGCCTCGACCTGGAAAAAAAATTGACATGTAGGATGTCCAAACTTTGAATTATAACAATTCAGCTAAAGGAACCTGTATACAATTTGTTTGTTTAGCATAAAAGAAATTTATCTATGCCCTGTAGAAACCATCTATAGCATAATAAATTGTATCAACCAAAGCACAAGGGGGAGGGGGAAATTAATTAACAACACTTAATGTAGCAATCCTGTAGCAGTTAAAATATACAACACTCCTAAGAAAATATTGTAGCTGCTCTAAGATCCTGCAGAAAAAATAAATATTCAACAAACATATACTAGCAACCAAACTTAATGTGAACATGTGGCAATTAGAGCCATTCTCTGTCTTGTGTACCTGCAAGCTAAGTTTGTCAGTAAGAGAATAAAGAAAATGTGCTTATAAAATGAAATGACAGAGTTATCATAAAAGACAAGTCATTCATTTCAACTTCTGCAAAGCAAGATGAAGCAATACATAGCATGAAGTATTTCTAACATGACCTTGAACCAACTGAACCATAGGTCATCTTACATACTCCTTAGCAGACACAAAAGCATTGCACACTTAATATTACTGATACAGATAACTTAAGCAAAAGTAGGCATAGCAGATATACTAAACAGCCAGTCAAGACAACACAACAACAGATAATGCAGATAGACATCTCCACACCACAGTGTCCAGCTTCCATATTAGGAATCAGATTTCAAATCATGCAACAATGTCATCAAAACCTGAAATATCAGGTAAAGATTCACTTGCACCCCCTACTTCCATGTCCCTAGGACCATCCACAGCTACTGGCCCTACATCTCTTACCACCATCTCAGGAATATTACCATTTTCATTCTCAGCTAGGGGCAGAAGTGGAAGATCCATCAATCCAAGTTGGATATTAATCAGTTGGATCAACCCTGCATCTATTCTACCAGCTCTAGTGACTGAGTTGGATAATATTTCCACCAAAACACCTATTTTAGTCTCAGTTAACTCAAGTTTATCAGCTAGAGCCTTAATTTGCTCTTGTAGAGACTTAAAGACTGCCTCAAGTGCACTGTGACTCTTCTCAAGATTGAGAATTTTAAGTTCTAGGTCAGGCACAGATACAGTTGCAACATTAGCAGCTGTAGTGACAGCATGTGAAGAAATAACAACATTTGGAGGAGGGTTTGAGGCTGAGGGGGTTGGAAGACTGTTATAACCAGGTAAGGGGATCATGGTTCTTACAGTTTTGTCAGTAATGGTGCTGGCAACTTGAAAATATGGAAGTTGATTAAGGTTTAACTTGAAGTAGTCAAACACTTTAGTAAGGAGGAGTCCATAAAATATGTAACCCTTTTTGAAACCATTAATCATTTGGAGAAGAATGGTGTAAGAGAGATTGAATGTAACTTTTTGGCTAGATAGTTTGTACATGAGTTTGATTTCTGCAAAAGACATCAAAGGTCCAGGTGTAGTGTTTGGAAAAATGTTTGCCCTCATGATTAAAGCTAAGTTCTGGAAATCAGGTGTAAAGTGCTCATAAGATATCCCCTTATCTTCAACAAAAAGATTTTGGGGCACTTCAACTGCACAGAAAACATATAGATAAAGTTTAAGTTCCATGGCATTGAAGGTGAATTCTTTGAGTATATCAATGTTGGCTAGGTTTAAGAGCTTGAGACTGAGTTTGAGAGCTTTGCAAAGCTCAATGTGATCAAAAAGAAGTGCTTTCCCATTTACAACAGAGGTAACAAAGACTACATCCCCAACCCCATACCTAACCTCCATGTTGTTATAGAACTCAGTCACCATATTTGGAAGCACTTTTCTGTTTGGATAAAACAACATAGGCTCCCAATTTGATTTGGCAAAAAGTTGATAGAGTTCAGTTCTCTTATCAAGGTGAATCAGGCATCCTGGTTGAAGTTTGGATTTGCTAGGCCTAGTGTCTGGGTTGTCATAGGTGGAAGTGGGGTGATTTTGCTTTCTTGGTTTCTTCCTATTCCTATTTTTGGAAGGAGAAGGATCTGTGGTGTTAGAGATTTGACCAAGACACAAGGTGGTGTTGACTAGGTTAGGATCAAACTCCATTAATTACAAACACAGGAAGTGAATGCAAGAAATAAATGCAGATGAGTTTTAAGTGCAAGAAGACAAGTTTGTTTAAGAATATGAGACACAGATGAATAAATGCACAAGTGTGAAGTCACAACTGAGGTTACTGCACTCATTTATACACAAGCACATAGACATACAGTCAATAATAGATACAAACTTGCATATATCACCAAAAGATTACAAGTACCAGATTCTAGGCATGTAGGAACTAGAACAGCAGTAGTACAACTTATGCAGCACATAGATTATGCAAGCAGCAGTTAGTCCAGTCTATATATTGTTTGCACAGTGAAAATGCAGACATGTAAATTCTCAGAGAACATGAGGCTACATATTTAGATCATAGACTACACAGGAAATACAATAGGCATGCTATAACTGTTGCAAAACTGAGTTTAGGCAGGTAGTAGTTGACATTGAATCATTTTATAGATACAATGGCAAGGTATACTTACTCTAGCTGGTTGTAAAATAAAATTAATTACTTCAGTTATAGCTGCACAATAATTACCAACCAAGGCAGTGAATAGTGACAGATAAGTGACAGATTGAGAACATGAATCAGAGTATATATTTTAAGACTGATTTTCTGCAGAGAATATGACATAAAGCATTTAGATCAACTAAGTGCAGTCAAGTACAGGGGGCAAGTAGCAGAAAAACTGTCAAACATAGTACACTGAATAGTAACATAGTACACAGGAAAGGACAATTGTCACCATGCTCATTTAATGATCTGCAGGTTTCCTTATCAAACAAATTCATTTCTAATTCTGACAGCACAATGAAATATATCAGTGGAATACATATGCATAAGTGTGTGTGTGTGTGTTTATGAACAGCTATTACAAAATTGAACAAGACACAGAGTTCATATAACATACAGTTATGTAATTCAACTAATATCATATTTATTTGATGTAATCATACTTTGATTTAATTCCAATAAGGTGGAACACATATGTCATATTTTAATTATATTCAGATTTTATTCAATGTATGATCAAGACTAGATAAATTCCTGGTTTTCAAGTAAGCTAGTCACTTTGCTAGTTGTGAAGTACTTAATAAGACATATACTAAATACACATGTATATCAACCATGTAAGTTATTAAGCATGCTGAAGATTCAAGACCAAATTACATCTATAGCAGGTATAACAGAGATTGCTATAGTGTACAGGTCACCACAGATATGGGCACAGAGCACAGAGCACAGATATAAGCACAGAGTGACAGGGAGATAATTACATCTTAACATTACAAATCACACAGAAACAGAATCAAGCCAGCTAATGTACTTTCAATAATTAGCATCATCTTCACATTCAATTATTACATTAACTCAGCTCATGTTAATCACATAATCAAGGCATGAATTCCATACAAACATCAGACATAAAAATTACCAATTCATAACAAAGAGATGAGGCAAGATGAACACATATTGCTAGAGTGGCTGTTTAATCTGGGAACAGATCAAGGAGTGCTCACAGGACACTCCAGGCAGTCCATAATCAAAGAGCAGTATGTGTTAATTGTGTCCTAGTGTGATGTAGAGAGTACAATTTTGACATAAGTCAGCAAATTGAGTTAAGATCATCTGAAACCTTGCACAAAAACACAGTCCATGTATATCATGTGAAAACAAACAACATTAAGACATTTTATCAAGTAAGACAGAAAAATCAATGTTGCATATGATTTTTCTCAAGTAGATTAGTTGACAGTTTACTGTAAAGTTACTAATTAGTACCAGAACTAGAACTGTCAGTTATAATAAGAAAAGCATTTAAGATCTCATAGACCCTGTTTCTAGCTCCAAACTTTAGTACTCAAGATAATTTCCAATGATGCAGATAAAATATCAACTGTTACTAGATAAAACAAATACCTCATATAAACAATTATGCAGCTAGCAGATAATACATTTTGCATTAATCAGGTTCATGCTATTTGGG
Organism: Oenanthe sinensis; assembly: GCA_028671895.1. Classification (NCBI taxonomy): domain Eukaryota; kingdom Viridiplantae; phylum Streptophyta; class Magnoliopsida; order Apiales; family Apiaceae; genus Oenanthe; species Oenanthe sinensis. The sequence goes on from CM053812.1 coordinate 3,373,881, forward strand.
AGGAATTAAGGACAACAGGCTGCTAATATCAGATCAACACAGGAAATCCCACAAAATCAGTCATGAGTACAATTTCACTTATTCACAGGAAAATCAGGCAACTTGAGCAGGTTCCATATAGTCACATCAAGAATAAGAGTTGAATAATTAACATGCCTTTATACACAAATGTCACAGTTAATACAAGAATGGATCCAAACCTCGACAATTAAAAATATATATGTACTGCTTGTGGTTAGTTGGCCTGGGAACAGATCAAAAGATGCTCATATGACATCTCAGGCAGTCCATAACCAAGTAACTTTAGTGTGCCAACAATGTGTCTTAGTATGATGCATCAAAAGAAAACTTTTCAATCATTCTTATGCAAGGTACAAAGTCTGTCTTAACACACTTATTTGGCAGAGAGATTTTAATCAAGTACACAAGATGATTATGCTTTATTTTTATGATACTGCACACCCTGTAGCACAACATATTTGACAATTCATATACTTCAATATTGCAAGTGGCAGTTATTTCAACTTAAGCATTTGTTATAAGAAACTCAAACATGAATGACATATACTAATCATACATTTACTAAATTAGCAGACACTCATCAAGAGTAGGGTTTTAACAATTACCAGATAAGCATGAAAGCTACAGATGATATGAAGTTTGATGATTTTAGGGTCATACCAGCACTGTGGTGTTCATACACACAGTGAAACCTTATTAACCTTATCAATTATCATCCTTACTTCATTAATATAAACAAGAATGATTCACACTAAGCTGACTCGGAGTGACTCAACACCTTTTTCTTCTATTTTTCTCCGAGTTAACTTCTTCCAATGATTGTACCTTCAGGGCTCATACACAAACAATCAGTGTGTGTTGAGAATCGTTCGATTACATATAAATATGCAATAAATCAGTAACAATTAAACAAAATAGAGATATGAGTGAAGAGCTTGTCCAAGATTCTTGTAGTATGAGTTGTGAATAGTCTTGAGCGACACCATATCATCATTGAACCAGCTTGTACTAGGCAACACGAGTAGCTGTCAAATAGGGTTTGAAAGGACCCTCAAATTAATGCTTAATTGATTATCCTGGTGTAGACTCGAGTGTGGGCTGATGCAAGAATACGCTGTTGCAAATCGATTGAGTCATTCATCCATCAAAATCATTAAGTTGGAGATGAGGTGATTAGGGTTTATATCCCTTGACGAATTAGGACTTGTTTGATGACACAGTGGGTATCAATCGAAAGCTTAGAGTATGAAGAATATGAATTCATGGATGAATTGGATTCAAAATTCATGTTTTGATGAGATATTGACCCCCAAAAATTAGGGTTTCAACCGAAATTGGATTTTGGTGAGAAGAGCCATACGGCTTAGAGGATAGGATCAAGTAAACATATTTTTCTATTTATATTTTCTAAGGCAACGGTCCTGATTTAATCCATAATTGATCAACAGTTGAGATTAAACCCCGAAAAATTGAATTAAAATTGTGTTTTATATAATTAAAAATTATATTATTACAATTTCAATTTTGCACAAATTTTATTACTTTTAATTACAGACTTTTGTAATTAATTTGCATAAAATAATGTGTCTAATATAAAATTATTTTATAATTTTAATTACATCAAAAAGTGTAATTAATTGTTATAAAATAATTAATAACCAAGAATGACATTTTTATTAACACAGAAATTTATTTTTAAATATCCATTAAATAAAATATTTCTTGGTACATTTTGATTAACACTCACTATTTTCCCGAGTTTTGAAATACGAAGTATTCCAAGGCCAATCAATAGCTGTGTTAACCAATATTATTTTATTGAGCTTAATTTTGCAATAAAGCTTGAACCACTTATAATCAACGTCATTATTGACAAATCTGAATTTCACCTTGAAATCCGGTCAAATAATAACTTTAACCACACGCGGAGCAATTTTCATCGAAAATTAATTCAACAAAATTAGAGACACTCAGTGTCTTTACTTTGGGCACACTAGCATTCCTAACTCCAGACGGAGTTTATTGAATCTTTCGGAGCTCAAAGGTTTCGTAAAGATATCAGCAATATTATGTTCAGTATCAATATATACCATCTTAATATTGCCTTTAGAGACATGATCTCTTAGAAAGTGATGTCGAATATCAATGTGTTTTGATAATGAGTGCAACACAGAATTTTTACTCAAATTTATCGCACTTATATTATCACACTGAATTGATATTGCATCAAATTTCACAATATAGTCAACTAGTGTTTGCTTCATCCAAAGGATTTGAGCACAACATTTTGCAGCTGCTATATATTCAGCTTCTGTAGTGGATATGGACACAGAATTCTGTTTCTTAGAAAACCAAGAAACTAGACATCCACCTAGAAACTGACAAGTACCACTTGTGCTTTTTCTGTCAATCAAGTGTCCGGCATAATCCGAATCAGAAAAGCACACTAGGTCAAATGGTTGTCCTTTTGGATACCATAGACCCATATTAGTGGTTCCTTTAAGATATCTAAATATCCGCTTTATAGCAGACACATGAGATTCCTTAGGGTTGACTTGAAAGCGGGCACACTTACACACACTAAACTGTATGTCAGGCCTACTTGCAGTAATATAAAGAAGACTGCCAATCATTCCTCGATATTTCTTTGTATCCACAGAAATACCGTTAGGATCTTCAGTCATCTTTAATGCAGGTGACATAGGGGTACTGATGGTTTTACAGTTTTCCATCTCAAATTTCTTGAGCATTTCCTTGCAATATTTCGATTGTGAAATATGAATGCCTTCATCGGATTGCTTAATTTGTAGTCCTAAAAAGAAATTTAATTCCCCCATCATGCTCATTTCAAATTCTTTACTCATAATTTTTGAGAAATCCTTACATAGAGATTCTTTGGTAGAACCAAATATAATATCATCTACATAAATTTGAACGAGCAAGATGTCATCATTTTCATACTTCGTAAAGAGAGTGGTATCCACAACTCCTATTTTGAAACCATTTTCAATAAGGAATTTGCTTAACCTCTCATACCAAGCTCTAGGAGCTTGTTTTAACCCGTATAAAGCTTTGTACAATTTGTACACATACTCAGGGTGTAAATGATCTTCAAATCCAGGTGGTTGTCTTACATATACTTCCTCTTCTAAGACACCATTAAGGAAAGCAGATTTAACATCCATTTGATAGACCTTGAAACCTCTATGACACGCGAAGGCTAAAAACATTCGAATTGATTCAATTCGAGCCACGGGAGCATAGGTTTCATCGAAATCTATTCCTTCCATTTGAGTATAGCCTTGAGCAACCAATCGTGCTTTATTTCTTACCACTGTTCCTCTTTCGTCTAACTTGTTACGAAAGACCCACTTTGTTCCAATAATGGAAGTATCAGGGGGTTGTGGAACTAGTTCCCAAACTTTATTGTGAGAGAATTGGTTTAATTCTTCTTGCATGGCAAAAATCCAATCCTCATCCAATAAAGCTTCCTTTGCGGTTTTGGGTTCTATTTGTGATAGAAAGGCCATATGACTCACAATGTTTTGAACTTGAGCACGAGTTTGAACACCTTTAGTTAAATCCCCTAAGACATAGTCTATCGGATGATTTTTAAGCAATGGTATTTCCATAGGCAATTCAAGTTCGTTCTCATCTTTTTCAAGAGGATTCTTTGAGATTGAAGATTCAAGATTCATATTTCCAATTTGTCGAATAACATTTTCAACATCACTTGGAATATGATCATTTGAATCTGGTTCCTCTTCTATCAAATCTTTAAACTTTGAGTTTGGTTTAGATTCATCGAATGCAACATTCATTGATTCTTCCACAATCAAAGTATTAAGATTAAATACTCGATAAGCTTTGCTATTCACAGAATATCCTAGAAAAATGCCCTCTCCAGATTTTGGGTCAAATTTCGTTAGATAATCTTTAGTGTTCATGATATAGCATTTACTTCCAAAAACCTTGAAGTAATTAAGCTTAGGAGTTTTACCAAAATAAAGCTCATATGGAGTTTTCATTTTGATTGGTCGTAGTAATACTCTATTAAGAACATGGCAAGCAGTAGACATAGCTTCGGCCCAAAAATATTTTGGTCGACGATATTCGTTAAGCATAGTGTTTGCCATTTCTTGCAACGTTCTGTTCTTCCTTTCAACTACCCCATTTGATTGAGGTGTATAAGGTGCAGAAAAGTTGTGAGTAATACCATACGCTTCACAAAACTCAACAAACTTTGAATTCTCAAATTCCTTCCCATGATCAGTCCTTATATAGATGATCGATTCATTTTGTTGATTTTGTATTCATTTGCAAAGAGCGGCAAATGATTCAAATGCATCACCCTTTGATTTTAGAAACTCAGTCCATGTAAATCGAGAGTAGTTATCAACTACCACGAGGGTGTATTGACTTCCTCCAAGACTTTATACTGGGACTGGTCCGATAAGATCCATGTGTAATAGCTCAAGTGGCCTAAAAGTAGACACCATGAATTTGGCTTTATGAGATGCTCGAATTTGTTTGCCAATTTCACAAGCTTTACATATATGATCTTTAACGAAATTGAGTTTCGGTAATCCACGTACATGTTCTTTCGAACATATAGTTTTAATGAGTTTCATGTTAACATGGCCCAACCTACGATGCCATAACCATGGATCCTCATTAATGGAAACCAAACATACATTCTCATATTTCGTAGTGTCACACGTATATACATTTTTATCACGTGGACAATTTAGAGCCAGTCTTCCGTCTTCATTGTAAATAGAATAATGTGATGAACGAAAAACGACTTTGCAACCATTATCACATAGTTGACTTATAGATAACAAATTGTATTTTAGTCCCGTGACTAATTGTACGTTTGTTATTTTGAATCGTTCATTTCCAATATCCCCAATGCCAACGATGTCACCCTTACTACTATCTCCAAAGGTTACACTTCCTGCGGCTACCTTTCTAATGTTGTTCAACAATGACTTATTACCGGTCATATGTCGGGAACATCCACTATCAAGATACCACACATCTTTCTTAGCAGTAAGGCATTCCTGCATAACAGATCAGTCAAACCTTTTGGTACCCCTTTGTCTTAAGGGTTCTTGGGTTAGTACATCATAAGGCATATGCGAAATATCATTAACAAATCTAGGCATGGGATAATATTGCACATCATCATATAACCTTCTAGATGCTTCATTCCTAGCAGAGATATGATACGGATTTCTTCTAGGAGTATATTTGTTATATTTAACATGATTATGAGTCTTACTATGTGGAAATATGGTAATAATCGAATTTCTTGAATTAGCATTATGACTCAATCTAGCATGAAAATTCGCATTTCTAGGCATATTAGCTTTTAAGTTACGAAATTGACCATTGTAGTTAGGATTTTGAGTCTTAGAGCTATTTTGAGGAACATTATCCTTTCTAGTTAAACTAGAGCTAGGATGAACATTTTTCATGTTCCTTGGTCTATAGATTATTGGTTCTTGATGATACCAAAACTTTGGTTGACTTTGAACATTCGTTTTTGGGTCATTCCTCTTTTGTGATAATTTCTTATCATTTCTATTTTTAGAGGTTGATCCTTTAGGAACCCATTTGTACTTCCCCTTAAGTTCACCTTCTATAGCTTTGCAATATAAGCGAGTATGTCCACTTACATTGCAATACGTACACTTAGGTGTAGGTGACTTAGGTGTAGTATTAATCGAAGGTCTAGGTTTATGTTCTTCCTTTTTAGGAGGACCATTATGTTCATAACCCAATCCTTCACGATTAATTGAATCCCGGGTGCCAAATACCATTCTTTCTAAGATGGCACTGCCCTTAGTGAATTGTTTCAAAGTAGCTTCAAGATTTTCCTTTTCTTTAACCAAGGTATTAATCTTGTTGATCAAGAAACTCTCTTTATCCATGACTTGAGATAAGAGCTTTTGGTTTTCATCTTTAAGCCTTTGACTTTCCAACTTCATCGTTTCTAATTCCGAGACAAGTCTTTGACGACTTTCGAGTTCAACATCTGCCTTATTTTTAAGTTTGGCATAATCGATGTTTTTACTCATTAATTGAAGTTGGTAGACAAATTTTTGTTCTTTTAAGGCTTCATGAAGCTCTTCCTCTCGATCTCCCGTAAGAGACTGTTCGAGGTCATTTATACGATTGCATTTTGAAGAATTCTCATGAATCAGTGATTCATTTTGAATTTTTAAATTTAAAAGATCAACGTGGAGCTCACGATTGCATTCGTCTAAATGAATCTTATCATTCTCAATCTCTTCAGCTTGTCGAATCAGAGACGTATTTTCGACTACTAGAGTACGAATTTGATCATCCTTTTCGTTTATCTCGATTTTCAAGCTTTCATTAAGAGAGAGAATATTAGTAACGTACTCCATATCTTTAACATGTACGTCGGTCAAACTAGTGACCTCTGTTTGAAGTTGGAGACACAAATCCTCAAATTTGTCTTTTTCGGATTTGGTCTTGGTATAGTTTCGGTTCAATTCGTCATAACCAACTTTCAGATCTTTAACCAAATTTCTAAGCTCAGAAATATCCATGTCATAATGATCAATCTTAGACAATTTAATAGCATTACTACTATAAGACGAAATTGAAATTGGTTTAGATATTACCTCTTGTAGAGAAGTGGAGGCTTCCGTAGAAGTAGTTTCGTCTCCGATTGCCATTAAGCAGAGGTTAACAATTTCTTCATTCTTTTCCGGAGTTTCCTCATCCTCGCTTAAATCCCATCCACTTTCCGCAACAAGGATTTGTCCTTTAGACAAATTTGGACATTCCCTTTTAAAATGACCAGGTTGTTTACATTCGAAACAAACAATCTCATTTTCTTCGGGATTTGCCTCTTTAGGCTTAGGTGTATAATTACTCGTAAATTTTGAGTTATTATTATAGGCATTATTTGCTTGTTGTTGTACACCTTTGCCTTTAGCATAGCTCGTGCTAGTGAAATTGTTCTTATAATTCGGCCTACCCTTAGAGTTGAAAACTCGTTGTTGGTTACCGGATTTAAGAAAACCTTTTCCGTATCTTTGAGCTTTGCTTTGTAAAACACGACGGAGTTGTCTCGTTAGTAAAGCAATTTCTTGCTCATCGAGATTCTCTAACTCTTCGTTTAAGTCGTCGTCGTTTTCATCTTCATCGATAAGTATTGCTTTTAGAGCCATACTTTTCCTCTTCTCTTCAGTTTTAGGAAGAGGCTTATCCGGAGCATTGTCTTCTTCGTATGCACGAAGGTTGCCGAATAAACTATCGATGGTATATGCATTCAAATTATGCATTTCTTTTATAGTGGTAACTTTAACTTTCCAACTCGGAGGTAAAGCTTTTAACACCCTTCGATTTTTCTCATTAACCGAATAAGCTTTTCCGAGTTGTGCAAGTTCATCAATAATCCGAGTAAATCTCGTTTCCATATCGATGATGGTTTCACCCTCGAGGAGTTTAAAGTTCTCGTATTCTTGGATAAGAGTATCCATTCGAGAGTCTTTAATATCCATTGTTCCCTCGTAGGTAATAACCAATTTGTTCCACATTTCTTGTGCCGACTTGCAGTTGTTAACTCTTTTGTATTCTTTTTCTGCAAGTGCACTTGTTAATACCATTTCCGCTTTCGCGGCTATGTTCATTAACTCTTCTTCTTCACGGGTGTATTCACTGACTTTCTTTTCGATGACAATATCGTCAACTACTTTAGTCGGAACAACAACACCGTCCTCGATAGCCATCCACACTTTGACACCTTGGGATTTAGCATAAATTCTAAATCTTGTTTTCCAAGTAGCAAAGTTGGTGCCGTCGAATAAGGGAGGTCTCGAACTTGAGAGACCTTCACCACAACCAATGGTACTCAAATACGCCATAAAAGATCAACTTTTTGTCGCGTTCGTAGGCACTGAAAAAGGCCACGGAACACAATTAAAAGCACTGCTCTGATACCAACTGTTAGGTCCTGAAGGATGGGGTATTAGCTAGAAGGGGGGGTTGAATAGCTTAATACCCTTTTAAAAATTAGAGCTTGGCGTTTTTAAAATTTTCTCTTCTCTTTTAAAAATGTTACTAGTCAACTAGTAAATCAAGTGCGGAAATTAAAAGAGAGTAAAGAAATATAGCACCACACACAAGATTTTTATCCTGGTTTGCGATGGCGCAATCCCCTAACGGATCCGCTCACCCCTAGTCCAGTCCCCGAGTCCATCCCTGAACTCGAGATTTTCCCACTATAAAAAGATTCACTCCTTATAGCGACGGAGAAGCCTGTTACAACCACTATGTATTTATCTCGGACCTTAACTCCCCGTTAACCCCTCAAAATACAGTAGCAAACCCTACTAGACTAATCTTGGAGCGTAACTCCCCGCTACCTCCTCACAATCTAAGTAGAACCCTTACAAGTTTATCTTGGAGCGTAACTACCCGTTACCTCCTCAAATACAAGTAAGAAAAAATAAATTACAACCCTGCGTAGACTACGTTCCTCTAACCCTCTGTAGGTCTTGGATCTTAGATCTTAGGTCTTGGATCTTTCCTTTTCCTCACGGTGCAGAGACACCCAACTTCCCGTTGGCATGCCTAGGACTTGGGTCTTAGAACAAGGATCACCTCACTTCACTTCACCTCACTAACAAAGTCTAGACAACCAGTACTACGACTTAATAACCCTGTTTCAGAAAAGAAGATTGGTGGACTAGTATATTACTGTACTAGACCGGAAACAAACAGATATATATAATATAGCCGAAGCAACAGAATATATAAATGTGAGTAGGGGTAAGTCGCTTCGTGAGAAGGACGAACCACACGTTGTGTGTGAACGTGTATGCAGTAAATTAAGTGTGTATGCTAAAGTAAAGAGCGTTATGTAAAGCGTATGAATGCAAGCACTTAAATTAAATAATATATATAGGATATATAAGGCTGAAAATAACTAAGCCAAATATATTGTGACTTGAATAAGATCAAGAACGTTTTAAGAGTGGGTTGTTTTATAAGGTCTTGGAAATTAAAACAACTAAACTATGACCTTTAAACAAACACCGGATATACCACTAAGATTCAACGAGGATGTTTCGTTTATGTCGTACCTCGACTTATACGAATAGCATCTAACTCGGAATCAAAGTTGGATTAACTTCAAGAACTCAACAAGTTAGGTTTGTTTACGTCGTACCTCGACTTATACAAATAACCCTTAACTCGGTGTTCGAAGTTAAAGAATAAACTTACAAATATTCTACGAGTTTACTTCGTTTATATCTCTAAGTGAGATTTATACGAAAGAGTATAACTCGGAATACAAGTTCGTTTCTTTCACGAATAATTCAACAAGTTGTCCTTTTGTTTATGTCGTACCTCGACTTATACAAATTGGTCTCTACTTGGAATTAAGGTGAGTTTAAACTTGACAAATATTCTACGAGAGAAAGCTTCGTTTATATCTCTAAGTGAGATTTATACGAGTATTTTTATCTCGGAATATAAGTTAGTTTCTTTCACTTAATTGTTCTACAAGGAGTCCTTTTGTTTATGTCGTACCTCGACTTATACAAATTGGTCTCGACTCGGAATTAAGTGAGATTAATACTCTATTTATTTCAAACAAGGAGAAGTTCGTTTATGTCTAATAATTTAGACTTATACGAATGGAATCTCAACTCGGAAATAAAATGAGTTAACTTGCAACTTATCAACAAGGAGTCCTTTTGTTTATGTCTCTAAATAAGACTTATACAAGTAGGTCTCAACTTGGAATAGAAGCTAGTTTAATTACCAAATTCAACAAGGAGTCCTTTTGCTTATATCTCTTTATGAGATTTATACAAATCGGTCTCTACTCGGAACTTAAGTAACTTAGAGTCGTTATTAATCCCGGAAGCCTACACCGAGGATATAAACAACTTTGTTGTGAAGAGCAAGAAATCAAGGTCAAGCTCTTCCAACGGTTATCACAATTTATATAGAATACACCAAACAAACAATTAAAGCACGTAACTATATAAATCGTAGACAAGGCTAACTATAGAATAGATCTAACAAACAAACCAAACAAGCACAAATCTATTTATAATCTGCCTAATATGTGTACTAACACATAAAAATGGAATCAACTTGTAACCCTTGAGATCTAGAGAGAAATCAAGAGAAAAAGCCAATTTTGAAGCCAAAACACACAAAAAGTAGTCGCCGGAAAAAGTCGCCGGAAAATCGCCGGAAAGTGAACTTTTGGTATAACTTTGGGGGCAACTAAAAAAGTCTAAGGGCAGTAGATATATGGTCTTTAGGTAGCCTAAAGGGACTTGTATGGTTGGTGTGTGATTAGTGCAAGTATATGGGTTTTTAAGCTTGAAAGGGGTAAGATCTATGTAAGAACTAAGCTTAAAGGGCAAGAACTCTTGGAGAAGAAAAGCTACTGATCTTGAGAGCTTCTTGGGAGAGAAATTTGCAGCATATACTTGGCACTAAAAGGCTTGAGAAATGGTGTGGGGGGAGGGCTTTATTTATAGGCCAAAAATGAGCATTTTTGATTTATTTAATTAGGGGACAAGGGGACAAGGCTTGGCATGTGATAAGGTAAGGTACATAACTGAAAAGTGTTGTCCCCCCAGCTGTATTTACCCACATGGTTGCCTAGAAAAACGTGCTAGCCTCATTCAGTAAATTATTTAAGCGAATAAACGCGATATCGAACGATACGCTGGAAATATGACGTTTTTCAAAATATGCTCCAAAAATTATGAAAATTTGGGAACCATCTGGGAATGATCCCAATAGGTCGTGGTCAAAATCCTACTCAATTTGGAGTTGACCTTCATTGACTTTTAATTGACCGAACAAACAATCCCGAAATCGGGAATACAGGCCAAAAATAAAAGTCACCCAAAAATTATGAAAAAATTCCTAAAATTCTTTTTCAATATTCTAATGACATTCCCCAAGTTTCAAGTCATTTGGACATGTGTAGATACTACTTTGAGAAAAAGATCGTTTCGTTGTCCCTAAAGCCCGAAACAATACTCGATAGCCATTTGTCGGAACTTGTCAACGTTTGGACTAAAGTTTTGACTCAAAACATATTCAAATATAATATTCCTAAAATAATAATGACTATGAAGTCCAAGGAATATTTAATTTGAATTAAAATACAAATTATCCAAAGAATTAGGACAATTCAGGGTTTTAGGGATAAAATCTGTATTTTATATCTAGGCAGGACTTTGTTGAAGATAAATTGAACAAATATATTTATAGAATATATTAAAAATATATTCCCTTGAAAACCTTTAAAACAAACACTCTTTTGAATAGATAACACATTTTCTGTTTCGTAAAAGCAGTGTTAAAATACTGTATTTGTTCATCTTCACTATAAGCCTCAAAATATAACATATATAACTTAGATTTGATCTTATCATTATTTTGATAAATCTTATCTAAATATATGTAGAGAGAAAATCATTTGGTTTTGTTTATAAAAGCAGTTTGACCCAATTTGACTTTCTTCTCGTTGACTGTCACTTCGAATAACCTAAGGGAGGATTACTATATTAATTAGTAACTTCCTAATGCTAATTTAATTTACACTTATCATTAAGACAAAATAATCAAAACCTAATCCATAAGACTGTAACTCACAAGCTCTTCCTCATCGTCGTTGTCTGAGTCATCCCATCTTTTGCCCTCTGCTAGATAAGACTTGCCTTGAAGCTTTTTCAGAAGTGCATCATACTTTTCTTTGAGCTCTTCATAATACTCTCTCTTCTTCCCTTGCTTAGGCTTCTTGCATTCAGTTGCAAAGTGACTTAGATCATTACAGTTGAAGCAACAAAACTTACTTTTTGTCAATCAGGCTGGTCTTGTAGCCACTTCTTGTAGAAGAACCCCCTTTTTGGAACCTTCCAAAATTAGTTTAACTTTGTAGGAGGAGTTCCTTCTAAATCTCATATTGCCAAACCTCGTGGCAATCATAGCTAGTGATTCATCTTCCAGCTGATCTAGTTCTTCCAAAGAGTAGAACTCACCATCTTCTTGTTTATCTGAAGTATGTCCAAATTCTAGAACCACATACTCCATTGAACTGTTTGAAGGTAAAACAACCTTCACTTTCTTCTTCTCTGGTGCTTCCACTATCAGTGCTTTAGAGGAACTCAGAACCTTACCTCTTCCATACGTTTCTCTGGTCTGGATTTGTTCCAATTTGTAGGTCTTCAATACTCCGTAGAGTCTTTCTAGGGTTACATCTTTCATGTCCCTAGACTACCGGATAGCTTCGATCCTATATTCCAGATGCTCTGGTAAAGTTAGTAAAAACTTCCTGTTAACCTCCTGGTTCTTGTAATACTTCCCATTTAGGTTGAGATCATTTATCAGTTTATTTAATCTCTGAAACACCTCAGAGATACCCTCACCAGGGTTGGATCTAAACTGCTCATATTGGGAGGTCAGGATCTCCAGTCTATTCTCTTTTACTTCTTCAGTCCCTTCATTGATTATCTCAATGGTATCCCAAATTTGTTTGGCATTTTTATAATTGACAACGTGGTTGTACATAATGTAATCTAGGGATTCCACCAGTATGAGTTTAAGACTATTATCTAGAGCCATATTTTCCTTTTCGTCCTCTGTATAATTAGACGGATCTTTAGAAAACTGTCTATGAGGAATTACGACCCCATCTACCTCATGCTTGAAAATAACTGTAATTAGGGGCTTAATACCATTGTCCAAAATCCTTTCATACTTGATATTGACGTTCCCTAGAAATAATAGCATCTTGTGCTTCCACAAATTGTAGTGATCTTTATCAAATGGAGGAATTTTAATGCTCGTCACTGTAATAACCCAAATTTTGTAATCATTTGAAACATGGATGAATAGTAATTATACAGATTTATGAAAAACTTTTTAGCCCACACTATATAAATGATGGGAGATTATAAATCCAAGGTTATATTATAGTAGTACTAAACAAATGAGTGTATGCAAAGACCGTCAAAATCCGAGGATTTTCACTTTTACTAATTGTTTCGTAATTTATGAGGTATCGAGGAATTCGGGGATTATTGGATAACTAGAGGATTATGAATCAGATAAATTATGATCTTAGACGAATTAAAGTATTGTGAATAGTAAATATTCATATTACGAAGTTAGTAATGCGAAACGCTTTTAATACTAATCATGCTTTGCCAAAAAGGTATTAAGTGTTAATCATGGGGTGGCAAGTAAAATGCACCAAAGCCATGAAACCCATGCAACTGGATTGGTGGAAATTAAATGGAATTACCTAACCATGCAACTAGAAGTGTAACTAGCTAGTATGACTAACGAAACAAGTAACCAATTAGTAATGAAAAACACTTTTAATAATAATCATGTTTTGTCAAAACGGTATTAAGTGTTAATCATGGGGTGGCAAGTAAAGTGCACCAAAGCCATGCAATCCATGCAACTAGATTGGTGGAAATCAAATAGAATTACCTAACCATGCAACTAGAAGTGTAACTAGCTAGTATGACTAACCAAACAAGTAACCAACTAGTTAGGAACATGGTTCCTTAAAAATGGGAAAAGGAGGACCAAACCACCATACTTCCTTCTTGTCACACAATGATTTATTTTTTTGGATTTTTTTATAGTCTGATTCTATTCATAAGTTAATATAAAAAATTGTAAAAATATTTATTATAAATGTACAAACAATGTAAAAAAATTTTAAAAAAAATGTGTCATGTATTTATTATTAAATTATTTTTCTGGGAAAAATAAAAAATAAAAAATCTTTATTTTTAAATTAATTCTTAAATTACCTATTATTATTAATCCTTAGATCTAAAATAATTATATCTCATCCATCCATTTTTATCCCTAATTTTTACCAAACCACCGTTTCCCCCCTTTCCCAAACCCACATTCCCCCTTTCTCTCCTTTACGTTTGAAAACCTTCACTTTTGTCTCTAGCTTTGTCCGAAACCCTTATCTCCTTAACTCTTTCTAGCATTAGCATTAGGTACTATATATATATATATATATATATATATATATATATATATATATATATATATATATATTATCTCTCTGTTAGACTATATCTCTATGTAATCAGTCAAATTTCTTTTGATTTGGTTATTATTTATGCCTCAATCGACCGATGTGATATTATATTCATCTCTATTATACTACACATCTCTCTCTATCTTTCTCTCTTTATCTTTCTCTCTCTTTATCTTTCTCTCTATATATATCTATGTCTCGATATAACTCTATCCGTTATAGATCTAATTTGTGTGTTATCTGACTTTTTGTCCAATAATTTGTATTATTGATTAGCTTATGTGCATGCATCTTTTTATATATGAGTATTATTTAGCAAAGTGTAATAAAGTTTTTCATCTATTTTATATGGGTATTATTTAAGAATTGTGGGTCTTGACAGCTTTTTACCATTCTAGTGAATTATGGGTAAATGATGTGCATGGCATGCTTTTAATATTTTAGTGTAATACTCCCTCCGTCCCACCCAATTGTTTACATTTGGGTTGGGCACAGAGGTTAAGAAAATTATATAAAGTAGTATGAAAGAAAAGAAAAAGTGGATGAAAGAGAAGAAAAAGTGGGTAAAGTGGTGGGATCAATTGATATTTAATTGATAGATTTGAAAAAGTGAAGGAAAGTAGTGGGTGAGAGTAAATTTTATAATATAAAAGTTTACTATTTTTAGAAAGTTTTGAAATATAAAGAATTGGGTGGGACATCCAAAAAAGGAAAGTATAAATAATTCATTGGGACAGAGGGAGTAATAAAGTTGAAATCTTTTGATTTGGGTAGTATTTTGTATATGTTAGTTTAAAGTGAGGGTTTGTGTATGTGTAATGGAGGTGCAGTATTTTGATTTGGTCAGTATTTAAGTGAAGGTTTTTTGAAAGTGAGGGTTTGTGTATACATGTGTGGGTTAGTATTTGATATTTGTTTTTTTTTGTAGACCTTTTTATTGATAATATATGTGTTAAATTATGTGTGCAGATTAATATTATGGCACCAAGGAAAACAAAATCTGAAGTCACTGCCTCGAACCTTTTGAGGGCTTTAAAAAAGACTCGGTCAACTTCCAAACCTGCCAAATCATAGCCTTCACCTGTTATTCCTTCCCCTGTACCTTCTTCCCCTGTATCTATGAAGAGAAAGGCTATTTCTACAAACTTTCAAAGCAAATTGACAATGAGAGGAAACAATCAGATCAACAGGTGCCTCACAAGCAAGAAGGTCTTAAGCTTTTAAAATGGAGAGCTGTTACAATGCACAAAATTATTAGACGTAATATTCTAGAAATAAAGTTAGCGGTTCCTTTCAATGCAAAGGGAGAGTCATATGGTTCAGCAGGTCATGAGATGCAATCATATATTGGTGTTCTTGCAAGAACTAAACCCCTAATTTGGTATAATACATGGAAATGAGTTCCAAAAGAAAGGAAGATTAAAATTTGGGATTGTGTGCAATTAAAAATAAAATTGCATTTATATAAAATAATTACATATTAGTTAGTTAATGCACATATGCTACATAATGCCTGACTAATTAAATATGAATATACGTATGTATGTAGATGGTGTTCGATGTTCATTCATCAGCAAAAAAGGCAGTGTTACAATCAGCATGCCAGAAGTTGAGAGAGTTTAAGAGCCACTTAACAACCCATTATGTGCTTCCATGTCGTGATCAACGTCATTTGTTATAGTCTCCTACAGCCGACTATTCATTTATTGAGAAGGCACACTGGGACATGTTCGTTGCCGACCGTATTACACCTGAATTCATTGTGGGTTTTTCACTTTTTTTATTTATTAAAATCTTAGATTGCAAAAGTATTTAATGAGATATCTTTATTTCTGACCTTTTGCTATGTTTTTATAAAGGAAATACATAACAAGAAGAAAGAGATAAGGATGATGAATCAATATCCACACCGATTATCTCACAGGGGTTATGTTAACCTAAAAAATGAGTTGGTTAATGACCTTTTAAATATTTCTTTATTTATTTATGACACTGCAATATGATTTTGGTGTAATGCTTCATTTTAAAACATGTCTATAGATGGAGTTTGAAGGTGATCCCGAAATGGAGATATATCGATCAACTACATGGGTCCTTGCACGGCAGGATAAAGATGGGAATTTTCAGTCAAAAGAAGTTAAAGCTATTGCTTTGAAAATTGTAAGTCATTGAATTATGTTCTAATTAAAATTCTTGAAATATCCAGCTGAGTTGTCATTTAAGTACTTTCTTTTTTTGTTTATAACTTAGGAGGAGATGAAAAAAAGAATAATTAATGGAGAAGTGAAAGAAGAAGGTACAGATGATATTTTGACCAAAGTGCTCGATAAACCGAAGCACCCCGGATGAGTGTGTGGCCAGGGGAGTCATGTTAAGCAATCAGTTTACTTTGATCTTCCAAGAAAGAAGAAGGGAAGCATGTCAGTCAATGATAAGATCCAAGAATGTATTAAGAAGTTCATGGTGGAAGAGACTTATAAGATTGTTCGAGAACGTGATGCCTTTTGGGCTAAAGAGATGGAGAAGTTAAAGGCATCTTTGTGTGGAAATTCTACAGGGACAGATGCTAGTCCAAATATTGGTTCACAACAAGGAAGTTGTTGCAAGGGAGGACTCGTTATTATGGAGTTGCAAGAAGGTGTAAAGAAGAAACTAAATCATGCTGAAGAATTTTTTTTTTACAGTAGATGAGAAAGATGTTAAGAAGAATAATAATGTGGAGATTGAGGCTTTGGAAGCTAAAGTTCAAAATTTAGGCAAAGGAGATGAATTGGCTGTTACTGGTGTTTCAGAGTGGAAATTGGCAATTGGCTCCACTAGCAATGTTGTTGCTTATGCAATAGTTGATACAGTTGCTCATATTCTTCATGGAAAACCACTGCCAAAGGAAAATGTTCGAGTATCAATTACTCGTCTAATCCAAGGAGCTGTTAATATTCCTTTCCCAATCAATGATGAAATCATGACTGTTGAACAAGCTTTAGGATCCTATATTGCATGTCTAAGAGACCTTGTCCTAGAAGCGAAGAAAAATAGTGCTACAAGGAATCCCACTCCGACTTTGAAGGTTAAATTATGTCTCCCATAATATATCGTACTTTTTATTCTCATTTAGTAAATAGATCTTCTTTTGATGGCATCAGTTTTTAGTCTTACTATGTTTTAATTTCTCATCTTCAGGGAGGAAAGAAAATTATTAAAAAGAAGTGGAAGAAGGCGAATGAGTGTTTCACAGATCAAGAACCAGAGTTTGTGTTTAATATGGGGCCAAATTACCCTCCTAGTCTGAAGCGCTTGTGGATTTGGGCAAGTGAAGCTCTGACTGATGGTCACACATTCTCGTTTAAACTAAGTGAAGATGCTTTTAGATCAAACAGAAAACAAACTCTGACTTGAGAAAGGCCCACGACCTTTAGAGAAAATTCTTCAAAAAGCTTTCTAAAATGAGTCAGGCCCTTGTCTTGGCCCAAATCAGCAATTATAAGCATTTCTCCTAGGGTCAATTTGATTAGGTCTGGATTTCCATCCTTAACCATGCAAAATGAGGTCCTAAAAAGGGAACCCCAATCACTGGCTTCCTACTCCAAATATAAAATATCCCTTCTTCAATCCGGGTTGGTGTGGGCAAAGATTTTTTGCAAAAGATGGGGAGAAAAAACGGGGTTTACAACGATAATGTTAGCTCTTTTTGCCGCCCTGGAAAGAAGTCTCTGTTGGGCAACATCTTGAGAATCCGCCATTGATATTCATGAGATGAAGCCTTGAAAGGTTGAAGAAGATGAAGGTTGATCAGAAGATAAAAATTGAAACTAAATCAGATTATAAGTGAAATATAAAAATGTGTAATCACACATGGTTATAAGGCAATAAAAAAAATTGGCCCGACTTAGCATTCTTGAATTTGATAGAAAGGGCACGCGACCTCTACGCTGAAGAAGCACAACATGTCAGGATCAACAAAGGAGACCATGTCATTCATCTTGTGTTTTTTCAAATTTTCCTCCAAAATTCTATAGCAAAATTAAACAATCATCATCATAAATTCTTAATTTTATCCAAGAACTATTGATAAATTGAAACAAAATTTTGAAGTTCGGCACTTACTGAATATACATGCAGATAATGGAGCCCGATATTTCACCTCCAAAGCATATAACATGAAGAACGAAGGACCTAAACAAGAAAATTCTATGTGTTACAGTTTGTAACCATAGCTACTAATTTCCTTTCTAGTTTACCTGTTCTTGGGATAAATTCGTGTTCTTTTCTTTGTCACAATTTTCCGATGACCTATGCCTTCTCCATTAGTAAGAGTATACTAAAAAACTAAGCTGCTATTGTATGCTTCCATATTTGTATATGTCATTCTTCTTGTATGTGGTCCATAACAAATTACCCATTAAGTGAATTATAAGTTTGTTCCAACTGTTTAGTACAAAGTACAAACTCACAACCAATTTGTTATAACTAAGTGAAACATAATAATAAAAATCCAGGAATACAACAATTTTCAACCCTGCACATGAGCTAAAGTAAAACAAATAGTATAAATAAGAGCTAAATAGTATAAATAAGAGCTAAACATTGACCTCTAACCTCTTAAGTGTGAGCAACTCTGAAGCAGCTACACAAGTTTAGGCTTGGATATCTTAAGGGAGCCAATTCCACCATAAGTGGTAGATAGATATATAGTAAAAACTTATCACCTTTTTTTTTTTGAAAAATTGCACTTGCATTAATATTCATCAGAAATAAGATTACAAGGTAGAAAATCAGGAGCAGTATCTACCCACTTCATAGGACCTGTCATGGAATAAGTAGCTTGTGCTAACACATGGGCCATTTGATTCGCAGATCTATTCTCAAACACAACTAACACTTCTTGAAAGTGTTTTAGAATTTCTTCACACTCTTCAATTATAGTGTGAAAATTGGAATTTCCTCTAATTTCATGCACTGCATCCACTACTGACTTTGCATCTAACTCAAAAATACACCTTTGAGTCCTCCATTCTTTCAACCATAACAAAGCCGCTCTAAAACTCCATGCCTCATCCTCTCGTGGTGGCATCCCTCATCTTGCCTTCGCACTTCAAGCATGCATAAAACCACCCCTATCATCTCTAACAACATAAC
Source organism: Oenanthe sinensis (assembly GCA_028671895.1). Lineage (NCBI taxonomy): Eukaryota > Viridiplantae > Streptophyta > Magnoliopsida > Apiales > Apiaceae > Oenanthe > Oenanthe sinensis. The sequence continues at coordinate 3,393,130 of CM053812.1, forward strand.
ACATTCCGATAAACTCTGACTGACCTCGACAAGCAGCATTTATATATACTTTGATCCATCCTTCCTGTGGTCTACACCAACGTCTGATGTTGGTTTGTTGCCTTCATTATTCACTGTCATCCTTACATTCCTAACTGCATCTCCAGTCTTATAACATTTGTAGAGTCATAGAGTGCACTCCAAACACTGACATGGAATGTTTGTCCCACACCCACACATTGCGTCTAAACCAGATGTTCCAACAAAATAAACCAATGATAGCACGTTTATCTCGATTATTACCACTGAAAGCTTTAACCAGAACTTGTAACACTATTGCACTTTCATCTACAGGAATAATAGCTTGCATTCCCACCTTACACCACATTTCCTTAGTGAATGTACACGTAAATAATGTATGCACTGGAGTTTCAGGCTGTAAATGGCACATTGGACACAGCAGGTCTATATTTACATGATTTTTAATTAGCTTCGAGGAAGTAGGTAATACATTTTTACAGGCCATCTACAATAAATTTACGATCTTACCAGGCAATTAAAGTCCCCATAATTGCTTCTAGAATCCACCTTCAGAATTTATATTCTCTCCTCGAATGTTTTTGTAACAACTTTTGACAGTAAATACACCTTTATCGTCCAATGACCAGTACCACGAGTCAGGCTTACTACGAATAGGCATGGGAATCTGCTCAATCAATGCTTTGTCACGCTCATTAAATAAATCATTTAAAATATCCACATCCCACGACCTATGATCTTCACTCATCAGGTTTTGAACCACAATATCCCTTATTTCTTCATGTGGTACAGTTGTAGGAAAACCGTTATCACTACATGGTAACCAGGGAATCTCCCAAACTCTAATACTTTTACCATCGCCAATCTTCCTTTTGCAATGCTGCTTAACAATCTCTTGTGATGCCATAATACTCTGCCACATAAAACTTGGGTTCGCACCCAAACTAGCGTCCAGAAAATCAGTATCCGCATAGTATCGAGCCTTAATCACATTTGTAACAAGCGGATTAACATTATTAATCAAACGCCATACTTGTTTTGCTAACATGGAAACATTAAACTCTTGTAGTCTACGAAAACCTAATCCCCCCACTTCCTTGACATCACACAATATATCTCTTTCTATCCATCTAATTCCCTTATGATCACCTCCTCCACCCCACCAATACCCATTCATTTTTTTCGATCTTGGTACAAATCTCCACTGGCACCAGTAGTAAGCTCATCCAAAAATTGGGGATGGATTGAGCTGCAGTTTGTAACAGTGTGACTTTGCCTACCTTCGAAATATTTTACATCTTCCAAGCTTGCAACTTGTGTTCAATTTTGTCCACCAAGAATCCAATACAACCATTTTATTAGCTCCAATCCTCATTGGCATACCTAAATATTTACATGGGTCTAGCTTCTGTTGCACCTCCAATTCAGTACACACTTCGATACAAGCTTCATCTATTGTGTTTGCTGAAAATGTGACTGTAGATTTATCATAATTAATTAGTTGCCCGGATATATTAGCATATCTATGTAATATTCTCTTCATAGTTTGAGCCTCTGCCTTCGTAGCTCTGAAAAACAAGTAGCAGTCATCTGCAAACAATAAATGTGAGATCGTTGGAGCACCCCTAGCAATTCCACTCCCATGTATCAACCCAGCTTCTTCGTTTCTCCATAAAATAGATCTAAGCTCTTCTGCACACATTATATAAACATACGGAGAAATGGGATATCCTTGTCGCAGTCCCCGTTCAGGCATAACATTACCAAACACCACACCATTATGAATAAAACTGTATTTAACTGAAGTAATGTAATGCACCAGCCTATCATCCATACCTGATTAAATCCAAAATGTTGCATCATATGTCGAATAAATGTACATTCCAATCTATCATAGGCATCAATTTTAAGCCTTGCAACTTCAATGTTACCTTGAGTCTTCCTTTTCATGTGATGGTTAATCTCAAAGGCTATAAGTGCATTGTCCATCAACAAACATCCTTCAATAAAAGCAATCTATTTGTCAGAAATTATAGATCCCAAGCACTTCTTCAATCTATTCGATAATACTTTGGATAGAATTCTAGCCAGCACATTGCAAAATGAGATGGGTCTCAAATCTCCCATCACCTGAGGATTCTTAATCTTCGGAATTAAACAAACCAGTGCATTATTAACACCCTCAGGTCTTGATTTGATCCGGTACTTATAAATGTACGACAGAACTCGACCAAATCCTTTTGAACAACATCCCAAAACGCTTGGTAAAATGCGTTAATAAATTCACATTAACAATCAGGGGGAGTGTTATAACAAAATATGTGATTGTTAAAGTGTACAAGTCATTGACTACACTACAAGTAACTACGTCGCAACAATGTGTTGTCCATGTAAAGTTCTTGTATACCACAAATAAGGTGGTATTTTTATACTATAATTTATTTGTAGGCAGCTAGTTTTTCATCCTATAAATAGGACCACAGCAAACTCATTTGAGTATATTGTAATATAATCAGAAGTTCAAGTTCTCTTTTGAAGGGTATAGCTTTACACATGTAAGTTATTATATTTATATTATTTCTACAACAATATTATGTTTTTAATAAAATAGAATTTTTTTTTTAAAAAAACAAAAGTTTAAATTGTGTTTTTAAAAAATATATATTAAAAATAATACAAACGCATGTACAACCTGCGTTAGTATACATCCTGTGGTTTCCCCGGCCCATGATTCTACTTTTGTAGACCGTCAGGTCTTTTTCCCCGGCCCATGATTCTACTTTTGTAGACCGTCAGGTCTTTTTCATTCCGTCATATTTTGATTATTTTACTCCTAATTTATGATTAAAAGGGTCTTTCCCAATTCCCCGTTTAGATACAAAGTTGTACTCTATATAAACTCTATTTAAAACTCGCAAACATAAAATCCCAAGAAAATGATCTAAAGCTGTTAATTATTTGAATTTAAAAGAGGCCCAGATCATCATCAAGGATTCATACCCCATTTTCTCATTCAATCTTAATCAACCCCTGTTTTCTGGTTTGCCCTCTGTCCCTCTCATATATATGTGTATATATATGTATGTATATCTTGTTTTGTATTTGCAGGCAGACCCAATTTTGTTGAAGCTCTGATTTTCCCTTTTTTTGCTTGTGGGTTTTGTATTTTAAAGTTATTGCTTGTACCCCTTTTGCTTAAAAGTAGATATAGAGTCATATGTGTGTGTATTATAATGTGTGTATGCAGAAATGTATAGATTTGGGTATATGTATGTGGAGTACTTAGATCATACCCATGATGTTATTTATCTTGTTGAAGCCTATATGGATCTCGTATCAGACTGCCCATTTGTTTGTAGCATTTAAAGTGAAACCTGATTATGTTTTGATGAAATGTAGAGATATAATTGTGTGAAATTCCGTTTGATCGTCTAGACTTGTGGTTTATTAAATTGTTGCGTAAAAGCTAGACTGTATCGACTAGTTTCTATCCTCTAGCAATTGTGTAAATTTGTGACCTTTTGTGTTGTAAATGTCTAAAGGCCATATAAGTGAAGTCTTATGCATTTCATGAGTTTATAGGTAGCTGCTTGTAAATTTTTAGGAGCTTCTGTTCTAAAGTTAACTAAATGAAAGTGTGTAAATGGGTTTGAACTTGTGGGTGGGATAGGTGAGAAGAAAAGGCAGCTGTGTATCACCCTTGCTGATCATCATTGTTTGGTCTTTGGTTGATTAGAGTTATGCTACTCTATCATTTGTTTCCTTTTTGTAAGTTCGATTCTATGCACATTTTTAGGGAGATTATTAAGACAGATAAAACACATTTTCAACCGTCATTCATTAATCCATAATTGTAGAAGAATAGTCTGTCTGTTTAATTACAAAGAGTTGGTATTTCTGCCTTTTTTTTGCAAGTAACATAGAGTTGGTATTTCATTTACTACTACTTTTTAGTAGTGATGTCTATGTTTTGGTGAACTGCTGTAAGGTGTTTTGGGGATTTTTTTTTCTTTATGTTCTTTATGATTTGTTTCAGATATGAGTGTAGAACATTCTCTATTGGAATTTCTAGGAAGGGGCTGAATTAAGGTTTCATAAAATATTGTGCCCTAGGATGTTTTCATATGTGTTTTTGACTGTCCCAGTGCCATCTGCTTGATCTTTAATTTTATATAGGTTATTAAAGGGCCCTAGTTCCTGGAACGGTCTGAAATTGAATCCCACATAATTTTTGTTGTCGTCGAACTCCAGATAGAAGCATGGACATAATGCTATTCCATATCAAATTCTTAGTCACAGATTGCCTTTTTTAGTGAGTCTTTACTCTATTCACACTCATCAAAGGGTATGTACTAGGCGCTTCCTTTAGGTTCTTATACCATGCTACATGATTGACCTAAAAAAAATAGCATCCTTCCTAAGTTGAATTATACTATAAAAGTTACAAAATATTATGTTATGTAATGACATCTACAATTGTTTTTAGCTGTGGTTACTTATTTACCCTGCCAGTTTGACAGAGATTGGATATTTAGAATTTTGAAAGTTTTGGCTCTCAATTTTAGGTTTAATTTGATTTACTAAAAAAAAATAGAAAACTTGAATTATTTGCAAATATCCATATGAATCTTGTTCAGGAAGAGGAAATAGATTGGAAACTTTGAATTCAAAATTATGTTACATTGACTTTCAAGAGTTAATGTGTATCATATGTTGCAAGAGACGTATTCTGGTTCGTTTAATAACAATTTATGTTTCCTGTTTATTGCTCGGTATCTTTTATCTCATAAATTTCTATCTTCACTTATACTCACTTGTGAATGTTATTTATTTACCCCACCAGTTTGAAATAGATAGGCTATTTAGAATTTTGAAAATTTTGGCATTCGATTCAAGGTCTAATTTGATTCACAAAAAATTAAGAAGTTGAATTATTTGCATAATTTAAATCAATGTGAAATGAATTGTGTTCAGGAAGAGGAAGTAGATCGGAAACGTTGAATTTAAAATTAAGTTACATTCCTTCTGAGAGTTAATGCGTGTCATATGTTGCAAGAGAAGTATTCTGGTCCTTTTAGTAACTGTTTCTGTTTCCTGTTTTTTGCTCAGTATCTTATTTGTCATAAATTTCTGTCTTCGATTATACTCTCTAGTGAATGATAGAGGAGAATTTCTAATGACCAAGTGATACCATAAAAGAATCAAAAGCAACGTTAAGCACAATATAATAGATACTGTATTTGTGGGTGGACAACAGGATTTGATTTTGGACCTTTATATATACTAATGTGCTGGATGCTCTTAAATCTATAATCAACCTTTTTAATGTTGATATAACAAAGAAATAGATTTTATCAAATCATAACTTGCACACCAAAAAAGGTTAACATAAAGTGCAACAGATGGATTTATATTCTCAAACATATTTGATCATTTCTTGGAAGCCGAGTCGAGCATCAGATAATTTTTGATGCTATTTGTTTCGTGCTTGATATATTTTGTCATTATACAGTGAAAAATGGATGATAGTTGTGCAGTCTGTGCTGAGACACTATTGTGGACTGCCTATGGACAATGTGGACATCGTGAGGTCTGCTCTACATGTGTTGCTCGGCTTAGATTTATTTGTGATGATCAGAACTGTTGCATCTGCAAGTCCAGCCTCAACATTATTTTTGTGACTAAGGTTCGTGCTTTTGGATTTCGATTATCATCGAAAATTTTAATAATTTGTAATTTAATGTCTTGAGAATCATAATATTCAGTCAGGAGACCGTTGTTTTACCGGATTTTAAGTCTGAAAAATGATAGATATGTTTGTCTCTTTAAAAGTGTTTTTAATGGCAGATCTGTTTTCCTTTTGTGCTTCCTAACTTCCGGCTGTTAGGTACAATATGTTAAATATAAGATTTTATGACTGCTTTGAACAAATCTTTGCAGTTTTTATGTGCCTGAATAAGTAAATAATTAGATATCAGTTAATATCTTATTGGGATTACCAATTGTATTCAGGCACTAGGGGATTATACAAGTGTTATTAGTGACTTCTCAGTTTTTCCTTCGGAGCCTAAAGAAGGTAAAGTTGGCTCATATTGGTATCATGAAGGAACACATGCATTTTTTGATGATCCTGATCACTACAAGACGGTCAAAGCTATGTGTAAACTTTCATGCATCATTTGCGACAACATACATGAGCAAGGAAATGGAAATATCAGAAGGAAAGGGATTTTCAAAAACATTGACCAATTAAATGGTCACTTATCGTCTCGTCATAAGCTGATCATGTGCTATCTCTGTCTAAAAGGCAGAAAGGTAATATAGCTCATTTCATCATTTGTAGCTTGAACATATAAATTTTTATGCAGCCTGGGTTCTTTTTTAGTTTCTGTTGCTTGTCCCTATTTTCTCCCTAATTTCTCACCAAGTCTGGGCATATTCCTGGAAGGCTGGAAACGACTATAACTCAAATTGTAGGGGTACTTTTGACTTGTAGGGGTACTTTGCTCTTATATTGACAAGCTATGGTTGCGTTGTATGTGGTTAATGTTTAAAATGCATTAGATGATATTTTGTAATAAGTTAATGTGTTTCTGGTTAAAGTTAATGGGACTTCAATTATAGCATTTCAAGTTTTTTTCTAGATTATAGCTTGTAATTTGAGCAGTATATTGGCTGCCTGTTCTTATACTTTTGTTTTTCTCTATACTTGTAATCTCCCTTTTCTTCCAAAACTATCTTTCTGACTTTGATCTAACTCTGAATCAGATATTTATATGTGAACAAAAGTTGTATACTGAAGAACAACTAAATCAGCATATAAACACTGGTAACTCAGAGGTCGATGGCAGTGAAGCTGAAAGAGGTGGTTTCATGGGACATCCCATGTGTGAGTTCTGCAGATACCCATTTTATGGGGAGAATGAGCTGTATACCCATATGTCTACTGAGCATTATACCTGTCATATATGTCAAAGGTTGTCTATGTTCTCCTCTTCTTGTTGAAAGGGAAATTTGTTTGCTGTTTGAATTAAAGCATTTGCTCCTACACAATTCTTGTTGAAAGGGAAATATGCTTGCTGTTTGAATTAAAGCATTTGATCCTACATAATAATCTTACCTTGGTGCAGGCAGCATCCGGGACATTTTGAATACTATAGGAACTATGATGAATTGGAGGTTAGTAATTTTCTTTTTCTTCACTGTTGGATCCAACTTTGTTTATGTTTACTTTCGTTTCCTGCATAGACCCTTTGGGAATTAGCATTAAATTTATTTGTTCCAGATCCATTTTCGTAGTGACCACATACTTTGTGAAGATGAAGGCTGTCTTGCAAAAAAGTTTATTGTATTTGCAACTGAGTCTGAAATGAAGGTCAGTGCCTATTGTATGTTTGGACAACAAACTCTGTATCCTTTAAAAAAGTCGTTTGATTTTATCTTTTTTACCCTTTTTTCACAAATCGGTTTCCAGAGATATCTTTAAAATTGCATAATCTTACTTTAAAAAAATTAAAAATCTGCAGAGACATAATACGATGGAACATGGAGGACGCATGTCTAGATCCAAGCGTAATGCTGTGTTGAAGGTACTAATATATTATTCAGTATCTATGTTATCTTCAGAAAGATATATACCAAGCCTTATCTTTGGTTAATAATGTCCACTTTTTGTCATACTAATTTAGTGCTTATATTCATCTATTACTCTGAAGATACCAACGAGTTTCAGCTATGAAAGAAATACTGAGCAGGACCGTCATCGAAGAGGACGCAGTTCCCATTCGGATAATTTTGACGTTGAAATTTCCAGAGCAGTTCAAGCCAGCCTTGAGACAACTAATTGCCATATGCATCATGCTAACTCATCTGGTTTTGAAGTTTTATCCAATATTGGAGCAGCAGCAGAAAATGATTCAAAATTTAAGCCACTTGAATTATTATCTAGCAGAGAGTTTGAGCCATCATCAAGTCACCATCATCAGCAGGGACAGACTTCCAGGAACATCCCCCTAGAAGAGTTGTCTTTTCCACCACTCCCTGTGTCTACTAGAAATAATCAGCAGAACTTAAGAAGCAAAGGAAAATGGTCAGGAAAAAACACTATGGCTGCTCGCCTTCATCGCCAGAACAATGTGGAAGTCCTCCATTCTGCTCAAACTAGGACGTCAGTAGATCTTCACCCCAGAGCATCATCCAGCAGTTCTTCAAAGTCAAGGCTGACTTCAACTTCAGGACACAAGTATTCCCCTGCTACTTCCGGTTCCTCCCTCTGTAAGCCTTCCGCTGAAAGCATACTTGTGCGACGTGATAATTCTACCTCTGGAAGCAGGGCTCTAACGGCTTATGAGAGTGTATCAGCAAGTTCTGGCCGGTCATCAAGTACTATTAGTGGCACAAAAAAGGTTATCCACTCTGCCTCTGAACCGAGCATTGCGGAAAAAGGTTTATATTCTTCTGGAGCTGATTTTCCACCTGTTTCTGTAATAAAGACAAAACAATCGACCACTAGTAACCAACTGCTGGTTAAGGCGGAAGAAACTAAAGCTGCGAACAAGTCTCTAGTTGAAAGAATCCGTGCTGATTCACTATTTGATGAGGACAGATACACTGTTTTTAAAATAATATCTGGAGAATATCGACGGAATTTGATTGATACAGGTGAATATGTTGCATATGTGCATCAGTTTGGCTTGTCACATCTTCTCTCTGAACTTGCTAAACTGTGTCCTGATGCTCAGAAGCAAAAAGAGCTATTTGAGGCTTCTAAGATCAGTTTAGCGAGCCGCAGCTCTTCTGAAATTAGTGCAGCTATGATCAGCAGTCCATTAAAAGAACATAAAACTTCCAAGAAAGGGAAGGAGAAGCTTCTGGGAGTTGAGACAAACACTAAACCTGGTTTGGCTAACAACTTTATAAGTGGTGCAAGGGTTTTGCATTCAGGTCACAGACCACCTGAAGAACACATAGAGATCTTAGAAAAATATGGTTACCATTCTATGAAAGGGAAGTCTAAGGTGTCAGTGGCTGATGAACTAACTAACCCAGGCTCTTCCATTAAGATCCCAGTTGAAAACACTCTCCCAAATGACTGTACGTCAAGAAGTAGCAGCTCAAAAAAGAATGGAGAAGGGAACAAGCCTCGTAAGAAAACCTCGAAGTTTCACAGGGTTCGCCTTGGCGAGGATTCTCCTGCAGCACTTTTAGGTTTGACTCGTTCTGAATCTACTCCTGATCTGTCCCGACAAAAACCATCTCAAAGTAACGGCCCTTCAAGAAAGTTGGCGGTTGGTGGGGTCTGGCATAATGGGGGAGGCAAGAAACTAGTTGCAATTTTAAAATAACACAAAGAATCTTATCTTTTTGACAGGCAAGTGGCTGTTTGTAATTTGATTGCAATCGGTTTTTTGGCTAATACGTTTTAAGTTAGGCCTGCTAATACAAACTCAAATCATTGAGGCATCACTGCCTTCTGATTGTGTTCAAAATATGGCCAGGTCTGGATTTAAATTGGGTACAAGGACATAAGGAACATATGTTTTGGTATATCACCAGTTAATCTCATCTATAGAGGTGGTGACGTACTAGTAGAACTGAACATGTAGCATATATGTGCAAGATGTCTCCAAATTTTGCTTCATTGAAATGTCTAGCTTTAGACATGGTAATGAAGTGAATTATTTTTTTTGTCTATTTTTTAATCAAATCTAATTTCCAATAACTAGCTTTTGTATGGATTAAGATTACTGCTACTAGGAATCTTAATCCATACAATATATATTACTTTAATGATAATTATGTGTGTATAAATAATGGCCTGATAAGTAGATGCACCACTTTTTGCTTGAAATTTTTTCAGCTTGTGTGTTTTTTTTCACCTCTAATTAATCCCATTTGTTTCATTTCAATGTCACTGCACTCCATTCTCTCTGACCAAGAATTAGTTCGAAATATAACTCTAATCGGAGTTGAGCTATGGATGTGAGAGTTTAGGGTTTATGGATTGTCGCTGCTTTGATTTACAGGTTTTAAATATTCAAACTCATATATGAACAATAGTTCGAGCTTCTCATTTTCACCTAAAATAAGCAGTTAATTGCATTCTAGCACACACTAATTTCTCATACCTAGAAACTTTTTTGACAGCATGTAGCTTCTACCAGTCAACATAGATAGAAAATAATTAAGCACAATTCAACTAATCATTACTTTCAAACCCTTAAAATAATACTAATTAACCCTAAATAAAGACTTTAAGACAAACTACTACAGCCAGTTGTCACAAACCAAAGACTCGTGACTATCACTCTGTTTCCAATATCTGATTATGGTGAGCCAGTTCCACGCCCACGTCCACCCCCAAGTGATGCAGCTGCAGTCTTTACCGGAGTAGTCGGTGGGGTGCACATGACTCCAGGAAAGCCACAAAAGGTTGAAGAGCCGGAGCCCAAGCTTGGGGTAGGAAGAGTTCCAGTAGTTAAGCCAGGGCTAGGAAAATCAAGAGTATAGCCAGGGCTTTGAAAAGTTCCAGTTATTGGACCAGGCAAAGTCCCACTATAACTTCCACTGTAGTTTTCCGGCTCATTAACCTCACCATTTTTCTTCTGCATGATCATCTTCCTTCCTCCAACACCCTCCCATCCCGATATCACAAGAACACTCACCAGCACCACCAGCAGCTTGTAACCAACTCTCTCCATCTCTCCATCTCCCTCTCCCTCTCCCTCTCCCTCTCTCCCTCTCTCCCTCTCTCTCTCTCTGTGTGTGTGTGTGTGTGTGTGAGCTCCACTTGTATAGAAAAATAAACTTCCTATTTAGTAGCTAGCTAACTAGGGTTCCCCATGGTGATGAAAATTTATTACTCCTTTCTCATAGTGACTATCACAATTTTTTTACTATTTTCTGTCCTGCAGTACGTACTTGCTTTTCAATAACTGCACTGCAATATTTTGAGTTTGAAATCAAAGATGTTTGAATAGATTAGTAAATGTTAGCCAGGCAGGTAGTTGAGCCAAGTTACTGAAAGCTTTAAATCCATCCACCAGTTACATGTAATCAAAGAAGAACTTATAAACTGTGTACATTATATATGCAGTCGATTAGAATCAGGTTAAACAAGTATCCATATCTTCGAATACAAGAAAATTTCGTCCCAGTGTCGAATTTGACTAGGATTTATAAATTGTATCGTTAGGTTTTTACAAGTGCCAGGCCAAAGACTAGGATGTGGTAGATGGCCCTAAGTTCAGCTATTGGTCGAAACTACCATCCAACTCCTCCAAAACCAGAAAACAATCCGCATTTTGCAACTCTACTGGCTCCGCCTATGCCTGCTGAGCCTCCTTGAGACCTCTGAGGTGCCTAAATCAGGACACAGAGAAACAGAGACACTCCAGTACATACCGATATACAGCATTTAGTTCTAAAACTTGACGAAAGCTAATGAATAAGCCTAAGGCTTAAAGTCTCTACTATAAAAAATCATAAGGACTCTTAGCAATTTAGCACAACACAAAGACGTTGGATTGCTTTTGTCAGTGAGTAATTCTTCATCCACACTATCAATTTTTTTAAACATGCAAATTTATAACTCATGAAATATTCACATCATTGAAAGATGTTTAAAGCATATTTGCACCTACATTGCGGAAAAGGAGGGCTTCAATCCATTGTGATTCGGTACCCCCATTAAAACCGCTATAAAAACGCAGTACCATTATTTTTATTCGAGAATTAAACAGTCCCTGCTCATCCTAGCTATAAACAATCGAACATAGCAAATGCCCTGTTTCAGCCAAAAGAATGGTCAATAAACCCGAACTCTGGTATCAATACCAAGCCTTAATGTTTACTATTTATATCGACCAAAAACCCAATATAGGCTAGAAATTACAAGACAACCAAGCCCTGACAAGTCAAAATATTGAAATTATTATACTAAATGGAGACAGTAAAAATGAAAACCCGATTATCAGTCTCTATAGCCTTGAGTTTTTCAACAAGTAATCCTTCGGGTCCATGGAAAAATTTTCAGCATTCTGCACCAGATGTTGGCTACTTGAATATAATTTAGCGTCATAATCTGATGTTACCATCACTTGTATGTCTACTATCAAATATCAACTTCATGTTGCTCAAAGTTTGCACAAAAAATGATCTAAAAAATTAAGGATTATTACCATTCTGACCCACAAAATTTTCACGAAAATACACATCAGCCCACAAAGTTTAAAATGTACATTCACACCCTTAAAGTATGTCAATTATACATCCTGGCCCTTGATGTTTTTAAATATTTTTTCCTAATTTCCCTTAACATGGTTAAATTTGTTTATTGACTTCACAGACACAAAACGAAAGGGTACCATTTGAGTTTTTATAAACTACATTTGTAATATCCTAAAATTCTGATCAAAATATGAGCTATCTAGAGATCCTAAAGGACTAAACCTTCAAAAAAGAAAAAGGATTAAAAAGACTACAACGATTGTTCCACCAATATATGATTTTGCAGAATCTTAAACCAAGGTACAAATACATAAAATTAGATGCAGAAAGTTAAACAAACTTTATTATTAAATCTATACTTCACAATAAATTTGAAATTTGAGATTATCAAACATAACTGCAAGACAAAAACATTACACACATAGTTTAATGGTTTGTCATTCAACTAGATCAACTGAGAAACTCTGACCGTTTACGTCGACCAACCCACGGAAAGAAACAAGTATTTTGCCTCTATTGATCAGGAAATCCCATTAGACCAGCAGAACAGGCATATGAAGAACAAAGCTACCTGCAATTATACACACACATTGTTAGAACCTTGTACTGGATTGACCCTCCTACAGTCTGCCATTACACTTGCTAGGGTTTCAAAGTAGATTTCTACGACTTTGACTACTAAACAAATAGTTTTTTCACTTTCTGAGTTGGTTTCACATTATCTATTAAAATACAAGCTATAAATCTGAAATTCGTGATATATTGAAAAAGTGAATAAGCTTCAGCACATTTTCTTCCCATACTGTCTCTTATCACACTCACACGCGTGTCGTAAGAGACATAACCAGTAAACAAGAAAACAATCTTGATTAGATACACGCGCACAGACACACACAAGTGTTGTAATAGACATCACTAATAAACCATAAAAACATAATCTTGATCCAAATACAAGCAAGCATGACCCGTGTTAGTCATCACCAATAAACTATAAAAACACAATTTTATGTACATACAAGGGCAGACACGTAATAGACAGCACTAGTAAATGTTGAAAATACGATATTGATTGGAAGTTCTGAACACACACACACATGTCATAGGCATCACTAGCAAACAAGGAAAAACACAATCTTGATCGGGACACAGAAAAACACACAACTCGTGCTGTTATAGATATCATTAGTAAACAAGAAAAAACACAATTTTGCTCATGACACTGAAAAACATGCAACTCATGTTGTAATTATCATGAGCAAATTACAAAAAACAATCTTTCTTGCACAAATTGTAATAGACATTAAAAGTATACCATCTAAGCACAATCTTGATCTGAACACAAACACGCAAAATTCATGTTGTAAGAGACATCACAAGTAAACTCAAATAAAACAATTTTGATCACACGCGTAATAGATATCCACTAGTAAAACTTTGGAACACAATCTTGGAACAGTGAACACAAACGACCATTCATGGTGTAACAGACATCACAAGAAAACTAGATGATACAATCTTTGATAACACACACACGCGCATTTCAATAAACATCACTAGTAAACAAAAAATACACAATCTTCATATAACCTCAAACACAAACAGACTTATATCGTAATATGCACCACAATCAAACGTGAAGAATACAATCTTGATCTATATATAAAGCCACAAACACAATATACATGCGTAGAAAACTTACACATCCCTCCTATAACATTACAGCATCAAATTCTCTATAACGAACTGCTTTCCCCATCTCTAGGATGATAATTTTGCACATACGGCCTATAACTGCAATAGGTTTCTAATTTCTCGTCAACAACTGAAACCAACTGATGACCAAAACCCTCACCTTTCTTCTCACTTTGCCCTTATCAACCCCACCGTTGTCCCCAAACAGGTACCCAACAACACATTCCCCTCAACCTCTTGTTCCTTCTCCTTCTCATGTAATTTAAGCACATATTATATTATAAAGACTTGATTATTATTTATTAGATATTGAATTGAGTCTCTTTCTCTTATATGTTAAGATCCATAATCCTTTTTACCCTTCGCGGTTGGGAGACATAAAAACAACAGTGCCCTTATACCTTTCATGATAAATTGGATAAACTAAGTAAAAAAAAATACTAAAAAATTCCAATAAATTAATAAATTTTACTTGTTCGAAGTTATTAATTTATAAAAGTTTGACACTCTAATAAAAGTCTATCAATTACATTAGAAAAAAGCTTTAAACTTACTGCAATCATTGTTCTAAAAATCGGTGATTAATGAACAATTGCACATAATAAAATACCAGAGAGTGAAGTGAAAGATACGGAGAGGATAGCTAGGAAAGAGGCAGTGCATGGAAAGAACAGTCACACCATAATATTGGTGTGCAACCATCCATTTCAGGCTCCGCCTCGTCCCCGTCTATCCTCTGCCATCATTTACCTTCAAAAATAGAAACTCCAACAGTACAAAACCTGAAAATATCGTTGAAAGATACTCTGAAAATTGAACAAACAGAAAATTGCTCAGACTGTCACAGGATTGTTGTTTGATATACTAATTGATATCGATGCATATAACTACAATGCCATGTACATCGAGCACAAGACTGAATACACGACACAATTTGCACACGACAAGTCTGAATACAAGTCTGAATACACAATTGCAGGATAATATAAACATCTATTGTTGTATGCTAGTAGTAAGATGATCACAGTCTTGCAAAGATTACTCTATATATAGAAGGAATGATGCAGACGTTACACTTACTAGTACATGAAGTACTACTCTGTCTTCATTGTACTACTACATGTATCTTCTAAAGAGCAAGTACTGGATTACAACAACTAACCAACAAATGTACTACACAAGTTGAAGTACTAACTATACTTCTTGCAACTGAGCATGTGCAGTACAACTCAAAAGTTGGACTATTTAGTCTTTGATCCGACTATTCTTTGCAGAACAATATCAAAATAATTATAATTTAAGCAAAGCAAAAAATAAAAAGAATAAAAAGAATTCTAAGATGGGATTTAAGAAGGAAATAAATCAGATAATTATCTAAAATGTGCCCATGGTCCCTTGACAGACAACCACTTTTTGAATATTAAACCTCATGCAACCAATGTGCTAAAGCTTTCTTACACTCATTCCAGTTATTTACATTAAGGCTTTATCACTCTTCCTAGAATGTAGCCCCTCTGTTTCGAAATATGAAATTCATTCGAGATGTTTTTTGTATTTCACAGAATTCATTGTTGAGTTTAAATAATAGACCTTGTAAACATCATCTTACGGTACTTCCTACCATATCAAGTTTCATACTTACTGCTGACAAGATATACATGCACAAATTTATAAATTGTATTGTTAGGTTTTTACAAGTGCCAGGCCAAAGACTAGGATGTGGTAGATGGCCCTAAGTTCAGCCATTGGTCAAAACTACCATCCAACTCCTCTAAAACCAGAAAACCATCCGCATTTTGCAACTCTAATGACTCCACCTATGACGGATGAGCCACCTTGAGACCCCTGAGATGCCTACATCAGGACTCAGGATACAGAAACAGAGACACTCCAGTCATAAACTATTGAAATTATTATATAAAATGGAAACAATAAAATGCAAACCGGATTATCAGTCTCTGTACTCTTATTGAGTTTTCAACGAGTAATCCTTTGGGTCCATGGAAAGATTTTCGGCATTCTGCAAGATGTTGGCTACTTGTATATAATTTAGCTTCATAATCTGATTTTACCATCACTTGTATGTCTAATATCAATTTCACGTTGCTCAAAGTTCGCACAAAAAAATAATCTCAAAAATACTAGCAAAGTAGCAAGAACTAGAATTAGATCACAAGTCCGAACAAAAATTATTAGTTTACCATTTCAGGTAGATAGTTTTATTCTGCTAGCAAGAAAACATGGTTAAATTTGTTCCTCGACTTCACAGATGCAAAACAAAAAGATACCATCTGAGTTTCTATGAACTACATTTGTAATATCCTAAAATTCAAATTTCATATTAATTTAGTTGGTATATTGATCAAAATATGAGCTATCTAAAGATTCTAAAAGACTAACCTTTCAAAAAGTAAAGATTCTAAAAGACTACAATGATTGTTCTACCAATATTTGATTTTGAAGGATATTAAACCAAGGTACAAATACATAAAATTGGATGCAGAAAGTTAAAACAAACTTTATTATTCAAATCTATACATCATAACAAATTTAAAACTTGATATTGTCAAACATAACTGCAAAACAAAAACATAACACACAGTTTAATAATTTGACATTCAACGGAGAAACTCTGACCGTCTGTGTCCGGCAAAGACCAACCCATGGAAAGAAACAAGTATATTGCCTCTGTTGATCATGAAAGTCCATTAGACCAGCAGAACTGGCCTATGAAGAATAAAGCTACCTGCAATTATACACACACATTGTTAGAACCTTGTACTAGATTGACCCTCCTACAGTCTGCTATAACACTTGCTAGGGTTTAAAAGTATATTGCTACAACTTTGACTCAACCAATAGCTTTTTCACTTTCCGAGTAATTATCTATTAAAATACAAGCTATCAATCTAAAATCCATGATATATTGAAAAAGTGAATAAGCTTCGGCACATATTCATCCATGATACACATGTGTGTCGTAATAGACATAACTAGTAAACAAGCATGACCCCTGTTGTAATAGACGTCACTAGTAAATCATAAAAACACAATGTTGATCTGAACACGAACAAGCATGATCCGTGTTGCAATAGTCATCACCAAAAAACTATAAAAAAGAAAATTTATGTACACACAAGGGAAGACATGTAATAGACAGCACTAGTAAACTTTGAAAATACAATATTGATTGGAAGTTCTGAATACACACAAAAACACACAAACACACATGTCATAGATATCACTAGTAAATATTAAACAAGGAAACACACAATCTTGATCAGGGGACAGAAAAACACACAACTCATGGTGTCATACACATCACTAGTAAACAAGAAAAAACACAATTTTGATTGTGACACAGAAAACAAACAACTCATGTTGTAATAGCAATGAGCAAATTACAAAATAATCTTGATTGCACAAATGCACAAATTGTAGAAGAAATTAAAAGTAAACCATCTAAACACAATCTTGATCTGAACACAAACATGCAAAGCTCATGTTTTAAGAAACATCACAAGCAACCTAAAATAAAACAATCTTGATCACACACATAATAGATATCCACTAGTAAAACTTTAGAATACAATCTTGATCGAAACAGTGAACAAAAACACACACTGACCACTCATGGTGTAACAGACATTACAAAAAGACTAGATCATACAACCTTTAATAAAACACACACACAGACACATGTTTTAAACAACAAAACACAATCTTGATATAAACTCAAACACAGACAGACTCATATTGTAATACACACCACAATCAAACAAGAAGAATACGATCATTATCTCAATATAAACCCACAAACACAACATACATGCATAGAAAGCTTACACAACTATCCCATAACATCAAAGACATAAAACTCATTATAAGGAGCCACCTTTCCGATCTCTAGGATAATTTTCCACATACAGCCCATAACCGCAATAAGTTTCCCGTCAACAACTGAAACCAACTGATAGGTTTCCCGTCAACAACTGCAACCAACTGATGATCAAAACCATCACCTTTCTTCTCATTTCCCCCTTATCAACTCCATCATTGTCCCCAATGGGAACCCAACAACATATTCCCCTCACCCTCTTGTTCCTTCTCCTTGTCATGTAATTCAACCACTGAACCACATATTATAAAGACTTGAATAATTATTTATTAGATATTGAATTGGGTCGCTTTCTCTTATGGGTTATGATCCATAATTCTTTTCACCCTTCGCGGTTGGGAGACCCTCGGGCTAGTGAATTTTTCGAGAATTTTTCGAGGTTAATCCGTCCAAGTTATTTTATATCATAAATCATTGTTCTTAAATCCGTCCTGCATCAGCTATCAGTTCAAAATTGTCAATATATTTCATAAGTGAATAAGCTTAGCACACCCCCTTCCCCCTTTTCCCTTAATAGACATCACTAGTACACTACAAAAACACAATCTTCAGTACACACATGGGCAGACACCTAATAGACAGCACTAACAAACAAGAAAAACACAAGATTGATTACAAATGCACGGGCAGAGACACATGTGTTGTAATAGATATCACGACTACAGTACATAAACACAATATCGGTACACCCAAGGGCAGACACGTAATAGACAGCACTAGTAAAGTTAAAAACCACAATCTTGATCAGATCACAAATACACACACAAATGAAACCATAATTCAAGTTATAATGGGCAACACAAGGAAACTAAAAAGACACAATCTTGATCACACAAACACGTATTGTAATAGACATCATCAGCAAACAATGAGAAAAATACAATTTTGATTGGTAGACAAACACATGACCCGTGTTGTAATAGACATTAAGAGCAAACTAAAAAACAGTTTTGATCACACAAATGCACATTGTAATAAACATAACTGATAAACCATAAAAACACAATCTTGATCTGAAGACGAATGCAATGTAACATCAGGCGAAAAACTATAAAACGCAATCTTGATCACACATGCACACAAATGTTGTAATAGTTACTAATAAACAATAAAAATACAATCTTGATTTAAACACAAACACGGACTCATAATGTAATACACATCACAATCAAACGAGAAAAATACAATACAGATCACAATCAAACGAGAAAAATACAATCTTGACCTAAAGATAAACCAACAGACACACAACATAGTTGCATAGAAAGCGCTTACTCACCTATCCAATAACATTCAAAACATAAAAATCACTGATATGAACCACCATTCCCATCTCTAGGATGATTATTTTGCACAAATGGACCCGAAATAAAGACAGGCTTCACATCAACAACCGGAGCCCTTGTTCCACCTCCACTAACACCCAACCCCACCTTCCCCTCTTGTCCCTTCACCTCCTTATCATTCAATTCAACAGCATTCAACGAAGCCAAAACCGCACTCGAATTCTCAACTCTATCCATCCTAACCCTCCCAAAACCACTCCCAACAACCCCTTTAGATCCCTTATTAAAATTCTCCTCCTCAACAACCCCCACATGTTGAATAGCTTCCCTAGCCCTTTTCTTAGTAGACCAAGCCTCTTTCCCCCTCTTGTCCACCTCAGCTTTCGCAACCAAAGCAGCTCTACTCATCGAATCATACGATATCCTAGCAGCAGCAAGCAATGCAGCAGCAGAAACCTTATCAATAACCTTACTCTCACTAATCTGAAAAAAGGGGGCACCCTGAGGACTACAAAGAGGACAAACATAAGGTTTACTAGATGGGTCAGGGCTAATACAAGTAGAATGAGAGATAGAGTAGCATTTAGAACATGGGGTTGTGGGGAATTCAAGTGGGGTGGTGGGGTTGTAAATAGAAAAGCAGGTGGGGCAGAAAGATTGAGAGTTGAAACGGAGAATACAAGTAGTGCAGACACGACGGAAGAGACCACGGTGCTTCATGTAATGGAGGAATGGACTTGTCTCTGTTTTGCATTCACTGCAAATGCTTGTCTCTCCGGTCAATGGGGGGTCTGCTTGTTTTGTCATGCTGGTTTGGTCTGGTTTGGGAGTGTTTTTAGTGTCAGGGATTTTGATGAATCAAAATTGGGATTAGAATGTGGGTATGTAAGAATTGACGTATTGACCGAGTGATAATATTTTATAGATTTTTTTTAAAAACAATTATTTAATTTTTTATATAAAAATTTTAAATTCAAAAACACTATTTATAATCATTTGTTAAAAATGAAAAGAATTATGAGGCATTCCCCCATAGGGAATATATTGTATAAGATAATTATATATTTTTTATTCATATGTAATGTTTATTTATAAATATATACAAACTTATAACCGTAAGACGTATGTGATAACTAATATTTAAATAAATTAATTTTTTATTTATATTTTTATTAATATTTAATATAAAATTTTATAATATTAAGAATTTATGTTAATATAAATATAACTATATACGTAAATTTTATAAATTTATTTTATTTAATATAGATATGTTATAATATGGACTCGTGTTATGATAAATATATAATTGGGGTTAAAAGGTAAAATTTTAATTAATATACATATATATATATAGTTAGGGCCCATATTATAATAAATAAAGTTATATAATTTGGACTCATGTTTAAATATATAATTTGACCTAAAAAATAAAATTTTAGTTAATACAGATATGTATATATTGTTTAGGTCCGTGGCACAGTACCGATCGATCAACCACCGACCGACCAAATTTTTAAATATTTCGGCTATAATAATATATTATAGATAGGTTATTACTTCATAAAAAAAATCTTATATAAACAAGAAAAAACACTATAAAATCTTACATAAAATTTCATTTGTTTTTAAATTTTAATATCAATTTGTTTTTTTATGAATAAAGATGGATTCTAACATTAGATTAACAAAAAATCATAACATAATAACATGTAAATTTCATTTTTATGAAATGTATATAAGATTCTATGTTGGATTATATTTAAATTTGATTTTTAAAATTTAGATAAGAATATGTTAGGTTTTATTGTAGTTCAATTTTATGATTCTAATCTTTCTTTAACAATTCGAAATGTTTTGATGGTGTTATTCCGTATTCTTTATATAAATGATGTTTTTTTATAAAGTGTAACCCAATATATATTAATATTTGTTGACTGAAATATATTATAAGAATTAATTTATCGAGTATGAATAAATATATAAAATTTTAGGAGGATATTAAATATTAAATTTCATGTGTAAGAATTTATGTAACTAAGATTTTTATGGAATGATACTAATAAGGGAATTTTATGGTCTGAAGTTCAAAAAATATCGTAATTTTATAAGAGTTATATAGTATTGAATATAAGTATAATATTAAAAATTAATGTTAAAGAAGAATTAATATATATAAAAAAAGATAATAAAAAAATAAATTAATAACGTATAATAAATTAATATTCTTGATGTATTCTTTTTCACCAAAATAAAAACTGTATACCCTTTTACCTATGACAAATTGGATAAACTAAGAAAAAAAATCAATAAATACTCCAATAAATTAATAATACTTGTTCGAAGTTATTAATCTATAGAAGTTTGACCCAAAAAATCAATAAAATATTCCAATAAATTAATAAAATTTACTTGTTCGAAGTTATTAATCTATAGAAGTTTAACCGTATAATAAAAGTCTGTCAATTACATTTTTAAACTTGCTGTAATGAACACTCGCATATGAAAATACCAGAGAGTGAAGTGAAAGATACGGAGAGGATAGCCAGGGAAGAGGCAGTGCATGGAAAGAACAGTCACACCATAATATTGGTGTGCAACCATCCATTTCAGGCTCTGCCTCGTCCCCGTCTATCCTCTGCCATCATTTACCTTCGAAAAACGGAACTCCGACAGTTAAAAACCCGAAAATATCGTTGAAAGATACTCTAAAAATAGAACAGAAAATTGCTCAGAATGTCACAGGATTGTTGTTTGATATACTAAAGCATATCGATGCATATAACTACAATGCCATGTACATCGAGCACAAGACTGAATACACGATCCAATTGCACACGACAAGTCTGAATACAAGTCTGAATACACAATTGCAGGATAATATAAACATCTATTGCTGTATGTTAGTAGTAAGATGATCAGAGTCTTGCAAAAATTACTCTATATATAGAAGGAATGATGCAGACGTTACTTACTAGTACATGAAGTACTACTTTGTCTTCATTGTACTACTACATGTATCTTCTAAAGAGCAAGTACTGGATTGCAACAGCTAACCAACAAATGTACTACACAAGTTGAAGTACTAAATATACTTCTTGCAACTGAGAATGTGCAGTACAACTCAAAAGTGGACTATTTAGTCTTTGATCCGACTATTCTTTGCAGAACAATATCAAAATAATTATAATCTAGGCACAGCAAAAAATCAAAAGAATAAAAAGAATTCTAAGATGGGATTTAACAAGGCAATAAATCAGATAATTATATAAAATGTGCCCATGGTCCCTTGACACACAACCACTTTTTAAATATTAAACCTCACGCAACCAATGTGCTAAAGCTTTCTTACACTCATTCCAGATATTTACATTAAGGCTTTATCACTCTTCGACCATTCAAATATGCACGTTTGGACACATAAACTACCTTTGTCTAAAAACGACTAGCTCAACCATCCTGTTTTGAGACTTTGTACAATTCAACCTCAGGTCTGGTTGCGTTGAAAAAAACAGGGTATTCACTCTCTGTAAAAGAGAGCTGGATACATAAAAACAGAAACACGGGTGTTTTAAGACTGTGCAAATTCGACCACAGATCCAGTTGTGGTGAAAAAAATAATATAAAGTGTATTTCACTCTCTGTAAAAGAGTAGGATAAGTAAAGAGTAAAAACACATTTCTCATCAAAATTTGCAGCCTATATACACATACGCCAACGAATTATATACCCCTGCTGCACTACTTTCTACATTTCACCCTTAGGCTTTTAAGAATCTGTATGTAGAGCTGCATAAAGCCATTGTTGGTGGTGGTGGTGTGCTGCTGCTTTTGTAAACCTGTCACAGATGAATCAATATAGATCAATAGTTCAATATAGGATTGCATTTTGCTTTCAACTCCAGCAAAATGTAACTTTAACAAAGTCTATATGTAATAGTATAAGAAATTTCATGTACAAGTTAAACATGTTTTGCTTCAAATTTTGGAAGATCAACAATGAAAGCTACTTGAGAAACCTCCAACAAGGTTCTGTTTCACCATTGAAAAGTACAAGAAAATTCTAGTTCAGTATAGAACATAAATGTTAGAATATTATTCTCCAAAGTTTTAAATTCATTCTGAACTTTCGTTTTACAATGTAGAAAGTTCTTAAAGAGATTACCTGCGCTGCATCGCTAAGCTGAATCTCACCACCAACACATTTACGATCTGTTTTATCATGATTAAATAGATTGACGATGATCTGGTACACCACTACAACCAATTGAATTCTTTTGTCTTGTGTTCGAGGGTTACAGCACAAGAGTTGATCTTGGTCTCAACACCGTCAATGCTGTTCTGGATACTTGCAGTTACGACAATTAATTGATCTACTCAAATTTGTTAAGCTGCATCAAGACAGTCCGATACAATCGTAAGAGTGTCAACTGTTGTGTCTGATTTATTAAAAACAAACTTCACAGTGTCGGTTGTACTACTATGTAAGTTTCCCTTTCCAGTGTACAAAACTGAGCCAGCACTGAAAAAAAATGAATCAGATACAGATTGAATATCAAGTTATAAATACTTGTATTTATCTTATACCTACCAGCTAAACTAACGGAAATAAAATTTGTTGCAGGCAGATCAAATATTGTTTACCTGAATATTTTTTTCTCCGCAGGGCATTCTAAATTAAGCTTGTGAGTTGTAATAATAAGCTCCAGATTTTTTCTGCCCCTAATAGATAAAGATTGAACTCAATTCAAAACATATACAATTGCTGGTATCTAATTCCAGCCTTAGGAATTAGAGTAATTAACAACACACTCAGACACCACATGGAATGTTATATCTATCAATTAAGTGCTCAACACAAACTTGCCAGTTTCACATCTAAAATGCATGACCATGATCTCACTGCTCCAGGTACAAATAGCTATATTGGAAATCAAATACTTGTAAATAAACATATGGCCATGCACAGGAGAAACTGATCATAAGGAGGACAACTAAACAGACTACTTTCCACCAATGTTAGGGTAAAATTGGTAGGTCTGAATTAGATAGTCCGATACATGTGCTTTATCAAGTGAAAAAAACTGTTACAAGCAAAAAAAAAAGAAAGAAATAAACTGTTCCACATGGGCCTCCTGAACAAAACAGAAGAATCACAGGGTACAGACATATTAAGATTACCGGGCCTTCAAGCTTTCTTTACAGGATAACATAAAGCCAGAAGATGGTGAAAGAAGAGACTATAATCAATCACTTGAACTGGAAAGATGATATCATAAGCCCCTTTTGAACAAACTAATTAAAGACCCGTAATTTGTTTCTCAGCTGCTCAAGACCGTGTCAACAGAAGAGGGAGTGATCCAGTCCCATAAATCGACAGGGATATGTAACTGTATACAATCTCCACCAATGAAAGAAGAAAAGATGCAGTGACGTGAAGTGTGGAGTGTTTGAAAGAAATGAAGTGTATGTAATTGTATTATATGATACTCTACAAATAAGCAAGTGCAAGCTACTTTCTGGTTTTTTTCTGCACAACCAGATTTGTGGTCAAGTTGTACAAATCTCAAAATGCGATGGTTGAGCTGGTCGTTTTTAGACCAAGATGGTTAATGTGTCCAAACGTGTACTTGAATGGTTAAAGAGTGATAAAGCCTTGCATTAATCAACATGCCAATTTCGCTACAATAGCGCTAGATAAACTCTAAAACTACTTCCCCTGCTACCATCGTCTAATTGCTAAAAGAACAAATTACGAAAATGAAAGACAGATAAAATAAAAAAGAAGCTTTCATCCAATCTCAGGTTCATTGTCTTGGTACAATCCGCGAAATCAACCCTGCAAGTAGAAGACCAAACTTTAGATATTGCTTTGCTAGATAGTTACAATCAACATATACTAATTTAGGAAATCCATCAGCAAGTAGCTGGTAATCTAAATTTAGGCTCAAGCGCGTGTCAAAATGAAATCCATCAACAAGACAACAATCATCCTAAACAGGACACTGACAAACAATGACAAATAGCAAAACATAGAACATTAAATTGGCCACACTGAACACATTTAAGCAACAATATCAACCTTTCTAATGATCAGAATGAAACAATACATCTCTGATGCTTTGTGATATCTACATTTTCATAATATATGTATATTAAGAAGTATATTATTTTTTTCTATAATAGATTAACTAGATGTGTGTTAGTTTTTAGATTGCCACATAAGCAATTGCAACAAGTTTTAGGTACCTTGTAAAATTCTTGGCAACTGGCCTCAATTGGCAATATTTGGGAGATCACAGGTTGATTAACAATTGCTTAAATTATAGCTTCTGAAAGTATAAGGTAAGGATAAAAATCCTATTTTACAATAAAATACACCCAACAGGTTGTATTAGAGTAGTGAATTTGTAAAAAGGCTTTAGGTTCTTTCTTACCCAGGCTAAGGCTCTAATAATTGATGGCATGCTAACTTGTTGTGTCCAGTCCCCTTACATCTCCCGCATTGGAGTTGACGTTTGCATACATCTTTGTTTTTCTTCATCACTGGGCGGCCTGGTGGACGACGAGTAGGAGGAGCTTTGACAGTCACTGACAATGCACCCTGAGAGTGATCATTCACCACCCTATCAATATTAAGGATAGGATGCACTGATTCTGAATACGTTAACCTGTAGTTTACGGCACTGAAGTATACATCACAATAATCATATGGATCATGATTAAGGAAAGCAATGACAGGAATAGCATGGCAGCAAGGCAATCCAGTTAGTTGCCGGTCTTTACAACTACAATTAAAGTTATCAACGTCAACAACTTCAATGGAGTCACCATGAACCTCAACTTTGTTGCCAGATGAGATTAATACAGGATGTGGATGGATGTGAACCCCCTCTCCTTCTCTAGCTTTTCCTCCATGAATGGAGTTAACCTTGTCAGCCATCGACTGGATTCTACCCTTCGGGCATACATTAAATCCATTATCTTACCCCGTATAGCATCAACCATCTGAGTTATTGGTAGTTCATGTGCATCTGATATCCATCCATAAAACTCCTCCCCAAAGTTTGATGTCAGATGGTTATATCTTGCTCCTGGGAAGAACACATTTGCCCAATGCTCAGGTCCATTTTCATTGACCCAGTTGTAAGCTTCGACAGAAATATTTTTTATGCGCTCCATACAAATTTGGAATCCCTCAGGAGTACCTGCATATGCTGCAGCAAATAAATCCTCTATCATGAGACGCTTAACTTCAAGGGAGAACTGGCCCTTCAAATCTCTAACAAGTTTCTCTGAGAGATTATGTAAACAGTAACCATCATGAACATTTTCGTCCTGAAATATGTCGATAATTGACTCCTTCAATCCCTTCTCTCTATCTGCCACGAAAGTTATACCACGACAAGTTGATAATGCATTTTTGAGCTGCACAAGAAACCAATGCCAGTTATCATTGGTTTCTGCATCTACTACAGCAAAAGCAACAGGAAGCACACCATCATTTCCATCAGCAGCAGTTGCAGTCAACAACATTCCTTGATACTTTGAATTCAAGGTTATAGTATTAAGAAAGAGAAGAGGCCGACAGCCATGTGGGAACCCATAAGCTCAGGCATAAAATTATACAAAGAGGCGATGAAAACTTGAGTCGTCCTTAGTAGTAAATGTAGCAAGACTACCAGGATTTGTCTCCATTATTGAATCACATAAACTTGGAAGCTGACCATATGCCTCTTTATATGAACCCTGAAGCTGCTCCTTGGCAATTTCTTTCCCACGCCATGCCTGAAAGTAATTAAGTTGAATTCCATGCTCATTCTTTATGTCCTCAACGATATCCCTAGGTTTATAATTCGGAAGTTCCTTCAACTTCTCCTTAATCACACTTGCCACCCAACTTCTTGTTGCCTGATGACCAGTTGGTACAACAGTTCCTTCAAATGTATGAGCTGAATCCATTTTCTTAATACAAATTAGTTGGGTGGCAGACAACCTTGATGCATGGATTCTCCATGGGCAACCTTCAACCTTGCAATTAACAGTCACACGCTGACTATCATTCTTCTTATACCTAAAAGCAAACTGATGCGCAATGGGCCAATGGCATATTTACGCAAGGACTCGCGGAACTCATGTACACTGTTAAACCTTTGGCCAACACCCGTTATAATGTTCTGCCACTGCTCTGCAGCTTTCACATGCTTTTCACCAGTAGAAGTTGGGAGAGCCAGAGGCATATCACTAGATATATCAAAAAGGGTATCCACATTGTTCGAATCATCTACAATGTCAAAGTTCGCATCAAGTAGGAGACTGGGCTCACTCGAGTCGTCAAAAATATCATCCCCAAGACTAGCAGGAGCATCAACTAAAATCCCATCTTCAGACAAACTTGTCCTGCTTGACCTGCAATATACATATTCCCAATGCCTAACCTGAAAAGGTAAGATTCAACTATAACATAAGTCATCAAGGTAACTACCTACTCCCAGGCATGCTTGAGACATCTGCAGTGACAACTTCTTCATTCATAACATATATGTCGGTGGTGTTGCAGTTACCATGGAATTTGATCATGCGTTTGAGATCTTTATCATTTGAAATTGAAATAAGTGTCTTCTTATTTTCCAAAAGGAAATATTTGACAGACATTGTCATTGTGCTGTAGTTGAACATCTCCGCTGCCTCCGTTATGAAATTATCGTATGTTATTTCATCATCAACTTCCATGGCATGAACATCCCCGCCTATATACAACAAATTGCCATCCTTGTCCTTCTCAAAATCACCACCTGATTGACATATAACAATAACCTTCTTCCCAGCCATGACCTAAATCATAAATTTGATTTTTTTTTTTAAAGTCAATAAAGATGTCTTCTTTTCCATCTAAACAAAATATCACGAATAGAGGTTTCCATTGTAAATAGAATACTGCAACTCCTTACCCATATATTCAATTTTAAACTTTTAAAAGCCAAAAGATGCATCCCTTTCTTATCTAAACAAATTATTGTATGTAACAAATTTCATTGGAAGTACAGTACTTGTACTTTTTGTTTAGAAATAAGACATGGTATTCTTATAATGTGAATCTATAGGAATTTTTTTCCAACATTGATAAAATCCATCATTTCATAACCACATTCTTCTCAATTTCTAATTAATGCATTCTCGATAGCTTTACAAGTTCGATATTCCAAGAAACATAAATGTTGCATAACCGCACTCATGAACCTCGACCTCTACTATGTATTGGTATAACTTTAAATTTCACCTTTGCTTTCTATTTCTCCCTCTATACAAATCTTCCTAAATATATAAAACGTAACACCGAATTTCCTCATTCGACCTCCCAAAATATCATACAATTTCACAATGCAAACCCATATTACTTGGGGTAAAAACATAACAAGAACTAATCACTAATGCAATCTTTTACAGCCTAGTAGAGTAAAAAAAACTAAAACCAAACAAGAATAACAAAAAGAATGAACCAAAATTCAAAAAAGCTATACCATTAAAATAGATACACATATATGTATGTATTAAACAGGTAATAACACAAGCAATGAGTAATGGACAAAAAAGAATCTAAAATTAAAAATCAAGAAAAACCCATTAAAGATTTGAAGACCCAAATGATAAATGAGATGAAAAGATGATACCTTTTTATGTAGAATCTGAGTAAAAGTGATAGCTTTATATGAATCTATGAAAATAGAAGCATATTGTAGATTTGTAGGAAACTGATTGTGCAATTGCAGTGCTGTACAAATTGAACCATCAGTTTAGAACCCAATATATATTCGGGGGCGGCCCATAATCAGAATTTTCATTTTTTTTAAATTAAACGATTAATATAATTGTAAAAGTCGGGAATCTGAACTCATTGGTTAAGTTACGGATTTGGGATTAATCGGAGATTAATCGGATGGATCAATCGGAGTAATAATTGGATTTATTATATTATTATAATAAAATTTAATATATTTATCTAATTTACTATAGAACATATTATTTAAAAATATTTTATAAACATAAATCGGATTTTATAAATCGTATCGGTCAAATATTTTATAAGGATTAATTAGAAATTTATCGGTAATTTTTGAAAAATCAGCCGATTTCTATAACACTAATCCCATGTATATATTTCCGACTAAGAGGAAGTTGAACAGTGTCCTAATTGGTTACCTATAAATATTATAAAATAACGACTAGGACATGTGAACTCCAACCATAATCTCTATATTCATTACATATTATTATTATAATAATAAATTTGAATCTAGAAAGGAGGGAAAAGAAAAAGAGAGAGAGAGAGAAAAGATGAATAAAAATGGAGGGGAAAATTTATTTAATTCATATAAATAGTATGAGATGCACCTAGTGATTTTTTGACACATTATATATATATATATATATATATATATATATATATATATATATATATATATATATATATATATATATATATATATATATATATATATATATATATATATATTTCACCTTAGGATATCATTTAGATAAGTTGTTGGACTTTCTCTAAAGTCCATTTTATGTACCTCACATTACTCAAATATTATTAAAAATATTTTATTTTAAAATCAATCAATTACTCTTAATATATAAAAGTTGAGTTCTTTTTAAAAGTTCTTTTACTTCAATACCCTTAATGAAATCATCTAATTACAACTTAATCTTCTACAACATTTCTACTTTATTTATGGTCAATTACCCTTATTATCCAATCAATTATTTTCATCTCTCCTACTTCTATACTATTTATACTCATATATACCCCTTTTCCTAGCAAAAGTACAAAATTTTGTACTACATTTTACAACCCATGCTTCTCCCCCAATGTTGCTTGAGTTGACTGTTTCCTTTTAGCATACTACTTCATATCACCGTGCTATCATTTTTGAAATCAAATTTGAATCCTCCACATTCATAACTCAAGCTCCATATTTCTTCATATCAACCTTAATTTTATCTTTTGTATTTTTTTCAGCTCTCTGGAACATGGATGATGAGGTATGATAATAGTTTATATTTTTTATTTGTTGTTAGGTTTTGTATTTGATGTATCATTTCTTCATTGTATTTTATTCAATTTTTTTAGAATTTTTCTTTCTTCTCCAGAATGTCTCATCTGCTGTTGAATATTACGGTGTTCGGGAAAGTTGTGATAATACTTTTTCATTTCTTTAGAAATGGTAACAGATGTTAATGTTATTTTGAATATTTTCTTTCCTTTTTGTTAGTTTGTGTGAATGGATTATCAGATTATGCTAACTAGAGGAAACCATTGTCTAACATATCGAATCTACAACGAAACAGTGGTCTTGGTCAACGTAGAAATTTTCCATATGTCAATATTGATAAGGAGAATGTATGTAAATTGCAGATGAATATAATTTCTTTAGACTTTTTAGTTATATAATTTCTTTTTGTAGTAGATGAACATGAATATTATTGAACAGGTTTATAGTACTTCATCTAATAGATATCAATCATTTACTTTTGAAGATTTTAATAGTACGTAAATATTTATTGTTTTTGTCTTTATGCATTTCATTTGTTTTTATGATTCTAAGTATATTAATGCTACTTTCATTTTTATTCTGTTTTGTTTTTATTTATACCATCTATTATCCTAAATCTGAATATTCTTTTTGGCAGCTCCTTTGACATATAAGAAAGTAGTACTACCTAATTTGCTTGTTAGTACTAGGAGTAATAATCGTTCTAATAGACACCCCACACCTTCAGCACACAGATGCACATAGTCGAATGATTCTAAATCTGGAGGCTCAGGTTACCGACATGAAACTCATTATCTCTAAGATCTTGGAAGTGCAAGAGCAGTAGAAAATATAAATTCAGGATATAAAAGGCTTGATCAATCAACTACTGGCTCAGAAATGTACATCTCAAGTACTTCCATCAACCACAGCTCAGGAGGATAATCCAACCGAGGGGGAGAAAGCAGCACAAGAAAAAGTGGTTGTGATGACATGATACTAGAATACACAACTCAGAGGGAGTCTGATTTCTTCTACAGACCTGAAGATAGAATCTTGGAAGAAGGAGAAATAGATGAACCATATATTCCTAATGTCAAGGAAGTAGAAACTGAAGCCAAGGGAGTTCATGAAGAGGATGATTTTGCTAATGAATTTGCATTTCACAATTATTGCTTATTCAGTGGTATTGATGAATTCATAACTCACAATCTACAAGAAGCTCAAGATTTTCTGAATAGGAAGTTGTTAAGAATCAAAAAGGCAAAAAAAAGAAAGGAAATGGAGAAAGATATCTTGTCAAAAAAGGACCAAAATGGGATGAAGCTCGGAAGTTATTTCAGAAAAAGGAGCTAACCTTGGACAAAAATGAAGATCATCATGTCCTCGACAGAATCAGAGAGTGGAGACAGCTATATCCAAAGATACACACATTCTATAAGAAGCTAAGTGAAGAAGTGACAAACGTCTCAGTAAGTGCTCAAAAGAATGGGTGGATGTTGTACATCAATTTCACTACTCTTGGATGAAGGCTGCTGTTCACTAGAAGCCTCAGAAAGTTAAACATAGTGGAGTTGTTTGTACTGATGAGAAGTCATAAGGTGAATGAACAGATGAGAAGCTTCATTGAAGACAAAATCGAAGATATTGGTGTTGAAGCATTCCTAAACCCTCTAGTGGTAAAGTACTACAAACCCTCATCACAACATGACTCTTTCTGATGAATGTCTAGATAGAAGCCACTTGAAATTTATGAAGTTTGTGGAAGGACAACTCAGATGCAAGGAAAATAGAACTACTCAAGATCAAGCTACAGTTGAGTTGTTCTATGCATTTAGATTAAACCGAGCAGTAGGAATATCGAAGACTTATCTCAAGAAAGAAACAAGAATCTACTTAAAGTCAGTGTATGTGAGAAAAGAATATCGTACCGAAGGTTTTGAAGTGGTTGATGATTCGAAGCCCTATATCAAATTTGATGATGGAAAGACTTGGTTTGTTTCAAAAAGAGAAGATGAGGTCACTCAAAGATAGAAGTTAGCAATTTCAAATTAAACTCAAAGGCAATCAAGAAAACACTTTCCATGGTAAAAAAATCAACTTGCAAGGAAGACAAGATTGCCTTAAAAGAAATAAATCAAGCACTAAAGGAAAATATCATGTTAGAAACAGTGAACGACACAGAAAGAGTCTGTTATCCCAGTTTCACAAATAGAAGGGGGGTTGAATACTTGTGTGATCTTTTCACTTTAGTTTCAATCAATTACAGAAGAATCAAACTTGAACTATTTTAACAAAGATCAAAACTTAGAGAATAAAAAAAATCAGTGTTTGTATTAAAGAATATTGAATACAAACTCTCCTAGGGTGTACACAAACCCTAGCAGCTTCTTTGTGTTTTCACAGCAACTCTCTCTATCTCTATACTCTCACAAAATTCGACAATAATATTAGGTTACATAGAATGTTTATATAGAGAGTTGTTTATCAACTAATAACAGAAAATCAAATTATAATAGGAATAAAATTTCTAATTATTAGTTGATAGCTTCCTTTTGAAATTCTCTTTCTTTCCCATAGCATATCTGCAATATAATTGTCTTTATCTTTGAAGACTTCCCTTTACTGTGATCACCTTCCAAATTCAGTTTCAGCTTTATAGACTCTGAAAAACTTCAGACTCTGATGATCTTCAGTCTCTGACAGACTATAGACTCTAGTAGTCTATAGACTCCGATCAATTCCCAGACTCTGATTTGCATCCAAACTCTGGTTTCAATTCTCTTGAAAATATTCTAAGTATAAATGACATCTAAACATGAATATTGATTATCTATACTCTGATTATAAAAGAGTTCAGAGACTAGAAGGTCTTGTTACAGATAAACTATGCTAGACTCTGTTCTAGTATTTTGTACATCATCAAATGAATATATTCCTAACAATCTCCCCCTATTTATGCTTTATAAAATGTAAGCATAAATCAAGGTTTGATGATGTCAAAACTAAAGAATGAAATAATTAATCTAGAATAGTATAAAAATTTATAAGGAACAAAGAATTACTTGTCAATTTATCTTCTCAAAAGCTGTGTTGTTTCTCAGAAATGACTTCAACATATTCTCATCCACAATAGCTAGAGATTCACCAAAAAACTTCTTCAATTTGTTCATCTCTTCATTTTCACATTTGATTTGACAATAAGCTGCTCTTAGATCATTTGCACTACATTCTTATTGTTTTAAGTCTTTAAGCATCAAAACATTAATCTTCCCTTTCATAGGTTGAAACCCAAAGTAGTGACCCACACCTTCTTGAAATTAAATTTCTTTTACTTCCAGAGGCATGTCTTGATCCTTCCCTTTAGTATCAACATATTTCAGAAAAAATTTGCCCATCTGCTTATTTGTCTGTCTGTGCAGAGTCAGCTTCCTATCAATCTCCATAAACCATTTATTGGTCACTTCTCTTTTACTCTTATTTGCCTCAACTGCTATTGACAGAAGAAATCTGATATATTGCAACTCTTCAACCTTCTTGAAGAATATGAAATTTTGTTGACTTATCCACTTTACAGTTCCTCCATTCAGAAAATATACCAGCATCTCAGTTTTCACCTTTTCAGTTCCACCCTGTCCTCCTAACAACTTTCTTTTGAAAACATTATAGACAATTTGAGTAGACACCACTTTGTTAGAGTGTCTTTGAGTGAGCTTTTCAAATTGACTATCTGTAAGAGACTGTGGATCAGCTACTAGAGTAGTAGTCTTGTCAATGTCACATGCTGAAATACCTCCAAGCCCTTTTATTCTTCTAGCCCTTAATTGTGTATTTGTTTGACTACACTTCCAATAGCTTGGCTCCTTGACTTCTCCTTCTTTCTTCTCATCAGAGTCTGTACTATGTTTACCTTTACTAGAGTCTGGTTTAGACTCTGATTTTCCATGTCCAATCCCTGACTTGTGTGTCTGAGATTGTATTTTAACAAACACTTCATACTTCTTTTGTTAAACACGACCAGGACCCCTAGGACTATGAGAACTATCACCAACTTCATCATCATCACCATCTCTCCTCCTTTTAACTCCCATTGACTTGTCATCCTTGCAAGAATCATCCTTATTACTATTTGAGCTCCCTGCTTCTTTCTTCTCCCTTTTTTTGACATCAGCACCACCTGTGACAGCTAAAAGAATTTTTACTAATACTGAGGAAATGTTGGCCTGAGCAGCAATCACAGAATCAACTTATGCAGTAAGAGAATTGACATCATTTTGAAGAGTGATTTGTTTTATCTTGTAATCAGCCAAGGAATCCTTGACTGCTACATCCTTGGAGAGTTGAAGAGAGTGCAAAGATTCAAACAGGTCTTTAGCATAGATGTGGTATTGTCAACACTGATCAATTTTGTGTTGATATGAGAGATATTAGTGACCACATCAGCCAATTGATCAACTACATTTTCCCTAGCTACCTTTTTATTAGCTACTATATTCTCACTTTCTTGAATGAGACAAGCATCTTGTTCCTCATCAGGATAATGACCATGTTCTTGAAGAAAAGACTTCTTTTGAAAAGATTTATGTCTTTCAGAATGATGAATAGCCAAAATGCTCTTAAAAGTGTCAAAATCAGTGAAACTCCTAGCTTGTGATGTTTTCCATGATTGAGGAAAAACTTTATCGAAATTGGTGAAAGATGGATTCATCTCTCTTTCATCTTCAGAGACTGAATCATCAATAGCATCAACCTGGTGGTAGAGTAGACTCTGAAACTACAAAAGGGACTATAGACCCTGACTCCTCCTTAGAGTGATCAGACTTTGTAGACTCTGGAAGCCTAGCCTGGATATGCATGATAAAAATTGGTTCTCCTGACTTCAATTGTGTAGTCTCAGATTGAATATGTAGTGCATTCACCAAAGCCTCCATAACTCTGTCTGCTCTCCTAGCTAGAGAATCCACTAAATGAAGTTGTGGTCTCTGTGTGAATGATTTCTGAGCAGCTAGAGCTTCTTCCTTTTTGCCAATCTGCAAGATAAGTAAAAATAAATTTTCATCCATCTCTTGCCTCAACTCATTGGACCAACTTGAAGGAAATTTTTGATCCCAATAAGTAAAGTTAGGTTCAAGATACCCTAGTCTCTCATTCTCACAGTGGGGTTGGGCACCCACTTTCTCATCCTCACACTAGCTCTCTACAGCCTTTTCTACCTCTCCTTTTGCCTGGGCTAGTGCCAGCCTCTCATTTTTATTTTTATTTTCACTCATTTGGGAGGGTTCAAAAATCCTACAGAAGAGGGTGTGAGAGAAGTAAGAGATTATTCAATACCTGAACCTCCTTGATGGAGGGGTACCCCTTCAATTGTCTGAAGGTTAGGGGTTTCCACCAAGCGGTGAGCAGCAACAGACTCTGAACCCTTACTAGCTTCTTCTTTCTTTTCGGGGTCTGTTGGCTCCAGTGTCCCAGTCTCAGGGTCTACTATAGACTCTGACTGCTTCAGTATTACTTCATTAGAAGCCAAAGTCTTAGTATCACCATCTTTGACTGTTATTGCATAAAACTCTCCCTCAAAGTGGATAGACACAAAAGTGATTGTGAGTTTTCTTCATGAGCCTCCATCAGAGTCTGTCATCCCATATCATTGGGGTTCTCATCAACATTTTGGTGAGTTGGCAAAGAGGGCCTATCAGCATACTTCTCTGTCCCACTATCACCCAACCTCTAACTAGGTGGTTCTTGTGTGGGTGAGACAGACTGAGCACCTATTTCACTAGTCACTACTGGTGCACTAGTGCCATCTTTCAACTTCCTTCCAACACCTTCTCCCTCATGTTGTTCTTCAATAATAAATGCATCCAAATTGTGATGAAAGGTCGTTGTATGGATTGCATTGATTGCCTGAGAATCTGTAAGATTGAAGAGTTCCTGCAGTTCCCTTCTCACTTTTTGAAAGTATATACCCTTGAATTGATCCAATCTACTCTGGTAGGTTAGATAGATGTATTTATTGGAAATTGTACCTATATTTTGGATAAGATAGTCAACCACCTGTCTTGACAGAGGTTGAAAGTGAGAAATCCATTGAATGGTTGTCATGTAGGTAACTCCATTATCCCAAATTGCTTCATAATCAAAGACTGGTTGCTCAGACTCAGTCTCTGACTCAGCAACAGACTCTGATTGTCTCCTTTTGAGGGCTTTTGTCTTCTTGACTTTCTTCATTTTTTATTTTTCAGAGTCTGGCACACCAAGTGCTTTAAAAACTTCAATTGTTATGCCTTCTATGATCCCAGTTACTTGACTTTGTAATGAAGAGTTGAAGAGGTAGATGTATAGATTGGTGACTACATCTTGTGCAGACATATGTAGCTCTGTCTCCATTCTCTTCCTTAGGGCATCATATGTTAAGAAAAGATCCAAGACTTATTGATATGTCTTGTATGATTCTGGAGCTCCAATTGATTCCACCAAAGGATATAGAGAGATAAACACCTCATCAGATGGAACAATTATAGAGTCTATAAGACTTGAGGCTGCTTCCTTTGGCATTCCTTCCCGAAATGTGTCATAATCAGAGTCTGAAGGCAGTCTAGACTCTGACTCAATATTAGACTCTACTTCAGGAGTTTTTTTATTTTCAGAGTCTGGCTCTGCAGGAGCCTTGGGATCATCTGTTTCCTACAAAACAGGGTTAGTCACAATTACAGGCTTGTGTGTGTGTGCAGAAGAAGCCTTCCTTAAACTTTTGTATTTCTTAGCAAAAGATTTCTCAGGAGACTCTAGTTGAGAATCCTGAGGTACATCCCTAGGTTTTTCAAAGACTGTAGCCTTTGGAGAGTCTGTAGTCTTGGCTTTTGGGCTAGAATCAGGTGCATCATGACCTTCTTTTAGTAACGAAAGCCCTTCAACAACCTGCTTCTCTAGGGGATTGAGCTCCTCATCACTTTGCTCATCTACCAGCCTGGTTTGGATCAATCTCCTCATCTTTATACCTGGTGTCTTTTGAGAGACAACAGATGTTGGTTTTTAAGATTTGGGTTTTTGAGATTGAGTGGTAAAGAGAATTTGGCTACTTGGGTAGATGCAGGGGGACTCTCCATAATTTGTTCCTGCACCATTTCACCTCCAAAGAAAGAAGAATTATAGATAAAAGGTTTGGAGGTTGATAGTTTTACCTGCATTAAATGTGGATACACCATGGCAGGCAAGTTGGTTCCCTTCTTCTCATCAATTCTCTTGATATCAGAGAAAATTCTCATTTGTTATTTGTAGGCCTGCTCACAGCAATCATATGCCAATCTAGTTGTCATGTTAGGAATGAAGTGATTGAAGAGAATTATAAGAAATCTATGATAATAGACTTTCTTACTCCCCTCTCGCACATTATTTAATTTAGCTTTAGTGAGCAACATATCACCAATGTTGATCACTTTATCAAATAGGAGACTGTGGCCAATTTGATAAGTGATAAAAGGTAATAGCATCAAAACTACTACACTTAATAGTAAAACATTTTGTAATTTGATCAAAGAAAAATGACCATTATTTTCTCAAATAAGGCCTAGTTAACTTACTCATGTTGCCGGTGCTAGAGGTGTAACCAAATGATTTAAGCATGCTCTTGATTTCAGAATCATCAATAGTTTCATCAAAAGGTTGTTTCACATGTAATTTAAACACGAATTTGATAACATCAGCAATAACATCAAATATAGTATCACCAAAGGTAAACATAATATTACCTGGTTGATCCTGAGTAGGACCAATAACCTTAGCAGAGCTCCAAGCCTGAGAGACAACATCAATGTGAATAACAAGATATGCTTTCAACACATAGCTAAGCTCACTTTGTTCCAAGAAATCCATCACTGGATAGTAGTCTACATCTACACCTTTCTAATCTCCAAGAGCTGCAACATAGTTTGTTGTCATAAACTCGAAATCCCCAAAAGTGAAAGCAATTGCCTTGGGTCCCTTCATGACGGTAGAACCAGCAGCCATTGAAGTAATTGAAGTGAAAGTAATGAAAATTCTTGGGAATAAAAAGTTAGGGTTCTTAAGAAGCTCTGTAAGTAATTTTTGCTTTAGAAAATAGATTGCAATAAACAAGTGAGTTAATTAATTGTATGTAAAATTTGTATTTTGTTAAACTTGCATACAATACACACGAGTCTACATACTGTAACCAGTAAAAAGTAACTATTACCGCCTATTTCAAGTCATTTGAATGGTTTAAACGTAATCAGAGTCTGCAGGCACGAACTCTAACCATTTCAGAGTCTAGGTGTCTAAACCCTCAGAGTCTATAGTCTCTCAGAGTCTATAAACTCGTCAGAGTCTAGAAGTTAGACTCTGTCAAGATAAAGTACTTCATAAAATTTTGCAATAACAAATTATAGTTTGATAAATCAGGGACTATAATTAAAGTACATACATTGCTTCTTGTAATGATTGATCAATTACATATTTAAAATCCTTAATTCACCTACCAGTCTGAGAAAGATAGACTCATCAAGTGGTTTTGTTTTAATATCTACAATTTATCTGTTAGTTGGAACATAATGTAGTTCAATAGTACCATTTTCAACATATTATCTAATAAAATGATACATGACATCAATATGCTTTGTTCTGGAATGTTGGACTGGATTCTCTGCAATTTTAATAGCACTAGTATTATCACAATTCATAGGAATATTTAAGAATCTTAGTCCATAATCAAGTAACTGACTTCTCATCCACAGAATTTGAGCACAGCAACTTTCAGCTACTATGTATTCAGCCTCAGTTGTTGAGGTTGATATTGTTTATTGTTTATTGTTAAACCAAGAAATTAATCTGTTTCCAAGAAATTGGCATTGGCCTATTGTGCTTTTCCTGTCCATTTTACATCCTGCATAGTCATAGTCTGAATAGGCAATTAGTGAAAAATTAGACTCTCTAGGATACTAAAGTTCAAGAGTTTTTCACCCTTGATATATCTGAAAATTCTTTTCACAACTATCAAATATAATTTTCTAGGGTCAACCTGAAATCTAGCACACAAGCATGTTGCAAATATTAAATCTGGTCTACTAACAGTTAAATATAACAATGAGTCGATCATACCTCTATAGCTAGTGTTGTCAACTTTCTTACCATTTGGGTCAGAGCCTAGCTTAGTGGTTGTTGACATGGGAGTTATGGAAGTTGCACAATCTTGCATATCAAACTTCTTCAATAGTTCCTTAACATACTTTGATTGATTGATAAAAATCCCATCATCAGTCTGTTTGACTCGAAGTCCCAAAAAGAAGTTCAACTCTCCCATCATGCTCATTTCATAATTTGACTGCATTAGTTTGCTAAACTTTTCACATAATTTTTTCATTAGTAGAACCAAATATAATATCATCAACATAAATTTGGACAAGAAAAATATCACCTTTATGTTTTCTAATAAAGAGAGATTTGTCAATGGTAACTCTAATGAAACCATTTTCAAGGAGAAATTTTGATAGAGTTTCATACCATGCTCTAGGTGCTTGCTTCAATCCATATAGTGCCTTGTCTAACTTATAATCAGGAAATATTGGATCAACAAATCCTGGTAGTTGCTCCACATAGATCTTCTTCTTCCATTTTTCCATTCAAGAAGGCACTTTTCACATCCATCTGATACACCATGAATTTTGAATGAGTTACAAATGCAAGAAACATTCTGATAGCTTCTAAATTTGCTACAGGTGCAAAAGTTTTATCATAATCAATTCCTTTTTCCTATGAATAACTTTTTGCAACTAGCCTTGCTTTGTTTCTAATCACAGTTCCATTCTCATCAAGTTTGTTCTTGAACACCCATTTTGCACCAACAATTGATCTATCTCTGGGTCTTGGTACAAGTTTTCACACTTTGTTTCTGTCAAATTCATTCAATTCCTCTTGCATTGTAATAATCCAATCAGGGTCTTGCAAGGCTTCTTCAATTTTTTGGGTTCATTCTTTGAGAGAAAACAGCTACATAGACATTCATTTTGAGTGGTTGTTCTAGTTTTTACCTCACTCTCATGATGACCAATTATCAAATCAGGAGTATGATCCCTTGCCCATTTTCTAGCTAGTGGAAGATTGGTTCTTGAACTTGAAGCTCCCCCTAAATCATTGGCATTTCAAGTATTTGAGTGAAATTCAAATGTGTAAAGCATAATGCAACGTAATATGTAATAGTGGTATCGATAACTCAACTAAGAATCAAAGACAGTTAAATAATACTAATATGCAGCACATGAATCCTACATACATCATTGCAGAGCATAGAGGATGAAAGGCTTACTAAACGTCAGCGAGAGAAGTTCATTAATATGTTCAGGCCTCAGCATCAAATAAGATTTTAGAAGATTTCATATTAAAGACAGTGTAATGATTTGAGTATAAATGTCAAAGGGTATCAGTGATCCTAAGCAATGCAAAAGTCAAAGTCTAATCAGCTAAAACAGAATAGAAGTTAAGAGAATTCAATTCAGTGTTAGTCTTTTGTGAACCAGACCAGTGCACTAAGTGTCAGTACAATAAGAAAAGAATTGTCTTATTTAATCAAAAGAAAATCATTTGATCAAGCCAAAAGAGTGAAAACCAAGTGGTAAATTCTTCAAGCATTTCAAGGAATTGTTCAAGGCAAGTATTACTACATTTGGTGGTTCCTACATAGTTGAAACCTTGTATAAGGTGCAACAAAATGTCCAAGGTGCAAGAAAAAGTTTTATATTAGTTTCAAAGGATTTGGTGGCGCCTCTACAAGACATTGGGGTGCAGGCGCAACAATACAAATCCTAGGCGCAACAAAACAAATCCTAGGCGCAACAAACTTCTATTCGCGCAAGGAAAAATCTAAGAAATCATTCCAAGTACTTTGTGGCGCCTATACAGGGGAACAAGTGTATAGGTGCAACAAAATATTCATGGTGCAACAAAAGCTTATTCTAAGGCAGTAGTGGCGCCTATACAAGGGAATGAGTATAGAGGCGCAACTAAAGTTCTCCTTGGCGCAACAAAAAATGTTGAGGCGCAACAAACCTTCTAGTGGCGCCTATACTCCTTTAAATCTCTTGTAGGCGCAACAAAGGACTTGCATTGTTGGAAAATCAATTCATTTTGATTTCTAAAAAGTCTACAGAATATATATGGGTGAAATGAATACAGACAAAATAAGATTCATCTTCTACATTCAAGACAAACATACGAGAAGCTTCATTAGACATACATATCTGTATTCTTGTTGTAATATTGATTGAACCCATAGAAGCTAATCTTTTGATTAGAAGTGTAGCACCTCAGGGATTTAAAAATATATCTTTATTTCCCCGAATCATTGTGTTTCATTTACTACCATTTTATATTTCAAGAATACAAACACTTAATCCGCAATTAAACGAAAATCTACCAACATCATATTCAACCCCTCCTTCTATGATGATTTAGGACCTAACAATTGGTATCAGAGCTTGTTGATTGAAGTTACAAATCAAGATCCAAAAATAGTTTTACGAAAAAGTGTATTTTTAGATCTAGAAAAATTCATATTAAAATTTCCTTATTTTTAAAGAAAATTCAATTTAGAATTTTTTAAAGATTTTAAATCCACTAATTTTTAAAAAGCTATCAATCGTCAAGAATTCGAATTAAAATTTTATTTCTCAAAATTTAATTTTTATTCGAATTGATTTTAATTTTTAAGAAATTAATTATTTCTTGAGATTTAAAATTCTTCGTAACCATGAGTACCCAAAAACTTAGTAGCATCAAAATCCCAGCCTTTGATAAAAATGAATATATTTTATGAAAGAAGAAGATGTCCACTTTCATCAGATCAGCTAATTCTCAATATATGGGAATTCTAGAAAATGGACCCTATGTTCCTCAGAAGCTTACACCAGAATCAGTATCAGATGACGGAGAATGGATTCCTCAAGGATTTACCCCAAAGGAGCCTTCAGAGTACATTGACACTAACAGAGAAAGAGTAACATGGGATAATCATCTTCAATGTAACCTAATGGATTCACTGGACACTACAATACCGAATCAAGTGATAAATTGAACCAGTGCCAAACAAATGTGGGATACAATTGATCTGCTAATGGAAGGTACTGCAGAAGTGAAGGAGAACATGCTGAATATTCTTACATCCCAGTACGAAACTTTCAAGTCACTACTATGAGAAAGTATCACCCAAGTCGTTGAGAGATACAATAAGTTGTTGAATGACTTGTCACTGTATGGGAAGGCCTACTCACGTAGGGAGATCAACAGAAAATTTATGTTGACACTTATAGCGCATCTCGAACATAAAATCTCTGCTATCAGATAGAGAAGTGACATAAATAACATGTCCATTGAAATTCTATATGGGAAGCTCAAGATTCATAAAATGGAGCAAGAGTAAAGACAGATCATTTATGGTTCAGGAACAGTGGACAGTAAGAATACAACACTATTGAAAACTACAGTACTTGTAGCTAAAGATTTTGTTGGTACAGATCCTACAAAGAAAAACCTATAACTGAGAAAGAAGAGATTCTAGAAGCTAAATTCACAGAGAATGCTCAAGCAGGTGATGAAGATGACTTCTACTCAATGGAAGACCTTGAACAATTGGAAAATAAGACTATAGCATATATGGCAGGAAAGTTCAAGAACCTCAGGTTTAGAAGGAACCCAAATACAAATATAAGAGTAACACCAGTGATAGTGGTTCCAGCTTTAGGAACAACAACCGAGGTGGTTTGTCTTTAGGGTCTTACAGTAAATGAGGTTACAAGACTGGAATGGTAGACCGCAGTAAGTTTAAGTGCTACAACTGCAATGAACCTGGACATTTTGCTACAGAATGTCGGAATCCTAAGCAAGGAAAAGAAAGAAAGGAGTCGTATGATGAATTGAAATAAAAGTATGATGCACTGGTAAAGAAGCATCAGGGCAGAGCTTACATAGCCGAGGGAAAGAGCTGGGATGATTCAGACAATGATGAAGAAGAGACATATGGAAATGTTATTCTAATGGCAGAATATTCAGAGGCATGACCTCAGTCATCGAAGGTATCATTTCTTTCCACAGTTGACATGTCTAATTCTTATTATAAGAAAACTGTAGAAGATCTTAGTGTAGAAATGTTTAATATACATACAAGCATGCTAGCATCAGAAGAAGAAAATGCTAAACTAGTTCTAAAGAATAAAATGCTAGAAGCTAGAAATGAAGAACTAGAACTTGCATGTGTTAACATAGAATGTCTTAAACAGAAGATAGAATATCTACAGAATAGAGACAAATGCAACCAAGAAATAGAAACTGCTCTTAGGAATAAAATTTCTGAGTTAGATTTAAAACTTCAAGCTTATAAGAAATATGCTAATCTTGTTAAGGAGGCAATAGATAAACAGGTCATAGGTCAAAAAACTGGAATAAGATTTGACTATGATAAGAAGGCATGAAAGAGACATGATGAATAAATTGCCGAGAAAAGTCCTGTGAAGCAAGACATTCCCCATGTATTAAAAAATGTCACTAAGCCCCTATACAAGAAATTTGTCATATAACCCTTAGATGAAGAACAGATCTTAATAAAAGAAGAAATTATTGCTGATGATAAAAAAAAGAGGAAGAAGATAAAGAGAAGTTGCCTAAAAAATCTGTAAAAATTGTAGAACCTAATGAACGGATTAAAAGTGATTTAGGCAACAAGAATGAAAAAATGAAAGCTAACATAAACGACAAGATAGGTGTTAATAAGAAAAATAATTATGCCTATTCTCCCAAAGCTATTAGAAAAGTTTGTAACAATTGTAATTCTACTGGTCATCTTACGCATGCATGCAAAAAGATAAAAGTAGTAAAAACAGAAACTTCTAATATACCTGCCATGCCTACCATGTCTATCTGTTAGGCCCCGGAAGTATCGTAGAAAGGGGGGTTGAATACGATACTCACTAAATCAAAAAATTCTTTCGAATCTTTTAAGGATAAATAATTTAGAGTTCGGTTAGTGGGCTCGTGTTCTTGAGGTGAATAGTATTTACGGAGCTGTTTACTAATTTTCTGTGTTTAGGATTAATCATTTCGGTTCTAGAAAATCAGCAGGAAAATAAACAACACAAGATTCGGGG
Source organism: Oenanthe sinensis (assembly GCA_028671895.1). NCBI lineage: Eukaryota > Viridiplantae > Streptophyta > Magnoliopsida > Apiales > Apiaceae > Oenanthe > Oenanthe sinensis. The sequence continues at coordinate 3,437,431 of CM053812.1, forward strand.
AATATATCATTTGATAAATATAAACCCTGAGGTTGCTACACCCGGTCAACAAATCCGGTCCGAAGAACAAGTTCTTCGCTGCTTAACAAAAATATAACTCTCAATTTCCTATACAAGTATTTCTAGATTAGTACAAAGGAAACTAAGACCGTAGAGAGTGATATATAGTGACCCTGAACATTTTCCGTTAAGGTACCGGCCACTAATACATCTCCGGTGAAGAGGTATAAATTTTCTGACTGTTCTCTCCTCTCCGGCTTGCCTTCTCCCTCTCTGGTTATTTTTGTTGTGTTGTTGAAGACTGACTCAAATGAATGGCTCTGCTTCAATTTATGTGTAAACTTTTTCAGTACAGCTACGTGGCTTCATGTGGTCCAAGTAACTGAGCTGCTTCTCACTTCTGTTTCTTCATAAGTATCGGGAACAATTTGCTGATTAATTGTTTAAGTATCGATGAGTCTGTAGAATAACCATCGGACACTTAAAACAATTTAGAATGTATTCAATTAATTCAAGCTGAGTAACTATCAGAATTATTCCAAGAGTTATTAACTATCGGAATTATTCCAAGAGTTATTAACTATCGGAATTAATAGTTTTAGCAACTATCGGGAATATTCTTTTCCGATAGTAACTATCGGCTAGTGGCTTGTTTCTTTGTTCATTCATTTTTCACCAATTCTTTGAATTCACCCGATGGTTGTTAACCATCTGTGAATAGAACAAAATAGGAATAAGACGAAATAGCTTGACCAATGACCAAGTTGACTTCTGGATACAGCTTCTGTAGTAGTCTTCTTTACTTAGTCATTTTCGAACTTGTTAAGCCCTTTAATATAATTTCTTTCACTGCAACCAAGTCAAATAAATATTTCCTTGTTAATTCGACCTTGATTTATTCTGGGCTTAGTCACATACCACTTCACTTGTTACTAATTTAATCATACAGCTAATTCTTCTGAATCAATGATGCAATTCTCAATCTCTTTTGTGCTGACGTTTGGTGCAACTGATCTGGTTCACAAACGACTAACACGATCTTGATCTTCACATCTTCTTTACAATACAATTGACTTTGTTCCTTGATGATTAGAAGTGCTTCGATTGTAAGTACATTGGAATCTTCTGGCACTTATGCTGAACCACAAACATATCTGAAACCCTGAACATCTTCGAACTTTATCCTTCACTGAAGTCTGAACATATGAATGAACTTCCTCCAGCAATCTATAGTAGACTCCAAGATTCCATCTAATATTTTGATTCTTTGTATTTGCCGTATATTCTATCTTATCGATTCCTGTACTTGAGCTCTGCAATTCATTGCTTGACTAATTTGCAGATTTGGATCACTAGAATCTTCCTAGTACTTTGACAACTGCTTCACTGCTTCCACATCCTTGAATACTTCAACATTTATTCTTCACTGAGGCATGAACATATAAATGAACTTCTTCCAGTGAGCTAATGCTTCAAGTCTGTAGATTTCTTCTTTATCCTTTGTCTTTACCAAGTCTTCATGTCTTCCTGATTCCGGTGATAACTTCATATTATTTACACGTCCTGTTCTTGTGTTGAGTTATAACCCTATGTTACATATAGGTCTATACATACAGCCTTTCAATCTCCCCCTATTTGTTTGGTAGAGATTAACAAGCAAATCCCTAGAGGATAACTCAACTAACTACAAGAAAATATCAATGTTCTAGACTTGTAAATAATACTACTTGGGTTCTGGATCATATAATACATTTCCAGATTTCTACAAAGTAAAGAGAAATAGAAAATGAATGTTCCTTTATCACTGAACGCATCTTCAATAGATATCATCTTCATTCCTCTGTGTTTGAGCTTTTCTCTGCTTCAAAATCCTTCATAACTTGACCTACAAAGAACTTATCATAAACTGAGCTTCATAAGAATCAAAATTCCTGGGTACATCTTCAATAAAATATAGAACATTGCTCAAATAATGTTCTCCCCCTGAGAATGTGATTCTTCTTCTTTCTCTTCTTCTCCCTTTAGATAATCAATGAAAGTCAATTCTTTTCTGTACATCCCACTTGGATGAGGAATCCTCTACTGATAACTCCTTTCAAGTATAGGATACAGTTTCTTGATTCTCCCATATTTCTGTTGTTTCCCTTCAGGATCAGAAGATAAGGTTTTCTTCTTTTCTCGTCTCAAATCTTCCCCTAGGGATATTAACTTCTCCCAAGAATGCGAACCCCTTTTCCCCTTAAGGATCCAGGAACTTCCCTTAATGATCCAGGATACGAACCCCTTTAGGATATTAACTTTTCCAAAGTACGAAGATAAGACTTGATTAACTATTAACTTCTCATTTTTCTTCCTATAACTTCTCCCCCTTAGTTGAGGAATCCTCTAATGGCCCACTTTTGAATGGTTTGTCTTCCAAAGAAGGTTCTCGTCTGTCATTGATCGGGAAAAATATAGTAGCTTTTCTTCCAAAAGTAGCAAGTAGCAAGGGTAAGTGTTTGGCTTAAGGTTTCCTCACTTCTACTACGTTCTGTTGGTGTTTACACTTTAGTATCGAGCATTTTAAGTGTTTCACTCTTTCTCTCCCTATCTCTCACTCAAGTGTATCTCTCCCTCACTTTCACTTAAGTGTTTCTCTCTCTCACTTTCACTCTGCATTCCAAATATAGCCTTCTGTACCTGCAAGTGAAATCCGTCAATTCATATATTCCCAACACTTGATTCATCAGAACGAACTGAATCACTATCAAGTGGAGAATTGCCTCGTAGAGGTGTTCTTGATCTATCATGCATAAGCACTGTCTCAGCACTAGACTCAATAACGTTTGCTAAATCACTGTCTAGTGGAGCCTCACCTTTTTGAGATGGGTTATCCCAAGATTTTAAAATCTTTTAGGGAATCCTGCCTTGTTCTATCAAGGAGTTGCCTCACACCTTCTCTGTAAATAGGAGGTGGACATTCCTTTTCAGGATCTGGAAATGTTCCTTCCAGGAGGGGCGACGTAGTAGACAATGTAATGAATGGCAAATTAGAGTCTACGTTTCCCTCGTAACCCAATGACGGGTAATTTGTTAACATGCCTATACCTCTCACTGTGCACGTCTTGCAATGTGTTCCTAGAATTTATCTGTTTAGGCTTACCATCAGCGTGAGCGCTAGTGGTGTGCTTGACTCATTACAAGATGCTCTGGCTGACGAGCGAATTTCAATGGACTCACCCTGTTGAGAGAATGATTCCAGAGACAGTTTTATTGCCTTTTCAGCTCTGCATCCTTTTGAGAAGATACAGATGAGCTTACAGTTACCTCAATTTATATACTTCTTTGCTTCTCTAGAGGTAGAGCTGTGGGTGCACTTCCGACTTCATCCTTATTTGCTGCATCAAGTGCAGTTTCTCCCTTATCAACCTCTAACTAACATAAGTTCCTTATATCTCTAAGGGTTAATATATGGAAGTGGATGAATGAGTGTTTGGTATTATGGCCTGGGTAAGAGATTGATGGGTTTTCAACCTCTTGGCCAGCTTCTGTAGCCACTGGGGGCTAAACGGATAAAATCAATTAAATAAAATAATCATCTTAACATTCCCAAACTTATTTTTCATCTCAAAGAGAAGGAAAAATATGAGCAGAAATGGTAATAGATTGCATTAAAGCACTTTTAGTAAAAGAGTTTTGTCGGTTCTAAAGATTTATCATTTAAGAACATGATACCAATAGAAATTTTCTTTAAAATACTTATCCCATAATAAAACGCGGGAAAGTGTATCAGAGAAAAATTCTATCCCTTATGAATTTCTTATAAGGCAAACTTCCCATAATAAAACGCGGGAATTTACACCAAAGAAGAAATTCAACTCTCTTACCAAATTTTATCTCAATAAAATGACTCTTTTCCATTAAAACCTAAGTACTGTAAGTTTTGAAAATAGTTTTGCAAAACATCCTTATCAGATGGAGGCTATGATTTTCCGACTCATAATGCAATTATGATTTACATCATTTTCTTCCACCTGATAGTATCCCCGACTCAAAATAAAAACATGATAATTGGGGTAGTATTTATGCTTAACAATACAGTACTAGGCCTTCAAAGCAACAACCACTGTTTAGTTACTCAGAATCAATGTGAAACATACATTGACACAAGTATTTAAAAACAAATCATTTTACAAATGGTTGATACCTCGAAGTTAAAACAATTTTTCCAAATAAAATAGCAGTCACAAAGTTTCTGCCACTTTAAAAAGAAAAATTAAGAGAGAAAACGGTTTTGAAGATATAGCATTTAAAACCAGCTTTGGAGAGAGGATAAAATATTTTGAGATTTAAAGAAAGATTATCCTCAAGAAAAGTTTGATTCACACCCTAGGATTGGAAAAATAAAGTAGGGTTGTAAATTAAATGATTTTCAAAAGAGAAGTTTTGAAAAAGAATTTTGAAGTTTTCTTATCTAAAACCGATAGAAAGTGAATGTATCTTTTAATAACACATTTTGAAAAAGAAATAGACAAAAAATTCTTTTAAATACATTCAGGATCGTAAACCAGTCAAAGAAAGAAAACTAAATATATTAATACTAACGGCTTTTTCAAAAACCAATTTTTACTTAGAATAAAAACTAAGCAAATCCATTAGTATCAATATATCACAATTATTTTATAATAAAATATTATTCAATTATCACAAAGTAATAAAAGATAATAATTATACTACAAATAATTATGCTTCGAATTTATTTTAATATACTTAAATCATGGAACCAATATATCACTGAATTGTTTTATATCATCATGATTTAAACAAATCAAAATAAATTAAATACTTATGTTGCACTAAGCAATTGCCAATCACATGCATATATATATTAACTAAACATGACAATCATTCAGTAGAACAATAAGCATTAAGACGTATTTTTATTATTAGTGATTTCAGATAAGCAACTTGTGTTACCACTAATATTAAAAATATCACAATTAATTGCACGCTGATACCAATTATTCAATATTTATCAATAATTTCAAGATGCAAGAAATTGTGCTTCTTATATTTTATCAAATCAAAATTATGAAACTACTAATCATTGAACTGCTTCAATCCATAATTTTAATAAGATAAAATAAACTCGCTAAATACTAAAATATTCATTAAATTGAATATTAGCATCTAACTTCCTACGCTATATCTAATAATTGTCACTCAAGCACATTGTAAGCATGCTGATAACAATTATTAATGATGTACGTAAGCTCGAGGAAATAGTTGAAAAGAAATTCACAAATCCTTTAAATATAGGCATTTAATACTTGTGATCCTAATTGCAACTCCTCGCAAACAAACTCAAATTTAGAAATATTTTCTAAGTATATAAAATATTGAGAATTTTATACACATAACTTAGAAAATACGTCGTCTTCCAATATTAGTGAGTTTTGAAATATGCATTAATTAATTAGAACAGAAATTCTAAATACTGTCACTAATATCAAAAGTGTCACAATTATTTGTAACAAAATATTTAAGAATATCAGAGCAATTAAGCAAGACATCTTGACTAATACTCATCAAATATTTAACATGCAAATAATTATGCTTTTAACTTATGCTAAATAATTTAACTACCACTTATGCATATTACATTGTAAGCATGATAATTAAACTAGTAGCAATAAGCATGAGGTACTGGATTTAAAATAAATTCACAAGTCCTTTAAATATGAACAATCTAATACTTGGGAACTCATTTAAGAATTCCTTGCAGATGGGATTTCCAACAAATATGCAAATAAATAATATCCCAAGTTTACTAACCAACTTAGATAAAATGAATTCATCAAGTTATTTAGCAAAGATCTGCAAGTTATTCTATTAATGACAATCTCGAAAGAACTGATACCTGGTGTCCATGAGCTTGTTCCATAAGTGGTGTGGAGAGATCAACAGAGTTGTTGGAGTTGAAGTGGTTCAGAGCATCACATTCACTAGCTGCTTTAAGTTTAGCCTTTGCTGCAACTATGTGTGTTGAATGCTTTCTCTCATTTCAACAAGAATCCAACTTCTTCCACGAAATTGACAGCTTCTAGGAATGACTTCCCTGTCTTTCTTACAACCTGCATCATCTACATCTATATCTATATAGCTAATTAGGTTAAACCTAATATCTTTAGGGTCCCAGATTCGAAGAATTGGTGATCCCCTAAGATATCTAACAATTCATAACTTAGCTATAAGATAAGATTCTCTAGTATCCACTTGGAAACTTGCACATAGGCATATCGAGAATAAAATATATGGTCTTTATGCACTTGAATAAGTAATGAGCTGATCATACCTCTATAGCTTGTCATTTCAGTTCATATACCTGATTTGCCCTGATCAAGCTTAGTGGTCTGTTGGAAAGTAGTCTTGGCAGGTCTAGAATATTCCAAATTGCGCATCTTCAAAAGATCCTTAACTTACTTTAATTGCCATCATTCTTTCGAATTACTTATAATTCAAAAAGAACTGCAACTCTTCCAACATGCTCATGTTGTACCATGTCATTTGACGATTTGCTTCAATCCCTAACTCCATTCATAGAGAGCTTGTGAAGAGAATGATATACAAATTCCAATGATCTGCAACTTTAAAGTCCAGGAAGTGTTGTACATCAACTTCAACTTCTAACTCACCATTCAGGAGTGCACTTGTTCATATTCATCTGATAGGTCTTCATGCTTGAATGCTCAACATGTGCTAGGAATATCCTATTGTTAGGCCCTTATCTTGTTAGGCCCAAAAAGAATCAAGTCTCGTCACTGGTGCTTGCTGTTAGATCTTGAAAGTCCCGAAAATTCTGTTTCCATCATCGTCGACACCTTCTACCTGAAAGTAACCTGTAGCAACCAGTTTGGCTTTGTCCCTCATAACAATGCCAAAAATCTTCCAGTCTTTGAGAACCCTTACTGTACCAATTTCAGCTTCAACTTTAGTGGTCTGGGTTCCAGCTTCAGTAGATTCTGCCTTCGAATTGATTGAGATCATCTTGCAATGCAATCACCCAATCTGGATCAATCAGTGCATCTTTACTATTCTTTGGGATACCAATTGTTGATTATTGGGTCCCGAAAAATATATGTTCATCTTGATTAGCACTTCTAGCTTTTACTCAATAATCCGGATCACTAAGAACTAGACTCCAGGAATGACTTTGACTTCTAACCCTTTGTCTCAGCAGATATGTTCTTGATGTATTCTTTTGATCTTCATTGTGTTGAGTACGACTAGTAGATCCTTCTATTGTTTTGCTCCCCCTGAGTTGCTGTTAGGATGTGTTGAAGATCCTTCACCTTTTTCAGTGGATTCTGTTAAAGTCCACGAGTTGTGTAGTTTCACTACCAATTCCACTAATAGGATCTGAATCATCATCATTATCACTAATTCCTTCTGCAACCTCAATTTCAACATCAATATCTGAATCTGACGGGATGTCAAACTTCAAAGATTCAGAATAGTCTTTCATTTGAATGCTTGGGAGCTTGGTGTAGTAGGTCGACACATTCAGTCTTTCAATCACCTTCTGGTTTTTAATCACAAATGCCTTGATAGCTTTCGACTAAGTCTTTTCACGATCTTTGTTGAATACAGTAGCATGCTGTGTTAATTGCTTCAGCTTCAAAGTACCTTTATCAGTGCAGAATTCATTTAGAACTTCATTCGCGAAATTCAGTTCCATTATCTGACTTCAAAGTTCTCACAGCTTATTTTGCTTCCAACTTGATCTTCTGATGTGATCAATCACCATCTGTGATGCTTCAATATATGTTGAATGCACGAACATCACCAAATTATAACTAGAGTCATCAATCACCACTAAACATATTTCTTCCATGACTTGATTTGCTTCAGTGTGATGTTTTCATTGACTTCCCTATATGACATACTTCAAAATGTCCTTCTTGATAGAATTCCATTAGAAGCAGTCCTCTCACCAATTTCATCTTTCTCAGAGAATCCATTGTCTTGAAAATCAAGTGTAAGAGCTTCATATGCCATAGCTAACTCTTTACTAATGAAGCTTTACTGAAAAGTTCACTTCACCTTTACATATAAAATCCTTGTCAGCTACGAACAAACTTCATCACTCTTAGTTGAGTGAGCTGCCAACCTTCTTGTTTGAGATCAAGCACTTTTCCTTTTCAATGCTTTTCCAGAAAACTCTTGACAAAGAATTTCCTAGTGCCCTATAGATAGTGCTTAATTCCTTCCACAAGAAAGATATTTCCACTGATGACAGTTCTTAAATCATGATAGCCATATCCCTTGTACATCCTTTGCTGTCATCTCCAAAGGTTATCATCGGGGAGGCCTTCTCAACCATTGTGATATTAGAGTTTTAATCTTAATCATATGCCTCGAACAATAAGTGTCACGAAGTCACATAACTTTTTCCTTTAGTTACATACTCTGCAATCACAAATGATTAAGCTTTTTGGTACTCAATTTTAATTGAGTCCAGATGGGTTAGAGATATTATCAAAGGTAACAACAGCTTCAATATGCATAAAGCACATGGATAGAAGAACTAACAAATTAATTACTAATTCTGTCTAATCCATTTCTATTGTTGTCTAACATTTTTAACTATCTCTAATTACCTAAGTCAGTTTTAGATTAAACTTCGAATCTACAAATGTTACTGACAACTTAGATAATTCTACCATCTTATCCCTAACAAGCAATACATGATCTAATATGACATTTAAGTGCAACTATGTGAGTGCAAGCACATCATGTGAAAATAAGCACATAAACAATTTAAGAATATGCAGAATATTTGAATAAAACATTATAAGCAATATCAAATTCCACATATACTTATCAAGTCACTCATCACAATAAGAACAAATATAAAATATTTGATCTATGACCTATTTGTCTATTAGCAATTTTCACAACATTAGCAGAGGTATTAAATCACAGAAGATTTAACTCAAGTTCCAACAAATGTTTAGGGATACACCTAACCGTCTAGAACACCCTATCTAATTCTCCAGATAATCATTTTACTGCATATAAAATCAAGTATGAAATGTACTTATTTAAACTCATGAATCCTAGCATGCAATCTTATTCTTAGCAATCAATTAAGCATTTAAGTCCTAAGATGCTAACATGCTGTCATGAATGTAATACATTTCAAAACTTAATAAACATACAGTTCTGAATTAGATAAAGATATACTAGTTAGTAAGTGTACCTGTGAAGTGATTAGTGATTCATCTCTAGTGTTCGTCATTGATGCCAGATATTCATTTGGTTCATCACTGTCACTGATAGAATCAGCCTTGCATTTAACTTCATCAACAAATGCTTTCTCTTGCTGCATCCTCACTAATGCTTGAGATTCCTGCTTTAACCCAACATAGTGTCTGCCATCTTTTGCTTGTACAGGCTTCTTCAAACTGTGTAGCAAATCCCTGATCTTGTCTTTCAACTTTAAACCATCCCTGTCTTGCAACCACCTCTTGAACTGATCTTGAAAATCTCCTTAATGGAATCTATAGGTAAGGACCTTAGATATAGAATTGGGATTCCATCTGAATCTGACGTCACTGAACTTCTAGTTGTCCTGCAGGCTTGACTAGTCGTCCAGATCTCAGGTTATTACAAAGTGTCAAATTTACATAAAACACCTTGACCACTACCTCGAGCTTCAACATCTTCAATTCAGCTTCTAGGATCAATTCGTTTATGTTCAGAGGTTCTCAACCTTGACTTCAATCAAATTTGGTTCCTGGGTCACAAATACAGTGGATATGCTAACAACCTGCTTTACCAAATATTATCTTCTTCAACTCTTGTTCTAGTTCATAGGCCTTCAGCACAACATATAGATCTTCTAAAGATAATGTGGTTATATCCTTATAATCTCTTGTAGCTGTAATCCTATGTTCTAGATGATCAGCAGTGTTAGCACGAACTTCCTGTAATCTCCTTGTAGAATAATCTTTAAGGCTTCTGTACTGAGATGCTAGGATGTCCAGTTTGTTCTCCTTCACACTACTTAAACCCCTAAGATTTTTAATCTTCATATTCAACTCAAACCAACTAAAAACTGTACCCAAATAATCTTTTCATAACCAGAATCAACTTCTTTGGATAATCTTCAGTCGATCTTCATTGTCTTCAATAACCCGTAAAAAATCTTCATCTACTTACTTCTGAGCATCCTCGAATAAGTACATAAGAAAAATTTAAATTTACAGAATTTTTAATTTTCTTAAAAAATAAATTAATCAAATATAAAAATTTACAGAACTTAATTTTCAAGAATTTTGAATTTTCTTGAAAATTAAAATATTGTAAATTAATATTTAAGAAAAATTTAATTAACAAGAATATTAAATTTTCTGGAAAAATAAATAAATCTAAAATATATATTGAAGGTTCAAAACGTTAAGTAGGCCAAAATAGCATCTGAGGCGCTTATGTCCAAGAGTAACACTAATTATTCACATTTTTTCTCAAAAAGAAACTTCGCCAATATTAATACCTAAGACATGATTACACAGTAAAAATACTATATGATCATGTTTCAGAGTTTAATAAACACTGGTCAATTTTTATTCCGGAAACAAAAATTACTCCAGGGGCAAATATCTTTTTCTAAGATGTAAATCAAAAGTAGAAACACTCTGCAACGTCCAAGCAGCTTCGACACCCTTAATTTAATATTTAAGAAAAAATTAAATTTTCAAAAATTTTAATTTTCTTAAAAAATAAATTAATCAAAAATAAATATTTACAGAAAAATTTAATTTTCAAGAATTTCAAATTTTCTTAAAAATTAAATAAATCGTAAATTAATATTTAAGAAAAATTTAAAGTTAAGAATTTTAATTTTTTTTTAAAACATAATAAATCAAAAATAAAAAATTTCAGAATGCGGCTCCGATAGTTAGTAACTATCGGGGACGTGTCGATAGTTAATAACTATCGGACAATTTCCCGCGCGTGGAATTTACTGTCAAGTGGACTTTGCATCTTGAATAACTATCGGACCTTTGCTGCACTACATTCGACAGTAAAGTACACAAACTGCAGGCGCTGTCTTCTTGTACATGCTGACTCGTTGCTTGAAAAATGGACCACCTAAATTCATTTAATAACTTTAAATTTAAACCTTGAACTTTATTAAATTTATAAAATAAACTAATTAAAATTTATAATATAAACTAACAAAAGTTTATAAAATAAATTTTATAAAAGTTTATAAAATAAATTTAATATTAAGTTTATAAAATAAACTAATTAAAATTTATAATATAAACTAATAAAAATTTATAAAATAAATTTTATAAAAGTTTCTGAAATAAATTTAATACTAAGTTTATAAAATAAACTAATTAAAATTTATTATATAAACTAATAAAAGTTTATAAAACAAATTTTATAAAAGTTTATAAAATAAATTTAATATTAAGTTTATAAAATAAACTAATTAAAATTTATAATAAATTTATAAAAGTTTATAAAATAAATTTTATAAAGTTTATAAAATAAACTTATTAAAAGTTTATAATTAAACTTATTTAATAAGGCCTCTAAACATTTAAGTCCAAACAGCTTCCGCCTGGCGAGCTTCACTGAGCTAATGGATCTTGATTTGTATATCAATCAGTCAGCTCTGATACCAATTGTTAGGCCCCGGAAGTATCGTAGAAGGGGGGGTTGAATACGATACTCACTAAATCAAAAAATTCTTTCGAATCTTTTGCGGATAAATAATTTAGAGTTAGGTTAGTGGGCTCGTGTTCTTGAGGTGAATAGTATTTACAGAGCTGTTTACTAATTTTCTGTGTTTAGGATTAATCATTTCGGTTCTAGAAAATCAGCAGGAAAATAAACAACACAAGATTCGGGGAATATATCATTTGATAAATATAAACCCTGAGGTTGCTACACCCGGTCAACAAATCCGGTCCGAAGAACAAGTTCTTCGCTGCTTAACAAAAATATAACTCTCAATTTCCTATACAAGTATTTCTAGATTAGTACAAATGAAACTAAGACCGTAGAGAGTGATATATAGTGACCCTGAACATTTTCCGTTAAGGTACCGTCCACTAATACATCTCCGGTGAAGAGGTATAAATTTTCTGACTGTTCTCTCCTCTCCGGCTTGCCTTCTCCCTCTCTGGTTATTTTTGTTGTGTTGTTGAAGACTGACTCAAATGAATGGCTCTGCTTCAATTTATGTGTAGACTTTTTCAGTACAGCTACGTGGCTTCATGTGGTCCAAGTAACTGAACTGCTTCTCACTTCTGTTTCTTCATAAGTATCGGGAACAATTTGCTGATTAATTGTTTAAGTATCGATGAGTCTGTAGAATAACCATCGGACACTTAAAACAATTTAGAATGAATTCAATTAATTCAAGCTGAGTAACTATCGGAATTATTCCAAGAGTTATTAACTATCGGAATTATTCCAAGAGTTATTAACTATCGGAATTAATAGTTTTAGCAACTATCGGGAATATTCTTTTTAATTCTTTTCCGATAGTAACTATCGGCTAGTGGCTTGTTTCTTTGTTCATTCATTTTTCACCAATTCTTTGAATTCACCCGATGGTTTTTAACCATCTGTGAATAGAACAAAATAGGAATAAGACGAAATAGCTTGACCAATGACCAAGTTGACTTCTGGATACAGCTTCTGTAGTAGTCTTCTTTACTTAGCCATTTTCGAACTTATTAAGCCCTTTAATATAATTTCTTCCACTGCAACCAAGTCAAATAAATATTTCCTTGTTAATTCGACCTTGATTTATTCTGGGCTTAGTCACATACCACTTCACTTGTTACTAATTTAATCATACAGCCAATTCTTCTGAATCAATGATGCAATTCTCAATCTCTTTTGTGCTGACGTTTGGTGCAACTGATCTGGTTCACAAACGACTAACACGATCTTGATCTTCACATCTTCTTTACAATACAATTGACTTTGTTCCTTGATGATTAGAAGTGCTTCGATTGTAAGTACATTGGAATCTTCTGGCACTTATGCTGAACCACAAACATATCTGAAACCCTGAACATCTTCGAACTTTATCCTTCACTGAAGTCTGAACATATGAATGAACTTCCTCCAGCAATCTATAGTAGACTCCAAGATTCCATCTAATATTTTGATTCTTTGTATTTGCCGTATATTCTATCTTATCGATTCCTGTACTTGAGCTCTGCAATTCATTGCTTGACTAATTTGCAGATTTGGATCACTAGAATCTTCCTAGTACTTTGACAACTGCTTCACTGCTTCCACATCCTTGAATACTTCAACATTTATTCTTCACTGAGGCATGAACATATAAATGAACTTCTTCCAGTGAGCTAATGCTTCAAGTCTGTAGATTTCTTCTTTATCCTTTGTCTTTACCAAGTCTTCATGTCTTCCTGATTCCGGTGATAACTTCATATTATTTACACGTCCTGTTCTTGTGTTGAGTTATAACCCTATGTTACATATAGGTCTATACATACAGCCTTTCACTATCCCTCATCAACCATGTGGTAACGTAGGATGCATGCTCTGTGCTTTCAACATCTTGTATGCATATATAAACTTGATGAATGCATCATCTAGTACTTGCATTAATACCGATGTGAACATGAATAGAAAGCATGTAAGGGAAAAGACTACTAGTCCTCCTAAGTCTAGGAAGGAAGCCCCTGTCCCTAAGCCTAAACACACACCTGTCAAGGCTAAACCAAAGGGCAAGGGTACAGTCAATGAAAAAGACAAAGACAAGGAAACTTCTGCAACTTAATTTGTTAACTTATCTAAGCCTCTTGGACCCAATCAAATTTGGGTGCCAAAGAAAAAGTAATCAATCTGTGGTTGCAGGGCATATTAACGAACTAGCGTGTAATGTGGATTCTCGACAGCGGTTGTTCTAGACATATGACTGGTGATCAAGCTCTGTTATCAGATGTGATTGAGAAAGTTGTCCCGATAGTGACCTTTGGAGATACCATCAAAAGATTCATAACGGGATATGGTAATTTGGAGATCGGAAATGTTATCATTGAAAATATCTCTCTTGTAGATGGATTAAAGCACAACCTCCTAAGTATCAGTCAGTTCTCTGACAAGGGCTATAAAGTTATGTTTGAAAAGGAAAAGTGTGCAATCCAGAACAGGAAATATGTGAAGCTTGCTCTTCAAAGAGTGAGAAAGGGGAATCTCTTGTGGCTGACTTATTCTCTGCAAGTAAAGGTGAAGTTCAATGTTTTTATAGCAAAGCTTCAACAAAGGACAGTTGGATATGGCACACAAAACTTTCACACCTGAACTTTAAGGCAATGAACTCTTTAGTTAAGAGGGAATTGGTTAGAGGCCTACCTAAGATTGAATTATGTCAAGAAGGTTTGTGTGAAGCATGTGAAAAAAAGAAGTCAAAGAAAGCATTTCACCAAAGCAAAGACTCATCAGACATTAGTGAACCACTGCAACTTTTGCATATGGATTTATTTGGTCTAGTAAACATCATGTCAATGTCAAGGAAGAGATATGCACTAGTAATTGTAAAAGATGAAGCCCCTCAAACAATTATTGATCACATAAAGAAGATAAAGTTAGAAGTTGATTTGCCCGTTAGGAAAATAAGGTCTGACAATGGAACAGAATTTAGGAATGTAACCCTGAATGATTTCTGTATTGAGAAATGGATATCAAGACAATATTCAGCGCCCAGAACTCCACAACAAAATGGGGTAGTAGAAAGGAAGAACAGAACTCTAGTTGAAATAGCAAGAACAATGCTGAATGAAGCTAAGTTACCTCTATAATTTTGGGCTGAAGCCGTCAACATAGCTTTTTATACTCAGAACCGTACCCTGGTTAATAAAGATCATGACAAGACTCCATACAAGTTGATGGAAAACAAGAAACCAACACTGAAATACTTTCATGTGATTGGAGCAAAGTGATTTGTACTAAAAGATGATGAGTATCTAGGAAAGTTTGAATCCAAGGCTCATGAAGGCATATTTCTTGGCTACTCTCTAGAATCTAAAGCATGCAGGGTTTATGTGATTGAACACAAAAAGTTCATTGAAAGCATGAATGTAACTTTCGATGATCTCAAGCTCCCAAGTCTACAAAGAACATATAACATTGAAACTCTGCAGTTTGAAAATATGAACACAGATGAAGGTAAAGTAGAACCTGAAGCTCCAACAGAAAATCATGCCCCAAATGAGAATAACAACAATGATGATTCTGACCCTAGTAGTGAAAACATTGTAAGATTCACAGAAACTATTAGTAGTGGCAGTGAATCTCATTCTCAACTAAGAAACAGCTCAGGAGGACCAACTGAAGGATCTACTAACAGGACTCAGCACATTAATGATAATCAAGCTGAATCATCTAGGGAAAATCTACCTAGGCATAGGGTGTGGAGTAGATATCACCCTTTTGAGTTGATTCTAGGAGATCCAGATGCTGGAGGTCAAACAAGACGTGCTTCACAGAATGAATGTTTATTCTTTGGTTTTCTTTTTGAGATAGAGCCAAAGAAAGTAGAAGAAGCTCTAGAAGATCCATATTGGGTTATTGCTATGCAAGAAGAACTCAATCAATTCGAAAGACAAAAAGTCTGGAAGTTGGAACCCAGGCCAAAGAACAAGTCTATTATTGGAACAAAGTGGATATTTAGAAATAAACTGGATGAAGATGACATTGTTAGGAGGAACAAAGCCAGACTAGTTGCTAAAGGTTATTCCCAAGAAGAAGGAATATATTATGATGAAACATATGCACCAGTGGCAAGGCTTGAAGCTATTAGGATATTTCTAGCATTCACAGCACACTCCAACTTTAAAGTATATTAAATGGATGTGAAGAGTGCATTCCTGAATGAAGAGCTTGAAGAAGAAGTATATGTGGAACAACCCTCAGGGTTTGAAGATCCAGAATTTGCTAATTTTGTGTACTTTCTCTTCAAGGCACTCTATGGCCTAAAGCAAGTACCCCGGACATGGTATGACACTCTATCTATATTCTTACTTGAAAATGGTTTCACTAGAGGTGTCATAGGTAAGACTCTATTTCATAAAATGCATAAAAATGACATGATATTAGTACAGGTATATGTGGATGACATTATATTTGGTTCTACTAACGAACAATTATGTAGTAGATTTGCTAAGTTAATGCAGAGTAGGTATGAAATGAGCATGATGAGAGAGATGAATTATTTTCTTGGACTCCAAGTAAGCCAAAGGAAAGATGAAATCTTCATTTGCCAGACCAAGTACATAAGAGATCTTTTGAAGAAGTACGGTCTTGAAGATGCATCTCCAGCCAAAACCTCAATGGCAACTGCCACTAAGCTTGATAAAGATGAACCTGGTAAGATGGTAGACATCACAAGCTACATAGGTATGATCGGTTCATTACTTTACTTAACTGCAAGTAGACCAGATATTATGTTTGCTACATGCTTGTGTGCTAGGTTTCAGTCTGACCCTAAGAATCACATCTTATAGCTGTTAAACAGATTTTTAGATATCTTAAGGAAAGTCCGGATCTTGGAATTTGGTACCCTAAAGATACAGGTTTTGACCTTGTTGGTTATATAGATTCTGATTATGCAGGATGTAGGATTGATCGAAAGAGTACATCAGGGAGTTGTCAATTCATTCGTAAAAGATTGGTGTTCTGGTATAGCAAGAAGCATCACTCAGTTACAATATCAACAGCTGAAGCTGGATATGTCGTTGCTGGAAGCTGTTGTGCACAAATATTGTGGATAAGGAACCAACTTCAAGACTATGGACCGTTGCTGAGCAAAATTCCAATATTCTGTGACAACACAAGTGCCATAGCAATCACCAACAATCCTGTTCAACACTCAAGGACTAAGCACATTGATATCAGATATCATTTCATAAAAGAGCATGTCATGAGTGGTACTATAGAGTTACATTTTGTACCTATAGAGCAACAAATTGCAGACATCTTCACTCAACCACTGGATGAAATAACTTTTACTAGACTCGTTTGTGAACTTGGGATGTTAAATTCAACTAACTAATAAGTTAGTAATTAAAAACTGCAATTTGAAGCTGATAAATTCACTAGTTGATTAATTTCAATATTTCTAGGACTTGTGAATTTATTTACCAAAATATTTTCTAGTTCTTAAGATTATATATTAAATAAATACCTTGTACATGCCTACTAATTTTGCTAATCTGGTATTTATTTGATTTTGATCTTAGAAAAGATTTAAGTGCTTGTATTTAAATAATAAATTCTTAGCACTTATATGTTTAAATATTATTTGAAATTATTTTAAATAGAAAGGATGGATATTTATATTTGTTCTCATATTTAAAATAATAGAGAAGCATACTTTTTTTATTTTGATAATTTTAACAATTAATGTTATTATTATTATTAATTAATATTTTGTGATTTTTAATAATTATGGACCTTATTATTGTTAATATTCTAAAGGCCATAATTATTAATATTAAAATGTAGCATAAATTAATTATAAAGATTCATAATTTTAACAAATTATTTTTATTAATATACATTATTAATAATTTGTGATATATTTGTATTAGTGGATAATTATTTTATTGCTAACTAGTTTCGAATCATTCACATATATACAAATATTTTTTTGTAACAAAATTTTGTAGAACAACAAAATTCACCAAGTGATTTTGTTGCACCAAAATTTTTTTGTTGCGCCCATACAGTGGTTACACTGTACATGCACAATAAAATACTTAACACAAGTATTTTTGTTGTGCTAAAGCCATTTTATGGCTCCACCACAGTGTACACACTGTGTAGGCGCAACAAAATGACTTAATATCTTTGTTGTTGCACTACGTCATTTTGTGGCGCCATAACAGTATACACAATGTGTAGGCGCAACAAAATGACTTAAACCCTTTTGTTGCGCTAATGAAGTTTGTGGGCCCTTCACAGTGCATATACTATGTAGGCGCAATAAAAGTCCTTATAATTTTTTTCTTTCTTGTGGCGCCTATAAATAACTGTGTGTATTATTTTTCAATTTATTTATTTTTGTTGCGATTCAAATACACAAACATAGTACATACACCCTAAGAGGCGCAATAAGATCCAGTTTATTTAATTGCTCATATCTTAACAAATCCCTGCCAAAATTAAAATCCAAGACCAGTTCTGTAATATCCATAAGATTGTCTATCATTTGCAAGTTACTTTAACTAATTTGGTAAAGTAATTAGAAAACTCTTATTATCCATTATTCGAATTAATAAGCTAGGGTTGTTAAGGTTTTAAGTAATTAAAAATTAAAATAAAATCAGTTGTGTGCTTAAAATTACTATGAGTTCTTCATATTTTATTTGTAAGTCAATCCAAGTAATTTTAAAATTAGGGTTTAGTTCGTATTTTACTAAATTAATTCTACTTTATTTAGTAATTTTAATTCGTAAAAATTACCTTTCACTTTAATAAAATGGAAGGTCATTTGGTAATTAAAAAGTCTAATTATTTATCTATTATAGTAGATGACTGGACTGAAGCAGGTGAGTTAGGTAAATGGGCCCGATTTTTAAATAAAAGTTCCATGGTCCGTTATGCACTAACTACTAATGTGCCTTTATATCGTAATCTTATTAGACATGTGTACAGGTCTTCTAAAGACACATCTGCAGATGGGATATCAGCTTTCACTTGAAAAATTCAGTGACAAAAAGTGTGAATAACAGAAAATGACATCAATCAAGCATTTCATTTGCCAACTGAAAATTTTGAAGATGAACCATCTCAAACAGAGTTAAACAACTTCTTCATGTTTCTGCACTGCATAAGAGAAAACAACAATCTCCCTAAGAAGATCTACAAGCATCATCTGCTTAAGGAGTAGGAGTGGAATCTATTTTTTGACATCTTGTCTCATAGTTTTACACCAAAGATAGGTGGCTTCCACGGGATAATTCAGTTCAATAAGGTGATCGCTTATGTAGTGGCTTCGGATGTCAGATTCAACTTGGGAAGATTGATCATGGCTGAAATTTTGAAGAACCAAGCAAAAATGGAGAATTTCTGCCTATATCCAAGATTTTTACAAATGGTGTTGAACAATAAACTAAACGCCGATCAACTTCAACTGTTTCAGAATAGTCCTTTGGAAGAATCACCCTCATTGCAGTTCAAAACAATCTTGTTGCTACAACGTGGGGATGATTACCCAAACAGGTTTACTCCTGCTCCAATTGAAGGATTTCGAGGCACAAACGCAGCGGAATAAACGCGAAAAATAAATCAAAATAGCGAAACCCTCCGCAGGATCCATGCGAAAATAAAAGATTTAATTTGGAGATAAAGAATAAATACCTTTAGAAGCTTTAACAGTTCATTAATGGAAGATTAATGGAGGTCCAAAGCTTGTTTAATCACCACGTATCCCGCTCTCGCGATCTACGCTCTACGGTATCCACACGAACACTTTTCATGAAGGATTGATGTGTACTAGCACCCGAAAACTGCTTCTCTCTCTCTATCTTCCTCCTTTCTCAAAACGGCTAGGGTTTTAGTAAAAATATGTCTCACTTATTAAATCAGCCCATAAAGAGATTATATAGAGAGAGGAATAAGTTTTCTAATTATAATCCAATTATAATTAATACTAATCCAAAATTCTAAATTATTTAATTAAGTCTCACTTAATTAATTAATTATTAATTTTGGAATTAGTTTAAATAATTCATTTATTTTATTTATATAATTAATTAAGTCATACTTAATTAATATCATAAATAAAATAAATTACTTATTTAATTTAAATTCACAATTTAAATTATTCCTCCTTCAAGCGTTCTTTGTGTGTGACCCTGTAGGTTATTATTACGTTGGCAACAATTTTAATCTCTAATTAAAATTGTAAACAATGAGCGGCATCTAGTAATACATCATTGCTACCCAAGTAATAATAATAAATCGGTGATTCGATTAAGCCTTTCGTGAATAATGTTCCATGTAATATAATCCCTTTAATCTTGATATTATAGATTAAACTCAAGGCATGTCTCGTGTCATCCTCTTCATAATTTAATCTTTATTTTCTTGATCGATGAGTAGACTATCAAAATCAAATCACCATTTGAGCACGGCCGTGCATTTCATAGTCTCACTCAAACAAGAGTCCAATAATATCACTCCTAAAATTAGGAGTATTAAATCACATCTAGATCATTCATATTTCTCATACGATTCATAATATACCCAATGTCCACTTATATCATCACCCGGTCAAAGGTAACTTTTAATGTAATCAAAGTATATTAATTCTCGTATAGAAATATAATGATTTCAGGTCTAAGGATCATTACACCATTATCACAGTGAGAATTACTTATGACACTTATTTAACATGTAGAATCTCACGGTGGGTCATTCCAGTGCCATGCATTGAGACATGCACTTATGTTCTTGACTTTAGTATCACCATACCTATGACCAATGAGATGTGGTCATCTGTCAAGAAACATACTAGTCTTTGTGCATTATTATTGTCCTTAAATAATAATACTCGACTAGGGAATTTTAGGAATAAGATACTATTCATATAATCTCATTTTTAAGTCACATACTTAAAGATATATAATAAGTATCAAAATTCTAAGGACATTTATTATGCTTTCAATTTATTACGCAGTAAATAAAACATAATAAATAAATAATAATCAATAAAACATAATCCTTAATAATAAATATTTTCCTTAAAATATAAAAAGTATTGTCTCTAGAGCACAATTACTAACACCAATGACTAATTCTGTTAGAGATTACTTTGCTCTTCTTAGACAGGCTGAAGCAGAAGATGCAGGAAAAGAAGAAGATTAAGTATCTCAAACTGATGAGTCAGCAAGCAAAAATTCAGAAGAAGCAGCCTCTCAAGAGGAGAATGAAACTGGAACATCAAATGACTCTGGAAGCAAAGAAGCATCACAAGAAGAAGATCTAGGAACTGAAAAAGAGGATGAAAGCATGGATGAAGCTGGTTCTGACAATGACCAAGAACCAGATCTTGAACCAGATCAACCAAGGCAAAGCCCTAATGATGCACCAAAAGAGGTAGCTGTGGAAGAGACTCAAAACACCGATGTGTACATACCTAACCTTTCTGATGAATAAATGGAAGAAGGTACCTTCTGGATTTTGACTTTTCTGCTTTTCTACAAGTTGAATTTGTCACAATATCTATTTCTGTGCCTCAAACGGCAGCACACACACTTGAGACCTCTGTGGCCTTCGAAGCTGGAAATGAACTTGACGACCAACCAGTTCTAACCACTGCCAGAGATCAACAAACACTTCATATCTCTCCTGAAACCAGAAAAAGATCAATTGACATAGATGATAGGTGTGAATCTCTACCGAATCAGGAAATTATTGAAATATCACCTACAGCTCTGCCTTTTTGAAAACATCATAAAATGAATTTTAAACCTAAGGCAAGTGTGAACCAAGAACCTGATTCTCCCATCTCTGAGACCTTTGCTTTTCATTGTGACCTTAATTCTAAAACTGACAATCTCCTGAAAAGTACGGGAACTAAAACAGAGAAGGGAACATTTTCAGCTACTTCCGTAGCCAGTACCATTTTGGTTAATCCAATTTAGAACCTATCTTCACAGACAGTAGGGGGCATTACTGACTCTCAAGAGCCAATCATTACATTGTCAAATGTGGTGACCCCCCTGGACTTAACATCACCAGATCCTAGTAAGGATGTTTTCCCTCCCCAATTGGGTGAAGTGAAAAGGCAACTCTCCTTTAGAAGGGAAGAGGTCTCCATTCATGGAGTAGCTGCATCAGCAGCATCACCACTTTAAGTGGTATTGCCTTCACAGGTGTTGCGGGGCACCACAGGCTCTAATTTGTCAATCATTACATTGCCTGAGATGGTGACCCTCCTGATATATTCAAATCCAGCTCCTTCAAAGGAGGTCTTCCCCACCTTTTCAGCTCAGGCAGAGGGACAACACACCCATAGAAGGGATGTAGACTTTATACATATAGTATTTGCTGCTTCGGTAGTAGAACCTGTTCAGGGTTCCTCTGGACAGGTAAGGCTTTCAATAGCTCTAGCTGGCATCACAGATTCTTCAACTCTACCAATCATTACAGAATTCATAGTGGTGACCACACTAGCTCTAATTTTCCCAGTTCCTGAAAAAGGAGTTCTCCCCACCCAAAGCGGTCAGGCGGAGAGGCAACCTACCCATAGAAGGGTTAGGGATTTACATGCAGGTACAGAAGATTATGATGCTTTCAATGAGATGAGTGAAACAGTTAACCTAAGTGATCTTCAGTTCTCTGACCCTAATCAGCTGAGTGTGAGTGTTGAGAGATGTGTACAAACAGTAACAATAAGCAGTGAGACACCCACTGATCAAATAAACACCCTACATAATGCACACACAGCACACAACCAAAAGATTCTAAATCTGGAGGTCCAAGTCACTGAAATTCATTATTCATTAAGAAAGATCTTGGAAGTGCAAGAGTAGCAGATGAATGACATGAAAGATCTAAAAAAATTAGTACAACAATTGTTGGCTCAAAAAACTCCTACTACTCAACAATTAACTTCTCCTCAGATAACTCCGGTCGAAATGGAGGATAACCCAATTGAGGAGGATAGAAGAGAGCAAGAAAAAGTTGGAGTAAAAATGATAATGGAATATACAACTCAGGGAGAGACATATATCTTTTACAAGTCTGGAGCAAGGCAACTGGAGGAAGGTGAAATCTTTGAACCCTATGTGCCAATGGATATTCTTACTGAAAATGAGATAGAGGAGACCGCAAAGGATGTAGGTATTGATGTCGAAGAAGAATTTGCCGAGGAGTATGCATTTGATAATGAATGTCTTCTATTTGGTATGGATGAAGTTGTTACTCAAGATATAGCTCAAGCTCAGGATTTATTGAAAAGAAACTGGAAAACAGTTCAACATGCAATGGAAAGAAGAAATAGAATCAAGGACATTGAATCCAAAGTTGGTCCTGAATGGGATGAAACAAGGAGACTGTTGGAGAAGAAAGAACTAACTTTAAGCCAGAAGAAAGATAGAGAAGTCTTTGACCTGTTCAGAACCATAAGGGAAAATTTTCAAGATGTTCATGAGTTCTATGACGTTCTATCAGAAGAAGTAATAAGTGTGTCAGTTAGTGCATTCAAATCCGGTTGGAAGATGTATATCAATTCAACAACACTGGGATCAAGAATCTTGTCGACAAAGAGCTTCAAGAAAATGAATATAGTGGAGTTGTATGTGCTGAAAAGGAAAGTCATCTTTGGGGGACACAAGTCAAATGAGATACTGAGAGATATAATTGAAAAGAAGATTATTGAGATCGGTGTCGAAGCATTTGAGAAGCCTCCGGTGGTCAAGTACTATAAAGCAACAACTCTACACAATCTAACTTTGTCTGATGAAGGTCTGGAGTCAAGCCAAGTGATGTTCATGCAGTATGTAGAGGGAAGATTTAGAAGCAAGAAGAACAGAACTGAAGAAGATCTTAAAGCTTCTGAGTTAATCTATGCATTCAGGCTGAACAGAGCTATCAAAATATCAGGAAGATATCTTATGGAGACAACTAGATACTATTAGGATCCAGTGTATGTTTGAAAGAAGGATGGCACTAAAGAACTTGAAACTATTAAGGATTCTGAACCTTGCATCTAAACTGAACCAAATGGAACAAAGTGCTTCATGTACAAGAAAGATGGAGTGGAGAAAAGAAAATAACTGTCAAAGCTAAAAAGGAACAATTCTGACATCATCAGAAAAGACTTTTCTAGGGTTAAGAGATCCACTGTCAAATCAGATAAGAAGGCTTTGAGGATTTTACAAGATGTTCTAGTGGAGAAATTAGCCGAAGAGTCTATGCATGACACTAACAGAGTGAAAGGCTTTCAAAAAAGAATAACGGTGTTCGTGTTTTCAAAAAATAATCACTGGCGTTCGAGTCTATTTCAAAGACAAATTCAACTGCATTTCTCACAGAAGTTTTGAAAAAATTAGAAGATCCACCTCATGTCAACACTCTTGAAGTTGAAGCGATGGATTTGGTGAAAGCTAGATTAGAAGAAAAGGAAGAGGAGCTAAGGCAACATTATTCCGAGACAAGATCAAAGAAAAAGCAAGATTCAAGTCAAGCATGAAGAAGACCATAGAAATTTGTGTTCAGGCTAGAGGAACAAACTTCTTTTACACTTGTAAAGAAATCTGGAAATGTATAATCCAATCCATAATGCAATTAATATTATTTATTGTCTTTCTGCACTTTACTTGTTTTTATAAGTATCAGTTAAGTTATCCTCTCACAGGATTTGTTTGTCGAACTCTAACAACCAAATAGGGGGAGCTTGTAAAGAATAATGTAATGTAATGTGTAATAGTGGTATCGATAACTCAACTAAGAATCAAAGACAGTCAAATAATACTAATATACCGCACATGAATCCTACATACATCATTGCATAGAATAGAGGATGAAAGGCTTACTGAACGTCATCGAGAGAAGTTCATTAATATGTTCAGGCCTCAACAACAAATAAGAGTTTAAAATTTTTTATATTAAAGACAGTGTGATGATTTAAGTATAAATGTCAAAGGGTATCAGTGATCCGAAGCAATGCAAAAGTCAAAGTCTAATCAGCTGATATAGAACAGAAGTCAAGAGAATTCAATTCAGTGTTAGTCATTTATGAACCAGAACAATGCACTAAGCATCAGCACAACAAGAAAAGAATTGTCTTGTTTAATCAGAAGAAAATCAGTTGATCAAGCCAAAAGAGTAAAAACTAAGTGGTAAATTCTTCAAGCATTTCAAGGAATTGTTCAAGGCAAGTATTACTAAATTTGGTGGTTCCTACACAGTTGAAACCTTGTATAAGGCGTAACAAAATGTCCAAGGCATAAAAAAAGTTTGAGCTTAGTTTCAAAGGATTTGGTGGCGCCTCTACATGGCATTGGGTGTGCAGGCGCAACAAACTTCTATTGGCGTAAGGAAAAAGCTAAGAAATCATTCCAAGTACTTTGTGAGGCCTATACAGGGAAACAAGTGTATAGGCACAACAAAATTTTCATTGCGCAACAAAAGCTTATTCTAAGGTAGTAGTAGCGCCTATACAAGGGAATGAGTATAGAGGCGCAACTAAACTTCTCCTTGGCGCAAACAAAAATGTTGAGGAGCAACAAACCTTCTAGTGGCGTCTATACTCCTTTAACACTCTTGAAGGCGCAACAAAGGACTTGCATTATTGGAAAATCAATTCATTTTGATTTCTAAAAAGTCTACAGAATATATATGGGTGAAATCAATATAGACAAAATAAGATTCATCTTCTACATTCAAGACAAACAGACGTGAAGCTCCATTAAAGACCTTCATTAAACATACCTATTTGTCTTCTTGTTATAATATTGATTGAACCCATAGAAGCTAATCTTTTAATTAGAAGTGTAGCACCTCAGGGATTTAATAATATATCTTTATTTCCCAGAATCATTGTGTTTCATTTACTACCATTTTTATATCTCAAGAACACAAATACTTAATCCGCAATTAAATAAAAATCTACCAACATCATATTCAACACCCCCCCCCCCTTCTATGACGATTTAGGACCTAACAAAATGAACTCTCAACAACAAATCCTACCCTGCAGATCTATTACAAATATTAATAAAAATTATAATTATATATATAGTGATTGTATAGTGTATACCTCCTATGTATACAAAACAAAACGGGCGGGTTTTTTCATCAGAGAATGGTTATTCGCTCCTTTTTTTTCTTCTTCAGATATGGAGCAGGTACCGAACCGGAGTTTTTTATTGGTCGGTCCAGGGAACACCCATTCCTTAGCCTTAGATGTCCTTTCATAGATTCTATATAGGAAATCAAATAGCATAGGCATCGCAGCGGCTACTCTTTTGCGCTAGGAGTTATGAATTTAGTTTGCCTTAATTTAATAATTCAATATAAAGTAGCCCAACCGGCGGCAAGAGCCAGTCACGAGGTCAAGATAAAAAAAGAAGAAGGCGCTGTGGCGATTCATTATTTCGATGAATCATTTCTCCGTTCGAAAGTAAGAACAACTTCTAAGTTTCCTTAATAAGCCCGAAGGTATTGATGGCTCTGGGCCCATAGCCTCGCTTAATGCCTCAAGAAAGGCTTCTTTTGAATAGTTTCTGGCCCACCTAAGCGACCTCCCAACATAAACCCTCCCCTGCTCGGCATCGGGAGGAGTGAAAACCCCATGCGATAAGATAAGGACCACTAGGGGCCCGGTTTGTTCCCCCTGAATTACTTGACTTTGAAAATGATTCAGAGTTGCCTGATCCAGACCCTGATGAGTTAGACTCTGAAGAACTTGATTCTGTCTGTCTAGACTCTATCTGGGTAGACCCTGAATGTTAGACTCTGAGCTGTTTGGAGTTGAATTTTCTGGCTCCCCCTCAGAGTGTGCAGGTTCTTGTGTTGTTTCAGGAGTTATTTGAGACTTTTCATCCTCATCATCTTCATCTCTCTCAAAACTTTTCAAATTTTCAAATTCCAGTGTTGTAGACTCTGATTCATCCTGCGATCCTATAATATTTTTGTCATCAAATGCAACATGGATAGATTCCATAACAATTCTGGTTTTGAGATTAAACACTCTGAATGCCTTTGTGTTTGGTACATATCCAAGAAAGATTTCTTCATCAACCTTAGTTTCAAATTTGCTTAGATTTTCAGGATGTACTTTCAGTACAAAGCACTTGCATCTAAATATGTGAAAGTGTTTCACATCTGGCTTCTTGTTCTTCACCATTTCATAGGGAGTCTTTCCATGTATATTAATTAATGTACAGTTTTGAGTGAAACATGTTGTACTGACTACCTCAGCCCAGAAATATACTGGCAGTTTAGACTCTGCCAACATTGTCCTGTCAGCTTCTATGAGTGTTCTATTCTTTTTCTCCATATCTCCATTTTGTTGAGGTGTTCCTGGTACAAAAAAGTGTTGAGTAATTCCCTTTGATGCATAGTATTCCTCCATGATTGAATTCTTGAATTCAGTACCATTGTCACTCCTTAGGATTCTTACTGTCTTCTTTGATTTTGTTTCCAGAAAAGTAATGTGTTCTATTATGTGTTATGAAACTTCATCCTTTGAGTGCAAAAAAAAAACCCATGTGTATCTTGTATAATCATCTACAATGACAAGAGCATATTTTTTTGTTAATTGATATCACATTTACTGGACCAAATAAATCAAAATGTAATAGATAAAAGGGTTCATAAATGGTGTTTATTGTCTTGCTCTTGAAGGATGTTTTCCTTTGCTTTCCAAGCTGACATGCTTTACACAGTCCATCTTGCACAAAGTCAACCTGTGGTAGTCCTCTTACAAGACCCTGTTTCACTAACTTGTTAAGTGTTTTGAAGTTGATGTGTGACAGTTTCTTGTGCCATTTCCAGCTTTCTTCAGTTGAGGCCTTGCTATATAAACATATGACTTCCCTGTGATTGCAATCCTCCAACCTGGTTTCATATATGTTACCATGTCGGTGCCCTTTGAAAACTAAAATATCTGCTTCTTTGTGAGTCACAATACACTCTTTGTTGTCAAAGCCAATATGGTAACCTTTATCTCAAAGTTCACTTATACTAATCAAGTTATGTTTCAAGCCATCAACTAGAGCTACTTAATCAATGATGACATTCTCAAGTACAATCTTGCCATATCCCAGTGTTTATCCTTTGTTGCCATCTCCAAAGGATACTTCTGGGCCAACCATTTCTATAAATTCTATAAGCAGGGATTTCTTTCCAGTCATGTGTCCTGAGCATCCACTGTCCAAGATTAGGGTTACTCTCTTTACCCTGGTTCCCTGCATAAATATAGCAACTAGTTAGATATTTTGGGGACCCAAACAGTTTTGGATCCTTTACTACTAACTTTGGGTGAAACAGGCTTAGTATTTTTCACTTATATTTTACGTCTCCTTTGTTGCTTTAGACTCTGGTGAAGTCTTGACAGTGTCATACCAACTTTTATCAACTGAAGATTTTAGCTTATAAAAAATGTAATACAAATCATGATAGTCCCTACAAATTGAATGAAATATGCTACCACAGTGATAACAAGGCTTCTGTGGAATGTAGTGACTTTTCAGAGTCTGAGAAGGAATAAACTCTGATTTCTTTTCAATCTTTGTTTCATAGTCTAGAGCTAAATGGTTGTGGTTTCCACCTCTATAACACTTCTTTCTAGGAGCATTAGGATCCTTTTGATAGCTATTGGCCTTATTAATGTCTTCCTTACCATTCCCATTTCTCCTAGTCTTTGTAGACTCTAATAAGTTCTCTAGGTTTTCCTTTAACTTAGACTTAGATAGATACCCAATGTTAATGGTTTTCTTATGTTTCTTCACTCCTGATTCATCTATCTTTTTTTCAATAAAAGAGGGATCATTGACAGATGAGTTTGTGGTTTCTTTAGGCAAAATAGTCTTTCCTTCAGAAGGCACAAACTTAACAGGAGTGAAGGCACTCTTTTCCTCAGTCTTATTAACTTGGCTAGCTTCTTCATTATTATTCATCTCATCAACAGGTCTCTTGCCTTGACTCTTGTCATAGCCTAGACCAGAAGGTTGACACACATTTTTATTGTTGAGAATTTCCTGAACTTTTCTACCAGAGTCTGTCCACACTTTGAACTTAAGCCTTTATTCATCTAGTTCTTTCTTAACAAAATTATAGGCTTTTAAGACTTCAGTGTAATTATGCCTGCATTTCTCAGAATCCTTTTTGTATTCTCCAATAAATACTAATTCAGACTCTAAATGGTTATTCCTACTTGTCAAGGTTAAATTTTCTTCTATTAACCTGTCATTTTCATTAGTGAGAGACCTACAGTCTGTCATTATATTTTTAATCTCACATTGTATAATTTTTATACCATCAGAGTCTAAATTGAGTAAAGATTCAGGAGAAAAGATTGATATCAGTGTTTTAGGAGATGAAGGTTCTTTGGGAGATTCTGATTTTTCTGAGGAGATAGCCATCAATGCTATATTTTCATAATCAATTTCATCCTCTGAGCTTGAATCTGCCCAATCCTTTCCTGTTGAGAGAAGTGCCTTTCCTTTGACTTGACTTTTTACTTTTCTACATTCACAATCAAAGTGCCCCAATATTCCTTAGTGGAAACACTTGACTTTTGCCTTGTCAAGCTTGATTATGGTGTTTTTTCTCTTCTCAACCTATTCATCTTCCTTCTTGAATGATGACCTTTTGCTGAATTTTCAAGTTCTTTTGTTGAATTTTATCCTTTTAAAATTCTTAGCAAACATAGTCATCATTTGACTCGGATCAATCTCATCATCAGAATCAGAGTCTATTTCAGTAGACTCTGATTCAACAACAGTTTTACCCTTCTTCCTTGAATCCTTGATTCTTGCTTCTATGGGTTCTTCCTGTTGTTCTTTCTCAAACTCCATTAAGAGTGCCACAGATTTTGCCTTCATAGACTTCTTGTTCTTTCTCTGTTGCATCTCTAGATCATATGTTTTGAGTCTGCCATACAATTCTTCCAGAGAGATTTCATCCAAATCCATTGCTTCTCTTATGGCTGTTGTTTTGTTGTCCCACTCTTCAGGAAGGGCTCTCAGAAACTTGGTGTTTGTATCTTTAGAATAATAAACCTTACCAAGTATAGACATCTCATTCAAAAGTTTTATGAACCTATCATACATCTCAGTAATAGATTCCCCAGATTTTGCCTCAAAATACTCATACTCCTGAATTAGCAGAGACCTTGCATTCTTCTTGACATCTTTAGTCCCTTCACAATGCATTTCAAGTTTTGTCCACATCTTCTTAGCAGTTTTGCATGATATGACACAGTTTGTCAGAACATAGTCTAAACTGTTAAAGATAATGTTTTTGAATTTTGCCTCCTTAAGAACATTCTCCTTATCTTCCTTTGACCACTCAGCCTTTGGTTGTTGACAAAGTCCTATTCAATTATTTTTCCATCTTCAGTGGTTTGAGGAATGAGTCTTGAAGGTACATAGGGTCCATCATGAATCCTGTCAAGATAGTCAGGGTTTGTAGCTTCTAGATGGTGAAGCATCTTAACCTTCCAGTGAGTGTATTCGTTTCTCTTAAGCATAGGAATATTAGAATTTCTATTTTAACAAAGATCAAAACTCAGAGAATAAAAATATCAGTGTTTGTAATAAAGAATATTGAATAAAACTCTCCAAGGGTGTACATAAACCCTAGCAGCTTCTCTGTGTTTTCACAGCAACTCTCTCTATCTCTATGTTATCACAAAATTCAACAATAATATTAGGTTACATAGAATGTTTATATAGGGATCTGCCTATCAACTAATAACAGAAAATCAAATTACAATAGGAATAAAATTCTTAATTATTAGTTGACAGTTTCCTTCCGAAATTCTCTTTCCTTCCTATAGCATATCTGCAATATAATTGTCTTTATCTTCGAACCTTTCCCTTTCTGTTGATCACCTTCCAAATATAGATCCAGCTTTATAGACTCTGAAAGACTTCAGACTCTGATGGTCTTCAGTCTCTGACAGACTATAGATTCTGGTAGTCTATGAAAGTGTTTGTCCTAAATCCAATCATGTATGATGAGTTAGGAAGAACTTTCTTGTATTCTTATTTGATTTCATTAATATTAATAAAAGACTTATTTGTTTTATTACGGGCTTTATCTGTTTAAAGTGTCTTAAATAAGATGTTCCATAGTTTAGAGTGAAGCTTCTAGAATTATAATGAGATTATAATAGTGAGATCTAGAAGATGATGACTCTTGACTTAAACGATTCCTGATCATAGGATAACTAATTGGAAGTTAGTGAATCCGCAAAGATTGGTACATACTATGCTTGCTCCTTTAAGGAGGATGTCTGTTCTCATAGGCATTTGTGTGGTGACACTATAGCTAATATGTAGGTGCTTATTAAGAAATAAGTTCACTGAACGTGACTCGATAAATTGAACAACTAATGGAGTTTACTCATGTGTCAATAGTTGTTCACTAAGTGATAGTTGTGTAAGTATCCTTAGACTTGAGATCGTTAAAGTTATCTTGTATATAATGAACTATGTTTTGGTTTAGTCCTTAGTCTCAAGGACATCCATTAGGTCTATTCCGGGCATAGGGATTTGTGTATGAAGATAGTTAACGTCAATAGAGGATCCACCCCTTCCAGTATGGGAAGAGAATATCCTATGTTATTCTTAGTATGCGAGTTCTGGAATCTCTGGCCAGAGTGAATGAAATTAGAAAGGAGTTTCTAATTTGCATTAATATGAACTTTGCACTATGAATAAGAAAACATATGATTAAATTTAATAGGCTTGACACGAGTTCCATGCCTTGTATTTAATCGGGATATTGTAGGGTGGAAGGAATTGATTGTGCGGTAACTAGTCACTGACAGGTTCTTGGCAGTGAATTCATATTATCCGGATAGTCGCGATATGTTGAGAAGCATCACTCACGATGTAGAATAAATATAATTAATCAGTTAATTATATTTAATGAATTATTAGAATTCATATAAATAATAAATAAAAAGTTTATTATTATTTATTTCTACTACCGGCTTAATATTGAACCTACATGGTCACACCATAAAAGAATATTTTCTTTGATGAAAAGATTTAAATTATGAGAGAGAGAATTATTTTCTAAATAGTTTAGAAAAGGAAATAATTATTAAAATAGTTTTAATTATTATTAAAGCATTTTATTATAATATGGGGTTTAATATAATAATATATATTGATATATTATTTATAGGAAAAACCCTAGGATAGTCCTATAAATAGAATGAGATGCATCATTCTAAGGACACACTTCTAGGTTTTGGAGAAAACACAAGCCTCCATCTCTCTCTCTCTCTTTTTTCTCTAAAAGGTTTTAGAAATTATTTGAAGATCTTCATCAAAGGAAGAATTCTTGGTGGATACAGGTAGAGTACTTCACACTCTGAGAAGTAGCTGCTAGGATCTCTTGTTCACACACTTGGATCGCTTTAAAGGTATGGTTTCGATTCCATCTCGATTTATATGATAATATGCGATCATATATATGGGTTTACGGAAATAATTGTAATATCACGCTTCCGTACCTCCGTAAATTCCTTCAATGGCATCAGAGCTAGGTTATGCATATAGAGATTCATGTAAAAAAAATCAGATTTTTTGGAGCATGTATGGATTTATTATGATTTTTGCAAGTTTGTTTAGATTTAATTATGAATTAATTCGAAATATTTTTTGCATGAGATTTTGACCACTGATCTGGATTCTACAAGTGTTGTGGATCATCTGGGTATTTTTTTCATAATTTTCTGATGTATAGATTATTTGTTATGAATTTTTTAAAATTATTTTAATTAAAATTCATGTAATAATTATGCATGTTGAAAAATATGGATTAATATTTGCACTAGGACCCTTGGCTGATTTGGTTATTTTAATATGCTGTTGGATATCAAAAATGATGTTTTTATGTTTTTTTTATTAATTTATTAATTAATAGTTAATTAATTTATTAATATTAAAATATAAAGATATTAATTATAGTTATTATAATAGTTAATATATATAAACGTTTATGTATAAAACGAAACGGCAGACTGTGTAACATTCAATGGTCAAATTTTTTTTTTCTTTCTCAGCTGCGGTCACGCGCGCGTGGCTAACAGACAAGGATATGGGCTGTTGCGCATTAAAGGAATGCGCGACAGTGTCTATTACGCATTTATGAAATGCGTTACAGCTTGTAACGCATACGACACACGCGTTACACCGGAAAATTGGCTTTAATGGCTGTAACGCGTGTGATAAATGCGTTACGCCCCTCCTGTCCACATTAAATTTGATTTTTTGGAGTTCCGTAACTCCGATTTGGGCGTGCAATATATCGTTAGATTCGTTTTTCCGAGACGGATTTAATGGAGTGGTCAAATAATTTTAATATAAAGGTTTTGAACTGTCCATATTCCCTAAAGTGTTTTAAAGCATGTATTAATTGTTTTAATTTTTACTATAATAAATCCATACATCATTATATCATTGTATGACATGATATTTCTTGCATGCTTACTTGTTTATTTAATTTTATATATGAGATATATGCCTAGATTTACCATGCGATGATAGATTTAGGTGAACCTAAATCAACATAAGGCGTGCTCTAGAAAATCTAGAATAGGAATCGTTTCTTGCCCTAACAATAATATTATATATACAATCATGAGATTCTTGTGTTTGCGAAACACGTAATTAAATATGAATTTTCAATATTGAGAGAAAGGATGATTCTGTCTAAGAAAGGGGTATTAAGTGACGCCTCTTGACAATGCTCCCCCCGATCTGGAAATTATCCGATTATCGATTATTGGTTTGAAATATTTAATTTAAAAGGAAGAATCTCTTTATAATATGATTATGATTGTTAAATAATATTGTTTAATTAATAATAGTTGATAATTATTTATTTATGAAATAAATAATCAGTTAACAAATTTTATTAATTGATTAAATAAGATTTATTCGATTATAAAATAGTAAGGATGTGATCTTAATATTATTAATTATTGATTTAATTTAAGAAATTAAATTAAGGGAGATATTTATTTTCTAAAAGGGTTTAGAAATAGTATTAATAATTAAAAGAGTTTTGATTATTAATTAATTATTTGGTTAGTAATTGTAATACTTTATAGAAAACATTTAATTGAAATTTGTGTCTATAAAATATGTGTAATTATAAACCTTATAATAAAAATCCCTCTTAATTAAAAATAATATCAAGTAGTAATTGGCCAATGACACAACGGGCTTGTGTCGGTCATAGCCTTCCAACATGATAGAAAGTAGTTCTTATTTTTGAATCATTGTCGTTTCGTGCTACAGCCGAGGGCTTTGATTTCGAAATAAGAAATACTTGTCTATTACATAGAGATGTATATACTGAGTTAGAATCTAATAGTCGTTACGTGCCACAGCCATGGGCAGTTGGAGACTGATTCAGTTGTATGAAATGTTGGGTTAGACTTGACTTAGAATATTGAGTTTGTCGTGCCACAGCCGTGACTCAATTATTCAAGAGGCTAAAGTTTTAATTAGGGAATGACATGAGATGTTATTGACAAGAGTTGTCTGCCTACTGAACATCACATGGCGTTTCGTGCTACAGCCGAGGTTGTGTGATGGAATGTAGGATCCCTATTCCCACTAGCATTATGAATGCTTAATTTTTCACTTAGAGGGTTGTATAAATTAGATAAACTAGGGGGAGCCACTTATGAATAAAGACCCGATTCATATAGTGTTTTAATAATGAAATTGATTATTTGCTAAGTGTTGTTATGTGTTTGTCATTTACAGATTTTAGATATACATCATGTCTTCTGCACTATCACTACGAAGCATACTAGATGCTCACAAGTTGACTGGTCCAAACTTTGCTGATTGGCTTCGAAACCTAAGAATTGTTCTTAGGGCTGAGAAGTTGGACTATGTGCTGAACTCACCAGTACCCGATGCTCCTGCCGAAGATGCTCGTGATGATGAGCATGTAACTTACAGGAAGTGGATGGATGAAGCAAATGTTGCTCAGTGCATCATGCTGGCATCTATGAACTCTGAGCTGCAAAAACAACATGAGAACATGGATGCTCATACCATTCTAGTACGCCTACAAGAGTTGTATGATGTACAAAGCAGGACTGCTCGATATGAGATATCGAGGGAGCTATTCCGTTGTAGAATGGCGGAGGGATCATCTGTGAATGATCATGTGCTTAAGATAATCAATCTGATTGAGCGTCTTGGGCAACTTGGTTTTGTCATGGATGGGGAGTTGAGCCAAGACTTGGTCTTGCAATCACTCCCAGATTCGTTCTCGCAGTTTGTTGTGAACTTTCACATGAACAAATTGGATGTCAGCCTGCCTGAACTCCATAACATGTTGAAGACTGCTGAGTCGAACTTTCCCTCTAAGAAAGGTTCTGTTTTTCTGATTGGTGGTAGATCCACTTCCAAGAAAAGGAAGTGGAATCCTCCCAAGAAGAAGAAAGTAGGTGAGAAGAAGCCAGTTCCACCAAAAGCTGAAGACCCCAAAAGCAAAGCTGTTTGCTTTCACTGTAATAAGGTGGGGCACTGGAAGAGGAACTGTAAGGTTTACCTTGCAGAACTGAAGAAGAAGAAGGGTAGTGAGACTGCCGCTTCTGGCTCAGGTATGTTTATGATTGAAGTAAACATGTCACTAAATCAAATTTCTACTTGGGTATTAGATACCGCTTGTGGTTCTCACATTTGCAATTCATTGCAGGGACTAAGGGATAATAGGACTCTTGAGGAAGAGGAGGTTATTCTGCGGATGGGCAATGGAGCAAGAGTTGCTGCTATATTTGTAGGATTATTTGATTTACATATGCCTACGGGCAAGACTATTGTTTTAAATAATTGTTATTTTGTTCCCTCGATTGTGAGGAATATTATTTCTATTCCCATGTTAGACAAGGCTGGATTTTCGTTTATTATTAAGAATAATGAATGTTCAATTCTTAGAGATAATGTTCTTTATGGTAGTGGTATTTTGAATAATGGTCTGTATGTATGTGACGTAGAGCATAGTTTACTACAAGTTGAACATACTAATAAAAGGAAAAGGGATGATGAAAATCTCACATATTTATGGCACTGCAGACTTGGTCATATTAGTGAAAATAGACTACGGACATTGCACAAGGAAGGGTTACTTGAACCTTTTGATTTTGAATCATATCCTACATGTGAGTCTTGTCTATTGGGAAAAATGACCAAATCTCCATTTAGTGGACATGGAGAAAGGGCTGCAGATTTGCTAGGATTGGTTCACACAGATGTATGTGGACCGATGTCTACGCAAGCCATGGGTGGTTTTTCCTACTTCATTACTTTCACAGATGATCGATCTAGATTCGGATATGTGTATTTGATGAAACACAAATCTGAAGCCTTTGAAAAGTTCAAAGAATATAAGTATGAAGTAGAGAAACAAACCAAACATAGTATTAAAACCCTTCGATCAGATCGAGGTGGTGAATACTTGAATGGAGAGTTTCTAGATTATCTCAAAGAAAATGGTATAGTCTCTCAATGGACTCCTCCATATACTCCATAGTTAAATGGAGTATCAGAAAGGAGAAATCGAACTTTGTTAGACATGGTTCGATCCATAATGAGCTATGCAGATCTTCCAGTATTCCTATGGGGTTATGCATTGGAAACCTCAGCATATTTACTGAATAAGGTGCCTTCCAAATCTGTTCCTCAAACTCCGTATGAGATATGGAAAGAAAGGAAACCGAGTCTTAAACACGTTAAGATATGGGGATGTCCAGCTTATGTCAAGAAAGTTGACCCTGATAAACTGGAATCTCGATCTGTAAAATGTAGATTTATGGGATATCCTAAAGAGACTTTAGGGTATTACTTTTATACCGATCATAGGGTGTTTGTCTCCAGACATGCTACCTTCTTGGAAAAACAGTTTATCCTTGAAGGAAACAGTGGGAGCAAAATAGAACTTAATGAAGTTCAAGAAACACAAACTACTACAGTTCAAGAGGAAACACCTGTTCAGACTGAACAACCTTCTGTGGAACAGCCCATTCGTAGGTCAGAGAGAGTGTCTCGCCAACCTGAGAGGTATTATGGCCTTGTCATTGAGAATGACAATGAGTTAACAATCGTTAATGATGACGACCCAATGACCTATAATGAGGCTATAAGTAGTATTGACTCAGAGAAATGGCTAAGTGCCATGAAATCCGAAATGGATTCTATGTATACCAACCAAGTATGGACTTTGGTTGAAGCACCCAAGGATGTGAAACCTGTAGGGTGCAAATGGATATACAAAAGAAAGATTGGAGCGGAAGGCCAGGTGGAGACCTATAAGGCTAGGCTCGTGGCAAAAGGATTCAAACAAAGGCAAGGGATTGACTTTGATGAAACTTTTTCGCCTGTAGCCCTGCTTAAATCAATTCGGATTTTGCTTGCGATTGCAGCTTACTATGACTATGAGATCTGGCAAATGGACGTGAAAACGGCCTTCCTCAATGGGAAACTTGAAGAGGAAGTGTATATGACACAGCCAGAGGGTTTTATTTCCAAAGGGAATGAACACCTAGTGTGCAAGCTGCTACGAACCATATATGGATTGAGGCAAGCTTCTCGTAGATGGAACATCCGTTTTGATGAGACAATCAAAGAGTTTGGTTTTATCAAAAACATAGATGAACCATGTATCTACAAGAAGGTTAGTGGGAGCGCGGTAACATTTCTTGTGTTGTATGTGGATGACATACTTCTTATAGGAAATGATATACCGATGCTTCAATCAGTCAAAGTGTGGCTATCAAAGAACTTCACTATGAAGGACTTGGGAGAAGCATCCTACATTCTCGGTATAAAGATCTATAGAGATAGATCTAGAAGAATGATAGGTCTTACCCAGGGTATATACATCGAGAAAGTGCTTAAAAGATTTAGCATGGAAAACTCCAAGAGAGGTCTCATGCCGATGAGCCATGGAGTGTCCCTTTCCGAGAAAATGTCTCCTAAGACAGCTGAGGAAAGAGAGCGTATGAGTAAGATTCCTTATGCTTCAGCAATAGGATCTATCATGTACGCGATGATATGTACTAGGCCTGATGTTGCTCATTCAATCAGTGTGACGAGCAGATATCAGTCCGATCCAGGTGAAGAACACTGGAAAGCAGTAAAGAACATCCTTAAGTACTTGCGAAGGACTAAGGATATTTTTCTTGTTTTTGGTGGTTCTGAATTGATAATAGAAGGTTATACCGACTCTAGTTTTCAATCAAAATGTGATGATAGCAAATCTATGTCAGGGTACGTGTTTACTCTGAATGGTGGTGCGATTAGTTGGAAGAGTTCCAAACAGTCTACAACGGCTGACTCCACAGCGGAAGCAGAGTATATAGCTGCAAGTGAGGCTGCGAAAGAAGCCGTTTGGATGAGGAAATTTGTTTCTGAGTTGGGAGTTGTTCCTAGTGTTGAGGAGCCTATTGTATTGTATTGTGATAACAATGCAGCAATAGCACAAGCCAAGGAACCTAGGTCTCATAAAAATTCCAAACATGTTTTACGGCGCTTTCATTTGATTAGGGAGATCATAGAAAGGGGAGATGTCAAAATAGAGAGAGTTGACACACATAACAACATAGCAGACCCACTTACAAAGCCGTTGTCTCAGATTCTTTTTGATCGTCATAAAAGGAAGATGGGTATTACTTACCAGGGTAATTGGCTTTAGTCCAAGTGGGAGATTGAAAGTGTTTGTCCTAAATCCAATCATGTATGATGAGTTAGGAAGAACTTTCTTGTATTCTTATTTGATTTCATTAATATTAATAAAAGACTTATTTGTTTTATTACGGGCTTTATCTGTTTAAAGTGTCTTAAATAAGATGTTCCATAGTTTAGAGTGAAGCTTCTAGAATTATAATGAGATTATAATAGTGAGATCTAGAAGATGATGACTCTTGACTTAAACGATTCCTGATCATAGGATAACTAATTGGAAGTTAGTGAATCCGCAAAGATTGGTACATACTATGCTTGCTCCTTTAAGGAGGATGTCTGTTCTCATAGGCATTTGTGTGGTGACACTATAGCTAGTATGTAGGTGCTTATTAAGAAATTAGTTCACTGAACGTGACTCGATAAATTGAACAACTAATGGAGTTTACTCATGTGTCAATAGTTGTTCACTAAGTGATAGTTGTGCAAGTATCCTTAGACTTGAGATCGTTAAAGTTATCTTGTATATAATGAACTATGTTTTGGTTTAGTCCTTAGTCTCAAGGACATCCATTAGGTCTATTCCGGGCATAGGGATTTGTGTATGAAGATAGTTAACGTCAATAGAGGATCCACCCTTCCAGTATGGGAAGAGAATATCCTATGTTATTCTTAGTATGCGAATTCTGGAATCTCTGGCCAGAGTGAATGAAATTAGAAAGGAGTTTCTAATTTGCATTAATATGAACTTTGCACTATGAATAAGAAAACATATGATTAAATTTAATAGGCTTGACAAGAGTTCCATGCCTTGTATTTAATCGGGATATTGTAGGGTGGAAGGAATTGATTGTGCGGTAACTAGTCACTGACAGGTTCTTGGCAGTGAATTCATATTATCCGGATAGTCGCGATATGTTGAGAAGCATCACTCACGATGTAGAATAAATATAATTAATCAGTTAATTATATTTAATGAATTATTAGAATTCATATAAATAATAAATAAAAAGTTTATTATTATTTATTTCTACTACCGGCTTAATATTGAACCTACATGGTCACACCATAAAAGAATATTTTCTTTGATGAAAAGATTTAAATTATGAGAGAGAGAATTATTTTCTAAATAGTTTAGAAAAGGAAATAATTATTAAAATAGTTTTAATTATTATTAAAGCATTTTATTATAATATGGGGTTTAATATAATAATATATATTGATATATTATTTATAGGAAAAACCCTAGGATAGTCCTATAAATAGAATGAGATGCATCATTCTAAGGACACACTTCTAGGTTTTGGAGAAAACACAAGCCTCCATCTCTCTCTCTCTCTCTTTTCTCTCTAAAAGGTTTTAGAAATTATTTGAAGATCTTCATCAAAGGAAGAATTCTTGGTGGATACAGGTAGAGTACTTCACACTCTGAGAAGTAGCTGCTAGGATCTCTTGTTCACACACTTGGATCGCTTTAAAGGTATGGTTTCGATTCCATCTCGATTTATATGATAATATGCGATCATATATATGGGTTTATGGAAATAATTGTAATATCACGCTTCCGTACCTCCGTAAATTCCTTCAGTCTATAGACTCCGATCAACTCTCAGACTCTGATTTTCATCCAGACTCTGATTTCAATTCTCTTGAAAATCTTCGAGGTATAAATGACATCTATAAATGAATGTTGACTATCTAGACTCTGATTATAGAAAAAGTTCAGAGACTAGAAAGACTTGTTACAGATAAACTATGCTAGACTATGTTCTAGTATTTTATACATCATCAAATGAATATATTCCTAATACCGCAGTCACTTACAGAATAACAATTTGAAAAGTTTACTAAAAAACACTTGAATAAAGTGGTGTCTGCTCCAATTGTCTACAATGTTTTTGAAAGAAGGTTGTTAGGAGGACAGAGTGGAACTGAAAAGGTAAAAACTGAGATGCTGGTATATTTTCTGAATGGAGGAACTGTAAGGTGGATAAGCTAGCAAAATTTTATATTCTTTAAACAGGCTGAAGAGTTGCAATATATCAGATTTCTTCTATCAATAACAATTGAGGTGAATATGAGTAAGAGAGAAGTGATCAACAAATGGTTCAAAGAGATTGACATGAAGCTAACTCTACATAGACAAACAAATAAGCAGATGGACAAATTTTCTTTGCAATGTGTTGATACTGAAGGGAAGGATCAAGAAATGCCTCTGGAATTAAAGAAAATTAAATTTCAAGAAGGTGTGGGTCGCTACTTTGGGTTTCAGCCTATGGAAGGGAAGATTAATGTCTTGATGCTTAAGGATTTGAAAGAACAAGAATGCAGTACAAATGATCTAAGAGCAGTTTATTGTCAAATCAAATGTGAAAATGAAGAGATGATCAAATTCAAAAAGGTTGTTGGTGAAGCTCTAGCTATTGTGGAGGAGAATATGCTGAAGTCATTTCTGAAGAACAACTTAGCCTTTGAAAAGATCAATTGAGAAGTAATTCTTTTTCTATGTAAATTTTATTTTATTCTAGATTGATTATTTCATTATTTAGTTTTGATATCATCAAACCTTGATTTATGCTTACATTTTATAAAGCATAAATAGGGTATATTGTTAGGAATATATTCATTTAATGATGTACAAAATACTAGAACATGGTCTAGCATAGTTTATCTGCAACAAGTCTTTCTAGTCTCTGAATTTTTCTATAATCAGAGTCTAGATAGTCAACATTCATTTGTAGATGTCATTTGTACTTAGAAGATTTCTAGAAGAAAATGAAACCAGAGTCTAGATGCAAATCAGAGTTTGGAAGTCGATCAGAGTCAATAGACAATCAGATTCTATAGTATGTCAGAGATTGAAGATCATCATAGTCTGAAGTCTTTCAGAGTCTATAAAGCTAAATCTGAATTTGGAATGTGATCACAGTAATGGAAAGTATTCGAAGATAAAGATAAATATATTGCAGATATGCTATGGGAAGGAAGGAGAATTACAGAAGGAAACTGTTAGCTAATAATTAGGAATTCTATTCATATTGTAATTTGATTTTCTGTTATTAGTTGATAGGCAGATCTCTATATATACACTCTATGTAACCTAATTTATATGTCGAAGTTTTTGAGAGCATAGAGATAGAGAGAGTTGTTGTGATAAACACGAAGAAGCTGCTAGGGTTTGTGTACACCCTAGGAGAGTTTATATTTATACATAATAATACAAACAATATTCATTTATATCTTTGCGTTTGTTCTTAATTCAAAACTGTGATTTATATTGAATTAATTTTAATCAGGAAAAAAGAGCACACAAGTATTCAACCCCCCTTCTACTTATGTAACTGGAAAAATATAATCCCTAATCAAATCCGTTCAAACAAGTCTAACAAAATCCGTTCGATTAAGTCTAAAAATGGGCAACATTTCGTTTGTTTGATCGATTTAAAGCAAACTAGCAAGTGACACTTGAATTACACACCCAACAACTGATAGCAGTTGAAAATAGATCAAACTCGAAGGTTTTGAAAAAGTCCTAGCAGTTGTGTTCGAGTGTGTATATGCATGTGTGTGTATATCTGTTGAGACCTTTGAAAAAACTAGTATGACTTTTAGAATACAAAACAAATTGTCATATTGACTTTTCATTATAACAGTCGGTATGACATTTTTTTTGAGTTGTATCGGTCTGACTTTTATTTGAAAACTACTCGGTATGACTTTTAATTAAAAAGGTTATGCCGAGTTTTAACAACTTAGAAAATAGAAAATGTCATACTGATTTAAAAAAAATGTAGAATATTAAATAAAAAGTCATGTTGAACTAAAATAAAATAAAAAACATATATATATATATATATATATATATATATATATATTATTAATTGTTCTAAAATTTGAAATAAAATATTGAAAATCTTATTCAAATTTTAGATTTAATATAATAAATATTAACATGCATTAATAATTTGAAAAATAATACACTCATCTACATATAAATGCTTAAATATTTTTTAAAAATATTTAATATATAACAATAATAGTAATAAACAAAAATAGTTATTATGTTATACATGAAATAATTATCTATTAAGATTATTAAATTATTCTCAAGATAATTTCTCTAAATATTCAAAAGCCCTAGGATTCTGTTGATTCAAACTTCATAAATTCTTTGAATATTAACATTTAATATTTATGAACTTAAATCAACTCCTAGTGATAAAAAATTATGTCATTATTTAACATCCCTAATTCATTAACCAACTTAGAGAAAGTGGTGACGTGAAGATATCAGCAATTTGATCTTCTGTGGGAACAAAATGTAACACCACAGTTTCGTTCATGACATGCTCTCAGATGAAATGATACCTTATGTCAATGTGCTTGGTTCGAGAGTTTTGTACATGATTGTTGGAAATAGCTATAGTATTTGTGTTGTCGCAGAATATTGGAATTTTATTTAATGCAAGTCCATAGTCATTTAATTGATTTCTTATCCACAAGATATGTGAACAATAGCTATCTGCCGCAATGTATTCTACTTCAGCTGTCGAGGTAGATACTGAGTGTTATT
Organism: Oenanthe sinensis; assembly: GCA_028671895.1. Lineage (NCBI taxonomy): Eukaryota > Viridiplantae > Streptophyta > Magnoliopsida > Apiales > Apiaceae > Oenanthe > Oenanthe sinensis. Next base: position 3,480,442 of record CM053812.1, read on the forward strand.
TCTTGCTATACAAGGAGATCAACCAATGTCCTAGAAACTAACAGCTTCCAGAAGTACTTTTCATGTCCATTTTGCATCCTGCATAATCTAAGTCTTTATAGCCTATTAGTTCAAAACATGTATCTTTAGGGTACCGAATTCTAAGATTTGGTGTACCCTTCAGATATCTAAAAATTCATTTAACAGTTATAAGATGAGATTCCCTAGGATCAGACTGAAACCTTGCATATAAGCATTTTACAAATATTATGTCAAGTCTACTTGCAGTTAAGTATAATAATGAGCTTATTATACCTCTTTAGCTTGTGATATCAACCTTTTTACTGGTTTCATCTTTGTCAAGCTTGGTGGCTGTAGGCATTGGGGTTTTTGCGGGTAAAAAATCTTTTAGACTGTATTTTCTTAGAAGATCCCTTACATACTTTGATTGGCAAATAAAAATATTTTCTTCCTTTTGCTTCACTTGCAGTCCAAGGAAGCATGACAGCTCATCCATCATGATCATCTCATACCTACTCTGCATTAACTTAGAAAATCTCTTGCACAAATTTTCGTTAGTAGAACCAAATATAATATCATCAACAAAAACTTGGACAAATATCATTTCTTTATCATGCAATTTATAAAAGTGATTTTTATCTATGACACCTCTAATAAAACTATTTTCAATTAAAAATTCAGAGAGAGTGTCATACCATGTCCTCGGTACTTGCTTGAGTCCATAGAGGGCTTTGAATAGAAAAATATGTAAAATCAGCAAATTCTGGATTTTTAAAGCCAGGGGATGCTCCACATATACTTCTTCTTCTAACTCTCCATTCAGAAAGGTACTCTTCACATCCATTTGATAAACTTTGAAATTAGAGTGTGCTGCGAATGCTAGAAATATTATAATAGCTTCAAGTCTTGCAATTGATGCGTAGGTCTCATCATAATCAATTCTCTCTTCCTGGGAGTAACCATTTACCACCAATCTGACCTTGTTCCTTGTAACAATGCCATCACTGTCTAATTTGTTCCTGTATACCCATTTGGTGCCAATCATAGATCTGTCTTTTGGCTTGGGTACTAGTGTCCAGACTTCTTGTCTCTCAAACTGATTGAGCTCTTCTTGCATGGCAAGAACCCAATCTGGATCATTTAGTGCATCTTCTATTTTCTTTGGTTCTTCTTGAGATAGAAAAACTGAAAATAGACATTCATTCGAGGTTGCACTTCTAGTTCTAACCCCAACATTTGGATCACCTATGATCAATTCAAAAGGATGATCTCTGCTCCATATCCTTTCTCTTGGAAGGTTTGACCTTAATGACTCGCCTTGATATTCGTTATGATGTTGTGTTCTGCTAGTAGATTCATCATCTCCCCCTGAGTTGCTGCCAGGATGAGTTGTTGATCCACCACTGACATTAGTAGTATCTCCAATGTTTCCATTATTTCCACCACTATTACCTGGATAATTATCATGATTATTGTCACTATCATGTCCTGTTGCAGCCTCAGGTTCTTGTTCATCATCAAAATGTGAGTCTGAATAATTATAAATTTTAATGACTCAGAAAGATCTTTAGTTTGGATACCTGGGAGTTTAGTGTCGTTGAATTTTACATTGACACTTTCTTTCACTTGGTGCTGATCAATTATATACACCCTATATGATCTTCTTGAATAACCAACAAAAATAGTTTCGTGTGCTTTGGCCTCGAACTTGCCATGATGCTCATCTCCATCTTTCAGCACATAACATTTGGCTCCAAATACATGAAAGTACTTAAGTGTTGGTTTCTTGCCATCCATTAATTCATAGGGATTCTTCATATAATCTTTAATGGTTAGAGTATGATTATGGGTATAACATGTTGTATTTACTACTTTAGCCCAAAACTAGATAGGTAACCTTGATTCACTTAACATTATTCTTACAGCTTCAATCAGGGTTTGATTCTTCATTTCTATAACTCTATTATATTGCGGAGTTCTTGGCACTGAGTATTGTCTTGTTATCCCCTTGTCTGAGCAAAAGTCATTCAGAATTTCATTCTTGAATTATGTTCCATTGTCTGACCTTATTGCCCGGACTACTAGTTTTGAATCTAACTCAATTAACTTGACGTGATCAATCACTAATTGTAGAGTTTCATCCTTAGAGCGCAAGAATAAAACCCACATATATTTAGTATAGTCATCCACAATCACTAATGCATATCTCTGTTAGGAATTATGTGATTTGATGATAACAAATTACTTAAAATTACAATAGAGATTTAAATTTCATTGTAACTGGTCAATGGATATATGACTTATAAAATCCATTGACTAGGAAATCAATTATCAGTTGAAACCTATTACTCAACTGATAAATTGGATTGTAACATTTGATTCATGTTTCATTATCAATTGATTGTAATTTGTCGATGGATGCTATGAAGTAGTCGACTGATGTTTATTGACTTAAATTTACAGATCCTCAACGGATGTGAAGAATGGATGATCAATTGTAAATATTCTAAGTCAGAATTCTCATAAATGAAGTGACCAACAGATATTGAATTCGATGGATAAAGACACTGTTCGATGGATAAAGGTCAAATTAATGGATCTCTGTTAATGGATGAAAGAATCAATGCAATCAACGGATAAAGGACCATTAACGGATAAGGAGTCGATGGATAACCTAATTATCCATCGATACATCAATTGATCAATGGATAACATATCCATCGATGGTTAAGCAAAGGAGGATCAACTCATAAGTTTAATAGCAATTATCAGTTGATCAAGGTTTCCTAAATTAGTTAAAGACAAAAATGATGGGATCTTTGCAGAAACTGAATCAATGGAAGACAGTCATGTCAGGATTGTGAAGACTTTCAAGGTAACACAGTCATCAAGGAAAATATCAAGACAAAGATTTTTCCAGAACAAGAAAAATGCAAAGGAGACTGTGAAAAGTAGCACAATCTATTTTAGTGAATACATTGTAAAATGTAATTTGTAATTCACATTTTATCCATCGATAGATAGAAAAATAGATGTAGAATATGAACTGCTATATATAGTTTTAGCAGATCATTGTAACAAGATATAAAAGTGTGAGATAGAACAAAAATAAGAAAAGCATAGAAAAGTTAGAATTCATTGTATTGCTTTTCTCTTGTTCAATTTCATATCTTCTAAGCAGCTTGGTAATTTTACCAAGGTTAATTGAAAGCAAATATACACTAGTGGAAAAACCAATCCACTAGTAATTTTTAATTTGCTTTGTTTTCAAAATTTAGTCTTCAATCCATAGTTTAAATAGTTCTCTTCACTATATATTTCTAAACAATAAATCTATCAAAGTACAAACTTGAATCCGCAAGAATTCCTTAAAATTCTTAAGTTTGTATTCAACCCCCCATTCTACAAACTTCTTGTACTCAAGGGAAGATAACAATCTCTTCCTTGACATAGACATAATATTAACTGGACCAAATAAATCTATGTGTAATAGTTGAAGTGGTTTAGTAATGTTTGTGGTGTCTATGCCTTTGTGAGTCGCTCTCTTTGACTTTCCTTTCTGACATACCTCATAAAACCCTTCTTGTGTAAATTCCATCAGAGGTAGTCCTTTCACTAAATCCCTCTTAACTAGAGAATTCATTGTCTTAAAATTTAAATGTGAGATTTTCTTATTCCATAGCCAGCTTTCTTCTGATGAAGCCTTTTAGTAGAAACAATTTGCTTCATCTTCAGTTCCTGAGTTGAGATCGACTACGTATAAGTTTCCTTTCCTTACTCCACGTAAGGCTAGTTTGTCATCTTTAGAATGAGCTATTAAATACTTTTCCTTGATAAAGTTTACTTTGTATCCTTTATCATAGCATTTTCTAACGCTGAGTAGAATGTGCTTAAGTCATTCTACTAAAGAAACATTCTCAATGATAACATTCATAGCATTTAACTTGCTATATCTCGTAGTCATTCCTTTGTTGTTATCTCTAAAGGTGATGATTGGGCCAGCTCTTTCAACCACATCTGATAGCAGATCTCTATCTCTGGTCATATGCTTTGAAGATCCATTGTCCAGGATCCATACAACCCAATTTACCTGTGTAATACCCTGCAATTATCAAACGGATAAAATCTTCTTCAGAACCCAAAATTGATTGGGCCCGGTATACTTAAAGTATTGACCTTTGATAACAGATCCCTTTCAAACAACAACAACATCTACCTTGACTGTACTTACATTCCTATAAATAGTCTTAACAACTTTCTGTTTAGACTTCGGAACATATGTTTCCTTCTTGACAGGTAAAGGAATTGTAGTCTTAGATTTCACAAACTTATTATTGACATGTTGTCTAGGTGTCATGTTAACATGATTAGCATGCATACTTTTAAAATATGCAGACATAACATTAAAAGCACATAACATATACACCACATGGTTTACATCATACATCAATAATAGGCATGTTATTCAAAACAGTAGGTGCCTTAACAGTTTCTACTTCAACTTTATCAATAGTTTTAAAGTTCTCAATAGAATGATATATGTTGTTACTATTCCTATTATTAAAAAACTTATTAGGTCTGTTCATATTCTTCTTTAAGTCTTTAGCACCTATACCAGGATTGGGCGAATCGAAAGTTCTCTTATCTTTCACGGGTGTCTTAGGTGCCCACTTCTCTTTTTGGACATTAACTCCTTATATGTCCCTAACTTGCTCCTCTCTTTTCTTTTCTTCCTCAAGGTTCTCTAAATTTAATTCGTAAGCAATTAATATAGAGCTCTCAAGGATTGGTTCTGCAATATGGGTTATGAAAAGAAGTTTAAGTGTGTCCTTAACATGTGGAATACCCATTTCTTCAGCACTTTTCCTGAACGGGGTGATGTTGCTTGCCTTTCCTACAGATTGATTGTACTCAAAGCCTATCACAACTTTACTTTTTATTTCTTGTTGTTCAATTAGGTCTTTTACAATGTAAGACGAATTTTTATAGGCTAGACACTTCTTATGTTCTTCCACTATCTGATTTCTGAGATAAGCTTCAACCTTAACATAATAACAAACTCTATTTACCTGAAAAGCTAAGTCCTTAGTCAATTTGTTATTTATGGTTTTTAATAGTTTTAAAACATCATTCTCATCAGTTAAAGCTTTGTTTTTTAGAATTAGTTTCTTAACTCTATCTCTTGTATCATCTAGTTCTTTACCTAGCAGTTTAAACATTTTAGGGCAAGAGGGATTTACATCTATTCCTCCTAGTTGAGTTAGACATAATAAATCTTCAGATAAAGTCATAAGAGCAAGATTTCCCAACTCTTCCTCATCATCATTGTCTAAGTCATCCCTACTTTTGCCCTATACTAGATAAGACTTTCCTTGATGTTTTTTCACAAGTGCATCATACTTTTCTTTAAGATCTTCATAAGAGTCTCTCTTCTTCCTTTGCTTCGGATTCTTGCATTCTGTTGCAAAGTGACCTAGCTCATTATAGTTGGAGCAACGAAACTTGCTTCCATCAACTAAGTCAGTCTTGTAGCCACTTCTTGATATAGCTGTAGAAGAACCTCCTTTCTGGAACCTTCCAAAATTAGGTTTAGCTTTGTAGGAGGAGTTCTTTTAGAATATCATGTTGCCAAATCTCCTGGCAACCATAACTAGAGATTCATCTTCTAGCTGATCCAGTTCTTCTAATGAGTAGAACTCACCATCTTCCTGGTTATCTGAAGTATGTCCAAATTCTGGAACCAAATACTCCATTGAACTGTTTGAAGGTACGACAGTCTTCATTTCCTTCTTCTCTGGTGCTTCAACTATCAGTGCTTTAGAAGAAATAAGAACCTTACCTCTTCCATATGTTTTTCTGGTCTGGATCTGTTCCAATTCATAGGTCTTCAGTACTCTGTAGAGTCTTTCTAGGGTTACCTATTTCATGTCACTAGACTCTCGGATAGTTGCGATCCTATATTCCAGATGCTCGGTTAAGGTTAGCAAAAATATCCTGTTGACCTCCTGGTTCTTGCAATATTTCCCATTGAGGTTGAGCTCGTTTATCAGATTATTCAATCTCTGAAGCACGTCAGAGATACCATCACCAGGGTTGGATCTAAACTGCTCATAGTGGGAGGTCAGAATCTCAAGTCTATTCTCCCTGACTTCTTGAGTCCCCTCATTTATAATTTCTATTGTATCCCAGATTTGTTTGACATTTTTACAATTGACAACGTGATTGCACATAACGTAATCTAGGGATTCTACCAATATGAGTTTGACATTATTATCCAGGGCCATATTTTCCCTTTCGTCCTCCGTATAATCAAACGGATCTTTAGGGAACTGTCTATGAGTAATTATAACCCCATTTACCTCATGCTCGAGAATAACTGTAATCGGGGGCTCAATACCGTTGGTCAAAATTCTTGCATACTTGGTATTGGAATTTCCAAGAAATAATAACATCTTATGCTTCCACAAGTTATAGTGATCTTTATCAAACGATGAAATTTTAATGCTCGTCACTTTTTGTGTACTCATCTTTAATAAGATTAAAAATTAAGTGTTTCAAAAAAAACTTTTGACTTAAAATAATTTCTGATCAAAAATAATTTTTGGATAAAAATTATTTGGAATAAAAAATATTTCAAAATAAAAATAAATTTTGAGTTTTGTATGAGTTACAAAATATTTGGTTCGGATCTGATATTACAAATACCAACCAGCTTTGATGCCAATTGTTGGTCTTTGATATTGTAGAAGGGGGTTCAATACAATATCAATATTTAATCGCGGAATTTCATATTTAAAATATTATTTTAAATTATCTCGAAATATTAATTTTAATGAAATACTGTTCAAGTAGAAGATATGATTTTTAACTTGAAAAGTATTACAAAATTAATATGATGAAAATGTAAATAACTGTTTAAGATTCTAGAATGATTTTGACATGAATTGTTCTAAATTAACAATTATAATACAAACCAGCACATAAAATCTGTGAATATTATAATCAAATAAATTACTGAATTTGAATATTTTCAATAACAACAAAATATGAAACACTAGCCTAATATATATAAAGGAATTCTAAAACTTGTATGACTTTCTAGATCAGGACATTTTTCAGACTCTTTTTAAGCCTTGTATGACATTTTTGCTCTTGTATGACTTTCCAAATAAGACTTGTATGGCTTTTTAAATCAGCTCGGTATGACATTTTGAAAGTCGGTATGACTTTTCAATTTATCTCGGTATGACTTTTGACTCCAAGAACTCGGTATGACCTTCTAGAATAATTCGGTATGACATTTGCAATAGCTTGTATGACTTTTCCATATAGCATTCGGTATGAATTATTTTCTTCAAAATTGGTATGACTTTTTAATAAAGTCTACAAGACTTATTAAAAGTTATACCAAGTCATATCTTATATAATAAATTAATTTTACTTAATTTAATTAAATAATTTATAAATTAAATTCAACTTAAATTAATTTAATTAAATAAATTAAATAATTAGTTTACTTTTGATAGTAGAATTATAATACTATCTTGACTTGTACAACCTTTTTGTTAGCACTGAAATTTTTCCGTCTTTACTCTGTCTTCTGTCATAAAATCACTTAAATTAGATGACGAATATTTATTAAATTAGTTGACACACAAATGTACTGTCCGGTTCATTTGTGACATACTAAAATAAATATTCGTCATCTTTTAACTTTAAAAACTGTGGTCTTCTGTCCTTTTTCTGCTTTACTGTCTTTCCGCTTTTGTTTTCTTCTTCTGGAATCTTCATGTAGTAGCCACTTAAAATCTTATGTGTCTTCTGAACTCTTCTGAAATAATACTTCTTTATTTTTCACTGATACTTGAACATATTAATGAACTTCTTCCAGTGTTGAGTAACAATCTTATCAAAATACTTCTAATACTAGGATTCTTCTTGTCTAGTTGACTTTCTTCGTTTTGATTCTTGTTATTATATTTATTATTTACTTCTCTTTCTAATCTGAGTTGAGTTGTCATCTAATTATTACAAATAGGCCTAATCATATGTCTTTCACAAATGACCTGCGATATATAACCAACCTAGTCCGAAACTGTACTCCACTAATTGCTAGATACCTAGCAAGCCTGTTCGGTGACTCCGTGACAACGTTGACTTCCAAATTCAAGTTTGGATCTTTCATCCGTTGTTGTAACTGCTGGATTACACTTGCATGGTTAGGATCAATCCACCATCTTCAATCCTTCCATTCGCTCAGACATTCAACATTATCAGAATCAAGCCGAACTTTATTCTGTTTCTCATAGTACGCCAACCTTAAAGCAGCAAGCAAACCCCAAAGTTCGTTAGCTCTTGGAGTGATGACTCTAATCGTACCTGAAACGATGACTACTATGACACCGTGATCGTCTTGTATGACAATTCCAATCCCAAAATTATTTCTATTTGGAAGTGGAACTTCATAATGGACCGCATGGATATTAATCTTGCAGAACCCATTTTTAGGATAGTCCCAAGTTCTCTCCATTTAATATTTTGTTCTAATTCTTTAGGATATATATGTACATCTATGCATGCAAGGTACTAATGAATATGGTGTATTTATAAACAAGTAGAAGTCATCAGTAATATTTAATTAATTACAAAACGTTTAAGTGCCCAATGCATCGAGTAAACAACCGTGTTCATTCAATATGACGTTAACATTAGACATTAAACAAATTTATAATTATTTCTTGAAATATAAATATTTAATTAAACGTTAATTTTTTTAAACAAAAAGAAATAATAAAGTGATATTATTAATGTATATATTTAATTTAAATCATGGACAAAATAACATTTTGAAAGAAAAATAGAAAAATAAAATAAATAAGTAATAAATTTATAAAATAATATATTCTTAGTTATAATTTGTTATCAATTTTAAAATTGTTAATTAAACGTATTAAATAAATAAATTACGTACTTACATAATGATTAACAAATAGAAATGCAATGAATATATTCAGCTTGCAAAATTCATGTATTCTAAAAATTTTGTTTTACACTTTATTACATTATTTACAAGTACATCACTTGGACAAACAAAGATGGTTTAATAGGCTTCTCAAAATTGAATCGATTGGGCTAAATTCCAAAAATCAAAAGTTTGATGAAAACATAATAACAATCAGATAAATATATATTTCACATTAATTTGTCCTACTAAAATTTATTACATATTATATTTGGGTAAAATCTTGATCGAATAATTACTTAAATATATTAAATTATGCTAATGGAAAAAAATATAATAATACATTAACTTAAGAAACAAAATTTGGAAACTATATATATATATATATATATATATATATATATATATATATATATATATATATATATATATATATATATAATTCAAAAGCCCAACTAAACGGAATTACAATATGGACTTTTACCAAAGATTAAGTCTTTTAGAAAGTTAAACTGCAACATGAATGTTCCACTTTCAGTTATTTGAAATAGCAAATTCAGTTACGGTGGATTTAGCAAATTTTTGGGTTTAAATCATTATTTTTTCATTTTTTTAAAATCAAGAAAATTGCAGTAATTTTGAAACCTTGTAACAATTTTTATTAGACATGGAAAAAATTGTCCTTACAAAATGGAAATATAAATTATTCCAAAAATTATTTTTAATATTCATTATTAAGAAATAAAATATATATTAAATCAAAAGTCAATATTTCATATTAAAAAAGTGTATTCTATCTAATTTTTCAACGCTTAGCATAGCGGACAACAATACTAGTATTATATATTGATTTTTGTTATATTTTATGACATTCTATCTATTTGAGTTAATTTTATAAGAGTAAATTTATCCAATTATTAATTTAACAGATATATTTAGTTCATATAAGTGCAAACTCACATGTATTTTTTTCATTTATATATTAATCTAAATATCAGTTGTGAACTTTAAGAATTTTTTTTAATAAAGTTTAATAAAAGGGATTAAGTAACTAAATTAATAAGTTACATTAATATTTACAAAATATATCTGTTAAATTAATGATTGGACAACTTTACCTCTTACAAAATTAACACAAATAGACGGAATAGCAACATAATGTAACGAAAATTCATATACAACATTGGAAGTTGTTAATTTAAATTAAAATATTTCAAATGATATTTTGAGTAAAGTGTACGTACAAAAAATTGCACTTTCTTCTATCTTTTCAATAATAATACATATATTCTATAAGCACTCATTTTATACATCAATATTAAATTATTTTAAATTATTAAATTTAAAATTTTGTAAATTAATATTTATTTTAATTTATTTCTATTCGTATTAAAATCACTTTTTCATATTTTTCATATAATGATTGATTTTTGTTAACTATTCAGTTATAATTTAATATTCACTAATGTAAAAATTATATATTATATTATTCATTCAATTATTTAATATATTTTATCATTAAATATTTTTATAAATTTTAAAGAATTAATATTTATTTATATTCATCATTATATTTGAATTGAAATATTAATATTTTTTTCACTCTTATCAACATCATAATCATTCTCATCTTGACCAGTTATTCTACAATATTTAGTTGTGGACTTGTAACACCTTTTCTTATTTCTCAGGTTCACTAGCTATCAAGGCATTAGAGACATTTGTCATTTTTCCTTTGTTAGCCAGAATGGACATCTTTTGATAGAATTCCAACATATAGGTTTTGAGTATACCATAAAAAGTTTCTATAGATTACTTTATTAGATCCATTCTTTCCTTTATAGCAGATATTTTATTTTTAAGATTTTTAGGAAGAGTTAATAAGAACTTCATTCTTTTCTTTGGTTTCATAGAATTTATCATCAAGTTGTTGATCATTTATCAATTTGTTGAACATTTCAAAAACCTTCGTATGTGATGCCTTCATTTATTTTTGACATGAAAGCCTCATACCGTGACACGAGAATCTATCTTTGATTCTCTTACTTCCTCTATTCCTTCACACAATATCTCTATTGTATCCCAAATATATTTTACAGAGTTACAATTGACAATATTATTGTATATAACAATGCAAGTGCCTCAATCAGTATAAGCATCAAGCTGTTTTTCAAAGAAATATTTTCTTTTTCAGTATCAGTCTACTGTGAAGGATCTTTTGATATCCCTGTGGCTAGAATGAGTTAAGAACAACTAGTTGTTTCAGGGCTAGGATCACATACATGAAGGGATCATTCTTGATGAGAATATCAGGATACATAGTGTTTGCAACTTCAATGAACAATAACATCTTCTTTTTCTAAAGATTGCAGTTTAATCTGTCAAATGATGGAATCTTGATACTGCTTAATTTTTTAGAACTCACTTTCTTTATATTTTACAGTTGTATATTAACAGCCGACCTCTGATAAAACTTGTTGGGAAACAATATTCTCAAAAATATATAGGGCGTGAATGGATATTTTTAAATTCTTTTACTTTTTCATTTGAAGTTAGTAGCAGGTTGTGTGTGTAAACAGATTTAAGAAATAAAATGAACAACGACACAAAATAACTTTTAAACCAATTGTGTATTAAATTAATGGTTTACTAAAATATGAAAATCAAGTGTGATTTTCAACCTCTTGTTCTTGTATGAGAAAAACAAGGAATATATGAAAAAGTTCTACATGTTCTGTGGAGTGCATGGGTTGATATATAGACAACATGTCTTAGTCACATGCACCCCTGTAACCTATAGCTAGAATAAGAAATATTACAAGATAACTTTTACATTGTGTATACTCCTATTTTAGCTAACAGACTGAATATGAAATTATGTTCCTTCTGTCTTTCTCTTTTGCATTGTGCAATTTGAGAAATGTTTTTGTCCTTGCATTCTCCCAAGAAAGACAGTTCCTTTTAGAGTCTTCAGAATAAAAGAAAATTTTGACTATCTTTCAATGTTATCTTTAGTCTACAAGATTCTTGACACTTATCTTCATGTTTATTCACTATCAATTGATATTTTGATATTAAGCATATCAACTGATATTTTCTTGTGTCCATTGATTGATCCTTTTTGCATCAAATGATTGATAGTGTGATCCACCGATTGATATTAGGTCATCAATGGATATATCAATCGAATGCTCTTCTTATCCATTGATGGTATTCAACCTTTTATCCATCGAGCCTCTAATATCCATTAAGTCTTTTATCCATCGATCATCTATCACTTGTATAATTTACCCGTCTTCAAATATGTACAATTAACTGTTTGACATATACATCCGTTGATGACCAATATCTATTGACTCTTAACATCAATCGACTCTAGGCTAATTTATTCATCAACCATACAACAATTTAATGGATAAATGACTTAGACAATGTTGTTCTTATCAATCCATATTATCATTTAATTAAAAATGAATATGAACTGATAATTGGTTTCCTAATCAATGATTATTTATAAAATACATATCCATTGACTAGTTACAAAAATTGAATATTAGATTTATGATTCTAAGCACTATGTTATTATCAAAATTGCATAATTCCTAACAACTCGAATGATGGAATCTTGATACTACTTAATTTTTTAGAACTCATTTTCTTTATATTTTACAGTTTGTATATTAACATCCGATCTGTGATACCACTTGTTAGAAACAATGTTCTCAAAAATATATTGGGCGTGAATGTATATTTTTAAATTCTTTTACTTTCTCAATGAACTTAGTAGTAGGTTGTGTGTATAAACATATTTAAGAAATAAAATGAATAACACCACAAAATTACTTTTAGTCCAATTATATATTGAATTAATAGTTTATTATAATATGAGAATCAAGTGTGATTCTCAACCTCTTTTTCTTGTATGAGAGAAACAATGAATGTATAAAAATGTTCTACATGTTCTATGGAGTGCATGGATTGATATATTGACAACATGTCTTAGTCACATGCACCCCTACAACCTATAACTAAAATAGGAAATATTACAAAATAACTTTTACATTGTGCACACTTCTATTTTAATTAGCTAACAGACTGAATTTCCTTGACATGTATAGCTTCTCTTTTGTCTTGATTTTCATCCTTTGAATTTCTCTCACAATCTTCTATTATAGACTTTTAGCATATATCAATTTCAAAGTTGGACCACATTCTGAAATGACAGTGACAATACTTGTATGTTGCTTCTGCAAATCCCTTGAAAATAGTTTCAGAAGATATGTCGTGGACTCTTCATAGTTTGAGCACTTTCTAACACTTGTTGAATCTTTGAAATTTCTTTACGGATCGAGACTTCTCGATATCTTTGATGATATATCGATAAGTCCATTTTTTTTTCATAAATGAAGACTACTTGATATGTTTCTTGCACGGACTTCTCGATACATCACTTTCCTTGACTTCTCGATATGTTTCATATCAAGACATCTCGATATCAACACTTCTCGGTAGAACATTCCATTCTAGACTTCTCGATATGAACACTTCTCAATGGATTACTTCATTATAGGCTTCTTGATATCATCTCAACTCTTGACTTGTCAATATGAGACTTCATTACATGTAACTTCACGATAAAGCACTTCTCGAAAGCTTCATATTTGGGCTTCACTATACAACTATATTCAAACTTTTTAATATTTGACTCAATCAAATCTTTCAACATTTAACTCTTATTATTCTGACCTTATTTCACCTAATTGTTTGAATACCTTCATAAACTTTTATCAGGACTTCATTTCTTAGCCTTTTAATATTTACACTGAGTTACAAGGAATATAATTTGACTAAATTACTTACAAATATAGTACAGTCCTAATAGTAAATATTGATTCTCAAACTAGGCAAATATAACTTTTTTTAAGTACAAAGATAGTAGAGTAGGATTGTCTGTTCCAATACATTCCGATAATATTATTTAAATTTATTAGATGACTTACTTAACATTTATATTAATAATTCAGAAATTAAATCATTTAAAAATATTAATTATTTATAAATAATGATTCAGATTTATTAAAAAATAATATTAAGGGTACCAAATTGGATCCCAAAAATATTCTCACGTGGCATACTTTTATTGATGAAGTGCAAACTAATGCACGTGGATTCCATATTATTTAAAAAAAATTGACCAATAACGAATTGAATCATGATTTGAGAATTTTTTCGGGACGGTTCCAGCATTATTCGTTGTTACTGTCTCTACGGAATTTGTGATGTTTATAGGTTCCATTAAGGTTTGATTGCGTGAAACCTTTTATTTCTTTCTGGCCTAAATGACAAAATGAACAATAGTATTTTATGTTTACATCAAGCACTAATTAATTATTATTAATTTTTTGGCAAGTGCACTAAAAAATTGTTAGTTGCCTTCAACTCCGGAAATAACCCATATTATGCATCTCCGGGCAGCATATCACACATCTTAGAACTTGTAAATTAGGGATCCTCTGAATAAACACTTGATAATTATTACTAATAATCAAAATGGGTCATGACTCACCATCACCACCACCTCTCATAACTCCCTCTGAGCTTCTCTCTGAGTTCTCTCACCATGACCCCACCATTGCCCGCATCAACAACGGCAGTTTTGGCTCCTGCCCATCTTCAATCATCGCATCCCATCAACACCACCAGCTTCAGTGGCTCAAACAACCCGATCATTACTATTACAACACTCTTAAACCCTCAATTCTCCGAGCTAGACATTTCATCAAACACCTTATCTGCGCTAACAATGTCGATGAGGTTTGCATTGTTGATAATGCCACTACTGCTGCTGCTATTGTTCTTCAACATGTTTCTTGGTGTTTTATTGAATCAAAATTTAATCTTGGTGATGCTGCTGTTATGTTGCATTATGCTTATGGTGCTGTTAAGAAGTCAGTTCATGCTTATGTTAGTCGGGCCGGTGGGCGCGTTATCGAAGTTAAATTGCCTTTTCCTTTGATGGGTAATGATGATATTGTTTATGAGTTTAAGAAAGCTTTGGAATTGGGGAAAATGGGGTATGGGAAAAAAGTTAGGTTAGCTGTTATTGATCATATTACGTCGATGCCTAGTGTGGTTATTCCGGTTAAAGAATTAGTACAATTGTGTCGAAATGAGGGAGTTGATTTTGTTTTTGTAGACGGGGCACATGCTATTGGGAATGTTGAGATTGATGTGAATGATATTGGTGCCGATTTTTATACTAGTAATTTGCACAAGTGGTTCTTTTGTCCGCCTTCTGTTGCTTTTTTGCATTGTGCGAAAACGAACAAGATGGCAGAGTTGCATCATCCGGTGGTTTCGCATGAGTATGGTAATGGGTTAGCAGTAGAGAGTGGATGGATTGGGACAAGGGATTATAGTCCTCAGGTTGTGGTCCCTGAGGTGATTGAGTTTGTGAATAGGTTTGAAGGCGGGATTGATGGTATAAGGATGAGGAATCATGAGAAAGTTGTGGAAATGGGGGATATATTGGTGAATGCTTGGGGTACGAATCTTGGTTCGCCACCGGAAATGTCTTCGAGTATGGTTATGGTAGGACTGCCAGTTTCTTTAGGGATTTCGAGTGATAAAGATGCTTTGAAATTGAGGACACACTTGAGAGAAAGTTATAAGGTTGAAGTGCCTATTTATTATAGAGCTCCAGAAGATGGTGAGGTTAATCCAATTACGGGCTATGCTAGGATTTCTCATCAGGTTTATAATAAACTAGACGAATATTTGAGGTTCAGGGATGCAGTTAATAAACTTGTTGCTGATGGATTTACTTGTGCTCTTCTTGACAGTTGAGAAGGTATGTTGTTTAGTGGACTTAATTAGCTACCAATTTTATATGTCAAACCAGTATTGTTTGTAATGCCTGTTGGTAAGTTGTTGCTATGATTTCCTTTTAGATTAATGCATATACTAGTTGAGCATCAACTTCATTTTGGTGGTTACCTTTTACAATTTGGAATCTGGGCGGGCTTTTTCTAGTATTTTGTTATCAACATTTCATTGTACTGTACAATTATACCTTTTGGTACCTTTTTACAGCTTCAAAAATTTTAAAATTAATTAAAAATTTCCACAAAAAGGTAATAATCTTCACTTTTTAAAAGGCCTTTTAAGAACTTTTTCAAGCGGGTTCTTAATGGAAACAGCATGTCTAGTGTCTTAAGGTCTATGTACATCTCACCCTACTACATATGTATATTGGGTGTTTGGTTTGTTTTACAGAGCTATGTACATGGTATCCGTTTGTATGAAAGCATATAATTATATGCCAGCTGCTAAAGTGATGCATTTTTAGTGTAAAGCACTCCTATCTCAATATAAGCGAGTTCAATAACATATTTAGTAGGAGAGCATAGCATGCACATCATCACCTATCGCAGATGATATTTTAAACTTCATGATCTTTAATTTTAACTTCTCTTTTTATGATAAAAGATTAATATCAAACATGTTGGTTTGTAGACCAAGTATAGGTGTGACTCAGAAATAAAAAGTTGTTTGAGATCCAGATGATATAAGAAGAAAAATATTTTACAATTTCCAACTCCTTTTGATTATAATGAAAGTCAGCAAATACATTTCAGCTCCATGTCTGGAGATAGGATCTTTATGTTACCCTTTTTTGAGTCATCTTATCCGGCTCTCTGTGGGTACACTATTGTTTTCATAGCGTGAGAACCAATTTTTTATCCAAGGAAACGATACACTTCTTCCGTGAAATATACGAATTTGAAGACTAAGTGTATGACCGGATATGAGTTATCTCCTTCTTATCTCCTATGCTTTATTGACCCTGAGATTTTTAAGCCCCTTCGTTCGCAAATTAGAGGTCCTCTATGATAGGTTGATCATTTTTACATATGTCAAGGTTGCCTAAGTCCCACCTTATTAGTTAAGCACTCATTTCCAGGCTTATTTAAGGATATTTCTTTACTAGTCCAATTACAGTTTAAACATTTAAACAAGTATAATTATGTTTTAGTAAGACCATCGGTATTTGCTTATATAATTTTGGCCTTAAAATGATTTTTAACCTTAAAGTTTTATCCAATTTGATTTTCAAGCCTTAATGTTTAAATTTTAGAAAATAAAACCTCCATGTATCATTTGGTTGAAAATAAACATTAATATTTGTATTTCAGAAGATAAAACCTTCACCAACTAATTTGCTATAACCAATATTTTACTTTAGAATAATGATAAATAAATTATTTAATTTAGTAATTAAACTCCAATATATAATACCATGTGAATGATGTACCACACTATATGCATATGCATGATATATTACACTGACATTAGAAGTTTAAATTGTAAAAGTTGGAATTATTTATCAATTCCTTTAGGCCTCATTTGGTTTGCAAGTTTTAGGGTTACGTAGTAACTCAAATATCCAAGGAAGTAGGTTACATTGTACGGTTCCTATGTAAACAAAAAACCAGTGTTTGGTTTATAAGTATTTAACTTATCTATTATATTGTTTAATTATAATAATAAAATAAATTTATTTATATAAATAAATAAATATATAAAATTGTAAAATATTTAATTAGTAAATTTTATTTGATTTATAAATTACAAATTATATAATTGATTGTTCATGTATAATAATAATACCCAGTGACACACCAACCACGCCCCCTCTCTTTCTCCGATCATAAAGCCCGCGGATGTGTCTGTATAATATTATAAATTATTTTTAAATAATAGTTAAATATATATCTTTACATTTTAATAATAAACTTAAAAATTTTAATAAGATATTTAGTTTATGTATTTTAATTTTTTTATAAATTTGTGTTTATTTTTTATTATATAAATTTACAAAAAATGTATTATGTATTTATTATGTAAAAAATATTATATTTTCTTTCTTTTATAATTTTATGATTATTTTTTATTATATATAATTTTTGTTTACATTTTAATATATATTTTATAATTTCAGCAAAGCCCTATAATCCAATATATAAAAAAACTATACACGTTGTAACTCAAAGTGACCACACATGATCTAAGTAACTGGGTTACCGTGTTTCGTAGTAACTCTATTTACCATGGAACTACGAGTTACATAGATTTTAAACAACCAAACACAATTTTTATATATGTTCCAAGGAAGTAGCAATTACCGCGTTGAGTTACGTCAAACCAAACGAGGCCTTAATATATTGAATTTTTAATTATTAATTTTTTTCGTTCCAACCCAAATGGATATTTAGATGGGGAATAAATGAATTATATTGTTTTTTTACAGTTAATGAATTATATTGTTATTATTACATTAATATTATTATTTTATAATACTCCAGTAAATTATTAAAATTTAATAATTTGATAATTTGATAATTTATTAAAATCAATAAATTGATGTTGAACATGGTAAAATTTCTACATACTGAAATACACACATTAAGTTTTATTTTCATATTAGTAAAAGAAAAAGGTTTAGTTTTCAATTAAATGATGAAGGTTTTATTTTATCACAAACATAAATGTTTTGTTTTCAACTAAATAATACAATGCCTTTAATTTTATGATGCAAGCAGCACTACTTTTGTCTTTATCAATTCGTTACCCCCAGATACCTAGTGTTATAGAAGGTAAAAAGTGCAGCAAAACGTCGGGCCTCCTGTAGCTTAAGGTCAAAGTGCGGGCTTTTCCGAAACAAAGTGCACTATATAACCTAGTATATATTTGAATGTGTAAACACTAGACATGCTAGTTAAAAACAATAACCCCAAGTGCAAACTTACTTATTCAAAAGAAAGAACTAGGTCCATGTCTTCATAATAATTAAAGGCATTAAGAAGCTAATAAAAAATAAATTTATGCATCGCGTCTTCTTCGTCGTCAAAATTATCCGAATCTTCGTCATAATTAGGACCAAGATGCCTATTCTCCACCAATTTAACCTTCTCTTCTTCCTTATTCTTATGCCGAACATTCTCATTCTCAATCTCTTCAATTAGATGCCAAAAAATGACCCAGATGGTACATTCCTTTTGTTTGAACTGGTCACTCATGATTGTGAATGGATCTATATAGTGGCTCTTCAACACCAGAAGCATTACAAACATCTCCATAAACTAATATAATTGGCTCATGTTTTCTAATTATTGTCTGATCAAAACTCTCATCTACACAACATGTGAGCTTGGTTGCGCTTAGTGAATAAGCGTCGCTTTAAGCACGGTTAGGTTGATCGTCGCAAAGCGACTTGCGATGCTATTGATGGCACGCACTTTAAGCGCACGCTTTTGCTAACACTGTAATTGTGTAGGTCACAACTTTAAATTCTATGTGATTGTGATGTCTGATGCAAAATAGCTGCAACTTTTGTATGATGCATCATAAATCCTGAAAAAATAATTTCTTTTTTGTTCGTAGAATTATGTGTTCTGTCGTTGCATGGCAAGGAAATTGTAGCTACTGTGTCTTGCTTCATTGCATGATAAATTTTCTGACCTAATGCTTCCTCTTAATTTGTAGTTGAACAGGAAGTGCTTGAGACGAATAATACTCATGTTTATGCAGATTTACGAGCGCTGGATCTCAGAGCTTCAAAACAGTTTTGATGGATCCAAGTTCCTCAGGAACTGAATAGCACAAATTTTTAGCTCTGTATACAAGACTTGCATGAAAGTCATCTTGCCAAGAGTGGAATCATTGTTGTGTTAGCTACATAAATGACATGATGTTTGTTTTTATTAATGAATTGATGATAAACAATTAAGTTACATTGCAGGACAGCATGAGCAAAGCATCCCTTTTTTATTTTCCTTTTTTTCCACACCATAGTTTATAAAATGAAGATCTTGTTTTAGTCTGTAGAAATAGAGTACAATTAACAATTTGTTTGTAGGCAATCATGCCATTTAAATTGTTTAGTTTACGAAGTGTTTTAGGTTTCCTTTGACTAAATGGATATTTGGTTGGACTTTGATTTGGGCAGTTTCTGAAAATGGTAGAGAATCACTGAACGATAAGAACTGGAAAGCGACTCACTGATCAATAGGAACTGAAAAATGATTAAAATGTCATAGGTTTGTTCGCAAGATTTATGTGCGTAAGTTTCAGTTCAATTTCGAGGGAGTCTACTTTCAATAACTGGGATAAACATGGCTGAAAACGGCAAACCGGTAACTACAAGGGGTCCTGTGTATATCCTTTGAGCTTGCCATATGAATTAACCGTAAACTCCTCAATGAGAAAATACATCGATCATAGAATACGTATTAGATGTCTTTCAAACGTTTGTACAGATTTCACGTACAATCAATCACTCAAAGAAAACCATCCTATCATTTCTGTGTGTCATAAGCAGCTATATTTTGGGGTTCACATTCGGGGTTAAATAGTTGAACCAGCAAAGATGGGGATGAGCTTACACAGACGACACCACAAGCAGCTCACCTAAGACTCCGGGGAACTGTGATTCTAGGACCTGCAATGACATGCACAATATACAAATTAACTATCTTGGTGCAAAATACAGTTCATCCTTTTGCCTCTACTTTCTAATGAATTGTCTAGAAATTTATTTCAGGTTGAAAGCTTCTACAATATCAATGAAAAAAACCGTACATCTTTCAATTTGAGCAAATTAAGATTATGCATTCAGTCTACTGAATGAAATCAAGAAACATGGTTTTTTTTACGAAACCACTGTTAGTTAACATGCTTTGCCTAAAGACCATCAACAAAATTTGATTGTAGCATTTCAAATATACATTGACATGTATATAAGAATCAGCAAGTGGATTCAAATGTCGAAATGCATTTAAAAAATTCATGTTCCATATTCTACATTCCCAGTTCCTATATCAAACTCTAAGATCAGAAAAGATCATTCATCGAACATATCTGACAATATAAAGTCCTTGAAATGAAGTATGTATTTGTATGGAGTCCCTGAAGCTATAAACCACCATCTATGTTTCAAAAATGTGAATTAATGATACTATATTTAAACAGGATAAGCATCAAAGTAGGAAGAAAGAAAGCAATCAAGCAGAAATACGAGAACCAAAGTGTTTTCTCTCCTTTCCGACAATAAAATCTCGGTTCAATTTATCTGACTCATTTGTTGAAGGGAAAAAAATCGGTCCGAAAGATTGAACAAACCATAGTGCGAGTGAGAGAGAACCCAAAACCCTAATGCTCCTCCAACAGTTAAAATTCCAGCAGTTTGTCTCATGAACCTTCACAAGGTTTGCAATCTGATCTCATCAGTTCACCATCGGAAAATCCACATGAATGTATTAGGGCCATTGCTTGCTTTTTTTTAATGACTACTAAACCATGCTGCGATATCAGTCTTTAGAACTTCACTTTGGTGTAGCTCCTATGAAGCAATGCATCTGCATTGGATTTGTCACAATAAAAAGAAGGGGCCTGATCCATAACAATCATTTGCTGGCTTATCCAGCAAATGATGTCCTAACCATTGGATCAGGCTCTGAATGGCTGAAATTTAAAAAAAAGACGAGCCGATGTTAATAACCGCAACTTGTCCGTACATATATCAATCTTCCCCAAATCGAAGCTCCCCAGTTCATATATACATACAACCCTCTCATATTTTGAATTTTAGATAGAATATAGAAACAGAATGATACATTTCTTTGGTAGTTGACTTATTGACTATGGGAGCTTATCCCCATCATACATATGCTGGATAAGAATTTTTCAGCATATGATTTGTAAGCCGTTGGATCAGTTTATCGAAGGTTGAGATTAAAAAAAAACTGAAATGAGCCTCGGTAATGGTAATTTACAGAGGCTACACGAGCCTCTATAATTTAGAGCGGCTCATTCCGTACAATTAAATATAGGGTTCTTGTTATATATTAATATGTATGTATATGTGTACCGCCGATGAACTTTATCGATGTCGTCGTCAACATCAGGTTGGGAGTGAGGACAAAGAGCTTGTCTGCTACACTTGCTCGTTACCATCTTCTACATCCATGTCTCACCTGTGTATGTATCTATGTGTATATCACAAAAAGGGGATTTTGTGTTTCAATTTACATCTCAAGCTTTTTAGAATGACTTGAACAACGGGACACCAAAATACTCTAATCACATCAATGCTTTTGTATAATTTATAATCCAAAATCGATTAATCACATACAACAAAAATTGCCTCTCAATTTGTTGTTATCACTATATTTTTTTGTATCTGTGTGTTGTTCTACACTGTTCTGTGCTGTTTTGTGCGTGACTGTGTATGTATATGAAACGATCCGCGCTAAATTACCGAGGCCCATACACGAGGCTCGGTAATTTTTTTTACAAACCATATGCTAGAAAATGCTTATCCAGCATATGTATGATGTGGATCAGCTCCCATTGACTATATGTTTTAATTAGTAATAGATTAAGAAAAACGGAGAGCATAATGCACAGATCTGATATACATTGGCAATATCATATTAGCTGTGTGTTTAACCTTTCTTATGCACATATAGAACTAAAAGTTGGCACTACGTCTTTTGGCTCGATGTCCTATGATATTACTTGTGTAGATCTGATTTCTTGGCCTGGTTAATAACCTCTCATGTATATGTATTATGTTGTGGTGGAACGTTATGTTGTAGTGGAAGGTTCTGAGAAAGAAGCCATTGGCAAGTTCGAATTGGGGTAGGGTTTGAAGGGTTGTGTATACGGTTGTATGCATGTATGAATTGGGGGACTTCGATTTGGGGAAGATTGATATACGTACAGGCGAGTCGCGATTATTAACGATGACTTATACATGAGCCATGATTATTAATTAACAGTGACTTGTCTATTTTATTTTTTAAATTACAGCGGTCCAAAACTTCATCCAATGGCTAGAACATCATTTGCTGCATAAGCCGTGTCCGGCAAATGATTGCCAAAAATCAGGCCCCTAAAAAGAATACGAGTACGTGCATGTAAATATATTTCAATATAATAACCAGGTCAAAACAATATTATGGCTATGTTCTACTTCTATATTTAGAGAGATGAACATAAATCATACTATCATCTAGAGACTATGAAGTTTAATCCTAGTTTCCGCTTCATATTACTGCTGAAAAACATAAACTCTAGGACGCGACACACGTCAAGAAACCAAGAAACCAACAGTTTGACACGTTGCTGCAAATGAATGTGGAGGGGTGGTTACAATAACACTCTATACCTCTCTTCTTGTACTAGCATCACAAGTGGAACAAGGGGGCCAAGGGGTGTAGTACCCGCCCATCCTGGATATTACAATTGGTACAAAATGTTTAAATGCAGTAAATTTCGCAAGAATTTGAGTAGCTGAGATTGTTTGTCGGAGAATTATAAAATATAACGTTGCGATTTTGATTCCTAGAATGCACTAATTTCTCATTGTTACCCTATATTTTGCAGTATATCTTCTTCATTGTCCAAAAGGTCACATTACTTCCCGTTAATTTTAAACTCTGGTTCCGCCATTGACTTACCATACTAATGGATTTGGGTCCATAATCGTGGGTTCCAATGCACGGTATCTTGTAGCACTTACCAATGAGGTTACTCACTTGACTCACTTGTTTATTATCCTTAAGTCGAACGCTTTATTTCCCTGACTTTTCCACTAATTAAGAGTTTTTAACCGAAATTAAAGAATCCTCAAATATGATACCGGTGAATAACAATGTAGTATCTAATTCTACTAGCACAGGACAAACTAATAAGATACTTTAATAATATAGTTTGAAATGATACAAGCATAGACAAGTTTGTTTGTGGAAACTGTGGAAGATAAAACCAAAAAGTGGACATAGAAATACACAGTGAAAACAAGTATGATCATGTGATAAAGATAAAAAGGAGAATATATAACAAGTGTGTTGGAGACATTTTGTCAAACATTTGGAAGGTAAGAGTATATACCTTAAAGTCTTTAATTGCTGCTTTTAGGTTTTAAGGAATAAGTTATTAAAAAATAATATATGTTTAGTTTCAAATATAATATAATGATAATTATTTAATAATTAATAATGATGCAAACTAATAAAATTTCAAAACATCATTCTTATTCAAAATCTAAATATATTAAAATAAATATTGTTTGATTTTATTCACATATTTTAAATTAAAATTAAAATTTTTATACATGTAGCACCTAAATTTAGCATTGGGTTTATATTATGTTTATTGGACCTAAGTGAATAAGAATTTATATTAAAAGTCCAACAAAATGTGCTACTACTTAGTCCAACGGACCGTCTCGACTTGATCCATGATAAACAGTAACAAGTTTAGTCCAAAGGACCTCATAGTCTAAAAAACCATAAGTTGATGTGATCCTTCAAGTTATTTATATATTCATACATATATACCCACACCAAGGCAAGGTTATAGTACTCAAATATAGTATTTGGATCAACTGTATATTACGAACAATACTAGTATCAACCCATGTAACTATTGGACTGTTCAATCCAGTCAACTGTATACAGCCCAACTCATCTAGGTGGTAAGTCTACAGGCACAATGACCATAACACGAATGATTGGAACGTGTAGATAAACTATAGATACAACTATGTGTATCATAAATATATATATCAAGTGAAGTTCAAATGTCAAAATATTAGGGGGATGACTCAACTGCACGATAAACCTTATCATGAGATGGAGATAAATGTTGTAACATTATAGTTTGGATCGAACATTGAGGCTACCGCCTATATATACAGGCTTCAGTGTACCATATCGGGCATTCACTCAGCTCTCACTACTCTATATAGCTTACATATATACGCATACATACTTTAGAATCTCCATATTACATACGCTCACGTATAACAAATACACACGTCCATACTACTGTTCATTGACGGTCCAATCACCATCAATCTATCTTCCATTGAAGAAGTTTCATCCTATCGTCCGACGGCCGAATTCAATCTACCGTATCTATTTTTATTTTACTTGTTCTTAATTTACATTTATTTGAATATTCTAATAACTTGAACGTTGGGGTCCCTTTGAATATTCCAGGAGTCCCTGCACCCATCAAGAAGAGTCTACAAACATCTCCGCGGATTCTCCATTTTTGGACAAGATTTTCTTAGTGGAGTTGCCTAAAAAATTCGTATATCCAACCATGAAGATGTACAATGACACAACCGATCCAAACGACGATATTGACAGTTACAAGCAAAGGATGTTCATGACTGATATTCCTAGGAAGCTTAGGGAAGCCTTTATGTGTAAAGGCTATTGATCAAGTTTGGTTGGACCAGCTCTTCAATGGTACACACACCTTCTCAACAATTCAATCTCAGCATTTGCTCGACTGACAGACATATTTGTGGAGCAATTCGCAAGCAGCAGAAAATTAGAAAAACGTTCAGAAGACCTCTACCGAATCAAAAACGTAGAGGAGAGTCCTTAAGTGATTATGTGGCCAGGTTCAATGTTGAAAAGGTGTCTATCACATCATGTAACTTGGATACTGCCATCACAACATTCAGGAAAGGTTTTCACTTCGACTTTGGCCTATATAAGGAATTGACTAAGTACCCTTGTCCAACTATGGAAGATGTCCTCGCCAAGGCGTGGGCTCAAATCAAGTGGGAGGAGGATGAATCCAATAGGTCCTCATCTTATTTTAGGGAAAATAGATCAACTAGAAAAGTAGATCGTTGACTAGAGCCTTACCCTACAAGGAAAATTGATCAATATAAAGAGTGTAGGCATGGTCATTGGAGGATCAGAAGTTAGTGGAGTAACATACTCAACTGGCAAGAGACATGCAAGGGAAGTTTCAACTGCTGAGGGGAAGACTAGAAGAGCTCCAAGCAAATACACCGGCCAGACTATTAGCTTCGTTGATGATGAAGCCACGGATTTGCCCTTCCCTCACCATGATGCTTTAGTCATTTCATTATTAATATCCAATTGCATGACTAGATGTACACTAGTTCATCCTGGTAGCTCTGCTAATATCTTATTTTTAACTCCTCTCAAGGAGATGTGGATCAATGAGACTACCATCATCTTCAAGTCAACCGTGCTAGTAGGTTTCAATGGTTATCACAAACATTCAATTGCAGAGGTAACTCTACATGTCTATGCAGAAGGGGTCAATTTACCAACAAAATTTTTAGTGGTCGATGCACCTTCATCCTACAATGTCATAATGGGCCGACCTTGGATTCATGAGATGAAAGCAATCCCTTCAACTTACCATCAAGTCATTCAATTTCCTACCAAGTGGGGAGTCAAAGAGATAAGGGGCATAACAAGAGCAGCAATAGAATGCTACTGATCGACACTTAAGGAGTCAATGCCTAAGGTTCATTCAATCAAGCATCACGTGATCAACTATGTGGAGTTTCAAAAATTAATGGACAATTCAGTCATCCCTTTCGGGCTAAGAAATGTTGGGGCAACGTATCAACACCATAAACTGCTTAATCAACCTAATCATTAAGCATCACACTTGAACTAGGGGAACAGATGCAGATTTTCAATCGAATCGACTTATCTCAAGTAATGGCATTACATCTACCATAATTAAGATAGGAGTGAGACGAGTTTTAATCGACAATAGCAGACTTAATTGCTCTACAAAAAGCTCTCTATTCAAATTTTTTTATTACGTTTTTACTTCAAGAACACTTACTGACTTAACAGGTGGTCGGTGGTCCATGCCACCGACTTGATCAGAGTAGCGCAATGGTAGCGCGATGGGAACACAAACCCATAGGTCCAAGATCGACACCTGACTCTGATGAGAGCACACAAACTTTTTGTTTCAGGCCAATTAAGAGTCATCTGGACTAACGCATCAAATAGCTTTAATATTGGTGAAAAGCATCAACTACATTAAAGCTAGGGGAATAAAGCCCTCAACATCAATTATTCTTCATTTCAGCAAGCTAGTCTAAGAACCATACACTTTTTGTATTTTATTGAAAGATTGTTAGTACTATATGATACATACTTGATATTGTATTCAACCTTACACATGTTCCAATGGTAACTTACATATTCTCTACTCATGGTGAGATATATTCGCTACTCATGACGAGTGACTTATTTATGATAGTCAACTACCTTATTATCTCATACCACTTGACTTACTCTGAAAAGATGTGTTAATATCATTAAGAGTATTTCAATCAACTATACTAAGGCTCGCTCGATTTAAACAGGTCACTAAGCATTATAAAAATCAATCATTTACCCAACATGTTGTAATACGAGTCATTGAAAATTTCTCAAGTAATCTAGCCATAGATTACAAGTTTAACCCATAGATTAATTATATAGTTCATTCAAATATTGTTGGTGAGATTACGAAACTGTATGAATAGTAATCGTGATAACTCAACACTAGACATGACAAGTAAATAATACTACGTCTACACAAAAATCAGGAAGAAATGAAGATGAGGCAAATATAGTGAATCAAGACAATAGAAGAAGTTTTGAAGTCTACTACAGGTCACAGAGAGAAGTTCATTAATATGTTCATGCCTTAGTGAAAAATAATGTGTAAAGACTTTCAGGGTTTTAGAAGTGTTGAAGATTCAGTATAAAAGTGTCACTAGAAGATTTCAGTGTATTAGCATTGATTGAAGATAGATAGTGTTCAAAGCATAGGAATCTAGAAGAATTGAAGACAGGGTAAAGACAAGGGTTAAAGAAGACAACTGCAGTTTTGAAGTTATACTCACTTAAGAAAGTTCATTTATATGTTGAAGCGTCAGTGAAGAACAAATAATGAAGTATTCAATCTTGTAGTAGTAATGAAGACGTTATCTAAGTACCAGAAAAGATTTCAGTAAAAGTACAGTGCTTATTTATAATCAGTGTTCTAAACAATAAAGAACTGATGCATTCATGTCCTTTAATTTTAATGAGAATATGAAGATCAGGATCAGTGTTAGTCACTTGTGAACCAGATAAGTGCACTAAGTGTCAACACAAAGGAATTGGTCAACATGTTTATTGCACAAGAAGAATTGACAGGAAGCCAAGTGAAGCCAAGTATGTAAGGATTGAAAAAAAGTTGAAAATACTATAAGTCATTATACAAGGTGGAGAAAATCGACACTTAGTTATACTAGGTGAAGAAATTCGACACATATCAATACAAGGGAGCTATATTCGACACATGCCTTCAAGATGCCAAAAAGAATCTAAGTCATGTATATTAGGTGAAAGAATTCGACACATGCTATACATGGAAGACAAAGTCGACACTTAGACTTCTTGAATCAATGAAATTATTCTAAGGCATGTATATGTGGAGTAAAATTTGATACATAGCTTGTAGGGATGTCAAAAAGACTCCAAGTCAATTCTACATAGGAGATAATTTGACACATGCTTCTACAAGATGGTAGAATTCGAAACATAGCTTATTTGGATGATAGAAAATATTCTAAGGATACTCTAGTGAAGAAAAGTCGACACATAGCTATACATTGAGAATAGAATTCGATACATGTGGTTATTCTTCATGGAAATTATTCTAAGGCATGAAGAAGGAGACAAAAATTGACACATAGGTCATGCACTAAGAGAAATCGACACATGTTGTCAAAGTCAAATCAAGTCAACTCTAGTCAACATACAAGGCAATATTATTCGAAACATTGACCCTCTATGAAAAATGAATTATTTTATAAGTACTAATACATGGAAATAATATTCAACACTTAGAAAATATCCATGGGATTCTCAAAGTCAAATCAAGTCAACATACATGGGAGAAGTTGTCGACACTTAGAAAGTTGTTCAATTATTGAAAAGCCTACACTATATAAACAAATGAATCTAATTCATTTGATATATGTGTGTGAGTGAAAATACACATAGACACAAAGAGATATAGAGAGAAATAGAAGCCGGAGAAGAAGAGGTACAAAGCCATACTCATACCTTCTTCACTGGAGTTTTATAATCTAGCTGGTTCATTATGTTGTAAATATATATGGCTATTATAAAACATTCTCTGTTAGATTGATTTCCTTATGTACATTCATAGATATATACATTGTAATAGGAATCAGTCAGATCTCTTTGTTATAGCAAAGAACTAATTTATTATTTGGAAACCGGTTCATTAAAATCGGGTGTAGCACCCTTCTGGGTTTATATACGAAAGATATATTCCCCAAAACTTGTTTCGATAAATTACTTGCTAATTTTCTAGAACTTTATTGTTTACTCATAAAAATAGAAAATTAGTAAGCCAGCCTCCTAAACACTACAATGACTCGAACAACTAACCGAACTCTAAATTATTTATCCGTAAAAGTTTCGAAATAATATTTTTAATTTAGTGAGTATCATATTCAACCCCCCTTCTATGATACTTCCGGGACCTATCAACTATTATTGCTTACAACATTCAAGGTGTTTATTCATGTCCTAAGTTGAATAAGTCATTGAACCGCATGATGTTCCTTTCGACTATGGGTACCTAAGTAAGGTAATACATGCAAATCTAAAGCTAAGTAGTTATCCGATTGTACATGGGTTCATTCTACCGTTGTTACATACACATTATACAAGTATCTAAAGTGGTCCAGTCAAATATATACAACTTCATTCAACTACATATTGTTCCACTCTGCTACTCTTATGTGGGGCATGTAATCATGTCTTATAAACAAAGTTGGCTCGACCATAAAGTTCATCTGACCATATGATCGATTCAATTATAAGTTAAAATTATTGTAGAGTCAGAAGAAACTATATTTAGCTCAACCATCTTAGTTATACTCGATTGCTTCAAGTTCATTCAACTATAAAGTTGATTTAATGGTATTGAATAATAATTGTTATTGAGCCAACTATATTTAATGTATCATAATATATAACGAATGCTTCCACATGAAATGCGCCTACTACCACATGGAATGTTACATTTAGAACATATAAGTCAACATAAGTGGTACAATACATTATTAGTTATGTGATATTCAACCTACCATATTACATGTGCCGGTCCAGCCAAAGGTTCATGATAAAGTTAAAGATTATTAAGTTCAAACAACTATATTGATTGAACTAACTATATGAACTAAGATCCTCTAATTGAGGATATGTTCGACCTAAGAAAATATATTCCCTTCAATTTACATTCTGTTTTATTAAAGTGATATCAATATTCTATAGCACGTTTAAAATGAAAGGCTCGAACTAACAACATATTTATGCTTTTATACGCAATCAATAAACTAAGGCATTCCATGTCCTATTTATGCTTTTATATCAACTTCAAGGGTACCAACATATATGCAAGGTTGGTTCAACAATATGCACGTCTTGTGTAAGGGTATGACTATGAAGCTGCTTCAACCGTATATAGTTGTCTCAACTGAAACTAACATCTTAATTCTCACCATGTATTATTATCAGTCTATTATACTATTATAAGTTTAATTGACCAAGTTTTGCAACCTAAGATAATGTAATCCTCAAAACCTACGGGTAGAGTCTTATTGGTTCAACCGTATGTACTCAAACTCATAGATGTTTCAACTATCCTTGTGATAGTTGAGTCAACTGTATAATGTATTCGATAATAATGGTTCGATCGAAGTTACCTGACAACTCATAACATGACAAGGACATGAAACAATATATTCTATAAACCTTGTCTTTCTATTTCAATCCAATAGATTTAACTTATCATACAATAAACAACTATATACTGATCAAGGGACTACAATACCCACGATGTGCTTGTCATACACAAGATAATGATCCAATCAATTATATTATTGCTAGTAATTTAGTAGACCATATATATGGTATCAGAGTACAATGATATATATATACAACTTTGATAATTAACCATTCATCGATGTGATAAAGGGTTTGTCAACCATAAACATATAAATCCATTATGTCATATTATATGTGCCTACATGTGGTGGTTCAGCTAACTATACTTTCATAAAAAATCCAACCAATGATATATGATACTAGTACAACATGGTATATAAGTTTGACATTAAACCATATTTATAGGATTCATGACAACTTCAATCAACCGTACCACTTAAATCCATCATACTATTTGAAACATGTACCCTATATGATTTACTATGTGATATAGTACTCCTTCAAGTCGTATCAACTACAGTTGATTCAACTGACAGACTAATATTAGTCATATACAACTTCAAATGGGTTAATAATTGAGCATATCTTAAATACAAGTATAAACACAGGTCCAAAGTACCTAGAGACACTAATACAAGTTCAAATATATTATATATATGTATATATGTATTCGTTTCATCCAAACCAACATCTTGTCAGGTCTTATCCATAAAATAATGACCAGCCAACCATAGTCTCAACCTACTCTGTAATTAGCAAAACTACTTTATGATTCAATCAATCCATACTCTCGACATAAGTACAAAGAATGAAGAATATATAATATTACTCTCTAAGTAGAATGATCAATCAACTTAGAGAGTTGGGGACAAACGGTAGCACCTAAATTTAGCACTGGGTTTATATTATGTTTATTGGACCTAAAGGAATAAGAACTCATATTAAAAGTCCAACCAACTGTGCTACTACTTAGTCCAACGGACCGTATCGACTTAATCCATGATAAAGAGTAACTAGTTTAGTCCAAAGGACCTCATAGTCCAAAAGACCATAAGTTGATGTGATCATTCAAGTTATTTATATATCCATACATATATATACCCGGACCAAGACAAGATTATAGTACCCAAATATAGTATTTGGATCAACCATATATTACGAACAATACTAATATCAACCCATGTAACTATTGGACTGTTCAATCCAGTCAACTATATACGTCCCAACTCATCTAGGTGGTAAGTCTACAGGCCCAATGACCATAACACGGATGATAGGAACGTGTAGATAAACTATAGATACAAATTTGTGTATCATAAATATCTATATCAAATGAAGTTCAAATGTCCAAATATTATGGGGATGAATCAATTGCACGATAAACCTTATCATGAGATGGAGATAAATGTTGTTACCTGATAGTTCAGATCGAACGTTGAGGCTACCGCCTATATATACAGGCTTCAGTGTACCATATCGGGCATTCACTCAGCTCTCACAACCCTATATAGCTTACATATATATGCATACATACTTTAACATCTCCATATTACATACGCTCACGTATAACAAATACACACGTCCATACTACCGTTTATCGACAGTCCAATCACCATGAATCTATCTTCCATCGAAGGAGATTCATCGTACCGTCCGACAGCCGAATTCAATCTACCATATCTCTTTTTATTTTACTTATTCTTAATTTACATTTATTTGAATATTCTACTAATTTGAGCTTCGGAGTCCATTTGGACGCCACCACCCCGGTGTCCCTTGGGCCTAACGTTCTTTCCTTGTTTTTTGTTTGTGGTTGACAGGTGTCGTTCCTGAATCAATCCACGTGACCATAGATTTCTTACTTCTACAATACTTTTTTATCAATTAAAATATAATTGTCATAAATTATTTGTGCACTTTGACTTTTATGTGTATTTTAACACACCATTCTACAAATATTTTAAAAAAATTAATATCATTAAAAGAAAATTTAAAATATAATTAACAAAATCACATGTTCAATATATACTAGGTGTAAAAATCAAATAAAACCATTAATTTAAGACGAAAAGATATTAAATAAATAATTTATTCACAATTTTTCTAAATAATACTTTATTCATCATTTTTAAGAGTATATTTTGAAACTCATACATTATTTATCTATCTTTGCATTCAATATATTTTTCTTAAAAAACTTTCAATACTATTAGTCTTATAAACTTCTAATTCTAATGTTAACTATTTTTCATAAATATATTAAATAATGCAATATCATGGATAAAAATTAAAAGAAATTAAAATTTTTCTTGCATAAAATTTGAAAATACACTATTAAAAATGATTGAATGATTCTAATTATATAATCAAATTTAATATATAAAAGAATTTAATGTTAATTATTCACATATATAAAAATTTAATTCAAATAAATATTATATTTTTATTCAAAATAAAATTTTAAATTTTATTGCTAATCAAAGTAATCATAAATTAAAAAACTTTAGGGGTGTATAACGAAGTAATGGATCAGAAGGAGTACGTGTCCTCTTTCCATATCTTATATTTTCCTGAGTCTGTGTCTACACTATCCAAAGTTATTATGGCACGTGATACTTGTGTAGAATCTCACACAATTCGAGAGAGCGGGGTGAATTAAATATATTTCTTACTATTTTAAAGAATAAATTATTTATTTATTAATAATATAGATACATATTTATACATGAGATTAATGTTTCTGATCTTATATAATTGTTTTAAAATCAAAATAATTTCTCATATAAATATATAAGAGTGTTATTATAATTATAAAAAATTATATATAATTATAAAATCTTATTATTATTTTACACTAAAAACCATTTACATCTCAGCTAATTTTTGTGAGATAATTTCAAAAACTTTATTCTTTTTATGTATTTTTTAAAATAAATAAATATTGATTTTTAAATTTAAAATTTTATTTTCCAAATAAAAAATAAATAATATTTTTTTTAAAAGTACATATTTATATACTATTTTAAAATAAAACACTAAAAATACATAGTTATATACTATTTTAAAATAAAACACACATACTCATCACTACAATTTAAATTATTAATAATAACTTTTCCAAAAAAAACCGTTAATAGTAATAATAATAAATAAATAAAATAAATGATCTTTTTAACTCTTTTTGTTTGGGTTAGATATTTTTAACGGCAATGACTATTAGGTAGAACGATTGGTGGGTGAAGTTTATCTTTGATTTTATATATCACTCAGTTTTCAGTTCTTACACACAACCCAACTGTGTGTATCATCAGTATACATACACCCTCACAAGTACTCTTCAACTTTGGTATGACTTTTATTACATAACATGAATAAATATCTTCATTCTATACATTAGCTAGCTTAATTTCTTGACAAACTTTGAGTATGATCCTTAATCTTTTATGGGTTTCCTCTGTTTTGTACTTTTATATACTTTTCATGTGGATGAAACTAAATAAGTTAAACTCTAATAATCTGAAGTATACCCATCACTCACCATGTATTAAAGATATCAAAATAGTTTTAGTTTAAGTACTAGAACCTTGATTAGTGCTTTGATCAGCATGATATGTATGTTTTATCTGATGGGTCATGAATTTTTGAGAATATTGTGATATGGTTAAGTTAATGATGTCATTAGTTAGTTCTTGGTATTGTGATCAGTGAGTTTCTTGATTATTTGATGAATCAGTTGCTGTTATTTTATTTGAGTATATGTGTATATATTAGTTGACTTAAGTTGAGACTTGAGAGAGCACGATTGGATAGGCCAAGCTCTAATGTCGCAGGTCCGGTTTCGACTCTGACTCACCCCGAGAATTTCTTAGAACATATACTCATTTGTAAGGCTATAAGCCAAACTAGTCAAAAAAAAGTTGAGACTTGAGAGGTATAGTTTTAAGTTGTTCTTGTATTGGGATGTTAGGTGTATGTTTAAGTGTTTTTTAAAGATGTAAGTGTCTAATTGTGGAGTTGTAGAAGGTAGAAATGATTTTGAGATGCAAGGACTGAAGTTTTAATGAGGGAACATGTAGATAAAAATTAGTTGGTTAATAAAATCTATGAGTTGATTTAAGATTTTTGTCGGTTACTACTCCAGTTGTCTTTGGGAGTTTTTAGATTCAGAAACTGGTTTCTTGACACACTCTTGGTGATGCTAGTGATCCTTGTTTATAACTAAAATACTTATGTTTTACCATCAGCAGGTTTGTCCTACATAGATTTTGCTTCTTTTTGTCTTTTTTAGTGTCACTCTATCTCGTGGTTATAACATTTTTGTAGAATAGCTTGCTTTCTGTGTAGAATATTGGCACAATTTAACTTTTAGTCATTCATTAACAGAGTCTGGAAAACATGGGGCACAAGTATCTTTGGACAGCTCTCTGTTTATGGGCTTTTACATGCACTCTTCTTCATGCTTCCTCTGATGGTTTATTAAGAGTTGGTTTGAAGAAACGACAGTTGGATCGCGACAGCATAAAAGCAGCCAGAAGCAGTAAATTGGATAGTAAATATGTGAAGGCTGGTCTGGGTGATTCGGATATTGATACTGTATCTCTAACGAACTATTTGGATGCCCAATATTATGGAGAAATTGGTATTGGCTCACCTTCTCAGAAATTCACTGTCATATTTGATACTGGGAGTTCAAATCTCTGGGTTCCATCATCAAAATGCTACTTTTCAGTGAGTTATTCGGGAAACTTATACTCACACTTTTCCATTCCTCATACTTGGAAAGTCACATAATATATCATAATTACATACAGATTGCTTGCTGGTTACATCCCAAGTACAAGTCGAGGAAATCTAGTACATATACTGAAAATGGTAAAAGACATCAAAGCTTCATTCAACTTGCAAGCTTTGTTACTATAAGAAAGTCTATAAAGCTTAAAATTTATAGTAATTTGCGTGCATAACTTATTTGGTTGTTTTTATCGTAGGAAAACGTGTTTCAATAAATTATGGATCAGGATCAGTTTCTGGCTTTTTAAGTCAAGACAATCTTGAAGTTGGGGATCTTTTGATTAAAGATCAAGTACGTCTAGCATTATTTCATGCTCAAAGTCATATTTGAGACTTTTGTGCATAGTCTGATGGTTTTGATTGTTACCTTAGGTTTTCATCGAAACTACAAAAGAAGGAAGCATTTCTTTTGTTGTGGCAAAGTTTGATGGGATTCTTGGACTTGGATTCCAGGAAATTTCTGTTGGAAATGTGGTTCCACCCTGGTATCATTTTAGACCCAATTGTTTTTTAGAACTTTACGTCCTTGCAGAAAAGAATTGTTATGAACTCTGTTTTATGTTTCTGTCTTTAATGTATCCAAACTTCTACGAACATGTAGGTACAATATGGTGGACCAAGGTCTGGTGAAGGAAGAGGTATTCTCATTTTGGCTTAATCGAGATGCAGATGCAAAAGAGGGAGGTGAGCTTGTTTTTGGTGGTGTTGATCCAAAACACTTCAAGGGGAAGCACACTTACGTGCCGATAACTGACAAGGGTTACTGGCAGGTTTGTACTGTTAAAAGATGAACTGGTATTTTTACTTGTATATTCTGCTATTAAAACTAATCATCTTTTTTATTTCTTTTTCAGTTTGATATGGGCGATTTTCTCATTGGAAATATGTCGACAGGTCACTTCTTGATCCTTACTACAGACAGTTTATGTTTTAAAATGAATCCTTGATAAGCACTACTGTACTAGAGATTGGCATTATCTTTTCTATCCTTGCTTTTTACTGGTCTTTTTCTTTAAAAAATTATCTTTTGGTTACAAGCAGCATTGGAGGGAGGTAATCATTTCAAGCTATGTTTATGACCAATGTAGAAAGATTGAATAACTGATCCAAACCAAACATACCCATACAGTATGTCGGAGTCTTACAGGAATATTACGGTGGTTGAGATCTAATGTAGTTAATAAATATTTAAGCATTTTTCATAAGCTGTAGTTAGTAATTAGTCTTTAGAGCACAGAGTCAAGTAATTTCTATATTTAAATCATTAGCTTAGACATAGTTGGAGAACAGATCTATAGTTTCCAACGTTTTTCCCTCAGGTTATTGTGATGGCGGTTGTTCTGCTATTGTGGATTCCGGGACATCCTTGCTTGCTGGTCCAACTGTTAGTTTCCCCTGCCTTTTATCAACTCATCCAAATTTATTATGATTCTCAAAAAAAAAAAAGAATTCTGTTATCTTTTCGAACAAATTGCATGTAGTACTTGTAGGATAAGCCTAACATTCCTATATGAGCTTGAAACACTAATTTGAGTTAAATTCTTATTTATGATGGTTAAGGTTTGTGTAAATATACTATTTTGTAGTTACATTCTTATTTAAGATGGGGAAGTTGGTAATTATCGTACGTAAGAGTTCAAATATGATTACAATTGGAAAAGCTATGGCGCATATAAAAAGGGATGATTTTAGTCATTAAGTGTATGCACAAATTAAAGAGTTGTGCAGGAAGACATGGACAGGAGAGAGTTTTGCATCAAATGAGGACATTCATTATAGTGGATATGTGGATTTACCCCCCCCCCCCCCAGTGGTTTCCATGTTAAAATTCATTGTGCCTGCTATTTTTTTTTTTTTTTTATCGAACACTGTTTGTGGAGAAATCCTAACAATGCTTTGTTGGTCTATCAACTTCAGAATGTAGTGACTCAAATTAACCATGCCATAGGAGCAGAAGGAATTGTGAGCATGGAATGTAAACAAGTTGTCTCTGAATATGGAGAGATGATCTGGGATCTTCTAGTATCAGGGGTTTGTTTTTTAATATATCTCTAAGATATATGATATATTAAAACGCCTTATTTTATTAAACTTTAGTGTTCTGATTGATTTATTATGTTACAGTTGGGACCTGATGCAGTATGTTCGCAAATTGGTTTATGTTTCTCAAATGGAAAAGATCAGCATGTGAGGTCTGGATGTCTGAACTATTTCATATACAGTATCTTGTTTCACGATGTCCCAGCAGCTTTTGTGATCACAGTCGTGCTTTAAAACAATTATTATAATTGTTATTGTTGTATTTTTGGACAAAACGTCAGATGGTAGGATTACTGTAAGGTTTTTTTGTAGTTAATGTATAACATTGAAAGTAACATTTTTAGAGTGAGAGTTAGCTAAGGTTGCTTGCTCTTCCAGTAGGCACATATTTTTAATTTCATATGAACCAACTGCAGATATGATTTGTGGATGTATACAATGATTCAATCAACATGACCAGATGTTATTTGTGCTCCTATTTCCTATAGTCCTAATTTCTTATTGGTAAATAGGTGATAATAATAGAATTTTTCGTTTCAGTTCAATTATTAAAACAGTTGTTGAAAAAGCTGACCAAGGAGAGGCTTCTTCTAAAGATGACCTTGGATGCACTGCATGTGAATTGCTTGTTTCTTGGGTCTCAACCCAACTGAAACAGGAGGGAACTAAGGAGTCGGTGCTCAACTATGTGAATCAGGTGATCAATCTAAGACTCTATCTTTTTTAGTACACCATTTGGTACTTTTTTCTGTATAGTGTTCACTGTAACTGTGAAACTTCTTTTTACGATTTGTTTGAGTGGCATTGAATATTTAATTTATGTTTTATCAGCTCTGTGAAAGCTTTCCAAGTCCAATGGGAGAATCGGTAATTGATTGCAATAGCCTCTCCAAAATGCCAAACATAACATTTACTATCGGAAAGAAAACTTTCAGTCTCACTCCAGAACAGGTTTGAAGAATCTTTCTGAATTCCAAATATCTTGCAGGTTTTTGCTTGATAATGCTTCCTATCATTGTGATACACTTGTTAAAACCAGTATATTTATCATTTTTGGACATAGTGTGCATGCATTGTTCATTGACTAGGCAGACTATATTTGCAACATATTATACTGCTAAGCTAAAGCCAGGTGGTGCAATAACAGAAAGCATCTAATGATTCGATATTAACCATTGTTAAGGTCAAGATGTATATTGGTAAACAAAAATTATACTTGCTTTATTGCTTTCTCTCAATATTCCAAGTTGCCTTGCTTTCTATCTTGTTTTCAGTATATACTTAAAACTGGAGAAGGCGTTGCCACCGTTTGCCTTAGTGGGTTTATAGCTCTGGATGTGCCGCCTCCGAAAGGCCCACTGTGGTATGTGATATTGCTGTTAAATATTTGTATATGCTCTTTGTTCTATCTTGTTAAGAACAAAGCCAAAGTATAATGTAGTTTCTCATATTACCTCTCAACTCAATTCAAATGATGTATTATATGTAATGCATACAAATTGAAAGTGACCCAAATTAGGGTGTTGCCGGAAAATCCCATACAGTATCTGCAATAATCCTATACTCCCATTTCGCCGGACCACAAACACATACATAAATATTTTTGATTAAATTTATGTCAACATTTATAACTTTAAATACTGATTGTAAACTTAAGCAAGGGCATATACTTAATTTTTAATGATAACACTTGTGCTAACTATAAAGTGGAGAGTGGGCGGGTGCCGATCCCACTCCCTGCTGATTGTTTCCCTCGCACACAAGTATTACGTCCACAGAGTATTTCCTTTTCCGCGGTTGGCATTTTGGAACCATTGTTTTCTCTAATGCTGCCAAAATATTTCTGCAGGATCCTTGGAGATGTATTTATGGGTGTGTATCATACTGTCTTTGACTATGGTAATCTACAACTTGGATTTGCCGAAGCTGCTTGATGACTACCATTTGACTAGCGGTCGTCGGTTTCTCCTAAGCCAAGGGTTCATGGCTAGATGTGGTTAGTACTAAATTAAGTCGTAGTTACGTAAAACATTCTGGTTTGTCTGAGTTATTATACAAAAGGCACCTGGTGAAGTATATATTACTTCCCGTGTCCTTTGAAGAGAATATTATGTTGTTATTGCAAGACATAATTAAATTCGATGACGCCTATCCATCTATCTAGTTTGTGCTTTGCTGTGGCATGATTAATAAGTATGAAGATGTGTGGTAAAATATATTATTTGCTAGTTGCGGGGTTCGTTTGCTTCGACGATAATGGGACAAAATTTAATCGTGCTGGTTGTGTATTTTTCCCGTGGAGGTCCTCAGGTCCATTATATGGAGGCCGGATAAAATGAAATTTGAAAAAATTCGGTCCCATCCGGGTTTAAGGCCTTCGTCGGACTATATATTTTCGAATGAAGTTTGGTCCGGTAAAAATCCGGGCTCATCCCGATCTAACGAAAGTCCAAAATCGGTTCCGTCAGGGTAAAAGCATGAAAAAAGCTTTAATAAAATTCAATTATTAAAAAAAACCTATATATATATATATGTATGTATTTATATTTATATTTATAACTAAAATATATATCATGTGTGTACACAATAATTTTTCTAAAAATTACCGAACTAATGAATAAATGATAATATTTATTTATCATATATTATGTAATATATATATATATGTATGTACTTATTTATTTATTTATTTAATGAAAAAATGTTCTTAAAAACAATTTTAAATAACTTACCTAAAAAAAACTTGTTAGCGGTTTTACAACCTATACGCAAGTGCACGTATCTAAACAAGTAGTATATAAAATTCGTTTCCATGATGACTAATTTAAGCTGTTAAATATCAATACCTATCTTTCTCTTAATTCAAGTCGAATGTAAATCAATTTATGAACTAACTAATTTACCACTAATTAATTAAAATAACAGAATGATCAATAGACAATGAAAACCAGGCCTTTAACTTTATCTTTATTCATCAACAAGTGTATTCCCTTTCCTCTATTTTTATGGTCTAATTGCTAGTAGAAGGCATTCAAGTATTCACCGGAACCTTCCGAATCTTAAGTGATTTTAACTCATAAGATAAACTACCATATACCTGTAGAATTTAAATGCATGAGCAGCATTAACACATAACCTTAATTTGACTACTCAAGACATTTAGGTATATTCCTGTCCTAAACACAAATTAACACGTATGCTAATCTCAAGTTATATCAATTGGGTCTCAATTTAGGCTATTCTTCCACGCCAACCTAAACAACCAATTCAATTACAAGGTTGATCAATCCTTGAAAAGCATTAAAATTAAATTACTATAAGCAATTAATATGACCATAAAAGTGGAGAATTGAGAATAAACTTATATATAAACATAAGAATCCATTAAAGGTCTAGAGAGAAAATTAGTTCAATATCACACTAAAGAATACTATACAAGTAAGAAGACATGAAATCAAAGTTACAAATTAGAACAGAAGAAGATGAATGAATAAAACTCTTGAATTAATCTTCTCTTGATGGTTTTTCTTCAATGCTTCACCTCTGTTTTTCGATGTAACTGCTAAGGCTAGGGCTAGTTGTGTGTGTATCTCCTCTATCCAATGACATGTCCCTTTCTCCTTAACTCAATAATCGATATATAATCTATTTACAAGTGTTTTTAATAAATTATTGAGAATACAAGAAAATATTCCTAATTAGAATATAATTATAATTAAGAACTTCGTAGGCTTCTGTTACTGGGATGTTCTGGGCAGATGATGGCAGATTTAAATTCTGGGCCTATGATAGAAATACAGGTTTTCTTCCAAGTTTTCCAATGACTGTTTATGGGCCTAAAACGGAGTTGTAGAACTCTAGATAGAGCCCAAAGAGTGAAGTCAGTAAAAGATGTCCAAAAATCCGAATTTTGTATTAATTAAGCCCAAATATTCCCCTTCGAGCTCCAATCCAATAATTTCTTGTATCCTGCAATAAAATATTAGAACACATAAATAAAATCCAATTTCATACAAAATTAACTAAAAATATTGGGATAAACTAATAATAAATATCTACTTATCAAATTACGAGTATTTTGAGTATAAATGTTGAATAACATTTTTATAATAATAAAATCCGCTCTCTTATATTTACAAAAAATAAAAATGACCTTGACTTTGCATTTTAATATATTTTAAGATTAAATATTTACAAAAATGATTTTAGGATCATTAAAGTCTTATTTAATTTATATTAATAATTTCTATAAAAAATTAATCGAGTTTAGATAAAGTCCAACCTAATCTAATTCGGACGGATAAAAGGATACCCGGCTGCCGGGTCTGAAAAACTTAAATATTTTTCGAAGACTTAAATAATCAAAATCAAAAACCAAACCAGGAATTAGGCTAAAAGCCCAAATTTTTTGGGATCAAAATCGAGTCCGATGAGTGTATTGTACATCTGTTTTGATCACGGGGGTTAATAATTTATTACTCCCTCCATTTTTTTACGAGTAGTTTTGATTTTTGATACACTGTTTTGATCGCGTAGTAAAAATAATTATTTTTAAATCAATTAATAAACACATTAAAACATAAAATATATACAAGTGTACGAGATATACGGGCAACATACTATGTCGCGAGTTTCCGTTGAATAGTAAATTCAATTATTCTAAATACATATTTTTAAATTAAAATATTGATTTATATATTTTAATTTAACTTTTTTTAAAAAAAATAATTATTTTTACTACGTGATCAAATATATTAACAAAAATTATTAGGCGCAACCGGTTTTGTGCATGAGTCTGGTCTTACGGCACAATGTTTTGTTATTATTTGGAAAACAAACAAATTTCATCATTTAAATTGAATGAAATAAACTCACTCACGCTGTATTTCCGAATATTTTTTTAAGAAAAAAAAGGTACAAGTTTTTTTTCTGTAACTTATTTTTAAATAATTTTTCATGGAAAAAAGAATATTTTTAGATTATGTTTGAGAACATGAATTTTATTTCAAATAATGAATTTTAAATTACAGAATTTGAATTATTATTTCAAATTTGTACTAGTAATATTTGAATGTTTTGAAATTTAAATAAAATCCAAATTCAGAATGTTTTAATTATCCAAACATATTATTTCATCAAATTCAAAATTTCAAATGAAATTAATGTTTCCGACCTTTAAAGAATTTGAAAGAAATTCTATAGAATACAATATTCTGTGTTCTGCTATAAAACGTTGATTTTTTAATGCCAAAAGAAAAACTTCATTTTTCATTTTTCCTATCACACAGAACATTATAGAATTTATATTCTACAGTAGTGTTTACAAAATGCACTCTCTCTTACAGAAACCAATGTTTGGCAAAATTTTGAGTTCTCTGCAGATTCTAATATCATGCTGAATAACATTTTTTTTAATTATAGAATTTGTGCGCTGTTAGTTGATAACAAATATTAGACTGTGTTCACTTCACTTGAATGGAATGAGGGGAGAATTGAATGAAATATATACTCTTATTTAGAGAAAATGTTTATAATTTTCATTCTTTCTTTCATTCCATTCCAAATTATTTATACCAAAATTCTAACCCACATGTTTTGGAAGGAATGTTTCATTCCATTTTTTCACTATTTTCCCAATAATCCCCATCATAGAAAATTTAGACTCCTATGTTCACTTAAAATTTCACTCATATATTCTTCTTTTTTCGTACAATTTGTTTATAATTTGTTTATTTCATTCTTTTCCCATTAACACAACCTAGTGTATTGGTTATAAACCGTGTATTTAATTTTTTTTTAAAAGTTTAATATCAATAAATTGAAACACTATAATTTCAGAATAAAATTACATAATTTTAATATTTTATCTTACCTATTACAGGTAAAATAATTTTCAAATCCCTTTTCTCATAGAAAAAATTAATTAAAAACGAGATAAGAATAAAATTATTATAATGCTTTGTAAATTATATTTGGGGCGGGGATCGGCATTTAATCTTGCGGCCTTAAATTAATTTTTATTGTTACTTTTCTTTTTAAATGATTATAATCTGTTGGATGAAATTATGGTGAGATCGAATTTGGCACTTGGCCAGCTTTTTCTACCAAATATGCGAAATATAGCCTAGTAATGTGCATCTTAACAAGCAACATAGACACTAAACGAAAAGCTTAAAGATTTTTATTGTGATGCCTTTACCATGCATATTAAATTGTTACAAATCTAGGACTAGTCGACTAGAAGGCATCTAATGTCGTACAGTAATTTAATTAACTTTATGATAATAAATTATTTGTTAGTTTACGTATCATGCTAATCATGTTTAAAGAACAAATAAAATATCGAGAATGTTGTGCCAAAATTTC
Organism: Oenanthe sinensis; assembly: GCA_028671895.1. Taxonomy (NCBI): domain Eukaryota; kingdom Viridiplantae; phylum Streptophyta; class Magnoliopsida; order Apiales; family Apiaceae; genus Oenanthe; species Oenanthe sinensis. Next base: position 3,524,260 of record CM053812.1, read on the forward strand.
ATATGAGTTGAATTTGGGTCCATTCATCTTCAAAGGTCCAATCCACTAATTGACCAGCCCTTTAAAGAGGTTCCAAGATAGGATAGGAGTGTTGGATTATAATTAAAACTACACACAACAATGAGACCGTTATATATAACAGTTTAACAAGAACAGGCAGATCAAACCAATTAACAAAACAAAGCACGAAAGTAATAACAAGATATATAAATTAGTAACTGTAAGGACAAGAGAAAAGATAGAATACTTAACTCTAACAGAAATTTTAAGCATACACTGATAGAACCAAAATAACTGCTGAGTCGCCAAGCTTTGCTAGAAGTCTTGACTGTTCTTGAAGAGATTATTGCCCCACTACGCTGTGTTGGATTGCAGCAATATCACTTCCAGGATAAAACAGCATAGAGTACTTCGTCCAAAGATACGTAGCACTCAACAGCGACCTGCACCTCAGTTCGCCCAGAAAACCTTATGCAAACCTGTAAGTATGTGGTAGACACAGAGTATGGTTGCTAGGGTTTTCTCAAAATTGTGTTAAGACTTCAGTCATCAGTCCCATTATATCTACAATGTTTTTATGTATTTATAATACAATAAAACGTAACAGCAGATAAAACATTAATTAAAATAATTATTCTGACTTAAAAAGCATTTAATAGAATATTTATCAGAATCAGTAACAGTTACCAGAGTTTAGCTAAAGTCTGATTAGGCTTAGACCCATTAGAGTTTATATGCTAAACTGTGACCAGTAGATGCATCAGAGTTTATTTGCTAAACTCTGACCTGACCCATCAGAGTTTATAAACTCTGACCATATCAGTTCCATCAGAGTTTATCCGGTAAACTCTGATCGAGCTAGTCCATCAGAGTTTATTCATAAACTCTGACCCAGCTCCTCTTTGTAAACTCTGATCTGTTACAGAATATATAAACTCTAATCTGACTATCAGTGTTTGTTTTAGTCCATCAGAGTTTATTATAAACTCTGACCCAGCTCAAACTCTGACCAGTCACAGAAAATATATATATTCTGTGCATAGTGACTCAATATTCATATTAAATTAATATTTAAAGTCATAATTAATTCAATTAACAATGTAATAAAATTCTTCGCCCAGGTCATCTCGCATACGCGAGACGCCGAGACATTCGCCCAAATCGCCCTTCGACCCGACCCGACCCGACCCGACCCGAGGTGAGACGAGGTGAGGCGTGGCGTGGCGAGGCGAGGCGGAGGCGGCACGCGTGTGTGAGCGCGCGCGAGGGCACACTAGTACACCATGCACACTACATGCCTTAGTAGTTGACACTACTCTTGCACATCCATGCATATAAAGCACCCACACCCATATTACATATTCTATGTGGGACAAACTCTTTAAACCCATTTCAAACTAGCAATTTCTACTCAATTTATTTATGGATTACACTAAGAAAATGTCTTAGATCCAGACATGAAAGTTTAAGTCCTCATAGCAAGGAACAACTTCCAATCGTTAGTTTCTGGAAATTACATCAAGAACATATATAAAATATGTCTCAAACTTTCCATTTTCTAACAATCCCCCACAAATCCATACAGAAATGCATATCAGATTCTACTCATGACTTGCTTTTCAGAGTTGGTACCGGTCAAGGTTTGAACCCTCCTAAGTCCTCTACTTCGATGGCGACCGGATATAGATGGAATGTTTCACCTTGAATCTTTATCCGTTGGTGTGTAACCACACTCCATAGACGATGACAAGTCAAAGGCTATGGTGCCGATCTATGGCTTTGAGACGTTAATGGTCATGTCTCGATCATGTTCGTCGAATGCTTCGAGGAATAACCTTATCCTCTAATTGCGACCACACAATAACATTCGCTTAGCTGAGCATCTCCAAAGATATACTGCCAACATCTCGTCTCACGACTTGACCCTATTCAGAGTTCTTAAAACTCTTGCTAACTAGCAGTTACAGTACCTCTTGAGGTTTACAGGGAAAAGATTCAGATACGTGATTATCTATATAATTGTAGTAGAGGTACTACCGAATCACCCTCACAACTTGTTATTACTACATTGAATATACTTCGAGGGATCTCCTTTCAGGTGTATTGGGTTCCCGCTGTTGATGACTCAAAATGGGTTGTCAGTCCCATCCCCAACCTCGACTTAAGGACAACAGCATGCTCAAGTCCTTTAGTCAAAGGATCAACCAGGTTATCTTGAGTTCCATTAAACTCAATAGCAATGATCCTGTCAGACACCAAACCCCTTATAGACTTTAGTCTAACTTGGACGTGTCTCTTGGTTTTCACATTATACTTCTTACTGTTTATCTTATCGATAGTTGTACGACTATCACAATGAACAGCAAGAGTAGGAAGCGGTTGGCTTACTACAGGAATCACATACATAAGTTCATGCAACCATTCAGCCTCCATCCCCGTGGCATCTAATGCACACAACTCAGCCTCAAAAGTAGACCGAGTTACAATAGTCTGTCTAGCAGACTTCCAGGATATAGCTCCACCCGCAAGGGTAAACAAGTATCCAGTCACTCCATTGGAACCAGATTTCTTAGATATCCAACTTGTATCACTATATCCCTCTAGCACTTCAGGAAAGCTCCTGTAGTGAAACCAAGGTAGATGGTGCCTTTTAGATATCTAAGCACTCTATCAAGAGCATCCCAATGAGTCTTGTTTGGACAGCTTGTATATCTAGCTAACTTAGACACAGAATATGAAATATCTGGTCTAGTACCATTAGCAAGATATTGCAAACTCCCAATAATCTGAGAATATCTTAACTGAGACACATGAACTCCTGATTATTCTTGACAAGAGCAACTTTTGCATCATATGGCGTGCTTGCGATTCTATAATTTGAATAACCATACTTCTCAAGTATAGATTTCTCTATATAATGAGATTGTGATAAGGTTATTCCACCAGTTGACTGAGTCAGCTTGATACCAAGAATCACATTAGCAGCACCCATATCCTTCATTTCAAAGTGCCTTTTCAAGAAACTTTTTGTCTCGTTAATAATCTCAATATTGGTTCCAAACAATAATATGTCATCCACATACAGGCACAAAATCACTTTTTCATTTCCTTTAACCTTATAGTAGACACACTTGTCACTTTCATTAACCAAAAATTCCGAAGTCAAAACAGTTTCATCAAACTTTTTGTGCCAGTCTCTAGGAGCTTGTTTCAAGCCATAGATAGATTTGACTAACTTATAAACTTTCCTCGTTGCCAGAAGCAACAAATCCATCAGGCTGATCCATATAAATCTCTTCTTCAAGGTCACCATGAAGAAAAGTTGTCTTTACATCCATTTGATGGATGATAAGACCATGTACGGAAGCTAATGCTATAAGCATTCGAATTGTTGTCATTCTTGCAATAGGAGAGTATGTGTCAAAGTAGTCAATGCCTTCCATTTGCTTAAAACCCTTAGCTACCAGCCTAGCCTTATACTTATCTATTGAGCCATCCGGGTTCATCTTTCTTTTGAAAATCCATTAACATCCTATAGTAGTACACCCAGGAAGGAGATCAACCAACTCCCATGTTCTGTTAGAAACAATAGAGTCAATCTCACTCCTTACAGCGCCTTTCCAGTGCCTTGATTCCGCAAAATCCATGGCCTGTCGAAAAGTTTAAGGTTCGTCCTAAACATTGTAAGTGATAAAATCACTTCCAAAGTCCTTGACCACCTTTGCACGCTTACTCCTTCTAGGTTCCTCTACTTCGTTAGGAGTAGAGCTACTAGCAGGATCCGCCCCCACATTTGTCATCCTTTCCACATGATCAGGAATGGAACTCGATGTGCGAGTGAGATTATCATCAGAAATACCCTGAGGTATACCAGTCTTCATAGGGAACACATTCTCAAAGAATGTTGCATCACGAAACTCAACTATAGTGTTGACCACTATCCCATCTATGTCAGATTTTAACACTAAAAATCTCATAGCGGTAGTGGTTTCAATATAGCCCAGAAAGATGCAATCAACAGTTTTTGGCCCCAGTTTCTTTCTCTTGTGTTCAGGGACAAGTACCTTTGCAAGGCAGCCCCACACACGAAGATACTTTAAACTTGCCTTTCTGCCTTTCCATAATTCATAAGGTGACTTGTCCATATGTTTATGAGGGACTCTGTTCAGAATATGGCAAGCCGTATTCAGAGCCTCTCCCCACATGTACTTAGGCAACCCAGAATTAATTAGCATACTGTTAATCATATCTTTAAATGTTCTGTTCTTTCATTCTGCCACCCCATTAGACTCAGGAGTGTATGGTGGAGTCACTTCATGAACTATACCATTGCTTCTGCAAAATTCATTAAATGACGTACCCGTATACTCTCCACCTTTATCCGACCTCAAACGTTTAAGTACTTTACCAGTTTTTGTTTCAACTTCATTTTTATACATAATGAATTTATCTAGTGCTTCATCTTTATGCTTAAGTAAATAAACATAGCAGTATCTACTACAATCGTCTATAAAGGTAATGAAATATCTTTTATTATCTTTAGTCAAAACACCACTGAATTCACATATGTCTGTGTGTACTAAATCTAATACTTCTGAATCCCTAGTAATATTATGAAAGGGTTTCCTAGTTAGTTTAGCAGTCACACATACTTGACATTTAGATTTCTTTTCAATGGCATACTTTGGAATCAACTCTAAATTCATCATATTCTTTAGAGCACCAAAATTTAGATGACCAAGACGTGAGTGCCATAATTCAGATGATTCAACACAATTCACAAAAGGAACAACATTATCCTTAATAAAACTGCCCAAAACAGGCTCTACATTTATTAAAAAAAACCATCAGACAAGTAACCTTTGCCAAAAAATACACCAATATGTGTAATAACTACTTTATTACACTTCAAAGAAAGTTCGAAACCTTTTCTAACTAAACAGCTTCCACTTATTATATTTCTACGAATGTCAGGAACATGATGCACTCTAGTAAGGGATAGAACACGCCCAGAAGCAAACTTCAGGTCCGTATTTCCTACTCCAAGTACTTGAGCAGCACTAGCATTCCCCATCGTCACTGTCATTCCTTGAATCTGTTGATAAGATACAAACAGAGTAATATCAGTACAAATATGTACATTAGCTCCAGTATCAATCAACCATTCATTTGACAGATAAGTGGAAAGTAGTGTAGGGTTGTAGGTAACATACCCGTCATTGGTTTCAGAAGCAACAGCCTCACCAACAACCATGTTAACCACAGGCCCACTAGTGGTTGCAAGCACAATATTAGTTTGTGCTACCACATTAGGTTTCTTTGCTTTCTTAGTAGGACAGTCCTTGTTCCAGTGACCAACCTGTCCACAAGACCAACATGGTTTGTTTGCCTTTGGTTTCTTAGCCTTGTTCTTGTCAGTTTTAGGCTTGTTATTCTCCTTCTTAGTGACAGACTTTCTTTTCTGTCCAACAGTCACTACATTCACCTTCGAACTCCCATGTTCAGTAGGCATCACATGTCCCTTAGGGAGAGAGCAAACTCTTCCCAAGACTTTAGGAGCTTTTCAATCACCGACATAACCTGAAACTTCTCAGGAAGGTCCATTCTAGACTCTTTCAAAGCATGTACCAACATCTCAAACTCATGCACTTGCTTCGTCATGGATTTAGTATCCGCCAATTTAAAATCAAGGAACCTTGCCACACTATAATTTTCCAGACCCTGAGAGTCAGTATTGTGGGTTTGGTCCAGCTTCCCCCATAAGAGCTTAGCAGTGAAGGCATCCGATGAATAAACATCGAACAGAGTGTTCGCTAAAGCTGCCAAAATAGCAGCCCTTGCCACTCCATCCTTTTCAGCCCACAAAGCATAGACCTTAACAGAGTCAGCCTGCTCTTGATTCACAACAGGAGGATCATACCGCACCACCGGACATAGACCCTTAATCGTTAACCACAACTTCATATTTTTCTGCTAACGAGAAAAGCCAGCCCCACCGCTGAACTTATCAGGCATACCAGACAGATCAATAGGTTGTGGGAAACGGTACGTAGCCCAATCAATGGCAGTAGCAGTAACCCCAGACCCAGAACTAGTAGCACCAACAACCGGAGTTTCAGTTTCGTTAACCATCTTGTTAATTAACAATATATAACACAGATAATCTATTCAAGATTGTTGGATTGTAATTAAAACTACACACAACAATAAGGCAGTTATATATAACAGTTTAACAAGAACAGACAGATCAAACCAATTAACAAAACAAAGCATGAAGGTAATAACAAGATATATAAATTAGTAACTGTAAGGACAAGAGAAAAGATAGAATACTTCGCTCTAACAGAAGCTTTAAGCATACACTGATAGAATCAAAATAACTGTTGAGTCGCCAAACCTTGCTAGAAGTCTTTACTGTTATTGAAGAGATTATTGCCCCAATACGCTGTGTTGGGTTGCAGCAATATCACTTTCAGGATAAAACAACACAGAGTACTTAGTCCACAGATACGTAGCACTCAACAGTGACCTGCACCTCAGTTCGCCCAGAAAACCTTATGCAAATCTGTAAGTATGTGGTAGACACAGAGTATGGCTGCTAGGGTTTTCTCAAAATTGTCGTAAGACTTCAGTCATCAGTCCCATTATATCTACAATGTTTTTATGTATTTATAATACAATAAAACGTAACAGCAGATAAAACATTAATTAAAATAATTATTCTGACTTAAAAAACATTTAATAGAATATTTATCAGAATCAGTAACAGTTACCAGAGTTTAGCTAAAGTCTGATTAGGCTTAGACCCATTAGAGTTTATATGCTAAACTGTGACCAGTAGATGCATCAGAGTTTATTTGCTAAACTCTGACCTGACCCATCAGAGTTTATAAACTCTGACCATATCAGTTCCATCAGAGTTTATCCGGTAAACTCTGATCGAGATAGTCCATCAGAGTTTATTCATAAACTCTGACCCAGCTCTTCTTTGTAAACTCTGATCTGTTACAGAATATATAAACTCTAATCTGACTATCAGAGTTTGTTTTAGTCCATCAGAGTTTATTATAAACTCTGACTCAGCTCAAACTCTGACCAGTCACAGAAAATATATATATTCTGTGCATAGTGACTCAATATTCATATTAAATTAATATTTAAAGTCATAATTAATTTAATTAACAATGTAATAAAATTTCTCGCCCATGTCGCCTCGCGTACGCGAGACGCTGAGACATTCGCCCAAATCGCCCTTCGACCCGACCCGACCCGTCCCGAGGTGAGGGGTGGCGTGGCGAGGCGAGGTGGCGGTGGCGCGCGTGTCTGCTCGCGCATGAGGGCACACTAGTACACCATGCACACTATATGCCTTAGTAGTTGACACTACTTTTGTACATCCATGCATATAAAGCACTCACACCCATATTACATATTTTATGTGGGACAAACTCTTTAAACCCATTTCAAACTAGCAACTTCTACAAAATTTATTTATGGATTACACTAAAAAAATGTCTTAGATCCAGACATGAAAGTTTAAGTCCTCATAGCAAGGAACAACTTCCAATCGTTAGTTTCTGGAAATTACATCAAGAACATATATAAAATATATCTCAAACTTTCCATTTTCTAACAAGTAGATGGTGGGCAGGTTCCATGATAATCTAGTGAGCTCTGGGAGATACTAAGAAGGGTCAGGAGTCGGTAAAATCATCCCAGGATGAGGAACTAGTAGGAGGTGAGGACCTAGTAAGCTAGAGGTGCCACTAGCGGAGGAGCTTCCATTTTATCTAGGCTGGAACTTAATTTAAGAAGGTTCTAGGAGTCCAATGGAGGTGAGAATTATTCTGGGAGGACCTGATAAACCATTGTTTCAACTAAACAGGTTACAGGTTCGATTGAGCAGGTTTGAAAGGGGAGATAGGAGTGAAGGGAAGTAACTCACTGCACTTTCATGTGTACTAGAAATGCTAAATGTAATCTCTATGTAATGGTTGATGATAACTCAACAATAGAACAGGACATGTAATAATATGCAGGTGCACAGAAACCTTGGATCACAGAGTTCAGTTAAGACAAAGTATCAAATGATCATCTACAGACTTGAAGCTCACTGGAAGAAGTTCATTAACATGTTCATGCCTCAGTGGAGAATAAAAGATGTTGACATCTATTCAAGGATGTGGAAGCTACAGAAGATTGTCTTAGTCTATGACGATTTTAGTGCATTACAATCGAAGCAACAAGTAAGGTTTGCAAAGAAGAATGTGGAATCATGTTCGGAATCAAGAGCCCCTATCAAGACTAGTCACTTATGAACCAGACCGTTGCATCAAGTGTCAGGACATTGGAGGCAAGCTCTCGTCGGTTAATATGATTTTAATCATTCTAAAGTTGTTGGTTTTCTTGAGTCATGTGGAGGATCAACAAAGGTGGTAAATCAGTGTTAGAGAAATGTCAGCTTAATGGATAAGAGACAGACGGCACAACCTGATTGGATCTTACTAAAGCTTCACAGATTAGAAGGCCAAATACTTGGACGTGGTGGAGTCACGTATACGGGGCCAAGTATTTGGATAAGGAAGTCTATACAAATTGAAGAGTGGAATGGAAATATTTAATTTAATTAAATAAAGTATTTAATTAATTATTTATATATTTTATAAATAAAGACATTCTTTATTTATATTATATATATTTATTTAAATATTACTTTTACATTAAATATTTCCAAATGCATGCTTGGCACATGACTTTGAAGATAAGATTTGAGTGGACAAGAGTAAAAGGTGGAAAAGCAAAAAGTAACACCTTTTTCAATATATAAAGAAGAGACCCAAGTCTTAATAGGTGTGGTGAATGTGTGCATCCGGATGAGAAGAGAAAAGGGGAGAGAGAAAAAGAATTAATTTTCTCTCCCCCATGGCCGAACTAGATCTTGCATATTTTAGAGCCATGATTTTCTTTATCATACCACTCCTCTATCTTTCTATTGTAAACATTGCTAAATCTTGTTTAGAAGATAGGTTTGATTTTTGTCTCATAGATCTAGAATTTGTAATTGATATGGGTAAAAATAGCCCTGAAAAAGTAATAAATACAACATTTATTATTAGACCTGATATGGTCCAAAAGCTTGGGCCCCAGAAACGAGCTAGGAAAATAAATCCTAGGATCAAATGGATTTACAAGTCCGGCCCACAAAGCTCTGTTAGAGTCATAGGCCTATTGAGCCTTTACCATTAATTATATTCGTAATTAATTAATAAAAGCCCAGTAAAGGCTCAAGAAGCCTATTGAAGTCCCAGATCCTAGAAGTATCTAGCAGCCCAAACATGGGAAGAGACCCACGAGGCCCTTCATCTATGGATATCCTATCACAAGGATAAGACTACACCCATCAGAGTCTAACAAGAACTCTCAGTCCTAAGAGGTTGCAACAACCTCATATCACTAGGAGACTTGGCCCCCAAGTCTCCTAACTCTAGTTTGATTCCAAGGCCCTCATGTGCCTATTTATAGGGCCTAACCCCTCAACATTAGAACTACGTTTTTGGCTTGATTCTCATACAAACAGAGATACGTAGGCAGTTAACGAGGACCTGATTTAGTCACGAAACGTTAGTGCAGCCATAAAGCTCGAAGCTCTCCCAAACCCTAGCATTAATTACGTATTACAGACACCTCGTTTTTGATCCGTAACATTTGGCGCCGTCTGTGGGAAAGAATAATAACCATGACAAGAACACGAAGTACTGCAAGCACCCTTGAAGGAGAGATCCCTGGCGCCGCTGTCGACACCACTGTTCCCCTTATTACAACTCAGGGGCAAGAAGCTGTTGTTCCAACCACCTCTGTTGAGGACCCTGAAGCAAGCACCCGGCGTGCTGGACCCCTCAGCATCGTCGTTCATCCTTCCAACCCCGATGTGTCAATTCATGCTTCAGCTCCTCCGCTCCAGGTAATTCCACCCCTTCATACTACTTTTGTTGCTCCTCCTACTATGCATGTCCCGTCTGCTATAACTCCCGACCCTCGTTATGGGCTCCCAAGGAACTATGAGCCCCCTTATGAGCAAGGGCTGTTGCCCCACTATACCTCGCAACGAAGAAGTCGGGACTTCTCTGGACCTTACTCAACTGATGACGAGAAGTCATCTGACGAAGATGTTAACCCACGAAGGAGGCGACCTGGTAAGGAGCCCCTTGGAGGGAGGAGTACCCAGCCCCGAGGGCCTCAAAGTAATGACTCCCTGAACCTTCAGGAAAGAATACGCGCTCATGAAGCCGAAGCTCAACGACTAAGGAAAGACCTGGAAAGGGCATTGGCAAGGCGACAGCACCCCAGAATGGAGGGTGCTGGAGAGTTGATGAGAAACACCTCTGTAATAGATTTGGATGAGCCCCCGAGGCAAATAAGGACAAGTCATGTTAGGGCTGATCCCCAAGACTGTAAAGCATAATGTAACGTAGTATGTAATAGTGATAACAATAACTCAACTAAGAAACAAAGACAGACAAATAATACTAATATGCAGCACAGGAATCCAGAAGGACATAATCAAGAAGATAATACATTCATCATTGTTGTACATTCAAGTTAGAAGAATTACTGAACGTCAGGGATAGAAGTTCATTAACATGTTCAAGCCTCAGTGACAAATAAGAGTTCAGAAGACTTCATACTAAAGACAGAGCAGTGATCCATGTGTAATTGTCTAAGGGTTTCAGTGATAAGAAGCAATGCAAAAGTCCAGGGTTTATCAGCTGAAACAGAACAGAGATTAAGGAAATTCATTCAAGTGTTAGTCGTTTGTGAACCAGACCAGTGCACTAAGCGTCAGCACAACAAGAAGAGAATTATCTTAATTAATCAGAAGAAAATCAGTTGATCAAGCCAAGCCAAAAGAGTGAAGCAAAGTGGTAATTACTTGAAGAATTTAAGAAATATGCTAAGGCAAGTATTACTGCATTTGGTGGCATTAATACTCTTGAAGCAATGGAGAGGCGCAACATATATTTCCAAGGTGCAAGAAATGTCTAAGGGAAGTATGAGTGGCGCCTACACAGTGCAATGAGTGTAGGCGCAACTAAACTAACAAAGCACAAGAAAATAGCTGCACTTAGAATCTAAGTGGTGAGTGGCGCCTGCACTAGGAACTCAGTGTGCAGGCGCAACATAACTACTCCAGGCGCAAGGAAATTCTAAGGCGAAGTGTGTGTGGCGCCTATACAGGGGAACTACTGTATAGGCGCAACAAATAAGTTAAGGCGCAAAGGAAAAATATTCTAAGGCAGTAAGTGGCGCCAACACAGGGCTTACAGAGTAGAGGCGCAACTCACATACTCGGCGCAACTCAAGACTTCAGCCTCAACAAGCCTCAAGTGGCGCCTCTACACCATTACCACTGTGTAGGCGCCACTCAGGACTTAAGCAATTGTGGAATTAAATTCCAAGAAGACTGCAAATATATATGGGTTCAAATCAATTGTTTTAGTTGGTTATCATCTTCAAGCTATCAACAAATACAGCCGGGAAGCTCCATTAAAGACACTCTTTTATATCTCCCAACTGTAATTGTTGTAATATTATTTTGAACCCACTGCAGCTAATCATTTGATTAGATTTGTAGCACCCCAGGGATTTAATAATAACTTGTTATTTCCCAGCTTTGTGTTTTATTTACTGCCAAGCTCATATCATATAAAAACACAAACACTTCCGCAAAACAAAGTTGAAAATCTACAACATCATATTCAACCCCCCCTTCTATGATGATTTTGGACCTAACAATTGGTATCAAAGCTTGTTGATTGACTTTACAAATCAAGATCCAAAAATAGTTTTACTAAAAAGTGCATTTTTAGATCTAGAAAAATTTATCTTGAATTTTCTTTTATTTTTAAAAGAAAATTCAATTTCGAATTTTTCATTAATTTTAAATTCACTAAATTTTAAAAAGCTATCAATCATCAAGAATTCGAATTAAAATTAAATTCTCAATATTTAATTTTTTATTTGAATTGATTTTAATTTTTGAGAAATTAATTATTTCTTAAGATTTAAAATTCTTAACAACCATGAGTACCCAAAAATTAAGCAGTATCAAAATTCCCACCTTCGACAAAAATGAATACATTTTGTGGAAAAAGAAGATGACCATTTTCATCAAGACTAGTAATTCTCAATATCTTGGGATTCTTGAAAATGGCCCCTATGTTCCTCAAAAGCTTACACCAGAGACAGTTTCAGAAGATGGCGTTCGGATTCCTCAAGGGTTTACCCCAAAGGAACCATCAGAATTTACTGACACTGACAAAGAGAAAGTAGCATGGGACAATCATCTACAATGCATCTTGATGGATTCTTTGGACACAACTATGCTAAATCAGGTGATAAATTGCACCAGTGCCAAACAGATGTGGGACACGATTGATCTGTTGATGGAGGGTACAGCTGAAGTGAAGGAAAACAGGCTAGACATTCTTACCTCCCAATATGAAGCATTCAAGTCATTACCTGGAGAAAGTATCACTCAGGTTTTCGAGAGATACAACAAATTGCTAAATGACTTGTCTCTACATGGGAAGACCTACACACGTAGGGAGATCAACAGAAAGTTTATGTTGACACTGCCAGCACACCTAGAGCACAAAATCTCTGCCATCAGAGAGAGAAGTGATATAAATGAAATGTCCATTGAAATGCTATACGGAAAGCTCAAGACTCATGAGATGGAGCAAGAGCAGCGACAAATCATTTATGGCTCAGGTACAGTGGACAATAAGAATTCTGCACTGTTGAAGACGACAGCTCTAGTAGCCAAGGACATTGCTGTGAAAGAGACCAACAAAGAAGCACCTGCAGTCGAGAAAGAAGAAATCTTAGAAGCTGAATTCACAGAGAATTCTCAACCGGGTGATGAAGACGACTTCTATTCAATAGAAGAACTTGAACAACTGGAAAACAAGACTATGGCCTACATGGCAGGAAAGTTCAAGAACCTCAGATTCAGAAGGAACCCAAAGTTCAAATTTAAGAGTAATTCAAGTTACAGTGGTTCCAGGGACAAAAGCAGTAATCGAGGTGGATCGTCTTCAGGGTCTCACAGCAGAGGAGGCTATAAGACAGGGATGGTAGATAGAAGCAAGTTTAAATGCTACAATTGTGGAGAACCCGGTCATTTTGCAACAGAATGCCGGAAACCAAAACAAGGGAATGAAAGGAAGGAGTCCTACGATGAACTAAAGCAGAAATATGATGCGCTGGTGAAGAAGCATCAAGGAAGAGCTTATATAGCTGAAGGCAAGAGCTGGGATGATTCTGACATCGATGAAGAAGAGGTCTATGGAAATCTTGCACTAATGGCAGACTCTTCAGAGGAATCACCTCAATCATCTAAGGTATCATTTCTTTCCTCCGTTGACATGTCTAATTCTGAGTATAAGAAAACTGTGGAAGATCTGAGCATAGAAATGTTTAACATACATACAAGCATGCTAGCATCTGTAGAAGAAAATGCTAAACTAGTTCTTAAGAATAAACTGTTAGAAACTAAAAACGAAAAACTAGAGCTTGCATGTGTTAATGTAGAAGATCTGAAACAGAAAATAGAATATCTTCAGAATAGAGATAGGTGCAACCAGGAAGTAGAAGCAGCTCTTAGAAGTAAAATTTCTGATCTAGAGTTAAAACTTCAAGCTTATAAGAAATCTGCGAATCTTGTAAAAGAGGCTATAGACAAACAAGTCATAGGTCAGAAAACAGGAATAGGTTTTGACTATGATAAAAAAGCTGGAAAAATGCATATAGAATCTATTGCTGAGGAAAGTCCTATGAAGCAAGACATTCCACATGTATTGAAGGATGTAGCTAAGCCCCTTTATAAGAAATTTATCTTAGAACCCCTTAATGAAGATGATCTCTTAATGAAAGAAGAACTTCTTGTTGAGGAGAAAAAGGAAAAGGTTGTAGATAAGAAGAACATGCCTAAGAAACAGGTTAAAATTGAAATAGGCAATAAAAATGAAAACAAGAAAGCTAACAGAAATGGTAAGGTAGGTGCTAACAATGCTAGAAAAGTTTGTAATAATTGCAAGTCTACTGGTCATCTTACGCATGCATGCAATAAGATAAAAGTAGTTAAAACAGGAACTTCTAGTATGCCTGCCATGCCTGCCATATCTATTCCTCATCAACCATGCGGTAAAGTAGGATGCATGCCATGTGCTTTCAATATCATGTCTGCATACATTAACTTAATGAATTCTTCATCAAGTACTTGCATGAATACAGATGTGAACATGACTAGAAAGCATGTTAGGGCAAAGACTGCCAGTCCTCCTAAAGTTAGGAACGAAACCCCTGTCCCTAAGCCTAAAGACACCTCTGTCAAGGCTAAACCAAAGGGCAAGGGTTCAGTCGATGAGAAAGACAAGGACCAGAAAATTTCTATAGCTAAATCTTTTTACTTATCTAAGCCTCTTGGACCCAATCAAATTTGGGTGCCAAAGAAAAAGTAATCAATCTGTGGATGCAGGGTACAGCAAAGAACAAGCGTGTCATGTGGATACTTGACAGCGGATGTTCTAGGCACATGACTGGAGACAAAGCCCTGCTAACAGATGTGGTTGAGAAAGCTGGCCCGATAGTGACCTTTGGAGATAACAGTAAGGGATTCACAAAGGGATATGGCAATCTGGAAATCGGGAATGTTATCATTGAGAACATCTCTCTTGTGGACGGATTAAAGCACAACCTTCTGAGTATCAGTCAGTTCACTGACAAGGGATACAAAGTAACTTTTGAGAAGGAAAGATGTGCTATCCAAAGCAGGAAGGATTCGAAGCTTGCTCTTCAGGGAGTGAGAAAGGGGAACCTCTTCATAGCTGATTTGTTCTCTGCAAGCAAAGGTGAAGTTCAATGTTTTTATAGCAAAGCTTCAACAGAGGACAGTTGGTTGTGGCACAAGAAACTCTCTCACCTCAACTTTAAAACTATGAACTCTTTAGTAAAGAGGGAATTGGTTAGAGGTCTGCCCGAGATGGAATTCTGTCAAGAAGGGCTATGCGAAGCATGTGAAAAAGGGAAGTCAAAGAAAGCATCTCATCGAAGCAAAGACTCAACTGACATTACTGAACCACTGCAACTACCGCATATGGATTTATTTGGTCCAGTCAACGTCATGTCAATGTCAAGGAAGAGATATGCACTTGTAATTGTTGATGACTACTCCAAGTACACGTGGGTGTTGTTTCTAGCCGCAAAGGATGAGGCCCCTCAAACAATCATCAATCACTTAAAGAAACTTGAGTTGGAAGCTGGTCTGCCTGTCAGGAAAATAAGGTCTGACAATGGAACAGAATTTAGAAATGCAATCCTGAATGAATTCTGTGTGGAAAAAGGAATAACAAGACAATTCTCAGCGCCCAGAACTCCACAACAAAATGGAGTGGTAGAGAGGAAGAACAGGACTTTGGTTGAAGCAGCAAGAACAATGCTGAATGAAGCAAAGTTGCCTCTATACCTTTGGGCTGAAGCAGTCAACACAGCTTGCTACACTCAAAATCGTACCCTGATCAATAAAGAACATGACAAGACTTCTTATGAGTTAATGGCCAACAAGAAACCAACACTGAAATACTTTCATGTGTTTGGAGCAAAGTGCTTCGTATTGAAAGATGATGAGCATCTGGGAAAGTTCGAATCCAAGGCTCATGAAGGCATATTTCTTGGCTACTCAATGGAATCTAAGGCGTACAGGGTTTATGTGATTGATCACAAAAAGGTCATTGAAAGCATGAATGTAACTTTCGATGATCTAAAGCTCCCAAGTCTACAAAGAACAGACGACACTGAAACTCTGCAGTTTGAAAATTTGAACTCAGATGGAGGTGAAGTAGAACCTGAAGCTGCAACAGAGATTCAAGTTCCAAATGAGAATATCAACAATGATGATTCTGTCCCTAGTAGTGGAAACAGTGGAAGATTCACAGAAACTACTAGTAGTGGCAGAGAATCTCATTCTCATCCAAGCAGCAGCTCAGGGGGAGCAACTGAAGGATCAACAAACAGGACCCAGCACAATAATGAAAATCAGGCTGAATCATCTAGGGCAAATCTGCCTAGACACAGGGTGTGGAGTAGAGATCACCCCTTTGAATTGATTCTTGGAGATCCAGATGCTGGAGTTCAAACAAGACGTGCTTCCCAAAATGAATGTTTATTCTCTGGTTTTCTCTCTGAAGTAGAACCAAAGAAAGTGGAAGAAGCACTAGAAGATCCAGATTGGGTTCTTGCCATGCAAGAAGAACTCAATCAATTTGAGAGACAAAAGGTATGGAAACTAGTACCCAGGCCAAAGAACAAGTCTATTATTGGCACAAAGTGGGTATTCCGAAACAAGCTGGATGAAGATGGCATTGTTACGAGGAACAAAGCCAGACTGGTTGCTAAAGGTTATTCCCAAGAGGAAGGAATAGATTATGATGAAACATATGCACCAGTGGCAAGGCTTGAAGCTATCAGGATGTTCTTGGCATTTGCAGCACATTCCAACTTTAAAGTATATCAAATGGATGTGAAGAGTGCATTCCTGAATGGAGAGCTGGAAGAAGAAGTATATGTGGAACAACCCCCAGGGTTTGAAGATCCAGAATTTACAGATTTTGTGTACTTCCTCTTCAAAGCACTCTATGGCCTGAAGCAAGCCCCTCGAACATGGTATGACACACTATCTATATTTTTACTTGAAAATGGTTTTACTAGAGGTGTCATAGATAAGACTCTATTCCATAAAATGCATAAAAATGATATGATATTAGTGCAAGTCTATGTAGATGATATTATATTTGGTTCTACTCACGATCAGTTGTGTAGTAGATTTGCTAAGCTAATGCAGAGTAGGTATGAAATGAGCATGATGGGAGAGCTGAACTATTTTCTTGGACTCCAAGTAAGTCAAAGGAAAGATGGAATCTTCATTTGCCAGACCAAGTACATCAAAGAATTATTGAAGAAATATGGTCTTGAAGATGCATCTTCAGCTAAAACTCCAATGGCAACTGCCACCAAGCTTGATAAAGATGAGCCTGGTAAGAAGGTAGACATCACAAGCTACAGAGGTATGATCGGCTCATTACTTTATCTTACTGCAAGTAGGCCGGATATAATGTTCTCTACATGCTTGTGTGCTAGGTTCCAATCAGATCCTAAAGAATCACATCTTATAGCTGTTAAACGAATTTTTAGGTATCTTAAGGGAAATCTGAATCTTGGAATTTGGTACCCTAAAGATACAGGTTTTGACCTTGTTGGCTATACAGATTCTGATTATGCAGGGTGTAGGATTGATAGAAAGAGTACATCAGGGAGTTGTCAATTCCTTGGTAGAAGGTTGGTGTCCTGGTATAGCAAGAAGCAGCACTCAGTTGCAATGTCGACAGCTGAAGCTGAGTATGTTGCTGCTGGGAGTTGCTGTGCACAAATTCTGTGGATAAGGAACCAACTTCAGGACTATGGACTGTTGCTGAGCAAAATTCCAATATTCTGTGACAACACAAGTGCCATAGCTATAACCAACAATCCTGTTCAACACTCGAGGACCAAGCACATTGATATCAGGTATCATTTCATTCGAGAGCATGTCATGAATGGTACTGTAGAGTTACATTTTGTACCTACAGAGCAACAAATTGCAGACATCTTCACTAAACCATTAGATGAAATCACTTTCACTAGACTGGTTTGTGAACTTGGGATGTTAAATTCTACTGACTAACAAGTTGGTAATCAAAAACTTCAATTTGAAGCTGATAAATTCACTGGTTGATTAATTTCAATATTCATAGGACTTGTGAATTTATCTACCAAAAATCATTTTCCAGCTGTTAAGATTAAATTTTAGATAAATACCTTGTGCATGCCTGCTTAATTTATTAATCTGGTATTTATTTAATTTTGATCTTAAAAAATATTTAAGTGCTTGTATTTAATTGATAAATTCTTGGCACTTATTTATTTAAATATTATTTGAAATTATTTTAAATAAAAAGAATGAATATTTATATTTATTCTTTTATTTAAAATAAAAGTAAAATAATAAGAAGCATAATTTATTTATAATAATAATTTTAACAATTAATGTTATTATTGTTATTAATGAATATTTTGTGAAATTAGTAGCAAAATTTGAGAACACTTGAAAATTCGTCCAAGTGCCAAGTGGCGCCTATACAGCTAACTCACTGTATAAGCGCAACATATGGACTTAGAATTTTTACTTGGTTGAAATTCAAGTGGCGCCAACACAGTGTAACCACTGTGAAGGCGCAACATAAGTATTTCCTTGAGTCAAAAATTTGCTAAGTTATGTTTTTAACTCAAGTGGCGCCAATATAGTGTAACCACTGTACAGACGCCACTCAAAAATTACTTAATTTTTCACTTCTAGTGACGCTAGCTAGTTAAGTGGCGCCTACACAGGGCAACCTCTGTGCAAGCGCCACTCAGCACTTCACATAATTTTTTTTTCTGAATTGCTGCGCCTATAAATACTTGAGTATTGTTTTTGTTGCCTTTTATTATACATACAGTCGACACACTCTAGAGGCGCAAGAACAAATAACTCAGATCCATTTTTTTAATCGAACATATCTTGGCCAATTGTTGTCCGATTTTTAATCCTAGACCAGTTTTGTGATACCCATAACCATATCTCCCTTTTCCAAGGGGTCTCATACATTTTGGTCAAGGTTTTAAAATTCACCATTTTCATAAAATTCGAACAATTTGTCTACTGTTTAATAGTGTTTAATCGATTAAAAATTTTAATAAAATTAAAGTGTGCTAAAAATTACTAGCAAGTTATTATATTGTTAATTTTTAAGAAAATTCAAGTAATTTTTGAAATTAGGGTTGTAGTTCAAAATTTTACTAAAATTATTTGATTTTAATTAGTACTTTTAATTATTAAAAATTACTTTTCATTTTTGATTAAATGGGGAGTCATTTTGAGATTAAAAAGACTAATTATTTATCCATTTTAGTAGATGATTGGACTGAGGCAGAGGACTTAGGTAACTGGGCTAGATTTTTAAATGAAAATTCAATAGTCAGTTATGCACTAACTACCTCTGTTCCTTTGAATAAAAATCTTCTAAGACAGGTATACAGGTCTGCTTTAGACACGTCTGTAGATGGGATCCTGAGCTTCACTTTTAAACTTCAGAAGCAAAGGGTGCCGATCACAGAAGCTGACATAAATAGAGCACTGCATCTACCTTCTGAGAACCTTGAGGAGGACCCATGTCAGGCAGATCTAGATAACTTTTTCATGTTCCTGCACTGCACCAGAGAGAACACAAATCTTCCAAAGAAGATTTACAAAAATCACCTGCCAAAGGAATGGAATCTGTTCTTCAACATCCTATCTCATGGTTTTGCACCAAAGACAGGTGGATTCCATGGCATTACTCAGTTCAACAAGGTGATTGGATATGCAGTAGCTACTGGCTCCAGAATTAACTTTGGCAAGTTGATCATGGCTGAGATCTTGAAGAATCAGGCAAAGATGGAAAACTTCTGTTTGTATCCAAGATTCCTACAGCTGGTACTAAATGAAGTTCTTGAAGCTGATCAACTTCAATTGTTTCAGAACAGTCAAATGGAAGAGTCACCCTCTCTACAGTTCAGAACAGTTATGCTATTAAAGAATGAGGCTGACTATCCAAATAGGTATGCTCCTGCACCTATGACTGAACCCATAAGGGATTTTGTTGCTCTTCTGAGACAGGTTAATGAAGATGAAGAAGAAGAAGCATCAATCTCTAAAGAGGACAGTGAAGCTGAAACTTCAAGTGGTTCTGGAAGCTCAGCAGCAATGGAAGAAGAAGAAGAATCAGGCT
The DNA here is from genome assembly GCA_028671895.1 of Oenanthe sinensis. Classification (NCBI taxonomy): domain Eukaryota; kingdom Viridiplantae; phylum Streptophyta; class Magnoliopsida; order Apiales; family Apiaceae; genus Oenanthe; species Oenanthe sinensis. Next base: position 3,544,164 of record CM053812.1, read on the forward strand.
CTGATAATGAAAATGAAGATATGGAAGAAGCTGATTCTGAAAATGAGCAAGAACCTGTTCCTGAAGAAGAACAAAGGAATTCCCCTAAAAATCCAACAGAGGAGATAGTGGTTGAGCCAGAAGTAGAAGAAGAACCTCAAGCTACAGATGTATACATCCCTAGCATGTCTGATGAAGGTATGGATGAAGGTTCACTTCTTTACTTTGACCTCTCTGCTTTTCTTTCAGATGAACATGTCACAATATCTCCATCTGTGCCTCAAACGGCAATGCACACACTAGAGCCCTCAGTGGCCATTGAAGCTGGCAATGAACTTGGCAACCCACCAGTTCTAATCAATGCCAGAGAACAACAAACAGATCCTTCATCACCTCCAACCAGAAAAAGAACCCATGAAATAGATGATAGGACCGTTTCTCAACCGGATCAGGTCATTTTTCAAATATCCCCTACAGCTCTGCCTTCTCAAAAACGTCGTAAAATGGATTTTAAGCCAAAGGCATCTGTGAGCCAGGAACCTGATTCTCCAATCTCTGAACACCTTCTTTTTCTTCGTAACCTAAATTCTGAAATTGATAATATCCTGAAAGGTCCGGAAAGAGAAACAGAGGTTGTAACATCCGCTACTTCAGTAGCTTGTACTGTTTTGGTTGATCCAATTCAGACTCTGTCTTCACAGATAGTAGGGGGCATCACTGACTCTCACGAGCCATTCATTACATTGTCAAATGTGGTGACCCCCCTGGACTTAACATCTCCAGATCCTATTAAGGATGTTTTCCCTCCCCAAGTGGGTGAAGTGGAAAGGCAACTCTCCCATAGAAGGGAAGAGGTCTCCATTCAAGGAGAAGCTGTGTCAACAGCACCACCACTTCAAGTGGAAATGCCTTCACAGGCTTCGCGGGGCATCACAGGCTCTTACTTGTCACATATTACATTGCCTGAGGTGGTGACCCCCCTGGAAATTCCAAGTCCAGCTCCTTCAACGGAGGTCCTCCCCACCTCTACAGGTCAGGTGGAGGGACAACACACCCATAGAAGGGATGTGGACTCTATTAATAGAGTATCTGCTACTTCGGTAGTAGAACCTGTTCAGGATGTCTCTGGACAGGTAATGCCTTCAATGGCTTCAGCTGGCATCACTGATTCTTTTATATTGCCAATCATTACAGAATCAATAGTGGTGACCACACTGGGTCTAAACTCCCCAGTTCCTGAAAAAGGAGTTCTCCCCACCCACAGTGGTCAGGCGGAGAGGCAACCTACCCATAGAAGGGATAGGGATTTTCTTGCAGGTATTGAAGATATGGATGCTATAATGAGTGAAACATTTAACCTAAGTGATCTTCAATTCCCTGACCCCGATCAGCCAAGTGTGAGTGTTGAGGGTCGTGCTCAAACAGTTCCAGTGAGGAGTGAGACACCCACTGACCAAATATTCACCCCACACAATACACACACTGCACATAGCCAACGGATTCTAAATCTGGAGGCCCAGGTTACTGAAATTCATCATTCTTTAAGCAAAATCTTGGAAGTGCAAGAGCAGCAGCGATCTGAAATGAAAGAACTCAAAGATCTAGCTCAACAGCTGCTGGCTCAGAAGGCTCCTGTCTCTACTCAATCAACTCCAACAGCTCAGATTACTCCGATCAGAAGGGAGGATAACCCAACTGAGGGGGAGAGATTAGCACAAGAAAAAGATGTTGGAGCTGCAATGATAATGGAATATACAGCTCAGGGGGAGATGGATTTCTTCTATAGGCCTGGAGCGAGGCAACTTGAAGAAGGAGAAATCTTTGAACCCTATGTGCCAATGGATATTCCTACTGAAGCTGAGATAGAGAAGACTGTACAGGCTGAAGGGATAGACGTCGAAGAGGAGTTTGCTGAAGAATATGCCTTCGATAATGACTGTCTTCTAGTTGGTGTGGATGAAGTCATTACGAGAGGTGTATCCGAAGCTCAGGACTTAGTAAAGAGAAAATGGAAGAGAGTGCAGCAAGCAATTGAAAGGAGGAACAGAGTGAAGGACATAGAAGCAAAAGTAGGTCCTGATTGGGATGAAGCAAGGAACTTGCTCAAGAAGAAGGAGCTATCCCTTTCTAATAAGAAAGACAGAGAAGTCCTTGATCTCTTCAGAACCATGAAGGACAAATTTGAAGATGTTCATGAATTCTACTCCATGCTGTCCGAGGAAATTTCAAGTGTGTCAGTCAGTGCACTTAAAAATGGCTGGAAGATGCACCTAAATTCAACATCACTGGGGTCGAGGGTTCTGTCGACAAAGAGCTTTGAAAAGATGAATATAGTAGAGCTGTATGTGCTGAAGAGGAAAGTCATCTTTGGAGGGCACAAAACAAATGAGATACTGAGAGACATGATTGAAAAGAAGATAATGGAGATCGGTGTTGAAGCATTTGAAAAGCCTCCAGTTGTCAAGTACTACAAAGCAACAACTCTTCACAACTTAACTTTGTCAGACGAGTGTTTGGACTCAAGCCATCTCTTGTTAATGCAGTATGTAGAGGGAAAACTCAGGAGTAAGAAGAACAGAACTGCAGAAGACCTTAATGCTGCTGAGTTGATCTATGCATTCAGACTGAACAGAGCAATTCAAACTTCAGGAAGATATCTTTTGGAGACGTCCAGATACTACCAAGATCCAGTGTTTGTTAGAAAAGATGACGGCACAGAAGTACTCGAATCCATCTCAGACTCTGAACCTTGCACTCACACTGACTCAAATGGAATAAAATACTTACTACTCAAGAAGGATGGTGTGATCAGGAGGAAAGAATTATCAAAGCTCAAAAGAAACAACTCTGAGGTTATTCGAAAAGTCTTCTCAAGGGTAAAAAGATCCACTGTCAAATCAGACAAGAAGGCTTTGAGGATAATTGAAGATACACTAAGGGAGAAACTGGCAGAAGAGTCAATGCACGACACTGACAGAGTAAAAGGCTTTCCGAAAAGGATAACAGTGTTCGTGTTTACAAAGAGGCAATCTCTGGCCTTCGAGTCAATCTCCAAAATGAATTCAACGGCGTTTCTTACTGAGATATTAAAGAAGCTAGAAGATCCACCTCCAGTTAACACTCTTGAAGTAGAAGCAAGAGATTTGGTAAAGGCAAGGTTAGAGCAAAAGGAAGAAGAGCTGAGGAAGCACTACTCTGAAACGAGGTCTAAGCAAAAACAAGACACAGTACAAAGAAGCAGAAGATCATAGATTTATTTGTTCAGGCTAAAGGAACAAACTTCTTTTATACACAAAGAAATCTGGAAATGTAATATCTAATCCAGAATGTAATTAATATTATTTACTGTCTTTCTGCACTTTACTTTTTCTTGTAAGTATCAGTTGAGTTATCCTCTCACAGGATTTGCTTGTCGATCTCTCTCAATCAAATAGGGGGAGATTGTAAAGCATAATGTAACGTAGTATGTAATAGTGATAACAATAACTCAACTAAGAAACAAAGACAGACAAATAATACTAATATGCAGCACAGGAATCCAGAAGGACATAATCAAGAAGATAATACATTCATCATTGTTGTACATTCAAGTTAGAAGAATTACTGAACGTCAGGGATAGAAGTTCATTAACATGTTCAAGCCTCAGTGACAAATAAGAGTTCAAAAGACTTCATACTAAAGACAGAGCAGTGATCCATGTGTAATTGTCTAAGGGTTTCAGTGATAAGAAGCAATGCAAAAGTCCAGGGTTTATCAGCTGAAACAGAACAGAGATTAAGGAAATTCATTCAAGTGTTAGTCGTTTGTGAACCAGACCAGTGCACTAAGCGTCAGCACAACAAGAAGAGAATTATCTTAATTAATCAGAAGAAAATCAGTTGATCAAGCCAAGCCAAAAGAGTGAAGCAAAGTGGTAATTACTTGAAGAATTTAAGAAATATGCTAAGGCAAGTATTACTGCATTTGGTGGCATTAATACTCTTGAAGCAATGGAGAGGCGCAACATATATTTCCAAGGTGCAAGAAATGTCTAAGGGAAGTATGAGTAGCGCCTACACAGTGCAATGAGTGTAGGCGCAACTAAACTAACAAAGCACAAGAAAATAGCTGCACTTAGAATCTAAGTGGTGAGTGGCGCCTGCACTAGGAACTCAGTGTGCAGGCGCAACATAACTACTCCAGGCGCAAGGAAATTCTAAGGCGAAGTGTGTGTGGCGCCTATACAGGGGAACTACTGTATAGGCGCAACAAATAAGTTAAGGCGCAAAGGAAAAATATTCTAAGGCAGTAAGTGGCGCCAACACAGGGCTTACAGAGTAGAGGCGCAACTCACATACTCGGCGCAACTCAAGACTTCAGCCTCAACAAGCCTCAAGTGGCGCCTCTACACCATTACCACTGTGTAGGCGCCACTCAGGACTTAAGCAATTGTGGAATTAAATTCCAAGAAGACTGCAAATATATATGGGTTCAAATCAATTGTTTTAGTTGGTTATCATCTTCAAGCTATCAACAAATACAGCCGGGAAGCTCCATTAAAGACACTCTTTTATATCTCCCAACTGTAATTGTTGTAATATTATTTTGAACCCACTGCAGCTAATCATTTGATTAGATTTGTAGCACCCCAGGGATTTAATAATAACTTGTTATTTCCCAGCTTTGTGTTTTATTTACTGCCAAGCTCATATCATATAAAAACACAAACACTTCCGCAAAACAAAGTTGAAAATCTACAACATCATATTCAACCCCCCCTTCTATGATGATTTTGGACCTAACAAAGACTTACTGCCGCTTGGAGATCCTGATGATCCTACGCCCCCCTTCACAGAGAATATTATGAATGAAAAGATATCAAGGAAGTTTAAGATGCCAACAATCAGGGCCTATGATGGAACGGGAGATCCCTCAAATCATGTGCTCACGTTCTCTAATGCACTGTTGCTGCAGCCTGTAAACGATGCCATTAAGTGTAGGGCGTTTCCCCAAACCCTGAGTGGCATGGCTCAGCGGTGGTTCAGTCGTCTACCACCAAACTCTGTTGGGTCATTCAAGGATCTGAGCAGGGCCTTTATTGGTCAATTCATTAGCAGCAAAACTCATGAAAAGAGCTCAGCTTCGCTAATGAACATGCACCAGGGGAAGAACGAATCCTTGAGGGATTACATGAATAGGTTCACAAAGGAAGCCTTGAAGGTCCCTGATCTAGATCAGAAGGTCGCTATGATAGCCTTGCAGCAAGGAACTTCTGACGAAAATTTCAGAAGGTCGTTGGCCAAGAGGGCCCCTGAAACTATGAATGAGCTCCAAAAGAGAGCAGGAAAGTATATCAAGGCTGAGGAAAGTATGAGGAAAGCTCAAGGGTTTCAGGCCTCGAACGCCTATCCTAAAAAACGATCCAGCGATACCGAGTACACTGTTGATACCAAGTATGCGAAGAAAGGTGACGCCAATGACTCCAAGAAGAAAGGAGGTGCCAGGTTCACCGAGTATGCAAGGCTAAACACCGCCCGTAGCCAGATACTAATGGACATTGAGAAGGGTAAAGATCTTCGATGGCCGAAGCCACTGAGGACTGATCCTGAAAAGAGAAATAAGAGCGCATACTGCCGGTTCCATAGGGATGTGGGACACGACACTGACGACTGTCGTCAGTTGAAAGACGAGATCGAATTTCTGATTAGAAGAGGGAAGTTGGAAAAATACACCAAGGATGGTGCTGGAGACAATAGAAGGAACGACAAACGAAGGGACTCAGACCCCAAGGAAAGAAACAATCAGCCCAGAGGGCCTGTGATTAACGTAATATCAGGAGGGCCAACTGCAGGCGGCAACTCCAGAAACTCCATGAAAGCGTATGCACGGGAGGTAATGAGCATTGTAGGAGAACCTCCTAAGAGGGCAAGGACTGAAGTCTCATTGACCTTCGACGACTCCGACTTAGAAGGGGTGAGGTTCCCCCATGATGATCCCTTAGTAATCACCCCCACCATAGGGAATTCTCCTGTGAAAAGAGTCTTGGTAGACAATGGTTCTTCCGTTGACATCCTATTTTATGATGCCTATGTGAAAATGGGATACAGTGATTCACAGCTAACCCCCTCCAACATGCCCATATACGGTTTTAATGGAGTGGAGTCTCGGATCGAGGGGATCATACAACTACCAATGACTATGGGCGAAGAACCTCGACTGTCCACTCAAATGCTGAATTTCTTAGTTATTAAGGCAAGCACTACCTATAATGCAATCCTTGGGAGGACAGGGTTGCATGCCTTCAAAGCAATAGCTTCTACATACCACTTGAAACTCAAGTTCCCTACCAGGAATGGAGTGGGGGAAGAAAGAGGAGATCAGAAGATGGCCAGAAGCTGTTATGTGGCTGCTTTGAAGCCTGATGGCACTGGGGGGCAGGTTCTCCCCATTGAAGATATGGATATCAGAGATCACGAAGAGAGTAGGGGGAAACCTGCGGAGGACTTGGAGTCCATCCCCCTGGATCCTTCATATCCTGAGAAAGTGACATATGTTGGGGCTTCACTCCCCAAGGACCTGAAACAACAACTGACACAGTTCCTGCAGGATAACAGGGATGTTTTCGCTTGGACAACAGCTGACATGCCAGGAATAAACCCCGAACTTATAACACATCAGTTGAATGTAAATCCTGGAAGGACAGCGGTCAAACAGAAGAAAAGAAGTTTTGCCCCTGAAAGACAGGAGGCCATTAAGCAGGAAGTGGAAAAATTGCTAGAAGCTGGATTTATTGAAGAAATTCAATTTCCTGAATGGCTGGCCAACCCTGTGATGGTTAAAAAGAGCAATGGGAAGTGGAGAATGTGTGTGGACTTCACTGACTTGAATGATGCATGTCCTAAGGACTGTTTCCCCTTACCAAGGATAGACACGTTAATAGATGCCACAGCTGGGCACGAGATGCTTAGCTTCATGGATGGTTTCAGTGGCTACAACCAAATTAAAATGCACCCCGATGACATTCCTAAGGTATCATTCATCACTGACTTTGGTGTTTTTTGTTATCTGGTTATGGCTTTTGGACTTAAGAATGCAGGAGCCACATATCAAAGGCTTGTGAATAAAATTTTCAAGCACCTCATTGGAAAGACTATGGAAGTCTATGTTGATGACATGATAGTCAAAAGCTTGGACAAGGCCGATCATCTTGTACACCTGAGTGAGGCATTCGAAATTCTGAGAACCCATAAGATGATGTTAAACCCATCCAAGTGTGCCTTCGGCGTAGGTTCTGGAAAATTTCTGGGCCTGATGGTCTCGAAGAGAGGCATTGAGGCCAATCCTGACAAAATCAAAGCAATTCTGGACATGGAGCCTCCCAAGACTGTAAAGGAAGTCCAAAAGCTTACTGGAAGGGTAGCGGCCCTGGGACGTTTCATATCCAAGTCTGGAGAAAAGTGTCTGCCATTCTTCAAGGCCCTCAAGAAGGTCAAGAACTTTGAGTGGAATGACGAGAGTCAAGCAGCATTTGAAGAGCTGAAAAAGTATATGGCCGAGCCACCCTTGCTTGCCAAACCAAAACCTGGGGAAATACTATTCCTGTATCTTGCTGTCTCAAACTCTGCCCTGAGTGCAGTTCTTGTGAAAGAGGAAGCTAAAGTTCAAAAGCCTATCTACTACGTTAGTAAAATACTGCATGGTGCAGAGCTGAACTACTCAAAAGTTGAGAAGTTTGCCTTAGCATTAATCATGGCTTCAAGAAAGCTACGTCCGTACTTCCAGGCGCATGTTATCAATGTCTTGACAGACCAACCCCTGAGAAACATACTGCATAGCCCCAAGGCCAGTGGAAGGTTAATCAAATGGGCGGTTGAACTGGGAGAGTTCGAAGTCAAATACAAGCCCAGGACGACCATCAAAGCTCAGGCTCTGGCTGACTTCGTGGTTGAATGCACCATTCCAAACCAAGAAGTCGGGGGGCAAGAAGAGAATAAAGATAAAGAAGTTGAAGAAAAGAAAGAAAAAGAGGAAAAACTCAAAGAATACTGGTTGCTCTTTTTTGATGGAGCTTCAAAAATAAAAACTAGTGGAGCTGGTCTAGTTTTACAAAGCCCGGATGGCTTCATTGTCGAATATGCAATCAAATTGGACTTTCCAACTACAAACAACGAGGCGGAATACGAAGCTTTGATAGCTGGACTTGGTCTGGCCAGAACCCTGAGGGTGAAAAACATGAAAGTATGTGGAGACTCGAGGTTAGTAATCTCTCAAGTAAATGGGGGAGTTTGAGACCCGAGACGTGACTATGGCTAGGTATTTGAGAATCGTTAAAGCTCAAGCCACACAGTTCGAAGATTGTCACTTTGAGTACATCCCGAGAGAGGAAAACATGAAGGCTGATGCCTTGTCCAAATTTGCATCATCAGAAATTGAAAGCTACTCGGGCAGTGTTTATTTTCAAGTCTTGAAAACCCCGAGCATTGATGCAAAACTAATAGCTCCCATTGGGCCAGGAACGTGTTGGATGGATCCCATCAAACTCTACTTGGAAACAGGAAAAACACCTGTTGACCCCGTGGAAGCCCGCAAATTGTCGGTTAGGGCCTCAAGGTATGCCCTCATAGAAGGAATACTCTATAAAAAATCATACGTGATACCCTATTTGAAGTGCCTGAGACCCCATGAGGCTGAAGCTGCCCTGAAAGAAGTTCATGATTGTGTATGTGGCCAACATCTTAGAAGCAGGGCCTTGGCTCATAAATTATAAGGCTAGGATTCTATTGGCCTGAGATGCTTAAAGATGCAAAAACATATGTTAAGAAATGCGATCGCTGCCAAAGGTTTGCACCCATCGTCAGGCAGCCCCCTGAGATGTTGACATCAATAAGTTCTCCAATCCCCTTTGCTATGTGGGGAATGGATATATTAGGCCCGTTCCCTATGGCCAGCGCACAAAGAAAGTTTCTCATTGTTGCCATTGACTACTTCACTAAGTGGATAGAAGCCAAGCCCTTGGCCAAAATCGACACAAAGAACGTAACTTAGTTTTTCTGGGAGAATGTTATATGCAGATACGGGCTTCCCCGAATCCTAGTGACGGACAACGGAACTCAGTTCAACAATAAGGACTTTATGGAATACTGTGGGAATTATAACATTGAACTACGCTTCACTTTAGTAGCTCATCCGCAGTCAAATGGGCAAGCTGAAGTTGCTAACAGAATTATCCTAGATGGACTCAAGAAAAGGATTGAACGCTCCCAAGGTACTTGGGTTGATGAGCTACTCCCAATCTTATGGGCATATAGAACTACTTGCAGAACGTCAACATGAGCCACTCCATTCCAACTAGCCTATGGGGCTGAGGCAGTGGTACCCGTTGAAGTTGCTCAGACATCACCAAGGATTCAAGAATTTCAAGTTGACACCAATGAAGAAGGCATGAAACTGGCTCTAGACCTAATAGATGAGCTGCGCGACGAAGCTAATGCCAGAATAGTAGAAAGCCAGAAGAAAGCTTCGTTCTACTATAACCTGAGAGTCAAAGAAAGGTTTTTCCGCGAAGGAGACTTAGTCCTGCGAAAAATCGAAGCATCTGGAGTTGGTCCCAAGGGCAAGTTAGCCCCAAACTGGGAAGGACCGTACCAAGTAAAGGAAGTCACCGGGCAATGAGCATACAAACTCCAGACCCTTGAAGGGATTGAAGTCCCTAGAAGCTGGAATGCTGCCAACTTGAGAGTTTATTATGTTTAAATTGTTAGCTTTTATTGAGGATATTTAATTAATGACTTGTTCAAGCCTCGAAGGCATAAGTTGTTTCTTTTTATGCTAAATTATAAGTTTCGAGAAATGCTTTCTGTTTTCCTTATATGACGTTCGTCATTTTTACTTAGTCTTTTTACAAGCCTCAAGAGTAGTTGTTGTGTATGTTCAAGATAAACACGAAAAACAAAGCAAAACTAAGGCAAGAAGTAAAAAGACAGGAAAGTAAAATACATAAATAAGAACCCAAAGGTTGAATGTTTTTACAAAACCCCTGGGGGCAACATAAATACAGGCAAAAGAAATTATATCTATGTTTCTTCCTCCTCTTCTCCCTCCTCCTCTTCTCCCGAAGAATCCTCGTTTCTTGAAGACGAGCCCTCTTCACCTTCATCAGATTCTTCTTCTCCAGATGAACTGTCTTCTGTCGGGGCTGGAGGAGTTGTCTTGGGAACTGACTGCGGGGGAGATGGAGTGGGGCTAGGCTCGTTAGCCCTTTGTTGCCTAACATCAGGACTGCTGTCCCCCTCGGCTTCTTCCTGAGCCGCAATCAACTGCTTTAGAGCTTCAGCCGACTGGGGACTCTGAAAGTCCACTTTAGGGTCAAACAACCCCGGATGTTTGGCCAACACTGCCTTCAAAGCCTCATTCCAACCAATTGTGTAGTTGGCCGGAAAAAGAAGATCATCATGCTGCTGAATCAAGTCTTGGTACTCCTCCGAGCCCAAATACTTGTCAATGGTTGCATTTTGATCGGCCCAGAGTTCTATTATCTCAGCCTGAGCCCGCTTTAGCATGTCCTCCTTCTCCGCCAACTTCTCCTCCAGTTGCATGATCTTGGCGTTAGCTTTAGTGAGCTCCTTTTTGTGCTTTCCTGCTTGAACCTTCCACAACTCTGTCTGGTGGAGGGAAGCCTGAAAGTAGGCATTGGCCTGAAAAACCAACAAACCACGATAAAACACATTAAAGGCCTAGGAATAGTGTGTGCAAGAAAAGCAAAGTGCAAATTAGATAAGTAAAGAAACTTACCGACGCCAGTGCTTGTGCACCTAAAGCTTTGGTACTCTCCTCGTCTCGCCCCAAAACTATATCCTTGTAATCACAAGGAGTCAAAGAATGGAGGGACCAGTCCCTAGCATGATTCGTGCAGCCAACCACGGTATCTGACTTCCTGAATCCCCAGCCCGGCTTGTAAGCTAGGGATTTTGGTGCTCTAACAGTTTCACTGCCACCAGCCCCAGTTGGCTCAGAATGAGGCTGCAAAAAGGCCGGAGGCTCTTTCCCCTGTCCGGGGTCGTTCATCAGCTTTAGCCGCTTCATACGGCCAGTTTCTTCCACGGGTGGAATGGTCCACTCGTTGATTTGCGCAGCAGCTGAAAAAACGAGCAGAATATAAGCATGACAGTAAAACAATCCAATGAGCAGAGTAAACAGACAAATCTAGGCAAAAGCGGAATACCTTTATTTGAGGCCCTCGATAGGCCCACTGCCTTTAGCCTACGCTCATCAAGAAGAGCCCAAGAGACTTCCTTGGTCTCCGCTTGAGTAAGCGCAACATAAGCATTCTGCTCCTCCAAAGAGAGCAGGATTGAATCGGCGCTCCCATCTGCGACTTTTCCAAAAGTGGGCCTAAAGAGAGTACCCCAGTCTCCCCCCTCCCATGAAATTTGAACGAAGTTTTCCTTCCAGTGAAGATTATTGTCGGGAATTGAAGAGTTATCGAAAATGTGAGGTTTATTTGGCCTATGGGCTATGTGAACCCAGCCAAGAGAAAGGCTAGAGGAATTTTTGAATTGAAAAATTTTACAAAAGAGGGGGACAATCATTTTTATTTTCTTTTCTAAACAAAGGACCATAAAATAATGAATGAGCCTCCATCCATTGGGAACGATTTGAGAAGGGTGAATTTGAACGTTAGCTAAAAGTGTGGGAATAAATTCATGCAAAGGAAACCTAAGCCCCGCTAGCAGGGCATCTATGTATACAAATAATTTGGAAGGGTGCCAATGGCAGGTCCTGTCGCCAGGCTCTGCCAAAGAGATGGTGAAGCGAGGAGGAAAATTGAAAAGACGATTATACTTTTCTACCAAATCAGACTCAAGAAACTTATTACTACGACTATAAGAATCTAAATGGGACAAGCTAGGATACTCGTCCCCCCGTTGGTTTATCATATCGATTAACGACATATAAGGAGAGAAAATGGGAATTCGTCGAAGAGGTTTACCTCGCTTAGCAGACCCCACGTTCATAGCTGCCAGTCTTGAATTCTTCTTGTCAGCCATTTGATTTTCGAGCTACTGAGTATCCTTGAGAGAACTAAGGACTGGAACTACTGAGAAGCTTGAGAGCTCAAATATGTAAGAGATTTGAGAAGTGAGAAATGAGAAGTGAGAAATGAGAAGTGTGAATAATGAATCCCCTCACCTCACTCATATATAGCCCTCCAGCCGGTCACATGACCGTTTGAATTCACCTTTTAACAGGTGTTTCTAGGTCACACGACCGTTGAAGGGTAAGTCAACCGGTATGACCGGTGAGTGGGCTCATAAGGCCCATGTTTTAAGGCCCAAGACTCTGTAATCCATGAACCAATAAGGATCTAGAATTTGGGCATACTAAGCCCACAACTCTTGAGGCCCAAAAGAGTTTTCGACCTCAAAGGGTTTTGAGGTCTAATTCGACTTCATTCCTAGTCGAAGATTATAAGGCCTTGAGGCCCAAAAGAGTTTGCGACCTCAAAGGGTTTTGAGGTCTTATTCGACTTCATTCCTAGTCGAAGGTTATAAGGCCTTGAGGCCCAAAAGAGTTTTCGACCTCAAAGGGTTTTGAGGTCTAATTCGACTTCATTCCTAGTCGAAGGTTATAAGGCCTTGAGGCCCAAAAGAGTTTCGACCTCAAAGGGTTTTGAGGTCTAATTCGACTTCATTCCTAGTCGAAGGTTATAAGGCCTTGAGGCCCAAAAGAGTTTCGACCTCAAAGAGTTTTGAGGTCTAATTCGACTTCATTCCTAGTCGAAGGTTATAAGGCCTTGAGGCCCAAAAGAGTTTCGACCTCAAAGGGTTTTGAGGTCTAATTCGACTTCATTCCTAGTCGAAGGTTATAAGGCCTTGAGGCCCAAAAGAGTTTCGACCTCAAAGAGTTTTGAGGTCTAATTCGACTTCATTCCTAGTCGAAGGTTATAAGGCCTTGAGGCCCAAAAGAGTTTTCGACCTCAAAGGGTTTTGAGGTCTAATTCGACTTCATTCCTAGTCGAAGGTTATAAGGCCTTGAGGCCCAAAAGAGTTTCGACCTCAAAGGGTTTTGAGGTCTAATTCGACTTCATTCCTAGTCGAAGGTTATAAGGCCTTGAGGCCCAAAAGAGTTTCGACCTCAAAGAGTTTTGAGGTCTAATTCGACTTCATTCCTAGTCGAAGGTTATAAGGCCTTGAGGCCCAAAAGAGTTTTCGACCTCAAAGGGTTTTGAGGTCTAATTCGACTTCATTCCTAGTCGAAGATTATAAGGCCTTGAGGCCCAAAAGAGTTTCGACCTCAAAGGGTTTTGAGGTCTAATTCGACTTCATTCCTAGTCGAAGGTTATAAGGCCTTGAGGCCCAAAAGAGTTTCGACCTCAAAGAGTTTTGAGGTCTAATTCGACTTCATTCCTAGTCGAAGATTAACAGGCCTTGAGGCCCTCAAGTGTTTTCGACCTCAAAGGTTTTTGAGGTCTAATTCGACCTCAATCGAGGTCGAAATCGAACCTAGTCTCATTTTTGACCAAGTAGCCATGGAGGCTTATTCGATCTCAATCGAGATCGAAAGAGACACCCTTATTTGTTTCGACCTCGAGGAATTTTGGGGCCTAATTCGACCTCAATCGAGGTCGAAATCGACCTCAGTCTCGTTTTTAACATCAAATAGCCATGAAGGCCCATTCGACCTCAAATCACATGATCGACCTCAATCGAGGTCGAAATCGACCTCATGCTCGTGTTTCGACCTCAAGGAATTTTCAAGTCTAATTCGACCTCAATCGAGGTCGAATTCGACCTCAAATCACATGATCGACCTCAATATAATTTTACTGGTATATTCGACTTCAATCGAAATCGAGTTCGACTTCAATACCTCCTATCGACCAGGAGGCACAATTTATGTTATTCGACTTCGATCCAAGTCGATTTCGAGCTCGATTCCAAGAATCGACTTGGAGTAGAATTTGAGGTCATTTTCGACCTCAATCCAGGTCGAAATGGTCAGAATGACAGAAGCCCACTTCGACCTCGAGTCCCATCGACTTGGAGGTGGAATTGAGATCGAAATCGACCACATTCGAGGTCGAAATAGTGTGAATCCTAAAATTTTTCTCATTTTTCTATAAGTTTGATATCCTTGGGGGACCAATTTATATGATGTTGATTCTTTAGAAGAATTAACAATACAAGGCCTGAGCCCAGATAATAAGGTTGACTAAAATAAGTCAAAAGCCCGGTAAGGCCCTTAAAACCCTTTGTGAAACTTTTACGAAAACTCATGAAGTTTTCCCAAAAGCTGGGGGGCAAATGATATGGGTAAAAATAGCCCTGAAAAAGTAATAAATACAACATTTATTATTAGACCTGATATGGTCCAAAAGCTTGGGCCCCAGAAACGAGCTAGGAAAATAAATCCTAGGATCAAATGGATTTACAAGTCCGGCCCACAAAGCTCTGTTAGAGTCATAGGCCCATTGAGCCTTTACCATTAATTAAATTCGTAATTAATTAATAAAAGCCCAGTAAAGGCCCAAGAAGCCTATTGAAGTCCCAGATCCTAGAAGTATCTAGCAGCCCAAACATGGGAAGAGACCTACGAGGCCCTTCATCTATGGATATCCTATCACAAGGATAAGACTACACCCATCAGAGTCTAACAAGAACTCTCAGTCCTAAGAGGTTGCAACAACCTCATATCACTAGGAGACTTGGCCCCCAAGTCTCCTAACTCTAGTTTGATTCCAAGGCCCTCATGTGCCTATTTATAGGGCCTAACCCCTCAACATTAGAACTACGTTTTTGGCTTGATTCTCATACAAACAGAGATACGTAGGCAGTTAACGAGGACCTGATTTAGTCACGAAACGTTAGTGCAGCCATAAAGCTCGAAGCTCTCCCAAACCCTAGCATTAATTACGTATTACAGACACCTCGTTTTTGATCCGTAACAGTAATATTTTTAGAGGAGCTAAAAATCATTTCTTTGTTGTGTTCTTGAGCTTATGTTCTTGAACTTGTTTGTAGCATCTACCCCACGTCAATGAATATAAAGTTATATTCTTGGATCTTGTTGTGTTGTGTGTTTTGGATGATTTACCGTTCATTATCTTGGTTATTTTAATGGTGTTCTTGAGGTTGAAGAAGATGATGAACAGTAACCGGGTTTGAACCAAAGTAATTTTTATGTTGTCCCAAAAATTATTAATAGTCATATTTAATTTGGGAATCGTATTCACCCCCCCTCTACGATCTCCGGGACCCAACAATTGGTATCAGAGCTACTCGATTGACATACAAATCGATTGGATCTATTTTTATTTTTATTTTTGAGATTAAAGAGGGTACAATTGGTTCACTGGGCATCCAGAATTTTTTTTGAAGCCCGGAATTTTTCTAAGTACAAAATGTTCTAGATGGCCAAGTAGAACATTCCTATGTAGAATATTCAAGATAGATATTCGAGATGGCTAAGTAGAACATTTCTATGTAGAATATTCTACTTAATGTTCTAGATAGAACCTAAGTAGAAATTCTGGAGTTAGAAATATTTTCTAAGTCAGAAGTTCTACTTAATGTTCTAGATAGAACCTAAGTAGAAATTCTGGAGTTAGAAATATTTTCTAAGTCAGAAGTTCTACTTAATGTTCTAGATAGAACCTAAGTAGAACATTTCTATGTAGAATATTCTACTTAATGTTCTAGATAGAACCTAAGTAGAAATTCTGGAGTTAGAAATATTTTCTAAGTCAGAAGTTCTACTTAATGTTCTAGATAGAACCTAAGTAGAACATTTCTATGTAGAATATTCTACTTAATGTTCTAGATAGAACCTAAGTAGAAATTCTGGAGTTAGAAATATTTTCTAAGTTAGAAGTTCTACTTAATGTTCTAGATAGAACCTAAGTAGAACATTTCTATGTAGAATATTCTACTTAATGTTCTAGATAGAACCTAAGTAGAAATTCTGGAGTTAGAAATATTTTCTAAGTCAGAAGTTCTACTTAATGTTCTAGATAGAACCTAAGTAGAACATTTCTATGTAGAATATTCTACTTAATGTTCTAGATAGAACCTAAGTAGAAATTCTGGAGTTAGAAATATTTTCTAAGTCAGAAGTTCTACTTAATGTTCTAGATAGAACCTAAGTAGAACATTTCTATGTAGAATATTCTACTTAATGTTCTAGATAGAACCTAAGTAGAAATTCTGGAGTTAGAAATATTTTCTAAGTCAGAAGTTCTACTTAATGTTCTAGATAGAACCTAAGTAGAACATTTCTATGTAGAATATTCTACTTAATGTTCTAGATAGAACCTAAGTAGAAATTCTGGAGTTAGAAATATTTTCTAAGTTAGAAGTTCTACTTAATGTTCTAGATAGAACCTAAGTAGAACATTTCTATGTAGAATATTCTACTTAATGTTCTAGATAGAACCTAAGTAGAAATTCTGGAGTTAGAAATATTTTCTAAGTCAGAAGTTCTACTTAATGTTCTAGATAGAACCTAAGTAGAACATTTCTATGTAGAATATTCTACTTAATGTTCTAGATAGAACCTAAGTAGAAATTCTGGAGTTAGAAATATTTTCTAAGTCAGAAGTTCTACTTAATGTTCTAGATAGAACCTAAGTAGAACATTTCTATGTAGAATATTCTACTTAATGTTCTAGATAGAACCTAAGTAGAAATTCTGGAGTTAGAAATATTTTCTAAGTCAGATGTTCTACTTAATGTTCTAGATAGAACCTAAGTAGAACATTTCTATGTAGAATATTCTACTTAATGTTCTAGATAGAACCTAAGTAGAAATTCTGGAGTTAGAAATATTTTCTAAGTCAGAAGTTCTACTTAATGTTCTAGATAGAACCTAAGTAGAACATTTCTATGTAGAATATTCTACTTAATGTTCTAGATAGAACCTAAGTAGAAATTCTGGAGTTAGAAATATTTTCTAAGTCAGAAGTTCTACTTAATGTTCTAGATAGAACCTAAGTAGAACATTTCTATGTAGAATATTCTACTTAATGTTCTAGATAGAACCTAAGTAGAAATTCTGGAGTTAGAAATATTTTCTAAGTCAGAAGTTCTACTTAATGTTCTAGATAGAGCCTATGTAGAACATTCCTATGTAGAAGTTCTACTTGGTGTTCGAGATAGAGTCTATGTAGAACATTCCTATGTAGAAGTTCTACTTGGTGTTCGAGATAGAGTCTATGTAGAACATTCCTATGTAGAAGTTCTACTTAGAGGGCTGTTTCAACATGACACATGGCTACATAGTTTAACTTTTATTTAAAACAAAAATTGTTTTTCTCTCAAATTGTTTTTAGTTTAATAATTAAATTTGAATTTAATTATATAAAATATTTTGAAAATAATTTTTAAATTTAAATAATTTATTTTTCAAGTTTATCTTACATCTTGGAAAATATTTTGTTTTCTTTTAAATTTTAGAGTCAAATATTTTATATTTTTAATATTCTTAGTTAAGAATTTTATTAATTTGAAAACTAAAATTAATCTTAAAATCCAATTTAATTTCTTTTCAGTTTAATATTCTTAAAAGTATTTTGAGAATTATTTTTGAGGTTTAATAATTTATTTTTCATAAAACTTTAATTATAAATTTTATAAAACTCTTTGGAAAATATTTTTGGATTGAAATAATTTATTTTCATGAACATTTTAAATGTTTTGAGAATTTAATATTTCTATTTCAAAATTATGGTTTCGAGTTGTTTTATTTTAATTATAATTTAAGCTTGGAAGTTTTAATTATAAATCTCATAAAACTTTTTGGAAAATCATTTTGGTTGAAGTAATTTATTTTCAAGAATATCTAAGATGACTTGAAAATTTATTATTTTTATATCAAACTTATATTTTCAATCTGTTTTATTTTAATTATAATTGAAACTGTTTTGGATTATAAATTCTATAAAATTCTTTGGAAATTAATTTTGAATTGAAATAATTTCTTTTTCAGGATTATTTAATATACCTTGAAAATTTTGTTATCTCTATATCAAATCTTTCTTTTTGAATTTTATTTTATTTATAATTTGAAATTGAGAAATTTATTATTATTTATCAAAAATGCATTTTCAATTTATTTTGATTATTTAAATTCCTAAAAAATTAAATACTTCTGTTTGAACAAAATGGTTTATTAAACGAAACAACAGGAGTTGATTCTTCGTTCGTTGAGGACAAACGAACTGACTGAAGAACATTCTAATGGAGTTGAGACCTGATCTTACCATTGGAGATGTATTTCTACATCGGTCTACTCAGTGGATCATTTGGTTAATGAAAGGGGATTAGTTCATTTAGGGAAGAGTCTTCGATCAGTGGTTTTCGAATCAATATCTGAAGAATTTGGGATTTTGAAAAGGAATTCAGTTTAACGGTCAAAGAACCAAAACAACAATTGAAGATTTGGTTAAAGGACATCAGTGGCAGAAATACACAAGGTTTGATTATCACTGACATATGATAATCAAGGGGTTATTGCTACACATACAAAGAAGAGTGATCTTTTCAAGCAGAACATGAGACATTCTATGTCGGGGTCTTTAAGCAGAACAATCAAGTATCAGTTTGGGTTGAAGCAGGAACATCATTTGTTATTGAGGTCAAATGCAAGGATACTTCCATGAGTGTCAGTAGAATGGAAATTGATTTGGATCAATTGATTATCACTCGAGATGGAATGCTAAGCATCGCTCAGGTATACTTTCTAACTAGTTTATACTTGTTTGATTCAATTATAGAGTATTAAGTGCTGAACTGCATTATATTATAAGTTTGATGTAATGCATGTCTCACCTTGATTTCTATATAAATTAGATAACTTATGCTAGTTTGTTAGTGTTGCTTGTTTTTCAGTATTTGACTTCATGATTAGATCTTATGTGATTTAATGCTTGCTTTACGATAATTGATCATGTTAGCATATAGAGTCTTAGGTATTTGTAGGGGTACATTTACCGGAAAGAGTATTTACTGCATGCTAAGTGCCTTGATGTTTACATTGTCAATAATCTGTTTATACTCGCATGGTTGTATTAAATGCTATATTTGATCATGTGCTTGTTAAGATGAGTTTGTTTCTAATTTGGGAATTGCCTAGGGGTCAGTATAATAAACCATGAATTAAATTTTTTTAAATTTAAACCGACTCAGGTAATTAGAGATAATATAATGTTAAAGTGAACAACAAAGGTGATTTAGAAGAATTAGGAATCTGAGTGATTGATTCTTCTATGACTACATATATGTACGGCATGATTCTTATAGACTGCTAGTCCACCTTAAGTTAGGTTGGGATCACTGAGCTCATAGCCAAGACTACTTGTTGAGGCTGATATAGATGAGAAGTGATCAGTCAGATAAGAATGAGCATGTTGAACTTGAATGCTTTGTTGTTAACTATGTTTAGAAATATCTCTAACCCTTGGACTCAATCAAAATTGAGGACCACGTGTCTTAATCATTTGTGAATGCAGAGTATCTTTCAACATGTACAAGTTATATATCTCTGACATTTTCATGTTCGAGGCATGTAACTACTTTTGCTTTGGTATTCAAATGGTTAAGCAAGGTTACCTATTTTTCTTGAATGATCTGAAGCATAATATTAAGAAAGACCTAGGGAATTCTTTGCGAAGGGTTTCCTAATATCAGTTCGAGGATGAACAGTGTTGATCGGGGTCAAGAGAAATAGAAGCTCACTCTACTGGAAGTGAGGTTATTGCTAACACGAAATGTAATGCTTATGATGAAGTCAACTATTCGTTGAAGTTTATCAGAATGGAGTTAGCTGTAACAACAAGTGATGCTCTCACACTTGGTTTATCAAATAATACTTGGTTTATCAAGATAACGGATTTGACGGTAAAGATGAAGTTGGTGAGAAAGGACTACTTCTAATGAAGTTCTTTTAAGAAGGACATTAGTGAAGTATGTCAGTTGAAGGGAAGTCAAGTCAAAGACTACCCTGTTTAGTTTTGGTGTTTGTTCATGCATTCGATAGATGAAGCATCTCAGTGATTAATCAGCAAATGTAAAGGGAAGACATCAAGTAAGATTAGTCATGCTTGAAGTCACATGGTGTGATGGAAGGCTATCTTATTTGGAGTTAAGAGCTTACACAGAGTCTGTGATTGATTTAAGATGATCTAGATGTAGTGAACATCATCATCAAGCTCCCTAGCATTCGTTTGATTTTAGCTCTGAATTTCTAAAGGTTGACATCCTGTTTAGGGCTCAAGATCAGATGACACCAGATGAAGAAAAGCTGCAAGCAGCATCACAGGGGGAGCATCAGTAAGTTGGATCAACTAGTCGTGTTTGATGTTCAAAGGCTAGCAGTGCTCATTGAGTAAGAGTTGAGATTCTTAGGAACACTGAGTGATCCAGATTGAGTGATTGTATATTAAAAAGGAAATTGTCAATTTAAAGATAATGCAAGATGATCTCAATCATATTTGAAGAAAACTACTCTACCCACTGAAAATCTAAGGAAACATTAAGGACACATCTATCATGACAAAGGGTTTTGTGTAACAACATTTCCTAGAGTCAGTTCTTGATGAATCTGGGTAGTAGAGTAGTGATTGGTAGTGCCGTGCATGTATAAGAGTATTTCATTGGTTTTTCTGAGTGAATTCAATGAAGATTGAAGATGCACTAACTAATCAAGATTGAGTAGGGTTCGAATCAAGGAACTAACTCAATTGAACCAGAGGCAGATACACTTAGCACAAGGAATCAATCCACATGAAGACTTGGTATTGATACAGAAGCTGAAGGGTAGTTTGGAGTTTTTGAAGGTTCTACTCTACTAGTGTCAGGACTACTGGTTTCTAGAGTGCTGAGTTTAGTGAAGCTGCTGCCAAGACCAATATCTACAAGAAAATATTTGGGTGTTGAAGGTAATGCAGTTTTCATCTGGATGAGCGTGGTATTGTTTCGAGGAACAATGTTAACTGGTAGCTGAAAAGTTATTCCTGTCCAAAAGGAGTAAACGTTCGATCTCTAGGGCAAAGAGGAGTAATTGTTCATTCAACGATCACACACCAGTAAAAGCTCTATTGACTAAGGTATGTCACTCTAGTCTAATATTGATTTATTTAAATGTAAAGTTTATAGAGAGTGTTCATGCTATTTAGATGTCTACGATCTCTAGGAACTGATTAATGTTTGGCTTGTGACCATCCGGGACCCAATTTTATCGCTATGAGATTACCTATGATTACCCGGGACCTAGGGACCTAACAATGTAGCATCTCTTTGTATAGTCAATTTATATCCAGGACCTCGTACTTTGTGCTGTCATATGTTATTCATGCTATATGTATCAAATGTTTCAGCATAAGTATTTGTATATATTAATTAATTATAATTTTATTTACTTTTAATTGTTTAATGCTAATATTAATGGAACCACTTAATATGTAGTTTAAGTGATGTAATTCATGTCTTTTGCAAAATCCATTAATATTAGTTGTCATTCTTTTGATATTAGTGATGTCACTTAGAATTTCTGCACTAAGTGACAAAAAGATTATTTCAAAAACACTGATATTGAAAGTAATTTACTACATCGCGAGGGGTTGTCAAAGATCATAAATTTTAGCATTAATATTTAAAGGTATTTGATCTCTGATGCAACTAGTACCTCGAGCTTACATACATTCTGCTTGTCATGAGTATTTTCAATATGCTTATGTGATAATTGTTGAGATGTAGTGTAAGAAGTTAAATGTTGTCATTCGGTCAATGTATGTTCAGTGTTTAGCGGATGCTTATGTTTTATGCTTTCGAATTACCATGATCTATATTGCAATATGTGTTTGTTTCAAGCGACAAATGGTAATTGTCTAGCATAATGTAAGTATCTTATGTGCTTGATTGTTTTGTAGTAAGATGCATTTTATTACAAAATGATTGAATGATGCTAGTACTTTTGAATGTCTTGTCATTCATATCTTTGATAATTCATTAGTATTAACATATGCTTTTCATTCTTTAGAACTTGAATGCATAAAGAAATTTCTTGTCTATTTCTTGTTAAAAATGTTTTATCTAAACATGCATTCATTTGCCAGAGAATGAAAAGCCACTAAAAGTTTTTTTTCTCCCTTTGAAAGAAAACGTTTCTTGAGGATTATCTCTAAATGTTTTGTAATGAAAACTGTTTTCTCTCCACGATTTGTTTAAATAAAGTTACTTGATAACTTGTAACTTAGGTTGCATGGTATCAGGCTATTTTATTTGAGTAAATTGTTTTGATCTTGAGGTATCAACTATTGGTAAAACGTTTTTCAAAACTCTTGTTAATGTCTGTTTCACATTGACCTGTAGTATTAAAACAATGGTTGTTTGCTTTGGGATTAGTGCCTTGGACTGTATGACTAAAGCATTCATTCGATTTTTTTAAATGATTTATGTTTTAAGTCGGAGATAATATCCGATAAGAATGAATTGCAAAATAATTTCTGAAAACATACAGTGAGCAAGATGAAATAGATTTGAGTTATTAATCAAAATGTTTTTGTTAAAAGAGTTGAGTTTCAATTAGATATTTGTCTAAGAGAAATTCAAAAGAACACTTTTGTTAATCTGTTAAACTATTTTTTTTCAAAATTATGAGTTTGTGAAATTTGGCTTAGTATTCTTTTACCTATTCTTTATTAATTCCCACATTTTAGCTCTGGTGCATTGTTTCTTGAGGACACATTGCTCTGATGCTATATTTCTGAGAAGGAATAGAGAATAAGTTTAATCATACTCTACCAAATTTTATATAGCTCTGATCAACTCTATCTATTTAGCCGTAATGGCTTGGCCTAAATGGCTATAGGGGAAGGTCTAGAAGTTGAATAATCCATCAATTTCTAACCAAGGCCTTAGTACCAAACACTATCATTCTAATTCAAACTTTCAACCCTTGGTGATATAAGGAACTTATGTAGATTAGCGGTTGTTAAGGGAGAAACTGCACTTGATGCAGCAAATAAGGATGAAGTCGGAAGTGCACCCACAGCTCTACCTCTCGAGAAGGAAAGAAGTATACAAATTGAGGTATCTGTAGCTCATCTGTATTCTCTCAAAAGGATGCAGAGCTGAAAAGGCAATTCAACCGTTTCTGAATGAACTCTCTCAACAGGGTGATTTCATTGAAAATTCGCTCGTCAGCCAGAGCACCTTGTAATGAGTCAAGCACACCAAAAACATTCACGCTGATGGTAAACCTAAAGTTTTTGCTTCTAAGGGATGTTATAGGACCTAACAGTTCTCTAACCTCTCTTGGAACTAACAATTGTGAGGACACATTGCAAGAAGTGCACATTGTGAGGTATAGGTAAAACCCTTAAACTTCTTTGTTTACCATTCACGGTGAATGAAGTTGTTGAGCCACCTTCACAGGCGTTTGAGGGAAACTTGGATTTCTTGCCATATATTAGAATCCTTGTCAACCTTCCTAGGAGGAACAGTCCTAGTTCCCTAATGGGATTTCACATCCGCAGAGCAATCTGTTGATGTTGAGAGGCAATTACTAACAGTTTTCCATGACTGAAAATAGTGAGTTAATTCATCTTCACAGGTGATTGAGAGAGATGTTTGTACACGTCTACTCTCCCAGGAATTCAAATTCTGGAATACATGGATCGCTCAAAACTTAAAGGCATATCACCGTCAACGATCCAGTGCATGGATTTGCATATGGGGAGTCGGTTGATGCTTAGATAGCTGCTAGACGCATACCACATTCAACGATCCAGTGCATGGATTTGCATATGGGGAGATTGTTGATGCTGAAAGTAGCTGAGCAACAACTCGTAGACTATGATTCAGTTGGTTTACCAATTTGATGAGTCTTTTGAGGATCAGGGTGTTGGGATTTCAGTCACTCCTGGAATGGAGGAGATTCTAATTTCAGAAGGGTTATTCCCCGACGACGAGCCACGTGTGCATGGATTTGCTCATGGTGAGTTGGGTGACGGCCTAACTGAAACCCTGTCTGAGATTCCATCTCAGAACCTCGATCTTTAGTGATCGACAACATGCTACAGTCAACGATCCATAATATCTTGGTGAGACTAGCATGGATTTACTTGCAGGTACAAATTACTATAAATGGAATGAGTGCAAGTAAGGGAGAGAAACACTTGAGTGAAGTGAGGGAGTGATACACTTGAGTGAGAGAAATAGGGAGAGAAATGAGTGGAACACTTACGCTTGATAGTGTAAACACCAACAGAACGTAGTAGAAGTGAGGAAACCATAGACCAAACACTAACCTTGCTACTATGCTTGAATCCTGTTACTGAATTTTCTAGCTCTGAAATGTTGAAGAGATTCTTTTCTGGAAGACAAGCTGAAGAAGAGTCTAGCTGAAGCTTAGTGGGAATGTCCAAACTATTACCTTTGGGTCTATTAATTTATGTTGTTCTAAATCTCAAAAGGGGAGACATTAATTTTTAGGCCTAAGGAGGATTTTATATTCAATTGGAGGAGAGTTTCTTTTTCGATTGGATGTAGATGATACTTTTATTGTTTTAAAGGATATTCTCAACTAAGGGGGAGAATTTGGTGATACAAGAAATGAGATCTGTCAATCCTATCTTGTGGAGGTTACTTAGAGGATATCTAAAGACACAAGGGTGGATTGGAGCTTGCATGAACTAAGGGGGAGAATTAGATAAAATTGAAACCTTAGTGATGCAATGGAGAAATTACTAAGGGGGAGTTTGTTAGTAATTGGTTGGAGCCTAATCCCTAAAGGTGTTGTAGATTTAACTGATTTTTTGTCTGAAGTGGAGAAGTTACTTTTTGTCAATTGGGAAGAAGTTACTTGTCTTACTAAGGGGAGAAGTTATGGAGAATCTTAACATCTTGGTTTGCAGTGCTATATCTTATTCTGAAAAGATATCTAAGGGATTTTACTCTATTTGTTTGAAGATCTGTCATTGGAACATTCTTAGGAGAGGTTCGGCAGAAGAATTCTTTCTAGCACGATCAATGAATGAAAATGAAGATTTCTTTGAAGAGTATCAACTCAGGGGGAGTTTTTGCTAAGTAGAAGTTTTCTGGGTAAAGAAGAATGTGAAGGAGATTTTCAAGGGGCATCTGAGAAGTGTCCAAGTGTGTTCTATTTCTTGTTTCAGTGATAGATGAAGTCAGTGGAATAGTGCAGGGAAGAAAGAAAAATCTGTTTCCTGGAAATAGAACATCCTGAAGAAAAAGAGGAAGTGACTTTCATTCCAAGAGAGAACAACCTTAAGGGGAGAATGAGTTGACCTCTTATGGGGAACATAGAGAGCTGTATGTTCTAGTTCGAATTGCAAGATGAACAAGAATGATTGGTCAGAAGTCTTTACTAATGATTTGTTTCTTTATTGAAAGAACCCCATCTTTGAAGAACATTGAAGTAGAGGAAGCTAAAGGAAAATGAAATTCAGAAATTCATCATTCATTTTCAACAACTCAGGAAATCTGGATTTAACTGATTATATCTTTCTAGAACCTTTTGTATATTATTTTCATGTCCAATACTTTAATTGTTTCTTGTATGTTAGTTGAGTTATCCTCTAGTAGTTAATTTTATTTAATTGCTTTTAGGGGAGATTGTAAAGGGAAATAGTATTTGATTGCTATTCCATATCAACCAAATAGGGGGAGATTGAAAGGGGAGATAGGAGTGAAGGGAAGTAACTCACTGCACTTTCATGTGTACTAGAAATGCTAAATGTAATCTCTATATAATGGTTGATGATAACTCAACAATAGAACAGGACATGTAATAATATGCAGGTGCACAGAAATCTTGGATCACAGAGTTCAGTTAAGACAAAGTATCAAAGGATCATCTACAGACTTGAAGCTCACTGGAAGAAGTTCATTAACATGTTCATGCCTCAGTGGAGAATAAAAGATGTTGACATCTATTCAAGGATGTGGAAGCTACAGAAGATTGTCTTAGTCTATGACGATTTTAGTGCATTACAATCGAAGCAACAAGTAAGGTTTGCAAAGAAGAATGTGGAATCATGTTCGGAATCAAGAGCCCCTATCAAGACTAGTCACTTATGAACCAGACCGTTGCATCAAGTGTCAGGACATTGGAGGCAAGCTCTCGTCGGTTAATATGATTTTAATCATTCTAAAGTTGTTGGTTTTCTTGAGTCATGTGGAGGATCAACAAAGGTGGTAAATCAGTGTTGGAGAAATGTCAGCTTAATGGATAAGAGACAGACGGCACAACCTGATTGGATTTTACTAAAGCTTCACAGATTAGAAGGCCAAATACTTGGACGTGGTGGAGTCACGTATACGGGGCCAAGTATTTGGATAAGGAAGTCTACACAAATTGAAGAGTGGAATGGAAATATTTAATTTAATTAAATAAAGTATTTATTTAATTATTTATATATTTTATAAATAAAGACATTCTTTATTTATATTATATATATTTATTTAAATATTACTTTTACATTAAATATTTCTAAATGCATGCTTGGCACATGACTTTGAAGATAAGATTTGAGTGGACAAGAGTAAAAGGTGGAAAAGCAAAAAGTAACACCTTTTTCAATATATAAAGAAGAGACCCAAAGTCTTAATAGGTGTGGTGAATGTGTGCATCCGGATGAGAAGAGAAAAGGGGAGAGAGAAAAAGAATTAATTTTCTCTCCCCCATGGCCGAACTAGATCTTGCATATTTTAGAGCCATGATTTTCTTTATCATACCACTCCTCTATCTTTCTATTGTAAACATTGCTAAATCTTGTTTAGAAGATAGGTTTGATTTTTGTCTCCTAGATCTAGAATTTGTAATATTTTTAGAGGAGCTAAAAATCATTTCTTTGTTGTGTTCTTGAGCTTATGTTCTTGAACTTGTTTGTAGCATCTACCCCACTTCAATGAATATAAAGTTATATTCTTGGATCTTGTTGTGTTGTGTGTTTTGGATGATTTACCGTTCATTATCTTGGTTATTTTAATGGTGTTCTTGAGGTTGAAGAAGATGATGAACAGTAACCGGGTTTGAACCAAAGTAATTTTTATGTTGTCCCAAAAATTATTAATAGTCATATTTAATTTAGGAATCGTATTCACCCCCCCTCTACGATCTCCGGGACCCAACAAGGTTCCATAAACGAGCTTCCAAAACAGTTGTTTGGTACCTCCTGGGAGGGCATTTCTACATGGACTGTTTCACCTAATTTTTAGGAGACAATCTTTCCACGATTTTGGGAGATAATTACCATATTATTCTTATCTAATTAAGGGTAATTACAAGGAAATTACATGTAATTATTATATTCAGTCGATTATGCAAGAGATAAAGTTTCTCATGAGTCCTAGCCGACTTGGACTCTCATGGTAGCTCAATTATTTCGAGATATACATCATCTACAGAGGTTAAATGTTAGGAATCTACATGTAATTTGATGATAACCTTAATCTTAGAATCATAGAAATTTTATTTGATGTAACTGATCAATTGATATGAAAGTTATAAATATCAATTGATCCGGAAACCATTTATCAGTTGAAGTGTTTATATGAATCAACTGATAATTTGGATTGTAGCATATGTGTACTTAGTCTATTTCAATCGATAAGGTGTAAATCAATTGATATTTTATTCATCAATTGATGTTAGAGTCGATTGATATAGATCATCAATTGATGTGTAAATTAAACTGTCAAATTGTAATTATGTGAAGACAGGAAATTACATAAGTGAAGGATGATCAATTGATATTGAAGCATCGATAGATGAGAGATCAATCGAAGAAGCCAAGTCAAGCATTGAAGACCATCAACTGATGTGAAGACCCATCGATTGATATATCGATTGATAACATCTATCAATCGATAAGTCATCTTTTATCAATCGATGGATATAAAGATCAATCGAAGAAGAACATCAGTTTATGGATTAAAGGATGAATCAATTGATATGCTTAACAGCAAATTATCAATTGATTGTGACAACACAAAAAGACTATCTGTTGTAGATCCAGAGAACAAAAGCACACCTATGGAAGACAGTCTAGGGTGGCTGTGAAGACTCAATGAGAAGCTGTCTTTCAAACCTTTATTCAAAAATAGAAAAAGGTAAAAGGAAGGTAAGTAGAAACAATCCTAGAATAGGAATTGTAAAAGCACACTTGTGGTATATAAACAAGTGTAGCAACATTATTAGAAAATAGTTAAGTTAGACAATATTTTTTTATCAACTGTTCTAGCTTGAGAGCATATTTGTAAGAACAATTGATTAGTTTTTTAATCTTATATTTGTTGGAGCTATATTTGTTGGATATGAAATAACAACCAAAGCATACAGAGTCTACAATATTAGATTACACATTGTTATGGAATCTATGCATGTAGTCTTTGATGACAAGAAAATTCAAGGGCTGGTTGATGAAGGATTCCAAGATCTGTTGCATTTTGAAAATGAATCAACAAGCAATATTGAAGACAGTGATGATGATGTGGAAATCTCAAGAATTTAAGTACCTAGAATCCTCCCATCAATTGATGTCAATGCATCAACAGATAACTTATCAGTTGACAATCATCAATCGACTGATAATACATCAATTGATAATCATTCGATGGATATCAACTCTGCTCAACAATCTTCAAGTAGAGTGTCTATCTCAGGGGGGTTCTCAAATAGTCAATCACATCACAATGATCATAACACTTCCAATGATCATGAAGCCTCATCTTCAAGGACAAATTTACCATCTCAAAGGAAATGGACAAAAAGCCATCCCTTTGAATTAATTATTGGAGATGCAAATGATGGTGTCAAAACTAGAAGTGCAACTCAAAATGAATGCTTGTATAGTAGCTTCCTGTCTCAAGAAGAACCAAAAAGGATTGAAGAAGCCTTGAATGATCCTGATTGGATAATTGCTATGCAAGAAGAGTTGAATCAGTTTGAAAGAAACAAGGTATGGAAGCTGGTGCCCAAACCAAAGAACAAGTCTATCATTGGAACAAAATGGGTGTTCGGAAACAAAATGGATGATTCTGGTACAGTGACAAGAAATAAAGCAAGATTAGTGGCAAAGGGCTATTCACAAGAAGAAGGCATAGATTTTGATGAAACATTTGCACCAGTTGCAAGATTGGAAGCAATCAGAATCTTTCTAACATATGCTGCTCATGCTAACTTCAAGGTGTATCAGATGGATGTGAAAAGTGCTTTTCTCAATGGAGAACTAGAAGAAGTATATGTAGAACAACCTCCTGGTTTTATTGATCCTGTTTATCCTGGATTTGTATACTATCTTCTCAAGGCACTTTATGGATTGAAATAAGCACCTAGAGCCTGGTATGACACTTTGTCTAAATTCTTGATTGAGAATCACTTCACAAGAGGTACTGTTGATAAAACTATCTTTTATAGAAATGTAAATGGCTCTATGATTCTTGTTCAAATCTATGTAGATGACATTATTTTTGGCTCAACTAATGAAAAACTTTGTCAAAAGTTTGCTAAGTTGATGCAGAGTAAATATGAAATGAGCTTGATGGGAGAACTTACCTATTTTCTTGGTTTACAAGTCAAACAAGTCAAAAATGGTATTTTCATAAATCAAACCAAATATATTTCTGATTTATTAAAGAGATTTGATTTAAATGAATGTTCTTCTGCAAAAACTCCCATGACCACTGCAACTAAACTTGAATTGAACACTAAGGAAGCTAAAGTGGACATTTCAAAAGACTGTGGATGTTGATATGGAAAATACCACATCCCTATTGCCATCCTCTCAAAAGAATGACAATATTGAAAATAGCCCACAACTAGGGGCACATAACATAATTGGGGACACAGAAGCCAAATCTATAACACCATATAAGAGGAGAAAGAAGAAAGTCACCTTTGCACATGGGGAATCACACACTGCAAAATCACAGAAAACTGTGGTGGAGCCTTCACAAATTCAGGTTGATGCATCTCATATAAATAATGAGATGCAGCCCCATTCTCTCTCAATTCCAATTCCTTCCATTCTTACTTCTAAATCCCAACAAATTTCTTCAGAAAATGTTTTGATAGATTATCAAACATATTCAGATTCTCCTTCTTTATTTTTCAAGGAGAAGCCAACACTCACTCCTGAATCTTCTTCCCAGGATTTTCAGGATTCCATTTCCCATATCATTTCTAATTTCACTTCTCAAATTGTTTCTACTCCATCAATTGATGATCCTTTATCAATTGATATTCAACCATCGACTGATAAGCCATCGATCGATACTCAAGATCAATCGATGGGTATGCATCAATCGATGGATATCCCAAACACCTCAACTGTTAATATCTATACATCAATTGATGCTCAATCAATTGATGTAGCACAAACACTCTTAGGAATGAGTGAGTTGAGTGAGAGGCAGGATTGCAGCCTGGCAAAAGGAGAGGAAGTGAGTAAAGACATTCCTATTTCTTCCAGGAATGAGAGTGAAATACTTGAGGGCCCCACCTTAGTAGGTGCACAAGAAATGAGTGAGGGAGAGGTGAGATTCCAGGATGAGATCCTGATGCAAAATAGAGAGATGAGTGATAGTGATAAAACAATTCTATTATTTGCACAGGAATTGGAAAATGAATTGATGGTAGAAGAAGTTGGAGTCAAGGAGACAGGGGAGCATCTAATGCTGAAGCAAATGGGAGTGGAGTTGCTAAGGACATTGAAGATGAGATTGATGTTGGTGATTTGGATCCAAAGAATTTCATTCATCCTGATCCACAATATCAAGGGTTGGCTACTTCCAGTAACGAGGATGTAGAACAACTCTTGTGAATTGATCATACAGAACAAAGGACCATGAATCTGAAGGAAAGAATTGCCAATACAACAGACACTTGTTATATAGCACCTGAAGAGTTGGAGGATGATTCTGATGAGGAGCCATGGATGAGCACAATTGATGGTTCCTTAGAAGCTGCTGAAACTGAAATTCTCTCTCAATATAGAAGGACAATGGTGGAAGGTGAAATTGAAGATCCTATTCAGAGGAGAATTGTTCACTGTATGAGAGAATCACTAAAGATTCAGAAGATGACAGTGACAGGAGTTAAGAGGGAACTAGAGATTGTCAAGGACTCTATCTCCACTACCAAGGATGTCTTGGACTTGAGATTGGATGAAAAGCTACCATTCAACACCATGAATCACATCAAAGACAAGCTCTTCAAGGAATCAAAGAACTTTGCAGCTTTGGAAACTAGAGTGGGCTCTCTAGAAAAGAAAATGAATGCTATCATTGCAGGTCAAAGTCTTCATGCATCTATTCTTCAAAAGTTCCTTGATAGAATGCCACCACCTCCTCCAATTGATGATAATAAAAAGGGGGAGAACACAAAGAAGGATGATGGTGATAATGGTGGTGATGGCAAAGGTAGTGGTAGTGGTGGTATAGGTGGTTCTGGTATGGATAAGACAAGTGGCATTGGTGGTTCTGCAATCAAAATATATAAAAGCAGAAGTAACAAGGATAATAAATCTTCAAAGAGATCTAAGTCATCTAATTCTCTAAAAGATGATTTAGAACAGAAAAAGAAAGAATACAAGAAGTTTGAAGATGATCTTGAAGCTATGAGAATTTCTAGGGAAAAAGAAACTCAATTAATGATTGAGAGAAAAAGGAAAAGAATTGAAGATTTGAAGAGAAGCACAAAGTTGGTGACAGAGGCAGTAGAAAAAGGAGACTTGGATGAGTTCATTGCTCAAACAAGAAAAATAAATGAAGATGCACAAAAGGCTGCCAAGGAAAGCAACTCAAATGCTGAAGCCTTTCTAACAGTTGATCTGGAAGCCCTTAAAGAGAAGAAAAAGGATAAAGCCATAATGATTGAAGAAGAAAACAGGAGAAAAGAGCCAGTTGGCCAGAAGCTTCTTCAAGGAGCCATTTCATCAGGATTGTCAGATGCTGCAAAGAAAGAAAAGGAGAATGAGGAAATAGCAAGGCAAATGGAAATGGAATGGATTATGGAAGATCAATTAATGGAACAACCACTAAGGAAAATGAGGAAAGTAGCTATGGCCAAGAAAAGGTCAAGTTCTATTCAAGAAAAAGTGGTTCAGGAAAACCTCCAGGGTCAACAAGAAGAAATCAAGGAGGAGGTCACAATTAAAGGATATGACTTGAAAGGAATACCAGTGATCAATGAAAAGGGGTTAATTGGAGTAATGACTCACCCTACAACCTCTAACCAAGAAGAATCAATGAGGTTGGAGTATGAAAATGGAGTGAAAACCATTTATTCATTGAAGGTGATAATGAAGCAGAGTTACAATGTTTTAAAGACTATTCTTCCTCTACTCAACAGAAAGTACAAACTCAACACAACAATTGCTCAAGAGATTCAACAACAAATTTCAAAGTTAAGGAGATCCAAGGCAGAAGCTGAACCTGATTCATCTCTAAAGCTATGGAAGTCACAGGTCAAAAAGGTGGTGTTGGAGCCAAAGTATGCTATGATTTTTACAGATATAGAGGGCAACACAAAGTTCTTTGATATCTGCAAATATCTGGACAAAATCACAGATGAAGAAATACATTACCTTATGAGGCAACTTGGAGAAACTGACAGGGATGAAGCAATTTTGAGGAGTTTTTTCATGAGGCAGCTAAAGGAAAATGCTGAGAAGAGAAGGAAGAGGAGCTAATTAAATCATGGAGACAATGAAGACATTGAAGCTACTTGCAGGAGTTATCTATCAATCTGGTACTTCAAAAATTAATATGCCAATTAAATTTCTTGATTTTATCTGAATGTAAATTTTAAGGGTTTTGTTATCATCAAGTAGATGTATGCATGTTCATATCACAAACACAAATAGGGGGAGATTGTTAGGAATCTACATGTAATTTGATGATAACATTAATCTTAGAATCATAGAAATTTTATTTGATGTAATTGATCAATTGATATGAAAGTTATAAATATCAATTGATCATGAAACCATTTATCAGTTGAAGTGTTTATATGAATCAACTGATAATTTGGATTGTAGCATAGGTGTACTTAGTCTATTTCAATCGATATGGTATAAATCAATTGATATTTTATTCATCAATTGATGTTAGAGTCGATTGATATAGATCATCAATTGATGTGTAAATTAAACTGTCAAATTGTAATTATGTGAAGACAGGAAATTACACAAGTGAAGGATGATCAATTGATATTGAAGCATCGATAGATGAGAGATCAATCGAAGAAGCCAAGTCAAGCATTGAAGACCATCAACTGATGTGAAGACCCATCGATTGATATATCGATTGATAACATCTATCAATCGATAAGTCATCTTTTATCAATCGATGGATATAAAGATCAATCGAAGAAGAACATCAGTTTATGGATTAAAGGATGAATCAATTGATATGCTTAACAACAAATTATCAATTGATTGTGACAACACAAAAAGACTATCTGTTGTAGATCCAGAAAACAAAAGCACACCTATGGAAGACAGTCTAGGGTGACTGTGAAGACTCAATCAGAAGCTGTCTTTCAAACCTTTATTCAAAAATAGAAAAAGGTAAAAGGAAGGTAGGTAAAAACAATCCTAGAATAGGAATTGTAAAAGCACACTTGTGGTATATAAACAAGTGTAGCAACATTATTAGAAAACAGACTAGTTAGACAATATTTCTTTATCAACTGTTCTAGCTTGAGAGCATATTTGTAAGAACAGTTGATTTGTTTTCTAATCTTGTAAAAACGCAGCTAGGTTTCTTTTTACCTAGGAACATTGAGCAAAAATATACACTGATGGAAAAACCAATCCATCAGTACTTTTAAATCTCCTTGTTCAGTTTATTTTTCAGTCTTAATTTGTTTGAACACCTTCTCTCTAATTCTCAAACATTAAGAATAAATATTAGAACAAGCAAAAAGTTTTAATATTTGTATTCAACCCCCCCTTCTGCAAATATTGACATTGTTCTAGGGAATAACATTAAAGCTTATCACTACATAGTTTGATCACTCATCAAAAGAGTCATAACAACCAAGAAATATATACGGACTTGATCCCTATAAATAGGGTATGTAGGTAACTAGCAAAGGGGTTCGAAAACACTTAGAGGGGAGAGAGCATACACAAAACTCGAGTGTTTATCAATTAGCCGAGGTATTTGATTTGTATAATCTCAGGATTATACGTTGGTGCCTTAGTACTTTTCTAGCTCAGTCATTTCTTTATCAAAATCACCATTCACCCTTCGTGGAACCTTGATCAAGAACCTGTTTCTTGATCAATTTGTGCACTTTTATTCTCTCTAATTCAGTAAAGGATCTCCACAGGTGTTGTACCAAATTCCTCTCACAACATTTTGGCACTAGAAGGAGGGCATTTGACTCATCTTTAAGGATGAAAGATGTCTAATAACTCAGATAGCGAGAAACCACCATCGAATGGCACGGAGGTTCCGCAGGGAGAACCTCAACCTGAAGTAACTCTGAATGATGTTTTTGACTATGTAAAAAAATTAGGGGAAATATTGGAAACACTCGAGAAGAAACCTTTCAAGAAGGGAAAAAAGAGGTTCAAATCGGAGCGAATCCGGAAAGATTTCCTCAGTTCATATTGTTCTCGGCTTCTTCTAGAAAGAATTTGAAATAGAAAAGTGTGACCCCAAACAGTTAGTGTTCGACTCTGAAAGTGGGGAACGAGAAAAAGAATTAGAAGATGGGGCTGCTAAAGGGGGTCCCAAACATAGAAAGCTATTGAAAAGGAGAAACAGGAACCTGTACGTTCTTCTAGCCCCACTATTAGCGTGTTTGATAGGTTAAGAAACAAGCTAAGTGACCAGGACCTTCAACACAAAATCAAGGCTAGTGAAAAGGACCTTCGTCACCAGTTGTCTAAAATAAGGGAATCTGAGAATGGCCAACAAGGAGGTTCCAAGGCTGAAGGTCCTAAGAATCAGATGGGAGATGGGTCTCGTTCCAAAGCTCGAGCTACCAACAAGAAAGTCCAGTCTAATAGGGAGCCCAGTGTGGAAGAACTCGAACAAGGAGGAGGTACCACCCACTGATGAGGTACCTAGTAAGCTTAAAATTGAAGAATTAAGGGAGGTTCTAGACAGAATCCAGGCCGAAAAGAAGTCTTAATCTGGTTTGGATATAGATTCCCATTTCACTAAAAACGTGAAGTAGTCCCCTTTATCCAGGTTCTATAGGATGAATTGGGACCTCAAATTTGATGGAAGCTCTGATCCTGTAGAGTTTCTAAGTCATTTCACCACTGAAATGGACGTATATCAGGTGGAACCTCTCACAAGATGCCAGTTGCTTGCTGCCACCCTCACAGGAAATTCCCACCAATAGTTCAAGAGGCTACTAGGCGATTCAATAAAGTCATGGGAGCAGATGGGAGACCTGTTTGTAGCTTAATTTAGAGCTTTTGTGGCTTATGACCCACCTGTCAACACCTTGGCAAACATCAAACAAAGGGACAATGAAATTCTAAGGGATTACTTTAAGAGGTTCAACGAGGAGGTTCCCAAGGTAAGGAAAGCTTCTGATGAAACGTTGAAAAATTTTCTTATTGCGGGTGTGAGGCAAAGAACTAATTTCTGGAAGGAGCTCCGGGGAAGGGAGCCTGAAACCCTTTCTGATTTTTATGCAAAGGCAGCAGAACCTCATAAGATTGTGGAGGAATCACTGGCCAAACTGTCAAAGAATGCTAACCATAGAAGTACCGGGGGTGGAGAAGGAATTAAAGGAACCACTCATATAGTCCCAAAGACAGGAATACTGAGAAAAGGACCTCTGATAGGGGAACCACTGACTCAAGGACCTATAGTCATGATGAAAAAATAACTCCCATTTCAGTGAATGCTAACAGAGATAGGTCCCATGATGGGCGAAGATTTTCTTATGCTGAAAGGTTCTCGAGATTTGAAGAATATACTCCCCTCAACACCTCTATTACTCACATATATGAGGTCACAGAAAAACTGGTATGTTTAGAAAGCCCTACATAGTAGGTCCCCCTAGGAGAAAAGATTTGAAAAAGTACTGTGCCTTTCATGATAGCATGGCGCCATGAGACAGCAGATTGCAGGCATCTTAAAGACCAAATTGAGGAATTAATAAGAGGTGGACACCTCTCCAATTTTGTGGCTAGAAAAGCCAAGAGGTTCCGTGATGAAAAGGCAGTCAAGGAAGTTGGACAATCATGTGCCATCAGGACTATCAGGGAAGGAAGCATCAGAACCATCATTGGAGGTCCCCATTTGGCAGGTTCCAACAGAAATGCCATGGATAGATATGCTCGGGAAGTTAAAGGAAAACCCTTAACAAATGTGTATAATTTAGCAGAAAGGCCCCCATAGCTATTCAAAGGGGAAACTGCCCAAATCTCCTTTGATGAAGAAGATGCTAAATGGCTGCATTATCCCCACAATGATGCTTTGGTGGTAACTGTCATGATTGGAGGTCTAAATGTACACTGATTCCTTGTTCATAATGGGAGCTATATGAATATTCTGGATGACACCACCTACCAAAAGATGGGTCTTCTAGATAAAGAAATGGGTACCATCAGGAATGAATTGTATGGATTTATTGAAAACTCAGTGAGGATCCTTGGAAAGGTAAATCTTCCAGTTACCATGGGAGAGGAACCTAATGTGGCAATACAGATGGCTGAATTCATGGTGGTGAATGAGGATATATCATATAATGCAATTTTGGGGAGACCAATACTGAAGGATATGAGTATAATAACCTCCATTTACCATATGGCCATGAAGTTCCCCATACCTAATGGAGTGGGTTGTGTTAGAGGCTGCCAATATGAGTCCAGAAAGTGCTACAACAAAGCCATACAGGTAGCAGAAAGGTCAAAGAAGAGCTTCCAGGCAATAAAGAAAGAAGGTGATGAGGTATAGGTCCTGTTTAAACCTGTTGAAAAATGGAAAATTTCCTGTAATTGCATCAGAATTGTGGAGGTGGCTGATGAGGAACCTCTTCTAGAGGTTCCAGTTATTTCGGGGGTAGCACCATCATGATTATTGGTGAGATTACGAAGTTGTATGAATAGTAATCGTGATAACTCAACACTAGAACATGACAGATAAATAATACCATGCCTACACAGAAACCAGGCAGAAATGAAGACAAGACAAATACAATGAATCAAGACATTAGAAGAAGTTTTAAAGTCTACTACAGGTCACTGAAAGAAGTTCATTAATATGTTCAAGCCTCAGTGAAGAATAATGTGTAAAGACTTTCAGGGTTTCAGAAGTGTTGAAGATTCAGTATAAAGTGCCACTAGAAGATTTCAGTGTACCATCATTGATTGAAGATAGTCAGGGTTTGAAGAATATGAATCTAGAAGAATTGAAGACATGGTAAAGACAAATGATTAAGAAGACAACTGCAGTCTTGGAGTTATACTCACTGAAAGAAGTTCATTTATATGTTCAAGCATTAGTGAAGAACATAATAATGTATTCAAGATTGTGGTAATAACAGAGACGTTGTCTAAGTACCAGAAAAGATTCCAGTGAAGTTAAAGTATTTATTGACAGTCAGTGTTCGAAGCAATGAAGTTGCTGCAAACTTAACAATGTACGTAAGGTTATAATACGAAGACCTGGATCAAAGTTAGTCGTATGTGAACCAGACCAGTTGCACTAGGCGTCAGCAGTTTGTGAAAGGAATCTGAGTATTAACTATAGAAGAGTTGTTAAGTTGAAGAACATACTTGGAAAGAACGATTATTTATTAAGGTACAAAAGGTGATTTGTAGAGGCTATAACCAAACAGCTAAACAGCTCAAAGAGTGCAGGGTGCAAAGTATTACAACCTTGGTACGAAAAGTGAAAGTTTCTGAACTACAGTCGAAGAACGGAAATAGCTCAGGGTACAGGGTGTAATGTGACAAGACTTTGGTACAAGAAATGGATGTTGGTAAAATTCAGTCAAGGAATGAGAAGAAGGTCAAAGTGCAGTGATCAAATTGTACTTTGACCATGAAATAAGAAGCGCCACAAAGAATTCTAGCGTCACAAAAGTTCCTAGCGCAAAAAACAATTCAGGGGCAACAAAATTTTGAAGTGGGGCCACTTGACTTGGTTAAATTGATACAACTACATTTCTATGTTGCGCCTCCCCTGTGTATTACATGTATAGGGCGTAATAAAAATACATTATCGCAACAAAACAATCCAAGCGCCACATAGCCCTCAGCCAATCAAATTACAGCAGCTTAATTTATTTGATTTAAAGTCTACACAGATAAAAGAAGATGGAAGCCACTCATTCAAGGGACGTTTTCTTCAACACAAATAAAATGTAGAGAACAGCCATGGTCGGAGCACGAAGAACTA
This sequence comes from Oenanthe sinensis, assembly GCA_028671895.1. Classification (NCBI taxonomy): domain Eukaryota; kingdom Viridiplantae; phylum Streptophyta; class Magnoliopsida; order Apiales; family Apiaceae; genus Oenanthe; species Oenanthe sinensis. Next base: position 3,582,519 of record CM053812.1, read on the forward strand.
ATTTATACACTCCCATACCTTACTTCCGGTTAGATATTAGAACCCAGTTCTTTAATGAAAAATGCTCAGAGCTCCTAGATATCACTCCCTACGGACTTAATTTTTCCTTGTACTAATTTAGATATATTTGTATAAGAACTGAGCCTTATATTTTTGTATTTGTAGCAAAGAACTAATTTATTCTTTGGAAACCAGTTATATTTTTAACTGAGTGTAGCACCCCTCTCGGTTTATATACGAAAGATATATTCCCCGAAACTTGTCTCCATAATTTACTTGCTAATTTTCTAGAACTTTAATGTTTATTCATAAATACAGAAAATTAGTAAGCTAGCCTCTTAAACACTATTCACCTCATGAATTCGAACCCACTAACCGAACTCTAAATTATTTATCCGTAAAAGATTCGAAAGAATTTTTTAATTTAGTGAGTATCATATTCTACCCCCCTTCTACGATATTTCGGGACCTAACAATTGGTATCAGAGCAGACTGATTGATATACAAATCAGGATCCGTAACCCAGTGAAGTTCAAGATGTCGAAGCTGGTTGGATTCAAAATGATTAGAGTCCTTGTTAAATAAGTTTAATTATAAACTTTTAATAAGTTTATTTTATAAACTTTTATAAAATTTATTTTATAAACTTTTATTAGTTTATATTATAAATTTTAATTAGTTTATTTTATAAACTTAATATTAAATTTATTTTATAAACTTTTATTATTTTATGTTATAAATTTTAATTAGTTTATTTTATAAACTTAATATTAAATTTATTTTATAAAATTTATTTTATAAACTTTTATTAGTTTATGTTATTAATTTTAGTTAGTTTATTTTATAAATTTTATAAAAGATTTTTTTTAACTATTTAATTTGGTAATTATTTTTTCTTCGGCCATGTTTAATAACTCAGACTACCGACTTTGCCAAGGTATTTGTGCGTGCGGATGTGTTAAGGTTGAGCAGCTCAAAGTTTCAATGTTTGTTGTGCCTCCGTGTGTTAGTTGCGCCTGTACAAGTTGATTGATGTATGAGGCGCCACCAAAGAAAAATGGAGTTGGCACCACTCAGATACAAGTTTTAGTTGCACCTGTACAAGGGCTCCAGTGTACTAGGCGCCACAAGAAGCTAAGCGCCACTAATCCCAAAACGTTGTTTGGTACCCCAAGTTTTGTACTTTTTAAATTTTTATTTTAGATTTATTTATTTATTCAGAAAATTTAAAATCCTTGAAAACTAATTTTTTTCTTAAAATATTAATTTATGGATTTTTTAATTTCTAAGATATTTTAAATATTCTTGAAAGTTAATTATTTGTAAATTTTTATTTCTGATTAATTTATTTTCTAAGAAAATTAAAAATTCTATAAATTTAATTTTTTTCTTAAATATTAATTCAAGGGTGCTCAAATGGTTTGTTGTTGAAATTTTTCCAGGTATTGAAGGTAACTAAAATTGACTGAAGATTATCCAATGAAGTTAATTCTGGAATAAGTTGAAGAAATTGTGGTATTAATTTCCTCAGAGGTTTACTCTATAGGATCCCACTAATATTTTGGAAGCTGCAAAAGATGAAATTAATTTGGGTATAGTTTTTGGTTGTTTTGAGTTGTATTTTTGGATGAAAAATCTTAGGGGTTAAAGTAGTGAAGGAGAACAGACTGGACTGCCTAACATCTCAGTATAAGCCTTAAAGATTATTCTACAGGGAAATTACAGGAAGTTCGTACTAACACTGCAGATCATCTGGAACACAGGATTACAGCCAATAAGGATCTAAGGATACAATCAGATTGTCTGTAAAGGAACTGTATGTGCTGAAGGCTTATGAACTAGAACAAGAGGTGAAGAATATAATCTTTGGTAAAGCAGGTTATTAGCATATTCACTGTATTTGTGACCCAAGAACCAAATTTGATTGAATTCAAGGTTGAGAACCTCTGAACAGAAACGAATTGATCCAAGAAGTTGAATTGAAGATGTTGTAGCTCAAGGTAGTTATCTAGGTGTTATAAGTGAATTTGACACTTGAGAATAACTTGAGAATCTGGACAACAAGTCAAGCCTGCAATGCAACTGGAAGTTCAGTGACATCAAATTCAGACAGAATTCCAATTCTTAATCTAAGGTCCTTACCTATAGATTCCATAAAGGAGATTTTCAAGATCAGTTCAAGGGGTGGTTGTAAGACAGGGATGGTTTATATATGAAAGACAAGATCAGGGTTTGCTACACAGTTTGAAGAAGCCTGTACAAGTAAAAGATGACAGATACTGTGTTGGGTTGAAGCAGGAATCTCAGGCATTAGTGAGGATGCAGCAAGAGAAATCATTTATTGGTGAAGTGAAAAGAAAGATTGATTCTATCAGTGACAGTGACGAACCAAATAGACATCTGGCTTCAATGACCAACACTAGAGATGGATCACTAAGCACTTCACATGTAAACATTCTAACTAGTATACGTTTATCTAATTCAGAACTGTATGATTATTAAGTTTTGAAATGTATTATATTCATGTCAGCATATTAGCATCTTAGGACTTAAATGCTTATTTGATTGCTAAGAATAAGATTGCATGCTAGGACTGTTAGTGCATTTCGTACTTGATCCTCTATGTAGTAAAATGAATATCTAGAATTAGATAGGGTGTTCTAGACAGTTAAGTGTATCCCTAAACATTTGCTGGAACTTGATTTAAATCTTTTGTGATTTAATACCTCTGCTAATGTTGTGAAAATTACTAATAGACAAGCAGGTCATAGATCAGATATTTTATATTTGTTCTTACTTGAAATTGTTTATGTGCTTATTTTCATATGATTTGCTCGTACTCACATAGTTTCACTTAAATGTCATATTATAGCATGTATTGCTTGTTAAGAAATAGAATACTAAAAGATGGTAGAATTATCTAAGTAGTCAGTAACATTTATAGATTTGAGACTTAATCTAAAACTGACTTAGGTAATTAGAGATAATTAAAAATATTAGACAATGACATAAATGGATTAGGCAGAATTAGTAATTAATTTGTTAGTTCTTCTATTCCATGTGCTTTTAGAAAATTATTGAATATCTTTAAATCTACTTGACATATGGCTAAAGTAGATAATACTATTTTTTCTAATATGCATAAATTGAAGCTGTTGTTACCACTATTGAAGGTAACATCTCTAGCCCATCTGGACTCAATTGAACTTGAGTACCAAGAAGCTTAATCATTTGTGATTGCAGAGTACGTAACAAACGACAAAAGTTATGTGATTTCGTGACAATTATTGTTCGAGCCATATGATTAAGATTGGAGCTCTACTATCACAGTTGGTTGAGAAAGCCTACCCAATAGTAACCTTTAGAGATGACAACAGAAGATTTACAAGGGATTTAACTATAATGATTTTTAGAATTGTCATCAGTAGAAATATCTTTCTTATGGAAGGACTTAAGCACTATCTACGGGGCACTAGGAAATTCTTTGTCGGGGGTTTCTGAAAAAGCATCGAAAAGGAAAAGTATTAGATTTCAAGCAAGAAAGATGGAATCTCACTCATATGAGAGTGAGGAATTTTATTCGTAGCTAACATGGATTCGATATGAAAAGGTGAAGTGAGGTTCTTAGTAAAGTTTCATCAGTAAAGAGTTGGCTATGGCATAGGAAGCTCTCACACTTGGTGAATAAGACAATGGATTCTCCGATAAAAATGAAATTGGTGAGAGGACTACTTCATATGTAATTCTATCTAGAAGGACATTTTGAAGTATGTCATATAGGGAAGTCAATGAAAACATCACACTAAAGCAAATTATGTCATGGATGAAATATTCTTAGTGGTGATTGATGACAACCCTAGTTACAAGTTGGTGATGTTCTTGCATTCAACAGATAAAATGTCACATATGGTGATTGATCACATCAGGAAGATCATGTTGGAAGCAGAGTAAGCTGTGAGAACTTTGAAGTCAGATAGTGAAACTAAATTTCGCGAATGAAGTTCTAAATGAAGTCTGCACTTATAAAGGTGCTTTGAAGCTTAAGCAATTAACACAGCATGCTGCTTTAATCAACAAAGATCGTGAAAAGACATCATATGAGTTAATGGCCAGCCAGAAGAAAACACTGAAGCTCTTTCATGTGTTTGGAAGAAATTGATATTTATTGAAGATTTAGATGATGAACTTGGCAAGTTTGAAGTTAAGGCTCGTGGAATAATTTCCTAGGCTACTCATTGAAGTCGAAAGATTTCAAGGCATAAATGATGTAAAACCAGAAGGTGATTGAAAGTCTGAATGTATCGTTCTACTACACCAAGCTCCCAAAGCTTTCAAATGAAAGACCATTTTGAATCTTTGAAGTTTGACATCCCGTCAGAATCAAATTCAGATATTGATGTTGAAACTGAGGTTGCAGAAGGAATCAATGATAATGATGATGATTCAGATCCTATTAGTGGAAATGGCAGTAAATCTACACAACTCGTGTACTTTAACAGAATCCACTAAAAAAGTGAAGGATCTTCAACACATCTTAGCAACAACTCAGTGGGAGCAAATAAAAGAAAGATCTACTAGTCGTACTCAACACAATGAAGATCAAAGGAATACATTAAGAACATATCAGCCAAGACAAAAGGTTTGAAGTCAAAGTCATTCCTAGAGTCTAGTTCTTAGTAAACCGGATTATTGAGTAAAGGCTAGAAGTTCTAATCAAAATGAACATATATTTTTCAGGACCTAACATCTGGAATCCCAAAGAATACTGAAGAAGCGCTGATTGATCCAGATTGGGTGATTGCAATACAAGATGATCTCAATCAGTTCGAAAGGAAAAATCTATTGAAGTTTGAACCTAGACCACAAGATGAAGTTGAAATTGGTATAGTAAGGGTATTCATAAACTGGAGGATTATTGGCATTGTTATGAGGGACAAAGCCAAACTGGTTGCTACATGTTACTATAAAGTAGAAGGTATCGACGATGATGGAAACAAAATCTTTGGGACTTTCAAGATCAAACAGTAAGCACCAGTGATGAGACTTATTCCTTTTAGGGCCTAACAAGATGAGGACCTAATAACAGCATATCCCTAGCACCTACTGAACATTCAAATGTGAATATCTATCAGATGAATGTGGACAAGTGCACTCCTAAATAGTGAGTTAGAAGTTTAAGTTGATGTATAAAATTTCCTGGACTTTGAAGTTGCAGATACGTTGGAATTTGTATATCATTCTCTTCACAAGCTCTCCATGAATGGAGTTAGGGATTCAAGCAAATCGTCAAGGACATGGTACAACATGAGCATGTTGAAAAAGTTACAATTATTTTTAGATTACAAGTAATTCGAAAGAATGATGGCAATTAAAGTAAGTCAAGGATCTTTTGAAGTTGCACAATTTGGAAGATTCCAGACCTGCCAAACTTTTTGCCAACAAACCACTAAGCTTGATCAGGGCAAATCAGGTATATGAACTGAAGTGATAAGCTATAGAGGTATGATCAGCTCATTACTTATTTAAGTGCATAAAGACCATATATTTTATTCTCGATATGCCTATTTATAAGTTTTGAAGTGGATACTAGAGAATCTTATCTTATATCTAAGTTATGAATTGTTAGATATCTTAGGGGATCACCAATTCTTAGAATCAGGTACCCTAAAGATACTAGGTTTAACCTAATTGGCTATATAGATATAGATAATGCAGGTTGTACGAAAGACAGGGAAGTCATTCCTAGAAGCTGTTAATTTCGTGGAAGAGGTTGATTTCTTGTTGAAATAAGAGGAAGCATTCAACACACATAGCTGTAGCAAATGCGAAATTTAAAGAAGCTAGTGAATGTGATGCTCTAATCTTCTAGACAAGGAAACCACTTCAACTCCAACAACTCTGTTGAATACTCTCTACACCAATTAATGAATAAGTGCATGGACACCAGCTATCATTTCTTTCGAGATTGTCCTTAGTAGAATAACTTGCAGATCTTTGCTAAATAACTTGATGAATTAATTTTATCTAAGTTGGTTAGTGAACTTGAGATATTATTTATACGCATATTTGTTGGAAATCCCATCGGCAAGGAATTCTCAAATGAGTTCACAAGTATTACATTTTCCATATTTAAAGGACTTGCGATTTTTTTTAAATCCAATACCTCTTACCTTTTGCATTCAATAGCTACAAGGAACCAGGGAGTAATTCTTGTGACCAAAATCTCATATGGGTTCGATTTGGGCCCATTGTTCTTCAAATGTCCAATCCACTAATTGATCAGCCCTCTAAGGAGGTTCCAAGATAGGATATGAGATGATGGGTAGGTTCCATGGTGATCTAGTGAGCTCTGGGAGCTACCAAGAAGGGTTAGAAGTCGGTAAAATCGTCCTAGGATGAGGAACCAGGAAGAGGTGAGGAACCAGTAAGGTAGAGGTGATACTAGCGGAGGAGCTTTCATTTTATCAAGTCTGAAACCTAATTTATAGCGGTTCCAGGTATCCAATGGAGGTGGGAATTATTCTGGAAGGACCCGATAAGCCACTGTTTCCACTAAATAGGTTCCAAGTTCGATTGAGCAGGTTCCATAAATGAGCTTCCAAAACAGTTGCTTGGTACCTCCTGGAAGGGTAGTTCTACATGGACTGTTTCACCTGATTTTTAGGAAACAATTTCTCCACAATTCTGGGAGATAATTACCATATTATTCTTATCTAATTAGGGTAATTACAAGGAAATTACATGTAATTACTATACTCAGTCGATTATGCAAGAGATAAAGCTTCCCATGAGTCTTAGCCAACTTGGACTCTCATGGTAGCTCAATTATTTTGAGATATACATCATCTACAGAGGTTAAAGCTTATCACTACACAACTGATCACTCATCAAAAGAGTCATAACAACCAAGAACTACATACGGACTTGATCCCTATAAACAAGGTATGTAGGCAACTAACAAAGGGTTCGAAAACACTTAGAGGGGAGAGATCATATACAAAATTCGAGTGTTCATCCATTAGCCAAGGTATTTAACTTGTATAATCTCAGGATTATATGTTGGTGCCTTGGTACTTTGCTAGCTCCGTCCATTTTTATCAAAATCACCATCCACTGTTCGTGGAACCTTGATTAGGAACCTGTTTCTTGATCAATTTGTGCACTTTTATTCTCGCTATTTCAGTAAAGGATCTCTACAGGTGTTGTACCAAATTCCTTTCACAACAGAGAACATGCATGAAAAATCTAATTATCAGCTTTAGTACTTCACGTAGAAAAGCAAGTTTATAGTAAAGAGAATAAGCTGGTAGGTTCGTACTTCCGTATCTATAATTCTTAATGCATCAATTATCCATATCATCATGGATTATTTTAGTTCTTTTTTCGCTAATCTAACTTGACCCGCTCCAACTCAAATTACCCACTTTTCTTTTTTGTCTGCTCCATTGACCCGATTCAACAACACCCTACCCACTTTCCTTATTTAGGTATATGTTAAACCTATAATCAAGTGCTTAGTTATGCACGTTTATAGCATATCAAATTCAAATTCAAACGTAATCTTTATCACTATCATATTTTCACTGTGATTTAAAATCTTTACCCTAAATTTTTGTTGTAGACGTTTGGTTCAATGGAGAAAACATAGAGCAATATTGTGAAAATTTGTTGATCAATTGTTCCCATTTTATGCTCTTTTTCAATTTCACTCTAGGTCTTTTTTTAAACTAAAATGTTCATTCTTACACCAGGTCGTAAGCGGAATCCTCTTGCTCCATTATCTCCTTCACGCAATTGTAAGTTTAAAGATTAATCTTAACTCAATCCTTATTGAATAAACATATTGATCACCGCGTATTTGTTAGGCCAAAAGAAACACTCTATTAATTCCTATATTGATGACGATGATGCTAATAAAATATCTAGTGATCTGCATGGTTGTACTGAAAACATGAATTTCAATATTAACAGAGTGAGTTCGTAATGGATTGGTATATAAATCAATTTTTCTATTTTGTGTTCTTTTTTTATTTTATGCGTAATTTTTGTAATGTGAATTTTTCTAATAGGATTCAACTGTCCATCTCTGTATCATTCGTCTCCGACTGGCTAATCTTATGCCATCACAAAGGAGGGTATGTCACGTCAATATGTCTGCTAGAATTTTACAATGTATTGTTGCATTGTTTTAAATTTAAATACATTGATATCATTGTTTGCACAATATTTAAGTTCAAATATTTGATCTTCACTACATTGAACACATTGTTTTTACACTATATCATGACATTTGTTTATGCCTCTTTTTATTTTTTATCTTCATTGTATTGTGATAGGTTCAGACAATCCAGTTTTTTTCAACGAGATTCACCGACTTCCGTCACAGAGTGTTCCAACTATTGACAATCATTCAGGTATGAATTGGTGTATCAAACTTTAAAATATCCTTTTGGAGTAACAATGAAATTTCCTATGTGTTCTACTTATCTAGGAGATTTCAATGCGAGTCATAATGGACATAATTATTTTACACTGCCGCAAAGGAATCTAAGTTCTGTCAATATGTCTAGTATATTCTCATGATCCTTCAAGATAAGTTAACAATTATTAAACTTGCTAATATTTTTTTTGATGGGGATGTCATCATTGTATTCTAACAAGTACAAAAAAACAGATCATTTTAAGGAGAGTCAAATTATGCCTAAACAAATTATGATGAGTGATATCACTCAATCTGGTAGGCAATGGTGTATTCATCAATTAATTTGAGTTCTGTTTTAACAATGGAATCTGTTTGCTGATTTAATTATCTAGGAAATCATTTGGTGTCTGATAATGGACAGAGATATTTGACACCGTCCTAGAGGAGGATAAGTTCTGTCAATCTGTCTGGTAAAACTATATGCTTTATGAGACAAATTAGTAAATAGATCCATAGTCATTTGTATCCATCATCACTCCAATTGAGACCAATCTATATGCTTTAATTTTTCAGGTCCAAGTCATCAAACTCCTCTATCACAGATTACTATAAACACCAAATCTACCTATACCTCCAATCTTGATGCTTTCCAATTACCTGCTTCTAGGATATCTCCTAAAAAAATGTTATGCCGTGAGCGCCTGAGACACGGAATTTGAATTCGTCCACTTTTGGTAATATTTTATGGTACAATATAATCTAATTTGTTGAAGCGGAATTTTATGATGAAATTTTCATACAGACGTCCATTTATTCTGGATTTTTTGTGACTTTGTCCAGATAAAGGCTTTCGAATACAAAAAATGGTTAATTTATTAGACCGTCATCATGCAATGATAATGTAACCCCGTCTGCAGTTATTAATGCATAATTGTCAGGTGCCATTGAATCAAATATTATGGATTCACGCATAGGAAATAACGATGATATTACCGTGTTGGTTTTAGATATAGAAAAGCTTGGATTTCGTCCACCAGGTTAGGTAATATAGGTATATTCTCACTTTGTTCAATGTATAACCTTAAAGTTATGTTGTGCATTAAAAGGATTCATGTTACAATTTGGTATCAGTCTGCTCTTGTTACTGGTGTGAAGAACTTGATGGAGTCCTTCAATGCAGTGGAAGGTGTTGTTTCTACAAACAATAAAAATGATCGTAATAAGGGTTTGTCACAGTTTTTAAACATAGAGTCAATGGCGACTCAACAAAACCAACTTAACCATTTTTATATTGTTTGCCAGGTCTTAGTAATGCTAACAATCTCAACAAAGTTCCATCAACTTCTGCTGCGACGAAAACTACAACTACATAACATCTTTTGGATAAGGAAATTCAAAACAATACCGGCTCAAAGCATGAAAAATTATCAGAAGGTATGTATGATCATTTATAGTGTCGTTGAATTGAATGAGTTATCTCCATAACCTGAATGAAAATTATAGACCATGTTGAAGTAGAGGAACTTGATGGAATGCATACAGGTATACAACATTACGTGCTTTTGAAATATGTTTAATGCAATTTTAACGATGTTATATTGGCTTTTCTAATCTTCTTTTGTAATTTACAATTTTTCTAGAAGATTGTGATTTTGATGAAGATGAAATTGATGAACGTACCTACTAAAAAATTACAAACATACCTATTTATGCCTTTTAAAGAAGTATTCTAAATTACATTGTTCCTAATACAGCAGGCCGATGACAATATGTGTTGGATGATGAAAATGATGGTAACCTACACAATTAGGTTTTAAGTTTCGCATAAAATTGATATAATTCATTGGTTTTGTGTTATGAATATATATATTCATTTGATGATGTACAAAATTCTAGAACAGAGACTAGCATAGATATATCTGTAATAGAATAAGTCTCTCTAGTCTCTGATCAAAGTAAATGTAAATTAGAGTCTAGTTAGTCCCTGTATAGGTATCAAGAGCATTTGTACTTAGAGGATTTTCAAGAGAAGTAAAACCAGAGTCTGGATGCAAATCGAAGTCTAGGAGTTGATCAGAGTCAATAGACTATCAAAGTCTATAGTCTATCAGAGACTGAAGATCATCAGAGTCTGAAATCTTTCAGAGTCTGTAAAGCTGAATTTAAATTTGGAAGGTGATCAAAGTTCATAGACTATCAGAGTCTATAATCTATCAGAGACTGAAGATCATCAGACTCTGAAATCTTTCAGAGTCTGTAAATCTGAATTTAAATTTGGAAGGTGATCACAATAATATAAAGTCTTCAAAGATAAAGATAAATGTATTGTAGATATGCTATGGGAAGGAATGAGAATTACAGAAGGAATCTGTCATCTAATAATTAGGAATTCTATTCCTATTTTAATTGTATTTTATTTTATTAGTTGATAGGCAACTCTCTATATAAACACTCTATATAACCTAATTTATTTGTTGAAGTTTTGTGAGAGCATAGAGATAGAGAGAGTTGTTGTTAGAAACACAGAGAAGCTGCTAGGGTTTGTGTACACCCTAAGAAAGTTTGTATTCATATATCAATAATACAAACATTATTCATTCATATCTTTGTGTTTGTTCTTTATTCTTAATTCAAAGCTTTAATTTACATTGAGTTGATTTTAATCAGGCAAAAAAAATACACAAGTATTCAACCCCCCTTCTACTTGTGTAATTGAGAAAACAATTGGTATCAGAGCCTAAAGTTAAAATCGATCAAAGATATATAAAAACAAAGATGGCAATTCTAAAATTCCTATGTTAAAAAAGAATGTATACACCGATTGGAAGGTTAAGATGCTGCGCCATCTGGAGGCTACAGACCCTGACTATCTTGACAGGATTCATGATGGATCTTATATGCCTTCAAAGCTTGTTCCTCAAACTACTGTTGAAGGAAAAACTATTGAAGAACACTTTGTTGATAAACCAAAGGTTGATTGGTCTAAAGAGGACAAGGAGAATGTTCTCAATGAGGTAAAAGTTAAAAATATTCTCTTTAACAATGTTTACTCTGTTCACATAAACTGTGTAATATCATGCAAAACTACTAAAGTGATGTGAACAAAACTTGAAGTGCACTATGAAGGAACCAAGGATATCGAGAAGAATACAAGGTCTCTGTTAATTCAGAAGTATGAGCATTTTGAAGCAAAAGTTGGAGACACCATCACTGATGTTAGGTCCTGGAAGTATCGCAGAAGAGGGGTTGAATATGATACTCACAACAATTTAAAATTCTTTACTGAATTTGTGGATAATGAAATTATTGAATTTTAAATTACTAATTTTCTGTATTTATGAATAAACAATAAAATTCTAAAAAATTAGTAAGTAAATAAATGATATAAGTTTTGGGGAATATATCTTTCGTATATAAACCTAGAGTGGTGATACACCCTGTTTTAATGAACTGGTTTTCGAAGAACAAATTAGTTCTTCGCTACAACAAAGAGATCTGACTGATTTCTATTACAATGTATAGATCTGTGTATGTACAAAGGAAAACAATCTAACAGAGAGTATTTTATAACAGCCCTATATTTTACAACATAATGAACCAGCTAGATTATAAAACTCTGGTGAAGAAAGTATGTGTATGGCTTTGTATCTCTTCTTCTCCGACTTCTGTTTCTCTCTGTATCTCTCTGTGTGGTTGTGTGTATTCACACCAAATGAATTAGATTCATTTGTTTATATTTCGTAGGCTTTACAATAATTGAATTACAATTATGAGTGTCAAATTCTTCTCCCCTATATGTTGACTTGAGTTGACTTTGAGAATCTCGTGGATATTTTCTAGGTGTCGAATATTGTTTCCATTTATTAGGACTTGAAAAATACTCCATGTGTCGAATTCCTTGATCACATATAATTGCCTTAGTCACAAATAGGGTAGGTGTCGAATTCCAAGTCCATATGCAGTTATGTATTGAATTTTACTTCAATGTACATGCCTTAAGAGATTTTGATTTTATGTGTCAAATTCTACAACATGTATAATCTAGGTATCGAATTCACTCCTATGTACATGCCTTAGAAGTGTAAATTCTATGTGTCGATGTTTTAATTTGACTTGGTCAAATTACCATTTGATCAGCAACTATTTTTACCTCTAGCACTTGGTCACTTGCGGTTTGGTCACTTACGGTTTGGCTGTTGAGCTATTCGGATGTTTGACTATTGAGTTGTTCAACTATTTTTCTTTGAACCCTTGAACCTTTACAAGCGCTTCAATCCTCGACCCTTTTCTTCCATTTCCTGTACTCTACACACTTAGTCAATGCTCTACTTCATAGATGTAATTACCATTATCTTTTGTGTTAACGTTTAGTGCACTGGTCTGGTTCACAAATTACTAACACTGATCATGATCTTCACATCTCACTTAAATCAAATGACAGGAGTGTAATAGTTTTTTATTTCTTTTATGTGCATCTCTCTTGGATGAGGAATCCTTTACTAAAAACTCCTTTCAAGTATATGATACAGTTTCTTGATTCTCCCGTAAGGATAAGAAGAATCTTCTTTTTCAAGTCTAAATTAACTCCCTAAGGATATTAACTTCTCCCCTAAGGATACGAAGATAAGACTTTCTCATTTTTCTTGTCTACTAAATTCTCCCTCTTAGTTGAGGAATCCTCTACTGGACCATAATTTTCTCGTGGCTTGTCTTCCAAAGAAGGTTCTCGTTTGTTTTTGATTGGGAAAACATATTAATTTTTCTTTCAGAAGTAGCAAATAGCAAGGGTAAGTATTTGGTCTATGATTTCTTCACTTCTACTACGTTCTATTGGTGTTTACACTTAAGTGTCAAGCATTTTGAAGTGTTTCACTCTTTCTCTCCCTATTTCTCACTCAAGTGTATCTCCTCCTCACTTTCACTCAAGTGTTTCTCTACCTCACTTTCACTTCAGTGTTTCTCTCCCTCACTTTCACTCTACATTCCAAATATAGTCTTTTGTTCCTGCAAGTGAAATCCGTCAATTCATTTATATTCTCATCACCAGATTCATCAGAATGAACTGAATCATGATTGAGTTGAGAATTGCGTCGTAGAGGTATTCTTGCTCTATCATGCATAAGCACTGTCTAAGCACCAGACTCAATAGCTTTTGCTAAATCACTATTTATTGGAGCCTCACCTCTTTGAGATGGGTTATCTCAAGATATTAAATTTTTTAGGGAATCCTGCCTTGTTCTATAAAGGGGTTGCCTCACACTTTCTCCATAAATGGGAGGCGGACATTCATTTTCAGGATCAGGAAATGTTCCTTCCAAGAGGGGCGATGTAGTAGGCAATGTAATGAATAACAATTTAGAGCCTACGTTTCCCTCGTAACCCGGTGACGGAAAATTCGTATGAAATACCCTACTTGACTCATCTGAAGAATTCTTGCCAAGTAGTTGCCTCTCAAGCCCAGATAAATCTGAACAAGAGATCTCCATTTTAGGATACAGAAGATTCACTTGTGTTTAAGGTAGATACCTTGAACAATATAATGTATGGAAAATTAGAGTCTGTATCTCCTCCGAATACCTATACCTTTCACTGTGCACACCTTGCAATGTGTTCCTAGAATTTATCTATTTATGATTACCATTAGCGTGTGGGCTAGTGGAGTGCTTGTCTCATTACAAGGTGCTCTGGCTGACGAACGAATTTTAATGGACTCACCCTGTTAAGAGAATGATTCCAGAAACAATTTTATTGCCTTTTCAACTCTGCATCCTTTTGAGAAGATGCAGATGATCTTACATTTACCTCATTTATATACTACTAATCTTCTCTGGAGGTAGAGCTCTGGGAGCACTTCCGACTTCATCCTTATTTGCTGTATGAAGTTGTTAGGTCCAAATGCGTTGTAGAGGGGGGGTGAATACAACTTTTCAACTTTATGAAGTAATAAATGAACACACTGATTCAAGGAATATATGTCTTATATATAACTTGAAGGGGTTGCTACAACATTCATTACAAAAGTACAACATAATTAAATAGGGTAGTAAATGATACTAAGCTCTGTGAATACTCTCTCTCTCTTTTACAAGTGTTTCTCTCAATATTGCTCACACTTTAAAATGTTACACGAGTACTTCTATTTATACTACTTGTAATCTACGACTTGTAGTCTTCAACAGATGAGATATGAGTGGTCCAATGTTGTCCACGTAAATCTTATCTTGTCTTGAAAGCTTGGAAATGGCAAACCAGATGATGCCATGTGTCATGTTGAAACTGTCTTTTATGTAGAACTTCTACATAGGAATTTCTACTTGCACTATGTAGAACATCAAGTAGAACTTCGACATGGGAATGTTCTACTTACACTCTATCTCGAATATTCTAAGTAGAACTTCTAAATAGGAATTTTGTTATTCGCCCTTAAGTACACTAAGTTTGGAGAAGGGGGGGGGGTTGAATACAAACTTAAGAATTAATTCAACTTCTTGCGGAAATAAGTTTGTACAAAGAGAGTGTTTAATTAAGATTGATGTAACTAAGAACTGGATAACTAAAGTGTTGAAACCAGAAACAACAAGATTAAAAATTACTAGTGGATTGTTTTTCCACTAGTGAGTTTTTGCTTTCAATTGATCTTAGTAAAAATACTAAGCTGCGTACAAAGTTGAATGAAGAACTTAGAAAAGCATTACAAGTTCTGCCTGATATTCTACTTTGCTTTTCTTGAGTTCTTCTAAAACTTCTCTCTACTTTGCTACTGTGTTTTTGCTTTATTTACAAAAACTACTACTCTAGTTTTCTATCGACTGATAACAATATAATATTACAATTTATACTGTTTACATAAAAATAGAAACTAGCTTCTTTTCACAGCCTTCCTTGTAGAACTAACTAGCTCTGGAAGTGTCTTTGTCTTAAGATATTCCTTGGATGCTGTGTTGCCATGAAAGTCTTCACAATCCTGACAGGACTGTCTTCCAATGATTCAGTTTCTGCACTGTTCCCGTAATTTCTGGCTTTAGCTAAATAGGGAAACTATAATCAACTGATAAATGCTGTTAAGCTTATCAGTTGATTCACCTTTGCTTATCCATCGATGGATAGGATATCTGTTGATCAGTTGATGTGTCGATGGATATTTGAGTTATTCATCGACTCCTTATCCATTGATGGTTCTTTATCCGTTGACTGTAATTATCCATTGATGACTTGTATCAGTTGATAGCTTTCATCCGTTGAGTAGTGTCTTCATCCATCGACTTCAACATCAGTTGATCACTTCACTTGTGAGAATTCTGACTTAGAATATTTACAATTGATCAGCCATTCTTCACATCTGTTGACTACATCATTGCATCCATCGAGGTAATACAATCAATTGATAGTGAAACATAAATCAATGCTACAATCCAGTTTATTAGTTGATAAACAAGTTTCAACTGATAACTGGTTTCCTAGTCAATGGATATTTATAAGTCATATCCATTGATCAGTTACAAAATAATTTTGAGTCCCTATTGAAATTCTAAGTAATTTGTTATCATCAAAACTCATAATTCCTAACAATCTCCCCCTATTTATGAATATGTAAAATATGCATAAATTTTCTGTTGATGATAACAAAACTCCTGAACATTTTCATTCTTAGCAAGAATTACAATATTGATAAGTAAAGTTTGAGACAGAGTAATTAGATACCAGACAGGGATGAATTCTGATAATTTTGATGATTGAGGTTGAATCTCCTATCTTCTCCTTCTTCCCCTTGACTCATTCATCTTGTCTTCATTCTCCTTCATCTTCCTGTAGAGGGTTCCCTTCAATATCTTCTCATCTTCAATCTTATAGTCCAATTGACTTGCCAGATGATTTAATTCCAGATTGGGCAGTTTGTCTATTTCTTGACAAATATCAATGCATTTTTCTCTGCCTTCCCTGTCCTTATATATCATCAAGTAGAAGGGCTCATGAAGCACTTTTCTTCCTTCAGGATTCCAGATCTTTATTCTGTCATCTCTTTCTTCTTGAACAGGTGCCTCCCTTATCTTCTTCATTCTTTCAAGGATGGCCTTTCCTAGCTCTTCAGTTAGATAATACTTCCTGTTGAGCATAGTGTAGATTTTCCTTAAGATGCCATATCCTTGATCCAATACTTGGTTGAATGTGAAGGTTGAGTGTGATCCATCTTCATACTCAATGTGAAGAAGATCAACATCTTTCTTCCTTTGTCCTTTTGCTGCAATCATTCCCTCAGCTTTGATTGGCACAAAGTTTTCAGATTTGTGTTTGAACACCTCTATTTCTTTGGCTTGATTACTCCCAGAAACTTGACCTTCAGTCTTGACTTGTTTTGGCTTCTTCTCCTTGTCTTCTTTGTCTTCATTGTCCTCAACAACTAATGGTCTTTTAACTCCAGATGATTTTGGTGCATCTTTGGGCTTGTTTGCTCTTTGCTTCATCCTTGGCCTCCTTTCACCTTCTTTTCTTCTGGCTTCTCTTATTAGCCTATCCTCTTCATCATATTCCCTTTGCAATTGAATGGCTAATTCTTCTTGGGATTTTTCTTGTTGCTCCCTTTCTCTTATGCCAACTACTATGGCTTTGCTCAACAATTTTTCACTTTCCCCTCCACCTGTGACAGCTTTCTTTTTATCATCTTCAATTAGCTTTCCCTTTCCTTTCCTGTCACCAGGTTGTGAGCTACTGGAACTTGTTTCCTTGAATTTGCTAGCAATTGCATCAAATTTCCTTACTATGTCTTGAGCCAACTCCTTCTTGGGATCTGTAGACTTTGCCACTACAGCTTCAGTACCACTTGCTTTCTCCAATGCATCAGCTTCTTGCTTCTCCCCCTTTTTGTTATCAGCAACTGGCACCTGTGCTACTGACTGAGAGAGTAAGGGAGTCTCTAAGAGTTTACCCAGAAGATTGATTTGAGTGACTTGATTCTTCAAAATTTGCTGCATGTTGAGTTCCATGGAGGCTACTCTTTTCTCCAATTCCATTACCTTGTCCTTGGCTGAAAACTCAGTGTCCAACCTTTGCTTGATTCTAGTCAGCATTGTGAGGCTGAGTCTAGAGTCAATGGTGGTGTCAAAATGCATCCTTGAGCTGTCAATGTCTTCTCTTATTTTCTTCAATTCATACTTGGAGCTTGTGACATGCATTTTCTGGATCTTCAAATTATCCCTGTAAAAGTTCAGAATTCTCCTTTGCAGGGGATTCACTACATCTACTTCAGCCATTGACCTTCTGTAAAGAGAAATGATGGCCCTTTCTGTTTCAGCCAAATTAGTTTCATCACTTGCCACTTGTGGATCTAGAAGTTCATCATCAGAATTATCATCAAAATCTTCAGGATTCATGTGGGATATATCATCAGGTTGACTGGCCAAAAACTCTTTCCCACTCCTGAATTGCTCTTCTGTCTGCACTAAACCCAGCATTTGCTCAGCTATTTGATTAGATGCTGCTGCTAGTTCTTGATAATGAGGATCTTCATGTTGAAAGGTTGAAGCATCAAGATTGACATCAATTTCATCCTCCACCTCCATGTTGACTTCTGCAACTCCTGCAGGGACTTCATAGTCTACAACTCCCCCTGACTCCAGCCCCAACTCCTGGGTGAGTCCTGCTTCAAACTGCTCAGTTTTAGAAGTTGATGCTTCATGAGATGGTGAAATTGGTTTCTCTCTATTCTTTTCTCTCTCACTCTCTTCTCTCTTTTCTTGCATCAGGATCTCATCCTGGATTCTCACCTCTCCCTTACTTTCCTCTCCTTTTGCATCACCAAATAAGTGTTTCAATGGATGATTCATGAATTGACATTAAGGGATCAATCGATGGATAAGAAGTATCCATCGATGGATGAATATCCGTTGACGGGAGCTCGTCGATGGATGTAAGAATATCCATCGATGAAAGTGAACTAGTCAATGGATGTTGGAAGTTATCCATTGACTGGAGAGAAATTACAGTATTTTCCTGATCAACCAAGGTGTTAACCTTATTTGGTGATGCAGGTGAGAGTGTTGGCTCCACCCTGAGTTACAAAGAGGGTGAATTTGAAACAATGAAGTTGTCAATCAACACTGTTTCTGAAGAAATAGTTTTTGAGGGAGATTGAGGAGAAGATTCAGATAAAGAATGGGGCTGTGCCTCAGGAAGATTCTGAGACACATCAAAAGAAGAAACTGAAGGCTCCACCAAATTTTCATTTGGCTTTGCAAGTGTGTGTGTGCCCTGTGCAGTATTTGTAACCTTCTTTCTTCTTTTGTATGGCTGTATTATTTGGTGACCCTTATCCCCATCTGATGGTCCTGGTTGAGACCTCTTTTCAATAGTTACATCTTTTTGAGAAGATGCAACTAGGGATGTGTTCAAGTCCTTTACTACAGCCTCAATCTGTTGGGAGATTGGACTGGTGGCTGGCTGGTTCCTCTCAATCTCACTCTCCTTATTCTTCTGGCTTTCTTGATGTTGGCCAGTTCCCTCACCCTTATCAACCACCTTCACACTCCCCTTAGTGGTTTTTCTTTTCTTAGATCTTACAACAGTAGTTTTTTGAGAAACTACTGAGGTGGTTTTATCAGACTTGTGTTTGGAAGGTTGTGCAACTTGGGTAGGAGGAATGAGGGCATTTCCATCTCCCTCCATTGTTGCTGAAGGCAAAGAAATTTGAGATTTTGAAGAAGAATGTACAAGATGGAGATTTTAAAGATATACCTGTACAAGAGGAGGATAAATGAGGCACAACTTAGGGTGTAAGTTGATTCTCACAAGATCCTTGAAGACCCTCTTGTTTTGCATCCATGGCTCCAAGGACTCCATATCTGCACTTATTTCATACTCTCCAACAAAGGCATTAATAATCATCATGAAAAATCTTGCAAAGTAGATATTATTTTTCCTAGATGACTTGGGTCCTAACTTAGCAGATAATTCATTTAGGAGTAGTGTGCCAAAATCGAAGTATTTATCAAACAGGATAGAATAAGCAATTTCTTGCATACTGATCGTAATTGCATCAAAATTACTTATTTTTCCAGAAAATACTTTAATTATGGCATCAAAGAAATAACTCCATTCTTTCCTAAGATTTTTCCTAACAACTTCTCCTAATCCAGTTTCAGCATTTGCATAATTAACGGATTCTAACATGTCCCTAATTTCATTTTCAGTGGGTGGTTTATTACAATTATTTGCAGGCAACCCTAAACATTCAGATAATGAAGTAATAGTAATTGTATAGGTATTACCTTTGCAAGAATAAGAAATTACCTTCCCATCTGGTGAAATCTCTGCAGAGGTCCACAGTTCTTCAACAAAGGAACACACGATTGTTGGTGCTTCGCTGAGAGCTTTGGAAACTTTGCAATCTCCTAGGAATCGTGTTAGGTCCAAATGTGTTGTAGAGGGGGGGTGAATACAACTTTTCAAATTTAAGAAGCAATAAATGCAATGTAATAAATGAACATACTGATTCAAGGAATATATGTTTTATATATATCTTGAAAAGGTTGCTACAACATTCATTACAAAGTACATCAGAAGTAAAGAGGGTAGTAAATGATACTAAGCTCGGTAAATATACTCTCTCTCTTTTACAAGTGTTTTTCTCGAAAATATTGCTCTCTTTTTAAATAATACACAAGTACTTCTATTTATACTACTTGTAATCTATGTCCTGTAGACTTCAAAGACTAAGATGTACGTGGCCCAATGATGTCCACATAAATCTTATCTTATCTTGAAAGCTTGGAAATCTGCCAATTAGATGATGCCATGTGTCATGTTGAAACTGCCCTCCATGTAGAATATCTACTTGAGAATTTCTACTTGGCCATCTCGAACATCTAAGTAGAATTTCTACATAGGAATGTTCTACTTGACTATCTCGAATATCTAAGTAGAATTTCTACATAGGAATGTTCTACTTGGCTATCTCGAACATCTAAGTAGAATTTCTACATAGGAATGTTCTACTTGGCTATCTAGAACATTTTGCACTTAGAGAAATTCTGGGCTTCAACTTGAAACTTCAATGCAACATCTTGAACTTGTGATTTCTTTATGTCTTCCATATTCTTCAACAAGCTCTTGAACCTGGATCTCTATTACTGACATAAACATGCTATCAATGTCCTGACACTTGATGCAATGGTCTGATTCATAAGTGACTAGTCTTGATAGTGTTTCTGCTTCTTGAATAGATTACCATATTCGATTAGTAATGTGGCTTTCCAAATATTGCTTTCCTTCTTGTTCACTTGAAATCAATTAGTCTTATTGATACTGATTGCTATGATCTTGAATCTTTAGGTTACAAATCACTGAGGCATGAACAACTCTGACTTGAACTTCTTTCAATGATTTCTTCTTTATTTGATCATAGTTAACATGTTAAATTGTATCAATTACACTGTCTTCATTTAGCATTGATTTCTTTGTGGCTTCAAGTTCTTGATTGTCTTCTGGTTAAGTATCTTTTCTTTTAGTTGAGTTACATAAGTTATAGTGTTACAAGTTTAGACACTCTGCCTTTCAATCTCCCCCTATTTGATAGTCTAACAATGACATTCAAATTAACAAAGGGATAACTCAACTAAACAATGAGACGAGAAAAAGATAAATAACATTACTATCTTGTTTGAATTACAACTGAAATAAACTTGAAAACAATTCAAAGAACTAGAATAAATAAGACTTAAGCTAGACAGAAAATTCGAACTTCGAATTAAAGATCATTTGAGTGATTCCTATCACCTGGATTATTTCAAACCTTTCAGTCAAACTTATATCACCTTATTGGATCCACTCTGATTCACGGTTACAGTATGGTACGTTAGCCTATCTCGCATACCGTGATCAGGTGAATTTTCCTCAAGTGAGTTAAAGCAACCAAAAAGATATGAAGTTTTTCCAACTTCAAGTTCACACCACTCTGACCGTTAATTCTAATTCCGTCTCTTCTTCCTAACTTCTTCAGCTTGGCGCTTCTCTTCCTTCAACCTTTTGCGCCTTTCCTTCTGTTGTTGTTCTTTCTTGTAAACTGGATCATGAAGCTGCTTCCACCTTGCATTCAACAGACTTACCGCTTCCATTTCTAAAGGATTCCTGGGCTCTGGATAAGGATGCCTGAAAAGCCTTCTGAGTTTGTCCACCTCCTGAGTAGTTCTGATCTTTGGAATGTCCTCAAAATTTTTCATTATGAGCTGTGACTTCCAATGAGACTTATCAGCCTTAAACTGATAGTAGATCATTTTAGGGTAGCCCTTAACACGGTTAGTATTGTGGACACTAGCCGCATCTCGCTCCATTCTCTTCTTTTCCACTACTACTTCAGATAAGTACTTCAGGAGTCTCTGCTTCTCATCTACATTCTCATTCTCCACTTCGCCCCATTTGAATACTTCTATAACTCTCTCCAGAAAAGCAGCATCTTGAGTCTGCAGCAGCCATTTCCTACTCATATGCAACAATGTTTGATTTTGGTCTGCGTCTATGAATGCTAAAGCATCAGCTGTGTCATCATCATATGAGTGTATCCAGTATACACTATCTCTCCCTGGAACACCAACTGCCTCCCTTATTTCTCCTTGTTCCAGAGATCCAGAAGGAAGAGTCAGAGCTTCATCTACATTCTTAACAGCTTGTAGAATATTCCACTTTCTTTCAATTAGCTCCGGCTCAATCTTTACATTGTCTAGAGGGTTTGGAGCAATAATGTCACACTTCCAGATTTCATTGCTCATCTTGAATATGACCCTCTCAATGAACTCCACTGACTTCTCCTTGATGTCAGAAGTGAATCCCTTACTCATCATTTGCCTACAGACAGCTTTTAGGGATTCTACCGGTAGAGCCATTAGATCATTTTCTTCTAAACTAACCCTCTTCATCTTTCCATCAACTACCATCCGGACAACATCAGGATTTGCTGAGAATTCTGGTCCCTTGTCCTCTGCTAGCTGCATTAACTGATCTCTATACAGAATGCTAAGCTCCTCAGCTTGAGAATATTGAATTTTTGTTGCTAGCAAGAACAACTCTGACGCAGATCTTCTCGAGATGAATTGATCATCCACATACAAGAAAGATGTCGGGACTCCTTCGACTAAAGACAAGATGACCTGCCATTCCTTAACCATTGCATTATATCCAACTCTGACTTTTGAGATCAACCTTTTCAAAGCATTTATGTAGTCAACAATCAGTGGATTCTGCAAGTTCAAGTTGTAGAACAAGTCTTCCGCCTCTTTGTTATGAGTTCCTTTTGTACAAACTCCAGATAGAATCTTCCTTACATCATCCCATTTCTGTCCTATCCTTTTCTTGTCCAGATCTACTTGAGGATCAGCTAACCTTGCAAGCTCATGATCATACTGTTTCTCCTTAAGCTCCGCTTTCTTTTCAAGAAAAATAGCCTCATCCTGCATCATCTTCATTTTATAGAATTGAGCTTGTTCCAATGCCAGCTGTTGGGCTTCTAGAGTTTCCTTATCAACATGTATTTCTTCAGGCTGTCCGGAAGACATTCCAGCACCTCCACCTTGTTCCTTCAAAGATCTTCTAATAGCATGTGCTAACGGAACATCCTCCATATCAGAATCTGAATCAAGTACTGCATGTGCCTCTTCCTGATGACGACTCAAGTCAATGAATGGCTCTTCTTGTTCAGCCACCACTGCCTTACCCTTCCTCTTTCTTGGAGCCTCCTCATCAATTACTGGCTCATTTTCTTTGACAAGATCAGTCTGTTCTTCAATTTCTTCAATAATTAGCGACTGCTGTCTCGTCTCTTTTCCACTCTCCCCCTTAGGTGAGTTATCCTGACCATCACCCTTCTCTCCAGATCCACCAGTAGCATAGGAACCACCAAAACCAGATCCCGAGGGTCTAGCTCCACTAGCACCGCCAGCACCACCAGCACCACCAGCATCATCAGTATCTGGGGGAGCCTGAGTATTTTGATCGTCAAAGCACTCTGGGGGAACAAAGCTCCTAACTGCATACAACATTCTGCTTATCTCCGTTGCCATTGTATGCATTATGCTTTCCACTGCTCCCATCCTATCATAAAGAGTGCTGCCCAAGACACCACCAGCATGGCCCAAGTCATTTACCTTGGTTGCCAAATCATCGAATGCTGTTGCTTGACTTGCCATTCGTGCTGCGTAGTCATCT
The DNA here is from genome assembly GCA_028671895.1 of Oenanthe sinensis. Taxonomy (NCBI): domain Eukaryota; kingdom Viridiplantae; phylum Streptophyta; class Magnoliopsida; order Apiales; family Apiaceae; genus Oenanthe; species Oenanthe sinensis. Next base: position 3,606,130 of record CM053812.1, read on the forward strand.
AGAGCGCGCTTGTTGTCACCAACATTGATCCCTAACTGCTCCATGGACTGTCCAAACTGCTTTATTACATTTTCCATTGTTGTCATACGAGTGTGAAGATTGACAAGATTAAGGGACGGTGTTTGGCTTGGGTGTCCTCGCTCTAAAAATCGTTCTGTTACTGTTTGTCGCTCGGTTTCGGGCCTTGAAAATGAAGGTCCCTCACTCCCTAAACGCTCACACACACTCCCTGTCTCACGCTCGTGTATGTCTTCAATAAGATTCCTGAAAGTGAAAGCAGTACCTGCAGAAACTGGATAAGTAAAGTGAGTAGCAGTTATGAGATCTGTTTCTGTCATAGCCTGAGGTGGAATCTCAGGTTGAGAGGCTGCAGAGTGTTCTAGTACAACATCAGAACCGATCCTCTCTGCAGCATCAGTATGTACCGGTGAAGGTACTTCTGAAGCAATGAAGGCTTCTGGCCTTTCTGAAGCAACAGGCTCTTCAGAAGGCTCCAGATCCTCTCCAAGATTCTTAGGTGTAGAATGTGCAAAGGTAGAACCACTCTCGTGAGGTGGAGTGGGTGTGAATGACATTCTAGGTTTGGACTGGGCTGAAGAAGTTGCAGCATGTGAAAATTTGGCTTTCTTCCGAATAACTGGCTGCACTTCGGGGTCACTCTCCGAGCTCTCACCTAAATCTACAGATGCCAGCCTTTTAACTCCCGTCAGCAAGGGTGAAATAGAAGAATCAAGAGTTTCAGACTCAGAGTCAGAAATATAGCTCGCACCCTGGGATAGATCCTGCGGGCTAGCATAATCTTGGGCAATGGAATCAGATTTAGATGAAGAAGTAGCAGTAGTGTGAACAGAGAGTTGCTCTTGTTCATAGAAATTACCTCCTTCATTACCTTGTTCAGCAAAGGGATCAGGATCAGCATGAGGTGTAGTTTGTCTTTCCCTTTGACCGGCAGAGGTTTGACCGTGAGAGTGGCCATCATCATCTTCATCACTTTGAGGCTCTTCAGGAATCCCTTGAAATGCGTCAGCATGTGCAGATGGATTCTGAGCATGTGAAGATACGTGCGAGGTTCCCGCCATAGTAGTAATACCTGCATCATACTGAAGCCACACTTGAATATTAGCAGGAATAATCAGTGCTTTAGTGTGATGTTTATCCTGGTTAGCAATTGTTGTGAGTGACTTGGTGCCCATGCCAAGTGATGCAGATGTTTTACTCGATGCAAATGCCTGTCTTACAGCTAAAGCATTAGTCGGTACTAAATGATTAATGAGCATTTGTAAGAAACGAGGATACCAGCATACAACATTAGTAGTTGCAAGGTTTCTGTTTTCAGAGGATCCCATTGTAGCCACTATTTCGGAAAGAACGATTCTTCCATAATTAATGTCCAGTTCACGGGCTAGGGAAATGGCAAAGATCTGTATGGGAATTGGAATCTGATGATAATCTTTTTCGCGCGGCCGAAAACATCTCGTGATGGCCTCGAAAAATTAATTCCATTCCACTTGGAAGTATTGTTTCTGGATGGCGCCAGCTAAGATCCGTCCAGAAGGAGGATAGCATCCAATCTCCTCAAAGAATTTGAGACGATCTGCCGTTGAAGGTTCAGGGTCATAAACATCTTTAACTGGAAATCCCAGAACCCTGTTGAACACTTCCTCCGTTACTTCATATTCCTGACCCGCCAAGGTAAACCTGAAACCATAGGGGGTATTTTTGCTCCCAAAAGTAACCGCACTAGTCCATAATTGCTGTAAAGCATCATTGATTAGTGTTGGTTTAGCAGTAAAAGCAACACTAGCCTTGGAGTACAAATTAAGAAATCGTATCCAAAATTTGAAGCGCGGGAGATGATCACCAATTTCCGTACTAATGTTATAAAAATTATTTTTCGCAAGAATAAATTGGTGAGCCATTTGTAAAATAATTTTCCTTGAGTTAATGTGATATTTTGAAAAGAAACAATTAACGTAAATACGTAAGGAAAAAAAATGTAATCTAATTAATTCCTTTTAGAGAATCGAGAAGATGAACAGCCGATTTGAACTAAACTACGGAATTAATTATAATCAAAATCAAAACAACCAAAATCCAGTCCAGTAAATAATGCAACCCCAAATCAGTGATATAAAAACTAAACTGTGTTTGTAAATAACCGTGATAGTTGTGTGTATATGTGTGTATATGACAAACTGAACAGATGAACAGACGGGTCCAAATACACAATAACAGGGCAAACAGAGAATAGTAAATATAAAACGGGCAGCAGTTCGAGATATGTAAGAGTTTTAACACAACTCGAATGAACAGAGCAATGACTATTTGAAATCGCAGGGAGGGAGGGTGGGGGCTGTAAAAATTTAGGGTTAAAACAATTAGGTAAAAGTGAAAAGAAAGACGGGTTAATGTTGTATATATAGGCATATATGTGCAAAGACGAGAATATCCCTGTGAAAAAGGAAAAAAAACGTTAAGTACATACAGGGGAACATCAAGTCGAACACTATCTCGAACATCTAAGTCGAAATTCGAGATGAGTTTCGAGATAGGAGCTATCTCGAACATCAAGTCGAATATTCGAGATAAAGTTCGAGATGACACTAACTCGAACAAATAATCACTTGATCAATTAATACAGCTGAATAAACCCACCAGGGAATCCTATCTCGAATATTAAGACAAAATTCCAAAGAAAATGAGTAAAATTTCAAGTACAAACCTGGGAATACTATCTCGAACATCAAGTCGAATATTCGAGATAATGTTCGAGATGGGACTCAAGTCGAACATCAAGTCGAATATTCGAGATAATGTTCGAGATGGGACTCAAGTCGAACATCAAGTCGAATATTCGAGATAATGTTCGAGATGGGACTCAAGTCGAACATCAAGTCGAATATTCGAGATAATGTTCGAGATGGGACTCAAGTCGAACATCAAGTCGAATATTCGAGATAATGTTCGAGATGGGACTCAAGTCGAACATCAAGTCGAATATTCGAGATAATGTTCGAGATGGGACTCAAGTCGAACATCAAGTCGAATATTCGAGATAATGTTCGAGATGGAGATTAACTCGAACAATTTCCCAGACTTGGAAATTTTTTTTTTTTCGAATATTCTTCCCAGACTCAGAATTTTCAAAATTTTTAATTTTGAAGATAGTCATAATAATTTGGCAATTTTTGCAATAAAAACAACAATTAAAATTTTGCCAAATTAAGATAAACATCAATTCAAGGATTTTTATCAAAGCAAATAATAAAAACATTCCTTGACAATTCTAAGGCCTCTTAAATTAAACAAAATTACATGAAAAACACAGGTAAATTCATCTAAAAATCATAAAATTTTTAGAATAATATGAATTTAACTCCCCCTATGATCATGCAATCATACCAGCATAAATTCAAAGATTTAACTAATAATTACACATAAAACACAATGAATTCATGTAAAATAACACAACATGCATCCTAAAATACTCATTACTTAATCATTTTAAAGTCTAAGTCCATAATGATTAATTAGCATGCAGAAGTGATATTTTGAGCAATTGTAGAGATTATTTACATATGTTTTCAACTTTGTATCAATAAAATAGGCAAATGACAAGACTAAAAACATATGTTCATGATTAAAAACTGAAATTTTGCAGATAGCAGAAATCACTAACTTGTGTTAAGCATTCCCAATTCACCAACCAACCTATTGAATGTTACTTCATCAAGAGGTTTAGTGAATATATCTGCAATTTGTTGCATTATGGGCACAAAATGTAGCTCCACAGTCCCCTCCTCGACATGTTCTCTAATGAAATGATACCTGATATCTATATGCTTGGTTCTTGAGTGGTCTACAGGATTGTTGGTCATGGCAATGGCACTTGTGTTGTCACACATGATTGGAATCTTTTTGTGCTTCATGCCATAATCTTTCAATTGGTTCCTCATCCACAGTATTTGAGCTACACAGCTTCCAGCAGCAATATACTCAGCTTCAGCAGTAGAAGTAGATACTGTGTGTTGCTTTTTGCTTTGCCAGGACACCAATCTTCTGCCAAGAAATTGACATGCACCAGATGTGCTTTTTCTATCAATCCTGCAACCTGCATAGTCTGAATCCGAATAGCCAATTAGATTAAAACCTGTATCTCTTGGGTACCAAATCCCTAGATTTGATGTTCCCTTGAGATACCTAAAGATTCGTTTGACGGCTATGAGATGTGATTCTATAGGATCCACTTGGAACCTTGCACACAAACAAGTTGCGAACATAATATCGGGTCTACTTGCAGTTAAATAGAGGAGTGAGCCAATCATACCTCGATAGCTTGTGATGTCAACTGGTTTACCTGATTTGTCTTCATCAAGCTTCGTGGCTGTTGCCATGGGAGTCTTAGCTGTTGATGCATCTTCTAGATTATACTTCTTGAGTAAATCTTTGATGTACTTGGACTGACAGATAAAGATTCCATCTTTTCTTTGACTGATCTGTACTCCAAGGAAGAAGGACAGCTCTCCCATCATGCTCATCTCATACTTATCCTGCATTAACTTGGCAAATTTCTCGCACAAGTGCTCATTAGATGACCCAAAAATAATATCGTCCACATAGACTTGAACAAGTATTAAATCACTTTTTACATTTTTATAGAACAATGTTTTATCAATTACTCCCCTAGTAAAACCACTTGCAATTAAGAACAAGGATAGGGTTTCATACCATCGTCTTGGGGATTGTTTGAGGCCATAGACAGCTTTGAAGAGAAGATACACAAAATCTACAAGTTCTGGATCAACAAAGCCAGGTGGCTGTTCCAGATATACTTCTTCTTCTAGCTCTCCATTCAGGAAGGCACTTTTCACATCCATCTGAAAAACCTTGAAGTTCTTGTGTGTTGCAAAGGCCAAGAACATCCTGACTGCCTCAAGTCTTGCAACTGGAGCATAGGTCTCATCATAATCAATACCTTCTTTTTGAGAATAACCCTTCGCTACCAAACGAGCCTTGTTTCGCGTTACAAGTCCGTCTTCATCCAGTTTATTTCTGAATACCCACTTAGTTCCAATTACTGATCTGTTCTTCGGTCGGGGTACCAGTTTCCAAACTTTCTGCCTTTCAAACTGATTGAGCTCTTCTTGCATTGCAATTACCCAATCAGCATCACCAAGAGCTTCTTCTATTTCTTTAGGTTCAAGCTTGGATAAGAACCCAGAATATAAGCAAATATTAGCCATGTCAGCTCTTGCAGTTCTTCTAGTAGTCACACCAGCATCTGGATCACCAATTATTAATTCAAACGGATGGTCTCTACTCCATACTCGTTCTCTTGGAAATTGTCTTGATGATTCAGCTTGACTTTCTGAGTTGTTGTGTTGACTACTTGTGGTATTTCCACTAACTCCCCCTGAGTTAGTGCCAGCTCCTACAGAACTAGTGTCATCTCGTCTTGAGCCTTGAACGCTTGTCCTTGAGCTGCTATTTACTCCCCCTGAGTTGTTGCAGGATCGTGCGGAAGAAGTTTCTTCTGATCTTGTAGGATTCGATTGTTCATTAAGCTCAGATGTTTCTTCACGAACACTTGGAACATTTGAAATGATAACCAACTCAGGTTCATCTTCAGGTTCATCTAAGTCCAGATTCTGAAATTTAAGGGACTCTGGTTCACTAGAATCTTTAGATATTGATGGGAGTTTGGTATCGTCGAATCTGACGTTGTAGCTTTCAGTCACTTTTCGATCATTCACTAAGAATACCCGATAAGCTGCCACCACATCTGTAGAATAACCAACAAAGATTCCTTCACGAGCTTTTGCTGCAAATTTTCCTAGATTTTCATTATCTATAAGCACATAGCATTTAGCTCCAAAGACATGAAAGTATTTGATTGTAGGTCTTCTGTTATTCATTAGTTCACATGGTGTCTTTTCTTTATCTTTTATGATCAGGGTTCTATTCTGAGTGTAACACACTGTACTCACTGCTTCGGCCCAAAAGTAAAGAGGAAGTTTTGAATCATACAACAATGTTCTTGCTGCTTCAACCAAAGTTTTGTTCTTCCTTTCAACTACTCCATTTTGTTGTGGAGTTCTCGGGGCTGAGTACTGACGACGTATTCCCTTAGATACACAGAAGTCATTCAGCACTGCATTCTTAAATTCAGTACCGTTGTCTGTTTTAATCGTCTTTACAGTAAGTGTTGAAACATTCTCAATTTGAGTGATGTGATCAATGATTAGGAAAGGTACTTCGTCTTTCGTCATTGCGAACAATACCCATGTATACTTGGAGAAGTCATCCACGATTACCAAAGCATATCTTTTCCTAGATAAGGATAGGACATTCACTGGGCCAAACAAATCCATATGAAGAAGTTGTAAAGGCTCAGTGATACTAGAAATTTCTTTACTTTTATGTGATGCTCGCTTTGACTTTCCCATTTCACAAGCTTCACAGAGTCCTTTAGGAGCAAACTCCATCTGTGGTAGATCTCTCATTAATTCTCGCCTCGCGAGAGCATTCATCGTTTTGAAGTTTAAGTGATATAGCTTTTTGTGCCATAACCAGCTTTCATCATCTGAAGCTTTGCTGTAGAAACAGGTGACTTCATTCTGATTTGCCGAATCCATGTCTGCAACAAACAGATCTGCCTTTCGAACTCCTTTCAAAGCTAACGAACCTTCCTTGATGTGAGTTATTGATACACCTTTCTTATTGAAGACAATTTCATAACCTTTGTCACAGAATTGACTTATGCTCAACAGATTGTGCTTCAATCCCTCAACATAGGAAATATCTTCAATGATGACATTTCCAGTCTTCAGTTTGCCATATCCCTTTGTCACTCCTTTGCTGTCATCTCCAAAGGTAACATAAGGGCCAGCTTTCATAACCAACTCTGTAAGCAGGGACTTGTTTCCAGTCATATGCCTTGATGCTCCACTATCTAGCACCCATAAGACTTTATTTCTTTTCTGCTTAATGCCCTGCAATGACAGATTGGTTAGGCGTTCTTCGGAACCCAACTTTGATTGGGCCCGGCTTTTCTATAAGATCGATAGTTATCAGGTATAACAACAGGAGATGCACTCTTTTTAACATTACTAGAGCTTTCGACTTTGTCTTTCCCTTTTTCAGACTTGACAGATTTGTCAGTCTTAGGAGAAGGCTTGTCACTCCTAACTTTAGGAGGACTGGCAGTCTTAGCTCTCACATGCTTCTTCTTGATATTAGAACTAGTAGCAGTATTTAAACATGTTTGACTAGTTGCATTCATCAAATTTACAAAAGTTTGCATGACGTTAAAAGTGCATGGCATACAATTAGGTTGACCATATTGTGCATGATTCTGATGCATGTTATTCATTGTATGTGGTACAGGCATGGCATGTGCAATAGGAATATTCATGTTAGATTTACATGCATAAGAAAGATGTTCAGTAGATTTACAGTGATAACATGCTTTCTTTACTCGTTCTGCCTTAACCTCTTTTATGCCCTTTTCTTTCTTAACCTGTTGTTTAACAGCCTTGGCTCCTAATCCTGGTCTAGATTCTTCTCTAGGGGATTTGATTTTAACTGATTTAGTAGGAGTTACAGGTTGTTCTTTCTTCCGATCTTCCATCTCGATTTCATATCTAACTAGTAAATCAGTCTCTTCTTCTTCTCGAGGAGTAAAGTGTTTGAATATTGGTTTAATAGCAGATTTGAGAATTGTAGGTACTTCTTTTTTAATCTCACTGGGACTGGTGTCTACAGGCCTTTTCCCTTCTTTCTTTGATAAGTTAGAATAGTCAAGTCCTACACCAACACCAGTTATCTTCTTAAATGTGCTACTATCAACATTCACTTTACTAGCTGCTAGTTTATAAGCTTCGCATTTTGTTTCTAACTCAGCTAGTTTATTCCTAAGACATGCTTCTATTTCATCTTTAAGGTTGAGCTTGTGTTCCAAAGTTTTAATAGAGTCTCTTAGGGAAGTATCTATAGTGCAAACGGCCTCTAATTCTTCCACTTTTGCCTCAAGCATTCTGCATTTGGCAACAATTGTTTTCTGTTCTTTTTGAGAAGTATTTAGGCTTTTGCACAGCATATAGATCTCTTCGCTAAGAGCCCCGTTCTGCACCTTATAATCATCTAGAGACATTTCTTCCTTAAGGGTTAGAACTGGTACCTCTGGTTCATCTGACGTTTCAGCCATGAGGGCAAAGTTTGTTGTATGAGTAACTTCTTCCTCATCTGAATCATCCCACGCTCTTCCTTCTGTGACAACTAAAGCTCTTTTTCCATGTCTTTCCTTCACCAGGGCCTCATACTTGCTTTTGAGGGCTTCATAAGTTTCTTTTGGATATGTCTGTTTAGGCTTCTTGCAATCTGTAGCAAAGTGTCCAGCTTCACCACAGTTATAACATTTGAACTTCATTTTGAAATCCAAAGGAGATTTGTAGCTGGTACTCTTGCCTTTTCCTTTGTAGCCTTGTTTAACTACCACCACCCCTAGTAACCCGATAATAAGATGAAGATTTACTTTGCGGTCGGTTACTCTTTCTGAATCTGATATTGCTGAACTTCCTTGCCATGTATGCCACGACACTGTCATCCATGTTGTCCAGCTCTTCTTGGGTGAAGTAGTCGTCATCACTATTTGATGTGCACTCATCATCATTTTCAACTTGAGGTGATGACCTAGGCTTTTCTGCAACCATTGCCTTTTTAGACTCTACCTCATCAGCAACTAACCCTGATGCAGCTTCTTTTCCTCTTGAATCATTATCCCATGCTTGATCTTGAAGTGTTTCCAGCTCATAGGTCTTTAGAATTCCATAGTATTCTTCCAGAGTTGTTGTGTATAAATCTCTGGTTTCTCTAACAACGTAGACTCTATGTTCAATACTTTTTGGCTGGTTCCTCAGATATCTCGTATTGACTTCAACCACGGGGAGAGTTACACCTCTCAGATTCAAATCCAAAACCAACTGACTGAATCTTAGATAGACATCGGTTATACTTTCTCCTTTTCTTATTCTGAAAGTGTCATACTCCATCTTGAGTATAAGTGTTTTGTTGCTTCTGACCTCAGAGGTACCTTCCATGACGACCTCTATCTTGTCCCAAATCTTCTTTGCTGTAGTTAGTCCTTTAACTACGTTAAACATCTCATGATCTAGGGATTTCATCAGTGTTTGTCGAACGGATGTGTCGAAAGATATCTGCTCCTTATCAGCATCTGAAAAGTCTACTGCCTTCTTCGGCTCAGACCGTTGTGGTACAACCACATCTCCTTCCATATGCTCAAGAACAACAACCATTGGTACAAATTTACCTTTATCGAGAACTTCCAGATATTCAGGATTGACGGACTCAAGGTAAAGTTTCATTCTCAACACCCATTCTTCATAATGATCTCGGTCGAACATTGGAATCTTGAAATTGTTTTTAGGTGCCATCTAATGGTGGATTTAAAGTAAAGATAATAAACTTTTCTTATTACTTGAGTAGTAATTAAAAGAAAATTAAATTATCTCAAAATAAATCAAACTTCAAATTTTGATCACCAAAAAAATTTTCTAAGTACCAGGACAAGGCTAAGTAGAATATCTATGTAGAACTTCTGCCTAAGTCGAAATTCTCCAAGTCGAAATTTTCTAAGTCGAACTTTTGTCCAAGTAGAATATCTTAAGTCGAATATTCAAGTAGAATATTCCAAGTAGAATATTCAAGTAGAATATTCAAGTAGAATATTCCAAGTAGAACTTTTGTCCTTGGAAGAAATTTTCTGCAGGTCACTTTTAATATTGAATAAACAATATTACTTTTCACACTTTTTGACTTTTGTAGCTTTTCTCACCTAACTCACCTAACACACGTGCAAGGTACTGAATATCTTCTGTAATACTTTTTGCTGTGAGATATATGTCAAATCAAAAGCCAATAACACCTTTTTGTCTTTTTGAAAAGGAAATCAAAAAGTTGCTGGGTTTGTCTTCTTTAACAAGAATAATGATGAACACTCAAGAACACCAAATATCAAAGTACCCAGATTAATTCACAAAAATTATCTAAAATCCATCCAAGCTAATTAATCACACCTGGAGTATTTAAATAATTTTTCGGATGAGTTTTCACTAGAAACAAATTAAGGCCCACTTTTCGAGACAAATTGAAAAGTAGTTCTGGAAGATGAAAACTCACAAATCTTCTACCAAACACAAGGATCTATGTTTTGTATATTAAACATGAAGCTCTGATACCAATTGTTAGGTCCAAATGTGTTGTAGAGGGGGGGTGAATACAACTTTTCAAATTTAAGAAGCAATAAATGCAATGTAATAAATGAACATACTGATTCAAGGAATATATGTTTTATATATATCTTGAAAAGGTTGCTACAACATTCATTACAAAGTACATCAGAAGTAAAGAGGGTAGTAAATGATACTAAGCTCGGTGAATATACTCTCTCTCTTTTACAAGTGTTTTTCTCGAAAATATTGCTCTCTTTTTAAATAATACACAAGTACTTCTATTTATACTACTTGTAATCTATGTCCTGTAGACTTCAAAGACTAAGATGTACGTGGCCCAATGATGTCCACATAAATCTTATCTTATCTTGAAAGCTTGGAAATCTGCCAATTAGATGATGCCATGTGTCATGTTGAAACTGCCCTCCATGTAGATTATCTACTTGAGAATTTCTACTTGGCCATCTCGAACATCTAAGTAGAATTTCTACATAGGAATGTTCTACTTGACTATCTCGAATATCTAAGTAGAATTTCTACATAGGAATGTTCTACTTGGCTATCTCGAACATCTAAGTAGAATTTCTACATAGGAATGTTCTACTTGGCTATCTAGAACATTTTGCACTTAGAGAAATTCTGGGCTTCAACTTGAAACTTCAATGCAACATCTTGAACTTGTGATTTCTTTATGTCTTCCATATTCTTCAACAAGCTCTTGAACCTGGATCTCTATTACTGACATAAACATGCTATCAATGTCCTGACACTTGATGCAATGGTCTGATTCATAAGTGACTAGTCTTGATAGTGTTTCTGCTTCTTGAATAGATTACCATATTCGATTAGTAATGTGGCTTTCCAAATATTGCTTTCCTTCTTGTTCACTTGAAATCAATTAGTCTTATTGATACTGATTGCTATGATCTTGAATCTTTAGGTTACAAATCACTGAGGCATGAACAACTCTGACTTGAACTTCTTTCAATGATTTCTTCTTTATTTGATCATAGTTAACATGTTAAATTGTATCAATTACACTGTCTTCATTTAGCATTGATTTCTTTGTGGCTTCAAGTTCTTGATTGTCTTCTGGTTAAGTATCTTTTCTTTTAGTTGAGTTACATAAGTTATAGTGTTACAAGTTTAGACACTCTGCCTTTCAAATCGCATCAATGGATGAAAGTCCACAGGAGCATCATTCACCGTTAGACATGCTGTGAAGTTGTTCTGTTCATAGGTAAACCCAGTGGAAGAGACGATCTTCTTTTGTGGTGCCATTCTTTCAGTTAATATTCAAGAAATTAAAGTGAACTTGAAAGAATTTGTGAGAGCTCGTGAGAATTAGATAAAATTAGCTTGAGAGAGAGAGAGACAGAGATGAATAGTTTAGAGAGAAAAAAAAATAGCAGGTAAGAATGAATTTTAATTGCAACTGCTATTTATATTTTCTAGTATTAAAAAGACTTGAAATGACTTTTTAATTAGGCAGATAACCGTTGATGTAAAAAAAAACTGTAGTTTATTACCCGAGATGGTAATTCTCCAACGGCTATAATCTGATCAACGGATGAATAAAACTGTAGAAATTCTATTACTATCGACGGATAAAATAGAGAATTAATCATTTATCGATCGATCACTAACTACCAAGGTAATTAACTGTCGATAGATAAATATCCATCGATAGGAATAACATTTATCTGTTGATCAAATAAGAAGGGATTTATCCGTCGATAAACAATTACTTAGGTAATTATCTGTCGATAGATAAATATCCATTGATAATTGTGAACAATGGCTACAAAACTTGACAGACATTTTAAGCATGAGCATAATTAAGCATACCTAACTCACAGACTAATCTATTAAAAGTAGATTCATCTAGAGGTTTGGTAAATATGTCTGCAAGTTGTTGTTCACTAGGGACAAAATGTAATTCAACTGTACCATTCATTACATGTTCCCTAATGAAATGATACCTTATGTCAATGTGTTTGGTTCTGGAATGTTGCACAAGATTTTCTGTTATTGCAATGGCACTTGTATTGTCACAGAAGATGGGAATTTTGTTCAAGTTGAACCCATAGTCAAATAGTTGATTCCTCATCCATAAAATTTGTGCACAGCAACTTCCAGCAGCAATGTACTCAACTTCTGCAGTCGAAGTTGATACTGAATGTTGCTTTTTGCTAAACCATGACACAAGTTTGTTTCCCAGAAATTGACAGGTGCCTGTAGTACTTTTCCTGTCTATTTTGCAACCTGCATAATCTGCATCTGAGTAGCCTATTAGATTAAAACCAGAATCTCTAGGATACCAAATACCTAAATTTGATGTACCCTTAAGATATCTGAAAATTCTTTTAATAGCTACTAAATGAGATTCTCTAGGATCAGCCTGAAATCTAGCACATAAGCATGTAGAGAACATTATATCTGGCCTACTAGCAGTTAAATATAAAAGTGAGCCTACCATGCCTCTATAACTTGAAATATCCACCTTAGCTTCTTTGGTATTTAATTCAAGTTTAGTGGTAGTGGCCATGGGAGTTTTTGCAGAAGAACATTCACTTAACTCAAATTTCTTTAACAAATCATGAATGTACTTTGTTTGATTTATAAAAATACCATCCTTAACCTGTTTGACTTGTAACCCAAGAAAGTAGGTAAGCTCTCCCATCATGCTCATTTCATATTTACTCTGCATTAGTTTCGTAAACTTTTTGCAAAGTTCCTCATTTGTTGATCCAAAAATAATGTCATCCACATAAATTTGTACAAGAATGATAGAGCCATTAACATTTCTACTGAATAGAGTTTTATCAACAGTACCTCTTGTGAAATGATTCTCAATGAGAAACTGAGATAAAGTGTCATACCAGGCCCTTGGTGCTTGCTTCAAGCCATAAAGTGCTTTGAGTAAAAAGTAGACAAAGTTAGGAAATTTTGGATCTTCAAAGCCAGGAGGTTGTTCCACATAGACTTCCTCTTCTAGTACTCCATTCAAAAATGCACTTTTAACATCCATCTGGTAGACTTTGAAATTAGCATGTGCAGCATAAGCCAGAAAGATTCTAATTGCTTCTAACCTTGCAACTGGTGCAAAAGTTTCATCAAAATCAATTCCTTCTTCTTGTGAATAACCCTTTGCTACAAGCCTTGCTTTGTTCCTAGTCACAATACCAGTTTCATCCATTTTGTTTCTGAATACCCATTTTGTACCAATTACTAATCTATCTTTTGGTCTGGGCACCAGCTTCCATACTTTATTTCTTTCAAACTGATTCAGTTCTTCTTGCATAGCCAAAACCCAATCAGGATCCATGAGAGCCTCTTCAATTCTTTTGGGTTCTTCTTGAGATAGAAAACTGCTATACAGACACTCATTTTGAGTAGCACTTCTTGTCTTGACACCATCTTCTGCATTTCCAATAATTAGTTCAAATGGATGGCTTCTTGTCCATTTTCTTTGAGGAGACAAATTTTGCCTTGATGATGAAGTTTCATGATCATTTGTATTGAACTCAAAGTGATCTGAATTTGTAGATTGATTCTGAAACCCTCCCCCTGAAGTGGATACCCTTGATGTAGATTGTTGATTATCCGTTGAGGAGTTATCAGTTGATGCATTATCAGTTGATGGATTTCTGTCAACTGATAAATTATCTATTGATGCAATAACATCAACTGATATTGGGTTTCTGAACACTTGATGTTTTATAATTTCTGCCTCTTCATCATCATTTACATCATTTGATTCATTCTCAAAATGCAGTGTGTCATGATTTCCTTCATCAAACAAGCCTTGAATCTTTTTATCATCAAATACTACATGTACAGATTCCATAATAATGTGTAGTCTGAGATTGTAGACTCTATAGGCTACGCCTGATAGTGCATACCCAACAAATATAGCTTCATCAGCCTTGGCTTCAAATTTTCCTAGGTTTTCACCTTGATTTCTTAGTACATAGAACTTGCAGCCAAAGACATGAAGAAATCCCACCTTTGGCTTTTTGTCTTTCTTGATCAATTGATAAGGAGTCTTCCCTTGAGCTTTATTTACTAGGGAGATGTTTTGAGTAAAACATGCTGTGTTTATGGCCTCAGCCCAGAAGTATGTTGGGAGTTTGGCATCTTCCAACATGGTTCTAGCAGCTTCAATCAATGTCCTATTTTTCCTTTCAACTACCCCATTTTGTTGAGGTGTTCTGGGTGCAGAGAATGTGTGTATGATTCCTTTTGATTCACAGAACTCTTTCATTGTGGAATTTTTGAATTCTGTTCCATTGTCACTCCTTATCTTCTTTACATCCAATTCAAGATTTTTCTCATTTTCTCTTATGTGCTTGATGATGAGATGACTAGCTTCATCCTTTGAATGTAGAAAATAAGTCCATGAGAATCTTGAAAAATCATCCACAATGACTAGAGCATACTTCTTCTTTGCAATAGACATGATATTTACAGGACCAAACAAATCCATATGTAATAACTCAAGTGGCTTTTCAATTGAAGATTCCAATTTCGACTTAAATGATGCCTTCCTCTGTTTTCCTTTCTGACAAGCATCACAAAGTCCATCCTTGACAAATTCCATTTGTGGTAAGCCTCTCACTTGATTTTTCTTAACCAAGAGATTCATGGCTTTGAAATTCAAGTGAGCTAATTTCTTATGCCACAGCCAACTTTCATTTGTACTTGCCTTAGAGAGAAGACAAGTCATTGATTCTGCATTTGTTGAGTTGAATTCAGCTATGTACACATTCCCTTTTCTATTCCCAGTCATGAGCAGGCTTCCATCTACCTTGTTGGAAATTATGCATGCTTCTGTTGTGAAACAGACTTTATTTCCATTGTCACATAGTTGACTTATGCTTAACAAGTTATGTCTTAAGCCATTAACTAATGCAACAGGTTCAATGATGACATTCTCTTTTGAAATCAAGCCATATCCCATGGTGTGCCCTTTGCTGTTATCTCCAAAAGTTACTCCAGGGCCAGCTTTCTCCTCAAACTTTGTGAGCAGGGATTTATCTCCAGTCATGTGTCTTGAACACCCACTGTCCAAATACCAAAGATTTCTTCTTTTTCCCTGCACACAGTCAAAACAAATCAAGTTGATTTTGGTACCCAAGTTGCCTTGGGTCCTTTCTTATTAGTTGTTATCTTTGGCTTGGTTTCTAATTTTTGTACCTTTAGTTTGGGTGGTTTTACTTCCACTTCAACCTTAGGTGTTGGTCTCCCTACCTCAGAATTCTCAGTGTTAATATTTGGAATGCTCATGCTTGCAGAATTGGAAAAATTTGGTGCATGAAGATTGTTAAGCATATTCCATGGCATAGCAGGCATATTCATATTGGCAAATGCAAGATATAGATTAAACATATAAGGCATTGATGCATACTGAGCATGAATAGCATGAGAATCAACTAAATGAGGAAAAACAGAATTGGTATACATGTTGGGTACAACAGGTACATTTGTTGCTGTAGGCATGGTGAGTTTACATTGCACAGATAAATGATTTTTACTACCACACTTAGCACATACTTTCCTAGGAGCATATTTGTCAGGTGTGTAGTTGTTGTGCTTGTTTATGCCTACTTTACCATTTCTATTTTTCTTCTTCTTTTCATTTGGCTGAATATTAGGTTCTATCTTTTCCAATTTCTCTTTCAACTGATTTTTAGATAAGAATCCTATATTAGCCTTTTCAACTTTGATTTGAGATTCAGAGGAGCTACTTTCTTTGACAAATTTAATAGGTCTGTTAAACTTAGTTTTAATATCACATTTCTTAGCAGTTGATGACTTCTCAATCGATGGATAATTATCCGTTGGAATAGCATTATCAATCGATGGATAATTCTTATCAGTTGATTCGGAGTTATCAATCGATTGCTTCTTTTCTAAAGATTGATCTTCATCAATGGCTATTTTCTCAAGAGTTTCAGACAACATGGTGAAAGAGTTTGTTCCATGAATGTCATTCATCTTCTTACTGGCTTTACTTGACCTGTTCCACTTGTCAATGGTTCTTAGTTCATCCTCTAATTTTTCTTTTAACTTCTCTATTTCCTTTTTACTGTCAACTAGTTCATTTCTAGCATCTTTGTTTTCCATCTTGAGTCTGTCCAATTGCACTAGCTCACTCTCTAAGAAATTGTTTCTTTCAGTGAGAGTTTCTAATGTTAATTTGAGCCTAGTGTTCTCTTTGTTCAAAGACTTAAGAGTGACATGCAAATTATACAATTCATTAGACATTTCATTAATAGTAATATTGCATTCATCTTTGGACAACTCAGATAGATTTGTAGAAATTACCTGATTGCTGGATGAACTAGCTTCCTGGTCATCTTGATTGGCCATTAGTGCAAGATTGATGTGTTCTTCTTCTTCTTCAGAATCCTCCTCAGCAGCCCAGTCCTTTTCTTCTGTCACAAAAGCCTTCTCTCTTTGTTTAAGCAAGTCAAAGTACTTCTTCTTATAGTCAATACCATCACTAGACTTTGACCTCTTTTCAACTTTGGGCTTTCTGCATTCACTTGAAAAGTGACCAGCCAATCCACAGTTAAAGCATCTGAATTGAGTTCTGTCAACAAGATTTTTGCCTTGTTGAGTGTCTCTCCTGAACTGTGATCCAGGCCTTTGCATTGGATTCCTTTTGAACTTGAGTTTAGAAAATTTTCTTGATAGAAAAGCTAAATGCTCATCTATTTCATCCATTTCATCTTTGATGAGTGACTCATCACTGTCACAAAGTTCTTTTCCTTTACCAGTAGAAGATTCATCATATCTAACATAATTTGCACCATTGCCATGACCTTCTTTCTTCCCTTCTTTGAAATCAGCATCTTCATATGTTTCTGTAACTTGCTTTTCCTTGACCACCAAAGTAATGGACTTTTCTCTCTTCTGACTTTTCTCAATTTCCTCATCTTGCTGTAGCTCCAACTCATAGGTTTTCAAGATGCCATACAGCTTGTCCAAAGTATAATCTTTAAAGTCAGGAGATTGCCTTATAGAGACAGTCATTGGTTTCCATTCTTTGGGTAGGGACCTCAAGAATTTGAGGTTGGTGTCCTCAACAGCATAAACTCTTCCATATAGTTTAAGCTCATTCAACAGCTTTTGAAACCTACTATATGTATCATTTATTGTTTCACCACCCTTGAAGTGAAAGGCCTCATACTTTTGAATCAAGAGTTGCATCTTGTTCTTTCTTACTTGCTCAGTACCTTCACAGAGGGTTTGAAGAGTGTCCCAGACTTCTTTGGAGGTTGTACAACTGATGACATTGTCAAACATGTCCTTGTCAAGACCATTAAACAAGATGTTCATAGCCTTTTTGTCCTTGTGTACTTCCTTTTCATCTTCATCTGTATACTCACTCACAGATTTAGGAATGAGTTTGTCTGGTGCTTGAGTACCGTCTGCATTTACACTTGTAACTATTTTCATAGGCACATGTGGACCTTTCTCTATGCAATGAACATAGGAAGGATCAATAGATAGCAGATGCAAGTGCATTTTTACTTTCCAGGGAAAATATTCATCTTTCTCTAGAACTGGAATCTTAACTCCTGTGTCTCTTTGACCCATTCTTGATGTACTTTTAGATCTTGACTTTCTGTTTGTTGAAAGCTTGCTCTGATACCAATTGTTATTCGCCCTTAAGTACACTAAGTTTGGAGAAGGGGGGGGTTGAATACAAACTTAAGAATTAATTCAACTTCTTGCGGAAATAAGTTTGTACAAAGAGAGTGTTTAATTAAGATTGATGTAACTAAGAACTGGATAACTAAAGTGTTGAAAACAGAAACAACAAGATTAAAAATTACTAGTGGATTGTTTTTCCACTAGTGAGTTTTTGCTTTCAATTGATCTTAGTAAAAATACTAAGCTGCGTACAAAGTTGAATGAAGAACTTAGAAAAGCATTACAAGTTCTGCCTGATATTCTACTTTGCTTTCCTTGAGTTCTTCTAAAACTTCTCTCTACTTTGCTACTGTGTTTTTGCTTTATTTACAAAAACTACTACTCTAGTTTTCTATCGACTGATAACAATATAATATTACAATTTATACTGTTAAATAAAAATAGAAACTAGCTTCTTTTCACAGCCTTCCTTGTAGAACTAACTAGCTCTGGAAGTGTCTTTGTCTTAAGATATTCCTTGGATGCTGTGTTGCCTTGAAAGTCTTCACAATCCTGACAGGACTGTCTTCCAATGATTCAGTTTCTGCACTGTTCCCGTAATTTCTGGCTTTAGCTAAATAGGGAAACTTTAATCAACTGATAAATGCTGTTAAGCTTATCAGTTGATTCACCTTTGCTTATCCATCGATGGATAGGATATCTGTTGATCAGTTGATGTGTCGATGGATATTTGAGTTATCCATCGACTCCTTATCCATTGATGGTTCTTTATCCGTTGACTGTAATTATCCATTGATGACTTGTATCAGTTGATAGCTTTCATCCGTTGAGTAGTGTCTTCATCCATCGACTTCAACATCAGTTGATCACTTCACTTGTGAGAATTCTGACTTAGAATATTTACAATTGATCAGCCATTCTTCACATCTGTTGAGAAGCTAGAAATTGAAGTCAATAACATCAGTTGACTATATCATTGCATCCATCGAGGTAATACAATCAATTGATAGTGAAACATAAATCAATGCTACAATCCAGTTTATCAGTTGATAAACAAGTTTCAACTGATAACTGGTTTCCTAGTCAATGGATATTTATAAGTCATATCCATTGATCAGTTACAAAATAATTTTGAGTCCCTATTGAAATTCTAAGTAATTTGTTATCATCAAAACTCATAATTCCTAACAATCTCCCCCTATTTATGAATATGTAAAATATGCATAAATTTTCTGTTGATGATAACAAAACTCCTGAACATTTTCATTCTTAGCAAGAATTACAATATTGATAAGTAAAGTTTGAGACAGAGTAATTAGATACCAGACAGGGATGAATTCTGATAATTTTGATGATTGAGGTTGAATCTCCTATCTTCTCCTTCTTCCCCTTGACTCATTCATCTTGTCTTCATTCTCCTTCATCTTCCTGTAGAGGGTTCCCTTCAATATCTTCTCATCTTCAATCCTATAGTCCAATTGACTTGCCAGATGATTTAATTCCAGATTGGGCAGTTTGTCTATTTCTTGACAAATATCAATGCATTTTTCTCTGCCTTCCCTGTCCTTATATATCATCAAGTAGAAGGGCTCATGAAGCACTTTTCTTCCTTCAGGATTCCAGATCTTTATTCTGTCATCTCTTTCTTCTTGAACAGGTGCCTCCCTTATCTTCTTCATTCTTTCAAGGATGGCCTTTCCTAGCTCTTCAGTTAGATAATACTTCCTGTTGAGCATAGTGTAGATTTTCCTTAAGATGCCATATCCTTGATCCAATACTTGGTTGAATGTGAAGGTTGAGTGTGATCCATCTTCATACTCAATGTGAAGAAGATCAACATCTTTCTTCCTTTGTCCTTTTGCTGCAATCATTCCCTCAGCTTTGATTGGCACAAAGTTTTCAGATTTGTGTTTGAACACCTCTATTTCTTTGGCTTGATTACTCCCAGAAGCTTGACCTTCAGTCTTGACTTGTTTTGGCTTCTTCTCCTTGTCTTCTTTGTCTTCATTGTCTTCAACAACTAATGGTCTTTTAACTCCAGATGATTTTGGTGCATCTTTGGGCTTGTTTGCTCTTTGCTTCATCCTTGGCCTCCTTTCACCTTCTTTTCTTCTGGCTTCTCTTATTAGCCTATCCTCTTCATCATATTCCCTTTGCAATTGAATGGCTAATTCTTCTTGGGATTTTTCTTGTTGCTCCCTTTCTCTTATGCCAACTACTATGGCTTTGCTCAACAATTTTTCACTTTCCCCTCCACCTGTGACAGCTTTCTTTTTATCATCTTCAATTAGCTTTCCCTTTCCTTTCCTGTCACCAGGTTGTGAGCTACTGGAACTTGTTTCCTTGAATTTGCTAGCAATTGCATCAAATTTCCTTACTATGTCTTGAGCCAACTCCTTCTTGGGATCTGTAGACTTTGCCACCACAGCTTCAGTACCACTTGCTTTCTCCAATGCATCATCTTCTTGCTTCTCCCCCTTTTTGTTATCAGCAATTGGCACCTGTGCTACTGACTGAGAGAGTAAGGGAGTCTCTAAGAGTTTACCCAGAAGATTGATTTGAGTGACTTGATTCTTCAAAATTTGCTGCATGTTGAGTTCCATGGAGGCTACTCTTTTCTCCAATTCCATTACCTTGTCCTTGGCTGAAAACTCAGTGTCCAACCTTTGCTTGATTCTAGTCAGCATTGTGAGGCTGAGTCTAGAGTCAATGGTGGTGTCAAAATGCATCCTTGAGCTGTCAATGTCTTCTCTTATTTTCTTCAATTCATACTTGGAGCTTGTGACATGCATTTTCTGGATCTTCAAATTATCCCTGTAAAAGTTCAGAATTCTCCTTTGCAGGGGATTCACTACATCTACTCCAGCCATTGACCTTCTGTAAAGAGAAATGATGGCCCTTTCTGTTTCAGCCAAATTAGTTTCATCACTTGCCACTTGTGGATCTAGAAGTTCATCATCAGAATTATCATCAAAATCTTCAGGATTCATGTGGGATATATCATCAGGTTGACTGGCCAAAAACTCTTTCCCACTCCTGAATTGCTCTTCTGTCTGCACTAAACCCAGCATTTGCTCAGCTATTTGATTAGATGCTGCTGCTAGTTCTTGATAATGAGGATCTTCATGTTGAAAGGTTGAAGCATCAAGATTGACATCAATTTCATCCTCCACCTCCATGTTGACTTCTGCAACTCCTGCAGGGACTTCATAGTCTACAACTCCCCCTGACTCCAGCCCCAACTCCTGGGTGAGTCCTGCTTCAAACTGCTCAGTTTTAGAAGTTGATGCTTCATGAGATGGTGAAATTGGTTTCTCTCTATTCTTTTCTCTCTCACTCTCTTCTCTCTTTTCTTGCATCAGGATCTCATCCTGGATTCTCACCTCTCCCTTACTTTCCTCTCCTTTTGCATCACCTGCTAAGGTGGGACTCTCTTTTCTCACACCCTCTCCTTTTGCCACCTCAGAAGAATTTGAGGGCCCCTCATTCACACACTCTCCTTTTGCCAAGGTATGCAAACCTTGCCTCTCACACACCTCACCCACTCCACTCAATCCTAATAGAGTATTGGCCACCTGAAGTGTTTCAATGGATGATTCATGAATTGACATTAAGGGATCAATCGATGGATAAGAAGTATCCATCGATGGATGAATATCCGTTGACGGGAGCTCGTCGATGGATGTAAGAATATCCATCGATGAAAGTGAACTAGTCAATGGATGTTGGAAGTTATCCATTGACTGGAGAGAAATTACAGTATTTTCCTGATCAACCAAGGTGTTAACCTTATTTGGTGATGCAGGTGAGAGTGTTGGCTCCACCCTGAGTTGCAAAGAGGGTGAATTTGAAACAATGAAGTTGTCAATCAACACTGTTTCTGAAGAAATAGTTTTTGAGGGAGATTGAGGAGAAGATTCAGATAAAGAATGGGGCTGTGCCTCAGGAAGATTCTGAGACACATCAAAAGAAGAAACTGAAGGCTCCACCAAATTTTCATTTGGCTTTGCAAGTGTGTGTGTGCCCTGTGCAGTATTTGTAACCTTCTTTCTTCTTTTGTATGGCTGTATTATTTGGTGACCCTTATCCCCATCTGATGGTCCTGGTTGAGACCTCTTTTCAATAGTTACATCTTTTTGAGAAGATGCAACTAAGGATGTGTTCAAGTCCTTTACTACAGCCTCAATCTGTTGGGAGATTAGACTGGTGGCTGGCTGGTTCCTCTCAATCTCACTCTCCTTATTCTTCTGGCTTTCTTGATGTTGGCCAGTTCCCTCACCCTTATCAACCACCTTCACACTCCCCTTAGTGGTTTTTCTTTTCTTAGATCTTACAACAGTAGTTTTTTGAGAAACTACTGAGGTGGTTTTATCAGACTTGTGTTTGGAAGGTTGTGCAACTTGGGTAGGAGGAATGGGGGCATTTCCATCTCCCTCCATTGTTGCTGAAGGCAAAGAAATTTGAGATTTTGAAGAAGAATGTACAAGATGGAGATTTTGAAGATATACCTGTACAAGAGGAGGATAAATGAGGCACAACTTAGGGTGTAAGTTGATTCTCACAAGATCCTTGAAGACCCTCTTGTTTTGCATCCATGGCTCCAAGGACTCCATATCTGCACTTATTTCATACTCTCCAACAAAGGCATTAATAATCATCATGAAAAATCTTGCAAAGTAGATATTATTTTTCCTAGATGACTTGGGTCCTAACTTAGCAGATAATTCATTTAGGAGTAGTGTGCCAAAATCGAAGTATTTATCAAACAGGATAGAATAAGCAATTTCTTGCATACTGATCGTAATTGCATCAAAATTACTTATTTTTCCAGAAAATACTTTAATTATGGCATCAAAGAAATAACTCCATTCTTTCCTAAGATTTTTCCTAACAACTTCTCCTAATCCAGTTTCAGCATTTGCATAATTAACGGATTCCAACATGTCCCTAATTTCATTTTCAGTGGGTGGTTTATTACAATTATTTGCAGGCAACCCTAAACATTCAGATAATGAAGTACTAGTAATTGTATAGGTATTACCTTTGCAAGAATAAGAAATTACCTTCCCATCTGGTAAAATCTCTGCAGAGGTCCACAGTTCTTCAACAAAGGAACACACGATTGTTGGTGCTTCGCTGAGAGCTTTGGAAACTTTGCAATCTCCTAGGAATCGCATCAATGGATGAAAGTCCACAGGAGCATCATTCACCGTTAGACATGCTGTGAAGTTGTTCTGTTCATAGGTGAACCCAGTGGAAGAGACGATCTTCTTTTGTGGTGCCATTCTTTCAATTAATATTCAAGAAATTAAAGTGAACTTGAAAGAATTTGTGAGAGCTCGTGAGAATTAGATAAAATTAGCTTGAGAGAGAGAGAGACAGAGATGAATAGTTTAGAGAGAAAAAAAAATAGCAGGTAAGAATGAATTTTAATTGCAACTGCTATTTATATTTTCCAGTATTAAAAAGACTTGAAAGGACTTTTTAATTAGGCAGATAACCGTTGATGTAAAAAAAAACTGTAGTTTATTACCCGAGATGGTAATTCTCCAACGGCTATAATCTGATCAACGGATGAATAAAACTGTAGAAATTCTATTACTATCGACGGATAAAATAGAGAATTAATCATTTATCGATCGATCACTAACTACCAAGGTAATTAACTGTCGATAGATAAATATCCATCGATAGGAATAACATTTATCTGTTGATCAAATAAGAAGGGATTTATCCGTCGAAAAACAATTACTTAGGTAATTATCTGTCGATAGATAAATATCCATTGATAATTGTGAACAATGGCTACAAAACTTGACAGACATTTTAAGCATGAGCATAATTAAGCATACCTAACTCACAGACTAATCTATTAAAAGTAGATTCATCTAGAGGTTTGGTAAATATGTCTGCAAGTTGTTGTTCACTAGGGACAAAATGTAATTCAACTGTACCATTCATTACATGTTCCCTAATGAAATGATACCTTATGTCAATGTGTTTGATTCTGGAATGTTGCACAAGATTTTCTGTTATTGCAATGGCACTTGTATTGTCACAGAAGATGGGAATTTTGTTCAAGTTGAACCCATAGTCAAATAGTTGATTCCTCATCCATAAAATTTGTGCACAGCAACTTCCAGCAGCAATGTACTCAGCTTCTGCAGTCGAAGTTGATACTGAATGTTGCTTTTTGCTAAACCATGACACAAGTTTGTTTCCCAGAAATTGACAGGTGCCTGTAGTACTTTTCCTGTCTATTTTGCAACCTGCATAATCTGCATCTGAGTAGCCTATTAGATTAAAACCAGAATCTATAGGATACCAAATACCTAAATTTGATGTACCCTTAAGATATCTGAAAATTCTTTTAATAGCTACTAAATGAGATTCTCTAGGATCAGCCTGAAATCTAGCACATAAGCATGTAGAGAACATTATATCTGGCCTACTAGCAGTTAAATATAAAAGTGAGCCTACCATGCCTCTATAACTTGAAATATCCACCTTAGCTTCTTTGGTATTTAATTCAAGTTTAGTAGTAGTGGCCATGGGAGTTTTTGCAGAAGAACATTCACTTAACTCAAATTTCTTTAACAAATCATGAATGTACTTTGTTTGATTTATAAAAATACCATCCTTAACCTGTTTGACTTGTAACCCAAGAAAGTAGGTAAGCTCTCTCATCATGCTCATTTCATATTTACTCTACATTAGTTTGGCAAACTTTTTGCAAAGTTCCTCATTTGTTGATCCAAAAATAATGTCATCCACATAAACTTGTACAAGAATGATAGAGCCATTAACATTTCTACTGAATAGAGTTTTATCAACAGTACCTCTTGTGAAATGATTCTCAATGAGAAACTGAGATAAAGTGTCATACCAGGCCCTTGGTGCTTGCTTCAAGCCATAAAGTGCTTTGAGTAAAAAGTAGACAAAGTTAGGAAATTTTGGATCTTCAAAGCCAGGAGGTTGTTCCACATAGACTTCCTCTTTTAGTACTCCATTAAAAAATGCACTTTTAACATCCATCTGGTAGACTTTGAAATTAGCATGTGCAGCATAAGCCAGAAAGATTCTAATTGCTTCTAACCTTGCAACTGGTGCAAAAGTTTCATCAAAATCAATTCCTTCTTCTTGTGAATAACCCTTTGCTACAAGCCTTGCTTTGTTCCTAGTCACAATACCAGTTTCATCCATTTTGTTTCTGAATACCCATTTTGTACCAATTACTAATCTATCTTTTGGTCTGGGCACCAGCTTCCATACTTTATTTCTTTCAAACTGATTCAGTTCTTCTTGCATAGCCAAAACCCAATCAGGATCCATGAGAGCCTCTTCAATTCTTTTGGGTTCTTCTTGAGATAGAAAACTGCTATACAGACACTCATTTTGAGTAGCACTTCTTGTCTTGACACCATCTTCTGCATTTCCAATAATTAGTTCAAATGGATGGCTTCTTGTCCATTTTCTTTGAGGAGACAAATTTTGCCTTGATGATGAAGCTTCATGATCATTTGTATTGAACTCAAAGTGATCTGAATTTGTAGATTGATTCTGAAACCCTCCCCCTGAAGTGGATACCCTTGATGTAGATTGTTGATTATCCGTTGAGGAGTTATCAGTTGATGCATTATCAGTTGATGGATTTCTGTCAACTGATAAATTATCCATTGATGCAATAACATCAACTGATATTGGGTTTCTGAACACTTGATGTTTTATAATTTCTGCCTCTTCATCATCATTTACATCATTTGATTCATTCTCAAAATGCAGTGTGTCATGATTTCCTTCATCAAACAAGCCTTGAATCTTTTTATCATCAAATACTACATGTATAGATTCCATAATAATGTGTAGTCTGAGATTGTAGACTCTATAGGCTACGCCTGATAGTGCATACCCAACAAATATAGCTTCATCAGCCTTGGCTTCAAATTTTCCTAGGTTTTCACCTTGATTTCTTAGTACATAGCACTTGCAGCCAAAGACATGAAGAAATCCCACCTTTGGCTTTTTGTCTTTCTTGATCAATTGATAAGGAGTCTTCCCTTGAGCTTTATTTACTAGGGAGATGTTTTGAGTAAAACATGCTGTGTTTATGGCCTCAGCCCAGAAGTATGTTGGGAGTTTGGCATCTTCCAACATGGTTCTAGCAGCTTCAATCAATGTCCTATTTTTCCTTTCAACTACCCCATTTTGTTGAGGTGTTCTGGGTGCAGAGAATGTGTGTATGATTCCTTTTGATTCACAGAACTCTTTCATTGTGGAATTTTTGAATTCTGTTCCATTGTCACTCCTTATCTTCTTTACATCCAATTCAAGATTTTTCTCATTTTCTCTTATGTGCTTGATGATGAGATGACTAGCTTCATCCTTTGAATGTAGAAAATAAGTCCATGAGAATCTTGAAAAATCATCCACAATGACTAGAGCATACTTCTTCTTTGCAATAGACATGATATTTACAAGACCAAACAAATCCATATGTAATAACTCAAGTGGCTTTTCAATTGAAGATTCCAATTTCGACTTAAATGATGCCTTCCTCTGTTTTCCTTTCTGACAAGCATCACAAAGTCCATCCTTGACAAATTCCATTTGTGGTAAGCCTCTCACTTGATTTTTCTTAACCAAGAGATTCATGGCTTTGAAATTCAAGTGAGCTAATTTCTTATGCCACAGCCAACTTTCATTTGTACTTGCCTTAGAGAGAAGACAAGTCATTGATTCTGCATTTGTTGAGTTGAATTCAGCTATGTACACATTCCCTTTTCTATTCCCAGTCATGAGCAGGCTTCCATCTACCTTGTTGGAAATTATGCATGCTTCTGTTGTGAAACAGACTTTATTTCCATTGTCACATAGTTGACTTATGCTTAACAAGTTATGTCTTAAGCCATTAACTAATGCAACAGGTTCAATGATGACATTCTCTTTTGAAATCAAGCCATATCCCATGGTGTGCCCTTTGCTGTCATCTCCAAAAGTTACTCCAGGGCCAGCTTTCTCCTCAAACTTTGTGAGCAGGGATTTATCTCCAGTCATGTGTCTTGAACACCCACTGTCCAAATACCAAAGATTTCTTCTTTTTCCCTGCACACAGTCAAAACAAATCAAGTTGATTTTGGTACCCAAGTTGGCTTGGGTCCTTTCTTATTAGTTGTTATCTTTGGCTTGGTTTCTAATTTTTGTACCTTTGGTTTGGGTGGTTTTACTTCCACTTCAACCTTAGGTGTTGGTCTCCCTACCTCAGAATTCTCAGTGTTAATATTTGGAATGCTCATGCTTGCAGAATTGGAAAAATTTGGTGCATGAAGATTGTTAAGCATATTCCATGGCATAGCAGGCATATTCATATTGGCAAATGCAAGATATGGATTAAACATATAAGGCATTGATGCATACTGAGCATGAATAGCATGAGAATCAATAAATGAGGAAAAACAGAATTGGTATACATGTTGGGTACAGCAGGTACATTTGTTGCTGTAGGCATGGTGAGTTTACATTGCACAGATAAATGATTTTTACTACCACACTTAGCACATACTTTCCTAGGAGCATATTTGTCAGGTGTGTAGTTGTTGTGCTTGTTTATGCCTACTTTACCATTTCTATTTTTCTTCTTCTTTTCATTTGGCTGAATATTAGGTTCTATCTTTTCCAATTTCTCTTTCAACTGATTTTTAGATAAGAATCCTATATTAGCCTTTTCAACTTTGATTTGAGATTCAGAGGAGCTACTTTCTTTGACAAATTTAATAGGTCTGTTAAACTTAGTTTTAATATCACATTTCTTAGCAGTTGATGACTTCTCAATCGATGGATAATTATCCGTTGGAATAGCATTATCAATCGATGGATAATTCTTATCAGTTGATTCGGAGTTATCAATCGATTGCTTCTTTTCTAAAAATTGATCTTCATCAATGGCTATTTTCTCAAGAGTTTCAGACAACATGGTGAAAGAGTTTGTTCCATGAATGTCATTCATCTTCTTACTGGCTTTACTTGACCTGTTCCACTTGTCAATGGTTCTTAGTTCATCCTCTAATTTTTCTTTTAACTTCTCTATTTCCTTTTTACTGTCAACTAGTTCATTTCTAGCATCTTTGTTTTCCATCTTGAGTCTGTCCAATTGCACTAGCTCACTCTCTAAGAAATTGTTTCTTTCAGTGAGAGTTTCTAATGTTAATTTGAGCCTAGTGTTCTCTTTGTTCAAAGACTTAAGAGTGACATGCAAATTATACAATTCATTAGACATTTCATTAATAGTAATATTGCATTCATCTTTGGACAACTCAGATAGATTTGTAGAAATTACCTGATTGCTGGATGAACTAGCTTCCTGGTCATCTTGATTGGCCATTAGTGCAAGATTGATGTGTTCTTCTTCTTCTTCAGAATCCTCCTCAGCAGCCCAGTCCTTTTCTTCTGTCACAAAAGTCTTCTCTCTTTGTTTAAGCAAGTCAAAGTACTTCTTCTTATAGTCAATACCATCACTAGACTTTGACCTCTTTTCAACTTTGGGCTTTCTGCATTCACTTGAAAAGTGACCAGCCAATCCACAGTTAAAGCATCTGAATTGAGTTCTGTCAACATGATTTTTTCCTTGTTGAGTGTCTCTCCTGAACTGTGATCCAGGCCTTTGCATTGGATTCCTTTTGAACTTGAGTTTAGAAAATTTTCTTGATAGAAAAGCTAAATGCTCATCTATTTCATCCATTTCATCTTTGATGAGTGACTCATCACTGTCACAAAGTTCTTTTCCTTTACCAGTAGAAGATTCATCATGCTAACATAATTTGCACCATTGCCATGACCTTCTTTCTTCCCGTCTTTGAAATCAGCATCTTCATCTGTTTCTGCAACTTGCTTTTCCTTGACCACCAAAGCAATGGACTTTTCTCTCTTCTGACTTTTCTCAATTTCCTCATCTTGCTGTAGCTCCAACTCATAGGTTTTCAAGATGCCATACAGCTTGTCCAAAGTATAATCTTTAAAGTCAGGAGATTGCCTTATAGAGACAGTCATTGGTTTCCATTCTTTGGGTAGGGACCTCAAGAATTTGAGGTTGGTGTCCTCAACAGCATAAACTCTTCCATATAGTTTAAGCTCATTCAACAGCTTTTGAAACCTACTATATGTATCATTTATTGTTTCACCACCCTTGAAGTGAAAGGCCTCATACTTTTGAATCAAGAGTTGCATCTTGTTCTTTCTTACTTGCTCAGTACCTTCACAGAGGGTTTGAAGAGTGTCCCAGACTTCTTTGGAGGTTGTACAACTGATGACATTGTCAAACATGTCCTTGTCAAGACCATTAAACAAGATGTTCATAGCCATTTTGTCCTTGTGTACTTCCTTTTCATCTTCATCTGTATACTCACTCACAGATTTAGGAATGAGTTTGTCTGGTGCTTGAGTACCGTCTGCATTTACACTTGTAACTATTTTCATAGGCACATGTGGACCTTTCTCTATGCAATGAACATAGGAAGGATCAATAGATAGCAGATGCAAGTGCATTTTTACTTTCCAGGGAAAATATTCATCTTTCTCTAGAACTGGAATCTTAACTCCTGTGTCTCTTTGACCCATTCTTGATGTACTTTTAGATCTTGACTTTCTGTTTGTTGAAAGCTTGCTCTGATACCAATTGTTATTGCCCTTAAGTACACTAAGTTTGGAGAAGGGGGGGGTTGAATACAAACTTAAGAATTAATTCAACTTCTTGCGGAAATAAGTTTGTACAAAGAGAGTGTTTAATTAAGATTGATGTAACTAAGAACTGGATAACTATAGTGTTGAAAACAGAAACAACAAGATTAAAAATTACTAGTGGATTGTTTTTCCACTAGTGAGTTTTTGCTTTCAATTGATCTTAGTAAAAATACTAAGCTGCGTACAAAGTTGAATAAAGAACTTAGAAAAGCATTACAAGTTCTGCCTGATATTCTACTTTGCTTTTCTTGAGTTCTTCTAAAACTTCTCTCTACTTTGCTACTGTGTTTTTGCTTTATTTACAAAAACTACTACTCTAGTTTTCTATCGACTGATAACAATATAATATTACAATTTATACTGTTTACATAAAAATAGAAACTAGCTTCTTTTCACAGCCTTCCTTGTAGAACTAACTAGCTCTGGAAGTGTCTTTGTCTTAAGATATTCCTTGGATGCTGTGTTGCCTTGAAAGTCTTCACAATCCTGACAGGACTGTCTTCCAATGATTCAGTTTCTGCACTGTTCCCGTAATTTCTGGCTTTAGCTAAATAGGGAAACTTTAATCAACTGATAAATGATGTTAAGCTTATCAGTTGATTCACCTTTGCTTATCCATCGATGGATAGGATATCTGTTGATCAGTTGATGTGTCGATGGATATTTGAGTTATCCATCGACTCCTTATCCATTGATGGTTCTTTATCCGTTGACTGTAATTATCCATTGATGACTTGTATCAGTTGATAGCTTTCATCCGTTGAGTAGTGTCTTCATCCATCGACTTCAACATCAGTTGATCACTTCACTTGTGAGATTTTTGACTTAGAATATTTACAATTGATCAGCCATTCTTCACATCTGTTGAGAAGCTAGAAATTGAAGTCAATAACATCAGTTGACTACATCATTGCATCCATCGAGGTAATACAATCAATTGATAGTGAAACATAAATCAATGCTACAATCCAGTTTATCAGTTGATAAACAAGTTTCAACTGATAACTGGTTTCCTAGTCAATGGATATTTATAAGTCATATCCATTGATCAGTTACAAAATAATTTTGAGTCCCTATTGAAATTCCAAGTAATTTGTTATCATCAAAACTCATAATTCCTAACAAATTTCGAGATAGAAATGTTCTACTTGCAGAATTTCTACTTGGCTCTAAGTAGAAACTTATCCAGAATTTCTAGATAGAAATTTCTACTTAGGTTCCCTTGTAAGTACTTAGAGAAATTCTAGGTTTCAAATAGAAACTTCAATGGAACATCTTGAACTTGTGATTTCTTCTTGTCTTCAATATTCTTCACCAAGTTCTTGAACATGGATCTTTATTACTGACATAAACTTGCTATCAATGTCCTGACACTTGATGCAATGGTCTGGTTCATAAGTGACTAGTCTTGATAGGGTTCTTGCTTCTGAAAAGATTACCATATTCAATTAGTAATGTGGCTTTCTAATTGTCGCTTTCCTGCTTCTTCACTTGAAATCAATTAGTCTTATTGATACTCATTGTTATGATCTTGATTCTTTAAGTAACACATTACTGAGTCATGAACAACTTTGACTTGAACTTCTTCCAGTGATTTCATCTTTGTTTGATCATAATTAACCATGTTAAATTGTATCAATTACATTGTCTTCAATTTGTATTGATTTCTTTGTGACTTCTTGTTCTTGATTGCCTTCCGGTTAAGTATCTTTTCTTCAATTGAGTTACATTAGTTACAGTGTTAGAAGTTTAGACACTCTGCCTTTGAATCTCCCCTATTTGATTGTCTAACAATGACATTCAAATTAAAGAAGGATAACTCAACTAAATAAATGAGACGAGAAAAGATAAGTAACATTAAAGTCTTGTTCAAGTTACAACTGAAATGAAAATTGAAAAATAATACAAAGAACTTAATAATTAACTTAAACTAGAAAGAGAACTTGAACCTCGAATCAAAGATATTTGGAATGATTTCTATCACCTGGATTATTTCATGTCTTTCAGTCAAACTCATATCACCTTATTAGATCCACTCTGATTCACGTTTACAGTATGGTAAATTAGCCTATCTCGCATACCGTGGTCAGGTGAATTTTCCTCAAGTGAGTTAGAGAAACCAAAAGATATGAAGTTTTTCCAACTTCAAGTTCACATTCCTCGAGCTTTCATTCTAATTCCGTTTCCCCTTCCTAATTTCTTTCTCAGCATCGCGCCTATCTTCTCTTTTTTTTCTGCGCCTCTCTTTCTTTTGCTGTTCTCTTTTGTATACTGGATCATGTAACTGTGCCCATCGAGCATTCAACAGACTTACTGCTTCCATTTCTAGAGGATTCTTGGGTTCTGGATATGGATGTCTGAAAAGTCTTCTGAGGTTTTCCACCTCCTGAGTAGTCCTGATCTTTGGAATATCCTCAAAATTCTTCATGATGAGCTGTGATTTCCAGTGAGTTTTATCAGCCTTAAACTGACAGTAGATCATTTTGGGGTAGCCCTTGACACGGTTAGTATTGTAGACACTAGTCGCATCTAACTCCATTCTTCTTTTCTCATGGACTATCTCAGACAAGTACTTCAGTAGTCTCTGTTTCTCATCAACAAACGTATCCTCTACATCACCCCATTTGAATTCTTCCAATACTTTATCTAGAAATGCAGCATCTTAAGTCTGTAGCAGCCATTTCCTACACATATGCAAGAAGGTCTATTTCTGGTCTGCATCAATGAATACCAAGGCATCAGCTGTATCATCAGCGTAAGAGTGAATCTAGTATACACTATCTCTTCCTGGAACACCAACTGCCTCCCTTATTTCTCCTTGTTCCAGTGGTCCAGAAGGAAGAGTCAGAGCTTCATCTACACTTTTCACATCTTGTAGAATATTCTATTTTCTCTCCATTAGCTCTGGCTCAATCTTCACGTTGTCTAGAGGATTTGGAGCAATAATATCACATTTCCATATTTCGTTGCTTTTCTTGAATATTATGTTCTCAATGAATTCCACTGATTTTTCTTTAACATCAGAAGTGAATCATTTGCTGATCATTTGTCTACATATCGCTTTTAAGGATTCCACTGATAGAGCCATCAAATCTTCTTCCTCCATACTAACCCTCTTCATTTTTCCATCTACTACCATACGAACAACATCTGGATTGGATGAGAATTCTGGTCCCTTGTCCTCTGCAAGCTGCATTAACTGATCTCTATACAGAATGCTAAGTTCCTCAGCTTGAGAGTATTGAATTTTAGTTGCTAGCAAGAACAACTCTGACGCAGATCTTCTCGAGATAAATTGATCATCCACGTACAGGAAAAACATTGGGGCTCCTTCAACTAAGGTCAGAATGACTTGCCACTCCTTTACCACTGGTTTATATCCAACACGGACTTTTGAAATCATCCTTTTTAAAGCATTTATGTAGTCCACCGTCATTGGATTTTTCAGGTTCAAGTTATAGAAAAGATCATCTGCCTCCTTATTATGAACTCCATTTGTACAAGTCCCCATTAGTATCTTACTTGCATCATCCCATTTCTGTCCAATCCTCCGTTTGTCCAATTCAATCTGTGGATCAACTAACCTTGCAAGCTCATAGTCATACTGTTTCTCCTTGAGTTTCACTTTCTTCTCAAAGAAAACAGCCTCTTCTTGCATCATTTTCATTTTGAAAGAACTGAGCTTGTTCCAAGGCCAACTGTTGAGCTCTCAGGGTCTCTTCATCAACAGGGATCTCTTCAGTCTCTCCAGCAGACATCCCAGTACCTCCACCTTGTTCCTTCAAAGATCTTTAAATAACATGTTCTAGGGGTGCGTCCTACATATCAGAGTCTGAATCAACAACATGTACTTCTTCCTGTCGACTACCAAAGTCAGCGAATGGTTCTTCTTCTTCAATGACCACTGCTTTACCCTTTCTCTTCCTCTGAGCCTCCTCATCAGTCACTGGCTCACTTTCCTTCATTTGCTCCTCAACCAGAGTTGACTGTTGTCTCGTCTCAAGCTCTCTCTCCCCCTTAGGTGAGTTATCCGGAACATCACCCTGAGCAGTAGATCCTGCAGCATGCTGAGAACCACCATAGGCAGATCCAGAAGGGCCAGTACCAGCTCTACCAGCATCACCATCATCTGGGGAGGTTGATTGTACTGTTCGTCAAAGCACTCCGGGGGCACCAAATGGCGAATTGCATACATCATTCGACTGATCTCCGTTGCCATGGTATGCATTACACTTTCTACGCTCCCCATCCGGTCATACATAATACTGCCCAATACTCCACCAGCATGGCCCAAGTCATTCACCTTGTTTGATACATCGTTGAAAGCTTCTACCTGACTTGCCATTTGTGTCGCGTAGTCATCAAGAGATCTCTGGTTGTCTCCAACATTTACCCCTAACTGCTCCATTGTCTGCCCGAACTGCTTCACCTGATTTTCAATTGCTGTCATACGAGTATCAAGATTTTCAAGAATAAGGGACGGTGTTTGGCTTAGGTGTTCTCGCTCTAAAAATCGTTCTGTTAGTGTTTGTCCCTCAGTTTTGGGCCTTAAAAATGAAGGTCCCTCACTCCCTAAATGCTCACACACACTCCCTGTCTCACGCTCTTGTATATCTTCAACAATATCACCAAGATTAAAAGGAGTACCTGCAGAAAATGGATAAGAAAAGTGAAGAGCAGTTATGGGATCTAAAGATCCTGTCTGTTCCTGAGGTGGAATCTCAGGCTGAGAGGCTGCAAAGTGTTCATGTACAACATCTGAACCGATCCTCTCTGCAGCATCAATACGTACCGGTGAAGGTACTTTGGAAGCAAATAAAACTTCCGGCCGATCTTAAGCAACATGCTCCTCAGAAGGCACAAAATCCTCACCAAAAGTCGTAGGTGTAGAATGTGCAAGGGGAGAACCACTCACGTGAGGTGGAGTGCTTGTGATTGACACACTAGGTTTGGATTGGGCTTGTGAAGTAGCAGCTTGATAAATTTTGGCTCGCTTCCGTATTAAGGGCTGCACTTCATGGTTACTCTCATCAGAACTCTCACCTAATTCTACAGGTTCCGGCCTTTTAAATCCCGTCAACAAGGGTGAAAGTGAAGAAGTCAGGGAATCAGACTCAGAAATTTGGCTATCACCCTGGGATAGATCCTGCGGGTTAGCAGAATCTTGGGCCACGGAATCAGAATGGGATGAAGAGGAAGTATTTGTAGTGTGAACAGAGGGTACCTAATGTTCAAATAAAGTACCTCCTTCATTACCTTGTTCAGCAAAGGGGTCAGATTCAGCAGGAGGTGACTTAGGAGACGGTAGCTGCTCCCTTTTGCCCGGTAGAGTACTGACTGAGAGAATGACCCTCTTCTTCTTCATCATCAAGTTGCTCGTCAGGAATCCCTTGAAATGCGTCAGTATGAGCAGATGGATTCTGAGCATGTGATGATAGTTGTGAAGTCCCCGCCAGAGTAGTAACACCTGCATCATAAGAAAGCCACACTCGAATATTCTCAGGTATAGACATCGGTTTACCCTGATGCTTATTATGGTTAGCAATTGTTGTTAGTGACTTAGTTCCCATACTGAGAGATGCATAGGTTGGACTCCTAACAAATGCATGTCTAACTGATAAAGCATTAGATGGTATAGGATAATTAATTAGCATTTGTAAGAAACGGGGATACCAGCAGACAACATCAGTGGTTGCAATGTCCCTGGTATCAGGTGATCCTATCATGGCCACAATTTCAGAAAGAACGATTCTTTCATAATTGATGTTTAGTTCACGTGCCAGGGAAACACCAAAGATTTGCATGGGAATAGGAATTTGATGAAAATCTCTTTCGCGTGCACGAAAACTGTTGGAAATGACGAAGCTGTATAAATAGTAATCGTGATAACTCAACACTAGAACATGACAAGTAAATAATACTACGATTACACAGAAATCAGCAAGACATGAAGACAAGGCAAATACAGTGAATCAAGACATTAGAAGAAGTTTTGAAGTCTACTACCAGTCACTGAAAGAAGTTCATTTATATGTTCATGCCTCAGTCAAGAATAATGTTTAAAGACTTTCAGGGTTTCAGAAGTGTTGAAGATTCAGTATAGCAGTGCCACTAAAAGATTTCAGTGTAACAGCATTGATTGAAGATAGACAGTGTTTGAAGCATAGGAATCTAGAAGAATTGAAGACATGGTAAAGACAAAGGTTAAAGAAGACAGCTACAGTCTTGAAGTTATACTTACTGACAATCAGTGAAGAACAGAAAATGAAGTATTCAAGATTGTAGTAGTAATGAAGACGTTGTCGAAGTACCAGAAAAGATTCTAGTGAAGTTACATTGTTTATTGACAGTTAATGTTCGAACCACTTATTGGGAAGCCACATTACTAATTGAACATGGTAATCTATTCAGAAGCAAGAACCCTCTCAAGACTAGTCACTTATGAACCAGACCGTTGCATCAAGTGTCAGGACATTGATAGCAAGTTTATGTCAGTAGTAGAGATCCATGTTCAAGAGCTTGTTGAAGAATATTGAAGAAGCTAGGGAAACTTGCTCATAAAGGTCAATCCACAATTAGTCACTAAAGAAAGTCAACATTCGATGAGTGCATATTTGCTAAAGCAAATGTTGATCCACAGCAGATCGAGATGCGGGTCGAGATTTATAATTAAAGATAAACATTGCAAAGGCAAATCTCGATCCACGACAGATCGAGATCGAGATTCTCACAGATCGAGATCGAGATGGGTCCAGGCCGAGATCGAGATGCGGGTCGATATGTAGCATTTAATGTTCAAGGGACAAGTGGCTTATTGTGAACGGTTGATCCAGAGTGGTTGGGAAAGTACTTTTTGTTGACGAGTCCTGATTGGGCCACGTACACAAAAAGGACAAGATCAAGACTACACGACATTATAAAAGCAGCACTTTGTTTTATTTGTAATAAGACTTTAAGTCCATCTCTGTATTGTAACGATAATTTTAAAGAGAGAGCATTTACTGTAAAACAGAAGTGAGAGAGAGGATCAGTTGAATCAAGCTTCAATTGTTGTATTTATTGTTCAACTGATCCTGATACTTTTATGAATGTTGTAGCAAACCCTTCAATGAATATAAAGTTATATTCTTGAAATTCTGTGTCATCATTTACTACATGCATATTTGTATATTCTCTCATTACTTTGAAAAAGTTGTATTCACCCCCCCCCTCTACAACACATTTGGACCTAACAATTGGTATCAGAGCCTAATGTTTGACATATAAAACATAGATCCTTGTGTTTGGTAGAAGATTAGGGAGTTTTCAAGTCCAGATCTACTTTTTAAGCTTTTCTTGAAAAGTGTACTTAAATTAATTAAACAGTGAAAACTCGTCCTAAAATTATTTAAATACTCCAGGTGTAATTATTTAGCTTGGGTGTATTTTAGATAATTGTTGTGAATTA
This sequence comes from Oenanthe sinensis, assembly GCA_028671895.1. NCBI lineage: Eukaryota > Viridiplantae > Streptophyta > Magnoliopsida > Apiales > Apiaceae > Oenanthe > Oenanthe sinensis. The sequence continues at coordinate 3,643,225 of CM053812.1, forward strand.
AACTGGGTACTTTGGTTTGTGGTGTTCTTCACGTGTTCATCGATGTTCTTGTAAAGAAGATAAACCCAGCAACTTTTTGATTAACTTTTCTAAAGACATAAAGTGAAAAGGGTGTTATTGGCTTTTGATTGGACAGACTCACTGCACAAAAAGTAATTATCAGAAGACTCTGTACCTAGCACGTGGTTGTTAGGTGAGGTAGGTGAGAAAAGACACAAAAAGTGTGAAAGTCAGGCATCAAATTTCGACCAAGGACAAAAGTTCGACTTGAGAATATCTACTTTGAGAATTTCGACTTGGTGAAATTTCGACATAGGCAAAAGTTTTATAGATCGAGATCGAGATCGACTTGCGAAAATGGCTTAAAATATGTTAAGGTAAATCTCGATCTGTCGACATCGAGATCGACCTCGAGATGTAGATCGAGATGTAGATCGAGATCGACATAGATTATCTACAGAGCCTAGTGTCGGGTACTTAGAATTATTTTTGGTGACCAGTTTTGGAACTTTGATTCATTTTGAGATAATTCAATTTTCTTTTAATTACTACTCAAGTAATAAGAAAAGTTTATTATCTCTATTCTAAATCTATATTAAGATGGCACCTTAATATCAATTCAAGATTCCAGTGTTCGACCGAGATCAATGAAGAATGGGTTTTGATAATGAATTTGTTACGATGGTTGTTGTTCCTGAGCATATGGAAGGAGATGTGATTGTACCACATCGGTCTGAGCCCAAAGAGGGAGTGGACTTTTCGGATGCTGATAAGGAGCAAATAGCTTTCAATACGTCCATTCGATAAACCTAGAAATAGAGGTCATCATGGAAGGTACCGCTGAGATCAACAAAACACTTTTACTCAAGATGGAGTATGACACCTACAAGATCAGAAAAGGAGCAAGCAAAAGATGAAGACACTATGTTGGGTTATAACAGGAATCTCAAGCATTAGTGAGGATGCAGCAAGGGAAAGCATTTGTTGATGAAGTTAAATGCAAGGTTGATTCTATCAGTGACAGTGATGCACCAAATGGATATCTGGCATCAATGACTAATATTGTAGATGAATCACTAAGCACTTCACAGGTATACATTCTAACTAGTATACGTTTATCTAATTCAGAACTGTATGTTTATTAAGTTTTGGAATGTATTATATTCATGATAGCATGCTAGCATCTTAGGACTTAAATGCTTAATTGATTGCTAAGAATAAGATTGCATGCTAGGATTCATGAGTTTAATCAGTACATTTCTTACTTGATTTTATATGCAGTAAAATGAATATCTAGAATTAGATAGGGTGTTCTAGACGGTTAGATGTATCCCTAAACATTTGCTGAAACTTGAGTTAAATTTGATGTGATTTAATACCTCTGCTAATGTTGTGAAATTGCTAATAGACAAACAGGTCATATATCAGATTTTATTTGTTCTTAATGGCAAATGACTTGTTAATTGTTTATGTGCTTATTTTCATTTGATTTGCTTTTACTCACATAGTTGTACTTAAATGCTATATTAGATCATGTATTGCTTGTTAGGGATAATTGGTTAAAAGATGGTAGAATTATCTCAGAGTCAGTAAGTCAGGTAGATTCGAAGCTTAATCTAAAACTGACTTAGGTAATTAGAGATAGTTAAAAACGTTAGACAACGACAGAATGGATTAGACAGAATTAGTAATTAATTTGTTAGTTCTTCTATCCATGTGCTTTTATGCAGTGAAGCTGAATATTTACCATGTGTTCTTATTTCCATGCTTGTTTAGTTAAATTTGAAAATGCATATCTTAGGACTTGCATAATCTTAGACAAAGCATGTATAAGAGTCACAATAGGGTAAAGACTGCTAGTTCACCTTAAGTTAGGTTGAAATCACTAGTCTCATAGCCTAAAGACTACTTTGTCAAGGCTGCAGTATATGAGAAGTGATCAGTCAAAGATTAGCTTGTGCATATTAAGGTTGAAGCTGTTGTTACCTCTGAAAATATCTCTAACCCATCTGGACTCAATTGAAGTTGAGTACTAAGAAGCTTAATCTTTTGTTATCGCAGAGTATGTTATGAAAGCGAAAAATTATGTGACTTCGTAACATTTATTGTTCGAGGCATATGATTAAGATTAAAGCTCTTCTATCACAACTGGTTGAGAAGGCCTCCCCGACGGTAACCTTTGGAGATGACAGCAAAGGATGTACAAGGGATATGACTATCATGAGTTAAGAACTGTCATCAGTGGAAGCATCTTTCTTATGGAAGGACTTAAGCACTTTCTAAAGGGCACTAGGGAATTCTTTGTCAAAGGTTTTCTGGAGAAGTGTTTGATCTCAAACAAGAAGGTTGGATGCTCACTCAGCTGCGGTTGAGGAAGTTTGTTCGTAGCTGACATGGAATTTGGATGTAAAGATGAAGTGAACTTTTCAGTAAAGCTTTATCAATGAAGAGTTAGCTATGGCAAAGGAAGCTCTCACACTTGTTAGTCTGCAAGGCAATAGATTCTCTGATAAAGATGAAATTGGTGAGAGGACTGCTTTATATGGAATTCTTTCTAGAAGGACATTTTGAAGTATGTCACATAGGGAAGTCAATGGAAACATCACACTGAAGGAAAGTCATATGCTTAGTGGTGATTGGAATTGATAACCCTAATTACAAATTGGTGATGTTCAAGCATTCAATAGACAAAATGTCACAATGGTGATTGATCAAAAAGGAAGATCAAGTTGGAAACAATTGGTAAGCTGTGAGAACTTTGAAGTCAGATAGTGGAACTGCATTTCGCGAGTGAAGTTCTAAATGAAGTCTGCACTGAAAAAGGTACTTTGAAGCTGAAGCAATTAACACAGCATGCTGCTTTAATCAACAAGATCGTGAAAAGACATCATTTGAGTTAATGGCCAACAAGAAGCAAACACTGAAGCTCATTCGTGTGTTTGGAGGAGATTGTTATTAATTGAAGATTTATTTGAGTATCTTGGCAAGTTAAGTTAAGACTCATGGAACAATTTTCCTCGGCTACTCATTGAAGTCAAAAGTCTTCAGGGCTTAAGTGATGTGAAAACAAAAGGTGATTAAAAGTCTGAATGTGAAGACCAACTACACCAAGCTCCCAAGCATTCAAATGAACGACTATTCTGAATCTTTGACAAATTCAGATACTGATGTAGAAGCTGAGGTTGCAGAAGGAATTAATGTTTAGCAGCAACTCAGGGGGAGCAAATGAAAGAAGGATCTACTAGTCATACTCAACAATGAAGATCAAAGGATTTCATTAAGAACATTTATGCCAAGACAAAAGGTTTGAAGTCAAATTCAATCCTGGAATCTCGTTCTTAGTGATCCGGACTCTTGAGTAAAGGCTAGAAGTGCTATGCAAAGTAAATAGTTACTCTTGGGAAAGAGCAATTGTCAAGAACTAACAATTGGTATCACCAATCAATTGGTATCCCAAAGAATACTGTAGAAGCACAGAGTGGTCCAGATTGGGTGATTGCAATGCAAGATGATCTCAATCAGTTCGAAGGCAGAAACTACTGAAGCTGGAACCCAGACCACTAAAGTCGAAGCTGAAATTGGTACAGTAAGGGTTCTCAGTAACTGGATGACTATTGGCATTGTTATGAGGGGCAAAGCCAAACTGGATGCTACAGGACTTTAAAGCAGAATGTATCGACGATGATGGAAACAGAATCTTCGGGACTTTCAAGATCAAGCAGTAAGCACCAGTGACGAGACTTGATCCTTTGAGACTCATCAATGGGGACCTAACAATTTTCAGGGACTCAACGATTAGGACCTAACAATCTAGCACATGTGGAGCATTCAAGCATGAAGATCTATCAGATGAATGTGAACAAGTGCACTCCTGAATGGTGAAGCTAGAAGATGAAGTTGCAGATCCATTACAATTTTTATATCATTCTCTTCGCAAGCTCTTCTATGACGGATATAGGGATTCAAAAAAAAAAAACGTCAAGGACATGGTATGACACTCTGACTGTTAATTACTTTAATATGATTTTACAGTAGAGTAAGTTATACACATATATCTCTCCAGAATGTAAGGCACACACAATGTTATATATGTGCTAAGTATACCATGAGTATATTATATGTGGGTCTACTAACGAAAATTTGGCAAGATATATTTTTGCTAAGTTAATGCAGAGTAGGTACAAAATGAGCATGTTGGAAGAGTTGCAATTCTTTCTGGATTATAATTAATTCGAAAGAATGATGGCAATTAAAGGAAGTCAAGGATCTTTTGAAGATGCGCAATTTGGAAGATTCTAGACCTGCCAAGACTACTTTCCAACAGACCACTAAGCTTGATCAGGGCAAATCAGGTATATGAACTGAAGTGACAAGCTATAGAGGTATGATAAGCTCATTACTTATTCAAGTGCACAAAGACCATATATTTTATTCTCGATATGCCTATGTGCAAGTTTCCAAGTGGAAATTAGAGAATCTTATCTTATAGCTAAGTTATGAATTGTTAGACATCTTAGGGGATCACCAATTCTTGGAATCTGGGACCCTTAAGATAATAGGTTTAACCTAATTGGCTATATAAATATAGATGATGCAGGTTGTACGAAAGACAGGGAAGTCATTCCTAGAAGCTGTCAATTTCTAGCAACTCTGTTGAACTCTTCATACCACTGAAGGAATAAGCTAATGGACATCAGGTATCATTTCTTTTGAGAGTTGTCCTTAGTCGAATAACTTGCAGATGTTTGCTAAATAACTTGATGAATTTATTTTATCTAAGTTGGTTAGTAAACTTGGGATATTATTAATATACATAGTTGTTGGAAATCCCATATGCAAGGAATTCTTAAATAAGCTCACAAGTATTAAATGTTCAATATTCAAAGACTTGTGAATTTATTTGAAATCCAGTACCTCATATTTTTTTGCTATTAGTTTAATTATCTTGCTTGTAAAGTATTATGCATAAGTAATAGTTAAATTATTTAGCATAAGTATTCAATTTGTTTTGATTTGTTTAAATCATGATGATATAAAACAATTCAGTGAAATATCTGTTCCATGATTTAAGTAAATTAAAATAAATTAGAGGCATAATTATTTGTATATTAAATATTAGATAAGAATTAGTCAATGATATCTTGCTTAATTGCTTTGATATTTTGCTCTAAGAGTCTTAAAATATTTTATTATAAGTAATTGTGATGCTTTTGATATTAGTGATGGTATTTAGAATTTCTATTCTAAATAATTAATGCATATTTCAAAACTCACTAATATTGGAAGATGAAGTATTTTCCAAGTTATGTGTATAAAATTCTCAATGTTTTATATACTTAAAAAATATTTCTAAAATTGATTTTATTGCGAGGGGTTGTAAAAAGAATCACAAGTATTACTTTTTCCCTATTTAAAGGACTTGTGAATTTCTTTTCAACTATAACCTCGAGCTTACGTATATCAATTAGTAATTGTTATGAGTACGCTTACAATGTGCAAAGTGACAATTATTAGATATGGCGTAGGAAGTTAAATGCTAATATTCAATCTAATGAATATTTTAGTATTTAGCGAATTTATTTTATCTTATTGAAATTATGGATTGAAGCAATTCAATGGTTATTAGTTTCATAATTTTAATTTGATAAAATAACAGAAGCACAATTTCTTGCATCTTGAAATTATTGATAAATATCGAATAATTGGTATCAGCGTGCAATTAATTGTGATATGCTTATTGTTCTATTGAATAATTGCCATGTATAGTTTTTATAAATGCATGTGATTGGCAATTGCATAGTACAGCATAAGTATTTAATTTATTTTGGTTTATTTAAATCATGATGATATAAAACAATTCAATGAAATATCTGTTCCATAATTTAAGTAAATTAAAATAAATTCGCAGCATAATTATTTGTAGTACAAGTATTATCTTTTATTACTTTGTGATAACTGAATAATATTTTATTGCAAAATAATTGTGATATATTTAGTTTTCTTTCTTTGACTGGTTTATGATCCTGAATGTATTTAAAAGAAATTTTTTGTCTATTTCTTTTTCAAAATGTTTTATTCAAAGATACATTCATTTTCTCTATCAGTTTTAATTAAGAAAACTTAAGAATTCTTTTTCAAAACCTCTCTTTTGAAAAACTTTTCTTAAGGATAATCTTTCTATTCTCTCGAAACTTTATTCCCTCGCAAAAGCTTGTTTTAAATGTTTTATCTTTAAAAGATTTTTCTCTCTTTTAAAAAAAAATTGTTTTAACTTCGAGGTACCAATCACTTGTAAAATGATTTGTTTTTAACTACTTGTTTCAGTGTATGTTTCACATTGATTCATAGTACCAAAACAGTGATTGTTGCTTTGAAGGCCTAGTACTGTAATGTTAAGCATACATTCAACCCCAATTGTCATGTTTCGATTTTAAGTCGGGGACATTATCAGGCAGACGAAAATGATGTAAATCATAATTGAATTATGAGTCGGAAAATCATTCTCTTCTATCTGATAAGGATGTTTTGCAAAACTGTTTTCAAAACATACAGTGCTTAGGTTTAATGGAAAAGAGTCATTTTATTGAGATACAATTTGGTAGAAGAGTTGAATTCCTTATTTGTTGTAAATTCCCGCATTTTATTATGGGAAGTTTGCCTTATAAGAAATTCATAGTGATAGAATTTTTCTCAGATACTCCCGCGTTTTATTATGGGATAAGTATCTTAAAGAAATTTTTTATTAGTGTCATGCTCTTAAATGATTAATTTTTTTTCGATCTGACAAAACTCTTTTATTAAAAGTGCTTTAATGCAATCCCTTTACCATTCCTCTTTATATTTTTATTTTTATTTTCTCATTGAGATGAAAAATATATTTTGGAATGTTAAAGTGATTATCTTTTTATCTTATTTAAATTGATTTTATCTGTTTAGCCCCCAGTGGCTATTGTAGCTGGCCAAGAGGTTGAAAACCCATCAATCTCTGACCCAGGCCTTAATACCAAACACTCATTTCATCCACTTCCATATATTAACCCTTGGAGTTATAAGGAACATATGTTTGTTAGAGGTTGATAAGGGAGAAATAAGGATGAAGTCGGAAGTGCACCCACAGCTCTACCTCCAGCGAAGTAAAGAAGTATATAAACTGAGGTATCTGTAAGCTCATCTGTATTTTCTCAAAAAGATGCAGAGCTGAAAAAGGCAATAAAACTGTCTCTGGAATCATTCTCTCAACAGGGTGAGTCCATTGAAATTCGCTCGTCAGCTAGAGCATCTTGTAATGAGTCAAGCACACCACTGGCATTCACGCTGATGGTAAGCCTAAATAGATATATTTTAGGGACACATTGCAAGACGTGCACAGTGTGAGGTATAGGCATGTTAACAAAACACTCGTCATTGGGTTACGAGGGAAACGTAGACTCTAAATTGCCATTCATTACATTGTCTATTACGTTGACCCTCCTGGAAGGAACATTTCCAGATCCTGAAAATGAATGTCCACCTCCCGTTTACGGAGAAGGTGGGAGGCAACTCCTTGATAGAACAAGGCAGGATTCCCAAAAAGATTTTAAAATCTTGGGATAACCCATCTCAAAGAGGTGAGGCTCCACTAGACAGTGATTTAGCAATTGCTATTGAGTCTGGTGTGGGACAGTGCTTATGCATGAAAGATCAAAAACACCTCTACGAGGCAATTCTCCACTCGATAGTGATTCAATTTATATTGATGAATCAGGTGATGAGAATATGAATGAATTGACGGATTTCACTTGCAGGTACAGAAGGCTATATCTTGGAATGCAGAGTGAAAGTGAGAGAGAGAAACACATAAGTGAAAGTGAGGGAGAGATACACTTGAGTGAGAGATAGGGAGAGAAAGAGTGAAACACTTCTAAGTGCTCGACACTTAAGTGTAAACACCAACAGAACGAAGTATAAGTGAGGAAACCATAAGCCAAACACTTACCCTTGCTACTTGCTACTTCTGGCAGAAAAGTTACTATTTTTTCCCGATCAACGACAGACGAGAACCTTCTTTGGGAAACAAACCATCTAAAATTTGGACCTAACAATTGGTATTAACAATTGGTATCTTCAAAAGTGGGCCATTGGAGGATTTCTCAACTAAGGGGGAGAATTTATAGTGTTATAGTTATAACACAAAAAAGGATAAAGAGGGAGAAGTTATAATGTTATAGCTGTAACAAGAAAAAGAAGAAGTTAATAAGTCTTATCTTCGTATCCTTCGGAAGAGTTAAGAGTTAATATCCTTAGGTTTCGTATCCTGAATCCTGGAAGATTCTTGGAGAAAGGGGTTCGTATCCTTGGGAGAAGTTAATATCCTTATGGGGAGATTTTGGACAAGAAAAAAAGAAAATCTTATCTTCTGATCCTGAGGGGAAACAACAGAAATATGGGAGAATCAAGAAGCTGTATCCTATACTTGAAAGGAGTTATCAGAAGAGGATTCCTAATCTAAGTGGGAAGAACAGAAATGACTATTCCATTAATTTTCTAAAGGGAGAAGAAGAATAAGAAGGAGAATCATATTCGCAGGGGGAGAACATTATTTGAGCTATGTTGAGTATTGGTTGAAGACATACCCAGGAATTGATTCTTATGAAGCTCTGTTCATGATAAGTTCTTTAAGTTCAAACTGAAGGATTTTGAAACGGAGAAAGCTCAAACAGACAGAAATGAAAATGATACAATTTGAATATCAGTTCAGCATCAGAGGAACAAGCATCTTTCGTTTCAGTTACACAAGAATTCTGGAAATGCAATATTTGATCCAGAAAAACCAGTAGCATTATTTACAAGTCTCGGACATTCTTTTTCTAGTTGTTAGTTGAGTTATCCTCCCTAGGTTATTTGTTTGCTAAAAGTTTAACAATCAAATAGGGGGAGATTGTTGGAAATGACGGAGCTGTATAAATAGTAATCGTGATAACTCAACACTAGAACATGACAAGTAAATAATACTACGATTACACAGAAATCAGCAAGACATGAAGACAAGGCAAATACAGTGAATCAAGACATTAGAAGAAGTTTTGAAGTCTACTACAGGTCACTGAAAGAAGTTCATTTATATGTTCATGCCTCAGTGAAGAATAATGTTTAAAGACTTTCAGGGTTTCAGAAGTGTTGAAGATTCAGTATAGCAGTGTCACTAAAAGATTTCAGTGTAACAGCATTGATTGAAGATAGACAGTGTTTGAAGCATAGGAATCTAGAAGAATTGAAGACATGGTAAAGACAAAGGTTAAAGAAGACAGCTACAGTCTTGAAGTTATACTCACTGACAATCAGTGAAGAACAGAGAATGAAGTATTCAAGATTGTAGTAGTAATGAAGACATTGTCGAAGTACCAGAAAAGATTCTAGTGAAGTTACATTGTTTATTGACAGTTAATGTTCGAACCACTTATTAGGAAGCCACATTACTAATTGAACATGGTAATTTATTCAGAAGCAAAAACCCTATCAAGACTAGTCACTTATGAACCAGACCATTGCATCAAGTGTCAGGACATTGATAGCAAGTTTATGTCAGTAGTAGAGATCCATGTTCAAGAGCTTGTTGAAGAATATTGAAGAAGCTAGGGAAACTTGCTCATAAAGGTCAATCCACAATTAGTCACTAAAGAAAGTCAACATTCGATGAGTGCATATTTGCTAAAGCAAATGTTGATCCACAGCAGATCGAGATGCGGGTCGAGATTTATAATTAAAGATAAACATTGCAAAGGCAAATCTCGATCCACGACAGATCGAGATCGAGATTCTCACAGATCAAGATCGAGATTCTCACAGATCGAGATCGAGATTCTCACAGATCGAGATCGAGATTTTCACAGATCGAGATCGAGATGGGTCCAGGCCGAGATCGAGATGCGGGTCGATATGTAGCATTTAATGTTCAAGGGACAAGTGGCTTATTGTGAACGGTTGATCCAGAGTGGTTGGGAAAGTACTTTTTGTTGACGAGTCCTGATTGGGCCACGTACACAAAAAGGACAAGATCAAGACTACACGACATTATAAAAGCAGCACTTTGTTTTATTTGTAATAAGACTTTAAGTCCATCTCTGTATTGTAACGATAATTTTAAAGAGAGAGCATTTACTGTAAAACAGAAGTGAGAGAGAGGATCAGTTGAATCAAGCTTCAATTGTTGTATTTATTGTTCAACTGATCCTGATACTTTTATGAATGTTGTAGCAAACCCTTCAATGAATATAAAGTTATATTCTTGAAATTCTGTGTCATCATTTACTACATGCATATTTGTATATTCTCTCATTACTTTGAAAAAGTTGTATTCACCCCCCCCCTCTACAACACATTTGGACCTAATAAAAACATCTAGTGATAGCTTTGAAAAAGTAATTCCATTCCACATGAAAAAATTGTTTTTGAATAGTGGAAGTGGATATTTTACCAGTTGGAGGATAACATCCAATTTCCTCAAAAAACTGTAGGCGCTTGGCCGCTGTAGGTACAGGGTCATAAGAATCCTTGACTGGGAAACCAAGAACTCTATTGAAAACTGCCTCTGTAACCTCATATTCTTGACCTTCTAAGGTAAACTTAAAAACATAGAGGGTCGATTTACTCTCATAAGGAACCGCACTAGTCCATAATTGCTGCAAAGCATCATGAACCAGTGTTAGTTTTGCAGTGAAGGCAGTACTAGCTTTGGAGTACAAATTGAGAAATCGTACCCAAAACTTGAATCGCGGGAGTTGATCACTAATTTCAGTAGAAATATTATCAAAGTTATTTTTAGCAAGTGAGAATTGGTGAGACATTTTGTTTGTAAAATTTTTTCTTCGTGAATTAATTGGATTTTTGTATATATAAAAAATGCACACAATTAAAGCAGATAAAAAAATAACGAAAACAATTCCTTTTAATTAGCAGAGAAGACACAGAGTCGTAACTGGAAAATAAACTACGGAATTGAAATCAACGATACGAAATCAAACACAGCAATACCAAACAAATTACTTAACTGTAATGACAATACGTATGTGTGAAAGTGTGTGTATAGGCGTGTGTATATATCGAGATTGAAGATGAACAGACACAATGCAAAACACAAAAACACACAGTGATCAGAGATGCAAACAATAGATTCAGACACAATTTTGACAGTAGTTCGTGGTATGTATGAATATTAACACATAAACCGATGTGAAAAAGAAATCGCCTGGGAGGGAGGGTGGGGGCTGTAAAAATTAGGTTTTGAAACAATGGGTAAAAGTGAAAATAAAATCGGGTTAGCTATGTATATATAGACATTATTGAGAAATGACAAAAATACCCCTGTGAAAATAAAAAAAACTTAAGTACGTACAGGGTAATCTAAGTCGAACACTATGTTGAACATCAAGTCGAACTTCGACTTGATTTTTGACATAGGTGCTAACTCAAAGTTTAGTCACTTAAAACAATTTAAACAGTCAAAACCCTCAAGGAAAACCTATCTCGAACATCAAGTCGATATTCGAGATAAGGTTCGAGATAGAGACTATCTCGAAATTTCCTAAACCCTTAAACAAATTCCAAGCCTTACCAGGGAAAACTATCTCGAGTATTAAGTCGATATTCGAGATAATGTTCGAGATAGAACCTAAGTTGAACATGAAGTCGATATTCGAGATAATGTTCAAGATAGAACTTAAGTTGAACATGAAGTCGATATTCGAGATAATGTTCGAGATAGAACCTAAGTCGAATATGAAGTCGATATTCGAGATAATGTTCGAGATAGAACCTAAGTCGAACATGAAGTCGATATTCGAGATAATGTTCGAGATAGAACCTAAGTCGAACATGAAGTCGATATTCGAGATAATGTTCGAGATAGAACCTAAGTCGAACATGAAGTCGAATTTCTTCCCAGACTTAGAATTTTCAAAACTCGAAAATTAAGTCGAATTTCGAGATGAGTTTCGAGATAGAACATATCTCAAAATTTTGAAGATACTTAGTAAAATTTGGCAATTTTTCATGAAAAACAATAATTAAATTTTGCCAAATTAAAATAAATACCAATTCAAGGATTATTAAAATAAACAATATTAAAAATATTCCTTGACAATTCTAAGGCCTCTCATAGCATAAAAATTACATGAAAAACATAGAAAAATCCATTTAAAAATCATGAAAAATTTAGAAATCTATGAATTTAACTCCCCCTACGTTCATGCAATTAAATGAGCATAAATTCAAAGCTTTTTACAAATAATTTCACTCAATGCACAATGAATTCATGAAAAATAACACAACATACACATATAATAATCATTAATGAAACATTTTGAAGTCTAAGTCTATAATGATTAAATAGCATGCAGAAGTGATATTTTTAGCAATTTTCTAGATTATTTACATATGTTTTCAACTAGACACAATTAAAATTTGCAATTTTCAAGAAGAAAAACATATGTACTTTATCAAAACTGGGATTTTACAGATAAGAGGATTTACTAACTTGTGTTAAGCATCCCCAATTCACCAACCAACCTATTGAATGTGACTTCATCAAGAGGTTTAGTGAATATATTTGCAATTTGTTGCATTGTGGGTACAAAATGTAACTCCACAGTCCCCTCCTCAACATGTTCTCTTATGAAGTGATATCTTATATCTATGTGCTTGGTTCTGGAGTGATCCACAGGATTATTGGTCCTGACAATGGCACTAGTGTTGTCACACATGATAGGAATCTTCTTATTCTCCATGCCATAATCTTTCAATTGGTTCCTCATCCACAGTATTTGAGCTACACAGCTTCCAGCAGCGATGTACTCAGCTTCAGCAGTAGAAGTAGATACTGTATGTTGCTTTTTACTTTGCCAAGACACCAATCTTCTTCCTAGGAATTGACGGCACCAGATGTGCTTTTCCTATCAATCCTGCAACCTGCATAGTCTGAATCTGAATAGCCTATTAGATTAAAACCTGTATCTCTTGGGTACCAAATCCCTAGATTTGATGTTCCCTTGAGATACCTAAAGATTCGTTTGACGGCTATGAGATGTGACTCTCTAGGATACGTTTAGAACCTTGCACACAAACAAGTTGTGAACATTATATCGGGTCTACTTGCAGTTAAATAAAGAAGTGAACCAATCATACCTCGATAGCTTGTGATGTCAACTAGTTTACCTGATTTGTCTTCATCAAGCTTCGTGGCAGTTGCCATGGGAGTTTTAGCTGCTGACGCATCTTCTAGATTGTACTTCTTGAGTAAATCTTTGATGTACTTGGACTGAAAAATAAAGATTCCTTGTTTTCTTTGACTGATCTGTAATCCAAGGAAGAATGACAGCTCCCCCATCATGCTCATCTCATACTTATCCTGCATTAACTTGGCAAATTTCTCGCACAAGCGCTCATTAGATGACCCAAAAATAATATCGTCCACATAGACTTGAACAAGTATTAAATCACACTTTACATTTTTATAGAACAATGTTTTATCAATTACTCCCCTAGTAAAACCACTTTCAATTAAGAACAAAGATAGGGTTTCATACCATCGACTTGGGGATTGCTTGAGGCCATAGACAACTTTGAAGAGAAAGTATACAAAATCTACAAGTTCTGGATCAATAAAGCCAGGTAGCTGTTCCAGATAAACTTCTTCTTCTAGTTCTCCATTGAGGAAGGCACTTTTCACATCCATCTGAAAAGCCTTGAAGTTCTTGTGTGCTGCAAAGGCCAAGAACATCCTGACTGCCTCAAGTCTTGCAACTGGAGCGTAGGTCTCATCATAATAAATACCTTCTTTTTTAGAATAACCCTTTGCTACCAAACGAGTCTTGTTTCGTGTTACAAGTCCGTCTTCTTTCAGTTTATTTCTGAATACCCACTTAGTTCCAATTACTGATCTGTTCTTTGGTCGGGGTACCAGTTTCCAAACTTTCTTCCTTTCAAACTGATTGAGCTCCTCTTGCATTGCAATTACCCAATCAGCATCACCAGGAGCTTCTTCTATTTCTTTTGGTTCAAGTTTGGACAAGAACCCAAAGTACAAGCAGATATTAGCTATATCAGCTCTTGTAGTTCTTCTAGTAGTCACACCGGCGTCTGAATCACCAATGATTAATTCAAACGGATGGTCTCTACTCCATACCCGTTCTTTTGGTAAATGTCTTGATGATTCAGTTTGAGATTCTGAATTGTTGTGTTGACTACTTGTGTTATTTCTACTAACTCCCCCTGAGTTAGTGCTAGCTCCTGCAGAACTAGTGTCATCTCTTCTTGAGTTTTGTGCACTTGTCCTTGAGCTGCTATTTACTCCCCCTGAGTTGTTGCCGGAATGTGCTGAAGAAGTTTCTTCTGATCTTGTAGAAATCGATTGTCCACTAGACTCAGGTATTTCTTCACGAACACTTGGTATATTTGAAGTAACAATCAACTCAGGTTCATCCTCAACTTCATACAAGTCCAGATTCTGAAATTTTAGGGACTCAGGTTCACTATTATCTTTAGAAATTGATGGGAGTTTGGTATCGTCGAATCTGACATTGTAGCTTTCAATCACTTTTCAATCATTCACTAAGAATACCCGATAAGCTGTCACCGTATCTGTAGAATACCCAACAAATATCCCTTCACGAGCTTTTGCTTCAAACTTGCCTAGCTTCTCATCATCTATTAGTACATAGAATTTAGCTCCAAAGACATGAAAGTATATGATTGTTGGTTTTCTGTTATTCATTAGTTCACATGGTGTCTTTTATTTATCTTTTATAATCAAGGTTCTATTCTGAGTGTAACACACTGTACTCACAGCTTCGGCCCAAAAGTATAGAGGAAGTTTTGATTCATACAACAAGGTTCTTGCTGCTTCAACCAATGTTCTGTTCTTCCTTTCAACTACTCCATTTTGCTGTGGAGTTCTCGGGGCAGAGTACTGACGACGTATTCCTTTAGAAACGAGGAAATCATTCAGTATTGCATTTTTAAATTCAGTGCCATTGTCTGATCTAATCGTCTTCACAGTGAGTGCTGAAACATTCTCAATTTCAGTGATGTGATCAATGATTTGGAAAGGTACTTCGTCTTTTGTCATAATGAACAATACCCATGTATAATTGGAGAAGTCATCCACGATTACCAATGCATATCTTTTCCTAGACAATGATAAGACATTTACTGGGCCAAATAAATCCATATGTAGAAGTTGCAGAGGCTCAGTGATACTAGAAATTTCTTTACTCTTATGCGACGCTCGCTTTGACTTTCCCATTTCACAGGATTCACAGAGTCCTTTAGAAGCAAACTCCATTTGAGGTAGATCTTTCACCAATTCTCGCCTTGCGAGAGCATTCATCGTTTTGAAGTTTAAGTGAGATAGCTTTTTATGCCATAACCAGCTTTCATCATCTGAAGCTTTACTATAGAAACATGTGACTTCATTCTGGTTTGCCGAATCCATATCAGCGACAAAAAAATCTGCCTTTCGAACTCCTCTTAAAGCCAACGAACCTTCTTTAATGTGAGTGATTGATACACCTTTCTTATTGAAGACAATTTCATATCCTTTGTCACAGAATTGACTGATACTCAATAGATTGTGTCTCAATCCCTCAACATAGTAAATATCTTCAATGATGACATTACCAGTTTTCAATTTGCCATATCCCTTTGTCACACCTATGCTGTCATCTCCAAAGGTGACATAAGGGCCAGCCTTCATAACCAACTCTGTAAGTAGGGACTTGTTTCCTGTCATATGCCTTGATGCTCCACTATCTAGCACCCATATAACTTTATTTCTTTTCTGCTTAATGCCCTGCAATAACAGATTGATTAGGCGTTCTTCGGAACCCAAGATTGATTGGGCCAGGCTTTTCTATAAGATCGAGAATTATCAGATTTGACAATAGGAAATGCACCCTTTTTAACATTACTAGAGCTTTCGACTTTGTCTTTTCCTTTTTCAGACTTGACAGATTTGTTAGTGTTAGGAGAAGCCTTGTCACTCCAAACTCTAGGAGGACTAACAGTCTTAGCTCTTACATCCTTCTTTTTGACATCAGAACTAGCAGAAGAATTTAGACATGATTGGCTAGTTGCATTCATCAAGTTTACAAACGTTTGCATGACGTTAAAAGTGCATGGCATACAATTTGGTTGACCACATTGTGCATGATTCTGATGCATATTATTCATTGTGTGTGGTACAGGCATGGCATGTGCAACATGAATATTCATGTTAGATTTACATGCATAAGAAAGATGTCCAGTTGATTTACAATGATAACATGCTTTCTTTATTCGTTCTACCTTAACCTCTTTTAAGCCTTTTTCCTTTTTACTCTGTTGTTTAACAGCCTTAGCTCCTAATCCTGGTCTAAACTCATCTCTAGGGGAATTGATTTTAAATGATTTAGTAAGAGTTACAGGTTGTTCTTTCTTGCGATCTTCCATTTCAATCTCATATCTAACTAACAATTCAGTCTCTCCTTCTTCACGAGGAACGAAGTGTTTAAAGATAGTGTTTAAAGAACGACACTATCATCCATGTTGTCCAGCTCTTCTTGGGTGAAGTAGTCATCATCACTATTTGATGTGCACTCATCATCATTTTCAATTTGATGTGGTGCAGGTGATGATCTAGGTTTTTCTGCAATCATTGCCTTTTTAAACTCTTCCTCATCAGCAATTAATCCTGATGCCGCTTCCTTTCCTCTTCAATCATTATCCCATGCTTGATCTTGAAGGGTCTCCTGCTCATAGGTCTTTAAAATTCCATAATATTCTTCCAGAGAAGTTGTATGCAAATCTCTGGTTTCTTTAACAGCGTAGACTCTATGTTCAATGCTCTTTGGCTGGTTCCTTAGATATCTAGTGTTGACATCAACCACGGAGAGAGTTACACCTCTCATATTCAAATCCAACACTAACTGACTGAATCTTAGATAGACATCTGTTATGCTTTCTCCTTTTTATATTCTGAAGGTGTCATACTCCATCTTGAGTATAAGTGTCTTGTTGCTTCTGACCTCAGCGGTACCTTCCATGACGACCTCAATTTTATCCCAAATCTTCTTTGCTGTAGTTAGTCCTTTAACTACATTAAACATTTCATGATCTAGGGATTCCATCAATGTTTGTCGAACAGATGTATCGAAAGCTATTTGCTCCTTATTAGCATCTGAAAAGTCCGCTGCCTTCTTAGGCTCAGACCGTTGTGGAACAATCACATCTCCTTCCATATGCTCAGGAACAACAACCATTGGTACAAATTTACCCTTGTCAAGGACTTCCAGATATTCAGGATTGATGGACTCAAGGTAAAGTTTCATTCTCAACACCCATTCTTCATAGTGATCTCGGTCGAACATTGGAATTTTGAAATTATTTTTAGGTGCCATCTTAATGTAGATTTAAAGTAGAAATAATAAACTTTTCTTATTACTTGATTAGTAATTGAAAGGAAATTGAATTATCTCAGAATAAATCAAAGTTCAAATTCTGGTCACCAAAAACTTCTAAGTACCCAAGACTAGGCTTTGTAGAAACTCTATGTAGAACTTTTGCCTAAGTCGAAATTTCACCAAGTATAGATTTTGCTCAAGTCGAAATTTCTAAGTAGAAAATCTCAAGTAGAAAATCTCAAGTAGAAATTCTATGTAGAACTTTTTGTCCTTGGAGAAAATTTGCTGCAGGTCACTTTCAATATTGAATAAACAATATTAATTTCACACTTTTTGACTTTTGTGTCTTTTCTCACCTAACTCACCTAACAACCACGTGACAGGTACAGAGTAATCTTTAATACTTTTTGTGCAGTGAGAAAGTTGTCCAATCAAAAGCCAATAACACCTTTTTCACTTTTTGTCTTTTTAAAAAGATAATCAAAAGTTGCTGGGTTTGTCTTCTTTATCAAGAACAGTGATGACTTTTTGAAGAACACCAAGAATCAAAGTACCCAGAATAATTCACAAAAATTATCTAAAATTCCCCCAAGCTAAATAATCACCCCTGGAGTATTTAAATAATTTTTAGGATGAGTTTTCACTGATAAACGAATTAAAGCACACTTTTCAAGAAAAACTTGAAAAGTAGATCTGTTAATGAAAACTCACAAATCTTCTACCAAATACAAGGAACTATGTTTTGTATGTTAAACATGTAGCTCTGATACCAATTGTTAGGTCAAAATGTGTTATAGAGGGGGGGGGGGTGAATACAACTTTTCAACTTTATGAAGCAATAAATACTTTGTAATAAATGAACACACTGATTCAAGGAATATATGTCTTATATATAACTTGAAGGGGTTGCTACAACATTCATTACAAAAGTACAACAGAAGTAAAGAGGGTAGTAAATGATACTAAGCTCTGTGAATACTCTCTCTCTCTTTTACAAATGTTTCTCTCAATATTGCTCACACTTTAAAATGTTACACGAGTACTTCTATTTATACTACTTGTAATCTACGACTTGTAGTCTTCAACAGATGAGATATGAGTGGTCCAATGTTGTCCACGTAAATCTTATCTTGTCTTGAAAGCTTGGAAATTGCCAACCAGATGATGCCATGTGTCATGTTGAAACTGTCCTCTATGTAGAACTTCTAAATAGGAATTTCTACTTGCACTATGTAGAACATCAAGTAGAACTTCTACATGGGAATGTTCTACTTACACTCTATCTCCAATATTCTAAGTAGAACTTCTGCATAGGAATTTCGAGATAGAAATGTTCTACTTGCAGAATTTCTACTTGGCTCTAAGTACAAACTTATCCAGAATTTCTAGATAGAAATTTCTACTTAGGTTCCCTTGTAAGTACTTAGAGAAATTCTGGGTTTCAAATAGAAACTTCAATGGAACATCTTGAACTTGTGATTTCTTCTTGTCTTCAATATACTTCACCAAGTTCTTGAACATGGATCTTTATTACTGACATAAACTTGCTATCAGTGTCCTGACACTTGATGCAATGGTCTGGTTCATAAGTGACTAGTCTTGATAGGGTTCTTGCTTCTGAAAAGATTACCATATTCAATTAGTAATGTGGCTTTCCAATTGTCGTTTTCCTGCTTCTTCACTTGAAATCAATTAGTCTTATTGATACTCATTGTTATGATCTTGATTCTTTAAGTAACACATTACTGAGGCATGAACAACTTTGACTTGAACTTCTTCCAGTGATTTCATCTTTGTTTGATCATAATTAACCATGTTAAATTGTATCAATTACCTTGTCTTCAATTCTTATTGATTTCTTTGTGACTTGTTGTTCTTGATTGTCTTCCGGTTAAGTATCTTTTCTTCAGTTGGGTTACATTAGTTACAGTATTACAAGTTTAGACACTCTTCCTTTCAGAAGTGCAGTTTCTCCCTAATCATCCTCTAACTTGCTTAAGTTCTTATATCTCTAGGGGTTAATATATGGAAGTGGATGAATCAGTGTTTGGTACTATGGTTTAGGTAAGAGATTGATGGGTTTTCAACCTGTTGGCCATCTTCTAAAGCCATTAGGGCTAAACGGACAGAGTCAACAAGAAAAGATAATCATTTTAACATTCCCAAACTTATTTTTCATCTCAAAGAGAAGGAAAAATATGAGCAGAAATGGTAAATGAATTCATTAAAGCCCTTTTAGAAAAATAGTTTTGTTGGAACTAAAGATTTATCATTTAAGAGCATGATATGAATTTTTTTTAAGATACATATCCCATAATAAAACGCGGAAAAATGTATCAGAGAAGAAATCTTCTATCCCTTATGAATTTCCTATAAGGCAAACTTCCCATAATAAACTGCGGGAATTTATACCAAAAAAGAAATTCAACTCTCTTACCAAATTATATCTCAATAAAATGACTTTTTTCCTTTAAACCTTTGCACCGTACGTTTTGAAAAAAGTTTTGCAAAACATCCTTATCAGATAGAAGACAATGATTTTCTGACTCATAATGCAATTATGATTTACATCATTTTCGTTCATCTGATAGTATCTCCGTCTTAAAAGAAATTCATGCCAATAGGGGGTTGATGTATGCTTAACCATACAGTACTAGGCCTTCAAAGCAATAACCACTGTATAGGAACTATGAATTAATGTGGATCATATATTGAAACAAGTGTTTGAAAATAAATCATTTTATAAATGGTTGATGCCTCGAAGTAAAAATAATTTCTCCGAATAAAATAGTAGTCACAGAGTTTCTGCCACTTTAAAAGGAAAAATTAAAAGAAAAAAACTTTTAAAGATATAGCATTTAAAATTAGCTTTTGAGATAGGATAAAAGATTTTGAAATTTAGAGAAAGATTATCCTCAAGAAAAATTGATTCACACCCTAGGTTTTGGAAACTAAAATAGAGCTGTAAATCAAAAAAATTTCAAAAGAGAAGTTTTGAAAAAGAATTTTGAAGTTTTCTTATCTAAAATTGATAGAAAGTGAATATATTGTAGGATAAAACAATTTAGAAAAGAAATAGACAAGATTTTTTTTCCAATACATTCAAGTTTAAAATATTCTGTTAAAGGAAAAAAACTAATAGTAATACTCATGTAATATTAAACAGTTACCACAAACATGCATATATAAATCAAATAACACATGACAATTATTTAGTAAAACAATATACATTTAGACATATTTTTATTATTAGTGATTTCAGATAAGCAACATGTATCATCACTAATACTAAAAATATCACAATTAATTGCACGGGAATATTAACAAAATATCATTACTTGATATTTATCTATAATTTCAAAATGCAAGAAATTATGCTTCTAAAATTTTATCAAATCAAAATTATGAAACTAATAAATATTGAATTGCTTCAATCCATAATTTTAATAAGATAAAATAATTTCACTAAATATTAAATATCCATAAGATTGAATATTAGCATATAACTTCCTACGCTATATCTAATAATCATCACATAAGCATATTGCATTATACTCATAACAATTATTAGTGATATACGTAAACTCAAAAAAATAGTTGAATAGAAATTCACAAGTCCTTTAAATATCGACATTTAATACTTGTGATCCTAATTACAACCCCTCTCAAATAAAATCAAACTTTAGAAATATTTTTTAAGTATATAAAATATTGAGAATTTTATACACATGACTTAGAAAATACTGCAACTTTCAATATTAGTGATTTTTAAAATATGCATTAATTACTTAGAACAAAAATTCTAAATAATATCACTAACACCAAAAGTGTCAAAATTATTTGCAACAAAATATTTAAAAGTATCAGAGCAAAATATCAAAGCAATTAAGCAAGACATCATTGACTAATACTCATCAAATATTTAACATGCAAATAATTTATGCTAGAAAATTTTAACTATCACATATGCATATAATATTATAAACTACTATAATTAAACTAGTAGCAAAAAGAAAGAGGTACTGGATTTTAAATAAATTCACAAGTCCTTTAAATATGAAAAATTTAATACTTGTGAACTCATTTAATAATTCCTTGCATATGAGATTTCTAACAAATATGCAAATAAATAATATCAAAAGTTCACTAACCAACTTAGATAAAATGAATTCATCAAGTTATTAAGCAAAGATCTGCAAGTTATTCTACTAAGGACAACTCTCGAAAGAGATGATACCTGGTGTCCATGCGCTTGTTCCTTGGGTGGTGTAGAGAGTTTCCAGCAGAGTTGTTAGAGTTGAAGTAGTTTTCTTTTCTAGAAGATCAGAGCATCACATTCACTAGTTTCTTTAATTTCTACCCTTGCTGCAACTGTGTATTGAGTTTTCTTCTCATTTCAACAAGAAATCAACTTCTTCCACGAAATTGACAGCTTCTAGGAATTACTTCCCTGTCTTTCTTACAATATACATTATATATATCTATATAGCCAATTAGGTTAAACCTAGTATCTTTAGGGTACCTGATTCTAAGAATTGGTAATCCCTTAAGATATCTAACAATTCATATTTTATCTATAAGATAAGATTATCTAGTATCCACTTGGAAACTTGCATGTAAGTATATTGAGAATAAAAATATATGATATTTATGTACTTGAATAAGTAATGAACTGATCATATCTCGAATCTTCAAAAGATCTTTGACTTACTTTAATTGTCATCATTCTTTTGAACTACTTATAATTTAAGAAGAATTGTAACTCTTCTAACATGCTCATCTTGTACATACTTTGCATTAACTTAGCAATAAAATCTTGCACAAGTTTTGTTAGTAGAACCACATATAATACAATCATGGTATTCTTGCACATATATTATGTTGTCAGGAGTTTCATGTGGTTTGGGATTTCCTTCAACAAATCTATATTGGGTATACACTCCAAGAACCCAATAATTTTTCTGCTCAGTCTCTAATAAAGGTATGGTCAACTGAAAAATTTAAAAATGTTGGTAATGATGAGGAGCCTATCATTACATTCCAATGCAATGGCAAGCATTCGATTACTCCTACAGTAGTGAGACAAGCCCTTCATCTTCCAGAAGTGGCTGTGTATGATGATCTTATTGGGGATGAATAGATAAAGGAGTTCTTCAGAACAATAGGCTATGGAGGTAGTCTATAAAAGTTGGGAAGTTTAACCAGGCCATATCTAAGAAGAGAATGAAGCTTGTTTTTTGATTGCATCACAAGGGCCTTCACAACCAAATGCACTAACTTTGATGCAATTCCATAACTATCTCGGCAGATTGGTATTTTCTGACCCACAACTTGAATTTTAATTTTCCATGTTTGATTATTGGGCAATTAGCTAGTAAAATAGATGATGATGCACATACTATATATATTTTTTAGATTTATACAGTTAGTTTTTAGTCATTTATTGCCTGATGTAATTTTTGAGCATGATTAGAGTTTAGTTAGTTTTTGTATGAATAAGAGGATTTTTGTTGATCTTACTCGAAAAGATGCCAAGAAAGAGGCTGAAGGTAAAAATTCTAATCTCTTTTATCCTACATGGGTTAGGCTTCTCTTACATCAGAGAATGCATACCATGTATGGGAGGGATTTTCTTTCTGTGGCTATGGATCAGAGTTTAGCACCCTCTGATTCTAACTCAAGCCACCCACCAAACACTGAACAACAAACACTGACTCCAACCTCTACAGTCTCTCAAAAAACTGTAGTTGTAACAAAAACCTGTCAACAAGGGCCGAGCAGCAAAAGAAAAGGAAAATAAGTGAAGGAATCTTCTCCAAAGAAGAGGAAATTGAAAGATGAAAATACTAATTCTGATGATAGTAATGAAGGATTGGTTTTTCCTGTAAAGAAGGTGGTTAAGAAGGCTTATGAGATTCCTCCTGCACCATTCATGAAGCCATTTACAGTTAATCTAATGCCTGAAATAAAAAAGAAGAGAAGAAGATTGATCAAGGCTTCAATCTCCGAAGGTCTAAACTCTGAAGGGATAAACTCTGATGCAGCAATAAACTCTGACAAATTGTTAAACTCTAAAACTCTAATCTCTGATCAACCAAACTCTACTCAAACTTAAGTACTAAACTCTAATGCTGTTATAAAGTCTGGTGAATCTGCATTGCCTGACTAAATAAACATTAACATCGGTGGAATTGAGGTAGATTGTGATGATAAAAATGCCAATAGAGAAGAAAATGATGAATTGGCTGAAATGGATGGTAATTCTCTTCATGTTAATCCTTTTACCAGTCCTGTAATCACCTCAGAAAATATTGATGCTGCAAGTGAAGCTATTTCAGTGACAATTTCTGATTCTCTTACTCATTCCCCTAAGCAAATTATCAAGGAGATATCATATAAAAGGGTAAGGGAGCTGGCAGAAGAAGTAAGAAAGAAGATGAAAGCAAAGAAGTCAAAATCAACTCCAGCCTCTCCAAGTACAAAGCAATTCACAAGAAAGAAGAAGAAACAAGTTTCTTTTGGGAAAGACACACAAGAACCTGCCTCTCAAAGTGAGGCAGTAGTCATTTTTGGGCCAAGGACACAAAAACTTCAACTCAAAGGATTGAAGCAACCACAGCTGAAGCAGATGAAGCCAGCAGAGATCAGGAGTACAACCCACAAGAACCTTCAGCTCAAAGGGTTGAAGAAGTTGTTAATGCCCCTGCCACACAAGAACCATCCAATCAAAGTTTGGATACAGGCACAACATCTATCAATGAAGATCTTGCTGTTGTTGATGCTAAGGAGATAAACTTTGATGAAGTTCCAATGGCAATCTATGATGCTATCATGATGCAAAATCTCTCTGCACAGCCTATAGAAACTACATCCACTTCAACTAATACTCAAGGTATCAACTCTGACTTTTCTTCAGAATTTGCATTCTCTGACAGTATAAGTTCAGATTTTACATTTCCTATTTTAATTGTTGGGATGATCATGGATAGTACTGAAATGGGTACCCCTATTCATGTGACTACAAACCTCTCTTCTCAACCACCTCTTATTTCTGTAGGACACTATGATTTGAACCTTTCATGTGAGTCTGAGGTAAAATGTGTGAAAAATAATAAGAGGTAGATACTGAATCTGGCAAAAGGAGAGGTAGAATTGAGAAAGAAGTTAGTAACTTCTAGTGAGAAAAATCTAACTATTAAAAGTTATGATATGTGTGATGTGAGAAGTAATGAGATTACTTAAAAAAATCAGATTGATTTAGGATGTTTAATTACTTTTGCAGGTACTCGGAGTTTATCTATCAATGCAAACTCTGATGTTATAACAAACTCTGATATTTCTACAAACTCTGATGGTGAGGATGCATACTCTGATGAGCCAATATTTGAGGATGAAAAAATTACAGATCTATCTATTCCTTACACCCAAAGATACAACTCCAAGAGATGGCCATATGATTCCTTTGATGCTCTTGACAGATTGAAGATGAGTTATTCTGATTATGTTATTGTTGAAAAATTGAAGGGTGAAATAGAATCTGCCCTTGATAAAGGAGGAATAAGGAGGGAGAGTAATAAGGATGATCCATCTATAACTGATGTTCTAAACTCTCACAGACAATCCATCTGGGATATGTCTTGGAAATTTTCTAAAGAAGAAATCTCATGGCCTCATGTTCATGATTTGATTAACAAAGCTGACAAGGAATTAAACTCTGAAGAGATGAAGACTATGTTGAAAGCTACTACTGTATTGTCCAAGGGACTTCACAATGAAGTTTGTGAGTTAAAAGAATCTATCAACAAGACCACTGCATCTATTCAAACTGCTATTACAACATCTCAACATGCTCTAGAATTGAAGCTCAAGAATGTCTTAGCAAAACAAGATGCTTTGGAAGTCAAGGTTGATAATCTCTCTACTTCTGTCACTTTTATGCAATCTATGCTACATACAATTGTTGAGATCCTGACTGTAAGAAAAGGGAATGATGTCAGAAAAGGGGAGAAGGTGTCTACAAGATGCTTTGGAAGTTAAGGTTGATAATCTCTCTACTTCTGTCACTTCTATACAATCCATGCTACATACAATTATTGAGATTCTGACTGTAAGAAAAGGGAATTATGTCAGAAAGGGGGAAAAGGTGTCTACAGACAAATGCAAGGATGATGATGTACAAAAAGCTGACAAACCTGATGATGATGACCAAGGGAGTCATAAGGATGAGAAGCAAACTCTGATGCAACAAACTCTGATGTCTGAACAAACTCTGACAACCTCACAAACTCTAATCCCATCAAACTCTAGGGTAAACTCTGACAAGAAGCAAACTCTGATGGATGCTGACATGGAGCTAGCAAAAAGGCTTGAAAAAGAAGAGAAGCCTGAGAAAATAGAAGAGCAGAACTTGAAAGATGCAGAACTGGCAAGAAAGCTTTTTGAAGAAGAAAATCCAGGAATGGATCCAGTTGCTATAGAAGAAGAATTAAAGAAGTCTGGTACTGACAATGCTCATGTCCAGAAGAAAAGAAAGTATATAAAGAAATCTCCAGCTCAAAGAAAAATTCTTGCTCAACAAAAGAAAACTGTTTCTAAGCCTTCTCAAATTAAAACTATTGAAGCTCCCAAACCTGCAACTATTCAAAAAAAACCTACTCCTAAAATTGAGAAGAAAGCTCCAGCCAAATCAAGAACTCTTCTCACTATGTCAGGAACAACATTTCTCCTAGGTGGATCAAGTTTTGAAGATAAAGAGGAAGATCAAAAAACTTTGATCAGAAAGAAAAAGCCTGACCTTCTGTGGACCAAAACTCAATCTCTGACTCTCAATGCCAGAATTGGTAAAAACAAGGGTGGTATTGGTGATTCTCAAGCCAAAGTCTACAGGGGTGAAGCCAATATTTTCAGAGATCCCTTCTCATTGAAAGACAAGCCTGAGGGAGATTTAACTCAAGAAGATTTGGACAAATTAATTACTGTGAACATAGTGAAGGATATTTTTGATGGTGCACAAGCAAAGGAGAAACTTCTATATTTTTTGGAGAATGAGAGAGTTATGAAAATTGATGAAGAAGATCTGATCCATAAAGCTTCCAAAGAACTTGAATATGTTCTTTATCTTCTTGATGATGAAAATGAAGCCACTTCCAGATGGGCGAAGATTTTAGAAGGTGTAATAAATGAGAAGAAGAAGAGTGAGAAGTTATTCATGATAAACTCTGAAGAGTTCAAACCTGGTTACTTGCTTGAAGATGGAACAGAAAAAGAAATGGCAAAAGGAGATGCAAAGGTCAAGATGGTGTTAGGGATTCCAACACTAATTTTAAACCCTGATGGAAAGAAGGCATGTTACATTCCCTTAGATGAAAGAATGGAGAGATCATCAATCTATAATCTAAGAGCTGTTATATTCTAAATTGATGATTCTTCTGAACAAATGAATGAATTGAATGAGAAGCTTGTTGAGTTGTTAAAGAATGCTGAGAAGAAGCTACTAGATAATTTTCTAAAAGAAGACTTTTCATACAGAAGAATTTAAGCAAATAAGGAAGATTCAAACTCTAATGCATTTGTGTTAGTATTTCTAACATCATAAGTAAAATTTATGTTTTACTTAATAAAGCATAAATTGGGGAAGATTATTAGAAAACAAACACTGATGCTGTCAGAGAATAACAAAGAACAGAGTTTATGATTCCTGACATCATCAGAGTATAAGAAGATGTCGGTCAGAGTTTACTCTATCAGAGAATACTCAATCAGAGTTTACTCTAACAGAGAATGCTCTATTAGAGATTAACAACCGATAGAGTTTATCAATCAGAGTTTGTAAATGAAACAGACAAATCAGAATATGATTTGGATAGTGAAGAATGAATTTAAATGCAAGTCTAATTTACCTTATGAAAGCTATTCTTATCATTATTTGTTTTGTAATTGGAATTTGTAATTGTGTCTATATAAACACAGACATATGTTAACATTATAAGTAACATTAAAGATATATCTTTCATAACCTAGCAGCTCTTGAGAACAATAAAAATTCTTGAGAGAGTTCTTGTACACAGTTTAATATCAATACAAAGATGTACTTCTTTATATACTTGTGTTCATAATCGATTTACTTGATACAATTATATTCAACATCCCCTTCTATAATAGATAATCATCTGGGCAAACATAAATTAATAATTCGACCAAAAAATGGAGTTGTTCTAGGAGAAGCTGGCTGCAATTGAGGAATTGTAATTAAAATATTATAGTATGTAGTTTGGAGGATATAGTTTACAAAATAAGATTATCTTAAAATTATTTACTCCCGGCTCAAATTTTACATAATAAATAAATTAATATACGATAATTTGATAATCTAAATTAATTAATAATTTTTTATAGTCCCGACTCAAATTTTATATGATAAATTAAATAATTCAAACAAATAATGGAGTTGTTCCAGGAAGAAGTTGGGTGAAATTGGAGAATTATAATTAGAATATAAGAGTATGTAGTTTCGTAGGATACAGTTTGCAAAATAAGATTATTTGAAAATTATTTACTCCCGGCTCAAATTTTATATAATAAATAAATTAATATTGGATAATTTAATAATTTAAATTAATTAATAATTTTTGGTAGTCCCAACTCTAATTTTATACAATAAATTAATAATTTAAGTATAAAAAGGAGTTTTTTTAAAAAAAAGAAGTTGGGTGGTATTGAGAAATTATAATTAGAATATAAGAGTATGTAATTTTGTAGGATTTACAGTTTGCAAGATATAATTTATTTTAAAATTATTTACATTTATTTTTTTAGGAAATTGTTTATAATTTGAGCGGTGATTAAATTAATATATTTAGATTGTATTTGGTATAAAATTTATAGAGATAGAAGAATAATAATATTATATCATTCATGAGATTTAATTAATTAGTTATTATTTTAAAACTTAAAATAGCTAAATTAATGATAATATTATAATATTTATGAAATTCGATTATGAATGACAATTTTAAATGAATTTGATAGTTTGAGGGTGATTAAATTGAGATGTTTAGACTGTATTTAGTATCTAATTTGAATAAAATTTAATATATATAAAAGAATAATAATATTATATCATTAATGAGATATAATCAATTAGATGTAGTTGAGTCTCGACATATCACATTATATATTATATTAATTAATTTTCTAAAATAAATAATATTTATGTTTCTTTTTTGAAAAACATTTTAATTTTTTTTAGAAAGTGTTAACCAACCATACCAAACCAACAATAAAACCATGTTTTGCTTATAATATTATAGTATAGATATTATATATTGTAATGCTATTTATATAAAAATATAAAACCCTAAAATAAAAAATATCCTAATAAAATCAATTATAAAATAAAAATAACGTAAAAATGCGGAACTGCAAGCACGAGCATGCGTTGATTCCTATAATATACAATTATTATTGAAGCCACACATAACTGAAGTTGATTCGTCAACTAAGTCAATAGTTGCCAATATTGTTGTATAAGATTATGCATGTAAGTTGTTAAAGATAGATATTTAGATAAGATATCTACAAAACCTTCTGTATATATCGACAAAACCTTGTGTATATATCGAGTCGCAATCGAATGAAACAAAGTTAGTCCTTCGCATCATCATTTTCTATAATTATATCTTCATATTCTGTTACCAGCATGCAGCTCTTTTCGGTATGATCGTATATTATATCTTCACGTATGTTATTTGTTACAAAACCCAATTTTAACATGATTCTGTGGAACTCGGTTTCAGCATCAACATATTATTTTATCTTTAACTTTTCGCGACCATATGCGTGGAAAATCCTCGTTTACATGTTAGAACAACGTGCTTGCAAACTGTAAAGTTGTATGCTATTTTCTACATTAATAATTAATAACTTGATTTCACCGCAACAATGGAATCATTCACTAGAAAATTGGTTTTACTAGATTTGTTAGCATTTTTTTCTTTTGCGTGTGCTTCAATGGCAACTTGCCAAACCAGTGCAATTTTTATATGTACTCCATTAAATTAATTGGTTTGTTTGCAATCTACTGCAGCCTACTTCACTGAAAGATCGTATATTTCGACTTTAGAGTACCACTTTTTTGAAAGAGATTTGAATGTGCGGGTGGTATATAGTTGTATTATATTATGCATGATATTTGATATCATCAAATAAAGGACGATACCTTTAATTTCTTGAAATAGGGGGAATATTAGCATTATATTATAATAAAGTTGTTACGAACTATTTAGCGGAAAAAAGAGAAATTTTTATGAACTATCAATAATTTTTTTAATTAATTTAAAATTTATAAATTTAAACAATATTTTTATTGATAATTTATTTTATAATTATAAATGAGTTCGAATTCAAACTGAGTTATACAGTTCAAACTCGAGCTAAGTTGTTCAGTTCGAGGCGATTTTTAGTCGAGTTTGGCTCGTTTAAACAAACTAACTCCCGTTTTTGTTAAAGCTCGACTCATATTTGAACAAGCCTAATTAAATGAATTTAAACTCGAGTTATTCATGATGACGTGAATTAATAATAATTCTTATTCCTCTGAATTATATGTAGCTAGTGAGTTTTATACAATTTCTTAACGAGTCATTTTACTCAAATTGAAAGTATATGTATAGGTTGCATAAATCGAATCAATGACTTAATTTTAATGATTTTAATATACAAGTGGAAAATTATTAAACTGTAAATTACATATGATTATATTTTTTAATTTCTTAACTACATGCACTAATAATTGTTATGATATCTCTTTTTAAATATTTATTTTAATTTTTAAGTAAATGATTGATTTACTCATGTCCTTAGTATAATATTTTAAGGACTCTGATACCTGACAATCAATTGTCTTAATTTTTTTCCCGCGGATAATATTAACACGTAAAATTTTTGTGAATCTTAAATATGAGACTAACAAGTTGAAGTTCATCATTACTTCAAGAGCGAGGGAGATGCGCCGAATTAGAAATTAAGTATTTGGACATCTATACGATGCATGAAAATTTGAACTCTTATTACTAAAAAAAACTGTAGAATCAGGGCAGGGGAGAATATTGCAGCCAAAATGTTCGATATATAACAATATTTACCAAAACTTTCCTTGTTCATTTCCCCCCTGTTTTCCCCTTAAAAATATTTTAATTAGAAACTAAGGTTGTTTTAGTCAACCAAGAAACCAATAGTCTATGTTTCTTTCAACAAACATAGCTAATTATTTCAATGCTCCTAAACTAAATTATTTGATATTTGAACTAACTTGGTCCCTCTAAGATTCCCTCTTTTAGATCATCAATATAAATTCAGTTGATGTTGAGCTAAATAGAGTAGTTATTACAAGCCAAGAGAGTAAGTTGAACACTATGGGAGGTAACAACTACAAGCAGAAGAAGAAGTCCTACTACAGTCTTTTCAGCATGTTCATGACCAAGAAAAGGCCTCAAAGAGTGGAAGATCTACCTGGTGTATCAGATGATTTCGTAAACGCTTATAGAGTTTACATTAGTGATGAAGATAGAGGCCGATGGATTGCTGATCGTAGAATTGACAGTAAAGCTTCTGCTTATATCGCAACAGTGCAAGCCAACTGGAACCGCCCTGAAGTTTCCAGCTAAATTTAGGCCCTGTGAATGAATATCCGCGTGTTTTAAAAATTGTTGTTTTTTGAATTATCATCGATCTGTAGTATTTTATAGTATGATGCACCCTTGTATGTGAAGTTCGAATGATCATTATAATAATAATTCAAAGATAATTTTTCAAATATCGATCTGAAGTACTATTCAAATACAAACTACTGGTAGGTAATCTAATACTTCTAGTGGTGGGAGCATGAGATTATAGCTTTGTTTTTCACGGTCTTTAACTCAAGCTTGCATATTTTTCCACAAACACTGTGTGTTTCTGAGAGAGAAGCTTGACAGCAATCTGTAACTATAGCATGTTCATCGTCTACTGTTATAATTAATTTTTATTTTTGCTTTGATTTTAAATGCAGATTCTGGTTAGCTCCATCTCATAAAGGTCTAATTATGGAGTGCATGTAAGTTTTAGTGAACAGACTGTATTGGAGAAAGCATGTTCTTGTGCAGAAACATAGACATTGGAGAAATATCTATTCCATCGAATAGATATTTATTACCTAAGCTTTTGTTTTTTGATTTTTTAAGTGTCTAGTTCCATATCTTGTTTTATTGCAAGTTTCCATTCCAATTAAAAAGCCCACATTTATTCTTCTTCACTGATTTATACCAGTTACAACTAGATACTTGTGTCCATTATTTAGCATTTCAATAGTATAGTGAAGTTTCGATCAGCACAACAAAGGAAAAGACAATACTATTTCATTTTAATTTGAAAACATGATCGTAAATTCATGTTGGGAACATCCTACAAGTTGCAATATGAGACCACTCCCTTCTGTCAATAAGAACCAGAGGACTAATCATACTCCAGTAATTGCTCAAATGCTTGCTGTGTATTAATTTCAATCTTCACACAAATACACAATGAAATTTCAGCTAAATTTAAAGTGTAAAGGTCTTAGCAGGAGAATGTAATAGGTGTATCATGGTTATGTTAAAACAAAGATTATCAAGTCTAACACTGTGTTGGTTCACCATTATCAGTAAAAATAGATATCTTACATATTAGATTGCTGCCTGCACAGATATCATATATACATCGAAAAATAAAAAAGCACTCCAAAAGATTTCAATGCAATGCATCAAAAAAAAGATCACCAAATTTGTTCAGATATACTTCGGGCAATGAAAAGAGCATTAGTGATTATTAGCATTAAGGAATTGTGTGTAAAGCTTTACCAGACTATAGTAGGTAGGCATCTTAATTACCGAGGTTAGAACTTAAAAAAGGTGGATTCTTCTTTATGTTCCACTATGTTTCAATGTTTCATCTTCTAAATAGCTTTACCCTTTCTAAACATTGACACAGAAGCTGCTGGTGGTGGACTAAGATCAATAAGCATATATAAATAACTCTAAGATCTTTTATCCTGTGTACGTTATTTCATTCAGTAATATTATTACATTTTTCGATCTATTTGGTTTCTGTTTGATGGTTTAAATTCTGCATGAAAGCTGCAAAGAACTATTCCAATGCATTATTATTATGCAAATCTCCACATTACAAATAACTATTCTGAATTGCAGTTTTGCTAGTTCACTATATACTTTTGAATTTTAACACTTTTGATTTACTATGTTAATAAAGTGAAGGAGCTTCAAGATTATATAAAATTGCAATGTACAGCAGCCTTAAGTGCTTGTGCAATCGGCTTTGTGTCGACTGAAAAAAGGACTCTTTGAGAAAGGCTATGACTTTTTTCTTGTGCTTTAAGCCAATCACTAATATTTGTTAGTGGATGACTAAAGTGTGAAGTTCTTAGCCAAAAAAGGGTGTGAAGTTTATTGTTATCCTGGTTCTTTAGCACTGAACTAGCCTTCTGCGCGCGCACACACACACAAGGCTTTGTGGAATTAATGATAAAAAAGTGTTCTGCAAGTTTTTTAACACTAATTTTCAGAGATTTGCTAACTAAGTCCATTAGTTGTTGTACATAGAACGCTATATCTGCAATTGAATGGATATGTTTAACAGGGGCAACAAGAATACAACTATTAATTTTTCTTCCATAAGAAGTTTACTAAACTAGAAAAAAAGTTCTTCATTTCCTATCCTATAATTTATTTTGCTGAATTTTCCATTTAGTTAAACTCAAAACCATATTATCATAGGACAGACTGTAGGCAATTTTTCTCAAAGAATCCTCATGTGGCGTAAGGTTGAAGATAAATTATAGAACATTGCACAATGCGGGGTGTAAAGTTGAAGATAAATTATAGCCAATTTTAGAAATCGAGGAACGAATTTCCGAATTCAATTTGATGCAGCAACTACAAAAAACTTTACGAATAGGGGTCAAGTTCTTTCTTCACAGTGAAAGAATGTGCAAGGAAAACGAAGACCCTTTGATCAGATACCCCAGTAAGGATGTTTCAGTCCAACTATCAAACTGAAGTTCAAAAGGTACTTTTTTCCTTTCCCACTAACAGAGTAATTTCATATCATTTCATACAAACCAATAATTAAAAGTATGGGAACTTAAAAGATTCTCGACCTCTACAGTTACTCTATTACTATAAATTCATTAGAGCTGGAATTTTTATTGCAAAACCAGGAGTATACACAATATTTTACTTTCTTTTCTGCATAGTTTGCACTGAATTGTGTCTAAAAACAATGGGAGGTAATAGCAGGCAGAAAAAGTCCTTTGGACTCTTTAGCATTTTCAGGAGTACAAGAACTCGAAGAGGCAAAGACACGACTGGAACCGATGACTTTGTAAAATTGTACAAAGTGTATCGAAGCGATGAAGATAGAGGCCGATGGGTGGCTGAGCCTGGTATTGACAGAAAAGCTTCCGCTTACATAGAAAAATCACAGAGGAACTGGAACCTTGCTGATGTTTCCAATTAGATGATCTGAATTGAATCCCATCTGTGAATTCCTTTCTTACATAAATTTAAAAATTGATGCACTATCTATATTATGATTCTCAATATGTAAATTAAAGATATTCAGATGAATGTTAATATATTTATCTCATTATGCTTATGAGTTTATCTCCTGTGAATTTTTGTACATTTACATGTGTTTCCAATTTTTGTAATTACACCAGAAGGTCAATAATATAAAAACTTATATTCTCATATATGTTCAGAAACTTATTACGCTGATATCGTCATTTTTCAAATGATAGATGTCGACCATCTTGTAAAACACAACCTTTGTGACCATTTATGAAGAAAGGTTACCAGGTTTCATGCAAATTATTACATCTCTACAGCGCACCTATATACTTGCTTATGTCCGGTATTTACCTTTCTGAATTGAAGGGTGCATCATCTCCAGCTTTTTGTTCCTTTCTGATTTCTTTCTCATGTAAAAAAGGGATTATATTTACTGATCTTCGCAAGCCAAAACAGTCACAGAAATGATCTAGAATATGCAAAACGGTTACACCAGAATTCTTTCTCGGGGGAAAGATCTAATTACATGAAATTAAACAAGAAGAATAACCGAGTGAACCTAAATTTTCATTTTATCTTTCATATTGTTCATAGGGAAGATTTTTCGAGGAACACTTTCTTGTAGAATGGAATATTGATTCCAGCAGCAATGGGAAATTACACTTATTGTTCGCTATGCCTTTCTGTCCCTACAAATTTGTATTTAGATGAGAATTCAGGGAGAACGTATGGAGGATAGTAAGTGTACTGGGAAGATATCATAATTGCAAGGCCAAAAACTCTACTAAGTTTGATGTTTTAAGTACTTGCCTATCGCATGCATGCAGCATGCATAGCCTGTAATGAGTAATTGTCATTTAAGCGAGTTTTCTTGCTTTAATGCTCACCCCTTAAATATTTTAAACTTTAAAACTTATGCTGGCCCTCATGACGCATGATCCCTGAGATTGTGAAGCCATTTCCCCGATTTAGGAAATTTTCTAGTTTTACCCCATTCTTCCGTCTGATGGCTTTTAGATGAACTTTTAAAGTAAGGATTTAAAATAATTATAGTCAATATTTCGAGGACATGATGGACTCATTGTACACAGGAATAAATCAAAAAAATTTCTTTGTTTGATGGGATTAATATGATTGTTGAGGCATAGTATTCCAAATCCTTGCATCTTTGAAATGCAGTGAACATTTCATTTGATACAGTCTTAGACCCTGTAGATTCTCTACCTATTAATAATCCCAACCAAGAGGTATCTATGCTATAATTTCATTACAAACCATCCATGTTATTGTAACTAAGACAACTCAACAAAAGAACTTTAAAGTTTACACTTGAGTTGTCTTATTATGTCTATACCAGACAGAACGGAAGGCTCAGGTAAAATGTAGGAGCTAAAAGAAGTCCTTTGCCCTATTCAAGATTACTGTGGCACTGAGAGCATAAAATGATTTGAGTGAGATATTATTGAATGCAGCTGACTTGATGGTTCTTAGTACCTATTTTTAGGCCAAGTTTATTGCAAAAATTAAAAATTCTCACACACCCTCGTCTTTTGTGACCAATAGCCACATATATTGTGACAGGAAGAGAGGGGTAACTACTAGGCTATAGCCAAGCGTTCTTACTCAGAAGAGTGTGTGACATTGGCTGACCTTGGACTGTTTCTGAGATGGATTCGTAGTATTGTATGACATATGATATTGCACACACAAATATCTAAGAAATTAAAATTTTCAGCCATTGATGGTCCGATATGGGATTATACTCTGTCCCATATAATTTACAGCAGCACATTTCACAATTTACCTGCTAGGCAAATCATTCCTTTTCTTTTTCTTCTTCTTTTTGTTTAACAATTTTATTAATTTATATAACTTTAGTGGGGAGGGTCCTATTTCCTTCTTAGATTCTTTCTCATCATATTTCCTCCATTAAACTGTAAAGAAGATTTTTGTCAAAGGCTATAGACTAGATGTTAGAGCCATCTGTAAATGCATTGAATATCCTGGCAATGA
This sequence comes from Oenanthe sinensis, assembly GCA_028671895.1. Classification (NCBI taxonomy): domain Eukaryota; kingdom Viridiplantae; phylum Streptophyta; class Magnoliopsida; order Apiales; family Apiaceae; genus Oenanthe; species Oenanthe sinensis. The sequence goes on from CM053812.1 coordinate 3,679,250, forward strand.
TGCTGCTGTTCCAAAGATCTTTATGAATATAAGTGACTATTATTTCTTCAATCTCTAATAATTTTTCCCTATAGAATGATATTTTTGCAAGTAGATCAAAAAATACAGTGTATCATATCACATCTAAATAATTACACGAATACATAAGGTAAACGAGCAACAAGCTGAGCCAGCAATATGGAAGGTAAACAACGAATAAGCTGCATCGCTATTTATAATCTTTTGTAATTTGCAAAAGTAGACCGCGGATTCTAATTATTAATCCATATGTTATTAACATTAAGCTGTGTGCACTCACCAAAAAACCACCTTCATTTTTCCTTGTGAGTAGAAATTTTACTGGAAGAGATTGAAAGCCAATACAAATATCTAAAAGAATGTTTGAAATTCCTTTTTCAGACAGAAATCTGCTGCTATCATTCACTGTCTACAACAATTTTGTCCTTTTGTTTCTCATTGATCAAGTAAAAAAACAAGATTCTCATGTGAAAACTTCTAAACCAAAAACAACCATATTATAATATATAGAATCAGCTTGAGAGATCATCAAGAAAGTTAATTACAACTTATAGAGTATTTATTTATTAAACTTCTAAACCAAAAACAACCATTTTGCTTACCAAACAAGTTAAAAAGTTAAATGAAAATTGATCCAAATAGTGTTGGACATGAACATCAATAGACAAGTTTTGCATGCCAGCTTTAAAGGTTAAAGTAATTATCTTTTGTACATCTTAGCTCCATTTATTAAGATTTCAGTTTATAATTTTATCATAATACTACATAAGTTTATTTTTGATGGTATAGGTTTGTATAGAAGCTATAATGCACTACCCTCATGAATATCAAAAGCCTCTTTCCTACACTTGTGTACATTATTCTCTGTATAAAGTTTTGCTGGTTTTACTTGGACCTTTTGCCTTCAGGCTATTGCTTTTAGCTGAACTGAATAGTTTGTGGATTCGAATGTGTTCAATGTCTTTCATTTTACTTATAGAACACACTTGCACCTTATCGAAAGTTAATAAAAAAAATCCTCACAAAGATGAATAGAACTAATTCACATTAAACATTAGGTGTCCCATCTCAATTACAGTCACCTAGGCTTCGTCTGCCAAGAACCGATTGATGTTAACTTAAGATCTAGGTTCCTAATCTTCTGCTGCCTAGAAGCATTGTTTCCCTACAGTTGATATATTTCTTTAAGGTTCTAAGTTTATATATACTAGTGACAGTGTTAGTTTGCAAATTGTAAGTTATACTTATGCCAATAGTTTGCAAATTTTATTTTTATTTTGTATTTAAAGAATTTTTATATATACCAGTGACACTGTTTTTTAGCACAACTTCCTGATCAAGCTCACGAAACAGATTCGTGAGCTGTTGGAGAACAACTTTTCTTAACAATCCAAATTCAAATTTCCACAACTTTTTTCTTAACGAGACGAACTCAAACAAGATTTTTGGCTTGATCCAAGTTCGAAATAATTTTTTAACATGCCCAATCTGCAAACACCAAAATTCTGGTCAACTCAGCTCATTTAGAGCTCTACATCCTAGTTCTTACTGCAGAAAAATAAAATAAAGATTAAACATATACAAAATTTAAGCAAACAAATTCACGGTACTAAAACTTTCACTAAATTTCCAAGGAAATGTATTTTAGGTGAATTTTTCAACTAGACCATCCCTCATTTGGCAATTATGGAAAGAACATCTGTATTACAGTTGTAGTCATGTCTCTGCACCAACCATAAGATATTTGCAGGAAGGGGTTAAGTTCTTTTTTGGCTTGTAAGAAATCGCAAGGAAAGAAACAATCCGTTTAATTAAATATCTCATTTAACATGTTTTTCTTTCCATCAACTATACTAGAGGTTCTCAAAAAATCAAGCTGCTTCCCACTTGCAGGAGTAATTTCATTTCATTTCATCTAAACCAATAATTAAAATTCCTGGACTTTATATATTCTCCACTTTAGTGATACCATCTTACTATAAATTCATCACAGCTTCCAATTCATTTTCAGAACCAAGTATACACACAGCTAAAATTTTCTTTCCTCCCAACACTTAAGTTTGCATTGGTGGTCAGAAACAATGGGAGGTAACAACAGGCAGAAGAAGTCGTTTGGTATTTTCAGCATTTTCAAGAGTACAAGAACTCGAAGAGGCAAAGACGTTAGTGGAACAGATGACTTTGTGAAATCTTACAAAGTGTATCCAAGTGATGAAGACAGAGGCCGATGGGTAGCTGAGCCAGGTATTGACAAGAGAGCTTCTGCGTACATTGCAATAACTCAAAGGAACTGGAATCTTGTTGATGTTTCCAACTAGACTACTTCTGTAAATTTGTTTATATCTGCACATTTATTAATTGTTGCATAGACTGTGATTCTCAATATGTACATTGTAAATAATCAGAAAATAATAATAAATATATTTCTTCTAATGAGCTACCTCATAGATATTATTAAAATTTAAAACACTGGCCTTCTGAGTTTATACCATAATTGAGATGCCTGTAGTTTCAATAAATTCTTAAGCTTTTACATTTAATGTCATAGACATGTGCCAAGTGACTAGCAATCCCGACACTCACCATTGGAATGCATCATCTGCATGAAGAACGGTGTCTGTCTCCAACAAATTAACATATAGTCTGCAACTTTTTACTATCTAAATTAAGCATCATCCTCTCTATGGAGGGAAGAAAAGCCAATTTGTATTATGTCCACTACTATTGTTTGTGATTGTCTGGGACCACTGTAGTCATTATCCAGATATTTTCTGATGTTGCCTCCAGCTTCGATATCATCGATATCAAATTTATTGGAAATATATGTTTGACATTTCTTCCTTGTTCCAGTGAAAAAACAAAGCCTTCAACCTTGCTACAGCAAAATGCACCAGAATTGGCTTTTGTACTATGCTGAATATAATCTACTTGAGGATTGCTGCCTGATATTACAAATTACGATGCTTCAGTGGCCATGGCAACAACCAAACCAGCTAACCGATATCCTGATCCTAGTTCAATGACTGTTTTGGATCTGAACATATCTGCATGTCACAAACAATAATAAACAAAAACTTCTTATGATGGCCAGCTGGGACAAACAAGACCAGTGCCATTAATATGACATCTGTTTCAGATCTCAAAATCACAGAGGACATCATTATTGCCTGCTCTCTGAAACAAAAAGAGTTCAGGAGCATTAGCTATAAGCAATGTATTGCAAAAACAAAGCTTCTTATTTGTTGTTGATCAAAGATGATAATGATGATGTATTAGTTCCATTAATCGTTAAGCAACATGATATTAGATTGAAACCATGACTAGTCTTCCGATTATTTGTAATAGTCAATAAACATAAAAATAAGAAACACAACATTTGATAATTTTTTTCGCAACTAATTTAATTCCCCTAGCATTGTTTTAAATTTTTATGTACAACTGCACCTGTGCAACTAGGTCCGTCAACATATATCAAATGGGTCTAAAATCTATTTCCGAATTTATATAGTTTTTACAACCAGCCCCAGATAAAAATCTTACAAGAACTATCTTGATCACTAGTTCATTGCTCTACTATGCAAAGGAAAGGGTTTCTGCCACAGCCGATGGCTGTTACTATACGCCCCCTCCCCCCCATAGACACACACATCGATAAAGTGCGTTAGCTTTTCTTGGGAGAGGGAGTTGGGGTACTTCTTGTCTATCAGATGCTCTCTCCTCTTATCTCCTCCAGTAAAACATTAGAAAAGTTTGTCAAAGGCTATATGTTAGGCCATGCTACTTGTAGTGAAGATTCTGGTTTTTGATGTCTCCATGCATAAAATCTCCATGAACATGGGTGACAATTTCTTTCACCTCCAAGCTTTATTCTACATGTCAATATCAATTATTGTACTATTGCCTCTCACTTTTTATTGTATTATCTCTCTTTCCAACAGACTTCCTTTCTTTTTGCTTGTCATTTACTTCACAAGATGTCTAAAATGCACTGAAAATGTCTTATTGATGATCAAGTTGATCAAGATTTCTATGTGATAGCTGAAAGCCTGAATCTGGCCCTCTCTTTTCTTATAGCGAGTATTTTCAAAACCTTAATTTTTCAAATAATTAATTACAAAATCTAAATACTTGCACATACCAGTCATGAGATATTAATGTGTAATCTGTATACTTACTCAACATAATACTTTGTGATTTCAGTCCACTATTGCTCCATGGTCAGCAAAATTTTGGTGAGGATTATGACAGCATGGTCATCCAGGATTCCAGTTCAGATGAGGAATATGATACCGGCTTAAGGTGTGAACGATGTGATCGAAGCCTACTTCCGAATTTTTTTCCTCACTATCTATCGTGGAAATTTGTGTTAACTAACTCTTTACACAAAATTAAGTACAAATGTCTTTAGGAATTGCAAAAGTACTAATGCTCATGTTCATTTTTGCATAAAATGAAATGATTATATGTAACAATCCATATCGAATAGATAAAGTGTATTTGGGCCTTTATAAAGACAAGTCAATAACTAATGTATACCTAAAATTGCTAGTTTTTTATGGACTGACCTGTGGTGGGTTGTTGGGTCTGGTATGCATTTGGTTATGGGCTTGGGTTGTTATAAATGGTATCAGAGCCTTGTCTGGCCGAAAGTGCTAAGGCACTGCCCGGGTTCCGTAAGTTTGTCCATGGGCTCGACGAGGACGTCGACCCAATAAGGTGAGGTGTTTGTAACATCCCACATCGAATAGATAAAGTGTATTTGAGCCCTTTATAAGGACAAGTCAATAACTAATGTATACATAAAATTGCTAGTGTTTTATAGGCTGACCTGTGATGGGTTGTTGAGCTTAGTATGTATTCAGTTATGAGCTTGAGTTGTTATATTATACTTGTACGTTTTTGTTTTTGATGAATAAATTATGCATTTGATTCGGTTTGAATAAAGTTCTTTGTTTTGTTAGTTGGGGATACGTCCCCCTCAGCCGTATCCCCATATTTCCAAATTTTTTGAATTCACGTGTCCCCGTACTACGCACTCGCACCCCGCACCCGTGTCCCTGCACCTTGCTTCTTAGATTTGTATCCATTATATCTTCTTTTTTCTTTCTTTTATTTTGTTAAGATGGTATCATATTTTCAGTTTGAATGATAACTGTATTTCATAGTAAAGGAACAGAGATTAAGATGTGCCACATAACTGCTTGGCTAGCATATACCAAAGAAATTCACAGACTTCGTGAACAATCATGTATGCAACCTTGAGGAGTTAGAGAAATACCTCGATTGAGACCGATGGATGAATTTCTAGGGTGCTCGGGCAAAATGTTTTGCCTTTGTGGTGTATATATGTATTTTTTAGTCCCTGCAGTTTGTCTTTCTTTAATGCATCTATAAGCTTCGTTTATCTTAGCTAGCAGCGAATGCAGTAATTGAACAATTAGCTGAGTAGAATTCATATACCCATCACCCATGAACAAAGTGCACCAACATGAGAGGGAACTACAATTAGAATATAAGATATCTACTATCGAGTTATGACATACTCGCTCCACAGAAATTATTAAGAGTATCATTCTTCATGATGACAACCAAGTTCTGAAGCCTGTTCGAGCCAGCTAAAAGTACCTAAATGAGACTAATCAAGAGACCCTGTTCTGAAGCCTCAATAGAATACATATTACTCAAACCACCACATTCGATCTCCAAACGTACTGTAGTCCATGCCACCTAGGCCTGCCCAAGTTCGATGAACCCCTCCACAAAATTCCCCTAAAGAGACTTTTCTATCTTAGGAAAGATGAAACTGCCAACACAGTATGATAAACAGAATCCAAATAACGGATAATTGAGGTCGACCTACCAAAGAAGGCAAAACATCATCCTCTGCCTGAAGCTGCACCTCAATCGTACCAATCAATGGTCATCACTGGACAATAGTTAGTTTGGGCTAAGTCAATGGAACTCCCTGATACCTGACTGCAAGATGACCACTCTGGAACTCCAAGTCTCCAACATCCGCTGAAACTGTGTGACATAATAACGAGCACTAGAGAAACATGTTCCTTTTTAATGTAGTTCGGCCGCAACCCCAAAAGAAAAACAAACATCTATGTAGTCTGCTGGAAAACTCCCATACGGATTGCATTGAAATTTTTTCAACTATACTAGCTGCAGTGGCAACCTATTTAAAATTTTAATGGTTTATTGTGTTAAATGCAAAAAATTTCAGTTTAAAGACGAACCTGCAAGTTGGGTCCGAGTTCGGTGAGCAAATAACCATTTACCCCTGTCATAGAATAATTTTCTTTTTCGTACAGTCTGCTGATTATGAAATCAACATTGAAGTGTTCTTATTAATATAAATGGGTTCGAAAACCTGTTACATGTATCACTTAAAAATACATACAAAGATAAATTTAACACTAGTAGAAATCAGGCGTGCTTAGTGTTTACTGATATAGTTAAATCCCCTTGCATCAAAATTACAATAGTATGGCCCGAGTAGCTTCTTTCAAAAGTGTGGAGGTTCAAGTCCTCTTCAAGGCATAATATTGATAATGCTCATTGAAGCACTCGTAACGATCAATATAATTCGTTGAATAAGTAGTAAAACAAATATGAATGGGGTTTATTTGTTAACGAATTTTGTACTACTAACGAATGTAGATTGAACCGCTGAAATGGTAATGGTTAGCATTTAGCAAATGCGAAATTATTGCTTTGTTCCTGACCTGTTATGCTGTCCATTTGAAACCTTCAAAAAAAAAAATAACAACTAACAACAATTGGGTTTAGCTAGAAAGTTTTAATTAAGAAAAAAGTATTTAACTAAATTCTCACAAGCAAAATAGGGATCGAAAAACATAAAATAAAATGGTAGTCCCTTGAACAACTCTGAGTGTTTCAACCAAATGAAGAAAACATTGGGAAGCCTTCCTTCTACTACCTGTAAAAGGACAACAGATATTTCAGTTTAGCTGCACTCTTAAACATTTTAAAACTGACAAAAAACAACAACATAATAATCAGTTTTAAATCAATCACTATCGGTACATGCAAATATATATCTTGGTCTGCGAAGGTTACAAGAAAACATGGACACACGGGCATTTACTTGAGTAAAACTTAAATGAAATGGCTAGTAACAAAGTGAAAACAAATTATTAAGGTTTTGTTTGCCAATTTAAACCTAAGCCCTAAAAAAGAAATTTAAAAAGGGAAAACTATAATCAACTCGATTCGAACTACACAAATTTTGGAATATTTTTCTAGTCTTGCAAAGGCTGCCTATTCACAGTATTGAATTTGAAAGAGAGTTATTTAAGACACTAAACATGTGTGCTCTTTTTAGAAATCAGAAAGCGCAAAATACTCAAGGACCAATAACATGAGCAGAGGAGCCCCCAAATATTGGGCTTAAATAATGTCATGGAAATAGACCCCTCCTGTTAATCTTTTCCTTCTCAACTCAAAACACTAGTGTTGACAATTACAATTGCCAATGCCACCCTTCCCTTAGGCAAATGTCAAGCACTGACTCAACAATGTAAATAGTTTTGTGTGCATATTTAAGATCACAGTCACACACCTTAGCCTGACAGTGCACCATAAGTTACGGAGGCAAAAAAATATTTTAAAAATCAGGGGAAAGGTTCCGGTATAAAATGCTAGAAAAATAAATAAATAATTCACTCATAATATCATACCTTGGGTCACAAAGAACTTACTTAATTATGAAAAGTAATTAATAGTCATGACTCATAAAAAGATAAAAATGAACCAGTGAGAATAAATATTGATAACAATAATCTTTATATTATAATGATTTACCAAACAATAAATACATAACCTCTCAAAAAACCCAATTAAAACACTACAAAAAAACTTAATAAACAACCAAAAAAAGGAATTCCTCATTTATCTGCTTGAAGAGCAGGGGAGGTAGGATGAATGAGGCAGGACGTACGCATTCTTACCCCTATTCAAGTAGAGAGGGTTTCTGTGTGACACATCAAATAAGAGAGTGCAAGATGTCCGATAAGAAAGTCAAACCTGTGACCATTTGGTCATGAGTTGGCTTCCATGCCAACTCTCACTTATTATCAAGTATATACCAAAACTGCAGAACAACCATGCATTGTATATTTGAAAAAGAAAAAGTAACTAAAAGACTAAATTTAAGAAAAAAACTCGAAAAATATAGTTAAAAGAAGCTTTAACCTAATTTCCTAACACAGTAATCTAAATAAAATATAGTGTAGAAAACAAAGACCCCCTACCCCATCCCTTTGTACCTGTGCAACTGTCTAAATATCGGGTGCCATTGTTCCACCTACTATATGACTCAAATAAAAACAAACCAAGAGCAATCTATAAACGTCATTGATTATATAAGAATCCTGAACCCTCATGTAACATATTGGAGAAAGGATAATTATACTAAACATGTGTCTTGGCTATGCAAAAAACTGAGATAAATGTTATTGCCAATTTTAACAAGGTTGGGGCAATGTAGACTCATAATTTCAATTATATACAAAATATTTAAATTTATTTTATTACTTCAAATATATTTTTTGACCCCAAATAATTAATATTTTAATCCTACATAATTAATATTTACAGCTAACTTGCATGAATAATTTATTTATAAATATACTGCGTTTGTGACCATACCCCGAACACTAACTTCAAATTTGTCACGACATCAGAAAATTATATATGCAACAAGAATTTACACAAATTAAGATATTGATATCAGCAACTGATATTTCACAAGTATAGAATCAGTACGTACCTGGATTCAGAAGGGACATTGTATGGATTTCATTTCATTTCATTTTGTAATGGCATAAACCGCATAGAGAATTCCAGGTAGATATCCAAAAAAAGTGAGCAACAGGCAGATCCAGAACTCCACCTTGCAAACCCAACAAATCAATCATCAGAACCCCTACCAAAATAATTCAATGTGATATATATACTGGCGAAACCAGGGAGGGGCTAATCCAAAGCCCGAACCCAAGTCGAAAAATTAATCAAAAATTTAATTTTAAGCCTCATATCATCCTTAAAAATTAATAAAAATTCTACTTTGAGCCCCACCTAATTACGAAAATCACTAAATAATTTATCATTAAATTTTCGATCCCCGATAAATTTCAATCCCACTCATATATATATATAACCATACACACACGTACATTACACACTAATATATTTTATTCATGCATGTAGAGATCGATCGACATCCATGCATAACTATAAATTTGTAACAAAATTTGAAAAATTAAAACATGGGTTATGTGATCAACAAAACCCCAAAACAAAATTCATCACATATAAGTAAAATCACATGCACACACACATACATATAAAAGAGATCTATATAGATATATATAATACCTCACAACCGAACCTAAGGAAAACACCAAGAGGAGGGAGGAAGATGGCCAGGATAATTTCGACACAGGTTGCTGTTCCTTCCTTCATCTTCGATATATATGTGTTTGTATGTATATATAGACAGAGAGTTGTGGTTTGCTGATATATGTGGGTATGTATATATAGACATGTATTGACAGAGAGGACTAGAGGAGCGTGTTGGTTTCACATAGGTATTTTAGAGAAAGGGAATGATATATTTTCTCAGATCTTAATTTTATTGGTTTGTTGTGTGAATTTTTTCTTTTGCATATTTTTATTTATATTTTTTATTTTATATGTATTTTTTATTAAATATTTTTTTAAAATTTTTAGGATTTTTATTAAAAATACTACTTTTTAAATTTTTTGCGATTATATCAATTTCTAATTTTTATTTATAAAAATACGGTTTGTAACTAAAAGCAACAACATGCAATTTATTTTTCAAAATGCAACTAAAAAATAATTATTTTCACTGAATTTTAAAGTTGCATTTGTGATTAATTTCGATCGATTCCAGTTACAAATATGGTTGCAAAACCGTATTTTTGTAATATTTTTTAAAAAAATCATATTTTTGAAAACAATTTAAAAAATAGTATTTTTGCAAAATGTTTTTAAAAAATTCAGTATTTTTACAAAAAAAATTATACTTAGATATATTTCAAGAAACCCCTTTTTTATTATTCTTGATTAATTTTGTTACAACTTTTAGACATGTATTGAACTTAAAATATAGTTAGAAATGAAAAAAAAATATTATTTAAATTTTTTATTCCGACCCAATTTATTTGTTCAGTTTAACTTTTTGTAGTCAAATTGACAATTTTAACTCATAGTTAAAAATTATTATTATATTTTATAATTTTTTTTAAAATTACATATACTTTTTAATAATATGTTTTTTTAATTTTTTTAAAATAACATAATATATGTAATTTTTAATTAAAGTTAAATTAATTTAATTAAAAATATCAAATAAGACAAATAATTTGAGACATAAATTGTAATATATATGAAATTTTCAAATATATTATTACTTATTTTTCTTTAAGAAAAGAATAAAACAATAAGACTATGTTTAAAAAGTGTTCTTTAACCCAATTGAGAACTACCGCAACGCATTAATATCTGTTGCAAAGAACTTCGTGCAAATTTTTTCATTTCTCTTCGATGCTTCCATAATTGTTTTCCCGTTAGCAGTTGTACGTACAAGTGATGCTTATGCAGTATTAGTAACTCGGTTAATAGAATATTTATATCTCACTTATTTGTAATATGATAGAATATTTATACCTCTTAAAGATTGGTAATACGATAAAATATTCATACCTCACTTATACCAAGCCGAGAATAGCCAATAGACCCATCGAAATTCTAGTCAATGTGGGATAATATCGTCTTTTTCATATTCTTGCACCCGAACCTCTGATTATTGTGTGATAATGCTACCTGTCTTTCCGTCTCCACTTCTGATAACTTAACGCATCAAGTTTTCGAGAGTCGGGTATGATACCATATATGATAACTCGGGTCAAATCTCAAGTCCATTTTGAAATCATGCCAAATTCTGAATTTACATCACACATAAGGTCAGAGTGCATGACCTGAATATAACAACTTGACCCCAGAAGATCATGATCAATTTATTGGTATACTTGGTAGTAATATTTTTTCTTTTATACTGAAATAAAATCCCCACATGTTTCGATATGAGATCAAAGCCGGGGTATGTTTTACAATCACTAATTCTAAATTTTTACATAAATATATTTTAATATTTAAAATGTAATTTTCTTCCTATTATTTATATGACATAATTATATATTATTATTTTTAGCTCAATTATAGTCTCTATATTAAATTAAATTTATAGAATTTTGTTTAAAAATTTTCATTTACGTACACAAATTAAAATATTTTTTATTATATAAATTTATTTATTATAGATAAAATTGTAAAATTGAATTATATGACTTATAGTATAAAATTTTTAGTCTTATATTAGTTTTATAATAAAATTATTAAGATTAAAATGTTATATATTCAATACACATAATTAATAAAATCATATGATTTTTTATTATCTATATAATTAAGGGTATTATAGTAATATTACTTGAATAAAATGACTCATGATTTTTCAGAATAAAATAACTCAATCATTACTTCTTGTCTTTTTAAATTATTTTTTATTATATATTATATTCTATTATTTTATAAAAATTCACTTTCAAATTCAATTATATATTTTGTTAGATATGAAGAACTGAAGATGCTAGAGTTTATCAGACAGAGTTTATCTGACGTAATCAGAGTTTACTTAATTAGAGTTTGCTAACCGACAAAGTCTATGCTAGTAAAAGTTTGGTTCGACAAATCAGGAGATGATTGGAGATAAAGAAGGAAGTGTTCGAGTGAAAGTCTATTGCCTTTATGGAAGCTATCTTTTAGGAGGATAATAATGGAAATCGTATATTTGTATTTATTGATCATTATCTTTGCTGTAATTAGATAGGCAGTTGTGTACTATATAAACACATTATTAGGTTTACATTGATATCGTAAAAGTCATATTATTATGATAATCTAGCAGCTCTTAAGAACATCTGGTTTCTTGAGAGAGTTTTATATTAAGTTTGTCAAAATTAATAAAAACAATTCATCTTTTACATACTTGTGTTCTAAAGTTGATTGTTTGGTACCATTATATTCAACCCCCCTTCTATAATAGTTCATTATCTGGGTAACAATTGGTATCAGAGCAGGTCACGAGTTCAAATCTCATGGAGCGCATAATTATGTCAAGGGCACATATTATGTCAAAGGCATGTTGTGCAGCCATTGTCTCTTAACATGGACTTGTTAGTACTGGCAGATGTTGGGCGGGATTGTTGGAGTGCCTGCATCTTCCTAAATCGAAACGTGGCGCTGATTGCTACAATATAAAGATTATAAGTTGCACCTTCTCCACAAGTAGCTGGTTTTGGCGTAGTGGTAAGCGCTTAGATCCTAACAATTGGTATCAGAGCAGGCGATTTATTTTAACCTTAAAGATCTGAAAAATAATGTCAGGAAATAAGTATGAAAGCATAAGGATTCCAATCTTAAAGAAGGATGAATACCCTACATGGAGGGTAAAGATGTTGATGTTCTTGGAAACCACAGATCCTGACTATCTAGACAGGATCAACGAAGGTCAGTATTTGACAACTGTTAGGTCCAAAATCATCATAGAAGGGGGGTGAATACTATGTGGTAGATTTTTCGTTGAATTGCGGATTAAGTGTTTGTGTTCTTGAGATATTAAAATGGCAGTTAATGAAACACAAAGATTCGGGGAAATAACAATGTATTATTAAATTTCTGAGGTTCTACACTTCTAATCAAATGATTAGCTTCAATGGGTTCAATCAATGTTACAATAGAAATACAGTTGGGTGATACAAATGTATGTCTTTTATGGAGCTTCCGTCTGTATCTCTTTTGTTGAAGTTGAATAAAAAAATTACTATCCATGTTGATTTTACCCATATTTAATCTGTAGTCTTTTTGGAAATTGATTTCCAACAATGTAAGTCCTTTGTTGCGCCTATAAGGGTGTTAGTAGAGTGTAAGCGCCACAAATATGTTTGTTGCACCTTGGAGTTTTTATTGCGCCTCTATCTTTAAGTTAGTTGCGCCATGTTGCTCCTTTGTTGCGCATGCACATTAGTTGTAGAGTGTAGGTGCCACAATTATTCCACTTAAACTTATATGGCGCCCCTTTAACATTTTGTTGCGCATGCACACTTGTTTCAGTGTGTAGGCTCCACAAAATCATTCACATAATTTTTGTTGCGCCTTTGCCTTAGATATGGTGCCACAATATATTTTGTTGCGCCTACACTCCCATACCCTTGTGCATGCGTCACAAACCTTGACTTAGGCTTATCTTGAGCTTCCAACTTTGTTTGTTGCGCCTAAGTAAAGTTTTGTTGCGTTTCTCACATTGATTCACCTGTGTAGGAACCGCCAAGTGTAATATGACTTGCCTTAACATATTTCTTGAATTCTTGAAGTAATTACTGCTTGGTTTTCACTCTTCTAGCTTGATCAACTAATTTTCTTTTGATTAAACAAGACACTTCTTTTCTTGTTGTGTTGATGCTTAGTGCACTGGTCTGGTTCACAAACGACTAGCACTGAATTGAATTCCCTTGACCTCTGTTCTGTTTCAGTTGATTAACTTTGGACTGATTTATTGCTTCTGATCACTGAAACCCTTTGACATCTATACTTAAATCATTGCACTGTCTTTAGTCTGAAATCTACTGAACACTTATTTGTTGCTGAGGCCTGAACATATTAATGAACTTCTCTCCCTGTCGTTCAGTAAACTTTACATCTTGAATGCTTTGCAATGATGTATGTATGATTTCTGTTTGCATGTCCTTCTGGATTCCTGTGCTGCATATTAGTATTATTTATCTGTCTTTGTTTCTTAGTTGAGTTATCGTTATCACTATTACATGCTACGTTACATTATGCTTTACAATCTCCCCCTATTTATTTGTTAGAGATCGACAAGCAAGTCCTGTGAGAGGATAACTCAACTGATACTTACAAGAAAAAGTAAAGTGCAGAAAGACAGTAAATAATATTAATTACATTCTGGATTAGATTTTACATTTCCAGATTTCTTGTGTACAATAGAAGTTTGTTCCTCTAGCCTGAATAGATAATTTTATGATCTTCTACTTCTTTGTACTAAGTCTTGCTTGTGCTTAGATCTTGTCTCGGAGTAATGCTTTCTTAGTTCTTCTTCCTTCTGCTCCAACCTTGCCTTCACTATATCTCTAGCTTCCACTTCAAGAGTATTAACTAGAGGTGGTTCTTCTAACTTCTTCAAAGCTTCAGTGAGAAAAGCGGTTGAGTTTGTCTTAGATATTGACTCGAAGGCCAGAGATTGTCTCTTTGAAAACATGACCACTGTTATCCTTTTTGGAAAGCCTTTAACTCTGTCAGTGTCATGCATCGACTATTCTGCTAGCTTCTCCACTAGAACATCTTCAATCATCCTCAAAGCCTTTTTGTTTGACTTGACAGTGAATCTTTTTACCCTTGAAAGGACTTTTCAGATAATTTCAGAATTGTTTCTCCTCAGTTTTGATAGCTCTTTCTTTTTATCCACTCTGTTCTTCTTGAAAAGGAAGTATTTTTTTCCATTTGGCTCTGTCTGAATGCAAGGTTCAGAATCTCTTATAGCTTCAAGTATTTCAGTGTCATCCTCTCTTTTTACATACACTGGATCTTGGTAATATCTGGTTGTCTCCATTAGATATCTACCTGAAGTTTTAATTGCTCTGTTCAGCCTGAATGCGTAGATCAACTCAGCAGCCTTTAGATCTTCTTCTGTTCTATTCTTCTTGCTTCTGAGTCTCCCTTCTACATACTGCATGGACATTGCATGACTTGAGTCCAGATATTCATTAGACAAAGTTAGGTTATGAAGTGTTGTTGTTTTTTAGTACTTGACCACCGGAGGCTTCTCAAATGCTTCGACACCGATCTCTATAATTTTCTTCTCAATCATATCTCTCATTATCTCATTTGTTTTATGCCCACCAAAGATGACTTTCCTCTTCAGCACATACAGCTCCACAATATTCATCTTTTCAAAACTCTTTGTCGATAAAATCTTTGACCCCAGTGTTGTAGAATTTATGAACATTTTCCACCCGTACTTGGATGCACTTACTGACACGCTTGTAATCTCTTCTGATAGCATAGCATAGAATTCATGAACATCTTCAAATCTGTCCCTCATGGTTCTGAAGAGATCAAGGACTTCTCTGTCTTTCTTCTGAGTAAGAGACAACTCTTTCTTCTTGAGCAGATTCCTTGCTTCATCCCAATCAGGACCAATTTTAACTTCTATGTCCTTGATTCTATTTCTCCTTTCTATTGCGTGTTGTACTCTCTTCCATTTTCTTTTCATCAATTCTTAAGCTTGATCTATTCCTTGAGTAACAACTTCATCTATACCAACTAGAAGACAGTCATTATCAAAGGCATGTTCATCTGCAAACTCCTCTTCAACATCTATTCCAGCAGTTTTTGCAGTTTCCTCTATTTCCATATATGTTGGAATCTCCATTGGCACGTAAGGTTCAAGAATTCCTCCTTCTTCAAGTTGCCTCGCTTCAGGCCTGTAAAAGAAATCTGTCTCCCCCTGAGCTATATACTCCAAGATCATTTCAGCTCCAACTACTTTTTCTTGTTCTTCTCTTCTCTCCCCCTCAGTTGGGTTATCTTCCCTTCCTACCGGAGTAATTTGAGTTGTCGAAGTTGTTTGATTGGAAATAGGAACTCTCTTAGCCAGCAGTTGTTTGACCAAATCTTTGATTTCTTTCATTTCTTCCCTCTGCTGCTCCTGCACCTCCAAGATCTTTCTTAATGAATAGTGAATTTCAGTTACTTGGGCCTCCAGATTCAGAATCCTTTGGCTGTGTGCAGTGTGTGCAATGTGTGGGGTGTTTATTTGGCTAGTGGGTGTCTCACTCCTCACTGTTTCTGTTTGAGCACGACCCTCAACACTCACACCCGGAAGATCAGGGTCAGAGAACACAAGATCATCAAGGTTAAGTGTTTCACTCATTTCCATAATAACACCGAGATCTTCTGTACCTGCATGAAAATCCTTATCCCTCTATGGATAGGTTGCCTCTCCGCTGGACCACTTTGGGTGGGGAGAACTCCTTTTTCAGGAACTGGGGGTTTTAGACTCAGTGTGGTCACCACTGTGGATTCTGTAATGATTGGCAAGAATGTAGAATCTGTGATGCCAGCTGAAGCCATTGAAGGCCTTACCTGTTCAGAGACACCCTGAACAGGTTCTACTACCGAGGTAGCAGATACTCTAACAAAAGAGTCCACATCCCTTCTATGGGTGTGTTGTCCCTCCACCTGACCTGTTAAGGTGGGGAGGACCTCATGTGTAGGAGCTGGAATTTGAATCTCCATGGGGGTCACCACCTCAGACAATGTAGTGAGTGACAAATGAGAGCCTGTGGTGCCCCGCGACGCCTGTAAAGGCACTTTCACTTATAGTGGTGATGCTGTTGACACAGCTACTCCTTGAATGGAGACCTCTTCCCTTCTATGGGAGAGTTGCCTTTCCAATTCACCCACATGGGGAGGGAAAACATCCTTAATAGGATCTGGAGATGTGAAGTCCAGGGGGGTCACCACATTTGACAAGGTAATGAATGGCTCGTGAGATTCAGTGATGCCTCCAACTGTCTGTGAAGACAGGTTCTAAATTAGATCAACCAAAACAGTACTAGCTACTGAAGTAGCGAATTTTGTTACAACCTCTAGTTCTGTCCATGTACCTTTCAGGATTTTATCAATTTTAGAATTGAGGTTACGAAGAAAGATAATATCATCAGAGATTGGAGAATCAGGTTCTTGGCTCACAGTTGCCCTAGCTTTAAAATTCATTTACCGTTGTTTTTGAGAGGGCAGAGCTGTAGGGGATATTTCAATAATTTCCTGATTCGGCAGGGACTCCCTATCATCTAAATCAAGGGGTCTTTTTCATGTTTTGGGAGATGAAGGGAGTGTTTGTTGTTCTCTGGCAGTGGTTAGAACTAGTTGGTTTTGACCAAGTTCATTGCCAGCTTCAAAGGCCACTGAGGGCTCTTGTGTGTGCATTGTCGTTTGAGGCACAGTAGTAGATGTGGTGACAAATTCGTCAGTTAGAAACACAGAAAAGTCAAAATCCAGAAGTGTACCTTCTTCCATGTGTTCATAAAAAAGGTCAGGTATGTACACATCTCTGTTTTGAGTCTCCTTCATAGTGTCCTCAACATCTACATCTATTTTTGGATTTTCAGGGCTATTCATTTCTTCTTCTTCTTCAGGAAATGGTTCTTGCTCATGTTCAGAACCAGTTTCTTTCAAATTCTCATCTTCCTTTTCAGTGCCTGGTTCTTCTTCATATGCTTCTTTGCTTCCGGAATCAACTGAGGTTTCAGCTTCATTCTCCTCTTGAGATGTATGTTCTTTTGAATTTTCATTTGCTTATTCATCAGTTTCAGATACATGATCTTCTTCAGAGGTTGCTTCTCTTTCTGGTTCAGATGCAGCTTCTTCTTCTTCTTCTTCTTCTTCTTCAACAACCTGTCTAAGAAGAGCAAAGTAATCTTGAATGGATTCAGTTAGTGGGGCAGAAATATACATGTTTGGATAGTTAGCCTCATTATGTAGCAACACTATCATTTTGAACTGTAGAAAGGGTGAGTTTTCCAATTCACTGTTCTGAAAGGATTGAAATTGATCAGCAGTTAGTATTTGGTTCAACACCAGCTGCAGAAATCTTGGATACAGACAGAAATTCTCCATTTTTGCCTGATTACATAGGATCTCCTTCATGATCATCTTCCCAAAATTGATTCTTGACCCAGAAGTCACTGCATATCCAATCACCTTATTGAAGTTTGTAATTTCATGGAAGCCACCTATCTTTGGTGCAAAGCCATGAGACAAGATGTTGAAAAACAGGTTCCATTCTTTGGGTAGGTGATTTTTATAAATCTTCTTCGTAAGATTATTGTTCATTCTGGTGCAGTGCAGAAATATGAAGAAATTGTTCAGGTCTGCTTGAGATGGAACATCTTCAAAATCTTCAGTCAGCAAATGAAGTGCTCGATTGATGTCATTCTCTATTATGCGCACTTTTTGTCGTTTGATAGTGCAAGTGAAGGCTGATATTCCACCTGCAGATGTGTCTTTAGAAGACCTGTACACATGTCTCAGAAGATTTCTATTTAAATGAACATTAGTAGTTAGTGCATAATGGACTATTGAGTGTTCATTTAGAAACCTAGCCTAGTTATCTAACTCTCATGCTTCAGTCCAGTCATCTATTAAAATAGATAAATAATTAGTCGTTTTAATCTCAAAATGACCTGCCATTTAATTAAAAATGAAAGATAATTTTTACGAATTAAAATTACTAATTAAAATTGAATTAATCAAGAATAATGGATTAAAACTCTAATAATTTAAAATTACTTGGAGTGACTTGAAATTAATAAATGATAAACTCCTAGTAATTCTTAGCATACTTTTAATTTAATTAAAAATTTTAATAAATTTTAAAATTAACAAACCCTAGCCAAATTGTCCGAATTTTGTAAAATTGAGAATTTTAGTACCTTAACCAAATTTAATGGGACCAATTGCAAATGAAAGATATGAATTTGGGTCTCACAAAACTGGTCTTAAATTAAAAATCGGACAAGAAATGGCTTGATTAAGTTCGATTAAAAATTGTAGATCTATGTCATTTTCTTGCGTCTCTTATATTGAGTATACTGTGTATGTATATTATGAAGCGCAGCAAAATAACACTATATATAAGCGCCACTAACCTGATAAAAGTGTTGGGTTCCGAGGCATAAAACGCACCGGATTAAACGTAAATATAACAAAAATTCGGAACCCTAAACGCAGGATCATGTATAAGTTCGGACTGATTATTGTGAAACGGAGATCCTAGCTTTCACGACTTGTGTCTTCTTCTCGAAAACACCTCTATGGTATCCACACGAGCACCTTCAAGAACGTCTCACGATCTTGATTGTGGAATGGATGTACTAGCCTCCCTTTTGATGATTTCGAAATTTGTTCTTCTTTCTGCCTTCTTCTCCTTGCTGCTGCCTGCTGCCTCTAGGGTTTATTTTTTTTTCAAAAACGTAATCCCTCTTAACCCTATCATTATCTATTTATAATGCTGGTTAAGAGGCCCAATCAGCAACCCATAACAGCAAAGCCTAACCCGTGTAGGTTTAGGATTAAATAATAAAAATTGAATTTCTATTATTTAATTAATAACTAAGTCATACTTAATTATTAAGGGCAGAATTTAAATTCGAATTATATTATTTCAATTAATTAAGTCTCACTTAATTAATATAATAAAATTCAAATAATCATCAATTAATTTAAATCTATAATTTAAATTAACTATTCCTTGAAGTGCTCTATGTGTGTGACCCTATAGGCTATTATTTAATTAGCAATAATTTTATTCTCTAATAAAATTATAAACAATGAGCGGTATCTAGTAATACATCATTGCTACCCAATTAAATAATAATTAATTCGTGATTCGATAAAACCTTTCATGATTAATGTTTCCGTGTAATATAATCCCTTTAACCATATATATTATAGATTAAACTCGAGGCATGTATTTAGTCATCCTCTTCAACATTTAATCCGGGTTTACTTGATCCATGAGTAGACTATGAAAACAAATCATTATTTGAGCACGGCCATGCATTTTATAGTCTCACTCAATCAAGAGGCCAATAATATCTCTCCTAATAGGAGGGTTAAATCCTTTATCTATCATTCATATTTATCATACGACTCATGATATACCCGATGTCCACTTTTATCATTACCCGGTCAAAGGTAACTTTTAATGTAGTCAAAGTATATTAATTCTCGTACAGAAATATAATGATCTCAAGTCAGAGGATCATTACACCATTATCACTGTGAGTCTTTCTTATGACTTTATTAAACATGAAGAATCTCACTGTGGGTCTGTCCAGTACCATGTACTCCTGCATGTACCTATGTGTTGACTTTAGTATCCCCATACTTATAACCAATGAGATGTGGTTATCAGTCAAACAACATACTAGTCTATTTATGTATTATTATTGTCCTATAATAATAATACTCGACTAGGGACATTTAAGAATATGATCTATTATATAATCTCAAGTTCAAGTCATGTACTAAACTATACAATGTGTATCATGATTCTAAGGACATTTATTATGCTAACAAATATATCGCAGTAATTAAAGTCATAATAAATATGTTTATTGAATAATCAAATGACATAAAGGTCTATTGTATTGCCTCTAGGGCACCTACACTAACAATCTCCCACTTGCACTAGAGCCAATCACCCATGTATCTAATACCCATGGAACTAGTATGACCGTCATGCTTCGTCTGCGACAAGCCTTTGGTCAGTGGGTCTGCAATGTTATCATTTGTGTGCACTTTACATATGTGTATGTCACCCCTTTCATTAATCTCTCGAATGAGGTGATATCTCCTGAGTATGTGTTTGGTTCGGGAGTGAGATCTAGGTTCTTTAGCCTGTGCAATGGCTCCATTATTATCGCAGTATAGATCAATGAGATCTGCGATCGATGGAACCACTCCCAAATCAGTAATGAATTTTCGAATCCAAACAGCTTCCTTAGCCGCTTCACAAGCTGCAATGTACTCAGCCTCCATTGTAGAATCAGCTACTGTTTCTTGCTTTGAACTCTTCCAACTTACAGCACCTCCGTTTAGACAAAACACAAAACCAGACTGTGATACAGTATCATCCCTGTCTGTTTGGAAACTTGCATCGGTGTAACCCTTTACAACCAGTTTCTCCTCTCCTCCATACACCAAGAATGAATCTTTAGTCCTTTTCAAGTACTTTAGAATATTCTTGACAGCCGTCCAGTGACCTTCACCTGGATTAGATTGGTATCTGCTCGTCATGCTTAAAGCATACGAAACATCTGGGCGAGTACATATCATTGCATACATGATGGATCCAATTGCTGAGGCATATGGAACCTTACTCATGTGGTCCTTCTCATCCAATGATTTCGGACACTGATCTTTAGAGATCGTTATCCCTTGAGACACGGGGACATATCCCCTTTTTGCATTTTGCATACCAAAACGATGCAAAACCTTATCGATGTATGTACTCTGACTTAGACCGATCATCCTTCTAGATCTATCCCTATAGATCCTCATTCCTAGAATGTAGGATGCTTCACCTAAGTCTTTCATAGAGAAGTTGCTCCCTAACCAAATCTTAATAGCCTTGAGAGAAGGTATGTCATTCCCCATTAGTAGTATGTCATCAACATACAGTACTATGAATGCCACATGGCTCCCACTAACCTTCTTGTAAACACAAGGTTCATCTTCGTTTTGAACAAAACCATACTCTTTGACTGTTTCATCAAAACGGATGTTCCATCTCCTAGAGGCTTGCTTCAATCCATAAATGGATCGACGTAATTTACATACCTTGCTAACATTCCTTGGATCGAGAAAACCTTCAGGTTGTGTCATGTACACATCCACATCCTCTTCAAGGCTTCCATTAAGGAAGGCTGTTTTGACATCCATTTGCCAGATTTCATAATCATGGAATGCTGCAATAACAAGCAAAATCCTTATGGACTTGACCATAGCCACTGGTGAGAAAGTTTCATCATAGTCAATACCATGAATTTGTTTGAAACCATTTGCAACCAGCCTTGCTTTATAGGTCTGAACATTTCCATCCATGTCAGTTTTCTTCTTGAAAACCCATTTGCACCCTATGGGTTTTACCCCTTCAGGTGGATCAACCAAAGTCCATACTCGGTTTTCGTACATGGAATCCATCTCGGATTTCATGGCTTCTAGCCATCTCTTAGAGTCTGGACTGTTCATAACATCTTGGTATGTGAGAGGCTCATCTTCATCTATGAGCATCAAATCACCACATTGAGTCAAGAGAAATCCATATCTCTCTGGCTCATGGCGAATTCTACCAGTTCTACGAACAACCTGTGTTTGTTGAGCATTATCATTATCCTGCTCCTGTTCCACTTCAGGTTCAATGCTATTTTGTGGTTCTCGATCTTCATCGAGGTCTATAGTTCTCCCACTGTTTCTTTTGGAAACAAAATCTCTTTCCATGAAAACAGCGTCTCGAGCAATAAATGTTAGTATTGGTGTCCTAGAGACAATACTTTTAATGTTTTATTGAAAACAATTAAGGATTATGTTTTATGTGATTATTTAATTAATATTTATTATGTCTTTATTTACTACGTCATAAATTGAAAGAATAATAAATGTCCTTGGAATACTAATACGTAATATATATCTTTAAGTATGTGACTTAAAAATGAGATTATATGAATAGTATTTTATTCCTAAAATTCCCTAATCAAGTATTATTATTTAAGGACAATAATAATGCAATAAGACTAGTATGTTTGTTGACGGATGACCACATCTCATTGGTCATAGGTATGGTGATACTAAAGTCAAGAACATAAGTGTATGTATCAATACATGACACTGGAAAGACCCGTCGTGAGATTCTACATGTTAATAAGTGTCATAAGAAATCTCACTGTGATAATGATGTAATGATCCTCTGACTTGAAATCATTATATTTCTATACGAGAATTAATATACTTTGATTACACTCAAAGTTACCTTTAACCGGATAATGATAAAGGTGTACATTGGGTATGCTACGAATAGTATGAGGAATATGAATGATAGATATAGGATTTAACCCTCCAATTCTAGGAGTGATATTATTGGCCTCTTGATTGAGTGAGACTATGAAATGCATGGCCATGCTCAAATATTGATTTGTTTAAATAGTCTACTCATTGATCAAGGAAACCGAGATTAAACGTTGAAGAGGATGACACTATACATGCCTCGAGTTTGATCTATAATATAAGGTTAAAGGGATTATATTACATGGAACATTATTCACGAAAGGTTTAATTGAATCACCAATTATTATTGTTACATGGGTAGCAATGATGTATTACTAGATGCCGCTCATTGTTTATAATTTTATTATTAAATAATAAAATTATTGCCAACGTAATAATAACTTAAAGGGTCACACACAAAGAACGTCAAAACGGAGGTTTATTTAAATTACGAATTTAAATATATTATTGTTTATTCGAATTTAATTATTAAATTAATTAAGTGGGACTTGATTAATTATATTAGAATTCGGATTTAATAAGTATTATTATTATTCAAATTTAATTATTGAATTAATTAACTGGGACTTGATTAATTATATTAGAATTCAGATTTAATAATAATAATAACCCAAACTCATAATGGGTTTTGGAAACCACATGGATTAGGGTTAGGCCCAAAATCTCTCTATCCCCTATATATATATATATATAATGATGTATAATATTAGAGTTTAATCATCAGATTTCGTTTTTAGAGAAAAACCCTAGCTGCTCAACATCAAGAGAGGCTAGAGAAAGAGAGAGAGAGAGAGAGGCAAACAATTCGGCTAGTACCGACTCCGGTGATCGTAGGACGATCGAGCGTTCGTGTGGACTTCTTTAGAGAGCAAATCTTTGCAACAAAGGACTGCTGTGATTCATCTTTCTGGACCTCCATTAAACAGCATATGAAAGCTTTGTTAAGGTACATACTTCTTCACCATAATCATCCAACGTTATACATGGATCCTGCGATTGGGTTTCGATTTTTTTATTGTTTTTACGTTAATTCCGCTGTGTTTTCATGCCCGAAACCCTTCAATGGCATCAGAGCTACGTGTATAATGGGATGATTTGGTTATGTGTTTAACAGTTTTTCGATGTATGTAAATATATATATGATATTCCATGACTATATATTGATATATATGTTTTATATGATTTTGAATATATGATATTCATGTGTTGTATAATCATGGGATGATTGTGTGTATTGCTGTATGTATATGATACATGTTTGTTCTTGTTATGGAAATAGTATTCGATACGAATTCTGAAACGGCTTCGGTAGATTTTCTGAAATCTGTGTCCAGTGTCCGATTTTCGCAAAGGATATGTGTTTTCTGACTGGAATCGTGTCACTGAGCAATACTGACATAATCAGCTTCGCGTCTATAAGCCGTTTGACGACGTTACAGGCCCCGAAACGGCGATTTATTATTTTCTGAAATTTATTTGATTTTCTGAAATTTCGAAATTTATTATATATGATTATATGATATGTTTATATAATCTGAGATATATTACATGTGTTATGTGATAACATGGTGGATGGTTATGGCCTAAAGACCCATAGGATAGTGGTGTTGTTTTATGGTTTTGGTTTCTAAATACGACTTGCATGTCGTTTATTCATTGTAATTGTTAATCTCGAATGTAACTCGAGTTCTTCTTATAATTTCATTATAATAGATTTATTTCTTATTCAATGTAATTGTTCAATGGAGACTTGGAAGCAAGGAAATTATGAGGTAATCCAGATGATGGAGCAATGAAGAAGATAAAGACATGTAATAGTGTAGTATTTGAAACCACCATAGATTGACCTTGATAATTCCATTAGCCTGGAAATATCACATAGGATGGGGCCATAACCAAACACGTTTAATTTATGCACAATACATATATGTATATGAATGCATGTGTAGATATGTATGTGTTGGAATGATGTATGTGTTGGAATGATGTATGTATTAGATACGACACCCATTCCATGTCTGCTTAAGAAAGATAAAATCTGTAACGATTCAAGATTTTAAAATTAACAAACGATCATGAGATTCTTGTGTTTATGAAATATGGATTTTTAAAACACGGAATTAAATATTGATTTTTGATATCTATAACTGAGATTTTCTGACAAAAACGGATATGCGTATTCGTAAGGCTGATGGGTTTTAAGTGTGACCACTGGTATCCTCCATCTACCTGGGAAATGAACAATTTAAGATGTCAATTTGAAATATTTGGTTCAAAGAAAAATTGAGGATCTCTTTATGATGTGATCATGATCGTTATAAATTTTCTAAACCCCTTAACAAAATATTAAGTTTTACTCGGATGCTTTCCAATGAATGAACACTCATCGAATCCTAGATCGATTAGGGGAAGGACTGTCAGTGGCAGGGGACTCCTATCTATCGTGGTGAGATGCGACGAATATAAACGGTTATATTCGGCCATTGTATCATTGGGTCTAACTTAACTGAGTCGTCATAATAAGGTGAAAATAAACGGTTATATTCAACCATTATGAACTTAGAAGCATAGAGTTTGGTTAAAAGTCTATTAGATAGATAAGATCAATCGTTGTTCACCAAACTATCCAAGAATTATGTATGATATAATTGACAACTGTTGTCTACCTAAATAATCATTTTTTAAGGACTTCCAGTGGTTGACTTAGGACATGACGAAATATGGATCTTGGCTCACTAGAAAGAATTATGGGATATACTTTCCAAATTAATAGTAAGGGCTATTAATTTGATAAAAATAGTGGGAGATATATTATGAATATATCATAATCATTTGAACATAATAAATAACTCAGACAATCTAATATTTATTTTATGCATTTTAAACATTGTAGATATTTAAATGGAAAACAATACAAATACTTTCTCCGTACGAGCAACCCTTGAGAAGGACAAGCTGACAGGAACTAACTTCCTGGATTGGTATAAGAATTTGAGGATTGTCCTCAGGCAAGAGCGTAAGCTCCATGTCATTGAAATTCCTTCACCTGCTCCTCCTGCTGAGAATGCAACTCGCGTTCAGCAAAATGCTTATCAGAAGCATATTGATGATGTGAATGATATTGCATGTCTCATGCTGGCAACCATGAGTATTCAGCTTCAAAAACAACATGAGCATATGGATGCTTATGAGATGATTGAACACCTTCAAAGAATGTTTGAGGGACAAGCTCGTCAAGAAAGGTTCGACACGAGCAAAGCACTGTATGCTTGCAAACAGGGAGAGCGTGAACCTGTTGAACCACATGTTCTGAAGATGATAGGTTATATTGAGTATCTTGATACTTTGAGTTTCCCGATTGGTTTGGAAGCTCAGATTGACTTAATCTTGCAATCCTTGAACCGTAACTATACTCATTTTGTTATGAACTATAATATGAATGAGATAGACAAAACAACCACTGAATTGTTGGCCATGTTACGAACTACTAAAACCAACATGAAAAGGCTGAACCTGCTGCCATTTTGATGGTAAATAACAAAGGTAAGGCTAATAGGAAAGGCAAAAGGAAGGGAAAGAAGAAGATTGGATCTGCTTCTGGTCCCAAGCCAAAGGCTAATCCCAAACAGGCTTTAAAGCCTAAGGGTGTTGTTGCAAAGGGTGATTGTCACTACTATGGTAAACCAGGTCATTGGAAGAGAAACTGTCATGCTTATTTGGAGGATCTGAAGAAGAAGAAGGCTAGTCAAGCTTCTGATTCAGGTATTTATGTTATAGAGGTCAATTTGTCAACTTCTACATCATGGGTATTGGATACTGGATGTGGTTCTCACATTTGTATAAATGTACATGAACTACAAAGGAGTAGGACTTTGGCTAAAGGAGAGGTCGACCTACGAGTTGGCAATGGAGCAAAGGTTGATGTTTTAGCTGTAGGGACTTATTATTTATCATTACCCACTGGGCTTATTTTAGAACTTGAGAACTGTTTTTACGTGCCTGCAATTTGCAGAAACATTATTTTGGTTTCTTGTTTAGACAAGAAAGGTTTTGCATTTTTAATTCAGAATAATAGTTGTTCCTTTTCTTTGAATAATGTTACCTATGGGGTTGCACGTTTATTTAACGGTTTATATGTTCTTGATTTAGACACTCCTATCTATAATGTGAATAACAAACGTCTTAAAATAAATGACTCAAATCAAACATACCTCTGGCACTGTCGTTTAGGCCATATAAATGAGAAGCGCATTTCCAAGTTACATAAGGATGAATACTTGGATAAGTTTGACTTTGAATCATACGAAGCATGCGAACCTTGTCTCATTGGAAAAATGACTAAATCTCATTTTACTGGACAAGGTGAAAGGGCCACTGAACGATTAGAACTTATACATAGTGATGTATGTGGTCCTATGCGTACTATGATAAGAGGTGGCTTTTACTACTTTATCACGTTTACTGATAATTTCAGTAGATATGTATATCTTATGAAGAACAAATCCGATTCTTTTGAAAAGTTCAAAGAAAACAAAGCTGAAGTAGAAAAGTAAACTGGCGGAAGTATTAAGACTCTACGATCTGATCGTGGAGGTGAATACTTAAGCCATGAATTTAAGAGTTTATTAAAAGAGTGTGGTATTGTATCACAACTCACTCCTCCCGGAACACCACAATGGAATGGAGTTTCTGAAAGGAGGAATCGTACTTTGTTGGACATGGTACGATCGATGATGAGTCATACAGATCTTACAATTAGTTTATAGGGCTACGCCCTGGAGACGGCTGCTTATACACTTAACCGAGTTCCTACTAAAACGGTTCAGAAGACTCCATATGAGATATGGACTAAGAAACATCATAGCATGTCATTTATGAAAATATGGGGATGTGAAGCGTTTGTGAAACGTTTAACTTCTGACAAGCTAGGACCTAAATAAGACAAATATAATTTTGTGGGATACCCAATTGAAACAAAGGGTTATTCATTCTATAATCCTTCCGAGAACAAAGTGTTTGTTGCTCAAACTACAGTTTTTCTTGAAAGAGAAATGCTTTCGAAGAAAAATAGTGGGAGGATAATAGATCTCGATGAAGTTCGAGGCCCACAAGATAACATTGAACCAATGGAGGAACTTGAGCATGATGTACAAGACCAAAACACTGCTCAAGAAACACAGGTTATTCGTAGGTCTAGTAGGATTCGCCATGAGCCTGAGAGATATTATGGATTTCTCTTAACTCAAGATGGTGATGTGATGCTTATCGACGAAGATGAGCCTCTCACCTACTAAGATGCTATGAACACTCCAGAATCTAAGAGATGGCTGGATGCCATGAAATCTGAGATGGAATCCATGTATACTAATCAAGTATGGACTTTGGTTGATCCACCTAAAGGGGTAAAACCTATAGGGTGCAAGTGGGTTTTCAAGAAGAAGACCGACATGGATGGTAATGTACAAACCTATAAGGCACGATTGGTGGTAAAAGGTTTCAAGCAAATTCATGGTATTGACTATGATGAGACTTTTTCACCAGTGGTTATGGTCAAGTCCATCAGGATTTTGCTTGCTATAGCTGCTTACTATGATTATGAAATCTGGCAGATGGATGTCAAAATTGATTTCTTAAATGGGAGCCTTGAAGAATATATGGATGTGTATATGACACATCCTGAAGGTTTTGTTGATCCAAAGAATGCTGTAAAGGTATGTAAGCTGCGTCGATCCATTTATGGATTGAAACAAGCCTCAAGGAGATGGAACATTCGTTTTGATGAAACTGTCAAAGAGTTTGGGTTTATTCAAAATGAAGATGAACCATGTGTTTACAAGAAGGTAAGTGGGAGCAATGTGGCATTCCTATAATTATATGTTGATGATATATTAATAATAGGGAATGACATTCCTTCTTTACAGGCTGTTAAGACTTGGTTGAGTAAGAATTTCTCAATGAAAGACTTAGGCGAAGCGACCTATATTTTAGGTATCAAGATCTATAGAGATAGATCAAGAAGAATGATCGGCCTAAGTCAAAGTAGATACTAATCTAATCCAGGTGAAGGTCACTAGACAGCAGTCAAGAATATTCTTAAGTACTTGAAGAGGACTAAAGATTAATTCTTGGTATATGGAGGAGAAGATAAGCTGGTTGTAAAAGGTTACACCGACGCTAGTTTCTAGACAGACAATGATGATTCGATTTCTCAGTCTGGATTTGTGTTTTGTCTAAATGAAGATATTGTATGCTGGAATGGTTCACAGCAGAGACAGTTGTTGATTCTACAATAGAGCCTGAGTATATTGATGCTTATGAAGCAGCCAAGGAGATTGTTTGGGGATGTACTTAGGAGATATCACCTAATTAATGAGATTAATGATCAAGGAGATATACATATATGTAAAGTGCATACTAATAAGAATAATGCAGACCCACTGACTAAGGCTTTGTCGCAGCAGAAGCACGAAGGTCATACTAGTTCCATGCGTATTAGATACATAAGAGATTGGCTCTAGTACAAGTGGGAGATTGTTAGTATTGGTGTCCTAGAGACAATATTTTTAATGTTTTATTGAAAACAATTAAGGATTATGTTTTATGTGATTATTTAATTAATATTTATTATGTCTTTATTTACTGCGTCATAAATTGAAAGAATAATAAATGTCCTTGGAATATTAATACGTAATATATATGTTTAAGTATGTGACTTAAAAATGAGATTATATGAATAATATTTTATTCCTAAAATTCCCTAATCAAGTATTATTATTTAAGGACAATAATAATGCAATAAGACTAGTATGTTTGTTGACGGATGACCACATCTCATTGGTCATAGGTATGGTGATACTAAAGTCAAGAACATAAGTGTATGTATCAATACATGACACTGGAAAGACCCGTCGTGAGATTCTACATGTTAATAAGTGTCATAAGAAATCTCACTGTGATAATGATGTAATGATCCTCTGACTTGAAATCATTATATTTCTATACGAGAATTAATATACTTTGATTACACTCAAAGTTACCTTTAACCGGGTAATGATAAAGGTGTACATTGGGTATGCTATGAATCGTATGAGGAATATGAATGATAGATATAGGATTTAACCCTCCAATTCTAGGAGTGATATTATTGGCCTCTTGATTGAGTGAGACTATGAAATGCATGGCCATGCTCAAATATTGATTTGTTTAAATAGTCTACTCATTGATCAAGGAAACCGAGATTAAACGTTGAAGAGGATGACACTATACATGCCTCGAGTTTGATCTATAATATAAGGTTAAAGGGATTATATTACATGGAACATTATTCACGAAAGGTTTAATTGAATCACCAATTATTATTGTTACTTGGGTAGCAATGATGTATTACTAGATGCCGCTAATTGTTTATAATTTTATTATTAAATAATAAAATTATTGTCAATGTAATAATAACCTAAAGGGTCACACACAAAGAACGTCAAAACGGAGGTTTATTTAAATTACGAATTTAAATATATTATTGTTTATTCGAATTTAATTATTGAATTAATTAAGTGGGACTTGATTAATTATATTAGAATTCGAATTTAATAAGTATTATTATTATTCAAATTTAATTATTGAATTAATTAACTGGGACTTGATTAATTATATTAGAATTCAGATTTAATAATAATAATAACCCAAACTCATAATGGCTTTTGGAAACCACATGGTTTAGGGTTAGGCCCAAAATCTCTTTATCCCCTATATATACATAATGATGTATAATATTAGGGTTTAATCATCAGATTTCGTTTTTAGAGAAAAACCCTAGCTGCTCAACATCAAGAGAGGCTAGAGAAAGAGAGAGAGAGAGAGGCAAACAATTCGGCTAGTACCGACTCCGGTGATCGTAGGACGATCGAGCGTTCGTGTGGACTTCTTTAGAGAGTAAATCTTTGCAACAAAGGACTGCTGTGATTCATCTTTCTGGACCTCCATTAAACAGCATACGAAAGCTTTGTTAAGGTACATACTTCTTCACCATAATCATCCAACGTTATACATGGATCCTGCGATTGGGTTTCGATTTTTTTATTGTTTTTACTTTAATTCCGCTGCGTTTTCATGCCCGAAACCCTTCAATAAACACCTTCTGCTCAGAAGGACTATAAGAATAATACGCCTTTGTTTCTTTAGGGTATCCCACAAAATTGCACTCTTCAGATTTAGGTCCAAGCTTGTCAGATACTTGACGCTTCACAAACGCCTTGCATCCCCAAACTTTCATAAAGCTCATGCCTGACCGTTTCTTCTCCCATATCTCATATGGAGTCTTTTGAACCTTCTTAGTAGGAACAGGTTAAGTGTGAAAGCTGTTGTTTCTAGAGCATAACCCCAGAAACTAATTGGAAGATCTGCATGACTCATCATCGATCGCACCATGTCCAACAAGGTGCGATTTCTCCTCTCTGAAACTCCATTCCATTGAGGTGTACCTGGCGGAGTGAGTTGTGATACAATACCACACTCCTTTAAATAATCTTTAAATTCTGTGCTCAAGTATTCACCACCATGATCAGATCGTAAGATTTTAATACTTGTGCCTCCGCCAATTTGCTTCTCTACTTCAGCCTTGTATTCTTTGAACTTTTCAAAAGAATCGGATTTATTCTTCATAAGATATACATATCCATATCTACTGAAATCATCGGTAAATGTTATGAAGTAGTAGTAGCCTCCTCTAGCCATCACACGCATTGGGCCGCATACATCACTATGTATTAGCTCCAGACGTTCAGTGGCCCTTTGACCCTTACCAGTGAAAGGGGCTTTAGTCATTTTACCAAGCAAACAAGATTCGCATTCTTGGTATGATTCAAAATCAAACTTACCCAAATATCCATCCTTATGTAATTTGGATATGCGTTTCTCATTTATATGGCCTAGACGACAATGCCAGAGGTATGTTTGATTTGAGTCATTAACTTTAAGTCGTTTGTTTTCTATATTACAGACAGGATTATCTAAGTCAAGAACATATAAACCATTAAACAAACGCGCAACACCATAGGTTAAATCATTCAAAGCAAAAGAGCAACTGTTGTTCTTTATTGTAAACGAAAAACCTTTCTTGTCCAAACAAGAAACAGAAATAATGTTTCTGCGAATCGCAGGCATGTAATAACAATTTTCCAGTTCTAAAACTAGCCTAGAGGGCAAAGATAAATAATATGTTCCTACAGCTAAAGCAGCAACTCTTGCTCCATTGGCAACTCGTAGGTCCATTTCTCCTTTAGCCAATGTCCTACTTCTCTGCATTTCCTGCACATTTATACAAATGTGAGAAGCACATCCAGTATCCAATACCCAAGATGTAGAAATAGACAGATTGACTTCTATAACATATATACCTGAAGTAGAAGCTTGCTCAGCCCTCTTCTTCTTCAGATCCTCCAAGTAAACTGAACAGTTTCTCTTCCAGTGACCAGTTTTCTTACAGTAGTGACATTCACCCTTAGCGACCCCACCTTTAGGCTTTAAAGCCTGTTTAGGACCTGACTTTGGCTTGGGTGTAGAATCAGAACCTGTCTTCTTCTTACCCTTCCACTTGCCTTTCCCTTTGGCCTTACCTTTATTGCCCACCATCAGTATGGGAGTAGGTTCAGCCGTCTTCATGTTGGTCTCATATGTTCTCAACATAGCCAACAATTTAGTAGGTGTTTTGTCAAATTCATTCATATTGTAGTTTATGATAAACTGGGTGAATTTGTTGTTCAAAGAATTCATGATTAGGTCAATACCAATTTCCTGAATAATCGAGAAACCCAAAGTTTCAAGGTACTCAATGTAACCAATCATCTTCAGACCATGTGGGCCAACTGGTTCACTTGCCCCTTGTTTGCAATTAAAGAGTGACTTACTCGTGTTGAACCTTTCTTGACGAGTTTGGCTTGCAAACATGCTTTGCAAGTGCTCATAGATAGTATATGCATCCATATGCACATGCTGTCTTTGAAGCTCAGCACTCATAGTTGCCAACATAAGACATGCAACATCAGTTACATCATTCTCATCCTTTGTGTGGGCCGCTCGTTCCTCAACAGTAGCGCCCTCAGGAAGGGGACTTGCTGGAGGAATATCAATGACATGAAGCTTGCGCTCCTGCCTGAGGACAATTCTCAAATTCCTCTGCCAGTCTAGGAAGTTGTTTCCTCCTGTCAGTTTATCATTCTCAATGACTGATCGTAAGGATAGTGTGTTTGTGTTGTTTGCCATTACTTGGTATCTACAATGTTAAAAGCACAAAATAAACATTAGATTGTCTGAGTTATTTATTATGTTCAAATGATTATGATACATTCATAATATATCTCCCACTATTTTTATCAAATCAATAGCCCTTACTATTAATTTGAAAAGTATATCCCATAATTCTTTCTAGTGAGCCAAGATCCATATTTCGTCATGTCCAAAGACAACCACTGGAAGTCCTTAAAAATGATTATTTAGGTAGACAACAGTTGTCAATTATATCATATATAATTCTTGGATAGTTTGGTGAGCAACGATTGATCTTATCTATCTAATAGATTTTTAACCAAACTCTATGCTTCTAAGTTCATAATGGTTGAATATAACCGTTTACTTTCACCTTATTATGACGACTCAGTTACGTTTGACCCAATGATACAACGGCTGAATATAACCGTTTATATTCGTCGCATCTCACCATGATAGATAGGAGTCCCCTTCCACTGACAGTCTTTCCCCTAATCGATCTAGGATTCGATGAGTGTTCATCCATTGGAAAGCATCCGATTAAAACTTAATATTTTGTTAAGGGGTTTATAAAATTTATGACGATCATGATCACATCATGAAGAGATCCTTAATTTTTCCTTGAACTAAATATTTCAAATTGACATCTTAAATTGTTCATTTCCCAGGTAGATGGAGGATACCAGTGGTCACACTTAAAACCCATCAGCCTTACGAATACGCATATCCGTTTTTGTCAGAAAATCCCAATTATAGATATCAAAATCCATATTCAATTCCGTGTTTTAAAAATCCATATTTCATAAACACAAGAATCTCATGATCGTTTGTTAATTTTAAAATCTTAAATCGTTACAGATTTTATCTTGTTTAGCATGGCAAGCATGGCATGGGTGACGTATCTAATACATGCATACATCATTAATCTAATTAAAGCATGCATCTTCTACTCTACACATACATTCATACATCAATATGTAAAGTGCAGTATGTAAATGTGCTTGGTTATGACCCTTTTCCTATGTGATCCTTTCGAGCTAATGAAAGGATCAAAGTCAATCTATGGTGGTAAAATATAAATACAATTACATGTCTTCATTCTTCTTGTATACATGGGTGTCGGCTCCTCTTCTTGGTTCATCCTTCAATCTTCAAGTAGATTACATGGAATAATTGAATACAACCTATACTAATGTACTTACATAAGAAAACTCGAGTTACATTCGAGGTTAAACAATTACAAGAATGAAGAAAATGACATGCAAGTCGTATTTATAAAACCAAAACCAAAAACCATTAATCTAGGGGTCCAAAGGCCATAACCAGCACCATGCTCAAGTACACAACAAAAATAATGCGGGGGTCCGGGGCGGCAGCCCCGGGCAGGGTCCGGGGGCGAGATATGATAAGTATGTATATGATATATGATACATTTTTTTTATTTTTGAAGACCAGTCCTATTCAGAAATCATCAATTTCTGAACTACAGATCATATCTGTTGGCCTTTTTCCCCACTACAACTTATGCAGTTTCAGAAGCATGTATCATATACATACTTATCATATCCCAGTTAACAAATCATGTCCAACACAATCTGTCCACCAGTTTATATCACTATACAAACTGACCCTCATTCATATAACAGTTTTTTTTAATCATACATATCATGTCATAACAGATTATAACATTGCAGTAGCATGGCAGTCTCAAATAGGCATGGTAGTAACAAAGCAGTAGCATGACAGTGGCATAACAGATTATGACAAAGCAGTAGCATGGCATAGCAGTCACCAAAACAGACATGTATGCATCAAATACATAAAACACGTAACCGAATCAGTCCCTTATACACGTAGCTCTGATGCCATTGTTGGGTTCCGAGGCATAAAACGCAGCGGATTAAACGTAAATATAACAAAAATTCGGAACCCTAAACGCAGGATCATGTATAAGTTCGGACTGATTATTGTGAAACGGAATCATACCTTTTCTTGGTCTTGACTTCTACGAACTCAACGGAGATCCTAGCTTTCACGACTTGTGTCTTCTTCTCGAAAACACCTCTATGGTATCCACACGAGCACCTTCAAGAACGTCTCACGATCTTGATTGTGGAATGGATGTACTAGCCTCCCTTTTGATGATTTCGAAATTTGTTCTTCTTTCTGCCTTCTTCTCCTTGCTGCTGCCTGCTGCCTCTAGGGTTTGTTTTTTTTTCAAAAACGTAATCCCTCTTAACCCTATCATTATCTATTTATAATGCTGGTTAAGAGGCCCAATCAGCAACCCATAACAGCAAAGCCTAACCCGTGTAGGTTTAGGATTAAATAATAAAAATTGAATTTCTATTATTTAATTAATAACTAAGTCATACTTAATTATTAAGGGCAGAATTTAAATTCGAATTATATTATTTCAATTAATTAAGTCTCACTTAATTAATATAATAAAATTCAAATAATCATCAATTAATTTAAATCTATAATTTAAATTAACTATTCCTTGAAGTGCTCTATGTGTGTGACCCTATAGGCTATTATTTAATTAGCAATAATTTTATTCTCTAATAAAATTATAAACAATGAGCGGTATCTAGTAATACATCATTGCTACCCAATTAAATAATAATTAAATTGTGATTCGATAAAACCTTTCATGATTAATGTTTCTGTGTAATATAATCCATTTAACCATATATATTATAGATTAAACTCGAGGCATGTATTTAGTCATCCTCTTCAACATTTAATCCGGGTTTACTTGATCCATGAGTAGACTATGAAAACAAATCATTATTTGAGCACGGTCATGCATTTTATAGTCTCACTCAATCAAGAGGCCAATAATATCTCTCCTAATTATAGGAGGGTTAAATCATTTATCTATCATTCATATTTCTCATACGACTCATGATATACCCGATATCCAAGGTAACTTTTAATGTAGTCAAAGTATATTAATTCTCGTACAGAAATATAATGATCTCAAGTCAGAGGATCATTACACCATTATCACTGTGAGTCTTTCTTATGACTTTATTAAACATGAAGAATCTCACTGTGGGTCTGTCCAGTACCATGTACTCCTGCATGTACCTATGTGTTGACTTTAGTATCCCCATACTTATAACCAATGAGATGTGGTTATCAGTCAAACAACATACTAGTCTATTTATGTATTATTATTGTCCTATAATAATAATACTCGACTAGGGACATTTAAGAATATGATCTATTATATAATCTCAAGTTCAAGTCATGTACTAAACTATACAATGTGTATCATGATTCTAAGGACATTTATTATGCTAACAAATATATCGCAGTAATTAAAGTCATAATAAATATGTTTATTGAATAATCAAATGACATAAAGGTCTATTGTATTGCCTCTAGGGCACCTACACTAACAAAAAGTTGCTAAATACTTTAGTTGTGCTTGCATAGTGGTTTCACTGTGTAGGCGCCACAAAATAAACTGGCGCAACTAAATTATCACTAAACTTTTTGTTGAGCCTCCACAGTGTGTTGGCGTCACAAAAGTTTACTAGCGCCACGAAAGCAATCAAAATCTTCAAGTATTTTGTTGCGCCTTTACAGTATAATCACTGTGTAGGCGCAACAAAATCCTATAGGCGCCACTTGAGTTTACAAAAAATTTCTAAGTACTTGAGGTTTATTATGTTGCGCCTATACAGTCAAACCACTGTATATTCGCCACTAAACTTACTAAGTGCCATAAAAGTACTTGATAAGAATTCAAGTGGTCCTAGATTTTGTTACAATTAAAATAAATAATATTTATAACTAATTTGTATAATTAATCAATAATAATTAATTACCCATAAATATTATTTCACAAAATATTTATTAATAATAATAATAACATTAATTGTTAAAATTACTATCATAAAAAAATTATGCTTCTTATTATTTTATTTTTATTTTAAATATAAGAATAAATATAAATATTCATTCTTTTTATTTAAAATAATAATTAAATATATAAGTGTCAAGAATTTATCATTTAAATACAAGCACTTAAATATTTTCTAAGATCAAAATTAAATAAATACCAGATTAATAAAATTAGCAGGCATGCACAAGGTATTTATCTAATATTTAATCTTAATTACTGGAAAATAATTTGGTAAATAAATTCATAAGTCCTAAAAATATTAACATTAATTGACCAGTGAATTTATCAGCTTCAAATTGCATTTTTTGATTACTAACTTATTAGTTAGTAGAATTTAACATCCCAAGTTCACAAACCAGTCTAGTGAAAGTGATTTCATCCAGTAGTTTAGTGAAGATGACTGCAATTTGTTGCTCTGTAGGTACAAAGTATAACTCTACAGTACCATTCATGATATGCTCTCTAATGAAATGATACTTGATATCAATGTGCTTGGTACTTGAATGTTGAACGGGATTGTTTGTGATGGCTATGGCACTTGTGTTGTCACAGAATATTGGAATTTTGTTCAACAACAGTCCATAGTCTTGAAGTTGGTTCCTTATCCACAGAATTTGTGCACAGCAACAACATATTCAGCTTTAGCTATTGACATTGCAACTGAGTGCTGCTTCTTGCTATACCAGGACACCAATCTTCTACCAAGGAATTGACAACTCCTTGATATACTTTTTCTATCAATCATACAACATGCATAATCAGAATATGTATAGCCAACAAGGTCAAAACCTGTATCTTTAGGGTACCAAATTCTAAGATTCAGACTTCCCTTAAGATACCTAAAAATCCGTTTAACAGCTATAAGATGTGATTCTTTAGGGTTAGACTAGAATCTAGCACACAAGCATGTAGAAAACATAATATCTGGCCTACTTGCAGTTAGGTAAAGTAATGAGCCGATCATACCTCTGTAGCTTGTGATATCAACCTTCTTATCAGGTTCATCTTGATCAAACTTAGTGGCAGTTGCCATTAGAGTTTTAGCTGTTGATGCATCTTCAAGACCATACTTCTTCAAAAGATCTTTGATGTACTTGGTCTGGAAAATTTAGATTCCATCTTTCCTTTGGCTTACTTGGAGTCCAAGGAAGTAATTCAGCTCTCTCATCATGCTCATTTCATATCTACTCTGCATTATTTAGCAAATCTACTACACAACTGATCGTTAGTAGAACCAAATATAATGTCATCCACATATACTTGTACTAATATCATGTCATTTTTATACATTTTATGAAACAGAGTCTTATTTATGACACCTCTAGTGAAACCATTTTCAAGTAGAAATATAGATAGAGTGTCATACCATGTCCGAGGTGCTTGCTTTAGGCCATAGAGTGCCTTCAAGATGAAGTATACAAAATCTGCAAATTCTGGATCTTCAAACTCTGGGGGTTGTTCCACATACACTTCTTCTTCAAGCTCTCCATTCAGGAAAGCACTCTTCACATCCATTTGATAGACTTTAAAGTTGGAATGTGCTGCGAAAGCCAGAACCATCCTGATTGCTTTAAGCCTTGCCACTGGTGCATATGTTTCATCATAATCTATTCCTTCTTCTTGAGAACAACCTTTAGCAAACAGTCTGGCTTTGTTCCTCATAACAATGCCATCTTCATCCAGTTTATTTCTGAATACCCACTTTGTGCCAATTATAGACTTGTTCTTTGGCCTGGGTACCAGCTTCCAAACTTTTTGTCTCTGAAACTGATTGAGTTCTTCTTGCATAGCTATTACCCAATCTGGATCTTCCAATGCTTCTTCCTCTTTCTTTGGCTTTATTTCAGAGATAAAACCAGATAATAAACATTCATTCTGAGAAGCACGTCTAGTTTGAACTCCAGCATCTGGATTTACTAGAATCAACTCAAAGGGGTGATCTCTACTTCACACCCTATGTCTAGGCAGAAGTGTCCTAGATGATTTAGCTTGATTATCATTGAAGTGCTGAGTCCTACTAGTAGATCCTTCAGTTGCTCCCCCTGAGCTGCTGCTTGGCTGAGAATGAGACTCTCTGCCACTACTAGTAGTTTCCGTGAATCTTCCACTGTTTCCACTACTAGGGTCAGAATCATCATTGTTGATATTCTCATTTGGTACTTGTATTTCTATTGCAGCTTTCGGTTCCATTTCACCTTCATCTGAGTTCAAGTTTTCAAACTGCAGAGTTTCCGTGTCGTTTGATCTTTTAAACTTGGGAGCTTGAGATCATCGAAAGTTACATTCATGCTTTCAATGACCTTCTTGTGTTCAATCACATAAACCCTGTACGCTTTAGATTCCAGAGAGTAGCCAAGAAATATGATTTCATGAGCTTTGGATTCGAACTTTCCTAGATACTCATCATCTTTCAATACAAAACACTTTGCTCCAAACACATGAAAGTATTTCAGTGTTGGTTTCTTGTTTGCCATTATCTCATATGGAGTCTTGTCATGATCTTTATTAATCAGGGTATGATTCTGAGTGTAGCAAGCTGTGTTGACTGCTTCAGCCCAAAAGTATAAAGGTAACTTAGCTTCATTCAGCATTGTTCTTGCTGCTTCAACCAAAGTTCTGTTCTTCCTTTCTACAACTCCATTTTTTTGTGGAGTTCTGGGCACCGAGTATTGTCTTAAAATTCCTTTTTCAACGCAAAATTCATTCAGAGTTACATTTCTGAATTCTGTTCCATTGTCAGACCTTATTTTTCTGACAGGCAAACCAGCTTCTACTTCTATCTTCTTTATGTGATCAATGATTATTTGAGGGGCTTCATCCTTCGAGGCTAGAAACAACACGCACGTGTACTTGAAGTAGTCATCTACAATTACTAGTGCATATCTCTTCCTTGATATAGACATGATATTTACTGGGCCAAATAAATCCATATGCAAAAGTTACAGTGGTTCAGTAATGTCTGAAGAATCTTTGCTTCGGTGAAATGCTTTCTTTGACTTCCTTTTTTCACATGCTTCACACAAACCTTCTTCAGATGCTAGCATGCTTGTGTGAATGTTAAACATTTCTACACTAAGATCTTTTACAATTTTCTTATTTTCAGAATTAGACATATCAACTGTGGAAAGAAATGATACCTTGGATGAATGAGGTGATGCCTCTGAAGAGTCTGCCATTAGTGCAACATTTCCATATGTCTCCTCTTCATCATTGTCTGAGTCATCCCAGCTCTTTCCTTCGGCTATATAAGCTCTGCCCTGATGCTTCTTTACTAGTGCATCATAATTTTGCTTAAGTTTTTCATACGACTCCTTTCTTTCTTTTCATTGCTTAGGCTTCCGGCATTCTGTAGCAAAATACCCGGGTTCATCACAGTTATAGCACTTGAACTTACTACGGTCTACTATCCCTGTCTTATAACCTCCTTTGTTGTAAGACCTTGAAGATGAACCACCTCGGTTGCTGTTTCTGAAACTGGAACCACTGTTACTTGAGTTGCTCTTGAATTTGTACTTAGGGTTCCTCCTAAACCTGATGTTCTTGAACTTTCCTGCCATATAGGCCATTGTCTTGTTTTCCAAGTGTTCAAGTTCTTCCATTGAGTAGAAGTCATCTTTATCACCTTCTTAAGCATTCTCTAAAATTTCATCTTCTAGAATCTCTTCTATCTCAACAACAGGCTATACTGAGCTGGTCTCTGTCACAGCAAAATCCTTGGCTACAAGTGTTGTAGTCTTTAACAGTGATGTATTCTTACTGTCCACTGTACATGACCCATAAATGATTTGTCTCTGCTCTTGCTCCATTTCATGAGTCTTGAGCTTCCCATATAGAATTTCAATGGACATGTCATTTATGTCACTTCTCTCTCTGATGGCAGAGATTTTGTGTTCCAGGTGTGCTGGTAGTGTCAACATGAATTTCCTGTTGATCTCCCTACGTGAATAGGCCTTCCCATGCAGTGATAAGTCATTCAATAACTTGTTGTATCTCTCAAAGACTTGAGTGATACTTTCTCCTGGTAGTGACTTGAACGCTTCATACTGGGATGTAAGAATATCCAGCCTGTTCTCCTTCACTTCTGTTGTACCTTTCATTAACAGATCAATCGTATCCCACATCTGTTTGGCACTGGTGCAATTAATCACTTGATTCAGCATTGTAGTGTCCAGTGAATCCATTAGGATACATTGAAGATGATTATCCCATGCAACTTGATCTTTGTCAGTGTTAGTGTACTCTGAAGTCTCCTTTGGGGTAAATCCTTGAGGAATCCGTTCGCCGTCATCTGAGATTGTTTCTGGTGTTAGCTTATGAGGTACATAGGGTCCGTTTTCCAAAATTCCCATGTATTGAGAATTAGTTGATTTAATGAAAGTGGACATCTTTTTCTTCCATAAAATGTATTCATTTTTATCAAAGGCTGGGATTTTGATGCTACTAAGTTTTTGGGTACTCATGGTTGTGAAGAATTTTAAATCTCAAGAAATAATTAATTTCTTAAAAATTAAAATCAATTCGAATAAAAATTAAATTTTGATAAATAAAATTTTAATTCGAATTCTTGATGATTGATAGTCTTCTTAAAATTAGTGAACTTAAAATCTTTGAAAAATTCGAAATTGAATTTTCTTTAATAATAAAGAAATTTCAATATAAATTTTTCTAGATCTAAAAATGCACTTTTTCGAAAAACTATTTTTGGATCTTGATTTGTAACTTCAATCAACAAGCTCTGATACCAAATGTTAGGTCCAAAATCATCATAGAAGGGGGGTTGAATATGATGTGGTAGATTTTTCGTTTAATTGCGGATTAAGTGTTTGTGTTTTTATGATATGAAAATGGCAGTTAATGAAACACAAAGATTCGGGGAAATAACAATGTATTATTAAATCCCTGAGGTGCTACACTTCTAATCAAATGATTAGTTTCAATGGGTTCAATCAAGGTTATAATAGAAATACAGTTGAGTGATATAAATGATTGTCTTTAATGGAGCTCCCGTCTGTATCTCTTTTATTGAAGATGAATGAATGCTTCTGTCCATATTAATTTTCACCCATATATAATTTGTAGACTTTTTGGAAAATGATTTCCAATAATTCTTAAGTCCTTTGTTGCGCCTGCAAGAGTGGTGGTGGTGTGTAGGCGTCACAAATATGTTTGTTGTGCCTTGGAAACTTTATTGCGCCTTAGATTCATATTTGTTGTGCATGTACACTATCTTCACTGAGTAGGCGCCACTAAAGTGCCTTAGAACAAAGTTGTTGTGCCTAATGTTCTTTTGTTGCGCCTGCACACTGGATGCAGTGTGTAGGCGCCACAAACCTTTCCCTTAATCTTCTGTGACGCCACAACAAGTTTTGTTGTGCCTGCACTCCCAATCCCTCATGCAGGCGCCACAAACCATCTTCTTGACTCCACTTAGCTTTATTCTTAGTTTGTTGCTCCTGTACAAAATTGGTGGCGCCTCTAGAGTACTTCAAGAGTGAAGGAACCACCAGATGCAATACTACTTACCTTAACATATTTCTTGAAGTGCTTGAAGTAATTACTACTTGATTTTCACTCTTTTGGCTTGATCCACTGATTTTCTTCTGATTAATCAAGACAATTCTTTTCTTGTTGTGCTGACGCTTAGTGCACTGGTCTGGTTCACAAATGACTAACACTGAATTGAATTCCCTTGATTTATGTTCTGTTTCAGCTGATTACCTTTAGACTGTTCCATTGCTTCTGTTCACTGAAACCCTTTGACAACTATACTTGTTTCATTGCACTGTCTTTAGTATGAAATCTACTGAATACTTATTTGTTGTTGAGGCCTGAACATATTAATGAACTTCTCTCGATGTCGTTCAATAAACTATACATCTTGTGAATGCTCTCCAATGATGTATGTATGATTCCTGTTTGTATGTTATTCTGGATTCCTTTGCTGCATATTAGTATTATTTATATGTCTTTGTTTCTTAGTTGAGTTATCGTTATCACTATTACAAACTACGTTACATTATGCTTTACACTTCGGGACCCAACAAGGTGTGTAATCATAAAAAAGGGGAAGATTGTAACCCTAGATTTTGATGATAATACAATAACAACATGTTTCTATGGTATTGTAGCTTAACATGTTTATGTATGCATGATAATAGCCTACTATATTACTTGTGCTAACAATGTTTTACATGATTAGCATATATTCTCCTGAAAAATAGGTGTGTAATCATAAAAAAAGGGAGATTGTAACCCTAGATTTTGATGATAATACAATAACAACAAGTTGCTATGGTACTGTAGCTTAATATGTTTCTGTATGCATGATAATAGCCTACTATATTACTTGTGCTAACAATGTTTTACATGATTAGCATAACAGCAAGCTGTTATGACAAAACAGCCTGCCGCTACAGAGTCCAGCAGAAACACACCTATTGTCCAGAATTTCATGAATAGATTTATACTTTGATTAGGACTTTTATTTTGTGAGTATATATCTATATAATACGTTTTTAATATATATTAAGCTCGGTATATATTTACAAATGTATTCATACATTTTAGGAAGAAGTTGAATCCAATTTAAATTTTTTTATCTTTGATCAACTTCATATCTTTATCTTGCATCTTTATAGGAGTTGTTTTTAAATATTTTCTTTATACTTATCTCCTATAATTATGTATTAGTTTGAATTATATTGTTCTATAACGTTATATTCTATCTTATATTCAAACTAGACATTGATATATCACGTGTATATCTTAGGCTTAGTTTTTCATACGATATTAACAATACAACAACTCATTATATGATCTTGAAAATCTATATCATTATTTTCTCTATATTATCTGAGCTTTCTATCTGTTTTATTCGTGCTTTATAGAGAATGTACACTTTGAGTTGTAATAACTTTCTCATTCAATTGTATTATTCATGTTGTATTTGGTATTGCTAGAAAGTGGCCAGGACCATGTATAGGTCAGGTGGAGTTTAGATAGATTTTGTTACAAGTGTTATAAGGTGCTGAAGGTTTAAGAACGAGGAATTCAAGGAGTGGGTGTTAGAAAAGCAAACACTGATGTTGTCAAAGAATATCAAGAACAAAGTTTATGCTGATGTCATTAGGGTCTAAGTAGCTATCGAACAGAGTTTACTCTATCATAGAATACTCAATCAAAGTTTACTCTAATAGAGAATACTCTATCAGAGATTATCAACCGACAGAGTTTATGATAAGAGTTTGTCAAAAAAAAAGGAAACAGACAAATCAGAATTTGATTTGGATAGTGAAGGAGGAATTCAAATACAATTATATTACTTCATGGAATCTATTCTTATCATTATCTATTTTGTAATTGAATTTTTTAACTGTGTCTATATAAACACAGAATTAGGTTATCATTGTAATATACATAATTATCATTCTCATAACCTAACAGCTCTTAAGAAAATTGATTTTCTTGAGAGAGTTTTTGTATACAGTTTATCATTAATACAAAACAGTGTTTCTTCTACATACTTGTGTTCTTAGTCGATTAATTTGATACTATTATATTCAACCCCCCTTTCTATAATAGTTTATTATCTGGGCAACAGTGGGACTCAAGGGAATTCAAGGAGCGGGACTCAATGGAATTCAACAGGTTCTGAAAATAGCTTGCCGTCAGAGAACAGTGCGAACAAGAAGTTGGTGTACTTCAGCTGCTAGGGATTATAGCAGGTCATTTCTAGTGATAGGGAAAAATGGAGAAATACTATTATTCTGTAATTGGTTATATTTGATTAATAATATATTTTCTTACCAAATTGGTAAGGGACCGGGACGTACACCATTAGATATAGGGGTCGAACCTAGCTAAACGT
This sequence comes from Oenanthe sinensis, assembly GCA_028671895.1. Lineage (NCBI taxonomy): Eukaryota > Viridiplantae > Streptophyta > Magnoliopsida > Apiales > Apiaceae > Oenanthe > Oenanthe sinensis. The sequence goes on from CM053812.1 coordinate 3,724,081, forward strand.
CTTGTGTCTCCTTTACTTTATTGCATCTTATTGTTTTACTGCATTGCATTCATTATAACTTGTTATCACATATTGACAGATTGAAAACAGTAAACTATTAGTCAAGGCACAACAGACTGCATAACAGTCAGATATTATAGTTGGTAAACATTAAAATTGAACAGCCCTATAACACATATTCACCCCTCTAGGTGCATTTACAACTGGCGTTGCTTACTTATAAGTTGAAAAATGTATGCATTTTCTAATTTATAAATATCTTATAAATTGATATAATCATATTATCAATGACTTCATTTTGGTAATCATATTATCAATCCTAAATTGATATAATTATTTGTTTTTAATAATGCTTGCGAGTAGATGGTATTATCAATATTTTCAATATATACAAAAAGTTCGAACATAATAGATAATTTAGAAGTTGTAAGACAAGAAAATCTACCATGAATAAATATTGTAAAATATATTTTAAATTTGTAAAGTATATAAAAAACATACGGAGTAATACTTTATGTTAAAATCGAAACCGGAATATATACGGAGTAATATATAGATATATTGTTTTTTATTTTATCATTTCGCACATATAACTAGTAGAAGGAACATATTGAGTAAAGCTAGGGTAAATAAAATACCAAATGGAACAACTTTACCGGCAATTTTACTTGCAATGGTTATGTGACTTGCGTGGATGTCTGTTTGGTACTGTGTAACAATATAAATTAATTTACAGTCACATATTTCTATAATTCTATCATCATTTCACGTAATATCATATTTATATAATATATTAAATTTTTTATCATCGATTATCCATAATATAAAAAAATAACAAATTATTTTAGTTGAAATCGAAGATAATTTTATAGTGAACTGTACGATTTCTCTTCGACTCAGATTTCGTTTCACTTTTATTTGATCATGCTCAGGGGTATGTATGTTGTGGAGTTTGCATGTATATGGTTTATTAGAGGATTATTCACAAGTTGTTAATTACTTATAATTACTCTTCTTTCACTTCAAGTGAAATATAAATGACTCAAGTCTTCACTAAATTACCACTGGAAAAAAAAAATCAAACTAAAGCAATATCCAATGTATGGTATAGAAACTTAGCTTTAATAAGCAATTAATCAGAATAAAATTGGAAAATTAGTTGTACAAGACAAAAGTTCAAATTTCTGTTTTGTTGGTTGGTTAGAGAGTTCAGTTGGATCTAAACAAGTGTACTAAACAGACATTCCTTAATCCTTAATAGTTCTCTTGAGCTATGATCATTGTAGAGGCAGAAACATATTCTGACTAAAAATTATGTTTATTCCAAGTCAATAGAAACAAGGCATCGTATAGAACTCAAAACAATGTCAACCAAGTTCCAAACCTGCTGGCTCAAAAGACTTGAATTATTCGACAATATGCAACAATATATGATAACGCTATTAGAGAATTATTCATAATCTACCATTCATTTCGCATATATACAAAACTTCAAATGGCTTCAAGTCGAAAGTACAAAACAAAGTACAACTTAGAGTAGCGTATGGTGCAGCATTAAGCTACCACTACTTTTTGCAGTTGGGATTTGAAAAAAACTCATTTCACTGAGAAAAACTTTGCTTACTACCTGCAGCAAGTTCAGCAGTAATTATGAAAGTGGACTTCCCAGGCTCCCTCAGATAATGAACATCTCCATTCATGAGCTTCACTAATTTTCTGCTAATCAGCAAACTTATGCCCTCCTCAGATGTTTCAGAATCACTTCCAAACATTTGGCTCAACAAATCTTCTGGTACCCCAGCTCCAGCATGCGTTATCCTGTATCAAGAAAGAAAATACAAACAAGTAATGACATATTTTCGAAGGCATAAACATTCTCATAGTATAGAAAAAGAACAACCAGCTTTATGAGGTTTTAATATATATATTTGCTCACTTTCTAAGGCTATCGGCACTTTAATGCATTTAACGAACCAAAAAGAAAAAACAACCCAATGTATGTATTGTCAATTAGGTGTTATTACCGGATATCATCTATTGGTCACTGTATCATAGTAAAAAAAGCACAACCAATTGTCTTTCAATATTCTGAATAGTATTAGCATTACTCGTAAATGAAGAGATGGACAAATCTGCGTGTAAGTTGGTTACTCCAAACATAACTTGCCGGGAGTATACTGCAACAAGACAAGATTTTGAAGTTGATGCCTTTTTTTGAAGAAACCAACTGTTAAGCTTCATTTTCAACCTTTGTCTATACTTCAAACATGAATCATATTTTCTTATTGGACCAACATGTTTTTCTTCTTAAAACAAATGTTACCGAGAATGGCAATTTTCACGATCTCTATTCTATATAATCTTACTTAATGACCATTCTTCAGTGAATATGCCTAAAGATATGAGAAAGTTTAATCTTTTAATATCTATTTTAATGTGAAAAGAGGTCTGTGCACTACCAAGCAGTTCATTATATACTCTATACAAGATATCAGATATAGTTTATACCTGAATTCCAAATGCACAAGTTGAACAGATTGCCCCAAATTATCCTTCGTTAGAGTAACTGAAATGCCAAGGTGACCACCAACTGGAGTAAGGTTCACGCCGACCGACATAAAATCAGCAAGGACTTGCTGAAGCCTAAGACTATCTCCGTACAAAGTTTCAGACATCATCTCTTCACTGAAATTATCAACTACTTGTATAGCCTTTCCATTGCTCCTCATCAAGACCTGACTCCTAGATGCAACGTAGACATCATGAAGCCTGAACTCTGACATTTCCAGGTCCAAATACCTGTAGAAGTTGGGGAAGAAAAGTATAAGATAAGAATGATAGAACTCGTTACACTTCTTTGTACCAAATGAGCAATTACGTAATGTAGTTCCACAATAAAAGACAGTTAAATAAGAATTAACATGACAGGGCACATGAAATCCATTTGAGCACTTGATCTTGACACAAGTGTTTAGGTTTTGAAGCACCAAATTCAAACTAGGAATCCTTGAGTATCAATACGATTTAAATTATTATAATGTCTGAGCCCAAATAACAGCCATTTTAAATCAGGTTATATCGAACAACCTTCAAGTCAGACGGATCCATGTCAATCTCAAATATCCATATGTAACTCCTTTACGCAGGAATTTGCAAAGATTTGGGCTAGATAATGTTTTTGGTCTATGTTTTGTGATGCAGACAATATAAATATTTGTGTTAAAAGTATAAGGTTCACGTTATGGCTTCTCTCAACATTATAAGGATTTGGGAGAGCTGTTCATCTAACAGATTCATATAAATAATTTACTCACTGTAATCAAGTCAAAGATAGCATACCCATCAATGATGCTATCAATATCTGTGTCATCAAGTATATTGTTGAGCTGACGCTGGCAGTGGACACTCGTGCGCAGAAGTTTCATTTGCTCTTCTTCCAAGCCAATCTCTTCCAACTTTTGCCGAATATAATTAATACCACATAGTGGATTTTTAGCTTGCCTTCTTAGATAAGATAATGTTTTCAGTCTCTTTACAGCAGTCTGTTCTGTTAAGCGTTGTATATGAAGTGCTTGCTGAAGCTCTTGGCTTGCTAATTGCAAAAAACAAAAGATCCCAGTAACTGTACCCTCTCCATCTACCTTTTTGCTTGCACAGAGCAGGCACTCCACATACTTCCCATCCCGTGCAAAGAAGCTGAAACAAATCTTTTCAGATGTCTGACCCATCAAAGCATTGTTTAGTACAACCCCAAGATTCACGAAGGCCTCCTTACTTTTCAGATGACAACATGATGTTTGGATTCCAAAAATCTCCCCGAGAAGCATTTTATTCATAACATCCTCTCTTTGCCATCCAGACAATTCTGTCATGGCTTGATTCCACTCGGAACACCAGCCAAATTCATCTGTACCGAATATTGGGGGAATCAATGGGTTTGGATTCTGCACTATAGCTTTATAATCTCCTTGAATCCGTGTAAATTTATCCATTATGGTCTTCTGACTCGTAACATCTTGGGCCACAAAACATACACCAACAACATTGTCATGGAGACCCCTACTCGCACAAGCATTAACAACCAGAGTAACTGGAACTGAATCTTCCCTAGATCCGTGAGTTTTGAATTCAAATTGTATACCTTGCTCTTCTTTCCCTGACAACCACAGAACAAAAAAAACAAGATGATATCCGATCAGAGGAAATAAATGTATTGTTCAGTACTTTCTCTTGACTAGATATGCAATTATTTTAGAATGTTCAATAAATATCATTTGCCTAGAATCGGAAGACAAAAAATATTTGTTTTTCAATTTTCATAGACTTGATTTCTGATTGCAACATGACAGGGGGTGTACACATAGACAGACACACACTTACATATGCAGAGACATAAAATTATGCACATATATACACATACACACGCATATCTACTTTAATAAATATTTAACTATCAGCATAAGAAGTTAATTCACATGACAGACTGAGATATCATACCCTGCAGTGCAAATGCCAACATTTTCTCCACCGTATCAACTGAAGAATCTTCAACAAGTGTGACTAAATGCTTTCCCATGGCTTTATCAACAGGAAGACCAGTCAATTCAGCAATTTTTGTATTCCACCCATTGACTATTTCATCCGCATCGACCGCAAATATTGGCACTGTAGCTGTTTCAATTAGCCTGACCATCTCACTTGTAACTGCTTCTAGCTCCTGTATCCCATCAATTTTAAGGTCATTGAGCCTTGTATGAATTACATCAGTGTTAGAACGGATTTCATCGCCTTTTGGAACCGCTGCTTTTTCATCACTGAGTGCTTTCCGCAGGATAAGCTGCAGGGAATGGATAGCGTCCATCTCAAAGTCCTTCCAAGCTGAACTCCTTGTCTTCACAACTTCCAAAAAGGCTTTAAAAGATGACCTTGGGTGCATCTTTCTTCCATCATCCTTCTCATCAGGCTCGTGTTTTGCACCACCCCACCGGATACGTCCAGCAGCATGAGACCTGAACCAGAAAAGCATGTCATGGGAAGTTATCTTCACAGCTGCCATTCCACATACTACATCCCCTAGAGAAAGAGCTCCAGGGTACCCAGCATCATACAGGCTATCTGTACTCAAACCCGTGGAATCCGTATGGTATTCAGTGATCCATGAAACAATATCCCGAAGCTGGTGGTCACTCGGTGTAGCACCCAATCTATGAACCTTATTTTTAAATAGTAGGGCAGCACCATCACATTTTACAAGATCCATCATGTTTGGACTCTGTGATACAATACCTAGAGGAGCATCTCGCATCAGCAAATCACACAATAGAGTCTGAGTGCGCAAGATATTCTTCTCCACGATCTGATTTTCCAATTCTAACTCTTTGCTGACATGAATAGCAAAAACTTGGGCAAGAAACTCACAAGCATACCTAAGAGGAAAAGGTACAAACCTTGGACTTGTGTTATGGCACACCACTAAGCCCCAAAGTTTCTTCCTCTTCACACTATTTGGATCAGAGGTCTCAACCATTACATCCGAATCATTGATTACAACTGCCATTACTAGTGAAGCAATAGAATTCATATTTTCCATGTATTGTAGATGGCAACTATGTGGAGCCCTGAGGGTCGACCCGCACAAGGTCAGTTCAAAGGGAAGCTTTTCATCTTGCAAAACTGGCACATGTTTAGCTCGGCAATCACAGATCATACGAACCTTATTCTTCAAGAATAGAAATCGTGCAGCCTGGGGGATATCCGTAGCCGGATAATGCAAGCCCAAATATGGCTCAAGGTCTGGCTTCGTAACCTCAGCTGTCACCTCTCCATGATCATCATCGTGAAATTTATAGGCCATCACCCTGTCGTAACCTGTGAGTTCAAAAACTTCTTGTACCATTGTATCGCAAAGCCTTTCCATGCTTCCACCACGTAAAGCCTGTAACCGGTTCACTGCTTTGCTTGCTAGCTTATATGATTGCAGGGCCCCTGCTGCAGTCATAGGGACTTCATAAGGCTTAACAGGCTCAAAGTCAATGATCAAACTTCCTGTTACTCTATGAGCAATTGCATAATATGGTTTCCCAGAGGTTTTACAGTGAACTAATATCGGATTCAACAGATTGATATCCGCAAATCCCACTGACTTCTGCAAGGCAGCTGCACTGGGGGCCGTAAAGATTGTTCTCACATCAGTTCCAATGCCAAGAACTGGATGTTCGCCGACACTTGGAACAGCTTGACTAACCATCGTCAGCATTTCAGGAGCATTTTCACTGTACGCCATAATCTTGAAAGATTTTTCATCTACTGCTAATAAACAGCCAACAGGCTGGATAAGCTTTCCTTTTTGGATGTGATGGAGGTAAGCGGTTGTTAACTTGTTAGACTGAACTGATAAATTTTCACCAACTTCACTGGTAACTCGCACCGAGCTTGAGTAGTCAAAAGAAGTACCCGACTCTTCAAAATCTGCATGTATCTTTGCATCTAATGTGGTCAGTACGACCCTTGAATTTTGGTTCGCTCTTCCCGGATTGCTGGAAGAGTTTGCAGGTCTTGAAGATGACATTCTTTCCTAGATTCAACGAAATGTTAACAAGGAAACTAAAAAGCGAAACATCAGGGCACAATTATTATATTTATTTATTTTTTTTAATCAGGGCACAGTTTTGGATAAGAACTCAACAAACTAACCGAAGAAGAGCCACAAAGGCCACATAAGATAATTACTTATATAATTTCTGAATTAACTGCAACAGAAGCACCATTGCTGTTACAAAAGAGCTTAAATGCAAAGCGTAAAATGAAGCACGCGCTCCATTGAAGAAAAGCACACTACTTAAAATAAACCATATATAATATGAACGGACGGAATAATAAATACTAATATTATTAAGAAATAACATTGTCTATGACAAACAAATTCTATTAGTATTAAATTAACAATACAGAACTGTTTTCAAATTAATAGAAAACTTAAAACCAAAATACCAATTACTATATATTATGTTCATTATTTAACCATCATCTAATTCTAAAAGATCCTAAAAATCTTCTACACAATTGGTACATTCTAATTTTTGTTGATTATAATCAACTGCCACGAGTTACAAATTAAGTCAGATCTAGTCAACCGCTTCTTCTCAAAATCGTGGTAAAAAGCGCTTAGAGCTTCACGCTTATTAGCGCTTCTTAATTGAAAGTGACCGACTTTTTCAAAGCAAAGTGCAGATTTGGCACATAGATGGGCTTTGAGCTCAAGTGAGAGTCTGAGTGTGTTTTTTGCAACTTTGAGAAGCACAATGACAAAAAGTAATATAGGTTCTTTATAATGAAACACTAATCTATATTCCAAAATTGACAGTTTAACATGACAGTAATATTAGTTTCTTTATGATTAAAAAAACCTTGGTCTATATTCCAAAATTCTGAGAACTACAGGATGTCCCGCAAACAATGCAGCAATTTACAAAAATGCCCTTTTTAGTCACAAAGAAACGTTTAATAAAGTTGTGTTCGTGGTTTTGAACTCAAGTCATTGTTAGTTCAGTGGGAAACAAGTGATACACAGAGATCACAGCACACAATTACTCTATATAGGGATAGAAAAGGGCCATCGACGGAAGATTTAACTTAGAGAGACATAAAGAGCATAGACTAATCAAAAGACACTTTAATGTTTATCCGACAATAGAAATATAATAATTGCTTTTCTTTCTCAAAAGTAAATACTTAAGAACAAATTTAACCAAGAACCTAATTAATATCCCTAACATTGTAGTCTAGCAGGCACGACTTCTTGGTAATAAGAGGTCAAAGGTGCAAGTCTCAGTGCAATCACGAGTTGGTGAGAACATAAATATCTCTAAATGACCATTACCAAAAATAATAAAAATAAAAGAATCGAATCATTAAGAGGAATCATTAAGAGGTAACAAGAAAGCATCATCTTCTATATTCTGGCTAAAAAAGTTACTGATATAAAGACATAACTACAAGTCTACACAGCTTATACTAATTCAGTTATTTCAGCTCAACCATTAAAATTCAGCAACCCTCCCTTTCAATTCCATATATGTATACATTTACTACCATGATTAACATGCTTCATCAACTACTGTATACAAAAATCTTGTTTGTACATTCAAGAATAACAGCAGCACATAATGCAATGCTATAATTGGTTCTATTGCTATATTATAGCATCAAATGCTAAAAATCTCAACTCCAAAGAGGTTGCTATGTTTGAAACTATAGATGGATCCATTCTTCGTTGCCCTATCATCCCTATCATAACTAGAAAGCAGTTAAAAGTTAAAAGAGTTTGTTGAAATATTGAACGAATGTTAGTCAAAAATAGATACAAGTTAAAAAAGATATTTAAATATGAAACTTGGAGTGCAATATTTATTTTATTATCAAATTGCTTTGATGTTACAATAGATATTTAGGATTTAACATCAAGCATTGGACTTGCTATAATAACATATTAATATACTCAACATACAAACAGCAAGATATACACATCTAAACAGAACAAGAAACTATCAATCTCACAAAATATATATTTATAAACAAAGCACAACTGATATTAAACCATACTTTCTAAGTTTAGGGAGAGAGTAGCTGAAAAATAAGAGCAGTAATCTAACCTTAACCTTAACCTTAAACTTTGTTGAAGCTTTGAAGAGGACAGAGAGAAGTGAAATGGAGACAAGTTGAAGTTGATAGTAAAAGCTAGAAGAACAACTTAAATATAGAAACAACAAGTGGGCCCCAACACCATAATGGGAAAGCAGAAAGCTCATATACCCATGACACAAATTGCTTCAAGAATTTGTTGATCCTTTCTAGACCAAAAATTTGCAGTACCCCGCAACAACCTTAGTAAAATAGTAGAGTACTAGCTAGTACTGTATTCATACTCAATAATACACATGGAGATATATTAAAATATGCACAGAGAGGAAGTGGAAGACAGAGCTGATTTTTATTTTTCCACAGGAGGTAAAGGGTGGTAAGTATATTTTTTCCTATAATTGCACAAGCACAATATCAAGCGATTGATACCATAATAAGTGGACTCGGATCTTTATACTAAAAAAAACTACTAGTGAAATATATTGTATTTAATAACAGTTAAACACACAATCTCGTACCCGTTCTTGTTACATAATCTCACACTGCATTTATCATTTTAGTTACCAATAAATGATTGATACAATATATTATAATAATAAATGGATTATATTTAATAAATGATAAATGATATATAAATTGACGATTAACCACACAATCTCGCAATCGTTCTTGGCCTATAATCTCACACTCGCATTTATCATTCGAGTTACCAATAAATGATTAATACAATATATTATGATAATGAATGGACTCCTAATTCTACGTATTCAATTATGGGTCATGATCCTGACAATTACTTGTCATAATTATATATTCGTGTTTTTTTCCTGCGAATAAGATAAACACCGAAAATTTTTGTGAATTCAAGGATCACGTCATCTATCCATACTTCTTTAGAGTTAACTAGGATTTTTGCTATCCGCGAAAAAAAAATATCAAATCGATAACTATTGCATAGCAGGGAATAAGACCCCTTCAATTATTTACCATCTTGACAATGGAAACCATCTCTGTGTCCTGAATAATAAAAGTTACGTCACTTTTTCGTGTTAAGATTTCATGTATTCGTTATAAAAAATCGTAAATACATAATTATTAATAATCAGTTATTAGGACGTATTCCCTGTATTTAACATGGTGCGGTAGACGACTAGACAAGTGGTGGTAAAAGTACAACATATCTGCAATGAAAAAGAAAGGCCTTGTTTTTTATATATAAAACTTAAAGTTAAAAAAGAAAATAGATAGGTGCAAGGTGCATGCAAGTATGGGGAATCCTGTTATATCCAATTGAAAAAGAGAGACAAGGTGAAAGTGGTATGGGAGTTCACTGTGAGGACCTCATGTAGTGTTATGGAGGGTTGTGAATTTGTCACATTCGAGAAATATATAACACGAATATGTAAAGATGGCTATGAGAAATAGGAGGCAGATTCGAGGGTTACACAAATTCGTTCTAATATACTTATTATGTATATTCCACACTCACTCACTGAATTGTTTTCCTCTAAACCTCCCACTAATATTATTTTCTGGCAACATTTCCTTCTCTCCCTCTTTCAACTCAGACAGTTTCACACAATCCGATAGAACGATCCCTTGTTGCGGGACCATCTCTGATGGCTGCAGTCAAACCCGAACACTCCTAAAGGTAGTTCAGGCACGAGAACCTTTTATCCCGACACTTCCTGAAAGCGGGCTAAACCGACTTTCCTACTAGATGGACTATCTAGCAGCTATAAAGAAAAGAAGAAAGGAAAGGTATAATTAGTAAATAGGGGAAATAGGTTTATTTACAGGGAAAGGGAAGTGGGTTCGAAGTTGTGGGTTCAATGTGGGAAAAAGAGTAAAAGTGAGGAAATTTTATTTTAGGCCTAAAACTTAACAATTTTTTCTTTCATAGGGTTTCATTTTTATGGTAACCGGTACATTTATGAGATAGTACATTTTAAGATACGGGATTTGGGATTAGTTTGTTTGTAAGTTGAAAAATATATGTATTGTTTAACTTATAAAATATTTATAAGAAAAAATAAATGGGACAAATATGTTGGAATAAATCAAATATGTATATTAAGATACGAGATATGATGTTGGAAAGAGCTTTTATTCTAATGATTTTATTCTACCAAATTTAATTAATTTTAGTGTTTGTTGGGCTAACTTATAAGTATTTGGATATTTTAAATTTTAGGAAAGTATATATTAGTTTAATTTTTTTATCGTAAAATATTAAAGAAATTTAATTTCTTAGGAAATTTATGAGAAATTGTTTACCTCTCCACTCATAGTTATTTATATTTTTTTATGAATTTTAATTCTTATCTGAACAATCAAATATATATATTTTTATTAATTTCAAATATTAAGAATAAAATTAATATTCTTGAGTTTATTTCACATAACTCCTTTAGAATAATATAAGAAAGTATTATTGTAATTATATATAAAAAAATATAATTAAAAATATTTTTAATATTTCTAAAAAAAATACTTACATATCACGTAATCTGTGTGAGATCAACCTTAAAAATGATATTCTTATTAAAACAATACGGAGTAACATTTTTCATAAAAAATTAATTCCCACATACGATAAAAACAATAATTAATATATGGATTTTTGTGCTAGATCGAAGATGATGGACAATAATGAGAGATGCAGGGAATAATATAAGCATGGGGGTACCTTGTATCCACGTGGATACAGTAACATTTTTGTGGAGTTATTCATTTTTATATATCGTAAAATATATGTACAAAATTAAAAGATAAATAATCATAAAAAAGAAGTACAATTATCATTCATTGATTATTGATTGTTAATTAATTTGTTACGGATTTTTATTTTTATAATATAAATATTATATTTAAAACCCTATAAATTTATTGTTATCTGTAAGTTTGCAAAATGTAAGATTAAAAAAAATATTCTAATTTAGGGTCTTAGATGAAATGAGAGTCCTGACATCAACTAAACAAAATCCTACAATTTGTTCGTTTGAGTGACTTAAGCTTAAAATAAGTTATTTATTTCATAATTTTTTACATATTTTTATTTTTATTAAAATAAATATTTATTTTAGAATTTTAAAATCAAATATTATCTTTAAAATAAAAAATAAATTACTTACGAAAATAAAAACTTATTTCCGGAAAATAAGTTTGGGCAAACCGGGCGAGTATTTCCTAGGATTTTGAAAAACTCTATTCAAAATAAACTACTAATGTATTTTATGGCCAGAGGACTAAACCTACAATGTTTCCTGCCAACTACATCTTCACGTGATTTTGTCCCCACTTCACGTGTATGTAGAGTATTAATTTTGTGCTTAACACGTGCAACTGCTGACTTGGACCATTTTTTATATTTTACAGTTGGTAACTACGGTGAAAAAAGGGCTTCTGGGTTAGACTGAGATTCTTAGTACAAATATTTATTTATAAAAATATAAATCAACTTATTAAAAAAAATGTTTCCCTTGATTAACTACATTTTCCGATCACATTATTAAGGTTACCTAATTATGTACGCTGATGATGTGCAGCCGGTTACACTGCCTTCAAGTATTTATTAATTTTAATTATCTAATTATAATTTTTTTTATATTAAAATATTAAATAAATATTTCTAGATGCAAAATTTTAATTTTAAAAATAATGATTCTACCTATATTATTAAATATCTTACAAATATGTGGAAAAATTTAACGTCACTTATACAGAAACACAATGGAGTATATTTCAAAAGAATTATCTTACCTAGAATATTTCCAATATTTTTAAAATTTTACTTATAATTCTCTAACCTAGAAAGATAAAAATTTGATATCAATTTAAGGTCTTAAATGAAATGAGAGTCCTGACATCAACTAAACTAATCCTACAATATTTCCTAGTATTTTGAAAAACTCTATTCAAAATAAACTACTAATGTATTTTATGGCCAGAGGACTAAATTTACAATTAACAGTTTGGTTAAATTTATTTTATGAAAATAAGTATTTATTTTTAAAAAAATACACATTTATCTATTTTTTTCTCAAAAAAAAGTACTTATTTCTAAAAATTAAACTAAATATTAAGTTTATTTTTGAAAAATAAATATTTATTAATAAAAACAAAAGTAGATGTTTACTTATTTTTTTCCTGAAAATAAGTACTTATTTCAATATTTTAAGAAGAAACAAATCCTCAGTATGTATCCTGCCAACTACATCTTCACGTGATTTTGTCCCCACTTCACGTGTATGTAGAGTATTAATTTCGTGCTTAACACGTGCAACTGCTGACTTGGACCACAAATTATAATTTTTATATTTTACAGTTGGTAACTACGGTGAAAAAAGAGCTTCTGGGTTAGACTGAGATTCTTAGTACAAATATTTATTTATAAAAATATAAATCAACTTATTAAAAAAAAATGTTTCCCTTGTTTAACTACGCTAATGATGTGCAGCTCGTTACACTGCCTTCAAGTATTTATTAATTTTAATTATCTAATTATAATTTTTTTTTTATATTAAAATATTATTTAAATATTTCAAGATGCAAAATTTTAATTTTAAAAATAATGATTCTACCTATATTATTAAATCTCTTACAAATATGTGAAAAAATTTAACGTCACTTTATATAAAAACACAATGGAGTATATTTCAATAGAATTATCTTACCAAGAATATCTCCAATATTTTTAAAATTTTACTTATAATTCTCTCACGTAGATAAGATAAAAATTTGATATCAAAATTGTTACTCCAATTATGTAATTCCTACCCTAAAAAAATTTAGGTGAGAGAAAAATATCCTTAACCTATTTTTTTATTATCTTTCCTATTTTTTATTTATTTATTTATTCTTCTTCTTCCATTTAATTAAATATATTATTTTTAAAACTCAAAGAACCAATTGATATGGGTAAAAATAGCTCCGAGGAAATAATAAATATAGCATTTATTATTTCATTTAATATGCCTAGCATGATCCAAAGGCTTGGGCCCTTGAACCGAATAAGGATAACAAATCCTGGGAACAATTGGATTTGTAATTCCAGCCCACAAACTCTGTTGAAGCCATAGACCCATTAAACCTTTGTTATTAATTAATTTCGTAATTAATTAATAAAGGCTCAGTAAAGGCCCAAGAAGCCTGTTGAAGACCATCATCCTAGAAGGATCCAGAAACTCTTGCATGAGAAGAGTCCAATGATGACCCTCATTCCTTGAAGGTTACAACAACCTTACGTCACTAGGAGACACGTAGGCCCCCATGCGCCTATATAAAAGGTTTAACCCCTCAATATTAGAACTACGTCTACCTTGATTCTCAACACACACTGAGATACGTAGGCATCTTGTGAGGGCAGAACTAAGCCACGAAACACAAGCGCAACCATTAAAGCTCGAAACTCCCCCAAACCCTATCATTAATTACACATTGAAAACAACATAGTTTTTAATCCGTAACATTTCGCACCGCCTGTGAGAAGAGAATAGCAACCATGGCAAGAACACGAAGTATCGCGAGCACCCTCGAAAGAGAGATCCCTGACACTACTGTTGACACCAACGTTCCTCTTATCGCAACTCAGGAACATGGAGTTGTTGTCCCAGCCACCTCCGTTGAGGACCCTGAAACAAGCGCCTGTCGTCCGGGACCCCTGACCGTCATCGTTCATCCTTCCAATCCTGACATATAAATCTATGCCTCTGTCCCTCCACTCTAGGTAATTCCACCTCTAAATACTACTTTTGTTGCTCATCTCCCATTATAGGTCTCCACTTCGGCGTTGCCTAACAACCCTCAATATGGGCTTCCACCTAACTATGAGCCCTCTTATGAGCAAGGGCTGCTGCCCCCACATGGCTCACGTCGGAGGAATCGAGATTTTTCTGGACCCTACTCGAATGATGATGAAACGACTGATGATGACGTTAATCCTATAAGGAGGCGGCCTAGTAAGGAACCCCTTGGAGGGAAGAGTACCCAGCCCCGAGGGCCTCAAAACACTGACTCCATAAACTTACAAGAGAGGATACTAGCTCATGAGGCTGAAGCTCAATGACTAAGAAAAGACTTGGAAATGAAGCTAGCAAGGCGACAACGCCCGAGAGCTGAGGGGGCTGGAGGATCATCAAGGAATGCATCTGTGATAGATCTAAATGAGCCCCCAGCAAATGAGGCAAACAAAGACAAGTCATGTTAGGGTTGACCCCCAAGACTTATTGCCACTTGGAGATCCTAATGATCCTACACCCCGCTTCACAGAGAATATTATGAATGAGAATATATCAATGAAGTTTAAGATGCCTACAATCAAGGCCTATGATGGAACGGGAGATCCCTCAAATCATGTTCTCACGTTCTCTAATGCACTGTTGCTGCAGCCCGTCAATGACGTCATCAAGTATAGGGCGTTCCCTCAAACTCTAAGTGGTATGGCTCAAAGGTGGTTTAGTCGTCTACCCCCTAACTTTGTTGGGTCATTCAAATATCTAAACAGGGCCTTCATTGGTCAATTTATCAGCAGCAAGACTTATGAGAAGAGCTCAGCTTCGCTAATGAATATGCATCAGGGAAAGAATGAATCCCTAAGGGACTATATGAACAGATTCATTAAGGAAGCCTTGAAGGTCCCTGATCTAGACCAGAATGTAGCTATGATAGCCCTACAACAAGGGACCTCAAACAAGAACTTCAGGAGGCCTTTAGCCAAGAGGGCTCTAGAAAGTATGAATGAGCTCCAGGAGAGAGATGGAAAATATATCAAGGCTGAGAAAAGTTTGAAGAAAACTACAAACTCATTCAGAAATGAGTGGAGTAGCAAAAAACGTAAGCAAGATCAGTTTGATGTCAAAGATGAATACGATAAGTATCCTAAAACCAACAAAGACTCTGACTATACCCTGAGAACAGCTGGCTAGGGGCTAAGGTTCACCGAGTATGCAAGGTTAAACTCGCCAAGAAGTGAGATCTTGTTAGACATTGAGAAAGACAGGGAACTTCAATTGCCGAAGCCACTAAAGACTGATCCTAAAAAGAGGAATCAGAATATGTATTGCAAGTCTCACAAGGATGTTGGGCACGATATAGATAATTGTAGAAAGTTGAAAGATGAGATTGAGTTCTTGATCAAAAGAGGAAAACTAGGAAAGTTTATCAAAGAAGATGATATAAACAACAATTATAATCGAGACTATAATGAACGACAAAGGCGCGGATACATGGAAGTAGTAGGCAACTCCTTCAGGATTTATATTTAGAAGGATTATTAAGTAGAAATAAGGTTATATGGAACCACTCGGAACCAAGAAGTTGTTACCCCAAGTGGGAAATAGCTGCTTATTATGTAAGGATAGAACCCTCTTTGACTTAAATATATACTTCAAGATATTTTAATGAAAGTTTATTTAGTATCCTTGAACTCTCTTGTTAAGTTATTATTAAACACAAAAAAAACTTTGTAGCAATGCACATAACGTAAAAATGCAAAAGAGAATGCATGAACATAATAAAATTGCCGAGTACTGAAGGAGTTCAAGGTACGAAAATAAAAGATAAAAGCCACGCATGGCCAACGCGGATAGTAAACAGCAAAGCCTTGAGGGGCCTGGGTAAGGATGAAGGATTTCCCAAGAAATTAAACATTGGAGGAAACCAAGGTTCAAAAACTTATCAAAAACCTATCAGTAAGATTCTGCATGGCGCATAGTTGAATAACTCAAAGATTGAGAAATTTGCTTTAGCATTGATAATGGATTCAAGAAAGCTATGCCTATACTTCCAGGCGCGCGTGATTGAGGTCTTGATAGACCAGCCCCTTGGAAGCACAATTCGAGCTAAGGGCCGAAATGAGCTCTTTTGATCTCAATCAATCCCCTTGGAAGTATAATTCGACCTGGGCCCCAAATTTATGTCAATTAGTCATCAATCTAGGTCAAAAGGAGGTCTAGGCCATGAGCCCCATCGACCTCAATCCATTTTCGACCTAGGTGTGCAATTGAGGTCTAAATCGACCTTAATCTAGGTCGATGAGAGGTCAAACCCTATAGGGCTCATCGACCTCAAAATCCCATACGACCTGGGTGAGGAATTTGGCCTTTGTTCGACCTCAATCTAGATCGATGGGAGAACAAACCATGTAGGGTTCATCGATCTCAATCCAGCCCCTTGGAAACCAAATTCGACCTGGGCTTGAAATTGAGGTTTATTAGACCTCAATCCAGGTGTATTCGATCTAGGGCGTAAGCAAGGTTCGAGGCCCCTCAAGTCAGTCAAATGGGGCTTGAGGCCCCTCAAGCTAGTCAAATTCCACCTGGCCTTGAAATTGAGGTTTATTAGACCTCAATCGAGGCCTATTCGATCTAGGACGCAAACGAGGTTCGAGGCCCCCCAAGTCAGTCAAATTAGGCATGAGGCCCCTCAAGCTAGTCAAATTCGACCTTGGCTTGAAATTGAGGTTTATTATACCTCAATCCAGGTCTATTTGATATGGGGCTCAAATGAGGCTCGAGACCCCTCAAGTAAGTCCAACGAGGTTCGAGGCCTCTCAAATCAGTCAAATAAGGCCTGAGGCCCCTCAACCCAGTCATAATTGACCTGGGCTTGAAATTGAGGTTTATTAGACCTCAATCCAAGTCTATTCGATCTAGAGCTCAAACGAGGTTCGAGGACCCCCAAGTCAGTCAAATGAGGCCTGAGGCCCATCAACCTAGTCAAATTCGACCTGGACTTGAAATTGAGGTTTATTAGACCTCAATCCTGGTCTTTTGAACTGGGTCTCAAATGAGGCTCGAGACCCCTCAAGTCAGTCAAACGAGGTTCGAGGCCCCTTAAATCAGTCAAATGAGGCTTGAGGCCCCTCAAGCCAGTCATAATCGACCTAGACTTGAAATTGAGATTTATTAGACCTCAATCCAAGTCTATACGATCTAGGGCTCGAACGAGGTTCGAGACCCCTCAACTCAGTCAAATGAGGCCTGAGGCCACTCAAGCTAGTCAAATTCGACCTGAGCTTGAAATTGAGGTTTATTAGATCTCAATCCAGGTCTATTCGACCTAGGACTCAAATGAGGTTCGAGGCCCCTCAAGTTAGTCAAAGGAGGCTCGAGACCCCTCAAGCTAGTCAAACGAGGCTCGAGACCCCTCAAGCTAGTCAAATTCGACCTGGGCTTGAAGTTGAGGTTTATTAGACCTCAATCCAGGTCTATAAGAATATGAAAACATAAATTAATAATAATAATATTCGGGTTGAAATTTATTCGAATAAAATTTTATCCGAGTAGGACTCCTCTGAATCGAGAAAATATTAATCCAAAAATTAATTGGATAAAATATAAATTATTATTATTTGATAATAATAATAAAATCCGGGTTGGACTTTATTCGAATAAAATTTTATCCGAGTAGGACACCTCTGAATCGAGGAAATATTTATCTAAAAATTAATTGGGTAAAAATAGAAATTATTATTATTTAATAATAATAATAATAAAATCCAGGTCATAATTTATTCGAATAAAATTTTATCTGAGTGGTACGCCTCATTTCATCCGAGTAGGACACCTCTGAATCAAGAAAATATTTATCCAAAAATTAATTGGGTAAAAATAGAAATTATTATTCTAATAATAATAAAATTCGGGTTGGACTTTATTTGAATAAAATTTTATCCGAGTGGGACACTTTCGAATTCGAAATCCAATTATCCCAGAATAAATATAATTATTTTTTAATAATATTTGGAAAAAAAAACGAGCAGAATTGAGCTCGATGTCAAAGAGCTCGAAAGATTTGACATAGCCACAAAATCAATCTGTAATTCGACCTCATTCAAGGTCGACTTGGGTGGCCAAACTGCTAAATGGTCACCCAAGTTTGGCACAACTTAAAAAATACCCCGTGAAGTTTAGAAACTTACGATTATCTCTCTGAAATTTGAAAACTTACGATTACTCCCCTGAAGTTTGAAAACTGAAGAATGTTTCCCTGAAATTTGAATTTTTTTATAAAATCCCCTGAGATTTGTAAATTGACAAATCAAGTCCTACAAAATTATAAAAAATACTTGTGGGTACATAAAAAATTCTTAAAATATTAGGAATATGAGGAAAAATACATGTTGGTACAAAAAAAATTCCTAAAATATTAGGAAATTATGAAAAATACCTGTGGGTACATAAAAATATTCCTAAAATATTAGGAATATGAGGAAAAATTAATGTTGGTACATAAAAAATTCTTAAAATATTAGAAAAATACTTGTGGGTACATAAAAAATTCCTAAAATATTAGGAATATGAGGAAAAATAGTTGTTGGTACATAAACAATTCCTAAAATATTAGGAAATTATGAAAAATACTTATGGGTACATAAACATATTCCTAAAATATTAGGAATATGGGAAAAAAATACATGTTGGTACATAGAAAATTCTTAAAATATTAGGAAATTATAAAAAATACATGTGGGTACATAAAATATTCTTAAAATATTAGGAATATAAGGAAAAATACATGTTGGTACATAAAAAATTCCTAAAAAATATTAGAAAATTACGAAAAATACTCTTAGGTACACAAAATATTCCTAAAATATTAGGAATAATTTTGAAAAATACATGTTGGTACATAAAAAATTTCTAAATTATTAGAAAAATACCTGTGGGTATATAAAAAATTCTTAAATTATTAGGAAAAATACCTATGGGTACATAAAAAATTTCTAAAAATATTAGGAAATTACGAAAAATACTTGTAGGTACACAAAATATTCCTAAAATATTAGGAATAATTATGAAAAATAGTTGTTGGTACATAAAAATTCCTAAATTATTAGAAAAAATATCCGTGAGTACATAAAAAATTCCTAAATTATTAGGAAAAATACATATGATTACATAAAAAATTCCTAAATTATTAGGAAAAATACCTTTGGGTACACAAAAAATTCCTAAATTATTAGAAAAAATACTCATGGGTACATAAAAAATTCCTAAATTATTAGTAAAAATGCTCGTGGGTACATAAAAAATTCCTAAATTATTTGGAAAAATACCTGTGGGTACATAAAAATTTCTAAATTATTAGAAATAATTACAAAAAATACATGTGGGTACATAAAAAATTCTTAAATTATTAGAAAAAATACATGTGGGTACACAAAAAAATCCTAAATTATTAGGAAAAATACTTGTGGATACATAAAATATTACTAAATTATTAGGAAAAATACATGTGGGTACAAAAACAATTCCTAAATTATTAGAAAAAATACATGTGGGTACATAAAAAATTCCTAAATTATTAGGAAAAATACTTGTGGGTACACAAAAAAGGCTAATCGACCTCAATGCTTAATCGACTTCATTCCATGTCGATGGTGTTAAACAGAATGAGTGTTGTAGAGGGGGGGTTGAATGCAATATAATAAATTTAACAACTTTTTTGCTAACAACAAACAAAAGCAAAAGTATTAAGTTACAAGGCAAACAACTAGTAAGCTAGGGACACACAGTGTCTTACTTCAAAAATTAATTTTATTAATTTTTAGTTCTACAACTGACTGGAAAGGGTTTCCAGCTTCAATAGATACAATAATAAGAGATTGCTAGAGTTTCTATGCTTGAGAAAAGTTAAGCTCAGTTGTGTGTGTTAGAGAAAGTGTTTGTGAGATGTTGTTAGGTCCAATATCATCATAGAAGGGGGGGTTGAATATGATGTTGTAGTAATTTTCAGTTTACTTGCGGAAGTGTTTGTGTTTTTAAAGAAATGAACTTGACAGATAATAAAACACAAAGCTGGGAAATAACAAGTTATTATTAAATCCCTGTGGTGCTACAAATCTAATCAAATGATTAGCTGCAGTGGGTTCAAAACAATATTACAACAAATACAGTTGGGAGAAATAAATGTCTAGCTTTAATGGAGCTTCCCGGCTGTGTATGTTGAATGCTTGAAGATGATCACCAGTTAAAACAATTGATTTGAACCCATATATATTTGTAGACTTCTTGGAAATTTTCCCACAATGCTAAGTCCTGAGTGGCGCCTTCACAGTGGAAGTGGTGTAGTGGCGCCACTTGAAGCTTGTTGAATTTGTATTCTTGAGTGGCGCCTTTTGTGTGAGTTGCGCCTATACAGTGGTTACCCTGTATAGGCGCCACTCATGCCTTAGAGATTTCACAGCATGTTGCGCCTTGTTTGTGAGTTGCGCCTGTACAGTGTGTTCCCTGTACAGGCGCCACTCATCCCTTAGAATAAGTGAGCCTTGCTTGTACCTGTTAGACTTTGAGTTGCGCCTATACAGTGGTTTCCCTGTATAGGTGCCACTCATGACTTGGGCACCATTTCTTGTGCTTTCACTTGACAATTTTGTTGCACCTTGAAATGTAGACTGCACCTCTTCACTGCTTCAAGAGTAATAACCATCAATTGTAGTAAAACCTTCCTTAGCATATTTAACTCGAATTCTTGAATTAATTACTACTTGAATTTTACTCTTCTGACTTGGCTTGATCAGCTGATTTTCTTCTGATTAATTAAGATAATTCTCTTCTTGTTATGCTGACGCTTAGTGCACTGGTCTGGTTCACAAACGACTAACACTTGAATGAGTTTCCTTAATCTCTGTTCTGTTTCAGCTGACAAACCCTGGACTTTTGCATTGCTTCTGATCACTGAAACCCTTTGACATTTATACATGGATCACTGCTCTGTCTTTAGAATGAAGTCATCTGAACTCTTATTTGTCACTGAGGCTTGAACATGTTAATGAACTTCTCTCACTGACGTTCAGTAATTCTTCTGTCTTGAAAGCTCAGCAATGATGAATGTATTATCTTCTTGATTATGTCCTTCTGAATTTCTGTGCTGCATGTTAGTATTATTTATCTGTCTTTGTTTCTTAGTTGAGTTATCGTTATCACTATTACATACTACGTTACATTATGCTTTACAATCTCCCCCTATTTGATTGAGAGAGATCGACAAGCAAATCCTGTGAGAGGATAACTCAACTGATACTTACAAGAAAAAGTAAAGCGCAGAAAGACAGTAAATAATATTAATTACATTCTGGATTAGATATTACATTTCCAGATTTCTTTGTGTACAAAAGAAGTTTGTTCCTCTAGACTGAACAAATAATTCTATGGTCTTCTGCTTCTTTGTACTGTGTCCTGCTTTTGCTTAGACCTTGTTTCGGAATAATGCTTCCTCAGCTCTTCTTCTTTTTGCTCTAACCTTGCCTTCACCAAATCTCTTGCTTCTACTTCAAGAGTGTTAACTGGAGGTGGATCTTCTAGCTTCTTTAAAATCTCAGTCAGAAACGCCGTTGAATTCATTTTGGAGATTGACTCGAAGGCCAAAGATTGTCTCTTTGTAAACACGAACACTGTTATCCTTTTCGGAAAACCTTTTACTCTGTCAGTGTCGTGCATTGACTCTTCTGCCAGTTTCTCCCTTAGTATATCTTCAATCATCCTCAAAGCCTTCTTGTCTGATTTGACAGTGGATCTTTTTACCCTTGAGAAGACTTTTCGAATAACCTCAGAGTTGTTTCTTTTGAGCTTTGATAATTCTTTCCTTCTGATCACACCATCCTTCTTGAGTAGTAAGAATTTTATTCCATTTGAATCAGTGTGAGTGCAAGGTTCAGAATCTGGGATGGATTCGAGTACTTCTGTGCCGTCATCTTTTCTAACAAACACTGGATCTTGGTAGTATCTGGACGTCTCCAAAAGATATCTTCCTGAAGTTTGAATTGCTCTGTTCAGCCTGAATGCATAGATCAACTCAGCAGCATTAAGATCTTCTGCAGTTCTGTTCTTCTTACTCCTGAGTTTTCCCTCTACATACTGCATGAACAAGAGATGGCTTGAGTCCAAACACTCGTCTGACAAAGTTAAGTTGTGAAGAGTTGTTGCTTTGTAGTACTTGACAACTGGAGGCTTTTCAAATGCTTCAACACCGATCTCCATTATCTTCTTTTCAATCATGTCTCTCAGTATCTCATTTGTTTTGTGCCCTCCAAAGATGACTTTCCTCTTCAGCACATACAACTCCACTATATTCATCTTTTCAAAGCTCTTTGTCGACAGAACCCTCGACCCCAGTGATGTTGAATTTATGTGCATCTTCCAGCCATTTTTAAGTGCACTGACTGACACACTTGAAATTTCCTCGGACAGCATGGAGTAGAATTCATGAACATCTTCAAATTTGTCCTTCATGGTTCTGAAGAGATCAAGGACTTCTCTGTCTTTCTTATTAGAAAGGGATAGCTCCTTCTTCTTGAGCAAGTTCCTTGCTTCATCCCAATCAGGACCTACTTTTGCTTCTATGTCCTTCACCCTGTTCCTCCTTTCAATTGCTTGCTGCACTCTCTTCCATTTTCTCTTTACTAATTCCTGAGCTTCGGATACACCTCTCGTAATGACTTCATCCACACCAACTAGAAGACAGTCATTATCGAAGGCATATTCTTCAGCAAACTCCTCTTCGACGTCTATCCCTTCAGCCTGTACAGTCTTCTCTATCTCAGCTTCAGTAGGAATATCCAATGGCACATAGGGTTCAAAGATTTCTCCTTCTTCAAGTTGCCTCGCTCCAGGCCTATAGAAGAAATCCATCTCCCCCTGAGCTGTATATTCCATTATCATTGCAGCTCCAACATCTTTTTCTTGTGCTAATCTCTCCCCCTCAGTTGGGTTATCCTCCCTTCTGATCGGAGTAATCTGAGCTGTTGGAGTTGATTGAGTAAAGACAGGAGCCTTCTGAGCCAGCAGCTGTTGAGCTAGATCTTTGAGTTCTTTCATTTCAGATCGCTGCTGCTCTTGCACTTCCAAGATTTTGCTTTAAGAATGATGAATTTCAGTAACCTGGGCCTCCAGATTTAGAATCCTTTGGCTATGTGCAGTGTGTGTATTGTGTGGGGTGAATATTTGGTCAGTGGGTGTCTCACGCCTCACTGGAACTGTTTGAGCACGACCCTCAACACGCACACTTGGCTGTTCGGGGTCAGGGAATTGAAGATCACTTAGGTTAAATGTTTCACTCATTATAGCATCCATATCTTCAATACCTGCAAGAAAATCCCTATCCCTTCTATGGGTAGGTTGCCTCTCCGCCTGACCACTGTGGGTGGGGAGAACTCCTTTTTCAGGAACTGGGGAGTTTAGACCCAGTGTGGTCACCACTATTGATTCTGTAATGATTGGCAATATAAAAGAATCAGTGATGCCAGCTGAAGCCATTGAAGGCATTACCTGTCCAGAGACACCCTGAACAGGTTCTACTACCGAAGTAGCAGATACTCTATTAATAGAGTCCACATCCCTTCTATGGGTGTGTTGTCCCTCCACCTGACCTGTAGAGGTGGGGAGGACCTCCGTTGAAGGAGCTGGGCTTTGAATTTCCAGGGGGGTCACCACCTCAGGCAATGTAATATGTGACAAGTAAGAGCCTGTGATGCCCCACGAAGCCTGTGAAGGCATTTCCACTTGAAGTGGTGGTGCTGTTGACACAGCTTCTCCTTGAATGGAGACCTCTTCCCTTCTATGGGAGAGTTGCCTTTCCACTTCACCCA
The DNA here is from genome assembly GCA_028671895.1 of Oenanthe sinensis. Taxonomy (NCBI): domain Eukaryota; kingdom Viridiplantae; phylum Streptophyta; class Magnoliopsida; order Apiales; family Apiaceae; genus Oenanthe; species Oenanthe sinensis. Next base: position 3,748,310 of record CM053812.1, read on the forward strand.
CCTGGGGAGGGAAAACATCCTTAATAGGATCTGGAGATGTTAAGTCCAGGGGGGTCACCACATTTGACAATGTAATGAATGGCTCGTGAGAGTCAGTGATGCCCCCTACTGTCTGTGAAGACAGAGTCTGAATTGGATCAACCAAAACAGTACAAGCTACTGAAGTAGCGGATGTTACAACCTCTGTTTCTCTTTCCGGACCTTTCAGGATTTTATCAATTTCAGAATGTAGGTTACGAAGAAAAAGAAGGTGTTCAGAGATTGGAGAATCAGGTTCCTGGCTCACAGTTGCCTTTGGCTTAAAATTCATTTTACGACGTTTTTGAGAAGGCAGAGCTGTAGGGGATATTGGAAAATTGTCCTGATCCGGTTGAGAAACAGTCCTATCATCAATTTCAAGTGATCTTTTTCTGGTCGGAGGTGATGAAGGATCTGTTTGTTGTTCTCTGGCATTGGTTAGAACTGGTGGGTTGCCATGTTCATTGCCAGCTTCAATGGCCACTGAGGGCTCTAGTGTGTGCATTGCCGTTTGAGGCACAGATGGAGATATTGTGACATGTTCATCTGAAAGAAAAGCAGAGAGGTCAAAGTAAAGAAGTGAACCTTCATCCATACCTTCATCAGACATGCTAGGGATGTATACATCTGTAGCTTGAGGTTCTTCTTCTACTTCTGGCTCAACCACTATCTCCTCTGTTGGATTTTTAGGGGAATTCCTTTGTTCTTCTTCAGGAACAGGTTCTTGCTCATTTTCAGAATCAGCTTCTTCCATATCTTCATTTTCATTATTAGAGCCTGATTCTTCTTCTTCTTCCATTGCTGCTGAGCTTCCAGAACCACTTGAAGTTTCAGCTTCTCTTTCCTCGTCAGAGATTGCTGCTTCTTCTTCTTGATCTTCTTCACTTTCCTGTCTAAGAAGAGCAATAAAATCCCTGATGGGCTCAGTCATAGGTGCAGGAGCATACCTGTTGGGATAATCAGTCTCAGTATTGAGCAACACCAATGCCCTTAGCTGTAGAGAGGGTGATTCATCCATTTGACTGTTCTGAAACATCCGAAGTTGATCAGCTTCAAGAACTTCATTCAACACTAGCTGCAAGAATCTTGGATACAGGCAGAAGTTCTCCATTTTGGCCTGATTCTTCAAGATCTCAGCCATGATCAACTTGCCGAAGTTAATTCTGGTGCCTGTTGCCACTGCATATCCTATCACCTTGTTGAATTGAGTGATGCCATGGAATCCACCCGTCTTTGGTGCAAAGCCATGAGATAGGATGTTGAAAAACAGATTCCATTCTTTTGGCAGGTGATTCTTGTAGATCTTCCTTGGAAGATTAGAGTTTTCTCTGGTGCAGTGGATGAACATGAAGAAGTTGTCTAAATCTTCCTGAGCTGGATCCTCCTCAAAGTTTTCAGTGGGCAGATGCAGTGCTCTATTAATATCATTCTCTGTTATCTGCACTCTCTGCTTCTGAATTTTGAAAGAGAAGCTCAGTATCCCATCTGTAGACGTGTCTTGAGCAGACCTGTAGACCTGTCTTAATAAATTTTTATTCAATGGAACAGAAGTTGTTAGTGCGTACCGGACTAATGAATTTTCATTTAAGAACCTAGCCCAGTTACCCAACTCCCCTGCTTCAGTCCAATCATCTACTAAAATGGATAAATAATTAGTCTTTTTAATCTCAAAATGACTCCCCATTTAATCAAAAGTGAAAAGTAATTTTTAATAATTAAAAGTACTAATTAAAATCAAATAATTTTAGTAAAATTTAGAACTAAAACCCTAACTTCAAAAATTACTTGAATTTTCTTAAAATTAACAACTAATAAACTCCTAGTAATTTTTAGCACACTTTTAAGATCAATAAAATTTTAATCGATTGAACACTATAGAACAGTGACCAAACAGTTTGAATTTTGCCAAAAATGTGAATTTTAAAACCTTAATCAAATCAAGTGAAACCGATTGCAAAAGACAGATGTGTTCAAGGTGATCACAAAACTGATTTTAGTTTAAAAATCGGGCATGAAATGGTCAAGTAATGTTCGATTAAAAAGTAGATCTGAATTAGTGTTTGTGTTGCGCTGATGCTGTGTGTAACCGTGTATGTAACAAAACGACAACAAAGAAAACACTACTCAGTTATTTATAGGCACAGCAAAGAAATAAAAAAAATGTTAAGTGCTGAGTGGCGCTCCTACAGTGGTTATACTGTGTAGGCGCCACTCAACCTACTGTGCCACAGAATGAAAATATTAGCCAAGTAAAGGTGAGTGGCGCCTGTACAGTGGTTACACTGTATTGGCGCCACTTAGAAATGAAATCTAACGGCAAATTTTTACTCACAACACTTGAGTTGCGCCTATACAGTGAATGCACTGTATTGGCGCCACTCAACACTTGAGCGCCACTTGAGATTTTTCATGAAAAGTTCTAAGTACAAGAGAATGAGTTGCGCTTATACAGTGAGTATGCTGTATAGGCGCCACTCAGTACTTAGACAAATTTTCAAGTGATACTAAATTTTGTTACTAACAACCAACAATATTCATGAATAATACGAATAATTAATCAATTAATAATTAATTACTCACAAATATTATTTTCACAAAATATTCATAAATAACAATAATAACATTAATTGTTAAAATTATTATTATAAATAAATTATGCTTCTTATTATTTTACTTTTATTTTAAATAAGAGAATAAATATGAATATTCATTCTTTTTATTTAAAATAATGTCAAATGATATTTAAATAAATAAGTGCCAAGAATTTATCAATTAAATACAAGCACTTAAATATTTTTAAGATCAAAATGAAATAAATACCAGATTAATAAATTAAGCAGGCATGCACAAGGTATTTATCTAAAATTGAATCTTAACAGCTGGAAAATGATTTTTGGTAAATAAATTCACAAGTCCTAAAAATATTGAAATTAATCAACCAGTGAATTTATCAGCTTCAAATTGCAGTTTTTGATTACCAACTTGTTAGTCAGTAGAATTTAACATCCCAAGTTCACAAACCAGTCTAGTGAAAGTGATTTCATCTAGTGGTTTAGTAAAGATGTCTGCAATTTGCTGCTCTGTAGGTACAAAATGTAACTCTACAGTACCATTCATGACATGCTCTCGAATGAAATGATACCTGATATCAATGTGCTTGGTCCTCGAGTGTTGAACAGGATTGTTGGTTATGGCTATGGCACTTGTGTTGTCACAGAATATTGGAATTTTGCTCAGCAACAGTCCATAGTCCTGAAGTTGGTTCCTTATCCACAGAATTTGTGCACAGCAACTCCCAGCAGCAACATACTCAGCTTCAGCTGTCGACATTGCAACTGAGTGCTGCTTCTTGCTATACCAGGACACCAACCTTCTACCAAGGAATTGACAACTCCCTGATGTACTCTTTCTATCAATCCTACACCCTGCATAATCAGAATCTGTATAGCCAATAAGGTCAAAACCTGTATCTTTAGGGTACCAAATTCCAAGATTCAGACTTCCCTTAAGATACCTAAAAATCCGTTTAACAGCTATAAGATGTGATTCTTTAGGATCTGATTGGAACCTAGCACACAAGCATGTAGAGAACATTATATCTGGCCTACTTGCAGTAAGATAAAGTAATGAGCCGATCATACCTCTGTAGCTTGTGATGTCTACCTTCTTACCAGGCTCATCTTTATCAAGCTTAGTGGCAGTTGCCATTGGAGTTTTAGCTGCTGATGCATCTTCAAGACCATATTTCTTCAAAAGTTCTTTGATGTACTTGGTCTGGCAAATGAAGATTCCATCTTTCCTTTGACTTACTTGGAGTCCAAGAAAATAGTTCAGCTCTCCCATCATGCTCATTTCATACCTACTCTGCATTAGCTTAGCAAATCTACTACACAACTGATCGTGAGTAGAGCCAAATATAATATCATCTACATAGACTTGCACTAATATCATATCATTTTTATGCATTTTATGGAATAGAGTCTTATCTATGACACCTCTAGTAAAACCATTTTCAAGTAAAAATATAGATAGTGTGTCATACCATGTTCGAGGGGCTTGCTTCAGGCCATAGAGTGCTTTGAAGAGGAAGTACACAAAATCTGCAAATTCTGGATCTTCAAACCCTGGGGGTTGTTCCACATATACTTCTTCTTCCAGCTCTCCATTCAGGAATGCACTCTTCACATCCATTTGATATACTTTAAAGTTGGAATGTGCTGCAAATGCCAAGAACATCCTGATAGCTTCAAGCCTTGCCACTGGTGCATATGTTTCATCATAATCTATTCCTTCCTCCTGGGAATAACCTTTAGCAACCAATCTGGCTTTGTTCCTCGTAACAATGCCATCTTCATCCAGCTTGTTTCTGAATACCCACTTTGTGCCAATTATAGACTTGTTCTTTGGCCTGGGTACCAGCTTCCATACTTTTTGTCTCTCAAATTGATTGAGTTCTTCTTGCATGGCAAGAACCCAATCTGGATCTTCTAGTGCTTCTTCCACTTTCTTTGGTTCTATTTCAGAGAGAAAACCAGAGAATAAACATTCATTTTGGGAAGCACGTCTTGTTTGAACTCCAGCATCTGGATCTCCAAGAATCAATTCAAAGGGGTGATCTCTACTCCACACCCTATGTCTAGGCAGATTTGCCCTAGATGATTCAGCCTGATTTTCATTATTGTGCTGGGTCCTGTTTGTTGATCCTTCAGTTGCTCCCCCTGAGCTGCTTCTTGGATGAGAATGAGATTCTCTGCCACTACTAGTAGTTTCTGTGAATCTTCCACTGTTTCCACTACTAGGGACAGAATCATCATTGTTGATATTCTCATTTGGAACTTGAATCTCTGTTGCAGCTTCAGGTTCTACTTCACCTCCATCTGAGTTCAAATTTTCAAACTGCAGAGTTTCAGTGTCGTCTGTTCTTTGTAGACTTGGGAGCTTTAGATCATCGAAAGTTACATTCATGCTTTCAATGACCTTTTTGTGATCAATCACATAAACCCTGTACGCCTTAGATTCCATTGAGTAGCCAAGAAATATGCCTTCATGAGCCTTGGATTCGAACTTTCCCAGATGCTCATCATCTTTCAATACGAAGCACTTTGCTCCAAACACATGAAAGTATTTCAGTGTTGGTTTCTTGTTGGCCATTAACTCATAAGAAGTCTTGTCATGTTCTTTATTGATCAGGGTACGATTTTGAGTGTAGCAAGCTGTGTTGACTGCTTCAGCCCAAAGGTATAGAGGCAACTTTGCTTCATTCAGCATTGTTCTTGCTGCTTCAACCAAAGTCCTGTTCTTCCTCTCTACCACTCCATTTTGTTGTGGAGTTCTGGGCGCTGAGAATTGTCTTGTTATTCCTTTTTCCACACAGAATTCATTCAGGATTGCATTTCTAAATTCTGTTCCATTGTCAGACCTAATTTTCCTGACAGGCAGACCAGCTTCCAACTCAAGTTTCTTTAAGTGATTGATGATTGTTTGAGGGGCCTCATCCTTTGCGGCTAGAAACAACACCCACGTGTACTTGGAGTAGTCATCAACAATTACAAGTGCATATCTCTTCCTTGACATTGACATGACGTTGACTGGACCAAATAAATCCATATGCAGTAGTTGCAGTGGTTCAGTAATGTCAGATGAGTCTTTGCTTCGATGAGATGCTTTCTTTGACTTCCCTTTTTCACATGCTTCGCATAGCCCTTCTTGACAGAATTCCATCTCGGGCAGACCTCTAACCAATTCCCTCTTTACTAAAGAGTTCATAGTTTTAAAGTTGAGGTGAGAGAGTTTCTTGTGCCACAACCAACTGTCCTCTGTTGAAGCTTTGCTATAAAAACATTGAACTTCACCTTTGCTTGCAGAGAGCAAATCAGCTATGAAGAGGTTCCCCTTTCTCACTCCCTGAAGAGCAAGCTTCGAATCCTTCATGCTTTGGATAGCACATCTTTCCTTCTCAAAAGTTACTTTGTATCCCTTGTCAGTGAACTGACTGATACTCAGAAGGTTGTGCTTTAATCCGTCCACAAGAGAGATGTTCTCAATGATAATATTCCCGATTTCCAGATTGCCATATCCCTTTGTGAATCCCTTGCTGTTATCTCCAAAGGTCACTATCGGGCCAGCTTTCTCAATCACATCTGTTAGCAGGGCTTTGTCTCCAGTCATGTGCCTAGAACATCCGCTGTCAAGTATCCACATGACACGCTTGTTCTTTGCTGTACCCTGCATCCACAGATTGATTACTTTTTCTTTGGCACCCAAATTTGATTGGGTCCAAGAGGCTTAGATAAGTAAAAAGATTTAGCTATAGAAATTTTCTGGTCCTTGTCTTTCTCATCGACTGAACCCTTGCCCTTTGGTTTAGCCTTGACAGAGGTGTCTTTAGGCTTAGGGACAGGGGTTTCCTTCCTAACTTTAGGAGGACTGGCAGTCTTTGCCCTAACATGCTTTCTAGTCATGTTCACATCTGTATTCATGCAAGTACTTGATGAAGAATTCATTAAGTTAATGTATGCAGACATGATATTGAAAGCACATGGCATGCATCCTTCTTTACCGCATGGTTGATGAGGAATAGACATGGCAGGCATGGCAGGCATACTAGAAGTTCCTGTTTTAACTACTTTTATCTTATTGCATGCATGCGTAAGATGACCAGTAGACTTGCAATTATTACAAACTTTTCTAGCATTGTTAGCACCTACCTTACCATTTCTGTTAGCTTTCTTGTTTTCATTTTTATTGCCTATTTCAATTTTAACCTGTTTCTTAGGTTGTTCAATTTTAACAGTTTTCTTAGGCATGTTCTTCTTATCTACAACCTTTTCCTTTTTCTCCTCTGCAAGGAGTTCTTCTTTCATTAAGAGATCATCTTCATTAAGGGGTTCTATGATAAATTTCTTATAAAGGGGCTTAGCTACATCCTTCAATACATGTGGAATGTCTTGCTTCATAGGACCTTCCTCAGCAATAGATTCTACATGCATTTTTCCAGCTTTCTTATCATAGTCAAAACCTATTCCTGCTTTCTGACCTATGACTTGTTTGTCTATAGCCTCTTTTACAAGATTCGCAGATTTCTTATAAGCTTGAAGTTTTAACTCTAGATCAGAAATTTTACTTCTAAGAGCTGCTTCTACTTCCTGGTTGCACCTGTCTCTATTCTGAAGATATTCTATTTTCTGTTTCAGATCTTCTACATTAACACATGCAAGCTCTAGTTTTTCGTTTTTAGTATCTAACAGTTTATTCTTAAGAACTAGTTTAGCATTTTCTTCTACAGATGCTAGCATGCTTGTATGTATGTTAAACATTTCTATGCTCAGATCTTCCACAGTTTTCTTATACTCAGAATTAGACATGTCAACGGAGGAAAGAAATGATACCTTAGATGATTGAGGTGATTCCTCTGAAGAGTCTGCCATTAGTGCAAGATTTCCATAGACCTCTTCTTCATCGATGTCAGAATCATCCCAGCTCTTGCCTTCAGCTATATAAGCTCTTCCTTGATGCTTCTTCACCAGTGCACCATATTTCTGCTTTAATTCATCGTAGGACTCCTTCCTTTCATTCCCTTGTCTTGGTTTCCGGCATTCTGTTGCAAAATGACCGGGTTCTCCACAATTGTAGCATTTAAACTTGCTTCTATCTACCATCCCTGTCTTATAGCCTCCTCTGCTGTGAGACCCTGAAGACGATCCACCTCGATTACTGCTTTTGTCCTTGGAACCACTGTAACTTGAATTACTCTTAAATTTGTACTTTGGGTTCCTCCTGAATCTGAGGTTCTTGAACTTTCCCGCCATGTAGGCCATAGTCTTATTTTCCAGTTGTTCAAGTTCTTCCATAGAGTAGAAGTCGTCTTCATCACCCGGTTGATTAGATTCTAATAATTCAGCTTCTACAATTTCTTCTTTCTCAACTACAGGTGCTTCTTTGTTAGTCTCCTTAACAGCAATGTCCTTGGCTACAAGAGCTGTTGTTTTCAGCAGTGCAGAATTCTTACTGTCCACTGTACCTGAGCCATAAATGATTTGTCTCTGCTCTTGCTCCATCTCATGAGTCTTGAGCTTTCCATATAGCATTTCAATTGACATATCATTTATATCACTTCTTTCTCTGATGGCAGAAATTTTGTGCTCTAGGTGTGCTGGCAGTGTCAACATAAACTTTCTGTTGATCTCCCTACGTGTGTAGGTCTTCCCATGTAGAGACAAGTCATTTAGCAATTTGTTGTATCTCTCGAAAACCTGAGTGATACTTTCTCCAGGTAATGACTTGAATGCTTCATATTGGGAGGTAAGAATGTCTAGCCTGTTTTCCTTCACTTCAGTTGTACCCTCCATCAACAGATCAATCGTGTCCCACATCTGTTTGGCACTGGTGCAATTTATCACCTGATTTAGCATAGTTGTGTCCAAAGAATCCATCAAGATGCATTGTAGATGATTGTCCCATGCTACTTTCTCTTTGTCAGTGTCAGTAAATTCTGATGGTTCCTTTGGGGTAAAACCTTGAGGAATCCGAACGCCGTCTTCTGAAACTGTTTCCGGTGTAAGCTTTTGAGGAACATAGGGTCCATTTTCAAGAATTCCTAGATATTGAGAATTACAAGTCTTAATGAAAATGGTCATCTTCTTTTTCCACAAAATGTATTCATTTTTGTCGAAGGTGGGAATTTTGATACTGCTTAATTTTTGGGTACTCATGGTTGTTAAGAATTTTAAGTCTTAAGAAATAATTAATTTCTCAAAAATTAAAATCAATTCAAATAAAAATTAAATATTGAGAATTTAATTTTAATTCGAATTCTTGATGATTGATAGCTTTTTAATTATTAGTGAATTAAAAATCAAGGAAAAATTCGAAATTGAATTATCTTTAAAAATAAAAGAAAATTCAAGATAAATTTTTCTAGATCTAAAAATCTACTTTTTAGAAAAACTATTTTTGGATCTTGATTTGTAAAGTCAATCAACAAGCTCTGATACCAATTGTTAGGTCCAATATCATCATAGAAGGGGGGGTTGAATATGATGTTGTAGTAATTTTCAGTTTACTTGCGGAAGTGTTTGTGTTTTTAAAGAAATGAACTTGACAGATAATAAAACACAAAGCTGGGAAATAACAAGTTATTATTAAATCCCTGTGGTGCTACAAATCTAATCAAATGATTAGCTGCAGTGGGTTCAAAACAATATTACAACAAATACAGTTGGGAGAAATAAATGTCTAGCTTTAATGGAGCTTCCCGGCTGTGTATGTTGAATGCTTGAAGATGATCACCAGTTAAAACAATTGATTTGAACCCATATATATTTGTAGACTTCTTGGAAATTTTCCCACAATGCTAAGTCCTGAGTGGCGCCTTCACAGTGGAAGTGGTGTAGTGGCGCCACTTGAAGCTTGTTGAATTTGTATTCTTGAGTGGCGCCTTTTGTGTGAGTTGCGCCTATACAGTGGTTACCCTGTATAGGCGCCACTCATGCCTTAGAGATTTCACAGCATGTTGCGCCTTGTTTGTGAGTTGCGCCTGTACAGTGTGTTCCCTGTACAGGCGCCACTCATCCCTTAGAATAAGTGAGCCTTGCTTGTACCTGTTAGACTTTGAGTTGCGCCTATACAGTGGTTTCCCTGTATAGGTGCCACTCATGACTTGGGCACCATTTCTTGTGCTTTCACTTGACAATTTTGTTGCACCTTGAAATGTAGACTGCACCTCTTCACTGCTTCAAGAGTAATAACCATCAATTGTAGTAAAACCTTCCTTAGCATATTTAACTCGAATTCTTGAATTAATTACTACTTGAATTTTACTCTTCTGACTTGGCTTGATCAGCTGATTTTCTTCTGATTAATTAAGATAATTCTCTTCTTGTTATGCTGACGCTTAGTGCACTGGTCTGGTTCACAAACGACTAACACTTGAATGAGTTTCCTTAATCTCTGTTCTGTTTCAGCTGACAAACCCTAGACTTTTGCATTGCTTCTGATCACTGAAACCCTTTGACATTTATACATGGATCACTGCTCTGTCTTTAGAATGAAGTCATCTGAACTCTTATTTGTCACTGAGGCTTGAACATGTTAATGAACTTCTCTCACTGACGTTCAGTAATTCTTCTGTCTTGAAAGCTCAGCAATGATGAATGTATTATCTTCTTGATTATGTCCTTCTGAATTTCTGTGCTGCATGTTAGTATTATTTATCTGTCTTTGTTTCTTAGTTGAGTTATCGTTATCACTATTACATACTACGTTACATTATGCTTTACAGATGTGTGTATTTAAACTACAACACATATCTCACTTACAAATACACTTTCCCTTATTTCTTGGACAATACTCGAAATAGTAATCTCACTTTTTCTTCATGAGTCTTGTCTTCATTCCAAATGTAGATAAAGGTACTCTGTGATGATTTGACATTCTTGACACCATGAGCACGCTTCACCTTTTTGCTTACTTTTTTTTTCTCAAGTTACAATTGTAGACTTGACAGACTAGGTAGAAATTTTCAAGATCAATCTGTGAATGACTTTACCTAGTCTGCTACTTGAAACAGACTGTCAGCTTCTATGAAAGTTACTGTCAACCTTCAGCTTCATTTTGGTGACATCTTTATTACCGCATACTTTACTGTCAGGATCACAAGTCTTCTAAAACATGCTGTCGTCCAAAGGTACTGTCAACTATTCCACCAAACATGCTGTTGATTATCTCGCCAAAGCTACTGTCAAGAAACTTGCTGTCTTGAATCTTCAATCTCTGCCAAGTTTACTGTCAAGGGATAGTTGCGGTCAATAAACTTGCTATCATAGAATCTTCATTCTCCGCCAATTTTACTGTCAAGGAATAGTTGCTGTCGTCTATTTCCAAAAGTTTTTGTCACTTGAATATGCTATCGTAGGCTCCAGAATGTAGAATGTTACTGTCAGAAATTCGATCTATGCTGTGCTTGAACACTTTGTGAACTTCTACCTCATGGATCATTTATTTCATTTACACATGACAATAACTATTGATACTTACTGTCACCTACTTGACTATTTGAACATCTTATTACAAGTGACATTTTAAACATACTATCAAACTATATATGATAATATGTTTTACTTAGTTAATTACCAATTAATCTAAGTAAATATTAGTTGATTACATTGTTGGTACCACAATCCCTAACAATCTCCCTCAATTTATTTTTATGATGAATAAAGACAAATTTAAAGAAAACTGCAGATGCTATCTCAACTAATAAAAATAGAAGTGTTTGTACAGGAAATAAAAGAAATTATAAGTACACTCCTATCTCAAGTTTAGCTCCTCTAGACTGAGCAAATCTTCAATTTTGACTTGAGCTGCATCACTACTTCTTCTCAGCTGTCATCCTTCCATACAGTCCCTCAAGAGCTTTCAGTTCCCTCTTCTCTTCTTCTATCTTGGCATGATCAGCAACACAATCTAAGACTAGTTTCACCATTTTGTGAGAAAGATTCCTCAACTCCTTGTAAGTGTAGTAGTTCTCAGATGGTCCCTTGGATATGCATAAGTACTTCATCCCAAACATGTCCTTGACAAATATTTCCTTTGTAGAAGAGTAGATCTGTTTCACCCTGAGTTTGTCAATAGACTCATCTTCTTTTTCTTCTCTGGATTCAATGATCTCCCAGACAATTTTGCTTAGATCTCTTTCAAACTCCAGGAATGAGCCTGTGATCATTCTGAATATCTTCATTAAGTTTTCATTATTGAGCACCCTAATGTTGATAGCCTCTACTTTAATGCTATCAACAATGATTCTCAAGGGCCCAAACAGGACTGGAGAAACATAGTTGGATCTTTTAGAGAATTGATCATTCAGCAGTGCATGCTTCATGTCAATCTCAGCCTCCTTGATTCTCTTGGAAATTTGCTCTATTTTCTTCTTTGCAGCTTCAACTTCTTCTTCAAATTTCTTTCTTTTCTCCTTCTCCTCCTTCCTCTTAGAGTCACATATCTCCAGTGCTCTATTTTTCAGATCAAAAACCTCAAAATTAGTGATATTGAGCAGCTGCTTCTTGATAAGCTCAATGATATGAGGGTCATTCACAGCCAATTTCTTTAATTCCTCAAAGGTGATTTCTTCAGCAGAACTACCAGTATTGTAGAAGATAATTCTGTCAGGATTCATGAGAAGACATTTATGTGTCCTCTCATATTCAAACTTCTTCTCAATCTCCCTCTTCTTTTTGACTTGAATAATTCTCATAACACTTGACATGTATCTACTCTCCTCAGGGTAAGGATATCCCTCCAACTGCTTTACCAACTTTTCAAGTAAATCCAGGTTCTTGTCCTATAGAGACTCTGTGTTCCAAAACTCCTTGATTCCATCTTCTCCCTCAAACATCATTCCATCAGAGTAGACAACTGTTTCAGGTTCTTCAACATCATTGAAATCCAAAGGATGAGGCTTGAAAGAGTCCATCAAATCCATGAGCTTCTTTATCAACAGACTTCTCACCAACTGTGTCCTCATGTCTGATCCTTGAGTTATAAACAACATTCTTCTGACCAGAAAGTAGTTCACTTCTTTCATCTCATAACTCAACTCTTCAACTGCTCCATTTGAATACAAAAGAATTATCTTGTTTAGAGTATTCATCCTAGACCACTCAACCTTCATATTAACCAAGGATTCTGCTATGTTGTTGATAGTTGGTCTTCTAACATCCAGACAATCCTCATCTAAAACTTCAAACATAAGCTTCCACCCTTTCCTGCTAGGCCTCGTGCTAGAATGAGGCTTATGTCTTTCTACCCTTGCTTTCATGTACTTCTTAGAAAAGGATACTTTTTTTGACAGTAACTTTTGAAAGGTTACTGTTAATTCAAGTTCGACAACAGGTTTTGTGATAGTAAGTTTCTCCTTATTACTCCTGACAACATCTTTTTCATCCATTTCAAAACCAAGTACTACTGTCTTCATCACTTTCCCTTCAATACCATCTCTGTATTCTTTCTCATTCTTCTCCTCATTCATCTCCACCTTATTTCCAGCTCCAGATGATTCTTCACCAGTATGGTGTTGGCTGGAACTAACTGCACCTCCATCAGCCTTTTCACTATCATCTATATCTTTCTTTTCCTGAGTTTTCTTCTCACTCTTCTTCAATCTCAACTCTTCAAGTCTCCTCAATTCTCCTTCCAACACTCTCAATACTTCATCCCTTTCTTCATTCCTTGGAATTTGCTTGAAGTAGTCAAAGGCTTCTTTTACAGACCTTGGTCTACACATGCTCACCCTCTCCAAATTCATAGATTTGTACTTTCCATCTGTGGAGCTACTAAATTTGATTCCCAAGGGATCCTGAGTTAATTCTGGCAGCTTTTTAACTATTAGCTTCTGCAGAGTCCTTTTCAGATTTTCATTTAGCCATGACTTATCTGTTTTGATCTTGAGTTTGATTGATTCTATAACTTCAATTTCATGCCTACTCAGATAAGCCATGCTTACACACCAACTGAAACCACCTTCAGTTCTGACAGAGATTACCCATTTGTTGCTCCTAGACACCATCACAACTGCTCCCACTGTTGACTGTCTCATTGAATCAGAAAATTTCTTGGAGTCTCTGTTAGATAAGGCTGTTAGATCATTTATTCTTTTGTTGAACTTTGCACCTTCAAACACTCTGTTGTTCTCATTGTCATCCACCATCAGGATTGCAGCTTATTCATCATCAAAATCTTCTCTTTCTTCTAAAATGAAATCATCACCTCCATCTTGAAAGAGCTTCTCCTTCCCTTTTCCAGCTACATTCACCACTGAATCTTTCTTCACAACTCCCTCCTTTATCATCACTCCTTTCTTCTTTGGTCTCTCCATCTTATTACCTCCAAGCTTTATAGCAATCTCAGCAACCACACTAGACAGCAATGCTAGTTGAATCTCCCCCTGAGATGCAGCTTGAGTTGTCTCCTTAACTGCCACCTTATCACTCTTTTTTACAAACACTTCATCCTTGCCACTTTTCTCCCCCTTAGTTGAGGTAGCAACTTCAGGGATTGAAAACTTTGCTTGAAACTCCTGAAGCTTGTCAAAGATGGCCTTGAACCCTTCATTCATTGTCTGCTCCAAACTGGTCATTCTATTCACCAGCTTCACCTGATTCCTGCCCACTGTGTCCAGGTTCTTTGACAATTTAGTGACCTTGTGTGAAAGAGATTTTAACCTTTCATCAGCTTGTTTAGTGGATTTGGAGGCTTTGGTGGTTCTCACACTCTCTGGTTTTGTATGAGTGATCTCATCACTCCTCACCAACTCACTATCCAGGCCTAATGCCTTTGATTTTTGGGCTCCCACATCTTGTTTTTTTATTTTGGCCTTGCTCAGGGGCTTCTCCTTTTGCCTGGGATTTTCCCAGCCCCTCATTTTTATGCTCACCTCTCTTTTCTTTTATCTCTCTTTTTCTTTTCACACCATCATTCATCCTAGGTGCAAGAGACAGAGCAGGTACATCTTGCACAAGAGTTGTAGATTTTACCTTGAGTAGGGAAGAGATAAAAGCAGAATCATCATCACTGAGTTGTTGAGAGGAGGCAGACACTGGAGAGTTACTGTCTGGAATAGAAATGTTGACAACATCTTTGGTAGCTTCTGTTGAGAAGTTATTGTCATGAGGATTGACAGCAACTTTGTGATTTATAGCTACAGAGGCTGTGACAACAATCTCTTCTACCCTTTGAGTAGAAGGTTCTTGTGGATTTCTATGATTAGTTTCATCCAACTGTTGAAATAGTGCATCAATATTTTGATCTTCAATGTTGGTAAAGTGTGATGCACTATAGTTGAATGAACTGTGTTCCACATTTTCTAGCCTTATAGTGTGAATATCTTCAAGTGTGGGCTCAGGTTGAGTGAGTTCAACCTGTTGTGCAGACTCTTTACAGGGTGCCTTGGGATATTGACCAAGTTCAATAGATGCCTCCTTTTGAGAGGGGACATCTAGAAATGTGTTTTTGTGCCTTTTAAGAGATGTGCCCTTTTGAGAGGACACACCCTGGCTGACAGAGGTTGATACCCTTGCCTTCTTTCTCCTAGGCTCACCAGGGCCCTCTATGGGTTCTATGGTCTGACTACCACCCTTATTTGCTGCATCTAGTGCAGTTTCACCACCTACCTATGGAAAGGCTTCTATCCTAGGTTGAGTGGTTCTCATCCTTTTAGAGACCTGGTCCTTTTAAGAGGAACTAGACCCTTGGTTTATAGATTTGGTGACTCTAGAAGGCCGGACTCCTTCAAATGGTTTAGAGTGTGGGTTAGGAATGGAGATATCAACACGATTCTCATCACTCAAGGAAAATATATGGTAATCCCCAACAATTTTTAAATTTAAACTTTTAATTGTTGCAAGCATGAAATCAGTTATGAACAGACTCAATTCAGTGTTAAAAGGTTTACTGGTTAACAAAGAATGAGTATTTTTCTTTAGAGTTGGGGACTCCATGCATTGCACACTATCAAAATCAATTATGCCTACAACAGAATTAATTATAAGCATAAAAAATCTAGGATAATATATTACCAGTTTTCTGGCTTCTTTCTTTCCCAGCACCAGCTTGAACAAAGGCATCAGGAGCTTTCCAACATCTATTCTGTAATTGTGCACCATGTAATGCACTATCCTCCTGATGTATACTGGCACTTCATTCCAGCCACTTGTTTTCTCGACATGGACCTAGAGACAACATCAAGAAACATGCTCCATTCTTTGTTGAGATACTTTTTGTCCATGCCTCCCGAAGGATACCATTCATCTTTGTTTGCGCTTAATTTGGGTCCAACATACCCAATCATCCTAAAGAACTTGGTGATTTGTTCTTCACTAACAGGCTCCTCAAAAAGTAAGCCTTCAGTCTCTTCTACATGAAGAGCTTCATTTATGTGAGAGGAATCAATGGTGTAAGATGTGCCATTGATTTTAAAAGAGATAGAGCTTGCATCTTGCTTCCCCTCACATACAGCAGAGATCCAGAATTGAGAGAGTCTAGGGATTTCGAGATGTAGACTTGCAGTTAGGGCATAGGTGAGGTATGAGTTGTTCACGAAGCCAACAAAAGGTTTGAAGGCTTCACCAACTGAAGCCATGGTGGTGAAGTTGGTTTGAGCTAAGGTGCAGAGAATTTGAGGTCCAGACATGGTTGATTGATGTTAGGGTTGAGAAAGAACGAAAGATTTAAGTGTTTAGAAGACGGTTTAGAATAAAAAGTTGCAGAGAAACTTGAGAGTTTTAAGGGTGTAAAAGAGTGGAGAAGTTATGAGAGAAATAAAGTAAAGTAAAGAGTGAGTGAAATTTTAGTTGTGTATTTATATGATGTGAAAAGGTACTGTCAATAAAGAATTTTAAACGATTATAAGTGACAGTTGTCTTCAAGTTTCATTCCTCGACAGTAACTTCTGCGCTAAAATAACAAATACTCTTGATAGTAACATTAGTAAATAATAATAAATGAATAAATCTAATATTAATTGTTGACCGTATGTTACGCGGGTTTTTGAAAAACTATGCTATCAAGAAATGCTGACAGTAAGTTTCATAATTTGACAGTATGTTTCACTCATGTATACTATGTTGTCATTATCTCTCATTCCTTTGACAGTAGGTTTCACAAGATTTGACAGTAAGTTTTAATCCCGCGAAACATACTGTCAAGTTTTCTCAGCTATTTGACAGCAAGTTCCACAGGGTTCGATAGTAAGTTTTAATCCCGCGGACTTTACTGTCAAGACTCATTAACCATGTGACAGTAGGTTTTCACAGATTTTTTACAGTAACTTATCATTACGTGACAGTATGAATAAAACATACTGTCAAGTAACTTGATAGCATCTTTTATTGATCACATAAAAGTTAAGTTACTTAAAAATAAATTAGTTAACCTCTCAGTTAAATATCATCATGTTTTTTCACTGTGACAAAAATCAAAATACCTTTATAGGCCATTAATTCACAGTGAAATTTAGTTAACTAAAATTTTATCAACTAAACAGAATTACATTAACAGGTTAAATTTAACATACCCAATTCACTCACTAGCCTGTTGAAAGTCTTTTCATCCAATGGTTTGGTAAAAATATCTGCAAGTTGCTTCTCTGTGGGCACATAGGTTAGCTTGATTGTGCTTTCTTCCACATGCTCTCTAATAAAATGATGCCTGATGTCAATATACTTAGTTTTGGAATGTTGAACATGATTCTCAGAAATTGCTATGGCACTAGTGTTGTCACAGAAGATAGGAATTCCTTGCAAAGTCAACCCATAGTTCAATAGTTGGTTCCTCATCCAAAGTAACTGAGCACAGCAACTACCAGCTGCAATATATTCAGCCTCTGCAGTTGAATTTGACACTGAATGCTGCTTCTTGCTAAACCATGATACCAATCTTTCTCCCAAAAATTGACAGCTTCCTGTTGTACTTTTTCTGTCTATTCTACATCGTGCATAATCTGAGTCTGAGTATCCAACCAAGTTAAAACCAGATTCTTTAGGATACCAAAGGCCAAGATTTTGAGTGCCTTTCACATATCTCAGAATTCTTTTTACTGCCATTAGATGTGACTCCTTGGGATCAGACTGAAACCTTGCACACAAACCTATAGCAAACATAATGTCAGGCCTGCTAGTAGTTAGATAGAGAAGAGAGCCAATCATGCCTCTGTACATTTTGTTCTCCACTTTCTTTCCTCTTGGATCCTTGTCAAGTTGGGTTGCTGTTGAGATTGGAGTTTTTGCAGGAGATGGGTCTTCCATATCAAATCTTTTTAAAAGATCTTTAACATACTTAGACTGGAATAAATATTCCATCTTCTTTTTGATAGATTTGAAGTCCAAGAAAGAATACTAATTCACCCCTCATGCTCATCTCATACTTGTTCTACATCAACTCAGAGAATTTCTTGCATAAGTCTTCATTCATTGATCCAAAGATAATGTCATCCACATACACTTGAACTAGAATGATATCCTTTCCATGTTTTTTGTAGAAAAGAGTTTTATCCACAATCCCTCTTGTAAAGTTGTTATCAAGAAGAAACTTGGAAAGAGTATCATACCAAGCTCTTGGTGCTTGTTTTAGTCCATACAATGCTTTGAGCAGTCTGTACACAAAGTTTCCCATTTTTGGATCTTCAAAGCCTGAGGGCTATTCAACATACACTTCTTCTTCTAACTCTCCATTAAGAAAAGCACTTTTGACATCCATTTGAAATACCTTGAAGTTGTTGTATGCAGCAAAAGCCAATAATATTCTAATTGCCTTTAGTCTAGCAACAAGAGTAAATTTTTCTTCATAAATAATCCCTTCTTGTTGACAGTAACCTTTTGCCACCAGCCTTGCTTTTTTTCTTGTGACAGTACCACACTCGTCCATCTTGTTTCTATAAACCCATTTAGTGGCTATTATGGATTTGTTCTTTGTTCTAGGCACTAATTCCCAAACACAGCTTCTTTCAAATTGATTAAGCTCTTCTTGCATGGCATTAATCCAATCTGGATCAACCAAGGCTTCTTCAAGAGTTTTAGGTTCTATTTAAGAAAGGAAACAAGAATACATACATTCATTGGCCACATTTCTTCTTGTTTTGACTTCAGTTCCTGGATCACCAATGATTAAATCATTAGTGTGATCTCTGCTCCATTTAGTTCCTCTTTGAGAATCACTAGAGTCTTCAACATTTTGCTGATTGACAGTATCTTTTATTCTTGCACTGTTGACAGCATCAATTTCCTCAAGTCCACTGGTCATTGGAACATTCCCAGAAAAATCAGTGTTTTGGGCAGTTCCTTCAATTTCTCCAGACTGATTGAGAACCATTGTTGGACCTGAAATTGTGTGATCAATTCTTGGTGAATCCTCTTCAATCTCTTCTAAATAGCCTTGATTTTCAAAGACTAAAGATTCTGTCTCTTGACTTCCTTCAATTCCAGGAAATTTAGTTTCATCAAAGGCGACATTTACACTCTCCTCCACAGTCTTGTGATCTATGATATAAACTCTGTATGCAATCCTGTCAATTCCATATCCCATGAAAATTCCTTCAAGTGCTTTTGTATCAAACTTTCCTTTGATCTCAGTTGAATCTTTCATGAAGTAGCACTTGCTTCCAAAGACATGGAAATAATTGACAGTTGGTTTCCTTCTTGTGAGCAATTCATAGGGTGTCTTTCCATAGGTCTTGTTGACTACAGTCCTGTTTTGAGTGTAACAGGCTGTATTGATTGCTTCACCCCAGAAATAGGT
This sequence comes from Oenanthe sinensis, assembly GCA_028671895.1. Lineage (NCBI taxonomy): Eukaryota > Viridiplantae > Streptophyta > Magnoliopsida > Apiales > Apiaceae > Oenanthe > Oenanthe sinensis. The sequence continues at coordinate 3,767,612 of CM053812.1, forward strand.
GGGGAGTTTTGCTTCACTCAACATTGTTCTTGCAGTCTCAATGAGAGTTCTGTTTTTCCTTTCAACAACACCATTTTGTTGAGGTGTCCTTGGTGCAGAGAATTATTGAGTGATTCCATTGTCTTTGCAAAAATAATTCATGACACTGTTTTTGAACTCAGTGCCATTATCACTTCTTAAAATTTGCACTTTGAATTTTGGATTTTTGTCAAGGACTCTAACCAAGTCAATAATCTCTTGTGCAACTTCATCTTTAGATGCTAGAAATCTCACCCATGTATATCTTGAGAAATCATCAACCATTACTAGAGCATATCTTTTCCTAGTAAGTGATTGCACATTCACAGGACCAAATAAGTCCATATGAATTAGTTGAAATGCCTCATTTATTGAACCACTAGGAGTGCTTTTATGAGAAGCTCTCCTTAGCTTCCTTTTCTGGCAATCCTCACACAATCCTTCTTGACAGAATTAAAGTTGAGGCAGCCCTTTCACCAACTCTCTCTTCATCAGATGATTCATTGCTTTGAAATTTAAATGAGAGAGCTTCTTATGCCATAGCCAACTTTCAGATGAATAAGCCTTACTGTAGAAACATTAGACTTTATCTTTCCTTACAGAGTCCAAGTCAGCTATGTAGAGGCTTCCTTTCCTTACTCCTTGAAGAGCTTTTTCTCCTGTCTTCTTGTTGACAATGGAGCATCTGTCTTGATCAAAACCAACTTTGAAACCTCTTTCACAAAATTGAATGATACTCAATAAATTGTGCTTCAATCCATTTACTAGAGCAATTTTCTCAATCTTCAGATTTCCAACCTCCAGTATGCCATATCCCATTGTAAAACTAATGTTGTTGTCACCAAAGGTTACATAAGGGCTAGCCATTTCCTTGAACTGTGATAGCAGGGTTTTATCACCCGTCATGTGTCCTGAGCATCCACTGTCAATGATCCACATGATTATTTTATTTTTCCTGTTACCCTGCAAAGCAAAATATTTCAAGTTGCTTTTGGTACCCAACTTTCATTGGGTCCATTTGGTTTAGCTTGATCACAGTATGAAGTTGGATTTCCTGAATTATCTTCTCTTGCTTTTAGCAAGACCCCTGTAGCTACCCATTCTGATTTGATTACTGGTTTGGTAGCCTTTTTCTTGAGTTACTTGTCCATCCTAACCTTAGGAGGACTTGGAGTCTTTGCCTTTTCAGTTTTAGCATTCTTATGCAGACATTCTTGATTATTAACAAAAGGCATGTTAAAGCAAATGCTCATTAAGTTCATTTTGCAAGATATACAATCAAAATCACCACAGTGAGTTACTTGTCTATTCTTTAAGGGTATCCCATGTAAGTTTCCATTGCTAGAGGTAGCATTATTAACATTAGACTTGTCCTTGTTACAGACATGAGTTAGATGACTAGAAGACCCACAATTGTTACACAACTTTCTAGGAGCATTAAGAATGTAATCATAATTGTTCTTTTTGTTTATTCCTAATTTTCCATTTCTGTTCTTCTTGGTCTTCATGACAGTATGTTTAGAAGTTACTATCATGCTGGTGTTGACAGTAGGTTTAGGTGGAGTTGTTGTGACAGTAAGTTTGTATCTTACAGTCTTGACAACATCTTTTAGACTTACTGTCGAGCCAGTGTTGACAGTATCTTTTAAACAAAGGTTACTGTCAGGATCAATACTAACTGCCTTAGGGATTTTGACAGTATCTTTTTCCTTAAGGGATTTATTGACAGCTTCTTTGTCCTCATCATCTATCTCTTGTTTGATTATTAATGATACCTCATCAAATTCAAACTCAGCCTTTTTGAATAATGGATTCTTCACTTTCTTTAACATAGAAGGTTTGGCAGTATGTTTGGTTTCTTCTTCAACAACATGTTTCTTTCTATTTTTCTTCTCATAGTTAAAACCTATACATACCTTTTGATTTTCAGTGTTATCATCATGGTAAGATTTTAACAAGGAAGAGGAATTCTTGTAGGCCTTGATTTTTAATTCATTCTCAGAAATCTGTTTCCTAACGAATTCCTCAATCTGAGAAGCACAAACAATTTCGTTCTTAAGAATTTCATTTTCTTGTTGAAGAGACTCAAAAGCATTCTGTTTTAGTTCAAGTTCATGATTTTTAATTTTTAATGACTCATTAGCACTGGATAATCTAGCTATCTCCTCATATGCAGCTAACATGCTTGTATGAATATTAAAAATTTCTAAACTTAGACTTTCAACAGTTTTCTTATACTGGGATGTAGTCATATCAACAGTAGTAAGAAAGGGTACCTGACTTGAAGAAGTGGATGAACCTTCTCTAGAACTTGCCATGAGAGCAAGATTTCCATATTCTTCTTCTTCCTCTTCATCTGAGTCTTCCCAGCATTTTCCTTCAGCCACAAAGGCTCTTCCCTGTTGCTTTTTCAGCAAGCTTCGTACTTTGCTTTGGTTCTTCATAGTCACTGTCATTTCTTCTCACTTGTTTTGGCTTTTTGCACTCTGTTGCAAAATGCCCCATTTCACTGTAGTTGTAGCACCTTATTTTGGATCTGTCCACCATGCCTGTCTTGTATCCACCTTTGCCACTCCCTCCAGGTTTTGAGATGATTAGCTTTTTGACCCTCGAGCCTTGTCCTCTTGGTTTGAAGGCTTTGTTCTTCTTGAATCTCAAGTTGGAGAACTTTCGTGCCATGTAGGCCATTGTTTTATTCTCCATGTTGTCTAGTTCCTCTAAAGTATATAACTCATCTTCTTCACCATCCTTGAGTTCTAGAGTCACACCTTCATCTTCATCTGTGACTTCTTCAATTTTGATTCTTTGAGTTGCATCAGCTGTGGATCCTGAGCCACTAGAGCATTAGAAGTGTTGGCCATCTTTCCTCTTTGACCAGCTTGGATAGCTCTCTTTAGCTGCAACTCTAGCTCAAAGGTTTTAAGAATGCCATACAAAGTTTCAAGAGAAACTTTTGATAGATCCCTTCCTTCTCTTATCGTAGAAACCTTGTGCTCTAGGTGGTCAGGAAGTGTCAACATGAATTTCATGTTTACCTCCTTTTTGTCATAAAACTTTCCATGCAGCCGCAAGTCATTAATCAGCCTATTAATCCTCTCAAACATCTCAGTCAACCCTTCACTTGGTTTAGCCATAAAGTCTTCATACTGAGACACCAGAATCTGTCTTTGATTCTCTTTTACTTCCTCTGTCCCTTCACAGAGTATCTCAATGGTTTCCCATATTTGCTTGGCACTGGTGCAATTGACAATGTTGTTGTACATGACATTGTCAAGTGCCTCAATGATAATAAATTGTAAACAATCATCAAGATATATTTTTTCCTTCTCAGTGTCAGTGTACTCTGAAACCTTTTTAGGAACCCAGTAGGCTGGTATAGTTTCACCATCTACTGTGGTTTCAGGTACATATGTTTGAGGGACAAAGGGACCATTTTCCAGGAATCTAGGATAGGGTGGGTTGTCCGTCTTTATGAACAACATCATCTTTCTTTTCCATAGATTGTAATGCTCTTTGTCAATGGTGGGTATTTTAATACTTCTTACTTTCTGTGCACTCATTTTTAGATCTTTTCAGGTTATGTATGTCTAACCTACTGCTTTGATACCAGTTGTTAAACATAATGAGTGTTGCAGAAGGGGGGGGGGTTGAATGCAACTTAATAAATTTAACAACTTTTTTGCTAACAACAAACAAAAGCAAAAGTATTAAGTTACAAAGCAAACAACTAGTAAGTTAGGGACACACAGTCTTTTACTTCAAAAATTAATTTTATTAATTTTTGTTGCAACAACTGACTGGAAAGGGTTTCCAGCTTCAATAGATACAATAACAAGAGATTGCTAGAGTTTCTATGCTTGAGAAAAGTTAAGCTCAGTTGTGTGTGTTAGAGAAAGTGTTTGTGAGATGTGTGTATTTAAACTACAACACATATCTTACTTACAAGTACACTATCCCTTGTTTCCTGGACAATACTCGACATAGTAATCTCACTTTTTCTTCATGAGTCTTGTCTTCATTTCAAATGTAGATAAAGGTACTCTGTGAGGATTTGACATTCTTGACACCATGAGCACGCTTCACCTTTTTGCTTACTTTTTTTTCTCAAGTTGCAATTGTAGACTTAACAAACTAGGTAGAAATGTCAAGATCAATTTGTGAATGACTTTACCTAGTCTGCTACTTGAAACAGAATGTCATCTTCTATAAAAGTTACTGTCAACCTTCAGCTTCACTTTGGTGACAACATCTTTGTTACCGCATACTTTACTGTCAGGATCATAAGTCTTCTAAAACATGCTATCGTCCAAAGGTACTGTCAACTATTCCACCAAACATGCTGTCGATCATCCCGTCAACTCTCCCCGCCAAAGCTACTGTCAGGAAACTTGCTGTCTTGAATCTTCAATCTCTGCCAAGTTTACTGTCAAGGGATAGTTGCTGTCAATAAACTTGCTTTCATATAATCTTCATTCTCCGCCAAGTTTACTGTCAAGGAATAGTTGCTGTCGTCTGTTTCCAAAAGTTGTTGTGCATGAACACTTTGTGAACTTCTACCTTATGGATCATTTATTTCATTTACACATGACAGTAACTATTGATACTTACTATCACCTACTTGACTATTTGAATATCTTGTTACAAGTGACATTTTAAACATACTGTCAAACTATATATGACAGTATGTTTTACTTAGTTAATTATCAATTAATCTAAGTAAATATTAGTTGATTACATTGTTGGTACCACAATCCCTAACAGATGGTAATTAAAAGCCATGAGGCCATTGACTTCATTCACAAAATCGAGCCGAGAGGGGAATTAAAGACAAAATCGACCTCGTTCCAGGTCGATCATCGACCTCATTTCCAAATAGAGCTAGGAAGAGAAGTAAAGATTTAATCAACCTCGATCGAAGTCGATTGAAACAAGTTAAGAAGGCCTACTCGACCTCAATATCCCATTCGACTTCAAATGAGGTCGATAATCGACCTCGACTATCAATCTACTTTAATGTGAATTTGAGAAATAGTTCGACCTCGATCCAGGTCAATAGAAAAATAAGCCAGGAAGGCCAATTCGACCTCAAATACCATCGACCTGGAAGGGGAATTGAGGTCTAAATCGACCTTATTCCAAGTCGATGAAGTCAAGTCATTAAGCTATTCGACCTCAATCCCAAGAATCGACTTGAGAGAGGTTTCAGGACCCTATTCAACCTCGATTTAGGTCGATAAGGGGCTCAATCCCAGAATCGACCTGGGGGTGGAAATGATCCCCAATTCGACCTCAATCCAGGTCGAATTGGTCAGACCACAAAAAATTCTCCTTGATAAATTTGCTAGAAATAAAGTCCTTGAGGGGCCAATTTACATGATATTGATTCCTTTAAAGGGATTAGTAATGAAAAGGCCTGAGCCCAAAAGTCGAGATAAAATTGACTGAAACGAGTCAAAAACCCGATAAGGCACTGAAAACCCTTTATTAAACTTTTACGAAAACTCACGAAGTTTTTCTCAAAAATTAGGGGGCAAATGATATGGGTAAAAATAGCCTTGAGGAAATAATAAATATAGTATTTATTATTTCATTTAATAGACCTAGCATGGTCCAAAGGCTTGGGCCCTTGAAACGAACAAAGATAACAAATCCTGGGATCAATTGGATTTGTAAGTCCATCCCACAAACTCTGTTGAAGCCATAGGCCCATTAAGCCATTGTTATTAATTAATAAAGGCCCAGTAAAGACCCAAGAAGCCTTGTTGGACTTAAATCAAGCCTAGCCTATTTAATTATCTGTCTTGCTGTAACTCAGCTTGTACTTCTGTAATAGACTAGTGACTTAGTTATTCATGTGTAATTTACAGATAGAAGTTTTCTCTGTTTACCTTCAAATTGTAAAAAATGTCAGAAATAAAGTCAGTTAGAAGATTCAAGTTGAATCATGCAACCAGACAAAGAAGACTGTGAAGAAATAAGAGAAGTTATCTGAGAATTCTACTAAGGCAAATTACTTGGTCGAGAAGTCAGCTATTCGAGAAGTCAGAACTTTGGAAACATTTCGAGAAGTCTCAAAACTCTTATCTGCTCAGTACTCGATCGAGAAGTCAGTCATTCGACAAGTCAATTATTGAAGCCAATCCAGAAGTGTTAATTATGAGTCATTCGAGAAGTGAAAATAAACAATTCGAGAAGCTAGCAAATGGAGCATTCGAGAAGTAATAAGGCTGAGTCATTCGAGAAGTCAATATCAAGCATGTATTCGAGAAGTCTAGTCTGATCGAGAAGTTATCAAGCTGAGTATACGATCGAGAAGTCTAGTCATTCGAGAAATCAAGTATTCAGGACCAATCGAGAAGTCACAGTTGTTCGAGAAGTCAATCTCCTTGACTTATCGAATCAATTTCAGGAAGAGTACTCGACTGCAAAAGAAGCTAGTTTCAAGGAAGGATTGCAGAACAAGACAGATAATGTTGCAGCTCTGTTTATGCAGGATAAGTCAAACCAGCATAGATAGAGACAAGTCTACAATGCAGCTGGGAAGATAAGTCAAGAAAAGTGACAGAAGAGATAAGGCAGGATGGAGCAGACTGACAATGAACCCGAGTAGCTGACGAAGCACCAAACCAGCTAGAAATAGTCATTAGTCAAATGTAAAGCAGGTCTTGTCTGTTTCTAGTTTTAGCACAACTATCATTAGTGAGCATGTGCACAGGACATGTTGTCTATATAGCTAATGCACAGTCAATTGATAGAAAAAGAAGATACAAACAGCACATAATTGTAATATCTACGGTGAGTTGTAATCTTCCTAGAAGAGAAGCTGAAATTCAAACTGAATTTCAGATTGTAGCAAAGTTCATTCTAATACAAATTAGATTGAAAGTTACATCTGTATTTACTTTATTTATTGTTATATGTCTTGATAAACACTATCGTAATTTCATCAGTTCTTCAAGCTTCGAACAAGTTCATTTTCTAAACAAGAAAATTTGAAGTATACATTCACCCCCTGTAACTTCTGGGTCTCTAAATTCCTAATAAGTGGTATTAGAGCAGGCTGTAAACATAATTATAGACTAAAGATCTAAGATGAGTTCTCAGAAGTTAAGCAGTATCAAGATTCCTACTTTTGACAGAGAAAACTACATTCTATGGAAGAAGAAGATGTTGTTGTTCATAAAGACTGCAAATCCAATGTATCCAGAAATATTAAAGAATGGCCCCTTCATGCCAGTGACTCTTGTTCCTGAAACTACTAGTGGGTCTGAAGTTATTCCTGCTACATGAATACCTAAAGACCCATCTCAGTACACAGACACAAAGAAAGAGAAAGTGTCTCTAAACAATAGTTTGATGCTCATCTTGATTGAGTCCTTGAATATTGTGATGTACAACAATATTGTAAATTGCACATCTGCCAAACACATTTGGGAGACAATAGAGATTCTGTGTGAAGGAACTGAAGAGGTAAGAGAAAATCAAAGGCAGCTTCTTATTTCTCAGTATGAAGCATTTATGTCAAAACCCAATGAAGGCATAACTGAAGTCTTTGAGAGGTTTAATAAACTAATCAATGACCTTCAACTTCATGGGAAATATTATGAAACAAAGGAGAAGAACATGAAGTTTTTGTTGACTCTTCCAGAGCACTTGGAACACAAAATATCTGCAATAAGAGAAGGGAGAGACTTAACAAAATTGCCATTAGAGACCCTCTATAGAATACTAAAGACATATGAACTTGAGTTTCATCAAAAGAAGGCCATTTTGGAAAATAGAGGAAAAATGGCAAATGTCTTGGTTGTAAAGGAGCCATCTACAATAGTGAAGACTGGTACAAGCAAAAACGAAAAGAATGAAACACTTGAAGAACAGGAAAAGGAAGAAAAGGACTCTATCAACAGTGAGTCAGAAGATGAGGATTTCTACACCATTGAAGAACTTGAAAGCATGGATAACAAAACCATGGCCTACATGGCAAGGAAGTTTGGAAATTTGAGATTCAAAAGAAACAAAAGTTTCAAACATAAGCCACCTTTCAAGTCCTCCAGCAAAGGAAAGAATCCAACAAGAAGCAACACAAATGATGGATATAAAACTGGGACAGTTGATAGATCCAAGATAAGATGCTACAACTGTAATGAGCTTGGACACTTTGCAACTGAGTGTAGAAAACCCAAAGCAGTTAAGAAAGACAAAGATTACTTAGAATTGGAGGCCAAGTATGAAGCTCTTCTCAAAAAGCAGTCAGGAAAGGCTTATATTGTTGAAGGAAAATGCTGGGATGACACAGATGAAGATGAAGATGAAGAATATGGAAATGTGGCACTTATGGCCAACTCAGAAAATGGATCTTCATCCTCAACATCTCAGGTACCCTCATTAATCTCTTTTGACATGTCAAACTCACAATATAAGAAAACTATGGAAGAATTGAGCATTGAAATGTTTAATATTCATACCAGTATGACTGCTGCATATGAGGAAATTGCTAGATTAGTGAAAATAAATGATGAACTAACTGCTAGGAATGAAGCTTTGGAATTGTCTGTGATAACTCTGGAGAACCTGAAACAGGAAAATGAATATCTGAAAAATAAGGTTGTTTGTTCTGAACAAATTGAAAAATTTCTTAAAGAACAAATTTCTGAAAATGAGCTAAAGATCAGATCTTATCAAAATTAGCAACTGTAGTTCAAGAGTTCCATGAGAAGAATAAGGAAAAGACTAGAATTGGGATTGGTTTTGATTATGATAATCTCAAAAAGAAGAAATCTGTTTCAATAAAAGAAAAGAAAATTGAAATTCCTGGGAACCCTCATATTTTGAAAAATGTTGAAGGACCAATCTTCAAGAAAGCAACTGGTGAATTTGATGAGGTTAGCATGGTCATCAAACAGCAGTTGAATGATGAAGATAAGGAAGAGACTAAAAGTCATGAGCCTTTTATTGAAAAAGATGAATTCACAATCAAAATTAAGTCCATTCCTGTACAACTTAAAACCAAACAAACTGATCTGAAAAATGGCATCATGCATACCAAGAAGAAAAAGACCAACAGAAATGGAAAAGTAGGCATCAACAAACACAACAATTATGCACCTGTTCATAATGCTCCAAGAAAAATTTGTAAAAATTGTGGTTCAACAAATCATCTTACACATGTGTGCAAAAAGCCTATTGTTGGAAATAGTGAGTATGCTTGTGGTCATGTTAAATCCTTGATGCATGATGAACATAATTTCTGTGATAAGTTTGACTGTATGCCATGTAACATGAATATCATGACTACCTGTTTTAAGCTCAGAAAACAATTTGTTGATGGATGCATAAGTCAGAATCTGAACATCAATAATTCTAGGTCTAAATCTACAAGTCCTGTAAAGCAAAGAAAACATTCTATGTCACCTAAACATGCATCTAGTTCTGAAAGCATCAATCAAGTAAAATGTCAGGATAAGAAGACTGAGAACATGCATGTACAGGCAACTAGGAATGCTAACAAAAGGAATGATATTCATGTCTCTAAGCACAAAGGACCCAACCTGGTTTGGGTACCAAAGAAAACTTGATTTGTGTTTATTTGTAGGGCACAGGTAAGAAGAAGGTCATGTGGATTCTGGACTGTGGATGTTCAAGGCATATGACTGGTGACAAGGCCCTGCTGTCACAATTCAGAGAAAAGGCGGGCCCAATGGTGACCTTTGGAGACAACAGCATTGGTTTCACCATGGGATATGGCAAATTGATTCATGGAAATGCTGTCATTGAAGATGTAGCCCTGGTCAGTGATTTGAAGCACAACCTTCTCAGCATCACTAAATTCTGCAATAAAGATCTGAAGGTGGAGTTTGAAAAGGATCTGTGTCTAATAACACACAGGAAGTCTAGGGAGATTGCTCTGCAAGGAGTAAGGAAAGGAAGCCTGTTTGTAGTAGATCTGGACTCTGCAAACAAGGAAAAGATTTGCTGCTTCTACACTAAAGCCACAGAGAATGAAAGTTGGCTTTGGCACAAGAGGTTGTCTCATCTAAACTTCAAGAACATTAATTCTCTAGTCAAAAGAGAATTAGTGAAAGACTTGCCCACACTTGAATTCTGCATAGAAGGATTGTGTGAGGCATGCCAGAAAGGAAAAATGAAAAGGTCAAGTCACAAAAGCAAGGAATTCACCTCAATAACCAAACCACTGCAATTAATTCATATGGATATATTTGGACCAGTAAATGTTCTGTCCATGTCTAAGAAAAGGTTTGCCCTAGTTATGGTTGATGACTTTTCGAAGTACACTTGGGTAGAATTCTTGCACTCAAAAAGTGAAGCTCCTGAAATCATTGTTGAAAACTTGAAGAGATTGGATAAAGGCCCTACTCCTGTAGTTGCCATAAGGAGTGACAATGGCACATAATTCAAAAATGTTGTACTCAATGAATTCTGCAAAGAAAAAGGAATCACTCACCAATTCTCAGCTCCAAGAACTCCACAGCAAAATGGAGTGGGTTAAAGGAAGAATAGAACACTCATTGAAGCTGCAAGAACCATGCTAGCTGAAGCAAATTTACCAACCAGTTTTTGGGCTGAAGCTGTTAGAACTGCATGTTACACTCAAAACAGAACACTAATCACAAAACTAGTTGGAAAAACTCCTTATCACATCATGACAAATAGAAGACCATCGGTAGGATACATGCAGGTGTTTGGAACAAAATGCTTTGTTCTCAAGGATGATGTTAATAACCTTGAGAAATTTGAAGCCAAGGCATATGAATGAATCATTGTGGGATACTCTTTAGACAAGACTGTCTATAGAATATATGTGATTGATCAACAAAGAATTATGGAAAGTACAAATGTGACATTTGATGATTTCAAATTTCCTACTATGAACCTGGAAGGTAAAAATTGTGACACCTTAAGATTTGAAAATGAAATAGAGCCTGAAACTGTTGCAGTTGACAATGATGTCAATGCTCATGAAGGAACACATGTGGACATCTCACATGGAACTAATGTGGAAAAAGAGAATGAAGATTTCAGCCATATTCAACTTGAGAATTCTCCACACAACCCTAGCACTTACTCAGGGGGAGATTCTCAAGGATCAACAACTAATGGTAATCCACTCAATCAGGAGGAAACTTGCTCAAGTGACAGAGATGGAGCTCATCAAACAAAATGGAATAGAGCTCACACAGCTGATCAAATCATTGGAAATCCTGATGAAGGTGTGAGGATAAGAAGAACAACTATGAATGAATGCTTATTTGCTTGTTTTCTGTCTCAGAATGAGCCAAAAAGGTTTGAAGAAGCTATGCTAGATCCTGACTGGATAATTGCAATGCAGGAGGAACTGAATCAATTTGTGAGAAACAATGTATGGGAACTAGTGCCACCTCCAAAGGATAGGTCAGTGATTGGCACTAAATGGGTCTTCAAGAATAAAATGGATGAACATGGAATAGTGATAAGAAACAAAGCAAGGCTGGTTGCAAAAGGCTACTCACAAGAAGAAGGCATTGATTATGATGAGACCTTTGCTCCTGTTGCAAGATTGGAAACAATAAGAATTTTTCTAGCATTTGCAGCATACTCAAATTTTAAGGTCTATCAGATGGATGTCAAAAGTGCATTCCTCAATGGTGAATTAGAGGAAGAAGTATATGTGCAACAACCACCTGGCTTTGAAGATCATAATTTTCCTAACTTTGTTTACAGACTCATCAAAGCATTGTATGGACTTAAACAAGCTCCTAGGGCATGGTATGACACTCTGTCAAAGTTTCTTTTTGAAAATCAATTCACTAGAAGAGTCATTGATAAAACTCTTTTCTACAAAAAGCATGGTGAGGATATCATACTGGTTCAGATCTATGTAGATGATATCATCTTTGGCTCTACAAATGAAAAGCTGTGTCAAAGGTTTTCCAAGCTGGTGCAAAGTGAATATGAAATGAGTATGATGGGAGAACTTAATTATTTTCTAGGTCTTCAAATAAGTCAGAGGACAGATGGCATCTTTATAAGTCAAACAAAGTATGTCAATGATTTGCTAAAAAGGTTTGACATGCAAGATTGCTCACCTGCCAAAACTCCAATGTCTACAGCCACAAAGCTTGATGATGATAAGAAAGGAAAAAGTGTAGACATGAAGACTTACAGAAGGATGATTGGATCTCTACTTTATCTCACAGCTAGCAGACCTGATATCATGTTTGCTACATGTCTATGTGCAAGGTTTCAGGCAAATCCAAAGGAATCTCATCTCATTGCTGTCAAAAGAATTCTGAGATATCTTAAGGGAACACCTTTCATGGGATTATGGTATCCTAAAGAAACAGGATTCAACCTAGTTGGATTTTCAGATGCTGATTTTGCTGGATGCAGAGTGGATAGGAAAAGCACTTCAGGAAGCTGTCAATTTCTAGGACAAAGATTGGTGTCATGGTTCTGTAAAAAGCAATAATCTGTTTCTACTTCCACAGCTGAAGCTGAATACATTGCGGCTGGAAGCTGTTGTACACAAGTGCTTTAGATCAGGAATCAATTAAGAGACTATGGACTAGTGTTGGAAGGAATTCTTATCATGTGTGACAACACCAGTGCCATATCAATTGTTGCAAATCCAGTAGATCACTCCAAGACAAAGCATATTGATGTAAGGTATCATTTTATAAGAGAACATGCTGAAAAGGGAGTAATTAAATTGTTCTATGTTCCTACACAAAAACAGTTGGCTGATATATTTACAAAACCACTTGATGAAGCCACCTTCAACATGTTGGTAAGTGAGATTGGAATGCTAAATTCTTCAGGATAAGTGGCTAAATAAATATATCTCTCCAACTGTTACACAATTGTTTCACAGACATGATCTTAAATGATTTATCTATGTGAAACAAAACTGGTGTATACTTATAAATATGTCAGTCATATTGTTGTACAGATGGTGAATAAATTCTTTAACTAAGCTTGGAGCTGTTCTACAGTTTTGAGAAAACCTGAATCAAATAGTTATACTTGTGCATTATTAAATTACAAGTGTGACAATTAAAAGTTTCAGGAACATTAATCAATCACATTTCTTACTTCAAGATGAATAAATAAATTTTATTTGTCTAAGAAATAATGATTGTAAATTGTTATTTTATTTTCAAGTGAAGGTAAAATAATTTCTTAAAAACTGGAGTTTGTAGTTAAGTTTGCCATCCTTTCTGACTTCTCGACTAAATTGTTTAATTCTGTGAGTTCTCGAATCATTCAATTCCGTGAGTTCTCAAATAGTTTAATTCTGTGAGTTCTTGAATCATTCAATTTTATGGGTTCTCGAATTGTTCAATTCTGTGAGTTCTCGCATCGTTCATTTTGTAAGTTCTCGAACAAGCTTTATTAAGAGTTCTCGATTGTCTTAGTTCTCGATTGAATTCTGACAGTTCTCTACTAAAACAGCTTTAGAGTTCTCGATCACTAAAATCGATTACTATTCTAGTCGAGTTGTCTGTGTCATTTAAATAGCAAAGTAGATCTAACATTTCATTTCTATACTTAACTGCAAACTCAAAGAAACCCTTGCATTTCTACTGGTCTCTTGCTACACTTGCACACTCTCTCTCTCTCTAAAACTTTCGCTTCTTATCTTCTCTATTTCTATACACAAACTCCATGGCATCCTCAAGCTCAGTTCCAACCGAAGTTTTTGTAATCCCTGAAACAAATTTCTTAGCCATTTCCAGATATGCTGATGCAAAGCCTCAGTACAAGTGTTTCACTAAGTTTCTCATAGACTCATACCTAAAAGAAGCCTTGTTAGCAAACCCAACACTTTACCTAGATATTCTTGACCAATTTTGGGCCACTGCAAACTGGGAAAGCATAGCTCTTGAAGATGGTAGCTCAAAGATCGTGGTCACCTGCAAGATTCAATGGGTGGACATCAGCTTTGATGAAGAAGATGTTAATAAGAGCTTTAAGATTCAAACTGCAGAGTTTAATGATGAGCCAACTGAAGATGAGTTGCTGGACTTCCTAGAGATCATAAGGTACTCAGACACTGTGGACAAGGAAGGGGAAAGGTTCAAGCTGGGAAAAATCAACAAGAAATTCATGAGAAAGGAGTGGTCATTCCTCTTCGACACAATTCTCAGAGTCTTCACTTGCAGGAAGACAGGTTTTGACCAGGTCAGCCTCATTGCCATGAAGCTGGCATACTCATTAGCCTACAATCAAAGGCTCAATGTTGGTAAGCTAGTTCTTGGGGAGCTCACAACCAGGATTCCCAGGAGAGGTAATGAGATTTTCTTTCCTCGCTTTATTCAATTAATTCTCAATAATAAGAATGCCAATTTAATTGAATTGCCTGGAATGAACAAACAAAGAATTGGCTATTCCAAATCCATGTCAAAAATTATTTTTGCTACATTGGATAGGAGAAACACAGTGAATGTGCCCCTTCAAATAACACCTCACATGCTGAGTGAATTTAGGGGGTACCCACTTGTGCAGCCTAAATATGGTTACCTTGAAGCAGTAGGAAGTCCTAAGGTGGCAGAAGAACATAATGCACCTAACCCAAGGACTTCTAACCCAACTGCAAACCCTTCTTTGAATTCCCTAGATGATAGTCAACCAACCTCCACATCCTCTCAACAGGGTGTAGTTGTAAAGAAGAGAAAGGAGAAACCAGCTAAGAAAAGAGTGCTAGAAATAGTTGTAGAAAATGAAACAGATGAGTCACCTGTGGAGCCTTTGACCAGGAGAAAGAAAATCAAAAAGGCCACAACAGTCCACTCTACATCCTCTCAAAAGGATGTAGAGATTAATGAGGGTTTAACCTTACTCCTAGGTGCACTTTCCCAATAAAGTGCATCTATTGAAATTGGGAGCTAGCCCACTCCAATCTGTAAAGAGTATGCACCATTGCAGGAATTCACTCCTGTCAATGAAGAAGATTTAGTTGAAAAGGAGACACTCAATGCACAAATAGGACTATCTATTGAAACTTCCCCATTTTCTGAGGGGGAGTTGCCAACACTCAAATCCACTCACACTCTTTCTTCCACCTCTAAAATTTCTTCTCAACCAAATGTGTCTGGCCAAACACATGAAGTTGTTGATCATCAGGATTCTTTATTCCTTGATGAGCCCCTCTCAAGTGACTTGGTGCATGACACCTTGTTCACCACTCAGGACATACATCAAGATGGTAAGGGAATGCATGCTGAGGCATATCCTGATGACACCATCAAAACCACAGAGGTTCCAGAAGTTTTCACTTCAGACTCTGTGGGGGCTCAGACATATCAAAGCCAAGTGTCTTCACAGACATTGGGTAATCTAGGGGACCTCCACTCTATGCAAATGGCATCCCCTGGAAAATCCCCAGTCATTTAGAGACTGTCTCCTCAGGAGAAACCACCAATCCATCCAGTGTCTAATGAATCATCTGAGAAATTGGATGAGGAAATAGATGCTGAGGGGTCTACTGTAACAAGTGGCCCTAGCTCTCACTCTCTGCCACAATGGCTGGAACCTGTGCAACAAGACAGGGAACCAGGACCATCATTTCTTGGTGGGTCACTTACTGATGAAAAACTTAAAGAATTATATGGAGATCAACTGGAAGGATTTTATCATATTGCACAACAGCTACTTACCTCTCATTTGCCTAATAAGGACTATGCTGTAATTCTACTAGAGTATGCCAAAGACCAGGAGGAATTGAAGGAGAAAAATGTAAACTTGGCTGAAGATGAATCGGCCAATCTAGATGCCTGGTTGAATGGCAAATCTGCAGTTAGTATGGAGGAAGCCTTGGAGTGGACAAGGCAAAAATATCTTACTTCTCTTGGATCCTGTGAGAAGACCTTCACTCCAAGTGCTATATATGATGCAATTCATGAGGCTGCTAAGGTTCAGCTACAGTCCAACCACTACCTTGCCAAGGGAGTTCAATCTGAATTTCAGGATCACAGAACCAAGGTAGAGGGCACATTGCTAGCTATTGAAAACAAGATCAGGACTGGAGGACTGTATGGGGGCAATGCCAAGGGAGATTCTGTAAAGACTTCACTTCTCAACTCCAAGATGGACTCCCTAGAGAAAATGTTTAAAGAAATGATTCAAAGTAACATGGCCATCCTAGAAAATCAAAGGAGAATCAACAATATGGTTGAAGTTTTGTACAAAAACAGGCATGCAGACAGACTGCCTGAGGATGTGCTAATTCACAACTTGTCTCCATTACAAGTAGATCTGTATTATCAGTCCAAGGCCAAAGATGAAGCTGCAAAGGCCTCCTCCATTGATACTTTAAATGCCAGAGTGGATTCTCTCACATCCACAGTATCCAAAGTTGTTTCAGATGTCCAAAGCATGAAGCAAGAGTCTGTCAATTCCTCTGCAAATCAAAGGGCCTCACTAGCTAACATTTCTGCTCAACTCACTTCTCTACAATCACTACTGTCCAAGATAGGCACAACTGGTCAGGCTCCTCCAGCTCAATTGCCACCTCAAATCAAGCCAAGTCATTCTTCCTTTCTCCAAAGTCAAGATATCAACCCTAAGGGGGAGAAGAAAAGGAGAGAAGAGATAGAGGCTGAAAGGCAAAAGACAGTTATGAAAAAGCTCAGGAGTGAAATTTTAAAGCCCATTTCTGACAAGGATTTTCTTGACCTTCTGCATCATATCCAAAAGCAAGTCAAGGGAAATCATTGGAGTTATAAGAAGATGCTTGACAATGTTATTGTTGCAGTGAGGGGAGTTAAGTTTGAACAGAATGGACAAATGTTCAAAGTGCCACTCATTCAAATGGAGTCTGGTTACTTTAAATTTTCAGTTGCTCTATTCCAAAGGCTCTCATATACTGAACTGAAAAGTCTGCACAAGGCAGTGGAGTTGGTAACCCAGGAAGATGAGGAATTGAAGAATCTAATATTGGGGCCTCTCCTACCTCGTGCTCTGCCTGAATCCTACTGTAGTCCAGATGGTGTGATGTATATGGCTAGAGGAGAAAAACTTGCTCATTTCTGAATCCCTCAACATCTCAATTCAGGCAACAGAAGTCAAATTATTAACCTAATTGAGTTGATTGAAAAGAAGAGGGTGAAGCAGATGGAGGACAATGAAATTGTAGAGAAAATGAAAAAGTTTATCTCTGGACAAATCTCTGAATTTGCAAAAGAAGAATTGAAGAACAAAAAGAAAGATGATGACAATGAGGATCAGGACAAGAAGGATAAAAAGCCTGAATCCAGGAGTGATAAGGAGGGAAAGAAAGAAGACAAGAAGAAGAAGGATGAAGACAAGAAGAAAAGAGACAACTCTGAGAAAAATAAACAATATCAAAGAAGAAATCCCTCTAAGCAGCAAGTTGCTGGCACTCACTCTAGTTCACCTACCAAATCTCAGGGTACTAGTGTGATGTCAACAGTTTCTGAAACTGCAACAACCATTAAATCCAAATCTCCGAGAAGGATGTTCATGAAAGTTACTGCACATGGAGTGATAAGGAGGGAAATTCAAAAGGAACAGTCAAGGAAACTGAAGCCAAGCCAACATCTCAAAGTCAACACTGCCACAACAACTAAATTCAAGAATTCTACTAACTCTTTGCTGGTAAGATGTGTTGGGACAATCGAATCATGATGCTGCGTTTTATGATATGAAAACGAACGAGTTTGAATAGAAAATTAACCTTAATCGCTACGGCGCAAGCGATTCAAATCCACGTCTTCTACTGTATTCCCGTATTCACCTTGAGCGAAGTGTGGCCTTCGATCCTCCCAAGGTTGCCTCCCTTCTAGCTTTGAGATCTTGGAACCCTAGTTCTTGGTTGCCTCCTTGAACGGCTGCTCACAAAAACGCTAGTATTTCCAATCCTTAGCTAGAAGAGAATAAGATGAATATATAGGCTACAGTAGGGATCCTGGATAATTAGGTCGGGCCTTCCAATGACATTCTGGGTCAAGCCCAATGTCATTAAATATTAATTCAATCCACTAAAGAATTAATATTTGCACTACCTCTCCTAATGCCGTAATTTAATTATTTAATTCGGCTCCAATATTATTTGCTTATTAAATTCCCCATGTTTAAGATATCGAATGTCCATTAATTAAATTAATTTCTGATAATTAATTTAATCAATATCTTTTATCCTTGATCATCCACTCAACCTTATAATTATGCAAGAACAAATCTGCCTGCAGGACTAAAGCATAATTATCTTTGTGAGCTTTCAAGAGGACATCATCACCCGAATATTTTCGGACACGGTTTCCTTTTATAGTCAATATCCCACTCTGTATGCAATGTCATTGTCCAAAACATAATATTGTGATTAACAAAATATCACATCACATATGAATCAAAACATGTGCATTGCATACAAGTGTCAATCACTGTATCCGGATTAAGAACCTAAGCAATAATAATATTATAGAATCTTAGTTCTTCTTTATAATCAGAATAGAAGAACAATTCTAATATTTTAATCCCGTTCAATATACACAAAGCATACAAGTATTATTCAATAATCAAGATAGATTATTTCCAAATAATACTTCAGTCATTCCAGTGGTTTGTTTAACTCCACTTAAATTTTGAACATTTATTATATTATATATAGACACTGACAATCTAATCTTCTGTTATCCCATTTGATACTAGATTATTCACAATATATAATATACAAACAGTGTTAAAATACGCATTCAAGATTCTCAATAAAAAGGACAATGTCATATACTTCAAACGAATAGTTCAGTATACTCCCTAACAATCTCCCACTTATACTCAAGCTATTCTTTGAGTATATCAGTGTTTTATTACAAGCAATCCACTACCAATTAAATAACTATTATGTGACCATACATCTGACTCCTATCGCCTCCACGTGCTGCTCAAAATCCTTAGCTGGTAAGCTCTTTGTGAAAGGATCTGCCCGGTTGTCCTTTGATGCTATATCAGTCACAATAATATCTCCTCGCTTAACGAATTGTCGTATAAGGTGATACTTACGCTCGATGTGTTTTGCTGCCTTATGGTCTCGCGGTTCCTTTGCATTTGCCACAACACCAGTGTTATCACAATACACTGTCAAGCTCCTAGGCAAATTAGGTACCACATCTATGTCCAAAAGAAAGTTTCTGAACCATATTGCCTCTTTGGCTGCCTCCGAAGCTGCCACATATTCGGCTTCCATGGTAGAGTCAGCAACGCATTTCTGCTTTACACTCCTCCATATTACAGCTCCACCTCCTAAGGTAAACACATATCCCGAGGTTGATTTCCTCTTATCTCTATCTGCTTGGAAATCTGAATCGGTATATCCTAGAGGTAACAAATCTGAGGCCTTGTAAATTAGCATATACTCCTTAGTCCTTCTCAGGTACTTGAGTATAGCCTTTACTGCACTCCAATGTTCCTGTCCTGGGTTTGACTGATATCTGCTAACCATGCCCACGGCAAAACAAATATCAGGTCTCGTACATAACATTGCATACATTAAGCTTCCGCATGCCGAAGCATAGGGAACCGCTTTCATGCTCTCTATCGCCTCTGGTGTCTTAGGACACTGTTTCTTTAATAGAGCAACTCCATGTTTATAAGGTAGGTTACCCTTCTTGGAGTCCTGCATGTTAAAACGAGCCAATACCTCATCAATATAGGGCTCTTGGGATAAAGCCAACATTCTTTTCTTGCGATCCCTTATAACTTTGATCCCAAGGATGTATGCCGCTTCACCTAAGTCCTTCATTTCGAATTGTTTGAACAACCATGCCTTTACCGCTGATAACATCCCTACATTGTTTCCAATGAGTAAAATATCATCTACGTATAGCACTAGAAAAGTCACTGAACTACCCTCACATTTCTTGTACACACACGACTCGCTTGGACATTGATCAAATCCGTATGACTGGATTACCTGATCAAAGCGAATATTCCAATACCTAGAAGCTTGTTTAAGTCCATAAATGGACTTCTTAAGCTTACATACCAGATGCTCTTGGCCTTCCTTAATGAATCCTTCTGGTTGTTGTATATAGATGATCTCATCATCAAGACTCCCATTTAGGAAAGCTGTCTTGACATCCATTTGCCAAATCTCATAATCGAGATGAGCTGCTATAGATAAAAGAATCTGGATCGACTTTAGCATGACTACTGGCGAAAAGGTTTCCTCATAATCGATCCCTTCTTTCTGAGTATACCCTTTCGCAACAAGTCTTGCTTTCCAAGCTTTTACCTTTTTGTCAGATCCTCTTTTTCTCTTGTAGATCCACTTACATCCAATGGGTTTTACACCTTTGGGTGGTTCCACGAGCTCCCACACTTGATTTGAATACATAGATTCCATCTCAGATTTCATTGCTTTTTGCCATAGATCTGCATCTTTGTCTTGCAGTGCTTCCTCATATGTCATGGGATCCTCATCATGTTCCTCAGAGACCAAGTCTGAAGACTCTCCCAATAACATGAATCTGCTGGGTTTACGAATCACCCTCCCACTACGACGAGACACCGGTGTGGTATTAGTGATAGGTTGTGTGTTCTCTTGTGGCTGTTCTACTTGTACTATTGGCACTTGTTCATTATTTGTCTCTCCCACTAGTTCCTCTAAAACGACACTGCTCATGGGTTTATGGTTCATCATATAGTCCTCCTCTAGGAATCTAGCATTAGTACTAACAATGACATCCCGATCCTTAGGACTATAAAATAAATATTCTTTCGTTCCCATGGGATAGCCTACAAAAAGCCTTACTTCTGTACGAGATTCTAACTTAGTCACGTTCTTGTTCAACACATGTGCTGGACAACCCCATATCCGAATATGTCTTAGACTAGGTTTTGAACCAGTCCACAATTCTTTTGGAGTCTTAGGAACTGACTTAGAAGGAACTAAATTCAAAAGATAAGCTGCTGTTTCTAAAGCATGTCCCCAAAACGACTTGGGTTATTCTGAATAACTCATCATCGATCTAACACTCTCCAAAAGAGTACGATTCCTTCTCTCCGCTACACCATTCTGTTGAGTGTTCCAGGTGCAGTCAATTGAGACATGATCCCATTCTTTGATAAGTAATCCCTAAATTCTCCAAGCAAGTATTCGCCACCACGATCTGATCGTAGTGACTTGATACATTTTCCATGTCGCTTCTCCGTTACAGTTTTGTACTCCTTGAACTTGTCAAAGCACTCTGATTTACGGCGCAACAAATAAATGTATCCATATCTAGAATAATCATCAATAAAAGTGACAAAATATTCATAACCACCTCTTGCTTGAATATTCATGGGTCCACATAAATCAGTATGAACCAGTTCTAACACTTCTTTGGCTCTATTCCCCTTTGCCTTAAAAGGCCTAGTGGTCATTTTACCTTCCAAACAGGATTCACAGACTGGAAATGGCTCCACTGCCAATGAGCCTAAAGGCCCATCTACTACCAGTCTTTGAATCCTCCTCAAGTTAATATGACCTAATCTTAAGTGCCAAAGATATGTTTGGTTCAAAGAAGAAGGTTCCTTTCTTTTAGTAGTGATAGGAGATGTGTTATTTAATACCCTATGTTGTAGTTGCAGTGCAGGTTGATTAGGAGTGATTATGTATAAATTGTCTTGCAATGTACCAGAACATATAACTAGTTTATTCCTCATAATTGAAACATTATGATCCAAACAAACATTATAACCATCCAAAGCAAGTTTAGAAACCGAAATTAAATTCCTTCTAAACGAAGGTACATAAAGACAATTGTTCAAAACCAAATTTCTATCATCACCAAAAGATAAATTAACATCTCTCACTGCAACTACTGCTACTTTCGTAGCATCTCCCATGAACACATATATCTCGCCATCTCTAAGCATTCTGGATTGCTGGAACCCCTGCATAGAATTACAAACATGACCAGTGGCTCCTGTATCTACACACCAAGTGCTCGTAGATATAGCCGCTATATATGTTTCTGTAACTAGAGAAAGAGACATATCAGTATTGTTTTTCTTCTTAGGAAGAGGACAATCCTGTTTCTAGTGACCCGACTGCTTGCACCTGAAGCACTTGCCCTTGGGCTTTTTCACAGCACCACCTTGAACTCCCACAGCTTTCACAACTTTCTGTGTCTGAGCCTTTTTCTTCTTCTTGGCTTTCGGCTTAGAAGAAGAAGGTTTCTCAGCCACATTGACTTGAACACTCTGCTGAAAAAGTCCTTCAGCTGCCTGAAGTTCTGTCAGAAGTTCCGCAAGACTATACATCCTTTTGTTCATGGTGTAATTCAAGCGGAACTGCTCAAAACTTTTGGGTAAACTCATAAGGATGATATCGATCTGGGTTTCCCCATCAACCTCAGCACCAAGGATCTCCATCTCATTCAGATGTGACATCATCCTGAGAACATGATCCCTTACAGGTGTCCCTTCAGCCATCTGAGTATTCATTAAAGCTTTCATTGCTACTTGCCTTGCAGCCCTATTCTGATCTCCAAAAAGTTCTTTGAGATTAAAGAGCATATCTGAAGTAGTGGCCATAGCCTGATGCTGATGCTGTAAAACACCTGACATTGCTGCCAGAATGTAACATCGCGACATCTCATCAGCCTTAATCCACTTCTTATAATACTCCTTCTCAACTTCAGAAGCATTCTCAGCAGGCTCCTCTGGCTTGGGTTCATTAATGCAAAATTTGTACTCCTCAGCAGTCAACACAATGTCCAAATTACGTTTCCATTCAATATAGTTAGGTCCAGTAAGTTTGTTATCCTTAAGTATGGTAAAAAGTGGATTAAAGCCCATTATATCCTGAGAATCATACATATAACACATAATTAGAGGGTGTTTAAAAAAATTGGTTCCTCTAACAATTATTTAAAAATAAAACACCAACACTTAAACACCATAGGTTTCCGGTATGCCACGTTGGGTCACTTATATACCACCTAAATTTATTTAAATGTTACTTCGGTCCTAGTACTAAATAATTAGCCACGTTAGGGTGATCTATATTATTTTTCATAGCTAAGTGTATACCATTATTAAATCTTAAATTAATAATAATAATACCAGATGCGCCTTTTGACTATGATAAATTCTTGCTCCTAACAATAAGATACTACTAAAATTACAAATCTAAAGAGTATTCAGACTGACTGGCCAGGCCGGAGGAAGCATTGCCAAGAGGCTAACCACTTTTCTAGACACCAATCTAAATGGCCAGGTAAGCTGCACGCTTTCTAGACACCAACGCAAGAATACTCAAAGATGTGTTATTTTAGATTCTCTTCCTAGTTGAGCGTGAAAGCTATAAAAAAAGAGGGTATCCTTTTATTATTTGAATTCTATAAAACTTAGTACGCCACGTTGGGTGACATATGTACCTTCCAATATTCATAATTAATTTTAAAAGTTTGTTCTAGTAATTTCCATAACACTCTAGACACCATAAATTACATGCCACGATGGGTGACGTATACATAATTTATATTCGACTTAGTGTTAAATTACATACAAACAATAATGGAGACCATGGGATTTAATACCAAATTAATTCCCTCTCCCACTTAGTATTTTACTATGAGGATTTTATCTAGATGCATCGCCCTATGTCATTTTTTCGCAGTCCACATGTATCATAATAACAATACATATAACACATAATATAGCAGCATACTCATCATGATTAAAGCATAATAAAACAGCTCTATGTCCATGTCGTTCTAGCATGCGAAGGGTTAGTATCACATGGCATAACAAACAAACATGGAACACATAGTAGCAATAATCAAGATAAGCAAACATTATGTAAAACATAATAAAATACATCCACTATTATGGCCCTGAAGAAAAATCTTCAAAATCATCCATCGATAAATTTTCGAAAATCTTCAGCCGCCTGTTTGACTGCCTAAACGAGCTCAGAATGGCTTGAAAAATGTGGAGATGGTTTCCATCTCAGCCTGTAGGCATCGCTCTGCCGTTTCCGAAAAGATATTATTCGCCCCAATCGGATATCGTATGCAAAATCTGTAGCCAGAACAGCGAAGCAGCCACAAAAACAGCATATAGCAGCGGAAAAACTCTGTTTCTCGCATCTTCGTCGATCAAACAATTACATACGACAAATACAACAGAAAAATCTATTCTATTACATCAGATCATAATCTAAATTGAATACAATTCGAATTACAAGATTACAATCAAAATAGAAATCAAAAATTAAAACTAATCATGATCAACCCTCATGATATAATTTACAAC
Source organism: Oenanthe sinensis (assembly GCA_028671895.1). NCBI lineage: Eukaryota > Viridiplantae > Streptophyta > Magnoliopsida > Apiales > Apiaceae > Oenanthe > Oenanthe sinensis. Next base: position 3,791,891 of record CM053812.1, read on the forward strand.
CACGATAAACCACGTGGGATCCAAAAACATAATTACAACCATGGCCATAATAGTGGATAACAACCTGCATCAAAAAAACAATACAAACCCACCACTATATACATACATAATTACGACATGGACATCATATCATATAACGCAGAACCCTAGAACCTGGCTCTGATACCAATTGTTGGGACAATCGAATCATGATGCTGCGTTTTATGATATGAAAACGAACGAGTTTGAATAGAAAATTAACCTTAATCGCTACGGTGCAAGCGATTCAAATCCACGTCTTCTACTGTATTCCCGTATTCACCTTGAGCGAAGTGTGGCCTTCGATCCTCCCAAGGTTGCCTCCCTTCTAGCTTTGAGATCTTGGAACCCTAGTTCTTGGTTGCCTCCTTGAACGGCTGCTCACAAAAACCCTAGTATTTCCAATCCTTAGCTAGAAGAGAATAAGATGAATATATAGGCTACAGTAGGGATCCTGGATAATTAGGTCGGGCCTTCTAATGACATTCTGGGTCAAGCCCAATGTCATTAAATATTAATTCAATCCACTAAAGAATTAATATTTGCACTACCTCTCCTAATGCCGTAATTTAATTATTTAATTCGGCTCCAATATTAGTTGCTTATTAAATTCCCATGTTTAAGATATCGAATGTCCATTAATTAAATTAATTTCTGATAATTAATTTAATCAATATCTTTTATCCTTGATCATCCACTCAACCTTATAATTATGCAAGAACAAATCTGCCTGCAGGACTAAAGCATAATTATCTTTGTGAGCTTTCAAGAGGACATCATCACCCGAATATTTTCGGACACGGTTTCCTTTTATAGTCAATATCCCACTCTGTATGCAATGTTATTGTCCAAAACATAATATTGTGATTAACAAAAAATCACATCACATATGAATCAAAACATGTGCATTGCATACAAGTGTCAATCACTGTATCCGGATTAAGAACCTAAGCAATAATAATATTATAGAATCTTAGTTCTTCTTTATAATCAGAATAGAAGAACAATTCTAATATTTTAATCCCGTTCAATATACACAAAGCATACAAGTATTATTCAATAATCAAGATAGATTATTTCCAAATAATACTTCAGTCATTCCAGTGGTTTGTTTAACTCCACTTAAACTGTGAACATTTATTATATTATATATAGACACTGACAATCTAATCTTCTGTTATCCCATTTGATACTAGATTATCCACAATATATAATATACAAACAGTGTTAAAATACACATTCAAGATTCTCAATAAAAAGGACAATGTCATATACTTCAAACGAATAGTTCTATATACTCCCTAACAAGATGTCCTAAGTGGAGAAAACAACTCATTGTTCCTGATAAAGGTCTACCTATTAAACCTATTCAAGAAATTGCTGAAACTGACAAGGTGAGGATCAAACAGTGGAAGGCTAACAGAATTGTCAAGGTAGAAGTCAGAGACAAGAGGATGTTTGTTACTAATGTTGATGGAGAAGAAAGAGGATTTCATCAAGACAACAGTGATGCTACCACTCATGACATTAGGAGAGTGATTAGCCTGTTTGACAAGAAATGCATGATTAACAAGCTGAGAATGATGGAAATGGCTCAGTACTTGGAAAAGAAATATCAGAAAAAGATTGACAAGGTAAGGTACATGGAGGAGATGATTGAGAAGAAAAGGAAGGAGGAGGAGAGAGTATAGCAGTTGTCTGAAGAATTGAGAAGACAGGGTAAAAGTAGAGTGTTCAAAGATACTGACAGAGTTGAATTCAAACTGAGAAGTGGAATCACTGTCAAAATTAGACTCAAGTTTGTTCAAGACTATCCAATGGTCACTCTACAGATTGCTGCAGACATACTGAAAGATGTAATTTTGATTGAGGAAATCATGGCCAGACAAATGATACTGCAGGCAATTGAAGAAAACAAGGCCAGGGAAGAAAAGGAAAGAAAAGAAAAATATGATCAGGCAGCTCATCATCAACAACAATATAGGTAGGCTTGATATCTTGTATTAATTTGTAAAAATTCATCATTTTCCAAATTGGGGGAGATTATTGGACTTAAATCAAGCCTAACCTATTTAATTATCTGTCTTGCTGTAACTCAGCTTGTACTTCTGTAATAGACTACTGACTTAGTTATTCATGTGTAATTTGCAGATAGAAGTTTTCTCTGTTTACCTTCAAATTGTAAATAAAGTCAGAAATAAAGTCAGTTAGAAGATTCAAGTTGAATCATGCAACCAGACAAAGAAGACTGTGAAGAAATAAGAGAAGTTATCTGAGAATTCTACTAAAGCAAATTACTTGGTCGAGAAGTCAGCTATTCGAGAAGTCAGAACTTTAGAAACATTTCGAGAAGTCTCAAAACTCTTATCTGCTCAGTACTCGATCGAGAAGTCAGTCATTCGACAAGTCAAGTATTAAATCCAATCGAGAAGTGTTAATTATGAGTCATTCGAGAAGTGAAAATAAACAATTCGAGAAGCTAGCAAATGGAGCATTCGAGAAGTAATAAGGCTAAGTCATTCGAGAAGTCAATATCAAGCATGTATTCGAGAAGTCTAGTCTGATCGAGAAGTTATCAAGCTGAGTATGCGATCGAGAAGTCTAGTCATTCGAGAAATCAAGTATTCAGGACCAATCGAGAAGTCACAGCTGTTCGAGAAGTCAATCTCCTTGACTTATCGAATCCATTTCAGGAAGAGTACTCGACTGCAAAAGAAGCTAGTTTCAAGGAAGGATTGCAGAACAAGACAGATGATGTTGCAACTCTATTTATGCAGGATAAGTCAAACCTGCACAGATAGAGACAAGTCTACAATGCAGCTGGGAAGATAAGTCAAGAAAAGTGACAGAAGAGATAACGTAGGATGGAGCAGACTGTCACAACAGTGTTAGCTAGAAATAGTCATTAGTCAAATGTAAAACAGGTCTTGTCTGTTTCTAATTTTAGCACAACTATCATTAGTGAGCATGTGCACAGGACATGTTGTCTATATAGCTAATGCACAGTCAATTGATAGAAAAAGAAGATACAAGCAGCACATAATTGTAATATCTACGGTGAGTTGTAATATTCCTAGAAGAGAAGCTGAAATTCAAACTGAATTTCAGATTGTAGCAAAGTTCATTCTAATACAAATTAGATTGAAAGTTACATCCTTGTTTACTTTATTTATTGTTATATGTCTTGATAAACACTATCGTAATTTCATCAGTTCTTCAAGCTTCGAACAAGTTCATTTTCTAAACAAGAAAATTTGAAGTATACATTCACCCCCTCTGTAACTTCTGGGTCTCTAAATTCCTAACAAGCTTGTTGAAGACCATCATCCTAGAAGGATCTAGAAACCCTGGCGTGGGAAGAGTCCAATGAGGACCCTCATTCCTTGAAGGTTACAACAACCTTACGTCAATAGGAGACTTGGCCTCTAAGTCTCCTAACCCTAATCTAACTCCAAGACCCTCGTGCACCTATATAAAGGGCCTAACCTCTCAACATTAGAACTACATCTGGCTTGATTCTCAACACACACTGAGATACGTAGGCATCTTATGAGGGCAGAACTAAGCCACGAAACACAAGCGCAGCCATTAAAGCTCGAAACTCCCCCAAACCCTAGCATTATTTACACATTAAAGATGTCCTAGTTTTTAATCTGTAACCCCAATATATTGAATACATTTTAAATAAAATAATTTTTTAATTTCCAATATTTCCAATATTTATTATATTTTAAAAAACTAAAATAGAAAAACCGATTAAAGTTGCCCTTGCATACACATAATCACTTTCTATATATAAAGAATTGAGTCCATTACTTGAGTGAACTCGAGAGCATCTCCAATGGGACAATAAAATAGTAAAATAGTGTCACTTTGACACTATTTTAACCAACAGCTTGCCTATAGATTTAGGGGATTCTCCAAGAGTATCTAAACCTTGAACATCAATGATCTGTTTGGCAGTTTTAGCAGACCTATTCCATTTGTTAATGGTTTCAACTTCTTCAGCTAATTGTTCTTTTAAACATTCTTCTCTTTTCAGACTATTCACTAGTTCATCCCAACATCTTTACTTTTCTGCTAGAATCTATCTAAACAAACAAGTTCATTTTCAAGAAATGCATTTCTCTCAGTTAAGGCATCAATGGTGTTCTTTAACTTGAGATTTTCTTTGTTTAGAAATTTAAGAGTGATATGCAAGTTTGAAATGCATATGTTTAAAAGCCTATTTGTTTAGCCAGATGACAACTCAACTCAAACATAGATAATTTATAAGTAAATACATTATCTATCACAGGAATCTTCAGCATGTATTATTTGACAAGAAAAAGAAGATCAAAGTCAATCTATAGACTTGAAGTAGTACTACATTGAAAGAAGCACAATTTAATTGATCATGCCTTAATGGAGTATTTTAAATTTGAAGAAGCTATAGTGTCAAAAGATTTCAATTTGTGTGACAACAGAAATAGTCAAGTCAGAAGGAGCAGAAGTGAACCATTATAAAATTCAAGTGAAGAATATTATTTGTTGTGAATCACTCGTGAACCAGACAGTACACAGAGTATTGACAAAATACAGAGAAGGTTCTTTATTACAGAAGAAATGGTCAGCTACAGACGTTAGTGTGAAGATAGAAGATTTGGAAATATATCAACAATGGTTGTGCAGTCAAGACTTTAATTTAATTCTCTATTATTTGATTAAATTATTTAGTTAATTTAATTGGTAAATTAATTCAATCAGAATTAATTTATTCCTTAAATTAATTAAGAAATTAATTAATTTAGAATTATTTTAGAATGAAGAAGATTTTAATTTAATTCTATTATCAAAAAGACAATTTATTATGTATCCTATTTACTTAGATTAATTCAAAAATAATTAATTTAATTTATAAGATATATAATAAAACAAATAGAATTTGAATTGAAAATAAAGGATATACATATTAGAATTCCATGCAGGTCGGCAAAAGCTTTTCTCGGGAAGACTTCTTTAAAAGTCTCCCCGAGTTCTTAAAGTCTCCCGTAGTTTAAAAAGTCTCCCCAAGTTTAATTAAAAAGTCTCTCAAGAATTCAAAAGTCTTCCAAGGTTAAGAAAGTCTTCCCGACAAGAAGAAGTCTCCCCGAGGAGAAAAAGTCTCCCCGAACAGAAAAAGTCTCCAGCATCTAAATTTGCCTATAAATACAAGATTAAGTCAGTAGCTTTAAATGTAATTCAAATCACATTATATTTTGGCTAAAACAAATTCTAAAGAGCATTTCATGTCAAAATTACTCAAGAATTTTAAGAGCTAATTAGTGAATATTTTCTAATTTAATCTTGTAACCAACCTCAAGTTTAATATAAGTATTTTACTTGAACTGTGTTTCTTTGATTATTATTTCATGATAAAAGTTAAGATTGTTTAATAAAAAATTGTCCAAAACAGAAATTAATATTTATTAGAGATTGTATTCAACCCCCCCTTCTACAATCATTTGTACCTAACATGCAAGTTATACAATTCATTTGACATTTCATTTATGGTACTATTGCATTCATCTTTTGAAAATTCAGAAAATTTAGTAGCTAGTACCTGATTTGATGATGAACTAGCATCTTCATCTTCATGGTTGGCCATTAGAGCTAGATTGATGAATTATTCAGAATCACTGTCCTCAGCAGCCTAGTCTTTCTCTTCAGTCACAAAAGCCTTTTCTTTTTGTTTGAGAAGGTCAAAGTACTTTTTATAGTCAATGCCATCATATGACTTTGCTTTCTTTTCTTGTTTTGGCTTTCTGCATTCATTTGAAAAATGACTAGCCAATTCACAGTTGTAACATTTGAATTTAGACCTATCAACCAAGTTTTTGTTTTGATTGTCACTCATAAACTAGGATATAGGCCTTTGAGCATTTGGATTCCTCTTGAATTTTAGCTTTGAAAATTTCCTTGACAGATATGCAAGGTGCTCATCAATTTCATCTAAATCATCCTGAGAGCATGCTTCAATTTCTTCAAATTTGCCCTTTCCCTTTCCTTTTCCTTTGGATGACTCTTCAACAGCATCATTAGCCATCATGCTAATACATTCTACACAACCACTTTCACTGTTACCTTTCTTGTCTTCATTTTCCTTGACCATCAAAGCCACAGTCTTTTTCTTTCTTTGATTATTCTCAATCTCTTCATCTTGTTGTATTTCCAACTCATATGTCTTGAAAATACCATAAAGCTTATCAAGAGTGTAATCTTTAAAATCTTGATATTGTCTAATGGAGACAGTCATTGCCTTCCATTCTTTTGAAAGAGATCTAAAAAATTTCAAATTTATATCCTCAGTTGCATAAACCCTACCATATAGTTTTAGTTCATTAAAAAGATTTTAGAACTTACTATAGGTATCATTGATGGACTCACCACTCTTGAAGTGAAAGGATTCATATTTTTGAATCAGGAGTTGCATCTTATTTTTTCTAACTTGTCTGTTCCTTCACATAGAGTTTGAAGAGTATCTCATATCTTCTTGGATATTGTGCAATTGATAACATTGTCAAATATATCTTTATCCAAACCATTGAATATGATATTCATGGCCTTTTTATCCTTCAGCACCTCTTATTCATCCTCTTCTATGAACTCAGAGATGAGTTTTGGAACATGTTTGTCAAATGCAGGAGTTCCATTAGGGTTTACACCTGTGACCAGCTTCATGGGAACATGATGACCATTCTCTATGCAGTTAACATAGGAAGGGTCAAGAGAAAGTAAATGCAGGTGAATTTTTACTTTCCATGCAAAATATTCATCTTTTTCCAATACTGGAATCTTCATACCTGAATCTTTTTGTCCCATATTGATTTGCTCTTGATCTTAAACTTTCTGTATGTTGAAAGCCTACACTCTGATGCCAATTGTTATTTCCCAGAACAATATTAATATGTATTTGTAGAAGGGGAGTTGAATACAAATCTAAATTTTTTCTAATTCTTAGTATTTGTTCTTGGATAGACCGAGTATTTAGAAAAGTGTTATATGAACAATAAAAACTAAAACATTACTTGAACAAGATATTAAAAATTATGAATGATTGATTTTTCCATCAATGTATATATTTGCTCAAATAATCTAGGTTTATAAAAACCTAGATATTTTTTACAAGGTTAAAAAATAAATCAACTGCTTTAACAAAGTGCTCTAAGACTTGAACAGTTGATTCACAGAAATATTCTAACTTGGTTATTTTTTAACAATGCTACCACACTTGTTTATATATTACAAGTGTGTTTACAATATCGAGAATAGATTAAAAAAAAGTTTCTATTCTTGGAATGTTACTAAACTATCTTTTCTATTTGCCTTTTGCTATTTTGAGTAAGTTCTTCAACTTAGGAAAAACAACTTCATTTGAGTCTTCACAGTCAGAGTAGATTGTCTTCCATATGTGTGCTTTAGTCTGAAAATTCCTGATATTTTGTCTCTTTCTATAGTCCCTATCAATTTATAATTTGCTGTTAAGCATATCAATTGATTCTTCCTTGTATCCATCAACTGATATTCTCTTTCGATTGATCTTGATATCCATCAATTGATAATAGCAGTAGACTTATCGATTGGTAGATATTATCAAACGATATATCAATCGATGGGTCTTCATATCAGTTGATGGTCTTCAATTTTTGACTTGACTTGTTATCAATCGATCTTTCATCCATTGATGCTTACATATCAATTGATCACCCTTACTTATATAATTTTTCTATCTTCAAATAATTACAATTTAACAGCCTAAGTTATACATCAATTGATGACTTATACCAATCGACCCTAGTATCAATTGATGAGAATATTATCAATTGACTCAAGTCATACCAATTGAAATAGTCTAAATACAACTATGCTACCATCCATATTCTCAGTTGATTCAGATAAACAGTTCAACTGATAAATGGTTTCCTGATCAATTGATATTTACAAACATCATATCAATTGATCAGTTACAACAAATAAAATTTCTATGATTCTAAGACTAAAGTTATCATCAAGCCTACAATGATTCTTAACAAACAGTAACTGACAATGTTCCATTATATATATATATATATATATATATATATATATATATATATATATATATATATATATATATTATCTTTAATATTTACTGGCGTGGAACGTGGGGCCTACCAGTGGGACCCATAATTACTGACGTGGCTGTGGGGCCCACTACTGGCAATGGGACCCACTGCTGGCGTGGCAGGTGGTCTAATTAAAAGTGTTGCAATAGATGTTGTAGTGCTGCAGTTGTATTTTGTAGTGTTGCTATAATAACTAGTCTTACCAAATGATGATTCTATTTTTTTTAAACTTTTTTTCGACGATCCAACTATACAGATGTTAATATCTAAAGATTTTAGTGATGTGTGAATTTTTTTTTAAAATTTTAAATTTATTCAGTGTGTTTTTTTAATAGTCAAAGCAGTCAAAGTAATCTTCTCATTAGCTAGTTTTGTCCTGAATGATGATTCTATTATTTTAAAATTCTTTTTCGACGATTCAACCATACGGATGTTAATATCTAATAATTTTATCGAGTTAAAAAAATATTTAAAAAATCTTACACTTTTTTGGTGTATTTTTTTATGGTAAAAAGTAGTCAAACTAGTACTTCTTGAAACTAGACTTGACCGTACTTAACATTCTATTATTTTAAAATTCTTTTTCGACGATCAAACCGTACGGATGTTAATATCTAATTATTTTAGTGATATGTGAATTTGTTTTTAAAATTTCAAATTTACTCTGTTGTTTTTTTAATAGTCAAAGTGGTCAAAATAATATTCACATTAACTAGTTTTGTCCTAATTGTTGATTCTATTTTTTAAAAATTCTTTTTCGATGTTCCAACCGTATGGATGTTAATATCTAACGATTTTAGTGATGTATGAATTTTTTTAAAAATTTCAAATTTATTCATTGTATTTTTAATAGTCAAAGCGGTCAAAGTAATATTTTCATTAACTAGTTTTGTCCTGAATGATGATTCTATTATTTCAAAATTCTTTTTCGACGATCCAACTGTTCGGATATTAATATCTAATGATTTTAGTTATGTGTAAATATTTTTTAAAAAATTTTAAATTTATTCGGTGTGTTTTTTTAAGAGTCAAAGCGGTCAAAGTAATATTCACATTACCTAATTTTGTCCTAATTGTTGATTCTATTTTTTTTAAAAAAAATTTCGACGATCTAACCGTACGAATATTAATATCTAATAATTTTAGTGATGTGTGAAATTGTTTTTAAAATTTCAAATTTTTTATAATAGAATTAATAAAATTATAAAAGCCCCCAAATTAGATAAAAATATAAAATTTTAGTGATATTAGTTGTAAAATTATTTTATAATAGTGAAGGTGGTCAAACCTAATAAATAAAAGCCCCAAATAAAATTTGCTAAAATAATCTTAAATTTTATTAAAAATTTTGACAAAATAATTTATAAATAAAATCCCCAAACAAAACAGACGTCATATTTTTCCCCACCCAAAATTGTACCAAATACTAACATATCTGATATCACACATCTCACATTGAATACATATCACACAAAGCACGTATGGGTTTGGGTTAAGTCGAAGCACCTCTCCAAGGTAGAATCGCAAGTCAAAGGAAATCTCCAAGGAAATCGAAGCAACTCCACATCGTAAGTAAAAGTTAGGGTTCAATCGAAAGTAAACTCCACATCGTGGTTCAATCGAAGCAACTCTCACTCTCATATCTCCGTTTATCTTCATTTATCTCCTTTTATTAGGATTAGATTGCAGTATATAACTAGGGTTTTCTCTTTTACACGTAATTGGGGGTTTCAATTAGGGGTTTCAAAACTTGGATTTTCTCTTTTGCAAGTAATTTAGGAATGCATGTGTTTATTTTTCGTTTGTCTCTTTTTTCTCCACATCTGTTGTTCTTGTCCTTTTTCTGTATCAGTTGTTGCTATGTTTATATGTTTATATTTAAGCTGGGTTCTGTTGTTTTGTATGTTTAGTTGTTTTTGTTGGAGTTGCTATTATAGTTGTTCATCTGTATGTTTTGTATGTTTAAAATATAAAATTAAAATAAAAGAGTATTTTTCGAGGGACGCCTCTAATTTGCCCTCGTACCCTGTTTATTTGTTGTTCTTGTCCTTTTTTTGCATTAGTTGTTGCTATGTTTATTTGTTTGTTTGCATGATATATTTATATCTAGGGTGGAAAAAACACCAATTTATATCCAAATCGCTAGTTAGGGATACGAATCACTGGTCACAATCAGCAGTACTACAAATCGTAACTTACAATGGTAAAATACAACAGTAAGAATATTACAAGTCACTTAAACCACTGGATCATCAATAATAGTGGACAGTGATGAGTTCTCACTTTTCATTCCAGTTTTGATTTTAGCTTATATATATGTATGTGTTGGTGTCAATTTGTCGATTGAATTTTTAAGATTAGGCCTACTGGAATTTGTTGAACATAGGAGCAGGTCTTGGTAAATTGAACTCTACAAAGATTTAAATTTTAATTGAACTCTACATAGGAGTAAGTATTACAATTTACAAAATAAAATGATAATGTCTTGGTTTTGGTAGTGGATAGTTTCATTCGTATCATGGTTTGTATGTTTAACTATTGCCTATCAGTTACTTGTAGAGATGGTTATGGAGTCATGTAAATTGTAGAGCTGGTTAATGATTTGGATTCTTGCATTTTATATTTTTTTATTTGGTTTATAATAACAGGAAATTTGTCCTTGACAATTGTTTATTGATGTATATCATCTACCGTATATGTTTTATACAATTGTTTTCGTGATTAATTTCCCTACAAAATCTTCATTTTCTGTGGGTATACATGTCGTAGTTTTACTGTGATATCATTGTAAAAATTGAAAGTAATAGTTTAATAAAAAGATTTTTGATAACATGATGTATATGGAGCATGTCTTTTTTTTTTTTTGGCTTGTCCTTTGTTTGAAAATCATGCAAAAATTATATGCTAGTTTTTGGCTTATTATTAGCTTTAAGTAGATGTAAATTTTCTTTTGTGCAAGTTGTTGTCCTAACACTTGAGTTTAACATTTATTTATGTTTCTATATAAGAATAACATATCTTTTTTTCCTTCGCACCTGAAATTACTAATGAATTGACAGGTTGATAATTTTGGCTAGTTTATGGCTTGTTCTCATGTTGCTTTCTGATTCTTGAATTTAGGGGATGCGTTTCTGTTTGTGTTTATAAGATTACATGAGATTTTGGTTTTAATTATATTGATGAAAGGTTAATTATGTTCAAATACTATTTTTTTTAAAATAGGAATGGGAGACATCATTTTCGACCTACACCTTGATCCTTCCGTTGTCCTTCTCCGCCCCTTCCACCAGTATTTGCGGGAAGAGAATAATACCTTTGCATCATATACATTTGCGAAACAAGCCTGCCCAAATGAACGGAATGTGTATTAGTGTGTATTAGTGTTACCGGTGACGCCACATGTGTTGTGATTAAGTATCCAACACATAATTTTTTAGAGATTCCGATTCGGCTCGGGGTTAGAGGAGCTGGTAGGAAAATTAAGGAAGCATTTCGACAGAATTCTCTAATTTTATAAGATCAGAACCTGACGGGTTATAATGAGACTCCTCACGAATCTTCAGTTTCAGCTCTTTCGGTTGATACGTTGTTGAATATATATACATATTGTTTTTTAATTAAGGTCTATTTTCTACTTCTTTTACTTGATTAGTGTAAATATTTCTCATTTCATACATAAGTAAAAATTAGGTCTTGTGCAAAATATAAAAATAATACTTTGTTTTGAAAAATAATACTTTGTTAATAAAATAAACATAAAATAGTACATCGGTATTAAATTAATTATATTTATAACAAATTAGAAATTATTTATATAATTTTTTAAAAATATTTAAAGAATTCAAATTAACATAATATATCTTAATATATTTATTGTTTTGGTAAAAAGATATAGATATAGGGAAATTACCCAAAATACTACCTTTTTAAAACTATTTTCAAAAATACTACCACTTTTAAAAATAATTTTAAAAATACGGTTTGCAACCAAAAGCAACCAGATGCAACTTATTTTTCTATATTTCTGAAATATAATTGAAGTTGCTTTTGGTTGCATTTATGGTTGCATTTTGATATTAACCGTGCAACTTGTTAAGCAACGTATTATGCAACCAAAAAATAATTATTTTTACTAAATTTTAAAGTTGCATCTGTGGTTGATTTCGATTGATTTCAGTTGCAAATATGGTTGCAAAGTTGCAAACCGTATTTTTGCAAAAAAAATTCAAAAAAATCGTATTTTTGCAATTTTTTTAAAAAAAATCGTATTTTTGTAATTTTTTTTAAAAAAGTCAGTATTTTTGCAAAAAATATTTTATCCTTAGGTATTTTTGAAAAAACCCCTTGACATGAAAATTTTAAATTAGCCTCTAATATATTTTATTTTTTTACTAATAATATAGAATTAGTAGTTTCAATTTAATGAATACAAAAATTGAATTGATGTAATTTAAAAATAATTAAAAAAAAAAAGAAAAAAAGCGATACCTTACCATAATATGCACTCTCTTATTTAACAAATTTTCACTAACAAAATTTATAAAAATTAGACGCTTTCTTGAATCAATTTTCACTAAAATTAATTTTGAGTTAAAAAAACTTTAGGTAGCCATTTCATTGTAAATATGATGAATTTAACTTTTGATTCATATTGAATATATCATATTCTCGAGGATTGATTTTTTGACTTATCAATCTGATAAGGTTTTGTTCATGGAAATTTTAATAATAAAAAAGATATTATTATCATTATTATTATTATTAATGAATATGTTATGATATTTGTGAAATTTAGCATCGGTTAGTTGTTCTAACTCATAAATTGAATTCATAGTATTTATAAAAATTTGCTCTCATGCATACTAGCGTAAGTAGATGTAATTTCTAAAACCCGAGTTATATTTCATATTTTACTCTTTTTTTTAATTTGTAAAATTTAAAACTCTTAAAATCAAGAAGTATTAGAAACTTACTTTATAATTAGAATTTCTTTTTATGGATTTAACATAAAATGGTACGGGATATGTTTTTAATAAAATGAAATTTTATGTGTAATAAACGTTATCCAATTTTTTTGTGATAATTTTTGTTATAAAATTTATAAAGAAAGATTCAGATTTTAAAACAAAAAATAAAATATTTTATTTTAAATAAAATAAAATAAAATTTTGGTTTTTAGATTTAAAAACCTTTTACTAAGATTAAAATTTTAAAAATAAAATTTATATTTTATATTTTAAATTATTTTTACTATTAAATTTAAAGTAATTATATAATGTCTATAATGTAAACCATATTTATACTAAAGCCGAATATGCAACAGTTTGGTAGGTCGGTTGTCCGTGAAATCCTTTTGAATTTTCATGATCACTGTATGCAAGTTGATAGCTTGTAAATAATATAAAATAGCAAGTTGTTCTAACCTTGTAACTGCGGGTATTAAGCTTACTGATATGTAATATTAGTATAAACAAGTTTTGTTATAACAGCAAGCTTAAAACAAGGAAACATGGCATTCCAGCTAGCTGATACTAGAAATGTAGAAGTTGTTTGGATTTACAAGAGAGTCCGAATTTCATGGAGATTATTTAAGATCTTTACTTGTACGAGTTTATCTAATATATTATGTTTATATATTATATTAGAGCTCGAATATACTTTTTCCAAATCTATTTTCTTAGTCAAATCGGTTTTCCTATTTAATAGGAGTTGGACTTTATCAAACCTTATCTTCTAAACCAACTCTTATCTATTATATTTAAACTTATACTGAGGATGTTTTCAAACATATATTTGATCTTCAACAAACCTCAACATTCGTAGTTTTGAATATCTACGGTTTGAATTACCTTAACCAATTCGAACGATGTGGATAAAATGTTCACTTGGCCTTGTTATAAAGTTCAACTCCTATTAAATAGGAAAACTGATTTGACTAAAAAAATAGATTTGAAAAAGTATATTCGAGCTCTAATATAATATATAAACATATATATTAGATAAACTCGAATAAGTAAAGATCCTAAATAATCTCTCTGAAATTCGGACTCTCTTGTAAATCCAAACAACTTTTATGCTTCTAGTATCAGCTAGCTGGAATGCTCTGTTTCCCTGCTTTCAGCTTGCTGTCATAACAAAACCTGTTATACTAATATTACATATCAGTAAGCTTAATACCTGCAGTCACAATATATATACTCAGTATGTATACTCTTTTTGGTTCACTAAGTGAAGACACATTCTAATTTGCGAAATCTATACACACATGTTCTTAAACAAATACTTTCTTAGCTAATATCTTTCGAGCTCTAGTATTCTATATATTTATATATATACGTGAGAGAGCTTATAGTTTGAGTTATAACTTTATTCACTTGTGTTATTGAGTTGTAATTGATTTTGGCTAGATAGATAGTCTTGTGAAATAGGGTTCAGGGAACTTGTGGCTAGAGAAGTTTGTACTAAGGTAGTATAGAACTAAGAGAGCAGTATAGTTCAAGGAACAGGGGTTTTAGCAAGCTTCTATCAGTTGTAAGGGAAAAAGGGAGGAATATTATTGTAATCTTGTAATCGATTTTATTTTGATTAATAATATTCTCTATTACTAGTTGGTATGAGACCAGGAGGTAAACCTATAGAGTATAGGGATCAAACCTGACTAAAAGATCTGGTGTTATATACTTTTTCTGTACTGTATTGCATATCTTACCTAGCTGACAGTGTATGTGAATTGAACTTAGCTAGCTGACAGGTTAATAACTTGGTAATTATAAAAATCGGTCTTTGTTAGTCATTACACCTATTCACCCCCTCTAGGTGTACATTTTTATTTGGTATCAGATCAGGCTATACTAAAATCCTCTATAACAGGAAAGTATAGAATCATATGTTGACAAATATCCAATGGGAAAAGCTCAGGCTTGAGGGCACCTCTCCTACTTGGCTCAGACAATTATAACTGGTGGAATACAGGATGAAGAAGCACCTGGCCAGAGAACCCATAGAATGGAGAGTTATAGAAAAGGGTCCTTTCAAGTTTCTCAATACTGATGGTGAAGAAAAGGATATAGATGAACTAACTATTGTTGAGCCAATGAAACTTGTTTACAACAATAGAGCTATAATTACAATCATGACTGGATTATGTCTTAAAGAAAGTGATAAAGTATCTTCATGTACTTCTGCAAAAGAAATGTAGGACACTCTTAAATTATGTCATGAAAGTTTTAAAGCTTTAAAGAAAGTCAAACTCAGCAAGCTGATGAACGAGTATGGTACCTTCAAAGTAAATGAAAGAGAATCAATCAGAGATGCTCAATCAAGGTTCTAGACTACCATGATTGGTCTCACTCTACTTGGCAAGAAAATACCACAGGAAGAGATCAACATGAAAATCATTAGTTCTGTCCCATGGATTTATAAACCTAAAGTCACTGCCTTGGAATCTTCTCCAATAATTGACACTATGGACGCTCTATCTGTATTTGCTGAATTGGAGCAGTTTGAAAGCAAAATCAATGCTAGCATGGCAAATAACAGTTTTGAACTTACTTCTAAAATGAAGAACTTGTCACTACATGGTGATGATAACAAGTTGTGATGCAGGAGCATTATGGTTGATCTATTTCATCTCATGGAAATCTATTATGAAGCCAATAATCAGCTTAATTACAAACATGGGCTGCTTTATTATATTAGGGTTATAATTATATTTTAGCTTGCAAGTTTTTACCTTTCACTTGAAAGGGTTTTTCTTGTTTTAAGCACTTAGGATTTATTATTCTACTAGGATTGGTTTTGATGTAATTTCCTATTTCGATTGGACTATTGATTGGTTGTTGGACTTAAATCAAGCCTAGGCTATGTAATTATCTGTGTTGCTGTAACATAGTTTGCACTTCTGTAATAGTTTAGTGACTCAGATATCCTTGTGTAAAATTGCAAATAGAAGTCTACTCAGTTTGTCTTTTAATTGTAAATGAAGTCAAAAATAAAGTCTGTTAGAAGATTCAAGCTTAATCATGCAACAAAACAAACAAGACTTGTGGAGAAATAAGGAAAGCCATCTAATACTAAGGCAATTGCTCAGTCGAGAAGTCTACTATTAGAGAAGTCAAATCTATGAAAGCATTTCGAGAAGTCTCAAAATACACTCAACAGCTCAGTACTCGATCGAGAAGTCAGCCATTCGACAAGTCAAAGTATTGAAGCCATTTGAGTAGTGTTAATTGTGAATCATTCGAGAAGTAAGAAAAGAAAATCAATTCGAGAAGTTAGCAAAAGGAGGATTCGAGAAGTGGTAAAGCTGAGTCATTCAAGAAGTCACAGTTTCAAGTTTCTATTCGAAAAGTCTAGCCTAATTGAGAAGTCATCAAATGGAGTATACTAATCGAGAAGTCTAGTCATTCGAGAAGTAAATCATTCATAGACCAATCGAGATGTCACAACCATTACTCAATCGAGAAGTCAATCTCTATGACTTCTCGAAATAATTTAAACAGAGTACTCGACTGCACCAAGGAGCTATTTTCAAGGAAAATTGCAGAACAAGTCAGATAATTTTGAAGCTCTGTTTTTACAGGATAAGTCAAGCCTGCAAAGATAGAGACAAGTCTACAATGAAGCTGGGAAGTCAGTCAAGACAAATGACAGAAGGTATAAGGCTGGATGTAACAGATTGTCACAACAGTTTTAGCAAGAAATAGATATCAGTCAAATGTAAAGTATGTCTTGTCTATTTCTAGTTATAGCTAACCTATTTTATGTGAGCATGTGCGCAGGACATGTTGTCTATATATTTTATTCACAGCCACATTTGATAGATGTCCTTGAGTTTTACAATTGTAATCTTCCTAGAACAAGAAGCTGAAGTTCAATTTGAATTTCAGATTGTAACAAAAGTTCATTCTAATAAAATTAGATTGAAAGTTACATCTTGTGTTCATTATACTCATTTCTTTGTATGTTGTTCTAACACTTAATTTGTTTCACTAGTACAACCTTACAATCCAGTTGATAGTTTAATAAGTCTATAAAAAAAGAAAGAGTGAAAAAGATTTGAAGTATACATTCACCCCCTCTGTAAACTTCTAGAAATCCTAATTCCTAACAAGTGGCATCAGAGCAGGCTGTATACATACATACAAACTAAAGATCAAGATGAGTTCTAAGAAGCTAAGCAGCATAAAGATTCCTACATTTGACAGAGAGAATTATAACCTATGGAAGAGGAAGATGCTGATGTTCATAAAGGCTGCAAACCCCATGTATCCAGAAATATTAAAGAATGGTCCCTTCATGCCAGTAACTCTAGTTCCTGAAACTACTAGTAGGTCTGAAGTTATTCCTGTAACATGGATACCTAAAGATCCATCTCAATACACAGATTCAGAGAAAGAAAATGTGTCTCTTGATAACAGCTTAATGCTAATATTAATTGAGTCACTGGATCTTGTGATGTACAACAATATTGTCAATTGCACATCTTCCAAACACATATGGGAGATTATAGAAATTCTGTGTGAAGGAACTGAAGAGGTAAGAGAAAATCAAAGGCAGCTCCTTGTCTCTCAGTATGAAGCATTCATGTCAAAACCAAATGAAGGTATAACTGAAGTATTTAAAAGGTTCAACAAACTGATCAATGACCTTCAACTTCATGGGAAGTACTACGAGACAAAGGAAAAGAATATGAAGTTTTTGCTGACTCTTCCAGAGCACCTGGAGCACAAAATCTCTACAATAAGAGAAAGGAGAGATCTAACAAAACTTCAACTTGAGACTCTGTATGGAATCCTAAAGACATATGAACTTGAGTTCTATCAGAAGAAGGCCATTTTGGCAAATAGAGGGAAAATGGCAAATGTCTCAAATGCCTTGGTTGCAAAGGAACCATCTATAACTGAGAAGACTGGTACAAACAAAAAGGTGAAAACTGAAGAGTTTGAAGAACAGGAACATGAAGAAAAGGACTCTATCAAAAGTGAATCAGAAGAGGAAGATTTCTATACCATTGAAGAACTTGAAGGAGTGGATAACAAAACCATGGCCTTCATGGCAAAGAAGTTTGGAAATTTGAGGTTCAAAAGAAACAAAAGTTTCAAAACAAGACCAACCTTCAAATCTTCAAGCAAAGGAAAGAATCCAGCAAGGAGCACTAACAATGGAGGATACAAAACTGGAACAGTTGATAGATCTAAGATAAGATACTATAACTGTAATGATCTTGGACACTTTGCAACAGAGTGTAGAAAACCTAAAGCAATAAAGAAGGATAAAGATTACTTGAAATTGGAAGCCAAGTATGAAGCTCTCCTCAAAAAGCAGACAAGAAAAGATTATATTGTTGAAGGAAAGTGCTGGGATGACACAGAAGAAGATGAGGAAGAAGAATATGGGAATCTGGCACTCATGGCCAACTCAACTAATGGATCTTCATCCTCAAATTCTCAGGTACCCTCATTAATTTATCTTGACATGTCAAATTCATAATATAAGAAAATTATGGAAGAATTAAGCATTGAAATATTTAACATTCACACTAGCATGACTGCTGCATATGAGGAAATTGCTAGGTTAGTAAAAACCAATGATGAACTGACTGCTAGGAATAAAACTTTGGAATTATCTGTAGTAACTCTAGAAAACTTGAAACAGGAGAATGAGTATATAAAAAACAAGGTTGTTTGTTCTGAACAAATTGAAAGATTTCTTAAAGAATAAATTTCTGAAAATGAGTTAAAAATTAGATCATATCAAAACTCAGCAACTGTTGTTCAAGATTTTCATGAGAAGAACAAGGAAAATACTAGGATTGGAGTTGGTTTTGATTATGAGAATCTTAAGAAGAAGAAATCTGTTTTAACAAGAGGCAAAAAGGTTAAAATCCAAGGAAATCCTCATATTTTGAAAAATGTCAAAGAACCAATTTTTAAGAAAGCAACTGCTGAATTTGATGAAGTCAGTATGGTCATCCAACAACAGTTGGACGATGAGAATAAATAAGCAACTGAAAGGAGTGTGCCCTCTGTTGAAAAAGAAGAACCCACAATCAAAACCAAGTCCATTCATGTTCAAACTGAAACAAAACAAAATGCTTAAAAAAATGATACTATGCATGCTAAAAAGAAAAAGGCAAATAGAAATGGAAAAATAGGTATCAACAAACACAACAACTATGAACCTATTCATAATTCCCCTAGAAAGATTTGTAAAAACTGTGGTTCAACAAATCATCTTACTCACATATGCAAGAAGCCTGTTATTGGAAATAATGAGTTTGCCTGTGGTTATGTTAAACCTTTAATGCATGATACTCATAATTTTTGTGACAAATTTGATTGTATGCAATGCAACATGAATATCATGAATACTTGTTTTAGGCTCAGGAAACAGTTTGTTGATGGTTGCATAAGTCAGAATCTGAACACAAACCCTAGGCCTAAATCTTCCAGTCTTGTAAAAAATAGAAAGCATTCCATGCCACCTAAGCATGTATCTAGTTCTGAGAGTACTAATCAAGCTAAAAGTCAGAATAGTAAAAAAGAGAACAAGCATGTGCAGGCAACTATAAATGCTAAAAACAGGAATGAAACTCATGTAACTAAGCATAAAGGACCCAACCTTGTTTGGGTACCAAAGAAAACTTGATTTGTGTTTCTTTGCAGGACACAGGTAAAAAGAAGGTCATGTGGATTTTGGACAGTGGCTGTTCAAGGCATATGACTAGTGACAAAGCCCTGCTGTCACAATTCAAGGAGGAAGCTGGCCCAATGGTAACCTTTGGAGACAACAACACTGGTTTCACCATGGGATATGGAAAATTAATTCATGGAAATGTTGTCATTGAAGATGTAGCTCTTGTCAGTGGTTTGAAGCACAATCTTCTCAGCATCACTCAATTCTGCAACAAAGATCTGAAGGTGGAGTTTTGAAAAGGACTTGTGCCTCATATCACACAGGAAGACCAAGGAAATTGCTCTGCAAGGAGTGAGGAAATGAAACCTATTTGTAGCAGACTTGGACTCTGCAAATAAGGAGAGAATTTGCTGTTTTTACACCAAAGCTTCAGAGAATTAAAGTTTGCTTTGGCACAAAAGACTATCTCACTTGAATATCAAAAACATTAATTCCTTAGTCAAGAGAGAATTAGTGAAGGATTTGCCTACACTTGAATTCTGTATAGAAGGATTGTATGAGGCATGCCAGAAAGGGAAAATGAAGAGATCAAGTCACAAGAGTAAGGAATTCACCTCAATCACCAGACCACTGCAACTAATTCATATGGACCTGTGAAAGGCATATGTTTAGAAGCCTATTTGTTTAGCGAGATGACAACTCAACTCAAACATAGATAATTTGTAAGTAAATATATTATCTGTCACAGGAATCTTCAGCAGGTTTTATCTAACAAGAAAAAGAAGATCAAAGTCAATCTACAGACTTGAAGCAGTACTACATTGAAAGAAGTTCAATTTAATTGATCATGCCTCAGTGGAGTATTTAAGTTTGAAGAAGCTACAGTGTCAGAAGATTTCAAGATTGTGTTATAACAAATATAGTCAAGTCAGAAGGAGCAGAAGTGAACCATTATAAAAGTCAAGTGAAGAATTTTGTTTGTTGTGAATCACTCGTGAACCAGACAGTACACAGAGTGTTGGCAAAATACAGAGAAGGTTCTTTATTACAGAAGAAGTGGTCAGCTACAGACATTGGTGTGAAGACAGAAGATTTAAAGTTATATCATCAACAGCTGTGGAGTCAAGACTTTAATTTAATTCTCTATTAATTGATTAAATTATTTAGTTAATTTAATTGGTAAATTAATTCAATCAGAATTAATTTATTTCTTAAATTGATTAAGAAATTAATTAATTTAGAATTATTTTAGAATGAAGAAGACTTTAATTTAATTCTATTATCAAAAAGATAATTTATTATGTATCCTATTTACTTAGATTAATTCAAAAAGAATTAATTTAATGTATAAGATATATAATAAAATAAATAGAATTTGAATTAAAAAAAAGAGAAAAGGATATACACATTACAATTCAAGCAGGTCGACCAAATTGATAACTCGGGAAGACATTTGAAATGTCTCCCGGAGACTTTTCAAAAGTCTCCCCGAGTATTAATTAAAAAGAAAGCAAAACAAAAAAAAGGGAAAAAGAAATAAAAGAAATAAAGGAAAAGACAGAAGATGTACAATTCTTATATCAAAGCAGGTCGGCAGAAAATTTTCTCGGGAAGACTTTTCAAAAGTCTCCCCGAGTTTAATTAAAAAGTCTCCCTGTTTTATTCAAATGTCTTCCTTTTATTCAAAAGTCTTCCAAGGCCAGAAATGTCTCCCAGAGCCAGAAAGTCTCCCAAAGAGAAAGTCTTCCAGCCAAAGAAAAGTCTCCCCGAGGAGAAAAAGTCTCCCCGAGCAGAAAAAGTCTCCCAAGTCCAGATTTGCCTATAAATACAAGAAGATCAGTAGCTTTATTCACAATTCTATTAACATTCTATTCGGCTTAAACAAAAATTCAAGAGCAGTTAATGTCAAAATCTCTCTAGAATTTTAAGAGCTAAATTAGTGAATATTTTTCTGATTTAATCTTGTAACCCACCTCAAGTTTAATATAAGTATTTTACTTGAACTGTGTTTCTTTGATTATTATTTCGTGATAATAATTTAAATTGTTTAATCAAAAATTATCCGAAACAGATTTTAATATTTATTAAAGATTGTATTCAACCCCCCCTTCTACAATCATTTGGACCTAACAATTGGTATCAGAGCCATCTGATTGACATAAAAATCAAGATCCTAATATTTTAATTATTAAAAATTCGAAACTTTTAATTTATTAAAAATTCGAAAATTTTTAATTCCTAAAAATCTCAAATCTTTTTAATCTTCCATTATTTTAATATGAGTACTCAAAGAGTGAGTAGCATTAAAATTCCTCCATTTGATAAAGATAATTATAATCTTTGGAAGAGGAAGATGACACTATTTCTTCGAACTGCAAACCCTAAGTACAAAGATATTTTGAAGACCGGTGTTGTTGCTCCAATAACAATCATTCCTGAGCATATGATAGATGGTGTACTTATTCCGCACAGACAATTTGATAAAGAAATTTCTGAGTACACTGATACTGAAAAGGAACTGGATTCTTTGGACACCAGCCTGCAGTTAATTTTGGTAGAATCTCTTGATCCCGGAATGTACAATCATTTTGTTAATTGCAAAAATGCTAAACACATCTGGGAAACGATAGAGATACTGAATGAAGGAACAGAAGAAGTGAGGGAGAACAGATTGGAAATCTTAACGTCTCAATATGAGCATTTTAGATCAAATCCTGGAGAAGGTATCTCTGATGTTTTTGAGAGATACAATAAATTAATAAATGATCTAAATCTCAATGGCAAACACTATACGAAGAAGGAGATTAATAGGAAGTTTTTGCTGACAATGCCAATTCACTTAGAGCATAGGATTACTGCCATCAGGGAGTCAAGGGACATGAATGAAATTTCATTGGAAAGACTTTATGGCGTACTAAAGACCTATGAACTAGAGCAGATTCAACAGAAAGAAATATATGGTACAGGCAAGGTGGTCAGCAAGTCTACAGCTCTTGTAGCAGAAGTACCAGAATACAAAGAATCTATGACTGAATCTTCTTCAGTCAAAGTCATTGATCATGGTATTGTTGCAGAAGTTGGTGCAACTCAAATGAATTCATCTGAAAGTGAATTCTACTCAATGGAAGAACTTGATCAACTTGAGGATGAATCTCTGGCACTGATTGCTAGAAAATTTGGAAATACAAGATTCAGGAGGAACCCTAATTTCAAATTCAAGCCCCTGGGAAACAGATTTCAGAGAGGTGGTTCTTCTAGCTCATCCAATACAAGAGGTGGATACAAGACAGGGATGGTTGACAGAAGCAAGATTCGTTGCTTCAACTGCAATGAAATGGGACACTTTGCTACAGATTGTAGAAAGCCCAAACAGGAAAGAAAGAAGGATTCATATGACGAGCTTAAACAGAAATATGAGGCTCTTCTGAAGAAGCATCAGGGAAGATCATACTTAGCAGAAGGAAAAAGCTGGGATGATTCTGACAATGATGAAGAAGAAGATATGGGAAATCTTGCTCTAATGGCTTCTTCTTCTGAAGGATCACAATCCCCACCTCGTCAAGGAATTGAGGTAAATCCTAGCTGTCCTAAAATGTTTAAACTGCTGGGTGAGGATTTAACTAATGCTAGAGATCGAATAAAAGTCTTAATTCTCAAAAATCAAGTTTTATCAGATGAGAATTCTGAATTGAAAAAGCTGAAACTTATAAATGAGAAATTAACTGAAGATGTTGCATTTCAAGTTAATAGAGTCAACTGTTATGTTGAAATTGAAGCTTTTCTAAAGAATAAGATTGAACAAGAGAAGGTCAGGTGTCAAGCCTATAGAACTGCTTCATTTGTTATGAAAGACCTAGTTGACCAACAAGAGATTAAACGGAAAGTTGGGATAGGTTTTGAATATAACAAATCCGTAGGAAAGGCTAGTAACATCACCCCTTTTAAAGAGAGTGCTATAGAGAAAGGTATTCCACATGTTATTAAAGACACTAAGAAACCTCTTTTCATAACTCCTATTGCAGAACCAGTTCTTGATAGTTGTGTAATAGTGGATTATGAAATTAAACTTGAAGATCTTAAAGAGGAAGAGAAAGTACAGGAAAAACCTGTTAGGGACATAAAAGGAATAAATGTCCAGGAAGCTAAATATGTACCTAAAAAACCAATACAAAATGTGAACACTGCTAGTTCATCCACTCCTGGTTTAGGTGCTAATGAGCTTAAGAAAAATCATAACAAACCTAATAAGTTTGTTAATAGTAGGGATAAGAACAACAGATTCCATGCTACTGAGAACTTTAAAAATGTTAATAAAGTTAAGGTAGAAACTGTTAAGACTCCTGCTATTGTGAATAAAATGCCTACTATTGATGCATGCCATAAACCTTGTGGTGTAGATAACTGTATGCTATGTGCTTTCAATGTCATGTCTGCATATTTCAAAAGCATGCATGCTATGAATGTCAATACTACACCTAGACAGCACATAAATCACAGGCATGCTAGATCAAAGACTGCTAGTCCTCCTGTTTCACAGAAGGAAACATTCTCTCCTAGGCCAGCATACAAAAATGTTAAGGTTGTTTACAAGGAGAAGTGTTCAGTCAAAGTAGTAGATGAGTTTGTCAAGTTGGGTTCTGTTGTTAAACCTGACAAAGGACAATTTTTCAAATATGCCGGGCCCAATCAATGTGGGGTTCCGAAGAAGTCCTAACTCATTTGATGATTGCAGGGTGTAAAACAGGTGAACCGGGTTATTTGGATTCTCGACAGTGGATCCTCACGACACATGACCGGAGATAGAGCCCTGCTATCAAATGTTGTTGAGAGAGCTGGCCCAGTAGTTACCTTTGGAGATGACAGCAAGGGTATGACTAAGGGATATGGCTGTTTAGAAGCTGGCAATGTCGTCATTGATAATGTATCTTTCGTAGAAGGTCTCAAACACAATCTTCTGAGTATCAGTCAGTTTTGTGACAAGGGATACACAGTGACCTTTGTGAAGGAGAAGTGTTTGATTTCTCACAAGAAGGATGAAAAGCTTGCTCTTCAGGGAGTAAGGAAAGGAAACTTGTTCGTAGCCGATCTGAACTCAGGTTGCAGAGATGAAGTCAATTGTTTTTATGCAAAAGCTTCGTCAGATGAAAGTTGGCTATGGCACAAGAAACTCTCACACCTTAATTTCAAATCTATGAATTCTCTAGTCAAAAGAGAATTAGTGAGAGGACTGCCTCAATTGGAATTCACACAAGAAGGACTTTGTGAGGCATGTCAGAAAGGGAAAGCAAAGAAAGCATCACATCCAAGCACTGACACATCTAGTATTACTGAACCACTGCAATTAATTCACATGGATTTATTTGGTCCAGTCAATGTTATGTCAATGTCACATAAAAGATATGCCTTGGTGATTGTTGATGACTACTCAAAGTATACATGGGTTTTATTCCTGCACTCAAAGGATGAAACTCCTCAAGTGGTGATTGATCATATAAAAATGATTGAGTTGGATTCGAAGCTTCCAGTTAGAGCTATAAGGTCAGACAATGGAACTGAGTTCAAGAATGCAGTTCTGAATGACTTTTGTGCTGAAAAGGGAATAACTAGACAATTCTCAGCACCTAGAACTCCGCAACAGAATGGAGTTGTAGAAAGGAAGAATCGTACATTAATTGAAGCTGCAAGGATTATGCTGAGTGAATCAAGGCTTCCAATGTACTTTTGGGCTGAAGCTGTAAATACTGCATGTTATACCCAGAATCGAACTCTGATCAACAAGGACTTAATGAAGACACCCTACGAAATAATGGCTAACAAGAAACCAACGCTCAAGTACTTTCATGTATTTGGTGCTAAATGCTTTGTACTTAAAGATGGAGAAGAACGTATTGGGAAGTTCGAAGCTAAAGCTCTAGAAGCTATTTTTGTTGGTTATTCTAAAAGATCTTATCGGGTGTATATTATTGATCAACATCATGTCAAAGAAAGTGTCAATGTAACTTTTGATGACACAAAATTCCCTAACATCCAAAATGATGATCCATCTGAAACTCTTAAGTTCAACAATATGCCAGACTCACACTCAGATGATGAAAACGAACCTGAGGCTGCAACAGGAAACAACAATGTTAATAATGCTGATGATCCAAGTGGTAGTGGTGGAAATAGTGAAAACTCTGGAGATACCACTAACACACAAGGAGATTCATCAAGAGATCCTAGCAGCAACTCAGGGGGAGGAGATGAAGGATCAGCAAATCAAACACAATATCACAATGAAATTCAAGGTGAATCATCAAGATCTAATCTGCCAAGTCAGAGAATTTGGAGTAGAGCTCATCCTTTTGAGCTGATCATTGGTGATCCAGATGTTGGTGTTAGAACAAGAGGTGCTACACAGAATCAATGCAATTATTCTGGGTTTCTATCTGAAATGGAACCTAAGAAAATAGAAGAAGCACTGTCTGATCCTGATTGGGTGATTGCTATGCAAGATGAACTCAATCAATTTGAATCTCAAGAAGTTTGGAAACTAGTACCCAGACCTAAGGACAAGACTGTAATTGGCACACGATGGGTATTCAGAAACAAGTTGGATGAAGATGGCATTGTGATAAGGAACAAGGCCAGACTGGTTGCAAAAGGTTATTCCCAAGCTGAAGGAATTGATTATGATGAAACCTACGCTCCAGTTGCAAGACTTGAGGCTATCAGGATGTTTTTGGCATTCGCAGCTCACTCCAATTTTAAAGTTTATCAAATGGACGTGAAGAGTGCATTCCTGAATGGAAAGTTAGCTGAAGAGGTATATGTACAACAGCCCCCAGGCTTTGAAGATCCAGATCACATGGACTTTGTATATTTTCTTTTCAAGGCTATCTATGGTCTCAAACAAGCACCCAGAACATGGTATGACACTCTTTCAGAATTCTTACTTGAAAATGCTTTTGTTAGAGGAGTCATAGATAAAACCTTATTTTATAAGAAACACAATAATGATCTGATAATGGTACAAGTATATGTTGATGACATAATATTTGGGTCTACTAATGATAACTTGTGCAAGAGATTTGCTAAGTTAATGCAGAGTAGGTACGAGATGAGCTTAATGGGAGAGCTGAAATTCTTCCTTGGACTTCAAGTGAGTCAAAGAATAGATGGAATATTCATTTGTCAGTCCAAGTACCTTAAAGAACTTCTGAAGAAGTATCACATGGAAGATTCAGCATCTGCAAGAACTCCCTCATCTACAGCTGTCAAGCTTGGAGCATGTGAAAACTCAATAAAGGTAGACATCACAAGCTACAGAGGTATGATAGGCTCTCTACTTTACCTAACTGCAAGCCGACCAGATATTATGTATGCCACTTGTATATGTGCAAGGTTCCAAGCGGATCCTAGAGATATTCATCTTGCTGCTGTGAAAAGAATCTTAAGATATCTTAAGGGTACACCTAATCTTGGTATCTGGTACCCTAAAGAATCTGGTTTTAATCTAATAGGATATACAGATTCTGATTATGCAGGTAGTGTTGTTGATAGGAAGAGCACCTCAGGGAGCTGTCAATTCCTAGGAAGAAGATTGATTTCCTGGTACAGCAAGAAACAGCAAACAGTTTCCAATTCTACAGCAGAGGCTGAGTACATTGCTGCGGGAAGCTGTTGTGCTCAAATCTTATGGATAAGAAATCAACTCAGAGATTATGGCTTTATGTTAAATAAAATTCCTATTTTATGTGATAACACAAGTGCCATTGCAATCTACAACAACCCTGTACAGCACACGAGGACAAAGCACATAGATATCAGGTATCATTTTATTCGAGAACATGTTATGAATGATACTGTGGAGTTACACTTTGTACCCACAGAAGAACAGACTGCAGATATTTTTACTAAGCCACTTGATGAATCCACATTCACCAGGTTAGTTGGTGAACTTGGGATGTTGAATAGTTCTTCATCTTAAATCCCAGTTCACATCTGCATTATGTTCTTAAATAAAATTTCAAGTGTTTGTTATATGAATATTTGTCATAACACTTGTGAATTTATTTTACTAAATTCTATTTCTTGAATGTGTGTTTAGTGTATATTATTATAATATTTTATATTTTATCTATTTTGATTGTATTCTACTATATTTTAATTTTAGATTATTATCTTTATAAATAATTTAATCAAAATTTTACAAGTTAGAATTTTGGTAAAAATTATTTTTATTTGAAAATAATTTAATATTGAAGTATAGCTATTATATGTATTTTAAGTTTAATAAATAGGTTAATAGAACTTTGTACGGTTTTATTTAATTGGCAACTTTACTGTATATATATCTTTATTATTTTTGTTTTCCAACAATTGGTACATATTGTTTTTATTTTCAAAATTTTAGTATCATTATTTCTATATATATGTGTGTAAGTTTTTTTTTTCTTTTCTACGAGAAATTGTTCTAAGAATCATAAGTATTAAATGTCAATATTTAAAGAACTTGTGAATTTCTTTACATTTATTTTCTCAAGCTTACATATATCACTAATAATTGTTATGAGTATAATTGTCATATACTTGAGTAACAATTATTAGATATAATGTATGAAGTTAAGTGCTAATTTTCATTCCTATGATTATTTAGTATTTAGCGATGATATTTTATCTTATTAAAATTATGAAGTGAAGCAATTCATCGTTTATTAGTTTCATAGTTTTAATACGATGAGATATTATGAGCATAATTACTTGCTTTTTGAAATTATTATTAATTATCATGAATTGATAGTTTGTTATTGTTTCATTGCAATTAATTATGATTTTTGTTGTTAGTGATAATATATATATATATATATATATTGTTTATCTGAAAATCACTAATAATAAAAGCAGATCTGTGTCCTGCCGAAAAAGAGCAATCGACTCGAGGTAAAAGCAGGTAATCTCAATCTTGATATATTCTCTAATCAATTAATATAAAAAAATTGATATATTGAGCCCTCAGTGGCTATAGGACGAGATCAAGGGATTGAAAACCTACATTCTCTAACACAGATCATAGAACCACAAACACTCAAACAAATTCAACTTCATCTACTAAACCCCTGAAAAGAAATGTTTGATCAACTAAAGAGGGTGAGAGAGTAAGTGCCTCTAGTGCACTAGAAAAGAGAAGTATCTATGAGTGTTCCAGCAGCTCTGCCTCTAGTTAGAATATGAAATTGAAACCAAGGCAACTGCTAACTAATTTATATCTTCCCAAAAGGGTATAGATTTGCAAATGGCAAAACTGTTACTAGGTTCGTCATCTTAACATGATGAGCCTATTGAATTCGGCCTGTCAGCCAAGGCCATTTGTAAAGAGTCAACTTCATCTGGACACTCTCAAACACTGCAAACCATATATGTAATATTCAAATGCACTGTAAGGATTGTCACACACTAAGGATGAATTGACGGAAGCAATTATTCTAAACTTCCATATCAAGGAAGGAAGGATGATTGATGATTCTGACTGAATCAACATGCCTTCACAGGCGTCAGGAGGAAACATGGATCATTTGCTACATTATAGATCCTTGTCTCCCTTCCTAGATGGAACATATCTGGATTCCTAATGGAATAGATCATCTTAGATGATCAGCAACTCATTGAATCTATTCCTGAAGCAATTCAGTTTTCAAAGTCAAATATTTTAATAGAATCAATTGAGGACGGGGATTTACGAAACCCCATTGCACCACCAGTGACCTCTCTTGAAGGGGCTATGGTGATCTTTCTTGCAGGTACAAAAGACTATGTCATCCGTACTAAGAGAGAAACAGTGTTGTGAGAAAAGAGTGAAACACAAGTGAGAAAGAGTGAAAATATATATTCTATGAGTGAAACACTTAGATAGTATATGAGCGAAACACTTGTGAGAAATACAAAGTAAAATCACACACTAGCACAATTACCAAATCTCATTCCCAATTCCCTGTTACAGATTTCTAATGTTACTCAACTAAGGGGAAAGAAATTTCTTCTGATATTAAGGATTCTGAAGAGGATTACTCAACTAAGGGGGAGAAGTTTGAACAAGATCCAAAAGGGAGATTTGTTGAACAAAGTCTTTTTACTAGAAGAGGATTACTCCATTGTTGAACAAGAAAAGGGGGTATATAACAACATGCTTGGATTAGATATAACTAATGATTATTTATTAGTTTTTCTATTCCATTTGATTTTAGAAGATTTTTGTATATAGGATTAACCGGATTTTCTAAAATGCATAATATGTCATAGTTTGCATTTTTTTATATCTGCGATGGTTTAATGCTGTATGTATGCCATGTCTGTTGTTACCTCTATTAAATTGGTTGGATGATTCACGTAAGAGGAGAATGAATTCACCTTGGATGAGAAGTGAAGACAGAAGTTGGAGAAACAGAGGAGAAGTGGTAATAAGAAGAGAACAAGACTTCATCCCTGCCATCCTAAGGGGGAGTAGTGATGAGTCTGAGAAATGAAGATAATACTACTTGTATAATATGTTCAATGCTAAAGGAACGAATATCTTTCATTTCAGTTACTCAAGAAATCTGGAAATGTACAATCTGATCCAGAGAAACCAGTCACTGAAGATGTACCAATGACACCTAGTCACAAAAGTTAAACTCTAGAAGAAGGTGAAGTTGATACTTCTGAAGCTGGTAATGATAGGTAAGTCAAGATAGAACTTTGTTCTATTTGTTCAGTCTAGAGGAACAGCTATCTTGTATTTATCATTAATGTTTGAATCTGGTAATGTTTAATATAAACCAGAATTAAGTTTGTTTATTTACAAGTTTTATTGTTATATCTTTTTCTTGTTTGTTAGTTGAGTTATCCTCTAGTGATTTGCTTGTTATTGTTTAACAAACAAATAGGGGGAGATTGAAAGGCATATGTTTAGAAGCCTATTTGTTTAGCGAGATGACAACTCAACTCAAACATAGATAATTTGTAAGTAAATATATTATCTGTCACAAGAATCTTCAGCAGGTTTTATCTAACAAGAAAAAGAAGATCAAAGTCAATCTACAGACTTGAAGCAGTACTACATTGAAAGAAGTTCAATTTAATTGATCATGCCTCAGTGGAGTATTTAAGTTTGAAGAAGCTACAGTGTCAGAAGATTTCAAGATTGTGTTACAACAAATATAGTCAAGTCAGAAGGAGCAGAAGTGAACCATTATAAAAGTCAAGTGAAGAATTTTGTTTGTTGTGAATCACTCGTGAACCAGACAGTACACAGAGTGTTGGCAAAATACAGAGAAGGTTCTTTATTACAGAAGAAGTGGTCAGCTACAGACATTGGTGTGAAGACAGAAGATTTAAAGTTATATCATCAACAGCTGTGGAGTCAAGACTTTAATTTAATTCTCTATTAATTGATTAAATTATTTAGTTAATTTAATTGGTAAATTAATTCAATCAGAATTAATTTATTTCTTAAATTGATTAAGAAATTAATTAATTTAGAATTATTTTAGAATGAAGAAGACTTTAATTTAATTCTATTATCAAAAAGATAATTTATTATGTATCCTATTTACTTAGATTAATTCAAAAAGAATTAATTTAATGTATAAGATATATAATAAAATAAATAGAATTTGAATTAAAAAAAAAAGAGAAAAGGATATACACATTACAATTCAAGCAGGTCGACCAAATTGATAACTCGGGAAGACATTTGAAATGTCTCCCGGAGACTTTTTAAAAGTCTCCCCGAGTATTAATTAAAAAGAAAGCAAAACAAAAAAAAGGGAAAAAGAAATAAAAGAAATAAAGGAAAAGACAGAAGATGTACAATTCTTATATCAAAGCAGGTCGGCAAAAAATTTTCTCGGGAAGACTTTTCAAAAGTCTCCCCGAGTTTAATTAAAAAGTCTCCCTGTTTTATTCAAATGTCTTCCTTTTATTCAAAAGTCTTCCAAGGCCAGAAATGTCTCCCAGAGCCAGAAAGTCTCCCAAAGAGAAAGTCTTCCAGCCAAAGAAAAGTCTCCCCGAGGAGAAAAAGTCTCCCCGAGCAGAAAAAGTCTCCCAAGTCCAGATTTGCCTATAAATACAAGAAGATCAGTAGCTTTATTCACAATTCTATTAACATTCTATTCGGCTTAAACAAAAATTCAAGAGCAGTTAATGTCAAAATCTCTCTAGAATTTTAAGAGCTAAATTAGTGAATATTTATCTGATTTAATCTTGTAACCCACCTCAAGTTTAATATAAGTATTTTACTTGAACTGTGTTTCTTTGATTATTATTTCGTGATAATAATTTAAATTGTTTAATCAAAAATTATCCGAAACAGATTTTAATATTTATTAAAGATTGTATTCAACCCCCCCTTCTACAATCATTTGGACCTAACAACCTGTTTGGACCAGTAAATATGATGTCCATGTCAAAGAAAAGATTTTCTCTAGTCATGGTTGATGACTTTTCAAAATATACTTGGGTAGAATTTTTGCATTCAAAAGATAATGCTCATGAGATTATCATTGAGAATTTGAGGAGATTAGATAAAGGCCCTACTCTAGTAGTTACCTTAAGAAGTGACAATGGTATAAAATTCAAAACTGCAACACTCAGTAAATTTTGCAAAGAGAAGGGTATCACTCATAAATTCTCAGCTCCAAGAACTCCACAACAAAATAGAGTGGTTGAGAGAAATAATAGGACTCTCATTGGAGCTGCAAGAACCATGTTAGCAGAAGCAAATCTACCAACCAGTTTTTGGGTTGAAGTTGTTAGAACTGCTTGTTACACTCAAAACAGAACATTCATCACAAAATCAGTTGGAAAAACTCCTTATCACATCATGACAAATAGAAGGCCATCTGTGAAATACATGCATGTGTTTGGAGCAAAGTGCTTTGTTCTCAAAGATGATGTCAACAATCTTGGAAAATTTGAAGCAAAGGCATATGAAGGAATTTTTGTGGGATACTCATTAGACAAGACTTTCTATAAGGTATATGTGATTGATCAATAAAAAGTTATGGAAAGCACAAATGTAACATTTAATGATTTCAAGTTCCCCACTATGAGTTTGGAAGATGATAACTGTGACACTCTGAGATTTGAAAATGAAATAGATCCTGAAACTTCTGCAACTGAAAAGGTTATAAGTACTCTTGAAGACTCCCACGTAGACATCTCACATGGAACAAATGTTGAAAGAGAACATGAAGACTTTAGTCATATTCAACTTGAGAATTCTCCACATAAGTCTAGCATTAACTCAGGGGGAGGTTCTCAAGGATCTGTAACAAATGGCAATCACTTCAATCAGGAGGAAACATGCTCAAATGATAAAGATGGGGTTCATCAAACTAAATGGAATAGAGCTCACACAGCTGATCAAATCATTGGAAATCCTGATGAAGGTGTGAGGATAAGAAGAGAAACTATGAATGAATGCCTATTTTCCTGCTTTCTGTCTCAAAATGAACCTAAAAGAATTGAAGAAGACTTGTTGGATCCAGATTGGATAATTTCCATGCAAGAAGAGTTGAATCAATTTGTGAGAAACAATGTTTGGGAACTAGTGCCACCTTCAAAGGACAGATCAGTGATTGACACTAAGTGGGTCTACAGGAATAAAATGGATGAACATGGGATTGTGATAAGAAACAAGGTAAGGTTGGTTGCTAAAGGCTATTCACAAGAAGAAGGCATTGACTATGATGAGACTTTTGCTCCTGTTGCAAGATTGGAAGCAATTAGAATTTTTTCTAGCCTTTGCAGCACACTCAAACTTTAAGGTCTATCAGATGGATGTCAAAAGTGCTTTTCTCAATGGTGAATTGGAAGAAGAGGTATTTATGTAACAACCTCATGGCTTTGAAGATCCAAATTTTCCAGACTTTGTTTACAGACTCATCAAAGCATTGTATGGACTCAAACAAGCCCCTAGAGCATGGTATGACACTTTGTCAAAATTTCTTCTGGAAAATCAATTCACTAGAGGTACCATTGACAAGGCTCTCTTCTACAAAAAGCATGGTGAGGATGTCATATTTGTTCAAATCTATGTGGATGATATCATTTTTAGTTCATCAAATGAGAAACTATGTCAGAGATTCTCTAAGCTTATGCAAAGTGAGTATGAAATGAGCATGATGGGAGAGCTCAATTACTTTCTAGGTCTTCAAATAAGCCAAAGGGCTGATGGCATTTTCATAAGTCAAACAAAATACATTAATGACCTACTCAAAAGGTTTGACATGCAAGATTGCTCAACTGCTAAAACTCCAATGTCTACAGCTACAAAACTGGATGAAGATAAGAAAGGAAAAAGTATAGATATGAAGACCTACAGAGGAATGGTTGGATCTCTTCTCTATCTCACAATAAGTAGACATGACATAATGTTCTCCACATGCCTATGTGCAAGGTTTCAAGCAAATCCAAAAGAATCCCATCTCATTGTTGTCAAGAGAATTCTGAGATATCTCAAAGGAACATCCTTTATGGGATTATAGTACCTTAAAGAAACAGGTTTCAATCTAGTTGGATATTCAGATGCTGATTTTGTTGGTTGTAGAGTGGATAGAAAAAGTACCTCAGGAAGTTATCAATTTCTTGGACAAAGATTAGTATCTTGGTTCAGCAAAAAGTAACAATCTGTGTCAACTTCTACAACTGAGGCTGAATATATTGTTGCTGGAAGTTGCTGTGCTCAAGTACTTTGGATTAGGAATCAATTAAGGGACTATGGTCTAGTATTGGAAGGAATACCTATTATGTGTGACAATACTAGTGTCATATCAATTGTTGCAAATCCAGTCAATCATTCCAAGACAAAGCATATTGATGTAAGGTACCATTTCATAAGGGAGCATGCTGAAAATGGAGTAATTAAATTATTCTATGTCCTTACACAAAGACAGTTGGCTGATATATTTACTAAGCCACTTGATGAAGCCACCTTTAACAGACTGGTTAGTGAAATTGGAATGCTAAACTCTTCAGGATAAGTGGTTCACTAAATATATCCCTCCAACTGTTGCAACAATTGTTCACAAACATGAACCTAAATGATTTATCTAAGTGAAACAAAACTGGTGTATATTTATAAATATGTCATTTATATTATTGTACATATGGTTAAACAAATGTTTTAAACTGACTCAGAATTATTTCTTTGTTCTAAAAAAAACCTAAATGGAATTATCATACCTGTGCATTATTAAATAACAAGTGTGGTAATGAAAATATCAGGAATATTAATCAATCACACTTCTTATATCAAAGAGAATAAATAAATTTTATTTATCTAAGAAATGATGATTGCAAATTTCTTATTTTATTTTCCATGTGAGGATAAAATAATTCTTTAAGAAAACTAGAGTTTGTAGTTAAGTTGCCATTCTTTCTGTCTTCTCAACTAAGTAAAATTCTTGAGTTCTCGAATCATTCAATTCTAAGAGTTCTCGAATGTCTTGAGTTCTCGAATCATTCAATTCTAAGAGTTCTCGAATCATGAAGTTATGAGTTCTCGAATAGATCATTTCTAGAGTTCTCGATCAAGTACTATTGAGAGTTCTCGAATCATCAGAGTTCTCGACTATATCTTGAGTGAGTTCTCGATTGTCTTAGTTCTCGATCAAAGTCTGACAGTTCTCTACTAAAACAACTTTATTCTTTTCTGAGTTCTCGATCATTAAAATCGATTACTATTCTAGTCTAGTTGTCTGTGTTATTTAAATAACAAAGTAGATCTAATATTTCATTTCTACGCTTAACTCCAAATTCAAAGAAACCCTTGCACTCCAACTGTTACTCTTGTATCTCTCTCTCTCTAAAACTTTCATTTCTTCTCTTCATTATTTCTATACACTAACTCCATGGCATCCTCAAACTCTGTTTCAACTGAAGTATTTATCATTCCCGAAACCAACTTTTTGGCCATTTCCAGAGATGCTGATGCAAAACCACAGTACAAATGTTTTACCAAATTTCTCATAGATTCATACCTCAAAGAAGCCTTGTTAGCAATCCCAGCCCTTTACCTGGACATTCTTGAGCAATTTTGGGCTACTGCAGACTCTGGGAGAACATAGCACTGGAGAATGGTAGTTCAAAAATAGTGGTAACTTGCAAAATCCAAGGAGTAGATATCAATTTTGATGAAGAAGATGTCAATAAAATCTTAAAGATTCCAACTGAAGAGTTTCATAATGAGCCAACTGACGAAGACCTGCTAGACTTTCTGGAAATCATTAGGTACTCTGATACTGTGGACAAAGAAGGGGAGAATTTTAAGCTAGGAAAGGTCAACAAGAAATTTATGAGAAAGGAGTGGTCATTCTTTTTCGATACTATATTGAGAGTTTTCACCCGCAGGAAGATAGGATTTGACCAGGTTAGCCTCATTGCCATGAAGCTGGCCTACTCATTGGCCTATAATCAAAGGTTCAATGTTGGAAAGCTAGTTCTTGGGGAGCTCATAACCAGGATTCCTAGGAAAGGTAATGAAATTTTCTTCCATCACTTTATTCAATTAATTCTCAACTATAAGAATGCTAGTTTAATTGAATTGCCTGGGATGACAAATAGAGAATTGGCTATTCCAAATCCATGTCAAAATTTATTTTTGCTACATTGGAGAAACACAGTGAATGTACCCCCTTCAAGTCACACCTCACATGTTAAGTGTATTTAGGGGGTACCCACTTATGCAACCTAAATATAGTTATCTTGATGCAGTAGGGGGTCTTAAGGCTGCAGAAGAACCAAATGCACCTAACCCAAGGACCTCTAGCCCAACTGCTAGTCCTTCTTTAAAATCCCTAGATGTTAGTTAACCAACCTCTACTTCCTCTCAACAAGGTGTAGTTGTTAAGAAGAAAAATGAGAAAACAGTTAAGAAAAGAACAATAGAAAATGTTGTAAAAAGTGGTATTGGATGAGTCACCTGTGGAGCCTTTAACCAGGAAGAAGAAAACTAAAAAGGCCACAACGGACCACTCTACATCCTCTCAAAAGGATGTAGAGATTAACAAGGGATTAAACCTGCTACTAGGTGCACTTTCTCAACAAGGTGCATCTATTGAAATTGGGAGCCAACCCACTCCACCCTGTACAGAGTCTGCACCATTGCAGGAATTCACACATGTCAATGAAGGTGTTATAGTTGAAAAGGAGACACATAGTGCACAATTAGGATCTTATCTTGAAACTTCCCCATTTTCTCAAGGGGAGTTGCCAAAACTCAGTACTGTTCACACTTTCTCTTCCACCTCTCAAATTTCTTCACAACCTACTGTGTCTAGCCAAACACATAAGGTTGTTGATCACCAGGATCCTTACTTCCCTGGTGAGCCCCACTCAAGTGACTTGGTGCATGACACCTTGTTCACCACTCAGGCCACTCATTTAGATGGTGATGGATTGCATGCTGAGGCATATCCCGATGACACCATCAAAACCACAGAGGTTTCAGGAGTCTTTACTTCAGACTCTGTGGGGGCTCAGGCATTTAATAGCCAAGTGTCTTCACAGACATTGGGTAATCTGGGGGACCTCCACACCATGCAAATGGCATCCCCTAGACACTCCCCAGTCATTCAAAGACTGTCTCCTCAGGAGAAATCACATATCCAACCAGTGTCTAATGAATCATCTGAGAAATTGGATTAGGAAATAGATACTGAGGGGACCGTTGTAACTAGTGGCCCTAACACTCACTCTTTGTCACAATGGCTGGAAACTGTGCAACATGATAGGGAACCAGGACCATCAATTTTTGGTGGGTCACTTTCTGATGAAAAGCTACAAGAAATGTATGGAGATCAGTTGTAGGGCTTTTATCACATTGTATAGCAGCTATTGACTTTTCACTTGCCTAATAAGGACTATGCTGCCATATTGCTGGAGTATGCAAAGGATCAGGAAGAGTTGAAAGAGAAAAATGCTAATGTGGCTGAAGATGAAGAGGCCAATGTAGATGCGTGGTTAAATGGAAAATCTGCAGTTAGTATTCTATGAGTGAAACACTTACAGAGTATATAAGCGAAACACTTGTCAGAAACACAAAGTAAAATCACACACTAGCATAATTACCAAATCCCAATTCCCTGTTACAGATTTCTAATGTTACTCAACTAAAGGGAATGAAATTTCTTCTGATATTAAAGATTCTGAAGAGGATTACTCAACTAAGGGGGAGAAGTTTGAACAAAATCCAGATCCAAATAGGAGGAGAAGTTTGAACAAGATCCAAAGGGGGTATATAACAACATGCTTGGATTGGATATAACTAATTATTATTTATTAGTTCTTCTATTCGATTTGATTTTAGAAGATTCTTGTATATAGGATTAACTGGATTTTTTAAAATGCATAACATGTCATAGTTTGCATTTTTTATATATGCGATGGTTTAATGCTGAACGTATGCCATGTCTGTTGTTACCTCTATTCAAATGGTTCGATAATTCATGAAAGGGGAGAATGAATTCACCTTAGAAGTGAAGACAAGAGTTGGAGAAACAGAGGAGAAGTGGTAATAAGAAGAGAACAAGACTTCATCTCTGCCATCCTAAAGGGGAGTAGTGATGAGTCTGAGAAATGAAGATTATACTACTTGTATAATATGTTCAATGCTAAAGGAACAAACATCATTCATTTCAGTTACTCAAGAAATCTGGAAATTTACAATCTGATCCAGAGAAACCAGCCACTGAAGATGTACCAATGACACCTGGTCACAAAAGTTAAACTCTAGCAGAAGGTGAAGTTGATAATTCTGAAGCTGGTAATGATAGGTAAGTCAAGATAGAACTTTGTTCTATTTGTTCAGTCTAGAGGAACAACTATCTTGTATTTATCATTAATATTTGAATCTGGCAATGTTTAATATAAACCAGAACTAAGTTTGTTTATTTACAAGTTTTATTGTTATATATTTTTCTTGTTTGTTAGTTGAGTTATCCTCTAGTGATTTGCTTGTTATTGTTTAACAAACAAATAGGGGGAGATTGAAAGGCATATGTTTAGAAGTCTATTTGTTTAGAGAGATGACAACTCAACTCAAACATAGATAATTTGTAAGAAAATATATTATATGTCACAGGAATCTTCAGCATGTATTATTTGACAAGAAAAAGAAGATCAAAGTCAACCTACAAACTTGAAGTAGTACTACATTGAAAGAAGCTCAATTTAATTGATCATGCCTTAGTGGAGTATTTAAGTTTGAAGAAGCTACAATGTCAGAAGATTTCAATATTGTGTGACATCAAATATAGTCAAGTCAGAAGAAGCAGAAGTGAACCATTATAAAAGTCAAGTGAAGAATATTATTTATTGTGAATCACTCGTGAACCAGACAGTACACAGAGTGTTGGCAAAATACAGAGAAGGTTCTTTACTAAAGAAGAAATGATCAGCTACAAACATTGGTGTGAAGACAAAAGATTTAAAATTATATCATTAACAGTTGTGGAGTCAAGACTTTAATTTAATTCTCTATTAACTGATTAAATTATTTAGTTAATTTAATTGGTAAATTAATTCAATCAGAATTAATTTATTCTTTAAATTGATTAAGAAATTAATTAATTTAGAATTATTTTAGAATGAAGAAGACTTTAATTTAATTCTATTATCAAAAAGATAATTTATTATGTATCATATTTACTTAGATTAATTCAAAATGAATTAATTTAATGTATAAGATATATAATAAAATAAATAGAATTTAAATTAAAATGAAATAAAAGAAAAAAAGAAAAAAAAGAAAGAAAAAGACAGAAGATATACACTTCAGCATTTCAAGCAGGTCGACCAGATTGATAACTCGGGAAGACATTGGAAATGTCTCCCGGAGACTTTTCAAAAGTCTCCCCGAATTTTAGAAAAAGTGTTAGGTCCAAAGTGTTGTAGAGGGGGGGGGGTGAATATAACTTTTTGAAATAATGAGAGAATATATAAATGTGCAGGTAATAAATGATGACACAGAATTTCAAGAATATATCTTTATATTCATTGAAGGATTTGCTACAACATTCATAAAAGCATCATGATCAGTTGAACAATAAATACAGCAATTAAAGCTAGATTCAACTGATCCTTTCTCTCACTATTGTCTTACAGTAAATGCTCTCTCTTTTAAATATATCTTTTTGAAATACAGAGATGGACTTAAAAAGTCTCTCTACAAATAAAACAAAGTGTTGCTTTTATAATGTCGTGTAGACTTGATCTTGTCCTTTTTGTGTACGTGGCCCAATCAGGACTCGTCAATAAAAAGTACTTTCCAACCACTCTGGATCAACCGTTCACAATAAGCCACTTGTCCCTTGAACATTAAATGCTACATATCGACCCGCATCTCGATCTCGGCATGGACCCATCTCGATCTCGATCTTGGTTGACAATCTCGATCTCGATCTCGATCTGTGAAAATCTCGATCTCGATCTGTCCCGGATCGAGATTTGCCTTGCAATGTTTTCCTTTAATTGTAAATCTCGACCCGCATCTCGATTTGCTGTGGATCGACATTTGCCTTAGCAAATATGCACTCATCCAATGTTGACCTTCTTTAGTGACTAATTGAGGATTAACCTTTATGAGCAAGTTTCCCTAGCTTCTTCAATTTCTTTTCCTCACTCAATTCAAATGAGATCTTCTATTACTGACATGAACTTGCCTCCAATGTCCTGACACTTGATGCAATGGTCTGGTTCATAAGTGACTAGTCTTGTAGGGGTTCTTGCTTCTGAATGTCAGTTCTCATTTGTTGATTAACCTTTACATTATCCAGATGTTGATATACATTACATGAAATCACTTTGGTCTTCTTGATACTTCTTTGACATTAATTTGATTCTCCATTAGATAAGTTAGGGTATGAGCAATACTGAAATTGAACTTCTTCTCACTTATGCATCCTTGATCAACCAAATTAGTTACTTGTAGTTACCAAGTATCATTACCATTTCTTCAGTTAATTGATTCCATGTGCTTCTTCAGTTTCCCTTGTTTTGCTGTTGTTTTATCTTTTACTTAGTTGAGTTACATAGTAATTAAGTGTTATAAGTTAGTACACCTATGCCTTTCAATCTCCCCCTATTTGATTGTCTAACAATGACAACCAAATTCACAATGAGGATAACTCAACTAACCAGGGACTGAAAAAGATAAACTAACATTCATAAACGATCATGTCAACTTGCATAATGCTTGGCTTGATTAACTAGCTTCATGTCGATCACTGATACTTCAAGTGCCAAAATTGGACACCTGTTGGCTCGATCAAATGGCTTCATGCTCTTCTAAAGATTTTCTCTAAGTACTTAAGAGCACGGTCCACTCAATCTTCAATTATCCTTCTGAAGTCCTTTTAGCAGTATTACCACCGCCGAACTTCGCGAAATAATTGACGCCTAATATAAACCAGTTTCAAGACACTTAGCTAACTAACTTCTACCTTACACTACACAAGAAAACAGATAATGTACTTACAATGCAGGAAAATAAGAAAATAAATTACAACGCAAAGAAACATTACAAGCTTAATACATTAAAATCTCGATTTCTTGCGCTCCTCTTCCTCACGAGCTTTCTTCTTGGCTGCCTTTTCTTTCTTCATGAACTCAGGGTTGCAGACTTCATCCATTCTTTTCTTGAGAAGATTAAGTCCTTCTGCTTCCACATGATTTCTGATCTTATAATCTCGAAACAACCTCAACCACCTCTCAACCATGCTGCGAGTGGTAAGCTTCGTGGGAATGTCTTCAAACTTCAGCTTAGTGACTTTGTCAGGATACCCCTTTTTCCCTTTCTTCCTTATGACCAGCTGCTTAGGGTATCCAATGACAATAGCAGTGGTGCATTGCTGTAGCCTCTGAATGTCAAGCTGTTTTCTTCTCCTACAGAAGTTGTCAAATGTGACCCTTAGATAATCCTGATCAAACTCGTCAACATCATCCATCTCATCAATCAATTCCCTTATGATACACAGTGTTTCATGACTGTGTTCTGCAAAGATGTCGTACTTGATCTCGATGATGGTTTCCACCTGATGCTTGTCTGTATAGATCAGCAGATCATTCTCATTTTCAGCTTTTCTTTTGACAAATTTGACATTTGCACCAGCCACTGCACTAGCTTCCTCCCTTATTTCTCCTTCTTCAGGAATGTCTAATCTTGGATCTCCATATCTCTGCACATGCTCCTTTATTGCCTCTTCTTGCTGCTCGAATGCATAGTCTTCAGGCTCCTTCTTAACCACTGGTAGTTTGGCTTCAGGCAACTTGTATCTAACATCTTGCCTTCTTATCAACTTCTCCAAGTCCTTAGCCACCAGCTTCTTTTCCTTTGTTAGAAAACCCTTTGTGAGGGCTAGCTTTGCAACTGCCTTCAGTACATTTTCGCTCGGGGTCAGTTTCGAGTCATGTAGATTTACGATCCTCAAGACCTTGTCATGGACGTATCTGATTTGATAGGGATTTAGAATAATGTCAACCCCTCTGTCTTCAGCCATCTTCAATAGTTTCTCTTTAAACAGCACTCCAGTCTTGACAGAGGTGTCTACCTTGTGAGCATATTCTACCAGTTCACTAGCACCCCTTGCGTGGAAGAATGCTTCATCAACCATACACGGCTCGATTCTTGTTATGGGTGCCTAAGTAATCATCAGACTCCATGCTTTCTCCTTGAATATAACTTGAACAGAGGTGCATCCCTGTCTTATACAGTTTAGATAGTTCAGAAGCCCAGGGTTTAGATTTTCTAGCTTGTGGAGAAGGAAACTCAATCTTTCTGAGTCAGGAGCATAGGCTCTTGGTCCAGCTAAGGCTTCTCTAGCCTTGTCCCACTCGGGACCTTCCCTCCTTATGTCAGCCTGGACGTTAGGATCTGTGATCTTTTTCATTTCATACTCATGCTGAGTTTTCTGAGCAGCTCTCTTCTCCTTTGCCATTAGTTCCTTTTCCACTATTCCTTGAAGCACTTCTTCATTTACTCTTTCTCTGGCTTCCCTGAAAATCTCTTCTTGCATCTCCGCTTCTTTCATTACTTCATCAACTTCTCCTTCCGGCACATGCTCGTCAGCAACCGAGTGGTCTCCTGCATCACCTGCAACTCCTGCGCCAGATCCGCCATGATTTAGACCTCTTTCTTGTTCCCACTCTCTTGCCCGTTGCTCGAGTCTCGACCTCCTTGCCACTAAGGCTTCTACTTCCATCTCATCATCATCAGAATCTTCAATAAAGTCTCTCATAAATGCATCGACGACAGGTGTTTCTTTCTCAGCTCCTGCTTCTTCAATTACCATCTTCTGCTTGCCTTTGTCTTTAAGAGCCGGTTGAGCCTCCTCCACCTTTTTACCAGATTTGATTGAGGACTCGATCACCGGACCCTTACTAGTTAGCTTTTTCAGACCCTGATCCTCCTTCTCCCCCTTAGGTGGGTTATCCTCATCACGAGCATCATCATTATGTTTATCGTCACCATCACCACCGGTTGAAGGACCAGGTCCAGCCCTGTTACGTCCAAAGACAACATCAAGTAGTTCATTTAGCTTCGTCCAGACCTGAGACATGCCATGAGTGACATCATCGACTGACCGCCCAACCTCCACTTGTACCAATCCAAGATTGTTTATCTTGTCAATCATTTGATTTTGGACGGCAATCAGGTTCTCCATGAATTGTGCTCCAACCTCCAATCTTCTAGAGTGAGAAGAGACAGCAGCAGTAACACCAGCAACTCCAGCCTCCAAAGCCTCCACCTTCTTCACTAGATCCTGCAATGTAAGGGACGGTGTTTGGCTTGGGTTAAACTGTTTACTCTCGCCGGGTTCTGTTTCACTCAAGATCCCTAAAGAGAAGGGATCTACTCTTCCTGTATCTCCCTCGTGTTTAGAGCCTAACAGAACTAGAGCCTCATCCACTAGTCGCTGAGGACTAGGGGTGAGTTGGTCGGCGATATCGGTCAGTGAGACTGAACCTTTAAACGCTGTGTCTACGTTAGGAGATGGCGTTATGACCATGTCATCCCCTTGGTCACGAAGAACCTTTTCTGGTTCTCTGGGCTGTTCTGGAGGCGTAGACCCACCAGTCACCAGATGTCGTTGCTCTGCGAGCAACTTGTTTTCTGATTTAGATGAGGAAGAGTCATCCGTACTGGATTCGACAGACTCTTCCACATATACACTTCCTGAGATTCTAGCATCAGAAGAGCTAGTCTCAGTTTGCCATTCCCCTTCCGAGAAATTGCTCAAAGAGCCCTGAGCGGACAACTCAGGGGAGGTAGGGCCAACTCCTATTGGCTGTTGAGCTGGACCCCCTCCTTGACTCTCACCAACATGCCTAGGCGAGTGCGAATGTGTTGGAATATTTAGGAGAGGTGAGCCACCAGCGTGAGGTGTGGTGGCTGTGAGAGGTGAACTATCCCTAACAGGTTGCGCAGTTGCCACTGGGATAGAATCCATCTTTTGCTTCTTTGAGAGTGGCAGAGCTGCTGATTTTACTACTCTCTCAACTCCTACACTCCCTCCACTCGACTTAGATGGGCTTGCCTTCCTTTTATCACCAGTTTTAGGGCTGGCTGAATGTTTATGAACAGAAGAGCTTGCAGCCTGGGATAGAGCCTGGGGGT
Source organism: Oenanthe sinensis (assembly GCA_028671895.1). Lineage (NCBI taxonomy): Eukaryota > Viridiplantae > Streptophyta > Magnoliopsida > Apiales > Apiaceae > Oenanthe > Oenanthe sinensis. The sequence continues at coordinate 3,836,300 of CM053812.1, forward strand.
TTTCAGGCCCACGGCTGTAGAAAACAGGGAGTGGTTGAATTGACACTTGTTCAAGATCAGCAAGAATAGGTACCTGACTCAGAAGATCGTCATCCTTGTCAGCTCCAGCTTCTTCAACATTTGCTTCAGCCATTTCAACATCCACACCTGCTTCTCCCAAATTTCCAGACACTTGATCTCCACCAGCAGCTTCGTTGCCACTACCTTCCGCTTCTACTGCGGTAAACTGAGAAGCATGCCTCCTAGCATACTCATCTTGCAGATCCTGGAAGTACGAAGTCAGGCGCAACTCAAAAAGTCTGGACTTTTGCTGGGTTTCCATGGTGGAGATACTCTTTAAGGTCATATCAAAACATGCCATCCTTTCAGAGCCTTGAAATACTCTTCGGTGCTCCTATGAAAGGACGTCATCCAGAACCATCTGAAGAAATCTTGGCATCCAGCATTTGACTGGTCCATCTTCTGGATTCCTAGATGCATTCTTTTCCAATGCCCATCTCTCAAGCAACTGAATCAACAGATGTTTGCCCACATTCACCTTCCTGTTGTTGGCCACTCAATATAGTATTACCCGGCAGCTGTTGTTCATCGGCCTGTAGTCTTTGTCCTTTGGGAACATGCAGCGTTGAATGGCTTGAACTACATAATCCCACTCAACAGGTAGCATACCGGTGTTAACCTTTGTTACCTTGATAGGACCCGTGGGAGGGCGACAACCTATCTCCGTGAATAATTGTAACATATCCTCCATAGTGGGTTCCGGAGCATAATCTTCTGTAGGAAGCCCGAGAATCTCATTGAACTTCTGTAGACTGACCTCATATTTAGCACCACTGATAGTGAAGGATAAGCCTGTTGGATTTGCTTTACCACCCTGAATCTCTAATGTTGAGTAAGCAGCTTGAAGGGCTTCGACATTCAGGATGGGAGAGGTGGTTAAAGCATGACTTATTATGGATGTGTTGTTGAGGGATTCAATCCAGAACTGGTAGTGAATGAATCTACCAGTTGCTCGATCAGCAGAGAGATTAACGAAGTTGGTTTTGGGAATTGTGAAATTTGGGTTTGCCATTTTTAAATTTGTTGTTGAGAAAAGAAATGTTCTGAAAAGATTTTGCAATGAAATTTTAGAAAACAAGTTCTAAATTTAAACAAAAAAAACGGACACTACCCCCACTAATTACCACACGTAATTAGTGACACAATTTAAAACAAATTAACTTCCCACTAATGACCTTTTAACTCCCCACTAATGATTGACGGTTGAGTTTTCGAAAAATAAAGTGAAATGCCGGTTATGTAGTTTTAGCTATGAGAGAGAAAAAAAATTTTATTTCGAAAAACACAAAACAGGGCGGTTGAGTTTCACTTTATGGATTAAACAGGAGTACTCACAACTATTCCACTCAAGAACACAAAATGACTGAAGAACAAGAAAGCACGAAACCAAAAACAAACTCACTCGAATAAAAAGGAAACTAAAGAACTATTTGCAAGAACACAAATGACGTTAAAAACAACGCAAGAAGTTCAACAGTTTTAAACAAAATTGTAGCAGAGTTTCGTTTTAGTTATTGATGCTTTCAAGTAATAGTTAGTGATTTTTGTTTAAAAAAATCACAAGAAAACTTGGTGTTATGGCAGGGAAGAGAACGCTGTGAATGTATGTATATGCGTGTGTAAATAAATGAGCTTAAGCTTTTTGAACTAGTGAGAGAGAGAAGGTTAAGAGAAATAATGAACAGTCTATATAATGCTATTATTATATACCTGCACGCCTAAAAAGAAAGTAACTGAAGAGACAAGTCACATCTCGATCTCGAGATCCGCATCTCGATCTACATCTCAAAGTCGATCTCGATCCGCATCTCGATCTACATCTTGATGTCGATCTTGATGTCGATCTCGATGTCGATCTCGATCCGCATCTCGATGTGGATAGATCGAGATGTACCTTAACAGTTTTTAAGCAATTTTCGCAAGTCAATCTCGATCTCGATCCAGAACCAGATCGAGATTTGCCTTAGAAACTTACAATTTTGAAATGATAGGGAATTTAACAAATAAATCATGCATTACAAAATTAAGTCTAGCATTAAATCCTATCACATTATTAGACATTAATCATATGGATACACAGATCATCATAAGATTAATGTCATGAAACTTTATAACTTCCCCTTATGACATGCAATACATACATTTTTGAAGTTAAGTACACATTATTAATTATGAATATTCATGAACCACAATAATATGTACACAAACTGAATTATAACAGATAGGTAGCAAAACTAACAGGTGTTAAGCATCCCCAATTCACCAACCAATCTAGAAAATGTTGATTCGTCTAGAGGTTTAGTGAATATATCTGCTATTTGACGTTCAGTAGACACAAAATGCAACGCTACAGTTCCATTTTCTACATGCTCTCTAATAAAATGATACCTTATATCAATATGCTTAGTCCTTGAGTGATCCACAGGATTGTTGGTCATTGCAATAGCACTTGTGTTGTCACACATGATAGGAATCTTAGATACTTCCACACCGTAGTCCTTGAGTTGGTTCTTCATCCACAGTATCTGGGCCACACATCTTCCAGCAGCAATATATTCTGCTTCAGTTGTCGAGGTAGATACTGTGTGTTGTTTCTTGCTTTGCCAAGACACCAACCTTCTTCCAAGAAACTGACAGCTTCCTGAAGTGCTCTTCCTATCTATTCTACAACCTGCGTAATCTGAATCCGAATAGCCAACAAGATTAAACCCTGTATCTCTTGGGTACCAAATCCCAAGATTTGATGTTCCCTTGAGATACCTAAAAATACGCTTTACGGCTATGAGATGTGACTCTCTAGGATCCGCTTGGAACCTTGCACATAAGCATGTAGAGAACATAATATCAGGTCTGCTAGCAGTTAAATACAAAAGAGAGCCGATCATACCTCGATAGCTTAAGATGTCTACTGGTTTTCCCGCTTTATCCTCGTCAAGCTTCGTGGCTGTTGCCATAGGAGTCTTAGCTTGTGATATATCTTGCAGACCATACTTCTTCAATAGATCATGAATGTACTTGGTCTGGCAGATAAATATCCCGTCCTTCTTCTGACTAACTTGAATACCCAGAAAGAACGTCAGCTCTCCCATCATGCTCATCTCATACCTCGATTGCATTAACTTTGCAAATTTAGCACACAGCTTCTCATTTGCAGACGCAAAGATAATATCATCCACATATACTTGCACCATTATTAGATCATCTTTGCATTTCTTGTAGAAAAGCATCTTGTCGATTACTCCTCTGGTGAAACCACTTTCTAGTAAGAAGTCTGACAGAGTTTCATACCACTTCCGCGGAGACTGCTTAAGGCCATATACTGATTTGAAGAGGCGATAAATATAATCACAGTATTTGCTGTCGACAAACCCAGGAGGTTGATCAACATACACTTCTTCATCCAATTCACCGTTTAAGAATGCACTCTTGACATCCATCTGATAGACTTTAAAACCATGATGTGCTGCGAATGCTAAGAACATCCTTACGGCCTCTAGCCTTGCTACTGGTGCGTAGGTTTCATCATAATCAATTCCTTCTCTTTGAGTATAACCCTTAGCAACCAGGCGAGCTTTATTTCGTGTTACAAGTCCGTTTTCATCCATCTTGTTTCTGAATACCCATTTTGTTCCAACAACAGATCTATTCTTTGGTCTGGGTACCAGCTTCCACACCTTCTGCCTTTCAAACTGATTGAGTTCTTCTTGCATAGCAATCACCCAATCAGCGTCATCTAGGGCTTCTTCCACCACTTTAGGTTCCAATTGAGAAAGGAACACTGAGTATAGACATTCATTCTCAGTGGCAATTTCAGCTCTAGCTTTTCCTCTAGTAGTCACTCCGGCATCTGGATCACCAATAATTAGCTCAAACGGATGGTCCTTGCTCCAAGTACGATCCCTAGCAAATGTTCTTGATGACTCAGTTTGATCTTGTAAGTGAAGGTGACTTAGTCTAGAAGCACTTCCACTAGCTCCTCATGAGCCAGTACTAGCTCCCCCTGAGTGAGCTGCTCCCCCTGAGTGCATACTTACTCCCCCTGAGTTAGTACCAGGTCTAACGGAAGGTGATCCCTCAGCCCTAGTATTTTGTATTGGCGAAACACTAGACTCTTGATTAATTACATTATTTATCATTAGATCACTACCCTGCACTACAGACTCAGGAACTGTATCCACTTCATTAATATCCATATTTTCAAATCTTAGGGAAGTGGGCTCACTGTCTTCTTTTTGTATAGAAGGGAGCTTTGAGTCGTCGAATGTGACATTAAGGCTCTCAACCACCTTGCGATCATTAAGCACAAACACCCTGTACGCTGCTACTACTTCCAGAGAATATCCAATGAAAACCCCTTCATCTGCTTCGGCATCAAACTTTCCAAGTTGTGCATTGTCTCTTAACACAAAGCATTTGGCACCAAACACGTGAAAGTACTTGATAGATGGTTTTCGTTTATTCATCAGATAGTAAGGCGTCTCATTATAGTCTTTTGTAATCAGGGTTCTGTTCTGTGTATAACACGCCGCGCTAACTGCTTCAGCCCAAAAATATAAAGGAAGTCTTGACTCATACAGCATTGTCCTAGCTGCTTCAACCAGTGTCCTATTCTTCCTTTCTACCACCCCATTCTGCTGCGGTGTTCTCGGTGCTGAATACTGTCGTCTGATCCCTTTAGATATGCAGAAATCCATTAACACTGAGTTCTTGAATTCTGTCCCGTTGTCGGATCGGATAGTCTTCACAGTCAGACTTGCTACGTTTTCAATTACCAGTACATGCCTAATGATCTCATGTGGCACTTCATCTTTCGATGTCACAAACTTTACCCATGTGTATTTGGAAAAGTCATCGACTATCACCAGCGCGTATCTTTCCCTTGACATTGACATAACATTGACGGGTCCAAACAAATCCATGTGAAGAAGTTGTAGGGGCTCGATAATGCTATTCACTTGTTTGTCCTTATGCGAGGCTCTTTTTGATTTTCCCATCTCACATGCTTCGCAGAGTCCATCTGGAGTAAACTCCATCTGCGGCAACCCTCTCACCAATTCTCTCCTTACGAGATTATTCATTGCTTTAAAGTTCAGGTGAGATAATCTTTTATGCCATAGCCAACTTTCATCAGCAGAAGCCTTGCTGTAGAAACACGTGACTTCAGACTGATCAGTAGAATTCATGTCGGCTATGAACAAATTTGACTTCCTTACTCCTTTGAGAGCAAGACTTCCATCCTTTTTGCTTCGAATCGAACAATCATGCTTCCCAAAGTTGACGTCAAAAACCCTGTCGGTGAACTGACTAACGCTGAGGAGATTATGTCGCAATCCTTCCACAAAAGACACGTCCTCAATGATAACATTTCCACAAACAATCTTGCCATATCCCCGAGTGTAACCTTTGCTGTTATCTCTAAAAGTAACCACGGAGCCGGCTCTCAACACCAAATCTGTTAGCAGGGACTTATTGCCGGTCATATGCCTCGATGCTCCACTGTCCAGCACCCATATGACTTTACTCTTTTCCTGTTCAATGCCCTGCAAATCCAGAAAGGTTAGGTGTTCTTCGGAACCCAATGATGTTTGGGCCCGGCATCAATAATTTTCTTTTTCTTTTCAGATACAGAAGGCTTTGCCTTGTTGCCATCAGGGGCATTCATCTTGACTTTGTCTTTTCCCTTGTCAACCTTGACTGGTTTGTCAGGTTTGGGAGTAGACTGGTCACTCCTAACTTTAAGAGGACTTGAAGTCTTAGCCTTTGACCCCGCATGCTTTTTCTTACTACTACTAGATGTATGTTCAACAGATGCACTAGCAGTATTCATTAAATTAAAATAAGCATGCATGATGTTTACAGCACATGGCATACAATTAGGATTATTGCATTTGGCATGATTTGCATACATGTTAGGCAAAGCAGTAGTTGCAGGCATGGTATTACCACCAACAGGTTTTTCTCCCTCTACATAGAACGGGCAATAGTAAGACAAATGATCAGTTTGATTACAGATATAGCATGCCTTCCTAGCTCGTGTAGATGTAGATGCAGATACAGGTTCAGTTTTAACTACCTCTACAGGTGTTTTCATTTGGTCTGACCCTGCTACCCATTGTTTATATGACACCGTCTTAGCCTCCTTGGTTCCTACACCTCTCTTAGCATAAGCAATCTTACTCGCTCTCTTAGAAGTTGTAGGTCCTACTACTTGTTCTTCCAACTCTTTTTCCATTTTAATCTCATGTTCAATTTTAACAGCAACAGGATATATTGTCCTAGGCTCAAACTGCTTAAAGATAGGTTTTCTAACATCCCCTAAAACCTCAGGCACATTTTCTTTGACTAACACTGGCTCTAACAACTCAGCAGCCCTATTTTTCTTTTTCTGTGTGTAGTCAAGTCCTATGTTTACTTTTTCATTTTTACTCTTGCCTGCCAGTTTCATGTACATGTCCCTTTCTACGAAAACTTTATCAGCTGCTTCTTTAAAAGATTGACATGTTATCTTAAGCTCATCTAATTCATTTTTAAGTTCTTCATTAAGGTCTTCCCTAATCTTAAGCTTTTGTTCTAAAACGTCTACCTGATTCATTAACTGCCTTTCTTTACTTTCTCCTGATTCTAATTCCTCTACCTTGGCCTCGAGAAGTCTATTCTTAAGGGAGAGTTTAGCATTTTCCTCATTAACAGCAATTAGATTTAGTTGGAGATTGTACATGTCTTTAGTCATGGAAGCTAATTCATTTTGGTACTCAGAAATAGACATTTCATTTACGGTTAGAATTGGTACCTCTGATTGTTCTGAAGATTTTGCCATTAAAGCGAAGTTGCATAGCTCCTGATCTTCATCTTCGTCAGACTCGTCCCAACCCTTCCCTTCAGTCACAACATAAGCCCGGCTTCCCTTCTGTTGCTTGCTAACCAAGGCATCATATTTCTTTTTTCAGATCAGCATAGGATTCCTTGGGATGAACGTATTTGGGCTTCTTGCACTCTGTTGCAAAGTGTCCCAATTCATTGCAGTTAAAGCATCTGAACTTGTTCTTGTCTACCAGGTTAGGTCTGTAGCCACTACTAGATGTGCTATCTCGACCGCTGTAATTTCCCCGGCCACTTACACTACTACCTCTGCTGCTGCTGCTGTTTCTTCGGCTGAAAGAACTACCAAATCGTCCTTTACCTTTTCTTGACTTCCTGAAGCTGATATGGGCAAATTCTCGAGCAATATAAGCATATGACTTGTCTTCTAATTTGTCCAACTCTTCAAGGGTATAGTATTCATCCTCACTTTCTTCGGATGGATCTTCAATGTCTAATACCACCCTTTCAGGATTAGCAGCTTTCAATGAGACAGCTGCAAGTGCCTTTGCAGTAGACTCTTCAGCTACAAGTCCAGATTCACTTACCGCTTTGTATTCTCCACTATTGTAGGATCTTCTTTTGTCATTTTGTTCTTGCTCCAGCTCGTAGGTCTTTAAAACACCATACAGCTTTTCGAGAGAAGTATTTTTCAAATCTCTTGACTCTCGAATGGTAGTGATCCTGTGTTCCAGATGTTTAGGCAAATTCAAAAGAAACTTGATATTTGAATCTGCCAGTGGATAGACTTTATCTCTTATACTCAGCTCGATAAGCAATTTACTGTAACGTTTGTAACCATCCGCTACACTTTCTCCTCGTTCGCATCTGAACGATTCATATTCAGAAATCAGAATGCGCTTGTGATTATCTCTAACTTCCTCGGTCCCCTCCATCACTACAACCAGTTTATCCCACATGGCTTTAGCTGTTTTTAATCCCTTTATCTGAACATAGTACTCTGAGTTTAGGGATTCAATTATGACGTTGCGTAACGACGCATCCATACCAACCAATTCTTTATCTGCGTCTGAAAACTCCATTTCCTCTTTAGGAACAGACCGGGATGGTATTAGTATCCCTCCTTCCATTCGCTCTGGCTCAATTCTCATGGGTATGTATGGACCGTACTCCAATATTCTTAAGTATACCTTGTTTATTGATTCAAGGTAGGCTTTCATCCTTCCGGTCCATTCGTCATAATGTTGTGCATCAAACGGAGGTATCTTAAATCTGTGTGCGGCGGCCATTTTAATAAAGTTTAAAATTAAGATAATACACTTTTCAAATTACAATAAATTGTATTTACTTGAAAAATTAATTATCTCACTTTAAATATCCAACACTTAATATCCAACGGATTTTGCACTTAAGATTCAAGCAAGTTAGTTCTAATCACAGGAACAGTAGCAGGGTCCACCACTTTCTCAAGTCCAAACAAAAAGTTGTCCACTTCCTAGTTGACAGAAGTTCGAAAATGTCCTTTTTGTTTAGTCAATCAGTTGATTCCAGTTTTGACCACAAGAAAACCCACAAAGCTCTAAAGTACAATGTTTTGGAATTTTGTACAAATATTCCTTACACCATGACTCAGAACTTTTTAGATCTATGACTTTTTCAAGAAGAAACAAATAAAAACTTTCGGCACAAACTTCAAGAAGAAAAAAAATGGATCTGGGATTTTCAAGAACCAACTCAAACAACACAATAGGATCTCTGTTAGATGTGTTTAACAGGTGCTCTGATACCAATTGTTAGGTCCAAAGTGTTGTAGAGGGGGGGTGAATACAACTTTTTGAAATAATGAGAGAATATATAAATGTGCAGGTAATAAATGATGACACAAAATTTCAAGAATATATCTTTATATTCATTGAAGGATTTGCTACAACATTCATAAAAGCATCATGATCAGTTGAACAATAAATACAGCAATTAAAGCTAGATTCAACTGATCCTTTCTCTCACTATTGTCTTACAGTAAATGCTCTCTCTTTTAAATATATCTTTTTGAAATACAGAGATGGACTTAAAAAGTCTCTCTACAAATAAAACAAAGTGCTGCTTTTATAATGTCGTGTAGACTTGATCTTGTCCTTTTTGTGTACGTGGCCCAATCAGGACTCGTCAACAAAAAATACTTTCCAACCACTCTGGATCAACCGTTCACAATAAGCCACTTGTCCCTTGAACATTAAATGCTACATATCGACCCGCATCTCGATCTCGGCCTGGACCCATCTCGATCTCGATCTTGGTTGACAATCTCGATCTCGATCTCGATCTGTGAAAATCTCGATCTCGATCTGTCCTGGATCGAGATTTGCCTTGCAATGTTTTCCTTTAATTGTAAATCTTGACCCGCATCTCGATCTGCTGTGGATCGACATTTGCCTTAGCAAATATGCACTCATCCAATGTTGACCTTCTTTAGTGACTAATTGAGGATTAACCTTTATGAACAAGTTTCCCTAGCTTCTTCAATTTCTTTTCCTCACTCAATTCAAATGAGATCTTCTATTACTGACATGAACTTGCCTCCAATGTCCTGACACTTGATGCAATGGTCTGGTTCATAAGTGACTAGTCTTGTAGGGGTTCTTGCTTCTGAATGTCAGTTCTCATTTGTTGATTAACCTTTACATTATCCAGATGTTGATATACATTACATGAAATCACTTTGGTCTTCTTGATACTTCTTTGACATTAATTTGATTCTCCATTAGATAAGTTAGGGCATGAGCAATACTGAAATTGAACTTCTTCTCACTTATGCATCCTTGATCAACCAAATTAGTTACTTGTAGTTACCAAGTATCATTACCATTTCTTCAGTTGATTGATTCCATGTGCTTCTTCAGTTTCCCTTGTTTTGCTGTTGTTTTATCTTTTACTTAGTTGAGTTACATAGTAATTAAGTGTTACAAGTTAGTACACCTATGCCTTTCAAAAAGTCTTCCCGACCTAATAAAGTCTCCCCGAGCTTAATAAGTCTTCCATGGTTTCAAAACTCTTCCAAAGTGAAAGTCTCTAGAAAAGAAAAGTCTCCTCGAGCCAAAAAGAAAAGTCTCCCCGAGCAGAAAAAGTCTCCTAAGTCTGAATTTGCCTATAAATACAAGTTTAAGTCAGTAGATACAATTCAATTCAATTAACATTCTATTTGGCTAAAAACAAATTCTAAAGAGCATTCCATGTCAAAATTACTCTAGAATTTTAATAGCTAATTAGTGAATATTTTCTGATTTAATCTTGTAACCAACCTCAAGTTTAATATAAGTATTTTACTTGAACTGTGTTTCTTTGATTATTATTTCGTGATAATAATTAAATTTGTTTAATAAAAAATTATCCGAAACAGAATTAATATTTATTAGAGATTGTATTCAACTCCTCCCTTCTACAATCATTTGGACCTAACATTATTATAATTGTATTGTGTCGGTTGTATTCCGATGGGTAGCCCTATTTACAGAGGAGATGCTGCCAAAATTTTCTAAAACAAATGATTCTTTTAAGACATTATTGGCACATCTTCCCTGTATAGGCAATGCTACCAGTTAGGAATGGTGTTAGTAATATACGTTAAGGGGATTGTTTATGTGTCATACACTTATTGATGTATACTTGTTATGTGATATACCTTATTAATATATGTGTCAAGGGATTACACTCATTAAAGGGTAGATTGAGTTAGACGTTAAAGATAACGTCGAGTATTTATGAGATACTGAAATAGTATTATATATGTGTAGATTCAAAGGAAATAGAAGTAAGAGATAAAGGAAAGGCGAAAGTAGAAAGCCAGTGACAATATTAGTAGGATCTACCTGTTCAACAGCCGAAGCAACTTTGAGGCAAGTAACTCTTGCCTGTATTATCTTTTAAAGATATGAACTGTTTTATACTTTTACAACTGCTTTACACCCTATAACTATTTTATTATCTACAGCATGTTTTATTCTAAATGTTAAACTTAAACTGCAATCCCATATAAACCTTGAATGTACCTTATACTTTTCAATCCCTGAACTGCTGAACCCTTGTTAACTATCACCTTATGAATTTGTTTGAAAATTCTTATGTTGTTAACCCTGAACTGTTAACCTTAACCATGATTAGTAACCCATTGCTACTCCCTAGCTACTGTTTTAAATCAAATGCTTTTAACTTGTTTTAGATCCTCTTGCTATCCCTTATAATTTTTTAAAACTTGTGCCTATGACATGATTCTAATTCTTTATTTGATTCCTGCTTACTTTACTGCAAAAGAGACTTGAATATAAACTTGTCTCTGAATAAAATTGACCTCTGTCTCTTGACTTTTAAAAATGGATTTAAATATGAAGTCCGACTTTCAAGAAGTCTTTTTCATCAAATGATTTGGTAATTTTTAAAAGGAAGGTTTTGATATTATAGGAATTCCGATCAAAATGGTTTATGCAGATTCCTATAGATTGGAGGCGTAAGAGGCCGAGTGACGCCGGTCTAGCATTTTTTTTTAGCGTAAGAGGCTAGGGCGGTCTTAGTCCAGCATTTTTACTGGCCAATGTCAATAATTTCTGATTATGAGTACTCCTTAAAGGTCCAGAGGGACTTTGGTCCGTTATGGGGACTTTACGTGGCTGATCACCCGTATTGTCCGGGCGTTGTGAAAAAACTCCAATCAAAATGATTTTTGATTTTATGAAAATGATGTCTTAATGAAAGGATAGTTTCTACGAAAAGGATTTCGATACTGATGTTCTAATAAGAGAATAATTTTTATTGAAATGATTAGTAAAGAAATACATTTATGATGCCATGTTTATACAACTTTGAACTGTCAAGTTTACCATGATTTTGACTCCGTCTTACTTATGTGCAATACTTCCTGTTATCCATCTAAAAATCACATGTTTACCTTCAAACCTTGAACTGATTTACTTTAAAGATTTCCTTAAACCCTATCACCCCAGACCGTTAGATACCTTACCCTTAATTAATTCTTTTTAGAACGTTATCAGTTTTACCCTAACTTTACAACCACAAGTTTTATGCTAAACCTTGAACTGAACTCTTTCCTTACTTGTGCCTTTACCAATGAATAGTATTGAAGAAAATTTTATGCATAAAGAATTCCCAGATTTATTAATGAATTCTAGATTGATGTTTTAAGGACAATAAGGTCCTGTTATGGTTTTGAGAAATGATTTCCAAATTACTTATTTTGCTGTAGAACTGTTAATAACCTTATGCATGGTTACTTGCTGAGCCTTTGTAGCTCATTCATTTATTTTCTAACCTCTACAACTTTTGAGAAGCATGGTACGATTTAAGCAAACTACGAGGAAGAACACCTCATATATTAATTATGCTAGGCTGGCTGAAGTAAAATAGGTAGGATCACAGTTGAGTTAGAAGGAAAAGACTTTGTTATAAGTCTTATAATGTTTAGATGATGGTAGACTTTTGTGAGATATTCAGAGTTTGTAATGGTATGTATGTTATGATGTAAATTTAATAAATGTAGAGTTGTGCTTGTTTCATACCATTACCTGTTAAAGGTCCAGGGTAGTAGTCGGGGTCATGTGTATATATATATATATGCTTTGTTTATATTTATATAGGATGCATGCATATAGAGTGTTAGTGACTCCCCGATCTAGACCCTGGGTAGGGAGGGCGCCACACTAGTGTTGCTTCTTGCTATACCAGGATACTAATCTTCTACCAAGGAATTGACAACTCCCTGATGTACTCTTTCTATCAATCCTACAACCTGCATAATCAGAATCTGTATAGCCAATAAGGTCAAAACCTGGTATGAGCAGTAATGAGCATGTAGCATACATAATATCTGGCCTACTTACAGTTAAGTAAAGTAATGAGCCGAACATAACTCTGTAGCTTGTGATGTCTACCCTCTTGCCATGTTCATTTTTATCAAGCTTAGTGGCAGTTGCCTTAGGGGTTTTGGATGATGATGCATCTTCAAGACCATACTTCTTCAATAGATCTCTGATGTACTTGGTCTGACAAATGAAGATTCCATCTTTCCTCTAGCTTACTTGGAGTCCAAGGAAGTAATTCAGCTCTCTCATCATGCTCATTTCATACCTACTCTGCATTAGCTTAGCAAATCTACTACACAACTGATTGTTAGTAGAACCAAATATAATGTCATCTACATATACTTGTACTAATATCATGTCATTTTTATGCATTTTATGAAGCAGAGTCTTATATATGACACCTCTAGCGAAACCATTTTCAAGTAAGAATATAGATAGAGTGTCATACCATGTCTGGGGTGCTTGCTTTAAGCCATAGAGTGCCTTGAAGAGAAAGTATACAAAATCTGCAAATTCTGGATTTTCAAACCCTGTGGGTTGTTCCACATACACTTCTTCTTCAAGCTCTCCATTCAGGAATACACTCTTCACATCCATTTGATAAACATTAAAGTTGGAATGTGATGCGAATGCTAGAAATATCCTGATAGCTTCAAGCCTTGCCACTGGTGCATATATTTCATCATAATCTATTCCTTCTTCTTGGGAATAACCTTTACCAACTAGTTTGGCTTTGTTCCTCATAACAATGCCATCTTCATCCTGTTTATTTCTGAATACCCACTTTGTGCCAATTATAGACTTGTTCTTTGGCCTGGGTACCAGAATCCAGATTTTTGTCTTTCAAATTGATTGAGTTCGTCTTGCATAGCAATAACCCAATCTAGATCTTCTAGAGCGTCTTCTACTTTCTTTGGATCTATTTCAGAGATAAAACTAGAGAATAAACATTCATTCTGTGAAGCACATCTAGTTTGGACTCCAGCTTCTAGATCTCCTAGAATCAACTCAAAGTGGTGATCTATACTCCACACCCTATGCCTAGGCAGATTTGCCCTAGATGATTCAGCCTGGTTATCATTTAAGTGTTAAGTCCTGTTAGTAGATCCTTCAGTTGCTCCCCCTGAGCTGTTGCTTAGTTGAGAATGAGATTTTCTGCCACTACTAGTAGTTTCTTTGAATCTTCCACTGTTTCCACTACTAGGGTCAGAATTATCATTTTTGTTATTCTCATTTGGTGCTTGATTTTCTATTACAGCTTAAGGTTAAGTCCTGTTAGTAGATCATTTAGTTGCTCCCCTGAGCTGTTGCTTGGTTGAGAATGAGATTCTCTGCCACTACTAGTAGTTTCTGTGAATCTTCCATTGTTTCCACTACTAGGGTCAGAATTATCATTTTTGTTATTCTCATTTGGTGCTTGATTTGCTGTTGCAGCTTCAGGTTCTGTTTTACCTTCATCTGAGTTCATATTTTCAAATTGCAGAGTTTCAGTGTTATCTGTTCTTTGCAGACTTGGGAGCTTGAGACATGACATATAAAAATATTATCAATCAGTTATATATAATAATTTTATGGGAGTTTTCAGCTTCAGTAGATTCTGCCTTTACTGTGCACGCCTTGCAATGGTTCCTAGAATTTATCTATTTGGGTTTACCATCAACGTGAGTGTCAGTGGTTTGCTTGTCTCATTACAAGGTGCTATAGCTAACGAGCGAATTTCAATGGACTCGTCATATAGAGAGAATGATTCCGGAGACAATTTTATTATCTTTTCAGCTCTACATCCTTTTCGTTGAAGATAAATCACTTTAAATAGAAATAAGAGTAGGAAAATCTTTAAAAATACTTTGGGCTCGAATAAAATAAACTTTTATTTTTACAAAGTCTTTAAATATTCAGTAAACATATGGAAAAGATTTCATGATTTTTGGACATTTCAATAATTAAATATGGAATTTAGAAGATAAACATTTCAAGGATAAAACAGGACTGGGAAAATTATTTTAAAATACTAGGACTGAAATTAATTACACCACTTATTTTTAGAATGTCTCTAAAATCACATAGAAACTACTATAAAATTTCATAATTATTGAATATACCAATAAATTTATAAAAATCAAATAGTGCCTCAGATAAACATTTAAAAGTCATAAATCACTTTAATAATTCACATAAGCATGTTCCGGTCAACAAGTAGTCAAATGGGCATACAATATGACCACACATCACACCTTACATATTTGATCAATAAAATAATATATATCACATTATTTTAATATATAATTAACACAGTCGTTACAACTAGTTGCAATGTCAACAACTGAAGCTGAATATGCTGCTGCTGGAAGTTGCTATGCACAAATATTGTGGATAAGGAACGAACTTCAAGACTATGGACTGTTACTGAGCAAAATTCCAATATTTTGTGACAACACAAGTGTCATGGCCATCACAAACAATCATGTTCAACATTCAAGGACCAAGCACATTGATATCAAGTATCATTTCATAAGAGAGCATATCATGAATGATACTATAGAGTTACATTTTGTACCTACAGAGCAGCAAATTACAGACATCTTCACTAAATCACTGGATGAAATCACTTTCACTAGACTGGTTTGTGAACTTGAGATGTTAAATTCTACTAACTAATTAGTTAGTAATTTATAACTGGAATTTGAAGCTGATAAATTCATTGATTAATTAATTTTAATATTTTTAGGACTTATAAATTTATTTACCAAATTATTTTCCAGTTATTAAAATTAAATATTAGATAAATACCTTGTGCATGTCTGCTAATTTTATTAATCTGGTATTTATTTGATTTTGATCTTAGAAAATATTTAAGTACTTGTATTTAATTGATAAATTCTAGGCACTTATATATTTAAATATTATTTGAAATTATTTTAAATAGAAAGGATGAATATTTATATTTATTCTCATATTTAAAATAAAAGTAAAATAATAAGAAGCATAATTTATTTATTTTAATAATTTTAACAACTAATTTTATTATTAATAATAATAAATATTTTGTGAGCTTTAATAATTATGGACCTTATTATTGTTAATATTTTAAAGGCCATAATTGTTAATATTAAAAATGTAGCATAAATTATAAATTATTAATAATTTGTAATATATTTGTATTAGTGAATTATTTCTTTAATGCTAATTTTGTACGAATTATTCACATATATATAAATATGTTTTTGTAACAAAATTTTGTGGAACAACAAAATTCACCAAGTGATTTTGTTGTCCCAAGAGTTTTGTTGCGCCCTTATAGTGGTTACACTGTATAGACGCAACAAAACACTCGAACAAAAATTTTGTTACGCTAAGCCATTTTGTGGCACCAACACAGTGTACACACTGTGTAGGCGAAACAAAATGACTTGGATCATTTTTGGTCTGCTAAGCCATTTTGTGGCACCAACATAGTGTACACACTGTGTAGGCGCAATAAAATGTCTTATAATATTTTTGTTGCCCTATAAAGTTTTGTGGTACCCTGTACAGTGTAAGCACTGTATAGGCGCAATAAATTGCCTTAGACAAATTTTGTTATGTTTTGTTGCGCCTATACATATCTGTATGCACTCACTTCATTTTCATTTATTTTTGTTGCGATTCAGATATACTTACAAAGTACACACACTTTAAGAGGCACAACATAGATCTGTGATTTTTAGTCGAACATAACTAAGCCAATTTATGTCTGATTTTCAATCTAAAACCATATTTGTGAGACCCACAATCATACCTTTCATTTACAAGTGGTCCCATTAATTTTAGTTAAGGTTCTAAAAATATCAAATTTTCAAATCTCGAATTGATTGGCTAATGTTCTCATAATTTTAAATCGATTAAAAATAAAATTAATAATGTGCTTAAAATTACTAGGAGTTTATCTTATTTTAATTTCACCACAATCCAAGTAATTTTATAATTAGGGTTTGGTTCATAATTTACTAAAATAATTCGACATTAATTAGTAATTTTAATTCATAAAAATTACCTTTCACTTTAATTAAATAGCAGGTAATTTTGAGATTAAAAACACCAATTATTTATCAATTTTAGTAGATGACTGGACTGAGGCAGGGGATTAGGTAAGTGGGCACGGTTTTTAAATGAATATTCAATAGTCTGATATGCACTAACCACTGATGTGCCTTTGAATAGAAATCTTCTTAGACAGGTATACAGTTCTGCTTAAAACACATCTGCAGATGTGATATCAACGTTTACTTGCAAAATTCAGCGACAAAAAGTGTGAATAACAGAAAATAACATCAATCGAGCATTTCATTTGCCGACTGAAAATTTTGAAGATGAACCATCACAGACAGACTTAAACAATTTATTTATGTTTCTGCACTGCACTAGAGAAAACAACAATCTCTCGAAGAAAATATACAAGAATCATCTACCCAAGGAGTGAAATCTATTCTTCAACATCTTGTCTCATGGCTTTGCACCAAAGACATGTGGCTTCCACTGGATCACTCAGTTCAAAAAGGTGATTGGTTATGAAGTGGCTTCTGAGATCAGAATCAATTTTGGAAAGTTGATCATGGCGGAGATCCTAAAGAATCAAGCAAAAATGGATAACTTCTGTATGTATCCAATATTTTTATAGTTGGTGTTGAACCAAGTACTGGAAGCTGATCAACTCTAATCATTTCAGAATAGTTCGTTGGAAGAGTCACCCTCACTACAGTTCAAAATAATCTTGTTGCTACAGAATGAGGTTGACTGCCCAAATAGGTTTACTCCTGCTCCAATGACTACTTCTATTCAAGATTACTTTGCTCTTCTTAGACATGTTGAAGAAGAAGATGTAGAAGAAGAAGAATAAGAAGAAGAAAAAGAAGCTGCAAGTGAAGAAGAAGAAGAAGCAACCTCTAAAGAGGAAACTGAACCTGAAACATCGAATGACTTAGGAAGCAAATGAGCAACTCAAGAAGAAGAACCTGAAACTGAAAAAGAAGATGAGATCATGGATGAAGCTGGTTCTGAGAATGAACAAGAACCAAATCTTGAAGAAGATCAACAGAGGTAAAGCCCGGAAAATCCAACAGAAGAGGTAGCTATTGAGGTTGTGGTGGAAGAGACTCAGTCTACAGATGTGTACATCCCTAATCTATCCGATAAACAAATGAAGGAATGTACACTTCTGAATTTTGACTTTTCTGCTTTCCTTCAAGATAAATTTGTAATTACATCTACCTCTATGCCTCAAACGGCAATGCACACACATGAGCCCTCAGTGGCCTTCGAAGCTGGCAATGAACTTGGCGACCAACCAGTTCTAACCACTGCTAGAGAACAACAAAAACTCCCTATATCTCCTCAAACCAGAAAAAGAACCCTTGATATAGATAATATGAGTGAGTCCCTACCGAATTAGGAAAATTTTAAAATATCCCCTACAGCTCTGCCTTCTCAAAAACGATGAAAAATGAATTTTAAACCTAAGGCAACTGTGAGCCAGAAACCTGATTCTCCAATCTCTGAAACCTTTCTGTTTCTTCGTAATCTAAATTCTGAAATTCATAAAATCTTGAAAGGTACGGGAATAGAAACAAAGATGGAAACACAATCAGCTACTTCAGTAGCCAGTACTATTTTGGTCAATCCAATTCAGAACCTGTCTTCACAGATAGAAGGGGGCATCGCTGACTCTTACGAGCCACTCATTACATTGTCAAATGTGGTGACCCCCTTGGACTTAAAATCTCCAGATCCTAGTAATGATACTTTCCGTCCCTAAGTGGGTGAAGTGGAAAGGCAATTCTCATTTAGAAGGGAAGATGTCTCCATTCATGAAGTAGCTGCATCAGCAGCATTACCATTACACGTGGAAGTGCCTTCACAGGCGTTGCGGGGAACCACATGCTCTAACTTGTCAATCATTACATTGCCTAAGGTGGTGACCCCCCTGGAGATTACAAATCCATCTCCAACAAAGGAGGTCATCCCCACATTTTCAGGTTAGACGGAGGGACAACACACCCATAGAAGGGACGTGGACTCTATACTTAGAGTATCTGCTGCTTCGGTAGTAGAACCTGTTCAGGGTGTCTCTGAGCAGGTAAGGCTTTCGATAGCTTTAGCTGGCATCACGGATTCTACAACTTTGTCGATCATTACAGAATCCATAGTGGTTACCACGCTGGGTCTCAACCCCCAGTTCTTGAAAAAAGAGTTCTCCCCACCCAAAATGGTCTGGCAGAGAGGCAACCTACCCATAGAAGGGATATAGATTTTCTTGCAGGTACAGAAGACCAGGATGCAATAATTGAAATGAGTGAAACACTTAACTTGAGTGATATTCAATTTCCTAACCCTGATCAGCCGAGTGTGAGTGTTGAAGGACGTGATCAAATAGTAACAGTGAGGAGTGTAAAATATAATGTAATGTAGTATGTAACAGTGATAACGATAACTCAACTAAGAAACAAAGACAGATAAATAATACTAATATGCAGCACAAGAATCCAGAAGGACATGTAAACAGGAATCATACATACATCATTGCAGAGCATTCAAGATGAAAGGCTTACTGAACATCAGTGACAGAAGTTTATTAATATGTTAAAGCCTCAGCAACAAATAAGTGTTCAGAAGATTTCAGACTAAAGACAGTGTAATGATTTAAGTATAAATGTCAAAGGGTTTCAGTGATCAAAAGCAATGCAACAATCTAAAGTTAATCAGCTGAAACAGAATAGAAGTTAAGGGAATTCAATTCAGTGTTAGTCGTTTGTGAACCAGACCAGTGCACTAAGCGTCAGCACAACAAGAAAAAAATTGTCTTGGTTAATCAGAAGAAAATCAGTTGATCAAGCCAGAAGAGTGAAAACCAAGTGGTAAATACTTCAAACACTTCAAGATATTTGTTAAGGCAAGTAATACTACATTTGGTGGCTCCTGTACTCTTGAAGTACTCTAGATGCGTAACCAACTTTGTAAAGGCACAACAAACCAAGATTCAAAGCTAAGTGAAGCCAAAGTGAAGGTTTGTGGCGCCTGCACAAGGGAATGGGAGTGCAAGCGTAAAAAAACAAGTTAGTGGCGCAACAAAGTTCATATGGAAGTATTGTGGCCCCTACACACTACAACTGGTGTGCAAGTGCAATAAAATATCATACAGGCGCAACATAACTTGTGTAAATGTTTCTAAGTAGTTTAGTGGCGCCTACACTAGGAGAATGGTGTACAGGCACAACAAAACTTACTTACTGGCGCAACAAAGTCATACTTGGCACAACAAACATTTTGGAGCACAACAAAACAACTAAGTGGCACCTACACACCACTCACACTCTGTAGGTGCAACATAGGACTTATACTTTGTTGGAAATCAATTTCCAAAAAGACTACAAAATATATATGGGTGAAATCAATACAGACAGTGAGCATTCATTCATCTTCAACACAAAAGACATACAGACGGGAGCTCCATTAAAGACTATCATTAAACTCACCCAACTGTATATCTGTTGTAATATTGATTGAACCCATTGAAGCTAATCATTTTGATTAGAAGTGTAGCACTCAGGGATTTAATAATATATCTTTATTTTCCCAAATCATTGCATTTCAATTACTGTCATTTTCATATCTTAAGAACACAAACACTTAATCCGCAATTAAATAAAAAATCTACCATATCATATTCAATCCCCCATTTTATGATGATTTTGGACCTAACAATTGGTATCAGAGCTTATTGATTGAAGTTACAAATCAAGATACAAAAATAGTTTTACGAAAAAGTACATTTTTAGATCTAGAAAAATTTATATTGAAATATCTTTAATTTTAAAGAAAAATCAATATTCGAATTTTTTAAAGTTTTTAAATACACTAATTTTAAAAAGCTATCAATCATCAAGAATTCAAACAAAAATTTTATTTCACGAAATTCAATTTTTATTCGTATTAATTTTAATTTTTAAAAAATTAATTATTTCTTGAGATTTAAAATTCTTCACAACCATGAGTACCTAAAAACTTAGTAACATCAAAATCTCAGCCTTTCATAAAAATGAATACATTTTATGGAAGAAGAAGATGTCCACTTTCATCAAATTAGCTAAATCTCAATACATGGGAATTTTGGAAAATGGACCCTATGTACCTCATAAGCTAACACCAGAAACAGTCTCAGATGACGGCGAACGGATTCCTCAAGGATTTACCCCAAAGGAGCCTTCAGAGTATACTGACACTGATAAAGATAGAGTTGCATGGGATAATGATCTTCAATGTATCCTAATGGATTCACTAGACACAATAATGTTGAATCAAGTGATTAATTGCACCAGTGATAAACAAATGTGGGATACAATTAATCTGCTAATGGAAAGTACAACAGAAGTGATGAGAACAGGCTGGATATTTTTACATCCTAGTATGAAGCTTTCAAGTCACTACCAGGAGAAAGTATCACTCAAGTCTTTGAGAGATAAAACAAATTGTTGAACGACATGTCACTGCATGGGAAGGCCTACTTACGTAGAGAGATCAACAGGAAATTCATGTTGACACTGCCAGCACACCTTGAACATAAAATCTCTGCCATCAAATAGAGAAGTGACATAAATGACATGTCCATTGAAATTCTATATGGGAAGCTCAAGGCTCATGAAATGGAGCAAGAGAAAAGATAGATCATTTATGGTTCAAGTACAGTGGACAGTAAGAATACAACACTGTTGAAAACTACAACACTTGTAGCCAAAGATTTTGCTGTCACAGGGACCAGCACAGTGAAGCCTGTTGTTGAGAAAGAAGAGATTCTAGAAGCTGAAATTTCAAAGAATGCTCAAGCAGGTGATGAAGATGACTTCTATTCAATGGAAGAACTTGAACAGTTGGAAAATAAGACAATGGCCTATATGGCAGGAAAGTTCAAGAACCTCAGGTTTAGGAAGAACCCTAAGTACCAATTCAAGAGTAACTCCAGTTACAGTGGTTCCAGCTTCAGAAACAGCAACCGAGGTGGTTCGTCCTCAGGGTCTTACAGCAAAGGAGGTTATAAGACGGGAATAGTAGACCACAGTAAGTTCAAGTGCTGCAACTATGATGAACCCAGGCCTTTTGCTACAGAATGCCGGAAGCCTAAGCAAGGAAAGGAAAGAAAGGAGTCGTATGACGAACTCAAGCAAAAGTATGATGTACTAGTAAAGAAGTAACATGGCAGGGCTTATATACCCGAGGGAAAGAGATGGGATGACTCAGATAATGATGATGAAGAGACATATGAAAATGTTGCACTAATGGCAGACTCTTTAGAGGCATCACCTCAGTCATCAAAGGTATCATTTCTTTCCACAGTTGACATGTCTAATTCTGATTATAAGAAAACTATAGAAGATCTAAGTATAGAAATGTTTAACATTCACACAAGCATGCTAGAATCTGAAGAAGAAAATGTTAAACTAGTTCCAAAGAATAAAATGCTAGAATCTAGAAATGAAGAACTACAGCTTGCATGTGTTAACTTAGAAGATCTAAAATAGAAGATAGAATATTTGCAGAATAGAGACAAATGCAACCAAGAAGTAGAAACTGCTCTTAGGAATAAAATTTCTGAGTTAGAGTTAAAACTTCAGGCTTATAAGAAATCTGTTAATCTTGTTATGGAGGCAATAGATAAACAGGTCATAGGGCAGAAAACTGGAATCAGATTTGACTATGATAAAAAGGTAGGAAAAAGACATGAGGAATCAATTGCTGAGGAAAGTCTTGTGAAGCAAGACATTCCACATGTGTTAAAAAATATCCCTAAGCCCCTAGACAAGAAGTTTGTCATCGAACCCCTAGATGAATAACATATCTTAATGAAAGAAGAAATTCTTGCTGAGGATAAAAAGAAAAAGAAAGAAAGTAAAAAGGAGTTGCCTAAGTGTTACGGATAAAAAACGAGGTGTCTTTAATACGTAATTAATGCTAGGGTTTGGGGGAGCTTCGAGCTTTAATGGCTGCACTAACGTTTCGTGACTATCTCGGGTCCTCGTTAACTGCCTACGTATCTCTGTTGTGTTTAGAGAATCAAGCCAAAAATGTAGTTCTAATGTTGAGGGGTTAGGCCCTTTATATAGGCGCTTGAAGGCCTTGGAGTTAGATTAGAATTAGGAGACTTGGGGGTCAAGTCTCCTAGTGATGTAAGGTTGTTGTAACCTCCAAGGAATGAGAGTCCTTGTTGGAGTCTAGCATGTGAGGTTTATCTTCAAGATTGGGCTTCTAGAGCCTTCCACAGATGAGGGGTCTCGTAGGACTCTTCCCACGTTTGGGTTTCTAGATCCTTCTAGGATGAAGGCCTTCAATCAGGCTTCTTGGGCCTTTACTGAGCCTTTATTAATTAATTACGAAATTAATTAATAACAAAGGCTTAATGGGCTTATGGATTCAACAGAGCTTTGTGGGCTGGACTTACTAATCCAGTTGATCCTAGGATTTATTTTCCTAGTTCGTTTTGAAGGCCCAAGCCTTTGGACCATAACAGGTCTAATTAATGAAATAATAAATGCTATATTTATTATTTTCTCAGGGTTATTTTTTTACCCATATCATTTGCCCCCCAACTTTTGGGAAAACTTTGTGAGTTTTCGTAAAAGTTTTACAAAGGGTTTTCAGTGTCTTATTGGGCTTTTAACTCATTTTAGTCAATTTTATCTCGACTTTTTGGGCTCAGGCCTTCTATTATTAATTCTTTTAGAGAATTAATAAATCGGTCCCCAACGGACTTTTATTCGTAGCTAATTTGCCAAATAAGGTTATCGCATTTCTGCCCCAAATCGACTAGGATTGAGGTCAAAAATCGACCTCAAAAACCCTCGAGGTCGAATTGATGCCCTGAGGTCGATTTCGATCTCAGTTCAGGTCGAATAAGGTCTTAAAGACCTTCGAGGTCGAAACCTGTATCTGAGGTCGATTTCGACCTCGATTGGGGTCGATTTAGACTTCAACATCTCTTGAAGTCGAACTGCGTGATTGAAGTCGATTTCGACCTCGATTGAGGTCGAATTAGGCCTCCAAAACCTTGAGGTCAAAACACCCATTTGGAGTCGATTCGTCCTCGATTGAGGTCGATTTAGGCTCCAAAATGCCTTGAAGTCAAAATCTTTGAATGAGGTCGATTTCGACTTCGATTGAAGTCGATTAGGGCCTTAAAAATCCTTGAAGTCGAAACATTGTACCGAGGTCGATTTCGACTTCGATTGAGGTCGAATTAGGCCTCAAATATCCTTGAGGTCGAAATACCTGAGGGCCTCAAGTCTTTGTAATTTTCGACTAGGAATGAAGTCGAATTAGACCTCAAAATTCTTTGAGGCCGAAATCTCTGAGGGCCTCATGGCTTTATCATCGTTTCGACCTCGATTGAGGTCGTACTATACTTAAAATGTACATCCATGTCGATTAACAATTGAGGTCGATTGGCCTCAAGGCTTTGGCATCACTTTGACCTTAATTGAGGTCGAATTTCATGATTTTGTATCACCCACAGGTGTTTCTGTATTTTTCCCAAATATTTTGGGGATCATATGCTGCTCACAAGTATTTTTCATAATATTCCTAATAATTTTAGAAATTTTTATGTACCCACCGGTATTTTTTGTAATTTTTCCTAATAATTTAGGAATTTTTGTGTACCCACGGGTATTTTTCCTAATATTTTAGGAATTTTTATGTACTCACAAGTATTTTTCCTAAGAATTTAAGATTTTTTTCTGTGCCCACGGGTATTTTTCCTAAGAATTTAGGAATTTTTTCTGTACCCGCTGGTATTTTTTCGAAGAATTTAGGAATTTTTCATGTACCCACAGGTATTTTTCTTAATTATTCCTAATAATTTAGGAATTTTTTTATGTACCCACGAGTATTTTTTCTAATATTTTAGGAATTTTTTCTGTACCCGCTGGTATTTTTTCTAATAATTTAGGAATTTTTTATGTACCCACAGATAGTTTTCCTAAGAATTTAGGAATTTTTTATGTACCCACGAGTATTTTTCTTAATTATTCCTAATAATTTATGAATTTTTTATGTACCTACGGGTATTTTTCCTAATAATTTAGGAATTATTTGTGTACCCACCGGTATTTTTCCTAATAATTTAGGAATTATTTGTGTACCCACGGGTATTTTCCTAATAATTTAGGAATTTTTTATGTACCTACGGGTATTTTTCCTAATAATTTAAGAATTTTTAATGTACCTACAAGTATTTTTCCTAATAATTTATGAATTATTTACGTAATTTTCCCATCAGGGAACAACTTGTAATTTTGCAGGGCTTGATTTGTCAATTTACAAACTTCAGGGGAGTAATCGTCAACTTTTAAACTTCAGGGGAGAATTCGTAAGTTTATAAACTTCAGGGGGCTAAACGTAAGTTTTTAAACTTCAGGGGAGAATTCTTAAATTTATAAACTTCAGGGGAGTTATCGTCAGTTTTCAAACTTTAGGGAGTATTTCGTAATTTCTGTCAAACTTGGGTGACCAACTTGTAGTTTGGCCACCTAAGCCTTCTAGGTCGATTGACGACTTCATTCGAAGTCGAATTATCAGCTGATTTTGGCCCGAGGTCGAATGGTTCTTTGAGGTCGACTTCGGTCTCATTCGAGGTCGATCAATAATAAATTTTTTTTTTTTGCACTTCAATTTTTTCCAAATATCATTAATAAATTTTATTCCTAATATCATTAATTAATAAAAAAAATTTTGCACTTCAATTTTTTCCAAATATCATTAATTAATTATTCCTAATATTTTAGGAATTTTTATGTACTCACAGGTATTTTTCCTAAGAATTTAAGATTTTTTTCTGTGCCCACGGGTATTTTTCCTAAGAATTTAGGAATTTTTTCTGTACCCGCTGGTATTTTTTCGAAGAATTTAGGAATTTTTTATGTACCCACAGGTATTTTTCTTAATTATTCCTAATAATTTAGGAATTTTTTATGTACCCACGAGTATTTTTCCTAATATTTTAGGAATTTTTTCTGTACCCGCAGGTATTTTTTCTAAGAATTTAGGAATTTTTCATGTACCCACAGGTATTTTTCTTAATTTTTCCTAATATTTTAGGAATTTTTTATGTACCTACGGGTATTTTTCCTAAGAATTTAGAAATTATTTATGTACCCACAGGTATTTTTTCTAATAATTTAGGAATTTTTTATGTACCCACAGGTATTTTTTCTAAGAATTTAGGAATTTTTTATGTACCCACGGGTATTTTTCCTAATAATTTAGGAAATATTTGTGTTCCCACATGTATTTTTCCTAATAATTTAGGAATTATTTGTGTACCCATGAGTATTTTTCCTAATAATTTAGGAATTTTTTATGTACCTACGGGTATTTTTCCTAATAATTTAGGAATTATTTGTGTACCCACGGGTATTTTTTCTAATAATTTAGGAATTATTTGTGTACCCACGGGTATTTTCCTAAGAATTTAGGAATTTTTTAGGTACCTACAGGTATTTTTCCTAATAATTTAGGAA
This sequence comes from Oenanthe sinensis, assembly GCA_028671895.1. NCBI lineage: Eukaryota > Viridiplantae > Streptophyta > Magnoliopsida > Apiales > Apiaceae > Oenanthe > Oenanthe sinensis. The sequence continues at coordinate 3,862,590 of CM053812.1, forward strand.
TTTTTAATGTACCTACAGGTATTTTTCCTAATAATTTATGAATTATTTACGTAATTTTCCCATCAGGGATCAACTTGTAATTTTGCAGGGCTTGATTTGTCAATTTACAAACTTCAGGGGAGTAATCGTCAACTTTCAAACTTCAGGGGAGAATTCGTAAGTTTATAAACTTCAGGGGGCTATACGTAAGTTTTCAAACTTCAGGGGAGAATTCGTAAATTTATAAACTTCAGGGGAGTTATCGTCAGTTTTCAAACTTTAGGGAGTATTTCGTAATTTCTGTCAAACTTGGGTGACCAACTTGTAGTTTGGCCACCCAAGCCTTCCAGGTCGATTGACGACTTCATTCGAAGTCGAATTATCAGCTGATTTTGGCCCGAGGTTGAATGGTTCTTTGAGGTCGACTTCGGCCTCATTCGAGGTCCTTACTGAAATCTGTTCATAGCTATCATAGCTATCATGAGTCTTGCTTCTTTCCATATGTATCAGGGAAAGAATGAGAAGAGCTCAGCTTCGCTAATGAATATGTATCAGGGAAAGAATGAATCCCTGAGGGACTATATGAACAGATTCACGAAGGAGGCCTTGAAGGTCCCTGATCTAGACCAGAATGTAGCTATGATAGCCCTACAACAAGGAACCTCAGATGAGAACTTCAGGAGGTCTTTAGCCAAGAGGGCTCCAGAAAGTATGAATGAGCTCCAAGAGAGAGCTGGAAAATATATCAAGGCTGAGGAAAGCTTGAAGAAGACTACTAACTCGTTCAGAAACGAGTGGGGTAGCAAAAAGCGTAAGCAAGATCAGTATGATGTCGAGGATGAGTATGATGTTGAGGATAAGTCTCCTAGAACCAACAAAGAGTCTGACTATACCTCGAGAACGGTTGGCCAAGGGCCTAGGTTCACCGAGTATGCAAGGCTAAACTCACCAAGAAGTGAGATCCTGTTGGACATTGAGAAAGATAGAGAACTTCAATGGCTGAAGCCACTAAGGACTGATCCTAAGAAGAGGAATCCGAATTTGTATTGCAAGTTTCGCAAGGATGTTGGACATGACACAGATAATTGTAGACAGTTGAAAGATGAGATTGAATTCTTGATCAGAAGGGGAAAACTCAGAAAGTTTATCAAAGAAGATGATAGAAACAACAATGATAATCGACACTATAATGAACAACGAAGGGATTATGATGACCGTGATAAGAAGATACAGCCTCGAGGCCCAGTAATAAACGTGATCTCTGGAGGTCCAACAGCGGCCGGGACTTCAAGTAACTCGAGAAAGGCTTATGCCCGGCAAGTTCTACAACTTGTGGGGGAAGCACCAAAGAGTGCAAGGAGTGAAGTATCAATTTCTTTTGATGATTCTGATTTGAAAGGGGTGAACTTCCCCCATGATGACCCGTTGGTCATAATACCTGTGATAGGCAACTCTTCAGTAAAACGAATCCTGGTGGATAGTGGAGCTTCAGTAGACATCCTTTTTCATGATGCATATCGCAAGATGGGGTACACCGACCCTCAACTGACTCCCTCTGACATGCCTATATACGGGTTCAATGGAGTCGAGTCTAAGGTAGAGGGAACAATTCGATTGCCTGTGACTGTAGGGCAGGAGCCCCATGAGTCCACTCAAGTGTTGAACTTCCTCGTGATCAAGGCTGTGTCCTCTTATAATGGGATCCTTGGACGAACAGGGATGCATGCGTTCAAGGCTGTTGCCTCAACTTACCACCTCAAACTTAAATTTCCAACTAGAAATGGAGTTGGTGAGGAGAAAGGAGACCAGAAGATGGCAAGGAGATGTTATGTAGCCTCGTTAAGGTCCGAGGGAGTCGGGGGGCAAGTACTCCCGATCGAAGGTGCGGATACGTGAAAGTAGTAGACAACTCCTTCAAGAGTTATATTTAGAAGGATTATTAAGTAGAAATAAGGTTCTATGGAACCACTAGGAACCAAGAAGTTGTTACCCCAAGTGGGAAATAACTTGTTATTATGTAAGGGTGGAACCCTATTTGACTTGAAGATATACTTCAAGATATTTTAATAAAAGTTTATTTAGCATCCTTGAACTCTTTTGTTATGTTATTATTAAACACGAAAACAACTTTGTACCAATGCACATAACGTAAAAATGAAAAAGAGAATGCATTAACGTAATAAAAGTGCCGAGTACTGAAGGGGTTAAAGGTACGAGAATAAAAGATAAAAGCCATGCATGGCCAACACGAGTAGTAAACGGAAAAGCTACGTCTATACTCTTAGGCACACGACATTGAGGTCTTGACAGACCAGCCCCTTGGAAGCACAATTCGACCTCATTCCAGGTCTATGAGAGGTCAAACCCTGTAGGGCTCATCGACCTCGGTCCAGGTCGATGGGAGGTCAAACCCTGTAGGGCTCATCGACCTCATTCCAAATCGAAAATCACAAAGCCTTGAGGCCCTAAGACATTTCGACCTCGAAGGATTTTGAGGTCTAATTCGACTTCAAACGAGGTCGAAAACAATCTCAGTAAGACATTTTGACCTGAAAGGAAAAATAAGTGTTAGTTCGACCTCATTCCAAGTCGATGGGAGGTAAAACCCTGTAGGGCTCATCGACCTCGGTCCAGGTCGATGGGAGGTCAAACCCTGTAGGGCTCACCGACCTGATTTCAAATCGAAGATTATAGAGCCATGAGGCCCCAAGACATTTCGACCTCAAAGGATTTTGAGGCCTAATTCGACTCCAAACGAGGTCGAAAACAATCTCAGTGTCGAACCCTGTAGGGCTCATTGACCTCGGTCCAGGTCTATGGGAGGTCAAACCTTGAAGGACACATCGACCTCAATTCAGCCTCTTGGAAGCCAAATTCGACCTGGGCTTGAAATTGAGATTTATTAGACCTCAATCCAGATCTATTTGACCTATAGCTCAAACGAGGTCTGACACCCCTCAAGTCAGTCAGACGAGGTTTGAAACCCTTCAAGTTTGTCAAGCAAGGTTTGAGACCCCTCAAGTCACTCAAATAAGGCATGAGACCCCTCGAGCTAGTTAAATTCGACCTGAGCTTGAAATTAAGGTTTATTAGACCTCAATCCAGATCTATTTGACCTACAGGCCAAACGAGATTTGAGACCCCTCAAGTCTGTCAAGTGAGGCTTGAGACCCCTCAAGTCACTCAAACGAGGCCTGAAGCCCCTCAAACTAATCAAATTCGACCTGGGCTTGAAATTGAGGTTTATTAGACCTCAATCCAGGTCTATTTGACTTACAGCTCAAACGAGGTTTGAAACCCCTCAAGTCAGTCAGACGAGGTTTGAAACCCTTCAAGTCTGTCAGGCGAGGTTTGAGACCCCTCAAGTCGCTCAAATGAGGCATGAGACCCTCAAGCTAGTCAAATTCGACCTGGGCTTGAAATTGAGGATTATTAGACCTCAATCCAGGTCTATTTGACCTACAGCTCAAACGAGATTTGAAACCCCTCAAGTCAGTCAGACGAAGTTTGAGACCCTTCAAGTATGACAAGTGAGGTTTGAGACCCCTCAAGTCAGCCAAGTGAGACACGAGGACCCTCAAATCAGTCAAATGAGACATGAGACCCCTCAATCCAAGTCTACAAGAATATAAATTATTATTATTTAATAATAATAATAATATCCGGGTGGGACTTTATTTGAATAAAATTTTATCCGAGTGGGACACTTCCAAATTCGAAATCAAATTATTCCAAAATAAATATTATTATTTATTAATGATATTTGGAAAAAAAAATTTAAAAAAAAATCGAGCTGAAATTGAGGTCGAAAATCGACCTCGAAATGGCTTCGACCTGGAGACAAAATCCGCTGTTAATTCGACCTCAAATGAGGTCGGAGGAGAGAGAAAGGTACTTGAAAATTAATTGGGTATTAATATAAATAATATCCGGGTTGTACTTTATTTGAATAAAATTTATCCGAGTGGGACACCTCATTTTATCCGAGTAGGACACTTCTGAATCAAGAAAATATTTATCCAAAAATTAATTGGGTAAAAATAGAAATTATTATTATTTAATAATAATAATAATAATATCCGGGTTGGACTTTATTTGAATAAAATTTATTAATGATATTTGGAAAAAATTGAAGTGCAAAAAAAAAAAAATTATTATTGATCGCCCTCGAATGAGACCGAAGTCGACCTCAAAGAACCATTCGACCTCGGGCCAAAATCAGCTGATAATTCGACTTCGAATGAAGTCGTCAATCGACCTGGAAGGCTTGGGTGGCCAAACTACAAGTTGGTCACCCAAGTTTGACCGAAATTACGAAATACTCCCTAAAGTTTGAAAACTGACGATAACTCCCCTGAAGTTTATAAATTTACGAATTCTCCCCTGAAGTTTAAAAACTTACGTTTAGCCCCCTGAAGTTTATAAACTTACGAATTCTCCCCTGAAGTTTAAAAGTTGACGATTACTCCCCTGAAGTTTGTAAATTGACAAATCAAGCCCTGCAAAATTACAAGTTGTTTCCTGATGGGAAAATTATGTAAATAATTCATAAATTATTAAGAAAAATACCTGTAGGTACATTAAAAATTCTTAAATTATTAGGAAAAATACCCGTAGGTACATAAAAAATTCCTAAATTATTAGGAAAATACCCGTGAGTACACAAATAATTCCTAAATTATTAGAAAAAATACCGGTGGGTACACAAATAATTCCTAAATTATTAGGAAAAATACCCGTAGGTACATAAAAAATTCCTAAATTATTAGGAATAATTAAGAAAAATACTCGTGGGTACATAAAAAATTCCTAAATTCTTAGGAAAACTACCTGTGGGTACATAAAAATTTCCTAAATTATTAGAAAAAATACCAGCGGGTACAGAAAAAATTCCAAAAATATTAGAAAAAATACTCGTGGGTACATAAAAAAATTCCTAAATTATTAGGAATAATTAAGAAAAATACATGTGGGTACATGAAAAATTCCTAAATTCTTAGAAAAAATACCAGCGGGTACAGAAAAAATTCCTAAATTCTTAGGAAAAATACCCGTGGGCACAGAAAAAAATCTTAAATTCTTAGGAAAAATACATGTGAGTACATAAAAATTCCTAAAATATTAGGAAAAATACCCATGGGTACACAAAAATTCCTAAATTATTAGGAAAAATGACAAAAAATACCCGTGGGTACATAAAAATTTCTAAAATTATTAGGAATATTATGAAAAATACTTGTGAGCAGCATATGATCCCCAAAATATTTGGGGAAAATACAGAAACACCTGTGGGTGATACAAAATCATGAAATTCGACCTCAATTAAGGTCAAAGTGATGCCAAAGCCTTGAGGCCAATCGACCTCAATTGTTAATCGACATGGATGTACATTTTAAGTATAGTACGACCTCAATCGAGGTCGAAACGATGATAAAGCCATGAGGCCCTCAGAGATTTCGGCCTCAAAGAATTTTGAGGTCTAATTCGACTTCATTCCTAGTCGAAAATTACAAAGCCTTGAGGCCCTCAGGTATTTCGACCTCAAGGATATTTGAGGCCTAATTCGACCTCAATCGAAGTCGAAATCGACCTCGGTACAATGTTTCGACTTCAAGGATTTTTGAGGCCCTAATCGACTTCAATCGAAGGCAAAATCGACCTCATTCAAAGATTTTGACTTCAAGGCATTTTGGAGCCTAAATCGACCTCAATCGAGGACGAATCGACTCCAAATGGGTGTTTTGACCTCAAGGTTTTAGAGGCCTAATTCAACCTCAATCGAGGTCAAAATCGACTTCAATCACGCAGTTCGACTTCAAGAGATGTTGAAGTCTAAATCGACCCCAATCGAGGTCGAAATCGACCTCAGATACAGGTTTCGACCTCGAAGGTCTTTAAGACCTTATTCGACCTGAACTGAGATCGAAATCGACCTCAGGGCATCAATTCGTCCTCGAGGGTTTTTGAGGTCGATTCTCGACCTCAATCCTAGTCGATTTGGGGCAGAAATGCGATAACCTTATTTGGCAAATTAGCTACGAATAAAAGTCCGTTCGGGACCGATTTATTAATTCTCTAAAAGAATTAATAATAGAAGGCCTGAGCCCAAAAAGTCGAGATAAAATTGACTAAAATGAGTTAAAAGCCCAATAAGACACTGAAAACCCTTTGTAAAACTTTTACGAAAACTCATAAAGTTTTCCCAAAAGTTGGGGGACAAATGATATGGGTAAAAAAATAACCTTGAGGAAATAATAAATATAGCATTTATTATTTCATTAATTAGACCTGTTATGGTCCAAAGGCTTGGGCCCTCGAAACGAACTAGGAAAATAAATCCTAGGATTAACTGGATTAGTAAGTCCAGCCCACAAAGCTCTGTTGAATCCATAAGCCCATTAAGCCTTTGTTATTAATTAATTTCGTAATTAATTAATAAAGGCTCAGTAAAGGCCCAAGAAGCCTGATTAAAGGCCTTCATCCTAGAAGGATCTAGAAACCCAAACGTGGGAAGAGTCCTACGAGACCCCTCATCTGTGGAAGGCACTAGAAGCCCAATCTTGAAGATAAACCTCACATGCTAGACTCCAACAAGGACTCTCATTCCTTGGAGGTTACAACAACCTTACATCACTAGGAGACTTGACCCCCAAGTCTCCTAATTCTAATCTAACTCCAAGGCCTTCAAGCGCCTATATAAAGGGCCTAACCCCTCAACATTAGAACTACGTTTTTGGCTTGATTCTCTAAACACAACAGAGATACGTAGGCAGTTAACGAGAACCCGAGATAGTCACGAAACGTTAGTGCAGCCATTAAAGCTCGAAGCTCCCCCAAACCCTAGCATTAATTACGTATTAAAGACACCTCGTTTTTTATCCGTAACACCACTGGATGAAATCACTTTCACTAGACTGGTTTGTGAACTTGGGATAAATTCTACTAACTAATTAGTTAGTAATTTATAACTGCAATTCGAAGCTGATAAATTCACTGGTTGATTAATTTCAATATTTTTAGGACTTGTGAATTTATTTACCAAATTATTTTCCAGTTATTAAGATTAAATATTACATAAATATCTTGTGCATGCCTGTTAATTTTATTAATGTAGTATTTATTTAATTTTAATCTTAGAAAATATTTAAGTGCTTTTATTTAAATTAATAAATTCTTGGCACTTATATGTATTTTTAAATATTATTTGAAATTACTTTAAATAAAAAGGATGAATATTTATATTTATTCTCATATATAAAATAAAAGTAAAATAATAAGAAGCATAATTTATTTATGATAACAATTTTAACCATTAATGTTATTATTGTTATTAATAAATATTTTGTGAAATAATATTTGTGGTTAATTAATTATACAAATTATTCATAAATATTATTTATTCATTAGTAGCAAAATCCAGGAACACTTGAGATTTTATTTAAGTACTATGTGTCGTTTAATTATTTAGTGGCGCTAATACAGTATTTTGACTGTATAGGCGCAACATAAGTAAACACAAGTACTTAAGAAAATTTATTGAAAACCAAGTGGCGCTATGGGTTTTGTTACGCCAACACAGTATCACCACTGTAGAGGTGCAACAAACCTCTTCAGATTTTGTTGGTTAAGTAATTAGTGGCGCTAGACGCTTTTGTGGTGTCATCACATTGAATACACTGTGAAGGCGCAACAAAAACATTGACCTAGCACTTTTTGTTGCGCTAGTGTTGTTTGTGGCGCCTATACATTGCAAGCACTGTGCAGCGCAACATAAGCACTTAGCAAATTATTTGTTTTGTTTTGTGGCGCCTTTAAATAGGTGCCCAATTATTTTTGTTGCGACCCTATCAATACTTACACAATACATACAATATCTCAGGCGCAAGAAAAACAACACAGATCTAGCATTTTTAATCGAACTTAACTAAGCTATTTTTTGTCTTATTTGTAATCTGAGACTATATTTGTGAGACCCACTTTCTTGTCTTTCATTTGCAAGTGGTCCCATTAATTCTGGTTAAGATACTAAAAATCTCATTTTTTTTACATCTCGAACAATTTGCTAGGGTTTATTAATTTTTAAATCGATTAAAAATTATAATAAAATTAAAAGTGTGCTTAAAATTACTAGGAGTTCATTATATATTTATTCACAAAAATCCAAGAAATTTTAAAAATTAGGGTTTGGTTCATAATTTACTAAAATTATTCGATATTAATTAGCAATTTTAATTCGTAAAAATTACCTTTCACTTTGATAAAAAGGTAGGTAATTTTGAGATTAAAAAGACTAATTATTTGTCAATTTTAGTAGATGATTGGACCGAGGCAGGGGAGTTAGGTAACTGGGCTAGGTTTTTAAATGAATATTCGATAGTCCGGTATGCACTAACAACTTCTGTTGATTTGAATAAAAATCTATTAAGACAGGTATACAGGTCTGCTCAGAACACATCTGTAGATGGGATATCGGCGTTTACTTGCAAGATTCAGCGACAAAAAGTGCGGATAACTGAGAATGACATCAATAGAGCTCTTCATCTGCCGACTAAGAATTTTGAAGATGAACCATCTCAGATGAAGTTAGACAATTTCTTCATGTTCCTGCACTGCACCAGGGAGAACAATAATATCCCGAAGAAGATTTACAAGAATCACATATCCAAGGAGTGGAACTTGTTTTTCAACATCTTGTCTCATGGCTTCGTACCAAAGACAGGTGGATTTCACGGAATCACTCAATTCAACAAGGTGATTGGCTATGCAGTAGCTTCTCAAAGAAGAATAAATTTTGGTAAGTTGATCATGACGGAGATTTTCAAGAACCAGGCAAAACTGGAGAACTTCTGTCTGTATCCAAGATTTTTGCAGCTGGTGTTAAATGAAGTACGGGAAGCTGATCAACTCCAAAAGTTTCCAAACAGTCAGTTCGAAGAGTCACCCTCACTCCAATTTAAAATAATTATGTTGCTACAGAATGAGGCCGACTATCCTAACAAGTATACACCTGCTCCAATGACTGAGTCCATTAGAGATTACTTTTCTCTTCTTAAACATGTGGATGAAGAAGATGTAGAAGAAGAAGAAGCTGCAACTGAAGCAAAAGAAGAAGCAACCTCTGAAGAGGACAGTGAAGTTGAAACATCAAGTGACTCAGGAAGCAAAGCAGCAACTCAAGAAGAAGAACCTGGTACTGATAAAGAAGATGAGATAATGATTGAAGTTGGTTCTGACAATGAGCATGAACCAATTCTTGAAGAAGAACAAAGGAAAAGCCCTGAGACTGCAACAGAGGAGATAACTATTGAGGACATAGTGGAAGAGCCTCAAAACACTGATGTGTACATTCCTGACCTATCTGATGATCAAATGGAAGAAGGTACACTTCTAGACTTTTCTACTTTTCTAGAAGAAGAATTTGTCACAATATCTCCTACTGTGCCTCAAACGGCAATGCACAAACAAGAGCCCTCAGTGGCCATCGAAGCTGGCAATGAACTTGGCCAAGATCAACTAGTTCTAACCACTGCAAGAGAACGACAAACACTCTCTTTATCTCTAAAACCAGAAAAAGAACCTTTGATTTAGATAATATGAGTGAGTCCCTACCGGATCAGGAAATTTTTCAGATATCCCCTAGAACTCTGCCTTTACAAAAATGACGTAAAATGAATTTTAAACCTATGACAACTGTGAGCCAGGAACCTGATTCTCCAGTCTCTGAAACCTATCTTTTTCCTTCTTGATCTTAATTCTGAAATTGATAAAATCCTAAAAGGTACGGGAACAGAGATTGAAAAAAAATCTTCTACTTCAGTAGCTAGTACTATTTTGGTAAATCCAATTCAGAACCTGCCTTCACAGACAATTAGGGTCATCACTGACTCTCACGAGCCATTCATTACATTGTCAAATGCAGTGACCCCCTGGACTTAACATCTCCAGACCTTTTTAAGGATGTTTTCTCTCCCCAAGTGGGTGAAGTGGAAAGGTTACTCTTTTTTAGAAGGGAAGAGGTCTCCATTCAAGGAGTAGCTGCGTCAGCAGCATCACCACTTCAAGTGGAAATGCCTTCACAGGCTTCGCGGGAAACCACATGCTCTCATATGTCATTCACTACATTGCCTGAGGTGGTGACTCCCCTGGAGATTCAAATTCTAGCTCTTACAAAGGAGGTCCTCCCCACCTTTACAGGTCAGGGGGAGGGACAACACATCCATAGAGGGGATGTGGACTCTATTAATAGAGTATCTGCTACTTCGGTAGTAGAACCTGTTTAGGGTGTCTCTGAGCATGTAATGCCTTCAATGGCTTCAGCTGGCATCACGGATTCTACAAATCTGCCTATCATTACAGAATCCACAGTGGTAACCACACTGGGTCTCAACCCCCCAGTTCCTGAAAAAAGAGTTCTCCCAACCCACATGGTCCGGCGGAGAGGTAACCTACCCATAGAAGGGATATGGATTTTATTGTAGGTACTGAAGATCAGGATGCTACAATGGAGCTGAGTGAAACACTTAACCTTAGTGATCTTCAATTCCCTGACCCTGATCAGCCGAGTATGAGTGTTGAGGGTCGTGATCAAATCTTAATAGTGAGTAGTGAGACACTCACTGGCCAAACAAACACCCCACACAATGCACACACATCACACATCCAAAGGATTCTAAATTTGGAGCCCAAGTCACAGAAATTCACTATTCAATCAGGAAAATCTTGGAAGTACAAGAGCAGCAACGAGCTGAAATGAAAGAAATCAAAGAATTAGCCAAACAACTGTTAGCTCAGAAAGTCCCTATTTCAACTCAATCAACTTCAACTGCTCAGATTACTCTGGTCAGAAGGAAGGATAACCCAACTGAGGGGAAGAGAATGTAACAAGAAAAAGTTGGAGCTGAAATGATCATGGAATATACAGCTCAGAGGGAGTCAGATATCTTCTACAGGCCTAGAGGCAAAATAACTGGAGGAATGAGAAATATTTGAACCTTATGTGCCAATGAATGTTCCTACTGAGATGGAAATAGAGGAAACAACAAAGGCTACATGAATAGATGTTGAGGAGGAGTTTGTAGAAGAATATGCTTTTGATAATGACTGTCTTCTAGTTGGTGTAGATAAAGTTGTTACTCAAGACGTAGTTCAGGCTCAAGATTTAACGAGAAAAAAGTGGAAGAGAGTTCAGCATGCAATGGAGAAAAGGAATAGAATAAGGGACATAGAAGCCAAAGTTGGTCCTGATTGGGATGAAGCAAGGAGTCTGCTCAAGAAGAAGAAGTTATCTCTAACTCTGAAGAAAGATAGAGAAGTCCTTGATCTCTTCAGAACCATGAGGGAAAAATTTGAAGATGTTCATGAATTCTATGCTATGCTATCGGAAGAAATCATAAGCGTGTCAGTAAGTGCGTTCAAATACGGATGGAAAATGTTCATAAATTCAACAACACTTGGATCTAAAATTTTATCGGCAAAGAGCTTTGAAAAGATGAATATCGTGGAGTTGTATGTGCTGAAGAGAAAAGTCATCTTTGGGGGACACAAAACAAATGAGATACTGAGATATCTGAAAGAGAAGAAGATTATAGAGATCGGTGTCGAAGCATTTGAGAAGCCTCCGGTGGTCAAGTACTACAAAACAATAACACTTCATAATTTAACTTTGTCAGATGAATATCTAGAGTCAAGCCATATAATGTTCATGTAGTATGTAGAAGGGAAGCTTAGAAGCAAGAAGAATATAACTGAAGAAGATCTAAAGGCTGCTGAGTTGATCTATGCATTCAGGCTGAACAGAGCAATTAAAACATCAGGAAGATATCTCATGGAGACAATTGGATATTACAAAGATCTAGTGTATATAAGAAGAGAAGATGGAACTGAAGAACTCGAAACCATAAGAGATTCTGAACCTTGTATTCAGACGGAGCCCAATAGAACAAAGTACTTCCTATTCAAGAAGAATGAAGTGGATAAGAAAAAGGAATTATAAAAACTGAAGAGAAATAATTCTGAAATTATTCGAAAAGCCTTTTCTAGGGTTAGGAGATCCACTATCAAATCAGACAAGAAGGCTTTAAGGATGATTCAAGATGTACTGATGGAGAAACTGGCAAAAGAGTCGATGCATGACACTGACAGAGTAAAAAGCTTTTCGAAGAGAATAATAGTGTTCGTGTTTTCAAAGAGACAATCTTTGGCCTTCGAGTCAATCTCTGAGACAAATTCAATGGCATTTCTCACTGAAGTTTTGAAGAAGCTAGAAGAACGACCTCTTATCAACACTCTTGAAGTGGAAGCTAGAGATCTAGTGAAAGCAAGGATGGAGCAGAAAGAAGAAGAGCTGAAAAAGTATTATTCCGAAACAAGATCAAAGAACAAGCAATACTCAGAACAAAGAAGTAGAAGATCATAGAATTATTTGTTCAGGCTAGAGGAACAAACTTCTATTGTACTCAAAGAAATCTGGAAATGTAAAACCCAATCCAGAATGTAATTAATATTATTTACTGTCTTTCTGCACTTTACTTTTTCTTGTAAGTATCAGTTGAGTTATCCTCTCACAAGATTTGCTTATCGAACTCTAACAACCGAATAGGGGGAGATTGTAAATCATAATGTAACATAGTATGTAATAGTGATAACAATAACTCAACTAAGAAACAAAGATAGATAAATAATACTAATATGTAGCACAAGAATCCAGAAGGACATGTAAATAGGAATCATACATACATCATTGCAGAGCATTCAAGATGAAAGGCTTACTGAACATCAGCGAGAGAAGTTCATTAATATGTTTAGGCCTCAGCAATAAATAAGTGTTTAGAAGATTTTAAACTAAAGACAGTGTAATGATTTAAGTATAAATGTCAAAGAGTTTCAGTGATCAGAAGCAATGCAACAGTCCAAAGTAAATCAGTTGAAACAGAACAGAAGTCAAGGGAATTCAATTCAGTATTAGTCATTTGTGAACCAGACCAGTGCAGTAAGCGTCAGCACAACAAGAAAATAATTGTCTTGGTTAATTAGAAGAAAATCAGTTGATCAAGCTAGGAGAGTGAAAACCAAGTGGTAAATACTTAAAACACTTCAAGATATTTGTTAAGGCAAGTAATACTACATTTGGTGGCTTCTGTACTCTTGAAGTACTCTAGATGCGCAACCAACTTTGTAAAGGTGCAACAAACCAAGATTCAAAGCTAAGTGAAGTCAAAGTGAAGGTTTGTGGCACCTGCACAAGGGAATGGGAGTGTGAGCGCAACCTAAAAAGTTAGTGGCTCAACAAAGTTCATATGGAAGTTTTGTGCCGCCTACAAACTATAACTGGTGTGCAGGCGCAACAAAATGTCATACAGGCACAACACAACTTGTGTATATGTTTCTAAGTAGTTTAGTGGCACCTACACTAGGAGAATGGTGTACAGGCGCAACAAAACTTACTTAGTGGCACAACAAAGTCATACTTGGTGCAACAAACATTTTGGAGCGCAACAAAATAACTAAGTGGCGCCTATACACCACTCACACTCTACAGGCGCAACATAGGACTTATACATTATTGAAAATCAATTTCTAAAAAGACTACAAAATATATATGGGTGAAATCAATACGAACAGTAAGCATTTATTCATCTTCAACATAAAAGACATACATATGGGAGCTCCATTAAAGACATTCATTAAACTCACCCAACTGTATATATGTTGTAATATTGATTGAACCCATTGAAGCTAATTATTTTGATTAGAAGTGTAACACTCAGGGATTTAATAATATATCTTTATTTCTCCGAATCATTGTGTTTCAACCACTGTCATTTTCATATCTAAAGAACACAAACACTTAATCCGATATTAAATGAAAAATCTACCATATCATATTCAACCCCCCCCCCCTTCTATGATGATTTTGGACCTAACAAAGAGTGAGACACCCACTGACCAAGCAAACACCCCACATAATGTACACACAACACACAGCCAAAGGATTCTAAATCTGGAGGCCCATGTCACAGAAATTTATTACTCTATAAGGAAAATTTTGGAAGTGCAAGAGCAGCAGCGCAATGAAATGAAAGAAATTAAAGAGTTAGTTCAACAACTGCTGGCTCGAAAAGTTCCTGCTACTACTCAATCAACTTCAACAGCTCAGATTACTCCGGTCAAAAGGGAGGATAACCCAACTGAGGGGGAGAGAAAAGAACAAGAAAAAGTTGGAGTTGAAATGATAATGGAATATACAGCTCATAGGGAGTCAGATATCTTTTACAGGCTTGGAGAGAGGCAATTGGAGGAAGGAGAAATCTTTGAACCCTATGTGCTAATGGATATTCTAACTGAGATTGAAATAGAGGAAACATCAAAGGCTGCATGTAATGATGTCGAGGAGCAATTTGCTGAAGAATATGCTTTTGATAATGATTGTCTTCTAGTTGGTGTAGATGAAGTTGTTACTCAAGACATAGTTCAAGCTCAAGAGTTGTTGAAAAGAAAGTGGAGAAGAGTTCAACACGCAATGGAAAGAAGAAATAGAATTAAGGACATCGAAGCTAAAATTGGTCCTGAATGGGATGAAACAAGGAGTCTGTTGAAGAAGAAAGAATTAACTCTAAGTCAGAACAAAGACAGAGAAGTCATTGACCTTTTTAGAACTATGAGGGAGAAATTTGAAGATGTTCATGAGTTCTATGATGTGCTATCAGATGAAATAACAAGCATGTCAGTCAGTGCATTAAATCTGGTTGGAAGATGTATATCAATTCAACAACACCGGGATCGAAAACCTTGTCGACAAAGAGCTTTGAGAATGAATATAGTGGAGTTGTATGTGCTGAAGAGGAAAGTAATCTTTAGGGGACACAAGACAAATGAGATACTGAGAGATCTAATTGAAAAGAAAATTATTGAGATAGGTGTCGAAGCATTTGAGAAGCCTCCGGTGGTCAAGTATTATAAAGCAATAACTCATCAAAATCTAACTTTGTCAAATGAAGGTCTAGAGTCAAGCCAAGTAAAATTTATACAGTATGTAGAAGGAAGACTCAGAAGCAAGAAGAACAGAACTGAGGAAGATCTAAACGCTGCTGAGTTAATCTATGCATTTATGCTGAACAGAGCTATAAAAACATCATGAAGATATCTTATGGAGACAACCACATACTACCAGGATCCAATGTATATGAGAAAAGAGGATGGCACTGAAGAACTTGAAACCATCAAAGATTCTGAACCTTGCATTCAAATGGAGCCAAATGGAACAAAATAAATGCTTACTGAACATCAGCGAGAGAAGTTCATTAATATGTTTAGGCCTCAGCAATAAATAAGTGTTTAGAAGATTTCAAACTAAAGACAGTGTAATGATTTAATTATAAATGTCAAAGGGTTTTAGTGATCAGAAGCAATGCAACAGTCCAAAGGTTAATCAGCTGAAACAGAACAGAAGTCAAGGGAATTCAATTAAGTGTTAGTTGTTTGTGAACTAGACCAGTGCACTAAGCGTCAACACAACAAGAAAAGAATTGTCTTGGTTAATCAGAAGAAAATTAGTTGATCAAGCCAGAAGAATGAAAACTAAGTGGTAAATACTTCACGCACTTCAAGAAATTGTTTAAGGCAAGCATTACTACATTTAGTGGCTCTTGTACTCTTGAAATACTCTAGAGGCGCAACAAAGAGGCAAAGGTGTAACATAAGTCTACATTGGCACAAAGAAACATAATTCTAAGTTTCTAAGTGTTTTTTTGCGCCTACATAAGGGATGCAGAGTATAGGCGCAACAAACCAAGTATGAGGCGCAACAAAAGTTCTATGGAATATGTTTGTGGAGCCTACACATTGAATTCGGTGTAGAGGCGCAATAAACATAAACCTCAGGCACAAGGAAATCAATACTGAATTCTCTAAGGCATTTGTGGCACCTATACAGGGGAATAAGTGTATAGGCGCAACGAAACTGTATCAAGGTGCAACAAAGGTTCTAAGGCGCAACAAAAGTATTTATTGGTGCCTACATACCGTCCACACTCTACAAGGCGCAACAAAGGACTTGCATTGTTGGAAAATCAATTCATTTGATTTCCAAAAGTCTACATAAATATATATGGGTTTAATTCGAAGGCATCAGTGTGCATCTTCTTCAGTAAACATAACAAACTCATGTGAGTTCCATTAAAGCCAAGCATTAAACACACACCTGTATTGATTGTTGTAATATTGCTTGAACACACAAAAACTAATTTCTTGATTAGAAGTGTAGCACCTCAGGGATTTAATAATATATCTTTATTTCCCTGAATCGTAGTGCTTCATTTACTATCATTTAAATATCTCAAGAACACAAACACTTAATCCGCAATTAAACAAAAAATCTACCAATATCATATTCAACCCCCCCTTCTATGATGATTTTTAACCTAACACATACACTCTCACTTCTCCTCCGATTGTTAGGCAACTAGTATATATATATATATTATATGTAACACCCCAGCCCCACATCGAGTAGATTGGGATAATTTGTTCAGTATATAAGTAAAAATTATTACTACTAAGTGCACCAATAAATCATGATCTTTTGGGGGCTTGTGGTGGGTTTGTGGATTATCCAAGTTGTGTTATTTGGGCCAGTTTAGTTTGTCTTATTTCGGAATCGGAAGTCAGGACTTAACCCGATTTTCAAAAAAGAATCAGGATTTGACTCGGGTTATCACATATAGTATAAGAGCCAACTCTCGAAAGCTTGATTCTTCAAGTTTCCAGAGGTGAAGATACGAAGGCTGGTGGTATTATCCCACAATAGACAGAGGTCCGGAGGTGGGGACACGAAGTCAACCGGTATTATCCCACAATGGCAAGAGAGGTTTGATCTGAGCCTATGGGCTATCTATTTGGCCTGACGAGGATGTCAGGAATTTAAGTGGGGGAGTTTGTAATACCCCAGTCCCACATCGAGTACATTAGAATAATTTGTTCAGTATATAAGTAAAAACTTTTACTACTAAGTGCACCAATAAATCATGATCTTTTGGGTGCCTGTGATAGGCTTGTAGATTACCCAAGTTGTTTCATTTGGGTCAGTTTACGTTGGTTTATTTCGGATTCAGAAGTCAGGACTTGACCCAATATTTGAAAAAGACTCGGGATTTGACTCGGGTTGTCACATATGGTATCAGAGCCAACTCTCGAAAGCTTGATTCGTTAAGTTACCGGAGGTCGGGACACGAAGGCTGGGGGTATTATCCCACAATGGACAGAGGTCCGAAGGTGGCGACACGACGCCAACCGGTATTATCCCACAATGGCTAGAGAGGTACGATCTGGGCCTATGGTCTATTTGTTTGGCCTGACGAGGACGTCGGGAATTTAAATGGGTGAGTTTGTAATACCCTAGTCCCACATCGAGTAGATTGAGATAATTTATTCAGTATATAAGTAAAAAGTATTACTACTAAGTGTACCAACGAATCATGATCTTTTGGGTGCCTATGGTGGGCTTGTGGATTACCCATGTTGTTGCATTTGGGCCAGTTTACTTTGGCTTATTTCGGATTCGGAAGTTAGGATTTGACCCGATTTTCAAAAAAGACTCAGGATTTGACACGGGTTGTCACATATGGTATCAGAGCCAACTCCCGAAAGCTTGATTCGTCAAGTTGCCGGAGGTGAGAACACGTGGTATTATCCCACAATGGAAAGTAGTCCGGAGGTGGGGACACGAAGCCAACCGGTATTATCCCACAATGGCTAGAGAGGTACGATCTGGGCCTATGGGCTATCTGTTCGGCCTGACGAGGACGTCATGAATTTAAGTGAGGGAGTTTATAACACCCTAGTCCCATATTGAGTGGATTGGGATAATTTGTTCAGTATATAAGTAAAAAGTATTACTACTAAGTGCACCAACAAATCATCATCTTTTGGGGGCCTGTGTTGGGCTTATGGATTACCCAAGTTATTGCATTTGGCCCAGTTTACTTTGGCTTATTTCGGATTCAGAAGTCGGGACTTGACCCGATTTTCAAAAAAAACTCAGGATTTGACCCGGGTTGCCACACACACACACACACACACACACACACACATATATATATATATATATATATATATATATATATATATATATATGTTTGTGTACCGTGTGAATATATATTATGTATATATATCTCCTATGCTCGATAATGTACCTTTATATTATGGGTTGAAGTAAAAAATATGAGTGCAATATATATATACACAATATATATTCCCAATATATATACATAATATATATTCACTTGGTACACAGACATATATACATATATATATATATATATATATATAAGTTTGAAATCAAAAAAGGATTACATGCAACTATTTGTAGACACTTACTAATTGCAGACTGAAGATTCAAACAAATAGATCTATTAAAAAGGTCAAATTAAAAATTAAATTTAACAGTCCAAGCTAAATTCGAAAACTACTTACTAATTTTGAAGAAACCCAGTATTGGGTTTTAGTTTCGTCTAAATCGAAGATAATCCAGGATAATTTGAGCTTTAGTTTCGCCTAATTTGACCTAATTGAAAGAGAAAAAAAAAGTTAGGGTTCATCGTATATATCGACAAATATAAGAGATTTGGGTAGATGAGAGAGATGGGTAGTTGAGAGAGATATAAGTTAGGGTTCTACCTCTTTCACAGAGTTGAGAGAGAGCCAGAGTTGAGAGTTAAGGGAGAGCGAGAGGTGAGAGTTAAGAGAGATAGAGTTGAAAGGGGGGAAATAACGGGGGGAAATAAAAATTTGGCTAAGGGGAGAAATGTTTTTATTATATTAAGCAAGGAATATATACATGGGCTTTTTTAAGACATGATGTTTACTTGAATGTTTAACATCGATAAAAACAATAACGATGTTATAGTTCTATTTTACATCGCTGGTTTTAGCAAATGATGTTAAATTTGTGATGTTTATTGCAGTTTTTCTAGTAGTGTAACAATCAGAAGTACAGTAGTGCTATAACAATCGGGAGGATTTAAGAATTAATTTATTATTTAAAATGATCTGATTGTTATAGGAGTGATGGCATAAAAATCGAAACTTTTATTTAATTTATTTTTTCCTTTAAAATATCCAATTATTAACGCACATTGGCCCTTTGCTCCGATTGTTATCCAACTTAGTATATATATCGTACATTGTCTGTTTGCACCGATTGTTACGCACACACTCACATACACACAAAGGCATAACAATCGGCATATATTAAAAACTCTCAAATATTTGATCACAAATATCTCTTGATTTATAATTGTTTTAAAAATTTTAAAATCATAAAGTTATAGATCTAGTCATAACAAACATTTTGATACCAATCTTATTTAGTTTGGTTTCAACAAATTTCGAGTGACTTATAGCTTTGGAATTTTTTATAGGGCTAATTTTTGATCAAAAATTCGAAACAAAAGTAGTTTCACCATTTAAATTACTCCTAGTTTCACATATATTATTTTCATATTTTTGGGAGTAGTTTAAATTTTTAGTGTTTTTTGTTCGTTAATTAGTAATTAAATTCAGGATAAAAATTGCACAAGTTAAAATTTTTGAATATTTTTTACTCATTAAAAATACTTCGGATTTTTATAGTATCCAAAACGAATTTAATTGTCGAGTACAACATTCGAGGCCTTCTTGAACCCTATCGAGTCAGATACACTTAAATAATGGACATCATATTATATCATAATATGCTTCGCGACTATTACTGTTCAGCGGTTGACTCGTCAGTTAATGATGAACTGACTTTCTCTTTTACAGTTGTCAATAGGGTACTTAGGGTAACTGAACATGATTTTAATAGGATTGTACAGTTTCTTCAAGATAATTTTATTCCTAATCCTAACCCTGAACAAATAGGCTAGTTCTTCACTTCTATAGGCTTTGTTGACTTCAATCCGGATGACTTACGAGAGATAGGTAAGAATGATCTTCCGAAGTAGTGGAATTTCTTTTTCCACACGATCATTATGTGTTTCTCCTACAACAAGTCCAACAGACAAGACATTCATCAATTCTTCTAAGTACTAGGAATGGGTTGTCCACTTAACCTTAGGATTGACTATGGTCGTTTGTTGTTGTCAAAATTTCTTAGCTTGATGAAATCTCCAGAAAATAAAAACCTTCAAGTCAGGAATGTGGAGTGTGTCTTTCCAAGATTTCTATAACTTGTTTTAAATGTGATAACTACTAACGCTGACAAAATTCAATATGCTACGAGTGTTACTTCTTTCCTAGCAGGCAAAAGAACATGATAGCTACTCAATTGAACAACAATGAAGAATATGTCAACCACCTTGCAGCTGAGATGATAGTATATATGCAAGGGTGGGTTGCAGACATGGAAAGTGAAAATCCTCAAGGCCCTGAAAATCTTGAGAAAGCACCTGAGCCTAAACCAGAAATGGAAGCTACTCCAGCAGTAGAAATGGCTAAGAAGAAGAAATGGCTCAAGGAACTGAAGAAATACAAATCACAGAAGAAGGAGAAGCTGCATCAGAAGGAGATTCAGTCGGACGCGCTGTAAATTAAGATTCTTATCATCCCAGTAGAAATGTCAGAATTCTTAATCACATTTGATACCTCCTTCCTCAACTCTTCATCCTTATCCTCCTTTTTATTATTAGCAACTGGTTCTTGCTCCAATGATTGAGAAATGAGGGGAGTTTCCAGAAGTCTACTTAAAAGCTTGATTTGAGTGACTTGATTGGTTAGAATTTGTTGCATATTGATTTCCATTGCATTCACCATTTTTTCCAATTCCACAACTTTGTCTTTGGCCGTAGACTCAGTGTCAAGCCTCTACTTGATTCTTGTCATCATGGAGAGACTGAGCCTAGAGTCAATGGTAGTGTCAAAGTGTGTCCTTTCACTTTCAATCTCTTCCATAATCTTTTTCAAGGCATTCTTGGAACCTATGACATGCATCTTTTGAATTTTTAAGCTATCCATGTAGAAATTTAGAATTCTTCTTTGAACAGGATCCTCTACATTTGTCTCAGCCATTGATGTTCTATAGTGTAAAACTATTGCTCTTTCAGTATCAACCAAATTAGTTTCATCACTAACCATTGCAGGCTCTAACATATCATCATCAGAATCAGATTCAAAATCTTCAGGATTCATGTGAGAGATGTCAGCTGGCATTGATGTGTTAAAAATACTGCAAGCGCACAGTGTTTAATTGTAGCAATCACAGATCGATCCTCAGAGACTATGAAACTTCTAAACCCTAATAAATAAATCAGGCAGACTAGACAAATAATGTTGAGATGAGATTTGTTTGACCTAATAAGCAAATAAGAACAAATAAATATGGAAAACCTAGGAATCCGAATCCATAAATTAATCACAATTAATATCCAACTTGCCCTAAAAATCAATTCTCTTTCTTCAACAAATAAATATCAATTAACGAGACAAGCATATACTATGAAACTTATTATCTAACAATAACCCATCAAAACTTCATGGAGCAAGCATAGGCTATGAAAAATAAATTCGGTAACAATAATATATCAAAATCACTTTGTTAATCAAACAATTAAGCACCAAGAAAAATCATGAGAATCAATCAATAGAAACAAGTAAATACTAAAAATAATCAACTAACTTCACCTTCATCCTAGGCAAGAGAATTAGCTAGACATGATTGAAGAACAAAACAAAGCAACTAATATAAGACATGCAAATAACGAATAACATAAAAAGTGTTTGAGAGATAAAAACTTGTTTGTATTGAAAGATCAAGAAAATAAAAGTACTCTACTCCTACTCCTAATTATTGAAAACTAAAGTTAAAGTTAAGGTACAAGGTCCAGGTCTTTTTGAAATACAAGAGAGGAGACCCATATATATAGGGGAAATAATGTAGGTTTTCTAAATCGATTACAAATTGAATTCTAAATATTTCCTTCTATTCCTTTTTCTTCTCCAACAAGCATTCGATTTTATCTCCTTTTTCTTTGCCTCCAAGTAATCTCCACCTCCTTCCTTGTATTCTCCTTTTTCTGCTACAATTCTGATTTTAATTAATTTCCTACAAAACAAAATAAAAATAATTAATTAACTAATAAAATTACGTAAATAAACATAAAATAGGTATTAAAGATGTATTAATTATGGACATATCAAATGCCCCCATACCTATCTTTTGCTCGTCCTCGAGAAAAATCAAAAGAAAACAAATATATTATAAAAGTCCTATGCTTCTTTTCGTAGGCGTGACGAGTAATTTTAGGTTTACTGACACGTTAAACTCGTAGACGATCTCTACCAGAGGAGTGCTGTCTCCTAAGGGTTTACAGAGGATATACTCATAAAATCCGTGAAATATTTTAGCAAGCATCCCACTCTATCAATAACGTTCATCGGTGTCAACAAAAGAAGATTTTTTTGGAAAATACATAACTTAAAGACTCTTCTAATTATAGATAAGATGTATGTATCTAAAATCCACTTATATCGACGCAAACGTTTGCAAAAACTTCCAAGGTGTGTCGTGAAAATAGGTCTCTGAAGAATTAATTGAATAATTACATTTCCTCTTTTTCAACCAATATTGAACTGACCCAATCTCTATCAAAACAAGTATCTAGCCAAATTTCACAGTTTTTTTTTCCAATTGACTGTGCAATGTCTATTTTCTTAGGCTTTCTATGTTTCCCATGTAGCGAGCTTTGGGTCAATGACTCCCAAACCAGTTGGTCTTAGGGCACTAGGTTTCAAAATACCCCTACGGACTTAATTACTCGAGTAACAAAGGCCACAAAACAAGACTAGTCAATTACTACTTTTATCCTAGCTCGTTAAGTAATTCTCCAGTAACCAAGGGCAGTGAAAAGTCACGAAGAAAAATTTATTTCTCATACAATCGCACTTAATACCAGCACAAGTACATGGATTGTTCCTTTCATATAACATTGTATTTGCCACCCATTGATCTCAAAGGAGTACTTGATGCTTTATATATTTTTCCACAAATATTTGATTCGACATTGTTTTAACATGTGGGCTCTCTCTCAGGTATCGAAAACTTTCTTAGACAATCTTTCCAACAAAGACCTTGTGCAATAAGTGTCATCTTGGACTTTTAAGCAAAAATTTGTTCGACACAAGTTTCATGAAGAAAACCTTATTTCAAAAATGTGTTGAAATACAGCAAGCGCACAGTGTTTAATTGTAGCAATCACAGATCGATCCTCAGAGACTATGAAACTTCCAAACCCTAATAAATAAATCAAGCAGACTAGACAAATAATGTTGAGATGAGATTTGTTTAACCTAATAAGCAAATAAGAACAAATAAATATAGAAAACCTAGGAATCCGAATCCATCAATTAATCACAATTAATATCCAACTTTCCCTAAAAATCAATTCTCTTTCTTCAACAAATAAATATCAATTAACGAGACAAGCATATACTATGAAACTTATTATCTAACAATAACCCATCAAAACTTCATGAAGCAAGCATAGGCTATGAAAAATAAATTCGGTAACAATAATATATCAAAATCACTTTGTTAATTAAACAATTAAGCACCAAGAAAAATCATGAGAATCAATCAATAGAATAAAGTAAATACTAAAAATAATCAACTAACTTCACCTTCATCCTAGGCAAGAGAATTAGCTAGACATGATTGAAGAACAAAACAAAGCAACTAATATAAGACATGCAAATAACGAATAACATAAAAAGTGTTTGAGAGATAAAAACTTGTCTGTATTGAAAGATCAAGGAAATAAAAGTACTCTACTCCTACTCCTAATAGAAGTGTTGATAAAAGGATGTGAGATATCTATCGATTGATGAACATCAGTTGATTGAAACTCATCGATAGATGTAAGGATATCCATTGATGGATGAGTGATAGTCAATGGATGTTGAATATTATCAGTTGATTGATGAATATCCATTGACTTAGGAGAATTTGAAGTTTCAACCTGTCATCCAAGGTGTTACCATTTTGTGGTAAAACAGGTGAGAGTGTTGTCTCCACTCTGAGTTGTAAGGAGGGTAAATTTGAAACATTGATGTTATCATTCATCAAAGTTTTTGAAGAAATAGATTTTGAAGGTGATTGAGGAGAATGAATAGATAATGAATGGGGTTGTGACTCAGGAAACTTTGAGACCTCTTTTCAATAACCACACCTTGTTGAGAAGATACAGCTAGGGATGTGTTCAATTCCTTTATCACAGTCTCAATTTTTTGAGAGATTGGACTGGTGGCCAGCTGGACAATCACACCCTCTCCAACCTTATTCTTCTAGATTTCTTGGTGTTAGCTAGTTCCCTCACCCTAAATAAACATCTTCACACTTCCTTCAGTTTTTTTCTTTTTCTAGATTTTACAACAATGGTCTGTTGAGAAACTATTGAGGTGGTTTTCCTAGATTTGGATTTGGAGGGTCTTGCAACTTGGGTAGGAGGGATGGGGACGTTTCCATCTCCCTCCATTGTTGCAAAAGGAAAAGAAAGAGGTACCTTATAAGGAGTAAAAAAGAAGTTATGAGTTTTGAGAAATACATCTACAAAGGGAAGATAGATGAGGCACAACCTAGTATGGGTAAGTTGATTTTCACCAAGTCCTTGAAGATCCTTTTGTTCTAAGTCCATGGCTCCATTGTCTCCATTGCATTTATGATTTCTAATTCTCCAATAGAGTGGTTCATACTTAGATCAGTAATTCTAAATAATGTCACTAATATTAAAAATGTCATAATTATTTATAACAAATATTAAAAGTATCAGAGTAAAATATCATAGCAATTAAGCAAGACATCATTGACTAATACTCATCAAATATTTAACATACAAATAATTATGCTGCTAACTTATGCCAAAACATTTAACTACCACATATACATATAACATTATAAGCATGATAATTAAAGTAATAACAATAAGTACGAGGTACTGGATTATAAATAAATTCACAAGTCTCTTAAATATGAAAATTTTAATACTTATGAACTCATTTAAGAATTCCTTGCAGATGGGATTTTCAACAAATATTTACATAAATAATATCCCAACTTCACTAACCAACTTAGACAAAATGAATTTACCAAGTTGTTTAGTAAATATCGTCAAGTTATTCTACTAAGGACTATTCTCGAAATAAATGATACCTGATGTCTTTGACGATTGTTTGATTTCTTACCTCCATCATAGAGAGCTTATGAAAAGAATGATATACAAATTCCAGTGGATATGAAAGTTCAAAGTCCAGGAGTTGTTGTACATTAACCTTAACTTCTAACTCACCATTCAGGTGTGCACTTGTTCACATTCATCTGATAGATATTCATGTTTGAATGCTCAACAGGTGCCATGAATATTACTGTTAGGTCATTAACTTGTTCAGCCCTAATAGTATCAAGTCTCGTCTCTAGTGCTTGTAGGTAGATCCTGAAAGTCCCGAAGATTTTGTTTTCATCATCGTCGATACCTTCAAATTTATAGTAACCTGTAGCAACCAGTTTGGCTTTGTCCCTCATAACAAAGCCAATAATCATCTAGTCCCTGAAAACCCTTACAGTACCCATTATAACTTTGTCTTGTGGTCTGGTTCCAGATTAAGTAGATTCTGCCTTTGAACTGATTGAGATCATCTTGCATTTCAATCACCCAATCTAGATCAATCAGTGCTTCTTCAATCTTCTATTAGGATACCGATTGTTAATAATTGTTCTTTCCCAAAAATAACTATTTACTTTGCATAACACTTTTAGTCTTTACTCTAGTATCCGGATCACTAAGAACTAGACTCCAAACCCTTTGGCTCGACAGATATGTTCTTAATGTATTTCTTTGATATTCATTGTGTAGAGTATGACTAGTAGATCCTTCTTTTATTTGCTCCCCCTGAGTTGCTGCTAGGATGTGTTGAAGATCTTTCACCTTGTTGAATGGATTCTGTTAAAGTCCACGAGTTGTGTAGATTGACTACCATTTCCACTACTAGAATCTGAATCATCTTCATTAACATTGATTCCTTCTGCAACCTCAGTTTCATCATCAATATTTGAATATGACATTGACAAGATGTCAAGCTTCAAAGATTCAGAATAGACATTCTTTTGAATGCTCTGGAGCTTGGTGTAATAGGACGATACATTCAGAATTTCAATCACCTTCTGATTTTACATCACATCTTACTTTGAAAGCTTTCGACTTAAATGAGTAGCCGAGGAAAATTGTTACATGAGCCTTAATTTTAAACTTTCCAAGGAAATCATATAAATCTTCAATAAATATCAATTTCCTCTAAACAAACGAAAGAGCTTCACTGTTTGCTTCTGGTTGGCCATTAACTCATATGATGTCTTTTCATGATCTTTATTGAATAAAGAAGCATGATGTGTTAATCGCTTTACCTTCAAAGTACCTTTATAAGTGCAGACTTCATTTAAAACTTCATTCATGAAATTCAGTTTCAATATCTGACTTCAAAGTTCTCACAGCTTACTTTACTTCCAACTTGATATACCTGATGTGATCAATCACAATGTGTGATATATTATCTGTTGAATGGACGAGCATCACTAATTCACTCTTAGTTGAGTGATCTTTCATCTTTCTTGCTCGAAATCAAAAACTTTTCTATTTCAATGCTTTTCCAAAAAACCTTTGACAAAGAATTCCCTAGTGCCCTATAGATAGTGCTTAGTGCTTAAGTCCGTCGACAAGAAAGATATTTCCACTGATGACAATTCCAAAATCAGGATAGCCAACTCCCTTGTACATCCTTTACTGTCATCTCCAAAGGTTACCGTTGGGTAGGCTTTCTCAACCAACTGTGATAGTAGAACTTCAATGCTAGTATTATGCCTCGAACAATAAATGTCACGAAATCACATAACTTTTGTCTTTTGTTTCTTACTCTGCAATCACAAATGATTAAGATTCTTGGTACTCAACTTCAATTGAGTCCAGATGGGTTAGAGATATTACTTTCAATAGTGGTAACAACATCTTCAACCTTAACATACACAAACTTATCTTTGACTGATCACTTCTCATTCACAGTAGCCTTGACAAGGTAGTCTTACGGATACGAGATTAGTGATAATACATAAGCTTTTCTTTAGCTTGAGCACCATCAAAAATGTCCTTTACTATTTGAACAACAATTAACTTGTCCAAATGTTCTTGATTTAATTCTTCCTCAGGTTTGTCTTTTAAAGAAAAAGGATCTCTGAAGGCATTTACTTCATCCCTGTAGACTTTAGCCTTTGAATCACCAATACCTCCCTTGTTTTTACCAAGTCTGGAATTGAGAGTCTGAGTTTCATATTTTGTAAGATTTTTCTTTCTGCTCATAGTTTTCTGTTCTTCTTCCTCATCTTCAAAACTTGTCCCCCCTGGGAGAAAATTAGTGCCTAGCATAGTAAGAGGAGTTTTTGACTTTGCTGGAACTTTCTTTTGGATACCAAGAGTTGGTTTTGTCTTCACTTCAATAGTCTTTTGCACTTCAACAACCTTGGATACATTCTTCTCTGCTTGAACAAGCATTTTTTTAAAACTAGAATTCTCTTTGTTCTTACACTTCTTTTCTTCTGGACTTGAGCATTTTCAATATCGGTTTTCTTTACCTCTTCTTCAACAGCAACTAGATCCATTCCTGGATTTTGTTCTTCAAATAATTTCATTGCCAGTTTTGCATCCTTCTTATTTCTTTCTTCAATGTTTTCAGGCTTTTCTTCTTCTTCAAGCCTCTTTGCTAATTCTTCATCAATATTCATCTGAGTTTTTTTGTCAGAGTTTATACCAGAGTTTGAAGGAATCAGAGTTTGATCAATCAAAGTTTGTCCAATTAGAGTTTGTCCACCCTCATGACTCCCTTGACTTTTATCACCACCATTACCATCTCCATCACCTTCATGTTTATCAGAGTTTACCACAACATCCACTTTGCATATGTCTTTTGAGTAATTCTCCCCTTTCTGACATCATTCCCCTTTTTGATGGTTAAGATGTCCACAATGGTATGCAACATGGTCAGCATAGAAGTGATAACAGTAAAACTTTATCAACCTTAGCTTCCAAAGCATCTTGGTAGATAACTTTGATTTTGGATTCCAGAGAATGTTGAGACATAGAGACAAAAGCTTGAACAGAAGCACTGGTCTTGCTAACAGAGTGTTTGAGTTCAGAAAATTCACTATAAAGACCTTTTGTTAACACATTGGTTGCCTTAAGAACAGTTTGCAGTTCCTCATAGTTGAGTTCAGAATCAGCTTTCTCAATCAAATCATGAACATGAGGCCAAGAAATATTTTCATTTACAAATTTCCAAAACATATCCCAGATGGATTGTCTTCGAGATCTGAGGAGATCTTCATGAGAAGGTTTACCCTTGGTACTAAAATCCCTCCTTATTCTTTCTTCTTTCAAAGCAGACTCAATTTCACCTTTGAGAGATTCAACAACCAAATAATCAAGATAGGTCATCCTTAATCTTTCATGAGCATTAAAGGCATCAACAGACCATCTCTTAGAGATGTATCTCTGAGTGTATGGAATGAAGAGATCAGTCACTTCTTCATCTTTAAAAATTGGCTCACTAGATGTTAGGTCTAAAATCATCATAGAAGGGGGGTTGAATATGATATGGTAGATTTTTTGTTTAAATGAGGAATAAGTGTTTGTGTTTTAGAGATATGAAAATGACAGTAGTTGAAACACAAGATTCGGGGAAATAACAATATATTATTAAATCCCTAAGGTGCTACGCTTCTAATCAGATGATTAGCTTCAATGGGTTCAATCAACATTATAACAGATATACAGTTGGGTGATTTTAATGTTCGTCTTTAATGGAGCTCCCGTCTGTATGTCTTTGTATAGAAGATGAATGAATGCTTACTGTCCATATTGATTTAACCCATATATATTCTGTAGACTTTTGGAAATTGATTTCCAATGATGTATAAGTCCTTTGTTGCGCCTGCAAGAGTGTTAGTGGAGTGTAGGCACCACAAATATGTTTGTTGCGCCAAGAATGCTTTATTGCGCCTATACATTGGTTGCCTTGTATAAGCGCCACTAACTGACTTAGAAATAATTCCACAAGCTTGTTACACCTTAGATACATTTTGTTGCGCCTGCACACTAGTTGTAGTATGTAAGCGCCACAAAGTCTTCTATTTGAATATGTTGCGCCTTGAAGCTCTTTTGGTTGCGCCTGCACACCAGTTGTAGTGTGTAGGCGCCATAAACCTTCTCCTTGTGCCCAAGCACTTAGAAAATTCTTGATGTCATCTTTTGTTGCGCCTGCACACCAGATGTAGTGTGTAGGCACCACAAAACTTTTACTTAGAATATCCTTGAACTTTCAAATTGGTTTGTTGCGCTTCACACAAAGTTTCACCTGTGTAGGAACCACCCAATGTAGTATTACTTGTCTTAACATATATCTTTAATTCTTGAAGTAATTACTACTTGGTTTTCACTCTTCTGGCTTGATCAACTGATTTTCTTCTGATTAACCAAGACAGTTCTTTTCTTATTGTGCTGACAGTTAGTGCACTGGTCTGGTTCACAAATGACTAACACTGAATTGAATTCCCTTGATTTTTGTTCTGTTTCAGCTGATTAACTTTGGATTGTTCCATTGCTTCTGATCACTGAAAGCCTTTGACAATTATACACAAATCATTACACTGTCTTTAGTCTGAAAACTGCTGATCTCTTATTTATTGCTGAGGCCTGAACATTTTAATGAACTTCTCTCGCTGACATTCAGTAAGTCTTTCATCTTGAATGCTTTGCAATGATGAATGAATGATTCATATTTATATGTCCTTCTGGATTCCTGTGCTGCACATTAGTATTATTTATCTGTCTTTGTTTCTTAGTTGAGTTATCGTTATCACTATTACATACTACGTTACATTATGCTTTACACTAGAGAATGCTTCATCATTATCAGATTTTGGCATCTCAGAGTTTAGAGTCACAGATAAACTCTGAGTACCTGCAAAATAATAGAACACCCTAAATCATTATGTTCTTTTAAAGTAATCTCATTACTTCTCACATCACACATCTCATGACTTTTAATAGTCAAAGTTTGTTTGTAAAATTCTTGGACACTTTAAATAATTTGTCCTTAATTTGAGCCAGAGTGTTCATTGGAAGGTTCTCATCCAATCTTCTTTTCAATGCAACATTGGTAGATGTGATGGATCCCTTAATGATTTCCAATTCTCTTCTAACTCCTATCACTATTATTTTTTGAGTCTTTAGTGATTCCATCATACAGTGTGCAATCCTCCTTTGATTAGGATGTGCAATTTCTACTTCCATATTTGCCCTTCCGTATTGAGAAAGAATTTTAGTTTCAGCAGCTTCTAGAGATCCATCAATTGTACTCATCCATGGTTCTTCATCAAAATCATCCTCCAAATCTTCAGGTGCCATATAACATGTATATGTTGTATTTACAATGCTCACCTTCAGATTCCTGATCCTTTGCTCAGTGTGCTCAATTCCCAAGATTTGTTTTGCACTTGTGTTACTTGATGTAGCCAAATCTTGGTATCTTGGATCAGGATGGACAAATTTACTTGGATCCAAATCACCAGCATCAACCTCTTCATCCTCCACAACTTCATCCTCCTTGTTGACTCCATTCCCTCCTGCTTCATTATTAGGGACTCCCCCTATCTCCTTCACTCCTTCTTCCTCAGACATCAATTCATTTTCCAACTCTTGTGCATATAAAAGAATAGTTTTCCCTCTCTCACTCATCTCTCTATTTTGCATCAGGATCTCATCCTGGAATCTCACCTCTCCCTCACTCATAACCTGTGCAACGACTAAGGTGGGGCCCTCAAGTGTTTCACTCACATTCTGGGAAGAAATAGGAATGACCTCATTCAATCCCTCTCCTTTTTCCAGGCTACAATCCTGCCTCTCACTCAACTCACTCAATCCTAGGAGTGTTTGTGCAACATCAATTGATTGAGTATTAATTGATATGAAGAAAATATCAGTCCATGTGTTTGGGATATCCATCGATTGATGCATACCCATCGATTGATCTTGAATATCGATCGATAGCTTATCAATCGATGGCTGAATATCAATTGACGAGGGAACATCAATTGATGGAGTAGACACATTTGAGGTAATGATTTGAGAAGTGATATTTGAAATAATATTTGAGATTGAATACTGAATTTCCTGGGAAGAAAATTCAGGAGAGAGTGTTGGCTTCTCCTTGAATATCAAAGAAGGACAATTTGAAAATGCCTGATTATCTATCAGAATATTTTCTGAAGAAATTTATTGAGGTAGAGAAAGAAGAATAGAAAGAATTGGAATTAAGAGATAATGGGGTTGCATCTCATCATTTATATGAGATGCATTACACTGAATTTGAGAAGGCTCCATCACAAATATCTGTGATTTTGCAGTGTGTGTTTCCCCTTGTGCAAAGGTTACTTTCTTCCTTTTCCTTTTATATAATTTGGGGGCTTTGGTTTGAGTGTCCTCATCTTGGTTCTGCGCCCCTAGTTGTGGGCTTTTTTCAATATTAACATCCTTTTAGAAGGATCCCAATAGGGATGTAGTAATATGTTTGTTAATATCCACAACATTTTGAGAGATTTTTGAGTGGCTTGGTTTAGGTTGCACATCCTCACTCTCTTTATTCTTCTGGGTTCCCCCAGTTCCCTCACCAGCTACATCATCTTCTAATCTATCTACCATAACAGGTATTTTTCTTTTCTTTATTTTTATAAAAACATTTTTTTAGGAACCTGTTAAGGTTGGCTTTTTAGATTTGGGTTTCGAAATTGGTTGTGTGGCTTGGGTTGGAGGGTTGGGGTCATTGCTAACACCCTTCATAGCCACAGAAGGCAAAGAAGTTTGAGATTGAGAAGAGGTAAGAGTAGAGATATATACCTGAACGAATTCTGGATAGATTAATTCCACATCATTGTGGAGGTTAATTCTCATAAGGTCCTTGAAAACTCTTTTATTTTGAGTCCAACACTCAAGAGTTTCAATTTCCCAGCATATCTCAATTTCTTTCATAAAGTGGTTAATAAAAATCATGATAAATCTGGCATAATATATATGATTAGATCTATCATGCTTCCTACCTAACTTAGCAGCAATTTCATGTAGCAATATAGATCACAGATCATGATATTTATCAAATAAAACAATATATGCTATATGTTGCATTCTTGAAGTTATGGCATCAATGTAATAACCCATATTTCTGACGTTTGGGATTATTAAGATTTTTGGATAATTTTTTTTTCATTTTATGAATGAATGATTTTATGGATTTATTTCTTCATAAGGTACTTGAAATGTGAGACCGTATTATTAATATACGGGGTATTCGAAAATATGCGTATCGATGTTACGGTGGCATACGCAATCAATATAGGACTTATAAGTATTTTTGGTCCAACAAAATAAATTGGAAGTCCGGATGGAAGTCGTGACAGAATTTGAGAGACAGTGTAAGTAATTAGTGTTTATTCGGAGAATTGTTTCGTAAATTCTCGAAACAATTAAAGAGTATTAATTTAATGATTCTAAAATATATTAGAATCATAATATGAGATTTTAAGTTTTTAAAACTTAGGTGGGACGAAAGAAAAGAGAACGAGAACGAGAGATTAAAACGTTGTCGGGAAATTACGCGACTACCGCGCAAGCCTTATTAAATATCGAGCTTCCACCACACACCACACAAAACAAATCAGTTTTTCCCCCATTTCCAAGAGGACCATCGGCCAAGCAAGAAGGAGGAAGAAGGAACCCTAGCAAGACTTGATCATTCATTGAGTTTAATAGCTCAAATCGAAGGTAATCACTAACCCATTACTTATCCAACCTTATTTCAATCTTCCATCCATGAAATCTTCACTTATGATCCATAGAAGCTGCGATGAACAGTAACTACGAAAATTAAAAATTTATTTTCTTTGATTCTTGAGTTCATTTGGCTTGATTGATGATTGTTTAAGGTTATACAAGCCATGGGTAGCATTGTTTAAGCATGGATGCATGTGTTTGGTTAATAATTGTTAAACTCTTAATTCTTGAGCTAAATTGATTTTTGTTGCTTGGGATTGTAGTATGTTGATTGTTGGTGCTGGTTGAGGAGTTTGGGATTGTTTGTTGGTTGATTTGGAGTAGAATAAAAATGGAAAACGATGAACGTACAAACGTAACCATGCCAATTTTTTTAGATCCTTACTGCTGTAAACTGTCCAGAAAATCTGGGAACATTCGGCCACTGTTCTTGGCTTATGGCTGATATGGTTAGATAGTAGATAGTCTCTAGATCGTTTGAGCGCTAATTTTGCGTCATTCGGATTTACGAGCAAAAAGATATGGCCGATTTAATAAAGGTAGCGCAGAAACCTAACCATTCTGTTTTCTACGAACTTTGGAGCTATGATCACCCTAGTTAGGGGGCTCTATAAATCTTGAAACTTTTATTTAAAATACTTGGAACATCTGAGATTACCTCGGAAAAAGAATCGGATTAAAAGGAGTAAAATCGGATTTATTAAAATTGGTTGAGTGCAAGTCATGTAATAGAAATTTTCAGAAACAGGAATTCTGGAGCCACTGTTTTGAATGAATTGTTTGGAATACTTAACACTATTTCTGGACTGTGTATTCTCTGGGTCTATGTTATAATTGGAGTCTAGTTTGCGTAGCCCCAAACGGTGAGTCAATTGGATTAACGAGCTAGGAGATATAGCTATTTTAGTAAAGGTTGTTCATAACCTACGAATTTCTTAAACATTGAACTTTGGAGAATTGTTTCATCTAGCTAACAACCTGAGCTCGAGTTGAAATTTTTATAGCATGTTGTTAGTAGTACAAGAAAGACCTGAGAAAAGGAATCATGTCAAATGGATTAATTTCCAATTTATTAAAAATGACGGAAAACAGGGTGTTAAGTGAAATGAACTTGAGGAAAAGGTTAAGCAATCGTTTTGGGAGTTGATTTCGAGCAAGTTAGAGGACTTGTTTCGAGTATGTCAAGTGATGAAAGTTGTTAAGGAGTATCATGACTACATGTTGGTGTATAGAAATCGATTAAAAATTATTGGCAAGATAGTTTTACGAATAGCTAAAGTAGGCCCGAGGAGGTGAAAAGTCGGGCAAAATAAAAGTTAATAAAACTACAAAATGCAAATGGTAATGACCATAATTGGACTCGATATAGGTTTGTGGATTAGTATCGAGGTCCTAGCTTATCAAAATCATGAGATTTTATAATTGTGAAACAAATGTTAGTACTTCATACAAAGTGGTTATGATTAGTAGAGTTAATTAGTTAACTCGAGTAGAAAGACTAACCAAAGTTCTTATATCTATTGATAGAACTTCTGGATTACAAGTGGAATCATGGATATGCATCATGGACACCAGGCAAGATTTCTAACTCCATTCTTTTATTCTGTATAAGAATATTTTGATTCCTGTTAATGCAAATTCTCTAAATTCTGACCTTATAACATGTTTCTTGGTTATAAGGCTGTGGTGCTTGGATTCTTTTCTGTCATTGACTTGTATCATTGATTAATTGTTGTTCGCGCCTCTGAACTCTCAAAAGTTAGAGGACGCTTCCTGTCAGTTTTGCATAACTGACTTCCGTGTCAAGTACATCTCTTTGGTACTTGACAGATGACCGGGAGTAGTATATTATCGCTCGACTATTAGTCGATATTATCCAGGGATTCTACCTGGAATATAAGTTTTGGGAATAATAAGTATTATGGGTTAGGGATTAATCAAGTTGATTAATATCCCTTCGATATTTTAAATAATATTTAGTTTTATTAAATATTATTTAAAAGGGTATATATCTAGTATTTAATGTTGATTAAATACTTTCAACTCATTTTGAGTTATTTAAATATTATTTAAGATTGATTAAATATTATTTAAATATTTTGGATTATTTTGAAGTATTTATTTTAATTAAATACTTTCGATTCTTTTGGGAATATTTAAATATTATTTGAGATTGAATAAATACTATTTAAATATATTGATTCATTTAAAACTATTTAAATATTAAATAGTCTTGATTAAATCCTAATTAAATATTTTAATTATTTCAAAATATTTTTTTCAGGGACTATTCAAGGTCTCATATTTATTGATTAAATATTTATTGGACTTTTGAAAATATTCCGGAGTTATCTAAAAATTCTTTAAATATTATTTTCATTAAATAATAAATACTGAGCTATGAACCGGATATTTTATACTTACTTGAGTCGATAACTCCATGTTAGGGAAGGAATATCCCACTTTAACATTCTTTTCATTTAAACTGGTGCCCGTAGGGACCATTATTTTACCTAAAAGTATTATATTTTCGTGGGGTTTATTTTATCACCTAGTAGCGACTCCCCGGTCGTGATCTTGATTCGAACTGTTCATTCATGACTAAAGGTCAACCCACACATATAAAAAGATTACTTCCACCTCGTTTCGGGAGTTAATCTATTATCGAATATTGAATTCCCATAAAGCTTTGTTGTTGTTCCGGAAGGTTGTATTAAATTCCCTTCCACACTTTGATTTGAATATTCCTAGAAAGCTTTGTTGTTGTTATCCTAGAAGGTTGTATTAAATTCCCTTCTAGACTTGTTGATTGTACTCAAAGGGAACTGGAGATATAAAGTGTAAGAGGCTTGTGTGCGGCACAGTCCATCTAGCGTAAGAGGCCGAGTGGCGCCGGTCCAGCATTTAAAGGCCCATGTGTTGCCTAGGGTGATTACCTGTTTTGGATCATCCTTCTACTAGTAGAAAAGGTTACTTAACTATTGTACTATACGACTGATCATCGTGTACAATAGGCGCGGTGGATGCTCCAGTATCTTCTTTTCTTCCAATTGGAATTTGACATTACACTAAGGATAGTGTTAATGGGAACTGTTGAACTTTCATTGGTCCTACACTAAGGATAGTGTTAATGGGAACTGTTGAACTTTCATTGGTCCTACACTAAGGATAGTGTTAATGGGAACTGTTGAACTTTCATTGGTCCTACACTAGCGAAAGTGTGAATGAGAATTGTTGAGCTTTTATTGATTCTTTTCGCAGTATCTTGAACTGCCTTCGTATTGATGCTCGAATAAATGGTACTCTGTGGTTGATGCCATTGTGCTAAATTGTCGATTCTGTTGATCCCAAAACTGTGAATCTTAAATTGTGGTATCGCAGTAACTTGAACTGCATACTTATGTTGAAAATCTTCTTGCATCGTAAACTCTGATTCATTTATTGTCGAAACATATTTCGCTGAACTTTCTGCTGGAAAAGCATTGCAAATTATCTACAGATATTGTTGGTCATCGCGTTGGTATAAATATCAGTTGCCACCCTTCTCTTGGTGCAAGTTACAAAATATTCTAATATATATCTTGCTGAGCATTCTTTGGCTCATTCTTGTTTTTGTTGTAAACTTTAAAACTTGCAGTAAGACTTGCCCATGGGATGCAAAAGAAAGGAGATGCTCGAGCTTGAGTTAGTCAGGTTCAAGGCTTCTACAGGTGGTGTAAGCTAGATAGGATTTTAGTTTAGAATTCTTATACTTATTGTATAACATGCAATGTAATAATAAATGTTGAAATAGTGTTGACTTCTAATGCAACTTCAGGTAGAGGTTATATTAGTAGCAGGAGATCCTGAGTTTATTACAGTTGAATTATAATAACTGTTATTATTTTAAGTTCGTTTTCTGAGACTATGGCTCGAGTTGTGTATTGGATTGGGGTCACCAGGATATGTTGTGATATAATTGTTAAGCAGGTGAGTAATTTATTGTTGGAATTGGATCGTGATGGCCTGGATCCCTGACCCCGGATCTGGGGGCGTCACAGAGGTGGTATCAGAGCTCTGAGTCATAGTACTTAGATACGAGAGAGTTAAGAGTTATATATATGTAAGATAGGAGTTCGTATTGGACTATCGGATGTAGTTCCAGTGAATAAGATAGAACAGTGACAATTACCTTAAGTTAGTAATGTCAAGATCATGGAGAACCATTTTGGTTATAATTTTGTGTCGGATTCGAGGAATTGTTTCCCAATAAGAAATGACCCGGTATTTGCAAGACTAACGAGAAGTATGATGGGTCTAAGGATAATATTGATGTTTGTTTGAGTATGAGGAATACGAGGATTTTGTTGAGGATTCTATGATAGTACAAAGTAAAGCATTAATTTAGATGATGTATGCTATGCATACAATGTAGGATCACAATAAAGAGTAAAGATACACGCGTGATGTAGTTTTTGTGTATATTAAGGATTTTGGATTAAAGTAATCCCTTGGGATAGAGATGATTGCCACATTGCAATTATGATGGTTAGGTTAACCAGTATAGATGAGCTATTGCATAAGTGCTTGTATGAAGCTCCTTCTTTCAAGAAGTGGAATTCCGGACTAGAAAAGGGTCTGAGTAGTCATGGATGATGAAATAGTTTAAGTTGAGATAGGAGGTTCGGGAAAAAGTCCTGTAACCCAATGATAGATCCATAAGCTAAACTTGATTGAGACTGCCTACAGTGGATATAATCTTCATCATTTGGCAATAACCCGAAGAGGTATTGTGCATTTCAGCAAATCCTTGTTAATGTTATGGAGCGAATAAGATTGATGGTATGAGGAAGTGACCGTCAATAAGGTTGTTGACTAACTTTGAGGATGTTCGAGAGTACAGATATATATATAGTGACTCTATTTATCGTTCTTTTGATATACATTATGTTGTAGATGACTGACTAGACATTGATGTTTGAGGTCCCTAGAGGACAAAGATTGTTTGTGAATGTTTGGGATTGTAATTGAGGTATTTTTACACCGGGCATAGTTTGACTTACGAATAGGTCATGCCCAATTTTCTGTAGGGAATACATTCACTTAAGTTTAATAAACTTAGAGATAAGAAGACGTGTAAATGAAATTTTTAGGAGAAAATAGAGAAGCATGGCTTAAAGGATATGGCCATCTATATATGAGTCAATATTGAGGATTGAGAGGGATTAATGCTATAATAAAAGGTATATACATGATGACGTAAGAGATATGAATGTCTAAAATGAGATAATATCGAGGCATAGTTGTAATGAGAAATTATGAGTTCCCCAACTAGGGATTTGTTTGGTTGAGTTTGATGTTGGGTTTTAATAACCAAATGCGTAGTCGGGTATGTCTGATTGAGTTATGAGTCTGAGCTAATCTATGTTTTTGTTCCGCTAAAACGTTATTGAGTCGGAGTACTGTGAAATAAAGGAGTTTGTCATACGTACAATAGTATTTATCTTGAGAAACTAAATGATGGAATGGGCGTGTTTGGTGCTCAGGGTTATATTTCAACCCACAGAGAGTTATAATAGGACTAACGGTAGTGACTATAGGATGACCAAATCATATAATATTACCCTGTTTCCCTACATTGCCATATATAAGGTTATTATGTGCTGATCGAAAATTTCTGAAGAGAAATGGGTGGAGACCTAATAAGGTCGTTGATTCAACGAGAATTCCTATGAACTTTATCGAACAAAGATTTTTGTAGCCATAACTATTCCCTGTATTATGCAACTGTTCCTAAGTATCTGGAAATTCAGATGTAATTGGAGTTTAAACCGAAACAAGAGTGTGTTAGATTATGAATTGAAATTTATGGTTATTGGCAAGATTGTCACCTCGAATGTTGGGGATTCAATTAGATCCTTAGTGTTGGGAATAACTACTATATAGATTCAATAAGTGGTTATAGAAGGAAGTTGAAATGAAATGGTTGAGAAAGAGACATGGAGAAAAAGGGAATTTGAGGGACCACATATATAGAACTACCATGAACTTTTAACTAGGAACTGGAGTTCTACTTCAGAAAGAACAGTGGATTAAGAAATCTGAGCGTGTTGGGGTACGGTTAATTATGGTTCACCCAAGTCAATCAAGACCTCATTTACTAAACAGTGAAACTGATATTGGGAAATATGTGAAATGGACAACAAGCGGCTACAATTATAAAGTCTAGATGTTGTGTTAATGATTGCCCTAAAAGAAGGGATAACATGTTTTAAATATGGAGAATGAGGGAAAGGTAATATGGTATCAAGATTGACTAGCGTACCGGTTTGACATAGATTTAAGTCCCTTCCAGATTGAAGAATTGATAGGATGTTAAGAATGGATGAATGTCCAAATAAGAATGTTTAAACTGATGGTGATAATAAATCAGTGAAGTTAAGATTTCTCGACATTGGATAAAGTTGGGATTGGGAGATAGAGATGAATTGAGAAGGTTTAAATTAAGATTCGAGTAAAAAGTATATTATGTGTTGGATGCTAAGTTATGGGGCACCGGTAATGGATATGACAAAAGAACTATTCAATAAGGAGAGTAGTTAAAGAATTGGGGAAAAGTAACCCTTAGTGATATTTTGGGGTTACCACCCATTAGAGACTATATCATTCGTCATTGACCTAGTGTTACTATAAGGTGCACATGATTTGTTTGTAAAGGAAATGGATAGCGGTATGAGACTGTACATATGTTCCTGAGAATTCATCAAGTTAGCAATCAATATTGGATACCTATATCCTGGACACACACAATATTCGACCGCTGAAAGGGTGCAGTCTAATGTTAGAAGATAGAGTGAGTATTGGTTATCACTAAATAATGATTAGCCTAGACTATTGGTGAAAGATGATGTTTAGTACGTGATAAGAATATTATGAGTCTTTGATGAGAAGGGTTGTATTAATGAAGGCACCTGTACCATTTAAGGATTTCATTGGAGTTTTAAGAAATAATTGGACAAGTTATCAAAGTCTTAATAGAGGATATTTTGATCTGCCCAAAGATTACAGATGAAGAACTCGAAGGGAGAAATGTATATAGCCTTGGAAATATTAAGAGAAAAGAGGTTGGATGACAAATCCCATAAGAATGAGTTTTGGGTAAAATGAGTTTAAATTGTGAGACATACAGTAAGTGGCGAAGAAAGTTTAAGGAAAGTAAAGGACAAATATGAGTAATTGTCCTAATGTGGTAAGTACCAGATGATAAAAGGTGAATCTTGTAATTAATAATTACAAGTACTGTAAGGGATTGATTGTGTGCGGATGCAACATAGTAAAAATAATTTTATACGTCGGAGTAACGGGAGAACATGAATTAAGGTATCCTAATCATGAATTGGAGGAAATAGCCATAACGGTTGTACTTAAGCTGTGGAAACATCACTCAAATGGGTAGAAGCGGAGAAAGTACAAAGACCATAAAAGTCTTAAGGATTTAGTTCATTCGGAAAGAATAGAAATGAGAAATTTGGGGATTTTGTCAATAGGTTCCTAAATGAGTAGGGACCGTTGTATATTGAGTTCGTAATGCATTAAGGAATGAAAATTTCAAAATATACTTCCTATCCCTTTCAAAATCATTTTCTTCTAAATGTTAACTATTTTTCATCCGATTGAGATGAACAATGCATATGGTGTGACTTCTTGTTTGTGTGACAAAAGTCTGGTGGGCAACCACTCGATTATGTATTATAAACCAGAAAGTACTAAAGACTGGCCATCTTGAGTACAAATATGGTTGTTCTCAGTCATATCTAAATTATTTTCTTCTTATTTATCATATACATTAAAAATGAGTTTATTGATTTACAAACTACTCTGATCATTTGTTTTGTCACAATGATCTTCGTTGAAAAGATATCTATTAAAATTATGTACAAGGTTATCTTTTATAGAAAGTTTGTACCTTGGATTTCAAAAAGGAGTGGTGGTAGTTACATACTACGGTTAGAGCTTTTATACGACTCTGGTTATCACTCATATATAGTCATGCCCCCTTACGAAGTTTAGTGCGAACGAAAGTATCGATCTACTTTGTGCCAGGGACAAAATCGATGAATGATAGATAACTGAGAATAAGAACCGGTTTGACAGGCATATGATGCAAATTGTAATATTTGAAAGTGATTACTAATAACCCAAGATGGACAACGCGAGTATGGTGATCAAGTCTAAAAAGGGCAGAGAATATGAAGCGAGAGACTTCATATTGCTGAACATATTATCGTGAAGAGAAGTAATGAAATTTAGTAAGAACGAAAACTTAAGCTCGAGGAGTATTGAATTGTTTAAGGTCTCGAAGTATATTAAGGTGTATATGAAGTGGCGCCCTTTCCCAATTTTATTGAATCCATCGTGTGTATCATACGTTAGTGTTAGGAAATTATAGCGCGTTATAAAGACAATCGACTGATTAAAGAAAGTGTTGAGAAGTGAAGTAGTATCAGTAGTGATATTGTTGTACGAAACTGAGTAGGTTGAAGACTCAACAGGAGAATTCGAAATTGAGGTGTGAGGATAGTAACCACGGTTGTTCGCACGTAAATTCCGAGGACGGAATCCTTTTAAGGAGGGGAGACTGTAATAACCCATATTTCTGACGTTTGGGATTATTAAGATTTTTGGATAATTTTTTTTTCATTTTATGAATGAATGATTTTATGGATTTATTTCTTCATAAGGTACTTGAAATGTGAGACCGTATTATTAATATACGGGGTATTCGAAAATATGCGTATCGATGTTACGGTGGCATACGCAATCAATATAGGACTTATAAGTATTTTTGGTCCAACAAAATAAATTGGAAGTCCGGATGGAAGTCGTGACAGAATTTGAGAGATAGTGTAAGTAATTAGTGTTTATTCGGAGAATTGTTTCGTAAATTCTCGAAACAATTAAAGAGTATTAATTTAATGATTCTAAAATATATTAGAATCATAATATGAGATTTTAAGTTTTTAAAACTTAGGTGGGACGAAAGAAAAGAGAATGAGAACGAGAGATTAAAACGTTGTCGGGAAATTACGCGACTACCGCGCAAGCCTTATTAAATATCGAGCTTCCACCACACACCACACAAAACAAATCAGTTTTTCCCCCATTTCCAAGAGGACCATCGGCCAAGCAAGAAGGAGGAAGAAGGAACCCTAGCAAGACTTGATCATTCATTGAGTTTAATAGCTCAAATCGAAGGTAATCACTAACCCATTACTTATCCAACCTTATTTCAATCTTCCATCCATGAAATCTTCACTTATGATCCATAGAAGCTGCGATGAACAGTAACTACGAAAATTAAAAATTTATTTTCTTTGATTCTTGAGTTCATTTGGCTTGATTGATGATTGTTTAAGGTTATACAAGCCATGGGTAGCATTGTTTAAGCATGGATGCATGTGTTTGGTTAATAATTGTTAAACTCTTAATTCTTGAGCTAAATTGATTTTTGTTGCTTGGGATTGTAGTATGTTGATTGTTGGTGTTGGTTGAGGAGTTTGGGATTGTTTGTTGGTTGATTTGGAGTAGAATAAAAATGGAAAACGATGAACGTACAAACGTAACCATGCCAATTTTTTTAGAACCTTACTGCTGTAAACTGTCCAGAAAATCTGGGAACATTCGGCCACTGTTCTTGGCTTATGGCTGATATGGTTAGATAGTAGATAGTCTCTAGATCGTTTGGGCGCTAATTTTGCGTCATTCGGATTTACGAGCAAAAAGATATGGCCGATTTAATAAAGGTAGCGCAGAAACCTAACCATTCTGTTTTCTACGAACTTTGGAGCTATGATCACCCTAGTTAGGGGGCTCTATAAATCTTGAAACTTTTATTTAAAATACTTGGAACATCTGAGATTACCTGGGAAAAAGAATCGGATTAAAAGGAGTAAAATCGGATTTATTAAAATTGGTTGAGTGCAAGTCATGTAATAGAAATTTTCAGAAACAGGAATTCTGGAGCCACTGTTTTGAATGAATTGTTTGGAATACTTAACACTATTTCTGGACTGTGTATTCTCTGGTTCTATGTTATAATTGGAGTCTAGTTTGCGTAGCCCCAAACGGTGAGTCAATTGGATTAACGAGCTAGGAGATATAGCTATTTTAGTAAAGGTTGTTCATAACCTACGAATTTCTTAAACATTGAACTTTGGAGAATTGTTTCATCTAGCTAACAACCTGAGCTCGAGTTGAAATTTTTATAGCATGTTGTTAGTAGTACAAGGAAGACCTGAGAAA
Organism: Oenanthe sinensis; assembly: GCA_028671895.1. Taxonomy (NCBI): domain Eukaryota; kingdom Viridiplantae; phylum Streptophyta; class Magnoliopsida; order Apiales; family Apiaceae; genus Oenanthe; species Oenanthe sinensis. The sequence continues at coordinate 3,905,741 of CM053812.1, forward strand.
AGGAATCATGTCAAATGAATTAATTTCCAATTTATTAAAAATGACGGAAAACAGGGTGTTAAGTGAAATGAACCTGAGGAAAAGGTTAAGCAATCGTTTTGGGAGTTGATTTCGAGCAAGTTAGAGGACTTGTTTCGAGTATGTCAAGTGATGAAAGTTGTTAAGGAGTATCATGACTACATGTTGGTGTATAGAAATCGATTAAAAATCATTGGCAAGATAGTTTTACGAATAGCTAAAGTAGGCCCGAGGAGGTGAAAAGTCGGGCAAAATAAAAGTTAATAAAACTACAAAATGCAAATGGTAATGACCATAATTGGACTCGATATAGGTTTGTGGATTAGTATCGAGGTCCTAGCTTATCAAAATCATGAGATTTTATAATTGTGAAACTAATGTTAGTACTTCATACAAAGTGGTTATGATTAGTAGAGTTAATTAGTTAACTCGAGTAGAAAGACTAACCAAAGTTCTTATATCTATTGATAGAACTTCTGGATTACAAGTGGAATCATGGATATGCATCATGGACACCAGGCAAGATTTCTAACTCCATTCTTTTATTCTGTATAAGAATATTTTGATTCCTGTTAATGCAAATTCTCTAAATTCTGACCTTATAACATGTTTCTTGGTTATAAGGCTGTGGTGCTTGGATTCTTTTCTGTCATTGACTTGTATCATTGATTAATTGTTGTTCGCGCCTCTGAACTCTCAAAAGTTAGAGGACGCTTCCTGTCAGTTTTGCATAACTGACTTCCGTGTCAAGTACATCTCTTTGGTACTTGACAGACGACCGGGAGTAGTATATTATCGCTCGACTATTAGTCGATATTATCCAGGGATTCTACCTGGAATATAAGTTTTGGGAATAATAAGTATTATGGGTTAGGGATTAATCAAGTTGATTAATATCCCTTCGATATTTTAAATAATATTTAGTTTTATTAAATATTATTTAAAAGGGTATATATCTAGTATTTAATGTTGATTAAATACTTTCAACTCATTTTGAGTTATTTAAATATTATTTAAGATTGATTAAATATTATTTAAATATTTTGGATTATTTCGAAGTATTTATTTTAATTAAATACTTTCGATTCTTTTGGGAATATTTAAATATTATTTGAGATTGAATAAATACTATTTAAATATATTGATTCATTTAAAACTATTTAAATATTAAATAGTCTTGATTAAATCCTAATTAAATATTTTAATTATTTCAAAATATTTTTTTCAGGGACTATTCAAGGTCTCATATTTATTGATTAAATATTTATTGGACTTTTGAAAATATTCCGGAGTTATCTAAAAATTCTTTAAATATTATTTTCATTAAATAATAAATACTGAGCTATGACTCAGATATTTTATACTTACTTGAGTCGATAACTCCATGTTAGGGAAGGAATATCCCACTTTAACATTCTTTTCATTTAAACTGGTGCCCGTAGGGACCATTATTTTACCTAAAAGTATTATATTTTCGTGGGGTTTATTTTATCACCTAGTAGCGACTCCCCGGTCGTGATCTTGATTCGAACTGTTCATTCATGACTAAAGGTCAACCCACACATATAAAGAGATTACTTCCACCTCGTTTCGGGAGTTAATCTATTATCGAATATTGAATTCCCATAAAGCTTTGTTGTTGTTCCGGAAGGTTGTATTAAATTCCCTTCCACACTTTGATTTGAATATTCCCAGAAAGCTTTGTTGTTGTTATCCTAGAAGGTTGTATTAAATTCCCTTCTAGACTTGTTGATTGTACTCAAAGGGAACTGGAGATATAAAGTGTAAGAGGCTTGTGTGCGGCACAGTCCATCTAGCGTAAGAGGCCGAGTGGCGCCGGTCCAGCATTTAAAGGCCCATGTGTTGCCTAGGGTGATTACCTGTTTTGGATCATCCTTCTACTAGTAGAAAAGGTTACTTAACTATTGTACTATACGACTGATCATCGTGTACAATAGGCGCGGTGGATGCTCCAGTATCTTCTTTTCTTCCAATTGGAATTTGACATTACACTAAGGATAGTGTTAATGGGAACTGTTGAACTTTCATTGGTCCTACACTAAGGATAGTGTTAATGGGAACTGTTGAACTTTCATTGGTCCTACACTAAGGATAGTGTTAATGGGAACTGTTGAACTTTCATTGGTCCTACACTAGCGAAAGTGTGAATGAGAATTGTTGAGCTTTTATTGATTCTTTTCGCAGTATCTTGAACTGCCTTCGTATTGATGCTCGAATAAATGGTACTCTGTGGTTGATGCCATTGTGCTAAATTGTCGATTCTGTTGATCCCAAAACTGTGAATCTTAAATTGTGGTATCGCAGTAACTTGAACTGCATACTTATGTTGAAAATCTTCTTGCATCGTAAACTCTGATTCATTTATTGTCGAAACATATTTCGCTGAACTTTCTGCTGGAAAAGCATTGCAAATTATCTACAGATATTGTTGGTCATCGCGTTGGTATAAATATCAGTTGCCACCCTTCTCTTGGTGCAAGTTACAAAATATTCTAATATATATCTTGCTGAGCATTCTTTGGCTCATTCTTGTTTTTGTTGTAAACTTTAAAACTTGCAGTAAGACTTGCCCATGGGATGCAAAAGAAAGGAGATGCTCGAGCTTGAGTTAGTCAGGTTCAAGGCTTCTACAGGTGGTGTAAGCTAGATAGGATTTTAGTTTAGAATTCTTATACTTATTGTATAACATGCAATGTAATAATAAATGTTGAAATAGTGTTGACTTCTAATGCAACTTCAAGTAGAGGTTATATTAGTAGCAGGAGATCCTGAGTTTATTACAGTTGAATTATAATAACTGTTATTATTTTAAGTTCGTTTTCTGAGACTATGGCTCGAGTTGTGTATTGGATTGGGGTCACCAGGATATGTTGTGATATAATTGTTAAGCAGGTGAGTAATTTATTGTTGGAATTGGATCGTGATGGCCTGGATCCCTGACCCCGGATCTGGGGGCGTCACAATCAAAATTACAGATCTTATCACTAAAGCATTTTATTATAGCATCAAAGAAATAAGACCATTCTCTCCTAAGATGTTTTCTAACTACATGTCCTAAATTAATGTCTAGATTTGCATAATTAATATCCCTAAGCATGTTCCTAATATCTAATTCAATGGGTGCATTATCAGCATTATTAACAGGCAAATCTAAACATTAATTTAAAATTAAAAAGTTGTAAGAATGTACTCTTGTCCTTTGCAGTTGAATTTGATGCTTGAGAAGTCATCAACAACTTCTGCAGAGGTCCAAAACTCTTCCACCAGATTGCTGATGATAGTTGGTGCTTCCTTCAACGCCTTTTGTACCTTGCAACTTCCCAGGAATTGCATCAATGGATGAAATTCCCTTAGAGCTTCTTCAACCACAGTGCAAGCCATAAAATATTCAGCTCGTAGATGAACCGGCTTGCGAGAATTTCTTGGATAAAGATGCCATTGATTTGAGTAGAAGATTAAGAGAACAAAAGCTTTGAAGAGATTAAGAAAGAGAGTAATGAAGATTGAGTACTGAGAAATTAAGAGAAAATTGAGTTTAGAGAGAAAGATAGAGAGAGAATTAGTTAGAAAATGTAAGTAAGAGTTACAAGATATTTTAATCTCACTATTTATATTTTGAAGAGAAATTGATGTCTCAATCTATTACTTTCTCAAAATAGATTCAATTGATCGTTGGAAAGAAAAATGAAAAGTAGAAATTACCAATTTTGGCATTCGACTGTTATACACACAGAGATGTAGGTATTAATCAATTGATAAAATAAGTAATCAACAGCTAGATTTTGTACAGGTCGATTGATGACATGGACTCTAAAAATTCCAGGTCATCGATTGATAACTAACTTTTCCATCGACAAATATTACTTTCCATCGATAAACAAATATAACATCAATTGATATATTTATCTGTCGATAGCTGTAACTATCCATTGATATTAAACTTGTTCATCAATTGATTATTAAAAAATCAACAGATTAACATAATCAATGACTATAATCCAAAAACTAACATAAATAAATAACTTGTCAGACATTTAACAGATTAACCATAGTTAAGTATACCTAAATCACAGACCAATCTGTTGAAAGTAGATTCATCTAATAGTTTGATAAAAATGTCTGCAAGTTGTCTTTCACTAGGGACAAAATGTAAATCAACAGTACCATTCATTACATGTTCGTTAATGAAGTGATACTTTATGTCAATGTGCTTGGTTCTGAAATGTTGCACATGATTTTCTGTTATTGCAATGGCACTTGTGTTATCACAGAAAATAAAAATCTTGTTCTTGTTGAACCCATAGTCAAATAGTTGATTCCTCATCCATAATATTTGTGCCAACAACTTTCAACTGCAATGTATTCAGCCTATGCAGTGGATGTAGACACTGAATTTTGCTTCTTGCTAAACCATGATACAAGCTTATCTCCTAGAAATTGACAGGATTCTGTTTTACTTTTTCTGTCAATTCTGCAACCTGCATAGTCTGCATTTGAATAACTAATTAGATCAAATCCAGAGTTTCTAGGGTACTAAATTCCAAGATTTGGTGTTCCTTTGAGATATATGAATATTCTTTTTATTGCAATCAAATGAGATTCTCTAGGATCAGCCTGAAACCTAGCACAAAGATATGTAACAAATATTATGTTTGGCTTACTTGCAGTTAAATAAAGTAATGAGCCAACCATGCCTCTATAACTTAAAATGTCCGCTTTAGCTTCCTTAGTATTCAATTCAAGTTTAGTTGCAGTGGCAATGTGAGTTTTTGAAGAAGAACGTTCATATAAATCAAATTTCCTTAGTAAGTCAGAAATATATTTGGTTTGATTTATGAAAATACCATCTTTAACTTGTTTGACTTGCAAGCCAAGAAAATAGGTAAGTTCTCCCATAATGCTCATTTCATATTTACTTTACATCAACTTAGCAAACTTTTGACAAAGTTTCTCATTAGTTGAGCCAAAAATAATGCCATCTACATAGATTTGAACAAGAATCATAGAGCCACTAGCATTTCTATGAAAGAGAGTTTTATCAATAGTACCTCTTGTGAAGTGATTCTCAATCAAGAATTTAGATAGTGTGCATACCAGGCTATAGGTGCTTGTTTCAATCCATATAGTGCTTTGAGAAGATAGTATACAAATTCAGGATGAATAAGATCAATAAAACCAGGAGGTTGTTCTACATACATTTCTTCATGTAGTTCTCCATTGAGAAAAGGACTTTTCACATCCATCTGATACAGTTTGAAATTAGCATGAGCATCATATGCTAGAAAGATTCTGATTGCTTCTAACCTTGCAACTGGTGCAAATGTTTCATCAAAATCTATGCCTTCTTCTTGTGAATATCCCTTTGCCACTAATCTTGCTTTATTCCTTGTCATTGTACCAGATTCATCCATTTTGTTTCTAAACGCCCATTTTGTACCAATGACAGACTTGTTCTTTGGTTTGGCAACAACTTTCATACCTTGTTTCTTTCAAACTGATTCAACTCTTCTTGCATAACAATTATCCAATCAGGATCATTCATGGCTTCTTCAATCCTTTTTGGTTCTTCTTGAGACATGAAGCTACTATACAAGCATTCATTTTGAGTTGCACTTCTAGTTTTGACACCATCATTTGCATCTCCAATGATCAACTCAAAGGGATGACTTTTGGTCCATTTCCTTTGTGGAGGTAAATTTGTCCTTGAAGATGATACTTCATGATTATTGGAATTGTCATGATCATTGTGATGTGATTGATTATTTGAGAACCCTCCCCAGAGATGGATACTCTACTTGAAGATTGTTTAGCAGAGTTGTTATCCATTCAATGGTTATCAATTGATTTATTATCATTCGTTTGATGATTATCAACTGATAAGTTATCTGTTAATGCATAGACATCAATTGATGAGGAGTTTTTGGGTACTTGATTTATTAAAATTTCCACATCATCATCATCACTTTCTTCACCATTGCTTATTGATTCATTTTCAAAATGCAATAGGTCATGATATCCTTCATCAAATAACCCTTGTATCTTCTTATCATCAAAGACTATATGCATAAATTCCATAACCATGTGTAATCTAAGATTGTAGACTCTGTAAGCTTTGGTTGTTATTCCATATCCAACAAATATAGCTTCGTCAACTTTGGCTTTAAAGTTTTCCAAATTTTCACCTTGATTCCTTAGTACAAAACATTTGCATCCAAAGATATAAAGAAAATTAACTGTTGGCTTCTTGTCTTTCTTTATCAATTGATATGGTGTTTTGCCTTGTAGTTGATTGATCATGGAAATATTTTGAATGTAACATGAAGTATTAATTGCTTTTGCCCAGAAATATGTAGTAAGTTTTTGCTTCTTCTAACATAGTTCTAGCAGCTTCAATCAAGGTCCTATTTTTCCTTTCAACAACTCCATTTTGTTATGGAGTCCTTGGTGTAGAGAAATGATGAGTGATACCTTTTTCTTCACAGAATTCTTTCATTGTTGCATCCTTGAATTCAGTACCATTATCACTTCTAATTTTCTTGACCTTCCATTCAGTTCCATTTTCAACATTCTTCACGTGATTAATAATTAATTTACTTGCATCATCCTTAGAATGTAAGAAGTATACCCAAGAGAATCTTGTAAAGTCATCCACAATGACTAAGGCATATTTCTTTTTGGCAATTGACATGATCTTGACTTGACCAAATAAGTCCATGTGTAATAATTCCAGAGGCTTATCAATTGATGATTCAGACTTTGACTTGAATGATGCTTTCCTTTGCTTTACCTTTTGACAGGCATCACATAGTCCATTCTTGGTGAACTCCGTCTATGGAATGCCTCTAACCAGATTTTTTCTAACCAATTGATTCATGGCTTTGAAATTCAAATGGGCTAGCTTCTTGTGCCAAATCCAACTTTTATCTGTATAGGCTTTGCTAAGTAGACATGTCATTGAGTTTGCCTTTACAGAGTTAAAATCAGCCACATAGATATTTCCTTTTCTTTCACCAGTTAGGAGAATTTCACCAGATTATTTGTTGGCTATGAAGCATATCCAGTTGAGAACCACACACCATTTTCATTATCACATAGTTTACTAATACTGAGCAAGTTATGCATCAATTCATCAACTAGTGCTACAGGTTCAATGATAACATTTTGTTAGGTCCAAATGTGTTGTAGAGGGGGGGGGGGGGGGGAGGGGTGAATACAACTTTTCGAATTAATGAAGCAATAAATACTATGTAATAAATGAACACAATGATTCAAGGAATATATGTTTTATATATAACTTGAAAGGGTTGCTACAACATTCATTACAAAGTACACCAGAAGTAAAGAGGGTAGTAAATGATACTAAGCTCTGTGAATATACTCTCTCTCTTTTACAAGTGTTTATCTCGAAAATATTGCTCTTTTTAAAATAAAACACAAGTACTTCTATTTATACTACTTGTAATCTATGTCTTGTACTCTTCAAAGATTAAGATATACGTGGCCCAATGATGTCCACATAAATCTTATCTAATCTTGAAAGCTTGGAAATCTTCCAATTAGATGATGCCATGTGTCATGTTGAAACTGCCCTTCATGTAGAACATCTACTTGAGAACTTCTACTTGGCCATCTCGAATATCTATCTCGAATATTCTACATAGGAATATTTTACTTGGCCATCTCGAATATCTATCTCGAATATTCTACATAGGAATGTTCTACTTGGCCATCTCGAACATTTAAGTCAAATATTCTACATAGGAATATTCTACTTGGCCATCTCGAACATTTTGTACTTAGAAAAATTCTGGACTTCAACTTGAAACTTCAATACAACATTTTGAACTTGTGATTTCTTTATGTCTTCCATATTCTGCAACAAGCTCTTGAACCTGGATCTCTATTACTGACATAAACTTGCTATCAATGTCCTGACACTTGATGCAATGGTCTGATTCATAAGTGACTAGTCTTGATAGTGTTTCTGCTTCTTGAATAGATTACCATATTCAATTAGTAATGTGGCTTTCCAAATCTTGCTTTCCTTCTTGTTCACTTGAAATCAATTAGTCTTATTGATACTGATAGTTATGATCTTGAGTCTTTAAGTTACAAACCACTAAGGCATGAACAACTTTGTCTTGAACTTCTTTCAATGATTTCTTCTTTGTTTGATCATAGTTAACAAATTGAATTGTATCAATTATCTTGTCTTCATAGTTAACATTGATTTCTTTATGACTTCATGTTCTTGATTGTCTTCTGGTTAAGTATCTTTTCTTTTAGTTGAGTTACATAAGTTATAGTGTTACAAGTTTAGACACTCTGCCTTTCAATCTCCCCCTATTTGATAGTCTAACAATGACATTGAAATTAACAAATGGATAACTCAACTAAACAATGAGACGAGAAAAAGATAAATAACATTACTGTCTTGTTCGAATTACAACTCAAATAAACTTGAAAACAATCCAAGGAACTAGAATAAATAAAACTAAAGCTAGACAGAAAATTCGAACTTCGAATTAAAGATCATTTGAGTGATTCCTATCACCTGGATTATTTCATACCTTTCAGTCAGACTTATATCACCTTATTGGATCCACTCTGATTCACGGTTACAGTATGGTACGTTAGCCTATCTCGCATACCGTGATCAGGTGAATTTTCCTCAAGTGAGTTAAAGCAACCAAAAAGATATGAAGTTTTTCCAACTTCAAGTTCACACCATTCTGACCGTTAATTCTAATTCCGTCTCTTCTTCCTAACTTCTTCAGCTTGGCGCTTCTCCTCCTTCAACCTTCTGCGCCTTTCCTTCTGTTGATGTTCTTTCTTGTAAACTGGATCATGAAGCTGCTTCCACCTTGCATTCAACAGACTTACCGCTTACCACCTTATCTAGAGGATTCCTGGGCTCTGGATAAGGATGCCTGAAAAGCTTTCTGAGTTTGTCCACCTCCTGAGTAGTTCTGATCTTTGGAATGTCCTCAAAATTTTTCATTATGAGCTGTGACTTCCAATGAGACTTATCAGCCTTAAACTGACAATAGATCATTTTAGGGTAGCCCTTAACACGGTTAGTATTGTGGACACTAGCCGCATCTCGCTCCATTCGCTTCTTTTCCACCACTACTTCAGATAAGTACTTCAGGAGTCTCTGCTTCTCATCTTCATTCTCATTCTCCACTTCGCCCCATTTGAATACTTCTAAAACTCTCTCCAGAAAAGTAGCATCTTGAGTCTGCAGCAGCCATTTCCTACTCATGTGCAACAATGTTTGATTTTGGTCTGCGTCTATGAATGCTAAAGCATCAGCTGTGTCATTTTCATATGAGTGTATCCAGTACACACTATCTCTCCCTGGAACACCGACTGCCTCCCTTATTTCTCCTTGTTCCAGTGATCCAGAAGGAAGAGTCAGAGCTTCATCTACATTTTTAACAGCTTGTAGAATATTCCACTTTCTTTCAATTAGCTCCGGCTCAATCTTTACATTGTCTAGAGGGTTTGGAGCAATAATGTCACACTTCCAGATTTCATTACTCATTTTGAATATGACCCTTTCAATGAACTCCACTGACTTCTCCTTAATGTCAGAAGTGAATCCCTTACTCATCATTTTCCTGCATACCGCCTTTAGGGATTCTACTGATAGAACCATTAGGTCATTTTCCTCTAAGCACACCCTCTTCATCTTTCCATCAACAACCATCCGAACAATATCAGGATTCGTTGAGAATTCTGGTCCCTTGTCCTCTGCTAGCTGCATTAACTGATCCCTATACAGAATGTTAAGCTCCTCAGCTTGAGAATATTGAATTTTTGTTGCTAGCAAGAACAACTCTGACGCAGATCTTCTCGAGATGAATTGATCATCCACATACAAGAAAGATGTCGGGACTCCTTCGACTAAAGACAAGATGACCTGACATTCCTTAACCATTGCATTATATCCAACTCTGACTTTTGAGATCAACCTTTTCAAAGCATTTATGTAGTCAACAATCAGTGGATTCTGCAAGTTCAAGTTGTAGAACAAGTCTTCCGCCTCTTTGTTATGAGTTCCTTTTGTACAAACTCCCGATAGAATCTTCCTTACATCATCCCATTTCTGTCCGATTCTTTTCTTGTCCAGATCTACTTGAGGATCAGCTAACCTTGCAAGCTCATGATCATACTATTTCTCCTTAAGCTCCGCTTTCTTTTCAAGGAAAACAGCCTCATCCTGCATCATCTTCATTTTATAGAACTGAGCTTGTTCCAAGGCCAACTGTTGGGCTTCTAGAGTTTCCTTATCAACAGGTATTTTTTCAGGCTGTCCGGAAGACATTCCAGCACCTCCACCTTGTTCCTTCAAAGATCTTCTAATAGCATGTGCTAACGGAACATCCTTCATATCAGAATCTGAATCAAGTACTTCATGTGCCTCTTCCTGATGACGACTCAAGTCAATGAATGGTTCTTCTTGTTCAGCCACCACTGCCTTACCCTTCCTCTTTCTTTGAGCCTCTTCTTCATTCACTGGCTCATTTTCTTTGACAACATCAGCAGTTTGTTCTTCAATTTCTTCAATTATTACCGACTGTTGTCTCGTCTCCTTACCACTCTCCCCCTTAGGTGAGTTATCCCCAACACCACCTTTCTCGCCAGATCCAACAGTTGCATGAGAACCACCAAAACCAGAACCCGAGGGTCCAGCTCTACCAGCACCTCCGGCACCACCAGTACCATCATGATCAGGGGGAGGCTGAGTAAATTGTTCGTCAAAGCACTCGGGGGGAACAAAGCTTCGAACTGCATACATCATCCTGCTGATCTCTATCGCCATGGTATACATTATGCTCTCCACTGCTCCCATTCTCTCATTCAGAGTGCTGCCCAAGATACCACCAGCATGGCCTAAGTCATTCACCTTATTTGTCAACTCATCCATCGCTGTTGCTTGACTGGCCATCCGTGCTGCGTAGTCATCAAGAGCTCGTTGATTGTCACCAACATTGATCCCCAACTGCCCCATCGACTGCCCGAACTGCTTGATTTCAGTTTCAATTGCTGTCATACGCGTGTCAAGATTTTCAAGATGAAGGGACGGTGTTTGGTCTGGGTGTCCTCGCTCTAAAAATCGTTCTGTTAGTGTTTGTCACTCAGTTTCGGGCCTTAAAAATGAAGGTCCCTCACTCCCTAAACGCTCACACACACTCCCTGTCTCACGCTCGTGTATGTCTTCAACAATAGTCCTGAAAGAGAAAGCAGTACCTACAGAAACTAGATAAGCAAAGTAAGTAGCAGTAATGGGATCTGGTCCTGTCATGTCCTGAGGTGGAATCTCAGGCTGAGAGGCCGCAGAGTGTTCTAGTACAACATCAGAACCGATCCTCTCTGCAGCATCAGTATGTACCAGTGAAGGTACTTCGAAAGCAATGAAAGCTTGTTGCCGCTCTGAAGTAATAGGCTCTTCAAAAGGCATAGAATCCTCACCATCCTCCCTATGTGTTGAATGTGCACGGGGCAAACCACTCGCGTGAGGTGGAGTGGTTGTGATAGACACACTAGGGTGGGACTGGGCTTGAGAAGTTGCAGCATGAGAAAATTTAGGTTTCTTCCGAATAAGGGGCTGCACTTCAGGGTCACTCTCAGAACCCTCACCTAAATCTAAAGTTGCCTGCCTTTTAACTCCCGTTAGCGAGGGTGAAAGAGAGGAAGCAAATGTGTCAGACTCCGAATCAGAAATATAGCTCTTGCCCGGGGATAGATCCTGCGGGCTAGCAGAATCTTGGGCCATGGAATCAGATTTAGGGGAAAAAGTATCAGTAGTGTGAACAGAGAGTTGCTCTTGTTCAAAGAAATTACCTCCGTCATTACCTTGTCCAGCAAAGGGATCAGGATTGGCATGTGGAGAAGGTTGTCTTTCCCTTTGACCGGCAGAGGCTTGACCGTGAGAGTGGCCATCATCATCTTCATCACTTTGAGGCTCGTCAGGAATCCCTTGAAATGCGTCAGCATGTGTAGACGGATTCTGAGCATGTGATGAGACGTGCGAGGTCCCCGCCATTGAAGTAATACCTGCATCATACTGAAGCCACAGTTGAAGATTAGCAGGAATAATCACCGCTTTACCGTGATGTTTATCCTGATTAGCAATCGTTGTGAGTGACTTGGTGCCCATGCCAAGTGATGCAGATGTTTTACTCGTTGCAAATGCCTGTCTTACAGATAAAGCATTAGTCGGTACTAAATGATTAATGAGCATTTGTAAGAAACGAGGATACCAGCATACAACGTTAGTAGTTGTAAGGTTTCTGTTTGCAGATGATCCCATTGTAGCCACTATTTCGGAAAGAACTATTCTTCCATAATTAATGTCCAGTTCACGGGCTAGGGAAACGGCAAAGATCTGTATGGGAATTGGAATCTGATGATAATCTTTTTCACGCGGCCGAAAACATCTCGTGATGACCTCGAAAAAGTAATTCCATTCCACCTGGAAGTATTGTTTCTGGATGGCGCCATCTAAGATCCGTCCAGAAGGAGGATAGCATCCAATTTCCTCAAAGAATTTGAGACGTTCGGCCGTTGAAGGTTCAGGGTCATAAACATCTTTAACTGGAAATCCCAGAACCCTGTTGAACACTTCCTCTGTTACTTCATATTCCTGACCCGCCAAGGTAAACCTGAAACCATAGCAGGTATTTTTGCTCCCAAAAGTAACCGCACTAGTCCATAATTGCTGTAAGGCATCATGGACTAGTATTGGTTTAGCAGTAAAAGCAACACTAGCCTTGGAGTACAAATTAAGAAATCATATCCAAAACTTGAAGCGCGGGAAATGATCACCAATTTCCGTACTAATGTTATAAAAATTATTTTTCGCAAGAATAAATTGGTGAGCCATTTGTAAAATAATTTTTCCTTGAATTAATGTGATTTGAGAGGAAAAAAAATTAAGGTAAGCACTGAAGCAAGGAAAAAAAATACGCAAATTCCTTTTAATTACGACAAGAGACACTTGAATGAAGAACAGGAATAAAACAAGTAACTGATCGGAATTAAACTACGGAATTGAAAACAATAATCACGAAATCAAAACACAACCATGAAACTACTAAGTGAAAATCGATCCAAACAACAATGTTGGCAAAGAACAGGGCTTGTTGTGTGTGTGTAAGTGTGTGTATTGACGTGTGTATATCTCTAAGAAGGAGATGAACATGTACGAATCTAAACACAGAAACACACAATCAAAAGTGATGCAAACAAGTAATCAAGACAGAAATTGGACAGTAGTTCGGGGTCTGTACGAGTATTAACACGTAATCACTGGGAGTTTTGAAATCGCTGGGAGGGAGGGTGGGGGCTGTAAAATATTAGGGTTAAAATAAATAGGTAAAAGTGAAAAAAAAACACGAGTTAGAGATGTATATATATACATCAATGAGCAAAGACAAAAATAACCTTGTGAAAAAAAATGCTAAGTACGCACTGGGGAATATCAAGTCGAATACTATCTCGAACATTTAAGTCGAAATTCAAGATGAGGTTCGAGATAGACTATCTCGAACATCAAGACGAATATTCGAGATAAAGTTCGAGATGACACTAACTCGAATAAATAATCACTTGGATCAATTAAAACAGCATAATAAACCCACCAGGGAATCCCATCTCGAATATCAAGACAAAAGCCCAAAAAAAACGAGTAAAATTTCAAGTTCAATCCTGGAACTCTATGTCGAACATCAAGTTGAATATTCGAGATAATGTTCGAGATAGGACTCATGTCGAACATCAAGTCGAATATTCGAGATAATGTTCGAGATAGGACTCAAGTCGAACATCAAGTCGAATATTCGAGATAAGTCGAATATTCGAGATAATGTTCGAGATAGAGATTAACTCGAACAATTTCCCAGAGTTGGAATTTGAAACAGGCACACGGGGAATTGTAACTCGAAATTCAAGTCGAATTTCGAGATGAATTTCGAGATAGACCTTAACTCGAATATTCTACCCAGACTTAGAATTTTCAAATTTTTTTTTTTTTAATTTTGAAGATAGTCATAATAATTTGGCAATTTTTGCAATAAAAACAAAAATTAAATTTTGCCAAGTTAAGATAAATATCAATTCAAGGATTTTTATCAAAGAAAATAATAAAAACATTCCTTGACAATTCTAAGGCCTCTAAATTAAACAAAATTACATGAAAAATACAGGTAAATTCATCTAAAAATTATGAAAAATTTAGAATAATATGAATTTAACTCCCCCTATGATCATGCAATCATACCAGCATAAATTCAAAGATTTAACCAATAATTACACATAAAGCACAATGAATTCATGTAAAATAACACAACATGCATCCTAAAATACTCATTAATTAACCATTTTAATGTCTAAGTCCATAATGATTAATTAGCATTCAGAAGTGATATTTTGAGCAATTGTAGAGATTATTTACATATGTTTTCAACTATGTATCAATAAAATAGGCAATTGACAAGACTAAAAACATATGTTCATGATTAAAACTGGAATTTTACAGATAGGAGAAATCACTAACTTGTGTTAAGCATCCCCAATTCACCAACCAACCTAGTGAATGTTACTTCATCAAGAGGTTTAGTGAATATATCTGCAATTTGTTGCATTGTGGGCACAAAATGTAACTCCACAGTCCCTTCCTCGACATGTTCTCTAATGAAGTGATACCTGATGTCTATATGCTTGGTTCTTGAGTGGTTTACAGGATTGTTGGTCATGGCAATGGCACTTGTGTTGTCACACATGATTGGAATCTTTTTGTGCTCCATGCCATAATCTTTCAATTGGTTCATCATCCACAGTATTTGAGCTACACAGCTTCCAGCAGCAATGTACTCAGCTTCAGCAGTAGAAGTAGATACTGTGTGTTGTTTTTTGCTTTGCCAGGACACCAATCTTCTGCCAAGAAATTGACATGCACCAGATGTGCTTTTTCTATCAATCCTGCAACCTGCATAGTCTGAATCCGAATAGCCAATTAGATTAAAACATGTATCTCTTGGGTACCAAATCCCTAGATTTGATGTTCCCTTGAGATACCTAAAGATTCATTTGACGGCTGTGAGATGTGATTCTCTAGGATCCACTTGGAACCTTGCACACAAACAAGTTGCGAACATAATATCGGGTCTACTTGCAGTTAAATAGAGTAGTGAGCCAATCATACCTCGATAACTTGTGATATCAACCGGTTTACCTGATTTGTCTTCATCAAGCTTCGTGGCTGTTGCCATGGGAGTTTTAGCTGTTGATGCATCTTCTATATTATACTTCTTGAGTAAATCTTTGATGTACTTGGACTGACAGATAAAGATTCCATCTTTTCTTTGACTGATCTGTAATCCAAGGAAGAAGGACAGCTCTCCCATCATGCTCATCTCATACTTATCCTGCATTAACTTGGCAAATTTCTCGCACAAGCGCTCATTAGATGACCCAAAAATAATATCGTCCATATAGACTTGAACAAGTATTAATTTACCTTTTACATTTTTGTAGAACAATGTTTTATCAATTACTCCCCTAATAAATCCACTTGCAATTAAGAATAAGGATAGGGTTTCATACCATCGTCTCGGGGATTGCTTAAGGCCATAGACAGCTTTGAAGAGAAAGTACATAAAATCTACAAGTTCTGGATTAACAAAGCCAGGAGGCTGTTCCAGATATACTTCTTCTTCTAGTTCTCCATTCAGGAAGGTGCTTTTCACATCCATCTGAAAAACCTTGAAGTTCTTGTGTGCTGCAAATGCCAAGAACATCCTGACTGCTTCAAGTCGTGCAACTGGAGCGTAGGTCTCATCATAATCAATACCTTCTTTTTGAGAATAACCCTTCACTACCAAACGAGCCTTGTTTCGTGTTACAAGTCCGTCTTCATCCAGTTTATTTCTGAATACCCACTTAGTTCCAATTACTGATCTGTTCTTCGGTCGGGGTACCAGCTTCCAAGCTTTCTGCCTTTCAAACTGATTGAGCTCTTCTTGCATTGCAATTACCCAATCAACATCACCAAGTGCTTCTTCTATTTCTTTAGGTTCAAGCTTGGATAAGAACCCAGAATATAAGAAAATATTAGCTATGTCAGCTCTTGCAGATCTTCTAGTAGACACACCAGCATCTGGATCACCAATAATTAATTCAAACGGATGGTCTCTACTCCATACCCGTTCTCTTAGAAATTGTCTTGATGATTCAGCTTGAAATTCTGAATTGTTGTGTTGATTACTTGTGTTATTTCCACTAACTACCACTGAGTTAGTGCCAGCTCCTACAGAACTAGTGTCATCTCTTCTTGAGCCTTGAACACTTGTCCTTGAGCTGCTATTTACTCCCCCTGAGTTGTTGCCGAACTGTGTTGAGGAAGTTTCTTCTGATCTTGCATTAGACTCAGGTGTTTCTTCTCGAACACTTGGCATATTTGAAGTAACAACCAACTCAGGTTCATCTTCAATTTCATCTAAGTCAAGATTTTGAAACATTAGGGACTCAGGTTCACTATTATCTTTAGAAATTGATGGGAGTTTAGTATCGTCAAATCTGACATTGTAGCTTTCAATTACTTTCCGATCATTCACTAAGAATACCCGATAAGCTGCCACCACATCTGTAGAATAACCCACAAATATCCCTTCACGTGCTTTAGCTTCAAACTTGCCTAAATTCTCATCGTCTATAAGTATGTAGCATTTAGCTCCAAAGACATGAAAGTATTTGATTGTTGGTCTTCTGTTATTCATTAGTTCACATGGTGTCTTTTCTTTATCTTTTATGATTAGGGTTCTATTCTGAGTGTAACACACTGTACTCACTGCTTCGGCCCAAAAGTATAGAGGAAGTTTTGAATCAGACAACAATGTTCTTGCTGCTTCAGCCAGTGTTCTGTTTTTCCTTTCAACTACTCCATTTTGTTGTGGAGTTCTCGGGGCTGAGTATTGACGACGTATTCCCTTAGATACACAGAAGTCATTCAACACTGTGTTTTTAAATTCAGTGCCATTGTCTATTCTAATCGTCTTTACAGTAAGTGTAGAAACATTCTCAATTTGAGTGATGTGATCAATGATTAGGAAAGGTACTTCATCTTTTGTCATAACAAACAATACCCATGTATATTTAGAGAAGTCATCCACGATTACCAACGCATATCTTTTCCTTGATAACGATAGCACGTTCACTGGGCCAAATAAATCCATATGAAGAAGTTGCAGAGGCTCAATGATACTAGAAATTTCTTTACTTTTATGCGATGCTCGCTTTGACTTTCCCATTTCGCATGCTTCGCAGAGTCCTTTAAGAGCAAACTCCATTTGAGGCAGATCTTTCACCAATTCTCGCCTTGCAAGAGCATTCATCGTTTTGAAGTTTAGGTGAGATAGCTTTTTGTGCCATAACCAGCTTTCATCATCTGAAGCTTTACTGTAGAAACAAGTGACTTCATTCTGGTTTGCCGAATCCATATCAGCAACAAAAAGATATGCCTTCCGAACTCCTCTTAAAGCTAACGAACCTTCCTTGATGTGAGTTATTGATACACCTTTCTTGTTGAAGACAATTTTATAACCTTTGTCACAGAATTGACTTATACTCAACAGATTGTGCTTCAATCCCTCAACATAGGAGATATCTTCAATGATGACATTGCCAGTCTTCAGTTTGCCATATCCCTTTGTCACTCCTTTGCTGTCATCTCCAAAGGTAACATAAGGGCCAGCCTTCATAACCAACTCTGTAAGCAGGGACTTGTTTCCTGTCATATGCCTTGATGCTCCACTATCTAGCACTCATATAACTTTATTTCTGTTTCGCTTAATGCCCTGCAATGTCAGATTGATTAGACATTCTTCGAAACCCAAGATTGATTGGGCCCGACTTTTCTATAAGATCGAGAATTATCAGTTTTAACAACAGGAGATGCACTTTCTTTAACATTCTTAGAGCTTTCGACTTTTCTTTTCCCTTGTCAGACTTAACAGATTTGTTAGTCTTAGGAGAAGGCTTGTCACTCCTAACTTTAGGAGGACTTGCAGTCTTAGCTAGTACATTCTTCTTCTTGACATTAGAACTAGTAGCAGTATTTAAACATGTTTGACTAGTTGCATTCATCAAGTTCACGAAGGTTTGCATGACATTAAAAGTGCATGGCATACAGTTAGGTTGACCACATTGTACATGATTTTGATGCATGTTAATCATTGTGTGTGGTACAGGCATGGCATGTGCAACATGAACATTCATGTTAGATTTACATTCATAAGAAAGATGTTCAGTGGATTTACAGTGATAACATGCTTTCTTTATTCTTTCTACCTTAACCTCTTTTTCAACCTTTTCTTTCTTAACCTGTTGTTTAACAGCCTTGGCTCCTAATCCTGGTCTAGATTCTTCTCTAGGGGATTTGATTTTAACTGATTTAGTAGGAGTTACAGGTTGTTCTTTCTTCCGATCTTCCATCTCGATTTCATATCTAACTAATAAATCAGTCTCTTCTTCTTCTCGAAGAGCAAAGTGTTTGAATATTGGTTTAATAACAGATTTGAGAATTGTAGGTATTTCTTTTTTAATCTCACTGGGACTGGTGTCTACAGGCCTTTTCCCTTCTTTCTTTGATAAGTTAGAATAGTCAAGTCTTACACCAACACCAGTTATCTTCTTAAATGTGCTACTATCAACATTCACTTTACTAGCTGCTAGTTTATAAGCTTCGCATTTTGTTTCTAACTCAGCTAGTTTATTCCTAAGACATGCTTCTATTTCATCTTTAAGGTTAAGCTTGTGTTCCAAAGTTTTAATAGAGTCTCTTAGGGAAGTATCTATAGTGCAAACAGCCTCTAATTCTTCCACTTTTTCCTCGAGCATTCTGCATTTGGCAACAAGTGTTTTCTGTTCTTTTTTAGAAGTATTTAGGCTTTTGCACAGCATATAGATCTCTTCGCTAAGAGCCCCGTTCTGCACCTTATAATCATCTATAGACATTTCTTCATTAAGGGTTAGAACTGGTACCTCTGGTTCATCTGATGTCTCAGCCATGAGGGCAAAGTTTGCTGTATGAGTAACTTCTTCCTCATCTGAATCATCCCACGCTCTGCCTTCTGTGACAACTAAAGCTCTTTTTCCATGTCTTTCCTTCACCAGGGCCTCATACTTGCTTTTGAGGGCTTCATAAGTTTCTTTTGGATATGTCTGTTTAGGCTTCTTGCAATCTGTAGCAAAATGTCCAACTTCACCACAGTTATAACATTTGAACTTCATTTTGAAATCCAAAGGAGATTTGTAGTTGGTACTCTTGCCTTTCCCTTTGTAGCCTTGTCAACTACCACCACCCCTAGTAACCCGATAGTAAGATGAAGATTTACTTTGCGGTCGGTTACTCTTTCTAAATCTGATATTTCTGAACTTCCTTGCCATGTATGCCACGACACTGTCATCCATGTTGTCCACCTCTTCTTGGGTGAAGTAGTCATCATCACTATTTGATGTGCACTCATCATCATTTTCAACTTGATGTGATGCAGGTGATGACCTAGGCTTTTCTGCAACCATTGCCTTTTTAGACTCTACCTTATCAGCAACTAACCCTGATGCAGCTTCTTTTCCTCTTGAATCATTATCCCATGCTTGATCTTGAAGTGTTTCCAGCTCATAGGTCTTTAGAATTCCATAATATTCTTCCAGAGTAGTTGTGTGCAAATCTGTGGTTTCTCTAATAGCATAGACTCTATGTTCAATACTTTTTGGCTGGTTCATCAGATATCTCGTGTTGACTTCAACCACGGGGAGAGTTACACCTCTCAGATTCAAATCCAAAACCAACTGACTGAATCTTAGATAGACATCGGTTATACTTTCACCTTTTCTTATCCTGAAAGTGTCATACTCCATCTTGAGTATAAGTGTTTTGTTGCTTCTAACCTCAGAGGTACCTTCCATGATGACCTCTAGCTTATCCCAAATCTTCTTTATTGTAGTTAGTCCTTCAACTACGTTAAACATCTCATGATCTAGGGATTCCATCAGTGTTTGTCGAACAGATGTGTCGAAAGATATCTGCTCCTTATCAGCATCTGAAAAGTCTACTGCCTTCTTAGGCTCAGACCGTTGTGGTACTACCACATCTCCTTCCATATGCTCAGGAACAACAACCATTGGTACAAATTTACCTTTATCGAGGACTTCCAGATATTCAGGATTGACGGACTCAAGGTAAAGTTTCATTCTCAACACCCATTCTTCATAATGATTTCGGTCGAACATTGGAATCTTGAAATTGTTTTTAGGTGCCATCTTAATGCGGATTTAAAGTAAATATAATAAATTTTTCTTATTACTTGAGTAGTAATTAAAAGAAAATTAAATTATCTTAAAATAAATCAAGGTTCAAATTCTGGACCAAAAAAAAAAATTCTAAGTACCCAAGACTAGGCTAAGTAGAATATCTATGTAGAACTGCCCAAGTCGAATTTTTCTAAGTAGAACTTCTGTCCAAGTAGAATATTCCAAGTAGAATATTCAAGTAGAATATTCCAAGTAGAATATTCCAAGTAGAACTTTTGTCCTTGGAAGAAATTTGCTGAAGGTCACTTTTAATATTGAATAAACAATATTACTTTTCATACTTTTTGACTTTTGTGGTTTTTCTCACCTAACTCACCTAACCCACGTGCTAGGTACTGAATATCTTCTGTAACATTTTTTGTTATGAGATTTATGTCAAATCAAAAGCCAATAACACCTTTTTAACTTTATGTCTCTTGAAAAGGTAATCAAAAGTTGCTGGGTTTATCTTCTTTATCAAGAACAGTGATGACTCCTTGAAGAACACCAAAAATCAAAGTACCCAGAATAATTCACAAAAATTATCTAAAGTCCTCCCAAGCTAAATAATCACACCCGGAGTATTTAAATAATTTTTAGAGTGAGTTTTCTCTGTCAAACAAATTTGAGCACTCTTTTCGAGAAGAACTTGAAAAGTAGATCTGTAGATGAAAACTCACTAATCTTCTACCAAACACAAGGATCTATATTTTGTATATTAAACATGAAGCTCTGATACCAATTGTTAGGTCCAAATGTGTTGTAGAGGGGGGGGGGGTGAATACAACTTTTCGAATTAATGAAGCAATAAATACTATGTAATAAATGAACACAATGATTCAAGGAATATATGTTTTATATATAACTTGAAAGGGTTGCTACAACATTCATTACAAAGTACACCAGAAGTAAAGAGGGTAGTAAATGATACTAAGCTCTGTGAATATACTCTCTCTCTTTTACAAGTGTTTATCTCGAAAATATTGCTCTTTTTAAAATAAAACACAAGTACTTCTATTTATACTACTTGTAATCTATGTCTTGTAGTCTTCAAAGATTAAGATATACGTGGCCCAATGATGTCCACATAAATCTTATCTAATCTAGAAAGTTTGGAAATCTGCCAATTAGATGATGCCATGTGTCATGTTGAAACTGCCCTTCATGTAGAACATCTACTTGAGAACTTCTACTTGGTTATGATCTTGCTTTCCCTTCTTGTTCACTTGAAATCAATTAGTCTTATTGATACTGATAGTTATGATCTTGAGTCTTTAAGTTACAAACCACTGAGGCATGAACAACTTTGTCTTGAACTTCTTTCAATGATTTCTTCTTTGTTTGATCATAGTTAACAAATTGAATTGTATCAATTATCTTGTCTTCATAGTTTACATTGATTTCTTTGTGACTTCATGTTCTTGATTGTCTTCTGGTTAAGTATCTTTTCTTTTAGTTGAGTTACATAAGTTATAGTGTTACAAGTTTAGACACTCTGCCTTTCACATTTTCTCTTGCAATTGAGCCATATCCCAGAGTAAAACCTTTGTTGTTATCTCTAAAAAGTAACTCTTGGGCCAGCCTTTTTCACAAACTTTGTGAGAATGGATAAATCTCCAGTCATGTGCCTAGAACATTCACTATCCAGATACCAGAGATTTTTCTTCTTGTTTCCCTGCACACACATAAAAAAATCAAGTTGCTTTTGGTAGCCAAGTTTCCTTGGGTCCTCTTTTATTAGTTATAGCATGAGCCTTGGTTGCCAATTTTGATTCCTTTTGTTTTGGTGGGTTTAAATCCACTTTAACTTTGTGAGTTGACTTTTGTAGCTCAAACACCATGGAAATTATGGCAGACATATCATGCACATTCTCATACTTAACATTTTGAATGGCATGATTGTTATCAGGTATATGCATGTTCCATGGTATTCCAGGCATGTTCATATTTGTATATGCCTAGAAAGGATTATACATTTATGGAACTTGGGCATAAGGCATATGAACATTGGGTGCAACCAAATTAGAAGACATGGAACTCATGAGCATAGGATTAGTAAGCATGACATTTACAAACACGGCATGTGCATTTAAATCATTTGAAGATATGAAGTTCTTTTCTTTCTTGAAATGCATATACAAATGATTTACGCTACCACATTTGGCACAGACCTTTCTAGGTGCATACATATCAGGAGTATAATTATTGTGCTTGTTTATACCTATCTTCCAATTCCTGTTCTTCTTCTTTTTCTCAGACTTAGGGTGAATGATTTCAACAAATGTTATCCCTTCTAATTTCTCTTTTAATTGTTTCTTAGATAAGCTACCAATGTTGATCTTTTCAACCTTAGTCTCAACTTGATTCTTGGTTTCCTTAACAAACTTGATAGGAGTGCTAAAGTTCTTTTTATTAGCCATTGATGATTTACTTGTCAACGGATGCTTATCAATTGATTTAACATCAATCGATTGATAATCCTTATCATTTGATGAAGGATTAGCAGTCGATTGATATCAATGGTTTGAAAAGCATTCCTCTCAATTAAGAAAAGCATTCCTTATCCTTATATGTTTTAAATGAACTTATCCTTATCCTTATAAGTTCATTTTCAAGAAAAGCATTCCTCTCAGTTAAGTCATCAATGGTGTTCTTTAACTTGAGGTTTTCTTTGTTTAGAGATTTTAGAGTGACATGCAAATTGTACAATTCATTAGACATGTCATTGATGGTACTATTGCATTCATCTTTTGAAAGCTTAGAAAAGTTAGTATCTAGTACCTGATTTGATGATGAACTAGCTTCCTCATCTTCATGGTTGGCCATTAGAGCTAGATTGATGAATTCTTCAGAATCACTATCCTCAGCAGCCTAGTCTTTCTCTTCAATGAAAAAAGCTTTTTCCTTTTGTTTAAGCAGGTCAAAGTATTTCTTTTTATAGTCAATGCCATCATATGACTTTTCCTTTTCTTGTTCTAGATTTCTTCACTCATTTGAGAAATAACCAGCCAATTCACAGTTAAAGCATTTAAATTTTGATCTATTAAACAATTTTTTTTTATCGTTATTTCTAAACTGGGATCCAGGCCTTTGAGCATTTGGATTCCTTTTGAATTTTAGCTTTGAAAATTTCCTTGACAGAAATTCAAGGTGTTCATCAATCTCATCCAAATCATCCTAAGAGCATGCTTTATTTTCATCACACTTGCCCTTACCCTTTCATTTAGATTATCCTTCAATAGCATCATCAGCCATAATGATAGAACCTACCCAGCCACTTTCCTTCTTCTCTTCATTTCCCTTAACCATCAAAGCCACAGTCTTTTCTTTTCTTTGATTCTTCTCAATCTCCTCATCTTGTTGGATTTCTAACTCATATGTCTTGAGAATACCATAAAGTTTCTCAAGAGTATAGTCCTTGAAATCTTGAGATTGTCTAATGGAGACAGTCATTGGTTTCCATTCTTTTGGAAGAGATCTAAGAAATTTTAGATTTGTATCTTCAGTTGCATAAACCCTACCATATAGTTTCAGTCCATTCAAAAGCTTTTGGAACCTACTATAAGTATCATTGATGGACTCTTTACTCTTCAAATGAAAGGATTCATATTTCTGAATCAAGAGTTTCATCTTGTTTTTCCTTACTTACTCAGTCCCTTCACATAGAGTTTGAAGAGTATCTCATACTTCCTTTGATGAAGTACAGTTTATCACATTGTCAAACATATCTTTATCTAGACCATTGAACAGAGTGTTCATGGCCTTCTTGTCCTTAAGCACTTCCTTTTCATCCTCTTCTGTGAATTCAATGATGAGTTTTGGAATATGTTTGTTAAATGCATGAGTTCCATTAGGATTTACACCTGTGACTAGCTTCATGGGAAGATGAGGACCTTTCTCTATGCAGTTAACATAGGATGAGTCAAGAAAAAGTAGATGAAGATGCGTTTTTACTTTCCATGCAAAATATTCTTCTTTTTCTAACACTGGAATTTTCACACCTGAATCCTTTTGGCCCATATTGACTTGTTCTTGATCTTAAACTTTCTGTATTTTGAAAGCCTCCGCTCTGATACCAATTGTTATTTCTCAGAACAATGCCAATATAATTTGTAGAAGAGGGGTTAGATACAAATTATCAAAACTTTTTCTGTTTTAAAAATTGTTCTTGAAGTTTGTGTAAGAAAAGATATATCAATAAATGAAACTGAAACTAAATTGAACAAAGATATTTTAAAATTAATGATGGATTGGTTTTTCCATCAGTGTATATTTTGCTCAATTTTTCTAGGTTAATAAAAACTAGATTCATTTTTAAAAGGTTAGAAAATAAATCAATTGTTCTTACAAAATGCTCTATGGTTGAACAGTTGATTCAAGAATATTGTCTAACTTGTATTTTCTATATTTTCTAACAATGCTACAACACTTGTTTATATACTAAAAATGTGTTTACAATACCTATTCTAGGATTATTTCAGTTTTGCCTTTCCTTTTACTTTTTTCTATTTTCAGGAAAAGGTCTTCAGTCTTGGAAAGACAACTTCTATTTGAGTCTTCACAGTCATCATAGACTATCTTCCATAGGCATGTTTTTGTCCTTTAGATCTCTGACAGATGGTCTTTTTTATTGTCTCAATCAATTTGATGTGAAACATATCAATTGATCCTTCCTTTTATCCATCAACTGTTGTTCTTCTTCAATTGATCTTGATATCCATCGATTGATAAAGGTTATTGACTTATCGATTGATAAATGATATCAATCGATGGGTCTTCATATCAGTTGATGATCTTCAATACTTTGACTTGGCTTCTTCAATTGATCTTCTATCCATCGATGCTTCAATATCAACTTATCATCCTTCACTTGTATAATTTTCCTCTTTTCAAATAATTACAATTTGACAGCCTAAGTTACACATCAGTTGATGACCTATATCAATCGACTCTAACATCAATTTATGAGAATAATATCAATTGACTTACACCTTATCAATTGAAATAGACTAAGTACACCTATGCTACAATCCACATTATTAGTTGATTAATATAAACATTTCAACTGATAAATGGTTTCCTGATCAATTAATATTTATAAACTTCATATCAATTGACCAGTTACATTATTTGAAATTTCTATGATTCTAAGATTAAAAGTATCATCAAGTTACATGTTGATTCCTAACACTAACCACTTGAAATTTTTGATGAAGAATCTTCACTGACATTGTTGACACCTTGTACACTGGTCTGGTTCACGGATGACTAACTACAATATTAATTCTCATTTGTGTTGTAGTAGTCTTTATATCTTGTCCTGTCTTGTCTTCTTTTTATTCTTCCTCTATAATTTTCTTCTTCTAGAATCATTCCGTAGTAGGCACTTAAAACCTTTTGTATCTTCTAAACTCCTTGAGATACTACTGTTTTATTTTACACGATGCTTGAACATATAAAAGAAGTTCTTTCAGTGTTGAGTGGCAGTCTTGTCAGAATTCTTCTGATATTCTGATTCTTCGTGTCTAGTTGACATTTTTCATCTTGATTCATTTCTCTTTATTTATTATTTACTTCACTTTCTAATCTGAGTTGAGTTGTCATCTAATAATTACAAATAGGTCTTGTCATATGCCTTTCAAAAATAATAAACCAACCTCTCATGGCCTTTTCTTCTTCTCCTTCTCCATCTTCCTCTCTTTCTCCTTCTCTCTCTCTGATAGAAGTAACGTAAGCTTCTTTTCCAAAACCCTAACTCCTTTTTCTTTTTATCTATTCATTTTTTTCTTTTTTCTTCTCTTAACCTATAATCTCTAAAATAATATCCTAATTATAAAATATCTATATTCATATTCAAATAATAATATTAGTAATAAATCACTAATATTATTCTTAATATTAAATAAAATAGCTTAATATATTATTAAAAAAATATGGGATGTTACATTCTTCCCTCCTAATAGAAATTTTTTCCTCAAATTAAACTTACACACCTCTACAAAAAAATAGTTGTGATAACGTACATGAACCAATTCCTCTAATCGCGTAAGTAGCTCCATATTGACGTTGCATTTAAATAGAATCATGGTCTTCTCGATGATTACCACTACAAATCCTAAATCGATCGTTTACTTGACTTATCCTGAAAGTGTCTTCTATTTCAATTACGCATCGTCGGCTTCCTTCCATTGCCGCTACTTTGATAATACCTCTAAAATACACGATATCCATAATTAAATATTAGAAAATGTCACACATTAAGTCGAAACTGATGAAGATATCCTTGTTGTTATCTTGTATGAACCTAATTTTCCTTCAAAAATTTGTTTGCAATTGAGTATTCACCATTTAGTAGCTTTCACGCACGAAAAGATGATTCTAAATAATCACGAAATGATATCAAAGAAAGAAGAAACATATAACATTCTTAACTAACTAAGAAACCTATCGTCTACCCATACTCACATGTCGAGCCTAAAGACAAATCTTAATAATCCTGAAAATCTATCTTACAACTACCTAAATCTCACAAATTGAGCCTAAAGGCATGTCTACAAAATCATAAAACTCTAGCTCTGATGTCAACTTTTAAACCCCGAACTTATAACTTTTAAAATAATTTTCCAAAAATCCAATAAAAAGTTACAACTGCTCAATATCCAACATCTCACAATCCAAAATTAAAAAGTACAAATAAGGTCTCTAAATTTCACAACTCTATATGTAACACGTTACAACTTCTCAAAGTCAGCAACTCGCACTCTCCCTAAAAGGTAGTCCACCTAATTATGAATACCTATCAGGGAAAATCAAGAAACATAGACCGGCAGTGAGCGAAAAGATCATATACAGATATAAAATAATATAAAGAGTACAAGGATTAGACATGCCAATAACATGAATATAAACTGAATGTTGAAACAATGAGTGATGATAATAATTGAATAAGATAAAATATCAATGATGCTGAAATTCAAAATATGAACATATGTTAGGGATTGTGGTATTATCAATGTAATCATCTAATATTTACTTTGATTAATTAATTATTAACTAAGTAAAACATACTGTCATATATAATTTGACAGTATGTTTACGATGTCACTTATAATAAAATGCACAAATTATCAAGTAGGTGACAGTAAGTATAAATAGTTATTATCCTGTATAAATGTAATAAATGATTCATGAAGTAGAAGTTCACAAAGTGTTCATGCACAGCATAGATCAATTCTTTGACAGTAACATTCTACAAACTGGAGCCTACGACAGCACATTTAAGTGACTGCAACTTTTAGAGCAGACGACAACAACTATTCCTTGACAGTAAACTTGGCGGAGAATGAAGACTCTATGACAACAAGTTTTATTGACAGAAACTATTCTTTGATAGAGATTGAAAAATCAAAGACAACAAATTTTCTGAAAGTAGCTTTGGCGGGGATAGTTGACAACATGTTTAGTGGGATTGTCAACAACATGTTTGGCGGAATAGTTGACAGTACCTTTGGATGACAGCATGGTTTAGAAGATTGGTGAGCCTGACAGTAAAGTATGCCGTATAAAAGATGTTGTCACCAAAGAGAAGCTAAAGGTTGATAGTAACTTTTAGTGAAGTTGACAGTCTGTTCAAGTAGCAGACTAGGTAAAGTTGATTCACAAATTGATCTTGACCTAGTCTGTCAGGTCTACTACTGCAACTTGAGAAAAAGCAAGCATAAAGATGAAGCATGCTCATGGAGACAAGAATGTCAAATCCTCTCAGAGTACCTTTATCTACAAATGGAATGAAGACAAGACTTGAGAAGAAAAAGTGAGGTTTCTATTTCGAGTACCTTTGTCTAGATGATTGCTTACAATTTATTATCATTGAGGCACTTGACAATGTCATGTACAACAACATTGTCAACTGCACCAGTCCAAAGAAAATATGGAAACCATTTAGATACTCTGTGAAGAGACAGGGGAGGTAAAAGAGAATCAAAGACAGATTCTGGTGTCTCAATATGAAGCCTTTATGGCTAAACCAAGTGAAGGGTTGACTGAGATATTTGAGAGGTTTAATAGACTGATAAATGAACTGCAGCTGCATGGAAAGTTTTATGGCAAAAAGGAGGTAAACATGAAATTCATGTTGACACTTCCTGACCACCTAGAGCACAAGGTTTCTGCCATAAGAGAAGGAAGGGATTTATCAAAAGTTTCTCTTGAAAATTTGTATGGCATCCTTAAAACCTATGAGCTAGAGTTGCTGCAAAAGAGAGCTATCCAAGCTGGTCAAAGAGGAAAGATGGTCAACACATCAAATACTCTAGTAGCTCAGGATCCACAACTGATGCAGCTCAAAGAATCACAACATCAACAACAAATCAAGATTGAAGAAATTACAGATGAAGTTGAAGGTGTGACTCTGGAACTCAAGGATGGTGAAAAAGACGAGTCCTATACTTTGGAGGAACTGGACAACATGGAAAATAAAACAATGGCCAACATGGCAAGAAAGTTCTCCAACTTGAGATTCAAAAAGAACAAATCCTTCAAACCAAGAGGACAAGGCTCCAGGTTCAATAAGCCAAATATCTCAAAACCTGGAGGAAGTGGCAAAGGTGGATACAAGACAGGTATGGTGGATAGATCCGAAATAAGGTATTACAACAGCAGTGAAATAGGGCATTTTGCAACAGAGTGCAAGAAGCCAAAATAAGTGAGAAGAAATGACAATGACTATGAGGAACTCAAAGAAAAGTATGAAGCCTTGCTGAAAAAGCAATAGGGAAGAGCCTTTGTGGCTGAAGGAAAATGTTGGGAAGACTTTGATGAAGAGGAAGAAGAATATGGAAATCTTGCTCTCATGACAAGCTCTGGAGAAGGTTCATCCACTTTATTAAGTCAGGTACTCTTTCTTACTACTGTTGATATGACTACATCTCAGTATAAGAAAACTGTTGAAAGTCTAAGTTCAGAGATTTTTAATATTCATACAAGCATGTTAGCTACAAATGAGGAGATAGTTAGATTATCTAGTGCTAACGAGTTATTAAAAATTAAAAATCATGAACTTGAACTAATACAGAATGCTTTTGAGTCTCTACAACAAGAAAATGAAATTATTAAGAACAAGATTGTTTGTGCTTCTCAGATTGAGGAATTTCTTAGGAAACAGATCTCAGAGAATGAATTAAAAATCAAGGCCTACAAGAATTCCTCTTCCTTGTTAAAATCTTACCATGATGATAACACTGAAAATCAAAAGGTAGGTATAGGTTTTAACTATGAGAAGAACAATGGAAAGAAATATGATGTAGAAGAAGAAGTCAAACATACTGTCAAACCTTCCATTTTAAAGAAAGTTAAGAATCCCTTATTCAAAAAGGCTGAATTTGAATTTGATGAAGAAGCATTAGTGATCAAGCAAGAGATAGATGATGAGGACCATGATGCTATCAGTAAATCCCTTAAGGCAAAAGAAACTGTCAAAATCCCCAAGACAGTTAGTTTTGACTCTGACAGTAACTTAGATTTAAAATATGTTGTCAACACTGGCAAGACAGTGAGTTCAGATGGTTCTGTTAAGACTGTAAGATCCAAACTTACTGTCAAGACAACTCCATCTAAACCTACTGTCAACACCAGCATGACAGTAACTTCTAAAGATACTGTCATGAAGACCAAGAAAAATAGAAATGGAAAATTAGGAGTTAACAAGAAGAACAATTATGATTATATTCCTAATGCTCCTAGAAAGTTATGCAATAATTGTGGGTCTTCTAGTCATCTAACTCATGTTTGTAATAAGGTCAAATCAAATGTTGAGAATGGTACTTCTAGTAATGGAAATTTACACAGCATGCCTTTAAAGAATAGACAAGTAACTCATTGTGTGACTTTGATTATATTTCTTGCAAAATGAACTTGATTAGTATTTGCTTTAACATGCCTTTTGCTAATAATAAAAAATGTCTGCAATAAGAATGCTAAAATTGAAAAGGCAAAGACTCCAAGTCCACCTAAATTTAGGATGGACAAGCAACCCAAGAGAAAAGCTACCAACCCAGTAATCAAATCAGAATGGGTAGCTATAGGAGTCTTGCTAAAAGCAAGAGAAGAAAATTCAATTAATCCAACTTCAAACTGTGATCAAGCTAAACCAGATGGACCCAATGTGAATTGGGTACCAAAAGCAACTTGAGATATTTTTCTTTGCAGGGCAACATGAAAAATAAAAGAATCATGTGGATCATTGACAGTGGATTCTCAGGACACATGATAGGTGATAAAGCCCTGTTATCACAATTCAAAGAAATAGCTGGCCCTTATGTAACCTTTGGTGACAACAGCATTGGTTTCACAATGGGATATGGCATACTGGAGGTTGGAAATCTGAAGATTGAGAAAATTGCTCTAGTGAATGGTTTGAAGAACAATTTATTGAGTGTCACTCAATTTTGTGAAAGAGGCTTCAAGGTTGGTTTTGATCAATACAGATGCTCCATTGTCTATAAGAAGACAAGTGAAGAAGCTCTTCAAGGAGTAAGAAAAAGAAACCTCTACATAGCTGACTTGGATTCTGTAAGGAAAGATAAAGTCTACTGTTTCTATGGTAAGGCTTCTCCATCTTAAAGTTGGCTGTGACATAAGAAACTCTCTCATTTAAATTTCAAAGCAATGAATCATCTGATGAAGAGAGAGTTGGTGAAAGGGCTGCCTCAACTTGAATTCTATCAAGAAGGATTGTGTGAGGATTGCCAGAAAGGGAAGCTAAGGAGAGCTGCTAAAAAAAGCACTCCTAGTGGTTGAATCAATGAGGCATTTAAACTAATTCATATGGACTTATTTGGTCCTGTGAATGTGTAATCACTGGCTAGAAAAAGATATGCTTTAGTAATGGTTGATAATTTTTCAAGATATACATAAGTGAGGTTTCTAGCATCTAAAGATGAAGCTACACAAGAAATAATTGACTTGGTTAGGGCTCTTGACAAGAATCCAAAGTTTAAAGTGCAGATTTTAAGAAGTGACAATGGTACTGATTTCAAAAAAAGTATCATGAATGATTTCTGCAAAGACAATGGAATCACTCAACAATTCTCTGCACCAAGAACTCTTTAGCAAAATGGTGTTGTGGAAAGAAAAAACAGAACTCTCATTGAGGCTGCAAGAACAATGTTGAATGAAGTAAAACTTCTTACCTATTTCTGGGGTGAAGCAATCAATACAGCATGTTACACTCAAAACAGGACTATAGTCAACAAAGCCTATGGAAAAACACCCTATTAATTGTTTACATGAAGGAAACCAACTATCAACTATTTTTAGGTCTTTGGAAGCAAGTGCTACTTTATGAAAGATTCAATTGAGATCAAAGGAAAATTTGATACCAAGGTATGTGAAGGAATCTTCATGGGGTATGGTATTGACAGGACTGTATATAGAGTCTATATCATTGATAACAAGAATGTGAAAGAGAGTGTAAATGTCACCTTTGATAAAACAAAGTTCCCTGGAATTGAAGGAAGTCAAGAAACATAATCCTTAGCCTTTAAAAATCAAGGCTATCTAGAAGAGAATGAAGATGATTTATCAAGAATTGATCACATAATTTCGGGTCCAACAATGATTCCTAACCAATCTGGAGAAAATGAAGCAACTGCCCGAACAACCGATTTTTCTGGGAATGTTCCAATGAACAGTGAACTTGAAGAAATTGATGTTGTCAACAGTGAAAGAGCAAAAGATGCTATCAATCAGTAAAATGTTGAAGACTCTAGTGATTCTCAAAGAGGAACTAAATGGAACATAGATCACACTAATGATTTAATCATTGGTGATCCAGGAACTGGAGTCAAAACAAGAAAAAATGTGACTAATGAATGCATGTACTCTTGTTTCTTCTCTCAAACAGAACATAAAACTCTTGAAGAAGCCTTGGCTGATCCAGATTGGATTAATGCCATTCAAGAAGAGTTTAATCTATTTGAAAGAAGCTGTGTTTGGGAATTGATGCCTAGACCAAAGAACAAATCCATAATATGCACCAAATGGGTTTATATAAACAAAATGGATGATTGTGGTATTGTCATAAGAAATAAAGCAAGGCTGGTGACAAAAGGTTACTGTCAACAGGAAAGGATTGATTATGAAGAAACATTTACTCCTATTTTCAGACTAGAGGCAATTAGAATATTTTTGGCTTTTGTTGCATACAACAACTTCAAGGTTTTTCAAATGGATGTTAAGAGTGCTTTTCTTAATGGAGAGTTAGAAGAAGAAGTGTATGTTGAACAGCCTCCAGGCTTTGAAGATCCAAAAATGGGAAACTTTGTGTACAGACTGCTCAAAGCATTGTATGGTCTAAAACAAAAACCAAGGGCTTGGTATGATACTCTTTCCAAATTTCTCCTTGATAACAACTTTACAAGAGGGATTGTGGATGAAACTCTTTTCTATAAAAAGTATTGAAATGATATCATTCTAGTTCAAGTGTATATTGATGACATTATCTTTGGGTCAATAAATGAACACTTATGCAAGAAATTCTCTGCGTTGATGCAGAACAAATATGAGATGAGAATGATGGGTGAATTAGTATTCTTTCTTGGACTTCAAGTCTATCAAAAACAGATGGAATATTTATTTGCCAAACTAAGTATGTTAAAGATCTTTTGAAAAGATTTGATATGGAAGACTCATCTCCTGCAAAGACTCCAATCTCAACAGCAACTCAACTTGACAAGGATCCAAAAGGAAAGAAGGTGGAAAACAAAATGTACAAAGGAATGATAGGCTCTCTTCTCTATCTAACAACTAGCATGCTTGACATCATGTTTGCTACAAGTTTGTGTGTAAGGTTTCAGTATGATCCTAAGGAGTCACATTTAATGGCAGTAAAAAGAATTCTTAGATATGTGAAAGACACTCAAAATCATGGTCTTTGGTATCCTAAAGAATCTGGTTTTGACTTGGTTGGATATTCAGACTCAGACTATGCATGATGCAGAATAGATAGAAAAAGTACAACATAAAGCTATCAGTTTTTGGGAGAAAGATTGGTCTCATGGTTTAGTAAGAAGCAACATTCAGTGTCAAATTCAACTGCAGAGGCTGAATACATTGTAGCTGGTAGTTGCTATGCTCAGTTACTTTGGATGAGAAACCAGTTATTGGACTATGGGTTGACTATGCAAGGAATTCTTATCTTCTGTGACAACACTAGTGCCATAGCAATTTCTGAGAATCCTGTTCAACAAAACTAAGCACATTGATATCAGACATCATTTCATTAGAGAACATGTGGAGGAAGACACAATCAAGCTAATCTATGTGCCGAAAGAGAAGCAACTTGTAGATATTTTCACTAAACCATTGGATGGAAAAGACTTTCAACAGGCTAGTGAGTGAATTGGGTATGTTAAATTTTAACTGTTAATGTAATTCTGCTTAGTTGATAAAAAAATTAGTTAACTAAATTTCATTGTGAATTAATGGCCTATAGAGGTGTTTTGATTTCTATCACAGTGGAAAGACATGATGATATTTAACTGAGTTGTTAGCTAATTTATATTCAAGTAACTTAATTATTAAGTGACTAATAAAAGATGTTGTCAAGTTACTTGACAACATATTTTATTCATACTGTCGCATAATGATAAGTTACTGTCAAAATCTGTGAAAACTTACTGTCACATGGTTAAGAAGTCTTGACAGTAAAGTTCATGGGATTAAAACTTACTATCGAACCCTGTGGAACTTACTATCAAATGGCTGAGAAGTCTTGATAGTATGTTTCGCGAAATTGAAACTTACTGTCAAATCTTGTGAAACCTACTGTCAAAGGATTGAGAAATAGTGACAGCATAGTATGCAGGATTGAAACTTACTGTCAAATTCTGAAACTTATTGTCAGTATCTTTTGACAGCATTGTTTTCTAAAATCCCCGCATAACATATTGTCAACAATCAACATTAGGGTTATTTATTTATTTTTTATTTTTTAACTGCTAATGTTACTGTCAAGAGTGTTTGTAATTTCTAGCGCTGGAGTTACTATCGAGGAATGGAACTTGAAGACAACTGTCACTTAAAATCGTTTAAAATTCTTTCTTGACAGTATCTTTTTCACATCATATATAAACACAGCTAAAATTTCTCTCACTCTTTACTTTACTTTATTTCTCTCATAACTTCTTTACTCTCCTACACCCTAAAAACTCTCAATTTTCTCTGCAACTTATTTCTCTAAACCGTTCTTCAAATTCTTAAACCTTTCTTTCTTTCTTAACCTTAAACATCAATTAACCATGTCTGGACCTCAAATTCTCTGTACCCTAGCTCAAACCAACTTCACTACCATGGTTTCAGTGGGTGAAGATGGTGAAGCCTACAAACCCCTTATTAGCTTCATGAACAACTCATACCTTACCTATTCCCTAACCGTAAGTCCTCACCTGGAAATCCCAAGACTCTCTCAATTCTGGACCTCTACAGTATGTGAGGGGGAGCAAGATGCAAACACTATCTCCTTTCAAATCGATGGTACCTCTTACACCATTGATTCCTCTCATATCAATGAAGCTCTTCATGTGGTTCTCGCTTTTTGAGGAGCCTACTAGTGAAGAATAACTCGTCAAGTTCTTCAAGATGGTTGGGTATGCTGGACCCAAGCTAAGTGCAAACAATGATGAATGGTATCCCTTGGAAGGCATGGACATAAAGTACCTCAACAAAGAATGGAGCATGATGCTAGATGCTGTTTCCAGGTCCATGTCAAGCAAGACCAGTGGCTGGAATGAAGTGCCAGTCTACATCAGGAGAATTGTGCATTCCATGGTGCACAACTATAGAATTGATGTTAGAAAGGTCCTGATGCCCCTGTTCAAGCTGGTACTGAGAAAGAAGAAAGCCAGGAAACCGGTAATTTACTATCCTAGATTTTTTATGCTTATAATTAATTTAGATAGTATTCAATACATGGAGTCCCCAACTCTAAAGAAAAATACTCATTCTTTGTTAACCAGTAAACCACTTAACACTGAATTGACACTACACCATAAATGAGTTTA
Organism: Oenanthe sinensis; assembly: GCA_028671895.1. NCBI lineage: Eukaryota > Viridiplantae > Streptophyta > Magnoliopsida > Apiales > Apiaceae > Oenanthe > Oenanthe sinensis. The sequence continues at coordinate 3,941,197 of CM053812.1, forward strand.
TTTATAACAGATTTCATGCTTTCTACAATAAATAGATTGAATTTAAAAATTGTTGGGGACAACCATATATTTTCTTTGAGTGATGAGAATAGTGTTGACCTCTCCATTCCTAACCTACACTCTAAACCTTTTGAAGGAGTTCAGCCTTCTAGAGTCACCAAGTCTGTTAGCCAAGGGTCTGGTTCCTTTAAAAAAGACCAGGCTTCTAAATGGATGAGAACCACTCAACCTATGATAGAAGCCTTTCAACAGGTAGGTGGTGAAACTACGTTAGATGCAGCAAATAAGGGTGGTAGTAAGTCCACAGAACCCACAAAGGGCCCTAGTGAGCCTAGGAGAAAGAAGGCAAGGGTATTAATCTCTGTTAGCCAGGGTGTGTCCTCTCTAAAGGGCACATCTCTTAAAAGGGACAAAAATACACCTCTAGATGTCTCCTCTCAACATGAGGCATCTATTGAACTTGGCTAGTCTTCCATGGCATCTTGTAAAGAGTCTGCACAACAGGTTGAACACACTTAACCTGAGCCCACACTTGAAGATACTCATACTGTAGTGCTAGAAAATGTGGAACACAACTCATTCAATTATGGTGCATCACACTTTGCCAACTTTGAAGATCAAACATTTGATGCATTATTCCAACAATTGGATGAGACTGATCATAGCAATCCACAAGAACCTTCTATTCAAAGGGTGGAAGAGATTGTTGCCATAGCTTCAGTAGCTGTTAATGATAAAGTTGCTGTCAATCCTCATGACAGTAACTTCCCAACAGAAGCTGCCACAATCAACATTCAAAATCCAGACAGCAGCTCACCAATGGCTACCACTTCTCAACATATAGAAGATGATGACTCTGCTCTAATTTCTACCCTACTTAAGATAAAATCTAAAACTCTTGCACAAGATGTACCTGCTCAGTCTCTTGCACCTAGGATGAGTGAGGGTGTGAAAAGAAAAAGAGGGATAAAAGAAAAGAGAAGTGCGCATAAAAATGAGCGGCTGGGAAAATCCCAGGTAAAAGGAGAGGGCCATGAGCAAGGCCAGATTAAAGAACAAAATATGGGAGCCCAAAAATATAAGGCAATAGGCATTGAGAGTGAGTTGATGAGGAGTGATGAGATCACTCATAAAAAACAAGAGAGTGTGAGAACCACCACAACCTCCAAATCCTCCAAACAAGCTGATGAAAGGTTGAAATCTCTTTCACATAAAGTCACAAAATTGTCAAAAAATCTAGATACTGTGGGAAGAAATCAAGTCAAGTTGGTGAACATGATGGCCAGTTTGGAACAAACAATGAATGAAGGGTTCAAGGCCATATTTGACAAGCTTCAGGAGTTCAATGCAAAATTTTTAAACCCTGCAGTTGCTACCTCAACTAAGGGGGAGAAAATTAATAAAGATGAACTGTTTACAGAAAGGAGTAATAAGGAGACAACTCAAGCTGCATCTCAGGGGGAGAGTCAACTAGTATTGTTGTCTAGTATGGCTGCTGAGATTGTTACACAGCTTAGTGGTGATAAGGTGGAGAGACCAAAGGAGAAAGGTGTTGTGATTAAGGAGGGTGCAGTGAAGAAGCATTCAATGGTTCATGTTGCAGTAAAAGGAAAAAAGAAGCTCTTTCAAGATGGAAGTGATTATTTAATAATTGAAGAAATAGAAAATTTTGATGATGAGCAGGCTGCAATTCTGATGGTAGATGAGAATGAGAACAGTAGAGTTTTTGAGGATGCAAAGTTCAATAAGTGGATTAATGATCTAAGAGCCTCATCTAACAGAGACCCCAAGAAATTTTCTGATTCAATGAGACAGTCAATAGTGGGAGCAACTGTGATGGTGTCTAAGAGTAACAAATGGGTAATCTCTGTCAGAACTGAAGGAGTTTTCAGTTGGTGTGTGAGCATGGCTTATCTGAGCAGGCAAAAGATTGCAGGTATTGAAGCAATCAAACTCAAAATCAAAACAGATAAGTTATGTCTCAATGAAAATCTACAGAGGACTTTGTAGAAGCTAATAGTGGAGAAGTTTCCAGAAATAACTCAGGACCATTAGGCATTAAATTCAGTAGCTCCACAGATAGAAAATACAGATCTTTGAACCTGGAAAGGGTGAGCATATGTAGGCCAAGGTCAGTTAGAGAAGCCTTTGACTACTTCAAGAAGATTCCAAGAAATGAAGAAATGGATGAAGTGTTGAGGGTGTTGAAAGGAGAATTGAGGAGGCTTGAAGAATTAAAATTGAAGAAAAAGACCCAGGAGAGAAGAGATGGAGATGATAGTGAAAAGCCTGATGGAGGTGCAGGTAGTTCCAGCCAACACAATATTGGTGAAGGGTCATCTGGAGCTGGAAATAAGGTGGAGAAAAATAAGGAGAAGGATGAGAAAGAGTATAGAGATGGTGTTGAAGGGAAGGTTATGAAGACAGTAGTAATTGGTTTTGAAAATGATGAAAAAGATGATGTCAGAAGTGATAAGGTGAAACATACTGTCACAGAACCTGTTGTCGAACCTGATTTGACAGTAACCTCTCAAAAGTTACTATCAAAGAAGATATATATTCCAAAGAAGTATATGAAGGCAAGAGCAGAAAGGCCTAAACCACATTATAGTAGGAGGCCTAGTAAGAAAGGATGGAAACTTATGTCTGAGGTGCTTTATGAGGATTGTCTGGATGTTAGAAGACCAAAAATAAACAATATAGCAGAATCAAAGGCAGAATCTCTGGTCAAAGTGAAGGTTGAATGGTCTGAAGTAAATTCTCTCAACAAGATAATTCTCTTTCATTCAAATGGAGTAGCAGAAGAATTGAGTTATGAGTTGAAAGAGGTGAATTATTTTCTGGTCAGAAAAATGTTGCTCTTAACTCAAGGAACAGACATGAGGACACAGGTGGTGAGAGGTATGTTGATAAAGAAGTTTATAGAATTGATGGATTCATTCAAGCCTCACCCTTTAGATTTTACTGATATTGAAGAGCCTGAGACAATTATCTACTCAGATGGGGTGACGTTTGAAGGTGAAGATGGAATCAAGGAGTTTTGGAGCACAGAGTCTCTTCAAGACAAATATCTGGATCTACTTGAAATGCTGGTGAAGCAGTTGGAGGGATATCCTTATCCTGAGGAATGCAAGTACATGTCAAGTGTTATGAGAATTATTCAAGCCAGGAAGAAGAGGGAAACTGAGAAGAAGTTAGAGTATGAGAGGACACAGAAATGTCTTCTCAGAAATCATGACAGAATGTTCTACAATACTGCTGGTTTTGCTGAAGAGATCAGTTTTGAGTTAAAAAATTTGGCTGTGAATGATCCTCACATCACTGAGCTAATCAAGAAGCAACTGGTCAACATCACAAATTATGAGATTTTTAATCTAAAGAATAGAGCACTAGAGATATGTGACTTTAAGAGGAAAGAGGAGAAAGAGAAAAGAAAGAAATTTGAAGAAGAAGTTGAAGCTGCAAAGAAGAAGGTGGAGCAAATTTCTAAAAGGATCAAGGAGGCTGAGATTGACATGAAGCATGCAATGCTGAATGATCAATTCTCTAAAAAGCCCAACTATGTTTCTCCAGTCCTTTTTGGGCCCTTGAGAATCAATATTGATAGCATTGAAGTGGAGTCTGTCAATTTCAGGGTGCTCAATAATGAAAACTTAAGGAAGATATTCAGAATGACTACAGGCTCATTCCTGGAGTTTGAAAGGGACTTAAGCAATATTGTTTGGGAAATCATTGAATCAAAAGAAGAAGAGGATGAATCTATTGACAAACTCAGGGTGAAGCAGGTATACTCTTCTATAAAGGAAAGATTTATCAAAGACATGTTTGGAATGAAGTATCTATGCATATCCAAAGGACCAACTGAGAACTACTACACTTATAGGGAGTTGAGGAATCTTTCTCATAAAATGGTGAAACTAGTCTTAGATTGTGTCACTGATCATGCCAAGACAGAAGAAGAGAAGAAAGAACTAAAAGCTCTTGAGGGATTATATGGAAGGATGACAGTAGACAAGAAGTGAAGATGAAGCTCAAGTCAAAGTTGAAGATTTGCTCAGTCTAGAGGAGCTAAACTTGAGATATGAGTGTACTTGTAATTTCATTTATATTCTGTACAAAAACTTCTATTTTTATTAGTTGAGATAGCATCTGCAATTTTCTTTAAATTTGTCTTTATTCATCATAAAAACAAATTGGGGGAGATTGTTAGGGATTGTGGTATTATCAATGTAATCAACTAATATTTACTTAGATTAATTAATTATTAACTAAGTAAAACATACTATCATATATAGTTTGACAGTATGTTTACAATGTCACTTGTAATAAAATGCACAAATAGTCAAGTAGGTGACAGTAAGTACCAATAGTTATTGTCCTGTATAAATGTAATAAATGATCCATGAAGTAGAAGTTCACAAAGTGTTCATGCACAGCATAGATCAATTCTTTGACAGTAACATTCTACAAACTGGAGCCTACTACAGCACATTCAAGTGACAACAACTTTTGGAGGAAACGACAACAACTATTCCTTGAGAGTAAACTTGGCGGAGAATGAAGACTCTATGACAACAAGTTTTACTGACAGCAACTATTCTTTGACAGTAAACTTGGCATAGATTGAAGAATCAAAGATAACAAGTTTTCTAACAGTAGCTTTGCGGGGATAGTTGACAGCATGTTTGGCGGGATTGTCGACAACATGTTTGGCAGAATAGTTGACAGTACCTTTGGACGATAGCATGTTTTAGAAGACTAGTGAGCCTGACAGTAAAGTATGCGGTATAAAAGATGTTGTCACCAAAGAGAAGCTAAAGGTTGACAATAACTTTTAATGAAGATGACAGTCTGTTTTAAGTAGTAGACTAGGTAAAGTTGATTCACAGATTGATCTTAACATCTCACATTTCTTGTTCCATGCACTTGTGCAACACTAGCATTCCCCATCGTCACTTTCTTCCCAAGAATTTGTTGATAAGATAGAAACAGAGTTTTATCAGCACAGATGTGCACATTAGCTCCAGTATCAACCAATCATTAATGAGACAAATAAGTGGATAGTAGCATAAGCTTAACATATCCGTCATTGGTTTCAGAAGCACCAACTTCACCAATAATCATGTTAGTTATAGGCCCCACAGTGGTTCCAAGTCCAAGCACATTATTTGCTTGAACTACCACATCAGATTTCTTTACTTTCTTATTTGATTTCTTAGCCTTGTTATTGTCTATATCATGTATAGTGTTACTCTTTTTAGTTTTCAACTTTCTTTCATACCAGTTGTTACTACATTCACTTTTGTGCTCCCACTTTCAGCGGGCATCACATGTCCCTGTTTGGACTTGTGTTGTTCCTGAACAGAGATGTCCAACATCAGGTTAGTCCAAGTGATCTCTCCCTTCCGCCTTTTCAGGAAAAGAGCAAACTCTTCCCAAGACTTAGGAAGCTTATCAATCATGGACATCACCTGAAATTTTTCAGGAAGATCCATGTCGGACTCCTTCATTGTATGGACAAGCATCTCAAACTAATTCACCTTCTCAGTCATGGATTTCATACCCACCAGCTTGAAATCAACGAAATTAGCCACATAATACTTGTCAAGACCCTGAGAGTTAGTATTATGTGTCTGGTCCAGCTTTTCCCAAAAAACTTAGCATTATACGCATCTGATGTACAATCTCTTTATATATATATATATATATATATATATTGTTGTAATTAATCATGTTTTAGGTCTCTAGCACTTAGGCAACGACAGCTGCATATGTTATAGTGATAATATGAAAATATTTAGTGCTACTCTTTTTAGGATTAATTATATTTGATTCTTTTTGTTTACAAATATGTTCCTTCCGTTATTATCCATTTTTAACTATTTTGATCTTCCGTAAATTATTTTAAAATTCGTTTCCAAATATTTAAATATCTATTTATGTGATTTTTGAGAAATTATGTATGATAGATATTTACATAGAATATTTGAAATATATGTTCATGTAATTTTAAAATTATGAAAATTATTTTCTTTGAACACTTAGAGTGATATATGGTATACCGAGTTAACCAATTGTAGGGGTACTACAGCCATGTCATTGCGACACCAGTGGCATTACACTTGGCAGTGTAATTGGTCACGGGGTATCTTTCTGTTAGCTCAGGAGGCAAGATTTGACCATGTTAGGGATTGTGGTGTTAACATTGTAATCAATTATAAAATATTTAGATTAATTAGAAATCAACTAAGTAAAATATATTGTCATATATATATATATATATTAACAGTATGTTTAGTTTTCACTTGTAACAATATGTATTAAAGCCAAGTAGGTGACAGTAAGTATCAATAGTTACTGTCTTGTAAAAATGTAATAAATGATCTATGAAGTAAAAGTTCACAAAGTGTTCATGCACAGCATGGATCAAGTCATTGATAGTAACATTCTGCAAACTGAAGCCTATGACAACATATTCAAGTGACAACACCTTTTGGAACAGATGACAACAACTATTTCTCGATAGTAAACTTGGCGGAGATTGAAGAATTTAAGACATCAAGTATTACTGACAGCAACTATTTCTTTGACAGTAAACTTGGCGGATAATAAAGATTCGAAGACAACAAGTTTTACTAACAGCAACTTTGGCAGCAATAGTTGACAACAACATTGGCGGGGATAGCTGACAATAGCTTTGGAGTACAACATATTTTAGAATAATGTCAAGCTTGAAAACAACATATGCGGAGTCAAAGATACTATCACCAAAGAGAAGCTAAAGGTTGATAGTAACCTTTTAGTGAAGCTGACAGTCTGTTTCAAGTAGCAGACTAGGTAGTGAAAATTCAAAGATTGATCTTGACAACTATATCTAGTTTATCAAGTCTACTACTGCAACTTGGGAAAAGGCAAGCAAAAAGATAAAGCATGTTCAAGAAGTCAAGGATATCAGAACATCTCAGAGCATCTTTATCTACAAATGGAATGAAGACAAGTTTCAACAGAAAAAGTGAAGTCTCTATTTCAAGTAGTGTCCTAGGAACAAGGGAAAGTACACTTGTAAGTGGGATATATGTTTTAGCTTAAATACACATATCTCACAAACACTTTCTATAATGCAACTGAGCTTAACTTTTCTCAAGCATAGAAACACTAGCAATCTCTTGTTATTGTATCTATTGAAGCTAGAAACATCTTCCAGTCAGTTATAGCAAAACAAAAATTAATAAAATTAATTTTTGAAGTTAAACACCTTTCTTCATTTAATTTATTATTGTTGTTTGCATTTGTTACTTGATTTTATTACTTCTTGTTTGTTGTTGGCAAGATAAGTGATAAATTATTAAGTTGCATTCAACCCCTCTTCTGCAACACTCTTTTCATTTAACAACTGGTATCAGAGCGGCAGGTTAGACATACATAACCTGAAAAGATCTAAAAATGAGTGCACAAAAAGTAAGCAGTATAAAAATACCCACCTTTGACAAAGAACACTACAACCTCTGGAAAAGAAAGATGATGATGTTCATAAAAACGGTCAACCCACTCTACCCTGGAATCCTAGATAATGGTCCATTCATCCCTCAAACTTATGTACTTGAAACCATAGTAGATGGTGAAACTATACCAGCCTACTGGGTTCATAAAAAGGTTTCAGAGTACACTGACACTAAAAATGAAAATGTATCTCTAGATGATTGCTTACAATTTATTATCATTGAGGCATTTGGCAATGTCATATACAACAACATTGTCAACTTCACCAGTGCAAAGCAAATATGGGAAACCACTGAGATACTCTATGAAGGAACATAAGCAGTAAAGGAAAATCAAAGACAGATTCTGGTGTCTCACTATGAAGCCTTCATTTCCTAACCAAGTGAAGGGTTGACTGGGATGTTTGAAAGGTTTAATAAGTTGATAAATGACCTGCAGCTGCATGGAAAGTTTTTTGACAAAAAGGAGGTAAACATGAAATTCATGTTGACACTTCCTGACCATCTAGAGTACAAGGTTTCTGCCATAAGAGAAGAAAGTGATTTATCAAAAGTTTCTCTTGAAACTTTATATGGCATACTTAAAACCTATGAGCTAGGGCTACTACAAAAGAGAACCATTCAAGCTGCTCAAAAAGGAAAAATGTCTAACACATCAAATGCTCTAGTAGCTCAGGATCCACAAATGATGCAGCTCAAAGAATCTTAACATCAACAGCAAATCAAGATCGAAGAAATCATAGATGAAGATGAAAGTGTGACTCTGGAACACAAGGATGGTGAAGAAGATGAGTTCTACACTTTGGAGGAACTGGACAACATGTAAAAGAAAACAATGGCCTACATGGCAAGGAAGTTCTCCAACTTGAGATTCAAGAAGAATAAAGGTTTCAAACCCAGAGGACAAAGCTCCAGGTTTAACAAGCCAAATATTTCAAAACCTGGAGGAATTGGCAAAGGTGGATACAAAATAGGTATGGTGGATAGATCCAAGATAAGATGTTACAACTGCGGTGAAATGGGGCATTTTGTAACATAATGCAAGAAGCCAAAACAAGTGAGGAGAAATGACAATGATTATGAGGAAATCAAAGCAAAGTATGAAGCTTTGCTCAAAAAACAACAATGAAGAGCTTTTGTGACTGAAGGAAAGTGTTGGGAAGATTCTGATGATGAAGAGGAGGAAGAATATGGAAATCTTTCTCTCATGGACAACTCTGGAGAGGATTCATCCACTTCATTAAGTAAGGTTTCTTACTACTGTTGATATGACTACATCTTAGTATAAGAAAACTGTTAAAACTTTAAGTTCTGAAATTTTCAATATTCATACAAGCATGTTAGCTGCTAATGATGACATAGTTAAATTGTCTAGTGCTAATGAGTTATTGAAGATTAAAAATGATGAACTAGAACCTAAACATAATATTTTTGAGTCCTTACAACAAGAAAATGAGATTCTTAAAAATAAGGTATTTTGTGCTTCCTAGATTGAGGAATTTCTTAAAAAATAGATTTCTGGAATGAACTAAAAATCAAGGCCTACAAGAATTCTTCTTCCTTGTTAAAATCATACCATGATGATAATACTGAAAATCAAAAGGTAGGTATAGGTTTTAACTATGAGAAGAAAAGTGGAAAGAAACATGTTGCAGAGGAAGACATCAAACATACTGTCAAACCTTCCATTTTAAAGAAAGTTAAGAATCACATGTTCAAAAAGGCAGAATTCGAATTTGATGAGGAAGCATTAATGATTAAACAAGAGATAGATAATGAGGACAATGAAGCTGTCACTAAGTCCCATAAGGTCCCATAAGGCAAAAGATACCGTCAAAATCCCTAAGACAGTTAATTTTGACCTTGATAGTAGCTTGTGTTTAAAAGATGTTGTCAACACTGGCAAAACAGTAAGTTCAGAAGCTGCTGTCAAGACTGTAAAATCCAAACTTACTGTTAAGACAACTCCATCTAAACCTACTGTCAATACCAGCATGACAATAACTTCTAAATATACTGTCATGAAGACCAAGAAGAACAGAACTGGGAACTAGGAATAAACAAGAAGAACAATTATGATTATATTCTTAATGCTCCTAGAAAGTTGTGCAATAATTGTGGGTCTTCTAGTCATATAACTCATGTCTGAAACAAAAGCAAGTCCAATGTCAAGAATGCTACCTCTATCAATGGAAATTTACACAGCATGCTTTTAAAGAACAAACAAGTTACTCACTGTGGTGATTTTGATTGCATTACATATAAAATGAACTTGATGAGTATGTGCTTTAACATGCCTTTTGTTAATAATCAAGACTGCTTGCATAAGAGTGATAAAACTGAAAAGGCAAAGACTCCAAGTCCACCTAAAGTTAGGATAGACAAGCCACCCAAGAGCAAAGCTATCAAACCAGTAATCAAATCTGAATGGGTAGAAACAGGAGTCTTGCTAAATGCAAGAGAAAGAATTATAATTGAATCAACTTTAAACTGTGATTTAGCTAAGCAAAATGGACCCAATGAAATTTAGGTACTAAAAGCAACTTGAAAATTTTTCTTTGCAGGGCTACAGGAAAAATAAAAGAATCATATGGATCATTGATAGTGGATGCTCAGGACACATGACAGGTGATAAAGCCCTTCTATCACAGTTCAAGGAAGTGGTTGGCCCTTATGTAACCTTTGGTGACAACAAAACTGGTTTCACAATGGGATATGGCATATTGGAAGTTGGAAATTTGATAATAGAAAAAATTGCTCTAGTGAATGGTTTGAAGCACAATTTGTTGAGTGTAACTCAATTTTGTGAAAGAGGTTTCAAAGTTGGTTTTGATCAAGATAGATGTTCCATTGTCAACAAGAAGACATGATAAGAAGCTCTTTAAGGAGTAAGAAAAGGAAGCCCCTACATAGCTGACTTGGATTCTGTAAGAAAAGACAAAGTCTACTATTTCTACAGTAAGGCTTCCATATCTGAAAATTGGTTGTGGCACAAGAAACTTTCCCATCTAAAATTCAAAGTAATGAATTATCTAATGAAGAGAGAATTGGTGAAAGGGCTTTCCCAACTTGAATTCTATTAAGAAGGATTGTGTGAGGATTGCCAAAAAGGGAAACTAAGGAGAGCTACACACAAAAGCACACCTAGTGGCACAATCAATAAAGAATTTTAACTAATTCACATGGATTCATTTGGTCATATGAATGTGCAATCAATGGCAAGGAAAAGATATGCTTTAGTGATGGTTGATGATTTCTCAAGATATATATGGGTGAGGTTTCTAGCATCCAAGGATGAAGCTACATAAGAGATCATTGATTTGGTAAGGGTTCTTGACAAGAATCCCAAATACAAAGTGCAGATTTTAAGAAGTGATAATGGTATTGAGTTCAAAAAAAGTATCATGAATAATTTCTGCAAAGACAATGGAATCACTCAACAATTCTCTGCACCAAGGACACTTTAGCAAAATGGTGTTGTGGAAAGAAAGAACAGAAATCTCATTGAGGTTGCAAGAATAATGTTGAGTGAAGCAAAACTTCCTACCTATTTCTCGGGTAAAGCAATCAATACAACCTGTTATACTCAAAACATGAATGTAGTCAACAAGGCCTATGGAAAGACACCCTATGAATTGCTTACAGGAAGGAAACCAACTGTCAATTATTTTCATGTCTTTGGAAGCAAGTGCTACTACATGAAAGATTCAGCTGAGATCAAAGGAAAATTTGACACTAAAGCACTCGAAGGAATCTTTGTGGGGTTTGGCATTGATAGGACTGCATACAGAGTCTACATCATTAATCAAAAGACTATAGATGAAAGTGTAAATGTCACCTTTGATGAATCAAAATATCCTAGAATTGAAGGCAGTCAAGAAATAGAACCATTGTTCTTTGAAAATCAAGGCTATCTGGAAGTGATTGGTGAAGATTCACCAAGAGTTGATCACAAAATTTCTAGTCCAACAAATGACCCTATCTAGTCTAGAGATAATGAAGGAACTGCTCAAACAACTGATTTTTCTGGGAATGTTCACATGAATAGTTGACTTCAAGAAATTGATGTTGTTAACAGTGCAAGAGCAAAAGATGTTGTCAATCAACAAGGTGTTAAAGATTCCAGTGATTCTCTAAGAGAAACAAAATGGAACAGAGATCACACAAATGATTTAATCATTGGTGATCCAGGAACTGGAGTCAAAATAAGAAGAAATGTTCCCAATGAATGCATGTACTCTTGTTTCCTTTCTCAAACTGAACCCAAAACTCTAGAAGAAGCTTTGTCTAATCTAGATTGGATTAATGCCATGCAAGAAGAGCTTAATCAATTTGAAAGAAGTTGTATTTGGGAATTGGTGCCTAGACCAAAGAACAAATTCATAATAGGCACCAAATGGGTTTATAGGAACAAGGATGATGATTGTGGTACTGTCAGAAGAAACAAAGCAAGGCTATTGGCAAAAGGTTACTGTCACAGGAAGGGATTGATTATAAAGAAACATTTGCACCTGTTGCCAGACTTGAGGAAATAAGAATCTTTTTGGCTTTTGTTGCTTTCAACAACTTCAAAGTTTTTCAAATGGATGTTAAGAGTGCTTTCCTTAATGGAGAGTTAGAAGAAGAAGTATATGTTGAACAGCCCCCTGACTTTGAAGATCCAAAGATGAAGAACCTTGTGTACAGACTACTCAAGGCATTGTATGGCTTAAAGCAAGCACCAAGGACTTGGTATGATACTCTTTCCAAGTTTCTTTTTTATAACAACTTTACAAGAGGGATTGTGGATAAATCTCTTTTCTATAAAAAGCATGGAAATGATATCATTCTAGTCCAAGTGTATGTTGATGACATTATCTTTGGTTCAACAAATAAAGACCTATGCAATAAATTCTCTGAGTTGATGTAGAACGAATATGAGATGAGTATGATGGGTGAATTGGTATTCTTTCTAGGAATTCAAGTCTATCAAAAAGGAGATGGAATATTTATTTGTCACACTAAGTATGTTAAAGATCTCTTAAAAAGCTATGATATGGAAGACTCATCTCTTGCAAAAACTCCAATCTCAACAACAACTCAACTTGATAAGGATCCAAAAGGAAAGAAGGTGGAAAACAAAATATATAGAGGAATGATTGGATCTCTCCTCTACCTAACAGCTAGCAGGCTTTGCATCATGTTTGCAACGAGGTTGTGTGCAAGGTTCCAGTCTGATCCAAATGAGTCTCACTTAATGGCTGTAAAATGAATTTTTAGATACATAAAAGTCACACAAAACTTAGGCATTTTGTATCCTAAAGATTCTGGATTTGACTTAGTTGGTTATTCAGACTCAGATTATGCAAGGTGAAGGATAGACATGAAGAGCACTACAGGTAGCTGTCAATTTATGGGAGAGAGATTGGTCTCATGGTTTAGCAAGAAGCAGTATTCAGTATCAAATTCAACTGTACAGGACAGAGACCCCAAGAAATTTTCTGATTCAATGAGACAGTCAATAGTGGGAGCAACTGTGATGGTGTCTAAGAGTAACAAATGGGTAATCTCTGTCAGAACTGAAGGAGTTTTCAGTTGGTGTGTGAGCATGGCTTATCTGAGCAGGCAAAAGATTGCAGGTATTGAAGCAATCAAACTCAAAATCAAAACAGATAAGTTATGTCTCAATGAAAATCTACAGAGGACTTTGTAGAAGCTAATAGTGGAGAAGTTTCCAGAAATAACTCAGGACCATTAGGCATTAAATTCAGTAGCTCCACAGATAGAAAATACAGATCTTTGAACCTGGAAAGGGTGAGCATATGTAGGCCAAGGTCAGTTAGAGAAGCCTTTGACTACTTCAAGAAGATTCCAAGAAATGAAGAAATGGATGAAGTGTTGAGGGTGTTGAAAGGAGAATTGAGGAGGCTTGAAGAATTAAAATTGAAGAAAAAGACCCAGGAGAGAAGAGATGGAGATGATAGTGAAAAGCCTGATGGAGGTGCAGGTAGTTCCAGCCAACACAATATTGGTGAAGGGTCATCTGGAGCTGGAAATAAGGTGGAGAAAAATAAGGAGAAGGATGAGAAAGAGTATAGAGATGGTGTTGAAGGGAAGGTTATGAAGACAGTAGTAATTGGTTTTGAAAATGATGAAAAAGATGATGTCAGAAGTGATAAGGTGAAACATACTGTCACAGAACCTGTTGTCGAACCTGATTTGACAGTAACCTCTCAAAAGTTACTATCAAAGAAGATATATATTCCAAAGAAGTATATGAAGGCAAGAGCAGAAAGGCCTAAACCACATTATAGTAGGAGGCCTAGTAAGAAAGGATGGAAACTTATGTCTGAGGTGCTTTATGAGGATTGTCTGGATGTTAGAAGACCAAAAATAAACAATATAGCAGAATCAAAGGCAGAATCTCTGGTCAAAGTGAAGGTTGAATGGTCTGAAGTAAATTCTCTCAACAAGATAATTCTCTTTCATTCAAATGGAGTAGCAGAAGAATTGAGTTATGAGTTGAAAGAGGTGAATTATTTTCTGGTCAGAAAAATGTTGCTCTTAACTCAAGGAACAGACATGAGGACACAGGTGGTGAGAGGTATGTTGATAAAGAAGTTTATAGAATTGATGGATTCATTCAAGCCTCACCCTTTAGATTTTACTGATATTGAAGAGCCTGAGACAATTATCTACTCAGATGGGGTGACGTTTGAAGGTGAAGATGGAGTCAAGGAGTTTTGGAGCACAGAGTCTCTTCAAGACAAATATCTGGATCTACTTGAAATGCTGGTGAAGCAGTTGGAGGGATATCCTTATCCTGAGGAATGCAAGTACATGTCAAGTGTTATGAGAATTATTCAAGCCAGGAAGAAGAGGGAAATTGAGAAGAAGTTAGAGTATGAGAGGACACAGAAATGTCTTCTCAGAAATCATGACAGAATGTTCTACAATACTGCTGGTTTTGCTGAAGAGATCAGTTTTGAGTTAAAAAATTTGGCTGTGAATGATCCTCACATCACTGAGCTAATCAAGAAGCAACTGGTCAACATCACAAATTATGAGATTTTTAATCTAAAGAATAGAGCACTAGAGATATGTGACTTTAAGAGGAAAGAGGAGAAAGAGAAAAGAAAGAAATTTGAAGAAGAAGTTGAAGCTGCAAAGAAGAAGGTGGAGCAAATTTCTAAAAGGATCAAGGAGGCTGAGATTGACATGAAGCATGCAATGCTGAATGATCAATTCTCTAAAAAGCCCAACTATGTTTCTCCAGTCCTTTTTGGGCCCTTGAGAATCAATATTGATAGCATTGAAGTGGAGTCTGTCAATTTCAGGGTGCTCAATAATGAAAACTTAAGGAAGATATTCAGAATGACTACAGGCTCATTCCTGGAGTTTGAAAGGGACTTAAGCAATATTGTTTGGGAAATCATTGAATCAAAAGAAGAAGAGGATGAATCTATTGACAAACTCAGGGTGAAGCAGGTATACTCTTCTACAAAGGAAAGATTTATCAAAGACATGTTTGGAATGAAGTATCTATGCATATCCAAAGGACCAACTGAGAACTACTACACTTATAGGGAGTTGAGGAATCTTTCTCACAAAATGGTGAAACTAGTCTTAGATTGTATCACTGATCATGCCAAGACAGAAGAAGAGAAGAAAGAACTAAAAGCTCTTGAGGGATTATATGGAAGGATGACAGTAGACAAGAAGTGAAGATGAAGCTCAAGTCAAAGTTGAAGAT
This sequence comes from Oenanthe sinensis, assembly GCA_028671895.1. Taxonomy (NCBI): domain Eukaryota; kingdom Viridiplantae; phylum Streptophyta; class Magnoliopsida; order Apiales; family Apiaceae; genus Oenanthe; species Oenanthe sinensis. Next base: position 3,956,428 of record CM053812.1, read on the forward strand.
TTGCTCAGTCTAGAGGAGCTAAACTTGAGATATGAGTGTACTTGTAATTTCATTTATATTCTGTACAAAAACTTCTATTTTTATTAGTTGAGATAGCATCTGCAATTTTCTTTAAATTTGTCTTTATTCATCATAAAAACAAATTGGGGGAGATTGTTAGGGATTGTGGTATTATCAATGTAATCAACTAATATTTACTTAGATTAATTAATTATTAACTAAGTAAAACATACTATCATATATAGTTTGACAGTATGTTTACAATGTCACTTGTAATAAAATGCACAAATAGTCAAGTAGGTGACAGTAAGTACCAATAGTTATTGTCCTGTATAAATGTAATAAATGATCCATGAAGTAGAAGTTCACAAAGTGTTCATGCACAGCATAGATCAATTCTTTGACAGTAACATTCTACAAACTGGAGCCTACTACAGCACATTCAAGTGACAACAACTTTTGGAGGAAACGACAACAACTATTCCTTGAGAGTAAACTTGGCGGAGAATGAAGACTCTATGACAACAAGTTTTACTGACAGCAACTATTCTTTGACAGTAAACTTGGCATAGATTGAAGAATCAAAGATAACAAGTTTTCTAACAGTAGCTTTGCGGGGATAGTTGACAGCATGTTTGGCGGGATTGTCGACAGCATGTTTGGCAGAATAGTTGACAGTACCTTTGGACGATAGCATGTTTTAGAAGACTAGTGAGCCTGACAGTAAAGTATGCGGTATAAAAGATGTTGTCACCAAAGAGAAGCTAAAGGTTGACAATAACTTTTAATGAAGATGACAGTCTGTTTTAAGTAGTAGACTAGGTAAAGTTGATTCACAGATTGATCTTAACATCTCACATTTCTTGTTCCATGCACTTGTGCAACACTAGCATTCCCCATCGTCACTTTCTTCCCAAGAATTTGTTGATAAGATAGAAACAGAGTTTTATCAGCACAGATGTGCACATTAGCTCCAGTATCAACCAATCATTAATGAGACAAATAAGTGGATAGTAGCATAAGCTTAACATATCCGTCATTGGTTTCAGAAGCACCAACTTCACCAATAATCATGTTAGTTATAGGCCCCACAGTGGTTCCAAGTCCAAGCACATTATTTGCTTGAACTACCACATCAGATTTCTTTACTTTCTTATTTGATTTCTTAGCCTTGTTATTGTCTATATCATGTATAGTGTTACTCTTTTTAGTTTTCAACTTTCTTTCATACCAGTTGTTACTACATTCACTTTTGTGCTCCCACTTTCAGCGGGCATCACATGTCCCTGTTTGGACTTGTGTTGTTCCTGAACAGAGATGTCCAACATCAGGTTAGTCCAAGTGATCTCTCCCTTCCGCCTTTTCAGGAAAAGAGCAAACTCTTCCCAAGACTTAGGAAGCTTATCAATCATGGACATCACCTGAAATTTTTCAGGAAGATCCATGTCGGACTCCTTCATTGTATGGACAAGCATCTCAAACTAATTCACCTTCTCAGTCATGGATTTCATACCCACCAGCTTGAAATCAACGAAATTAGCCACATAATACTTTTCAAGACCCTGAGAGTTAGTATTATGTGTCTGGTCCAGCTTTTCCCAAAAAACTTAGCATTATACGCATCTGATGTACAATCTCTTTATATATATATATATATATATATATATATATATATATATATATATATATATATATATATATATATATATATATATATATATATATATATATATCGTTGTAATTAATCATGTTTTAGGTCTCTAGCACTTAGGCAACGACAGCTGCATATGTTATAGTGATAATATGAAAATATTTAGTGCTACTCTTTTTAGGATTAATTATATTTGATTCTTTTTGTTTACAAATATGTTCCTTCCGTTATTATCCATTTTTAACTATTTTGATCTTCCGTAAATTATTTTAAAATTCGTTTCCAAATATTTAAATATCTATTTATGTGATTTTTGAGAAATTATGTATGATAGATATTTACATAGAATATTTGAAATATATGTTCATGTAATTTTAAAATTATGAAAATTATTTTCTTTGAACACTTAGAGTGATATATGGTATACCGAGTTAACCAATTGTAGGGGTACTACAGCCATGTCATTGCGACACCAGTGGCATTACACTTGGCAGTGTAATTGGTCACGGGGTATCTTTCTGTTAGCTCAGGAGGCAAGATTTGACCATGTTAGGGATTGTGGTGTTAACATTGTAATCAATTATAAAATATTTAGATTAATTAGAAATCAACTAAGTAAAATATATTGTCATATATATATATATTAACAGTATGTTTAGTTTTCACTTGTAACAATATGTATTAAAGCCAAGTAGGTGACAGTAAGTATCAATAGTTACTGTCTTGTAAAAATGTAATAAATGATCTATGAAGTAAAAGTTCACAAAGTGTTCATGCACAGCATGGATCAAGTCATTGATAGTAACATTCTGCAAACTGAAGCCTATGACAACATATTCAAGTGACAACACCTTTTGGAACAGATGACAACAACTATTTCTCGATAGTAAACTTGGCGGAGATTGAAGAATTTAAGACATCAAGTATTACTGACAGCAACTATTTCTTTGACAGTAAACTTGGCGGATAATAAAGATTCGAAGACAACAAGTTTTACTAACAGCAACTTTGGCAGCAATAGTTGACAACAACATTGGCGGGGATAGCTGACAATAGCTTTGGAGTACAACATATTTTAGAATAATGTCAAGCTTGAAAACAACATATGCGGAGTCAAAGATACTATCACCAAAGAGAAGCTAAAGGTTGATAGTAACCTTTTAGTGAAGCTGACAGTCTGTTTCAAGTAGCAGACTAGGTAGTGAAAATTCAAAGATTGATCTTGACAACTATATCTAGTTTATCAAGTCTACTACTGCAACTTGGGAAAAGGCAAGCAAAAAGATAAAGCATGTTCAAGAAGTCAAGGATATCAGAACATCTCAGAGCATCTTTATCTACAAATGGAATGAAGACAAGTTTCAACAGAAAAAGTGAAGTCTCTATTTCAAGTAGTGTCCTAGGAACAAGGGAAAGTACACTTGTAAGTGGGATATATGTTTTAGCTTAAATACACATATCTCACAAACACTTTCTATAATGCAACTGAGCTTAACTTTTCTCAAGCATAGAAACACTAGCAATCTCTTGTTATTGTATCTATTGAAGCTAGAAACATCTTCCAGTCAGTTATAGCAAAACAAAAATTAATAAAATTAATTTTTGAAGTTAAACACCTTTCTTCATTTAATTTATTATTGTTGTTTGCATTTGTTACTTGATTTTATTACTTCTTGTTTGTTGTTGGCAAGATAAGTGATAAATTATTAAGTTGCATTCAACCCCTCTTCTGCAACACTCTTTTCATTTAACAACTGGTATCAGAGCGGCAGGTTAGACATACATAACCTGAAAAGATCTAAAAATGAGTGCACAAAAAGTAAGCAGTATAAAAATACCCACCTTTGACAAAGAACACTACAACCTCTGGAAAAGAAAGATGATGATGTTCATAAAAACGGTCAACCCACTCTACCCTGGAATCCTAGATAATGGTCCCTTCATCCCTCAAACTTATGTACTTGAAACCATAGTAGATGGTGAAACTATACCAGCCTACTGGGTTCATAAAAAGGTTTCAGAGTACACTGACACTGAAAATGAAAATGTATCTCTAGATGATTGCTTACAATTTATTATCATTGAGGCATTTGGCAATGTCATATACAACAACATTGTCAACTTCACCAGTGCAAAGCAAATATGGGAAACCACTGAGATACTCTATGAAGGAACATAAGCAGTAAAGGAAAATCAAAGACAGATTCTGGTGTCTCACTATGAAGCCTTCATTTCCTAACCAAGTGAAGGGTTGACTGGGATGTTTGAAAGGTTTAATAAGTTGATAAATGACCTGCAGCTGCATGGAAAGTTTTTTGACAAAAAGGAGGTAAACATGAAATTCATGTTGACACTTCCTGACCATCTAGAGTACAAGGTTTCTGCCATAAGAGAAGAAAGTGATTTATCAAAAGTTTCTCTTGAAACTTTATATGGCATACTTAAAACCTATGAGCTAGGGCTACTACAAAAGAGAACCATTCAAGCTGCTCAAAAAGGAAAAATGTCTAACACATCAAATGCTCTAGTAGCTCAGGATCCACAAATGATGCAGCTCAAAGAATCTTGACATCAACAGCAAATCAAGATCGAAGAAATCATAGATGAAGATGAAAGTGTGACTCTGGAACACAAGGATGGTGAAGAAGATGAGTTCTACACTTTGGAGGAACTGGACAACATGTAAAAGAAAACAATGGCCTACATGGCAAGGAAGTTCTCCAACTTGAGATTCAAGAAGAATAAAGGTTTCAAACCCAGAGGACAAAGCTCCAGGTTTAACAAGCCAAATATTTCAAAACCTGGAGGAATTGGCAAAGGTGGATACAAAATAGGTATGGTGGATAGATCCAAGATAAGATGTTACAACTGCGGTGAAATGGGGCATTTTGTAACATAATGCAAGAAGCCAAAACAAGTGAGGAGAAATGACAATGATTATGAGGAAATCAAAGCAAAGTATGAAGCTTTGCTCAAAAAACAACAATGAAGAGCTTTTGTGACTGAAGGAAAGTGTTGGGAAGATTCTGATGATGAAGAGGAGGAAGAATATGGAAATCTTTCTCTCATGGACAACTCTGGAGAGGATTCATCCACTTCATTAAGTAAGGTTTCTTACTACTGTTGATATGACTACATCTCAGTATAAGAAAACTGTTAAAACTTTAAGTTCTGAAATTTTCAATATTCATACAAGCATGTTAGCTGCTAATGATGACATAGTTAAATTGTCTAGTGCTAATGAGTTATTGAAGATTAAAAATGATGAACTAGAACCTAAACATAATATTTTTGAGTCCTTACAACAAGAAAATGAGATTCTTAAAAATAAGGTATTTTGTGCTTCCTAGATTGAGGAATTTCTTAAAAAATAGATTTCTGAGAATGAACTAAAAATCAAGGCCTGCAAGAATTCTTCTTCCTTGTTAAAATCATACCATGATGATAATACTGAAAATCAAAGGGTAGGTATAGGTTTTAACTATGAGAAGAAAAGTGGAAAGAAACATGTTGCAGAGGAAGACATCAAACATACTGTCAAACCTTCCATTTTAAAGAAAGTTAAGAATCACATGTTCAAAAAGGCAGAATTTGAATTTGATGAGGAAGCATTAATGATTAAACAAGAGATAGATAATGAGGACAATGAAGCTGTCACTAAGTCCCATAAGGTCCCATAAGGCAAAAGATACCGTCAAAATCCCTAAGACAGTTAATTTTGACCTTGATAGTAGCTTGTGTTTAAAAGATGTTGTCAACACTGGCAAAATAGTAAGTTCAGAAGCTGCTGTCAAGACTGTAAAATCCAAACTTACTGTTAAGACAACTCCATCTAAACCTACTGTCAATACCAGCATGACAATAACTTCTAAATATACTGTCATGAAGACCAAGAAGAACAGAACTGGGAACTAGGAATAAACAAGAAGAACAATTATGATTATATTCTTAATGCTCCTAGAAAGTTGTGCAATAATTGTGGGTCTTCTAGTCATATAACTCATGTCTGAAACAAAAGCAAGTCCAATGTCAAGAATGCTACCTCTATCAATGGAAATTTACACAGCATGCTTTTAAAGAACAAACAAGTTACTCACTGTGGTGATTTTGATTGCATTACATATAAAATGAACTTGATGAGTATGTGCTTTAACATGCCTTTTGTTAATAATCAAGACTGCTTGCATAAGAGTGATAAAACTGAAAAGGCAAAGACTCCAAGTCCACCTAAAGTTAGGATAGACAAGCCACCCAAGAGCAAAGCTATCAAACCAGTAATCAAATCTGAATGGGTAGAAACAGGAGTCTTGCTAAATGCAAGAGAAAGAATTATAATTGAATCAACTTTAAACTGTGATTTAGCTAAGCAAAATGGACCCAATGAAATTTAGGTACTAAAAGCAACTTGAAAATTTTTCTTTGCAGGGCTACAGGAAAAATAAAAGAATCATATGGATCATTGATAGTGGATGCTCAGGACACATGACAGGTGATAAAGCCCTTCTATCACAGTTCAAGGAAGTGGTTGGCCCTTATGTAACCTTTGGTGACAACAAAACTGGTTTCACAATGGGATATGGCATATTGGAAGTTGGAAATTTGATAATAGAAAAAATTGCTCTAGTGAATGGTTTGAAGCACAATTTGTTGAGTGTAACTCAATTTTGTGAAAGAGGTTTCAAAGTTGGTTTTGATCAAGATAGATGTTCCATTGTCAACAAGAAGACATGATAAGAAGCTCTTTAAGGAGTAAGAAAAGGAAGCCCCTACATAGCTGACTTGGATTCTGTAAGAAAAGACAAAGTCTACTATTTCTACAGTAAGGCTTCCATATCTGAAAATTGGTTGTGGCACAAGAAACTTTCCCATCTAAAATTCAAAGTAATGAATTATCTAATGAAGAGAGAATTGGTGAAAGGGCTTTCCCAACTTGAATTCTATTAAGAAGGATTGTGTGAGGATTGCCAAAAAGGGAAACTAAGGAGAGCTACACACAAAAGCACACCTAGTGGCACAATCAATAAAGAATTTTAACTAATTCACATGGATTCATTTGGTCATATGAATGTGCAATCAATGGCAAGGAAAAGATATGCTTTAGTGATGGTTGATGATTTCTCAAGATATATATGGGTGAGGTTTCTAGCATCCAAGGATGAAGCTACATAAGAGATCATTGATTTGGTAAGGGTTCTTGACAAGAATCCCAAATACAAAGTGCAGATTTTAAGAAGTGATAATGGTATTGAGTTCAAAAAAGTATCATGAATAATTTCTGCAAAGACAATGGAATCACTCAACAATTCTCTACACCAAGGACACTTTAGCAAAATGGTGTTGTGGAAAGAAAGAACAGAAATCTCATTGAGGTTGCAAGAATAATGTTGAGTGAAGCAAAACTTCCTACCTATTTCTCGGGTAAAGCAATCAATACAACCTGTTATACTCAAAACATGAATGTAGTCAACAAGGCCTATGGAAAGACACCCTATGAATTGCTTACAGGAAGGAAACCAACTGTCAATTATTTTCATGTCTTTGGAAGCAAGTGCTACTACATGAAAGATTCAGCTGAGATCAAAGGAAAATTTGACACTAAAGCACTCGAAGGAATCTTTGTGGGGTTTGGCATTGATAGGACTACATACAGAGTCTACATCATTAATCAAAAGACTATAGATGAAAGTGTAAATGTCACCTTTGATGAATCAAAATATCCTAGAATTGAAGGCAGTCAAGAAATAGAACCATTGTTCTTTGAAAATCAAGGCTATCTGGAAGTGATTGGTGAAGATTCACCAAGAGTTGATCAAAAAATTTCTAGTCCAACAAATGACCCTATCTAGTCTAGAGATAATGAAGGAACTGCTCAAACAACTGATTTTTCTGGGAATGTTCACATGAATAGTTGACTTCAAGAAATTGATGTTGTTAACAGTGCAAGAGCAAAAGATGTTGTCAATCAACAAGGTGTTAAAGATTCCAGTGATTCTCTAAGAGAAACAAAATGGAACAGAGATCACACAGATGATTTAATCATTGGTGATCCAGGAACTGGAGTCAAAATAAGAAGAAATGTTCCCAATGAATGCATGTACTCTTGTTTCCTTTCTCAAACTGAACCCAAAACTCTAGAAGAAGCTTTGTCTAATCTAGATTGGATTAATGCCATGCAAGAAGAGCTTAATCAATTTGAAAGAAGTTGTATTTGGGAATTGGTGCCTAGACCAAAGAACAAATTCATAATAGGCACCAAATGGGTTTATAGGAACAAGGATGATGATTGTGGTACTGTCAGAAGAAACAAAGCAAGGCTATTGGCAAAAGGTTACTGTCACAGGAAGGGATTGATTATAAAGAAACATTTGCACCTGTTGCCAGACTTGAGGAAATAAGAATCTTTTTGGCTTTTGCTGCTTTCAACAACTTCAAAGTTTTTCAAATGGATGTTAAGAGTGCTTTCCTTAATGGAGAGTTAGAAGAAGAAGTATATGTTGAACAGCCCCTGACTTTGAAGATCCAAAGATGAAGAACCTTGTGTACAGACTACTCAAGGCATTGTATGGCTTAAAGCAAGCACCAAGGACTTGGTATGATACTCTTTCCAAGTTTCTTTTTTATAACAACTTTACAAGAGGGATTGTGGATAAATCTCTTTTCTATAAAAAGCATGGAAATGATATCATTCTAGTCCAAGTGTATGTTGATGACATTATCTTTGGTTCAACAAATAAATACCTATGCAATAAATTCTCTGAGTTGATGTAGAACGAATATGAGATGAGTATGATGGGTGAATTGGTATTCTTTCTAGGAATTCAAGTCTATCAAAAAGGAGATGGAATATTTATTTGTCACACTAAGTATGTTAAAGATCTCTTAAAAAGCTATGATATGGAAGACTCATCTCTTGCAAAAACTCCAATCTCAACAGCAACTCAACTTGATAAGGATCCAAAAGGAAAGAAGGTGGAAAACAAAATATATAGAGGAATGATTGGATCTCTCCTCTACCTAACAGCTAGCAGGCTTTGCATCATGTTTGCAACGAGGTTGTGTGCAAGGTTCCAGTCTGATCCAAATGAGTCTCACTTAATGGCTGTAAAATGAATTTTTAGATACATAAAAGTCACACAAAACTTAGGCATTTTGTATCCTAAAGATTCTGGATTTGACTTAGTTGGTTATTCAGACTCAGATTATGCAAGGTGAAGGATAGACATGAAGAGCACTACAGGTAGCTGTCAATTTATGGGAGAGAGATTGGTCTCATGGTTTAGCAAGAAGCAGTATTCAGTATCAAATTCAACTGTACAGGCTGAATACATTGCAGTTGGTAGTTGCTGTGCTCAATTACTTTGGATGATGAACCATCTATTGGACTATGGGTTGACTCTGCAAGGAATTCCAATATTTTGTGACAACACTAGTGCCATAGCAATTTCTGAGAATCCTGTTCAACATTCCAAAACTAAGCACATTGACATCAGACATCACTTTATTAGAGAACATGTGGAGGAAGGCACAATCAAGCTTATCTGTGTGCCCACAGAGAAGCAACTTGCAGATATTTTCACCAAACCACTGGATGAAAAGACATTCAACCGGCTAGTGAGTTAATTGGGTATGTTAAATCTGTCATGTTAATGTAATTCTATTTAGTTGATTAAAAAATTTAGTTAACTGAATTTCACTGTGAATTAATGGTCTCTTGGGGTATTTTGATTTTTTTATCACAATGGAAAGATATGATGATATTTTACTGAGAGTTTAACTAATTTGTTTTTAAGTAACTTAACTCTTATGTGGCTAATAAAACATACTGTCAAGTTGCTTGACAGTATGTTTTATTCATACAGTCCCATAATGATAAGTTACTGTTAAAATCTATGAAACTTACTATCACATGTTTGAGAAGACTTGACAGTATAGTTTGCGGGACTGAAACTTACTGTCGAATCCTGTGAAAGATTGAGAAGTCTTGACAGTGTAGTTCGCGGGACTGAAACTTACTATCGAATCCTGTGAAATTTACTGTCAAAAGATTGAGAAATCTTGATAGCATATTATGCTGGACTGAAACTTACTGTCAAATTCTGAAACTTACTGTCAACATCCTTTGAAATATAGTTTTCTAAAATCCTAGCATAATATACTGTCAACATCTAATATTAGGGTTATTCTTTTATTTTATGTATTCTTTAACCGCTAATGTTACTGTCAAGAATGTGTGTACATTCTACTGCAGGAGTTACTGCCAAGGAATGGAACTAGAAGACAATTGTCACTTAAAATCGTTTACAATTCCTTCTTGACAGTATCTTTTTCACATCATATATATACAAACAACTTAAATCTCTCACATTCTTTATTTCTCTTTTAAACCCTCCATTTTCTAATGCCCCAAAAACTCTCTATTTTCTCTGCAACTTCAAACTCTATACCGCTCTTCAAACTTTAAACTCTTCTTCATTTCAAACTTTAACAAACTCTCGACCATGTCTGGACCCTAAATTATCTGTTCTCTTGACCAAACTAACTTCACCACCGTGGCTTCAGTGGGTGAAGCTGGAGAAGCCTTCAAACCTCTTATTGGCTTCATGAACAACTCTTACCTAAATTATGCCCTTACTACAAGCCCCCATCTTGAAATGCCTAGACTTTCTCAGTTTTGGACCTCTGCCTTATGTGAGGGGGAGCAAGATGCAAGCACTATCACATTCCATATTAATGGTACCTCTTACACCATTGATTCCTCTTACATAATTGAAGCTCTTCACGTGGAAGCAGTTGAAGGCTCGCTATTTCAGGAGCCTGCAAGTGATGTTTAACTTGCCAAGTTCTTTAAGATGATTGGGTATACTGGACCCAGGACAAGCCCAGAAAATGATGATTGGTACCCATCTGGTGGCATGGATAGAAAATACTTAAACAAAGAATGGAACATGATGTTGGATGATGTATCAAGGTCCATGTCAAGCAGGACCAGTGTCTGGAATGAGGTCCCAGCCTACATTAGGAGAATTATGCATTCCATGGTGCACAACTATAGAATCAATATTGGAAAGCTTCAAACTAGTGCTTGGAAAGAAAGAAGTCAGAAAACTGGTAATCTACTATCCTAGATTTTTTATGCTTATCATTAATTCTGTTATAGGCATAATAAATTTAGATAGTGTCCAATGCATGGAGTCCCCAACACCGAAAAAGAACACCCATTCTTTGTTAACTAGTAAACTAAACACCGAATTGGATTTGTTTATAACTTATTTCATGCTTTCTACTGTAAATGATTTATATTTATTGGGGACTACAATGTATTTTCCTTGAGTGATGAGAATGGTGTTAACCTCTCCATTCCTAACCCACACTCTAAACCATTTGAAGGAGCCCGACCTTCAAGAGTCTCAAAATCTGTTAGCCAAGGGCCTGGTTCCTCTCAAAAGGACCAGGCTCCTAAAAGAAGGAAAATTACTAACCCTAGGCTAGAGACCATTCCATAGATAGGTGGTGAAACTGCACAAGTTGCAGCAAATAAGGATGATAGTATGATCACAGAACCCATAGAGGGCCCTGATGAACCTAGGAGAAAGAAGGCAAGGGTATCAACCTCTGTTAGCTAGGGTGTGTCCTCTCAAAAGGACACATCCATTAAAAGGGATCAATACACATCTCTGGATGTCTCCTCTCAAAAGGGGGCATCTATTGAAATTGGTCAGTCCTCCTTGGCAATCTGTAAAGAGTCTGCACAACAGGTTGAACACACTCAACCTGAATCCATACTTGAAGATACTCACTCAATAGAGCTAGAAAATGTGGAACACAGCTCATTCAATTATGGTGCATCTCATTTTGCCATAATTGAAGAACAAAATTTTGATGCACTATTCTAAAAATTGGATGAGACTGATCATAGCAATCCACAAGAACCTTCTACTCAAATGGTGGAAGAGATTGTTATCACAGCCTCTGTAGTTGTTAATGACACAATTGCTGTCAATCATCATGGCACTGACTTTTCAACGGATGTTGTCAAATCATCAAAAGTTGATGTCAATCCTCATGACAGTAACTCCTCCAAAGATGATGTTAACATTCCAATTCCATACAGCAACTCTTCAATGGCCATAACTTCTCAACAGAATAATGATGATGATGATTCTGCTCTTATTTCTACTCTACTAAAGGTACAATCTAAATCTCTTGTGCAAGATGTACCTGCTCAGTCTCTTGCACCTAGGATGAGTGAGGGAGTGAAAAGAAAAAAGGGAGATAAAAGAAAAGAGAAGTGAGACTAAAAATGAGGGGTTGGGAAAAACCCAGGCAAAAGGAGAGGGCCCTGAGCAAGGCCAAATAAAAAACAAAATATGGGAGCCAGGATTTCTAAGGCATTAGGCCTTGAGAGTGAGTTGGTGAGGAGTGATGAGATCACTCAGAAAAAATAAGAGAGTGTAAGAACCACCACAACCTCCAAAACATCCAAACAAGCTGATGAAAGGTTGAAATCCCTTTCACATGAGGTTATTAAGCTCTCTAAAAATATGGATAGTTTTGGAAAAAACTAGGTGAAGCTCATCAATAAAATGTCTTCCTTGGAGAATATGATGAATGAGGGGTTCAAGGCTGTGTTTGCCAAATTAGAAGAGTTCAACTCCAAGCTGGCAGCTTCTACCTCAATTAAGGGGGAGAGAAGTGGAAATGAGGAAGTGTTTGTTGGTGGTGAAGCTGAAAATGAGGAGGATAAAACACAAGCTGTATCTCAGAGGGAGATTCAACTAGCATTGCTGTCTAGTGTGGCTGTTGAGATTGCTAAACAGCTTGGTAGTAATAAGGTGGAGAAACAGAAGCCTGTTGAGAGGCCTAAGGAGAAAGGCATTATGATTAAAGAAGGTGGTGCTAAGGAGGTTCCAATAGTTCATGCAGCTGGAAAAGGAAAGACAAAGCTATATTAAGTAGATACCGATGATACTATTTTGGTGGAAAGGGATGATTTTATAGAAGAAGAACCTACTGTCTTGATGATTGATGAAAATGAGAACAGTAATGCATTTCAGGATGCAAACTTCTATGAAAGAATTAAAGAAATCAAGATGTCATCCAACAGAGACCCAAAGAAATTCTATGAACAGTTGAAACAGTCAATAGTGGGAGCTGCTGTGATGACATCTGTCAGTAAAAAATGGGTGACGACAGTAAGAATGGTAGGAGTATTGAGTTGGTATGTTAGCCTAGGATTTCTCAGCAGACATGAGATTCCAGTAATTGAAGCTATCAAACTCAAAAACAAGGTTGAGAGATCCTTCTTAAATGAGAATCTAAAAAGAACTTTGTTAAAGTTAGTAAGGGAGAACCTATCAGAAGTAACCTATAATCCTCTAAGTGTCAGGTACAGTTTCTCAAATGATGGCAAGTACAGATTCATGAACTTGGAAATAGTTAGTGAGTACAAGCTAATGTTGGTAATAGAAGGATTTGATTACTTCTGCAAATTAGATCAAAGTGAGGAGGTGATGGATGTGGTGAAGATTCTAAAAAAGGAAATTAAAAGGGTTGAAAGATTGAGGGCTAATAAAATGGAAAGAAATAAGGATGAAAATGATGATGAAAAGCCTGATGGAGGTACAGGTAGTTATAGCCAACATAATAGTAATGGTGAAGGATCTTCTAGAACTGGAAATAAGGTGGATAAAGATGATTAGAAGAGTGGAAAGGAGTATAAGGATGGAATTGAAGGGAAAGTATTGAAGATGGTGGTTCTTGGTTTTAAAGATGACAATAATAATGCTGTCAGGAGTGATAAGGGTGAACCTACTGTCAAAGAACCTACTGTCACAGAGCCTACTGTCATAGAACATACTGTCGAGTCTGTATTGACAGTAACTTCTAAGTCACTGTCAAAGGAAGTGAGGGAAGAGTTACTGTCAAGAAAAATCCTCATATCAAAGAAATGCAGGATTGCAAGGGCTGAGAGACCAAAGCCACACTCTAGTAGGAAGCCTAGCAGGAAGGGTTGAAAGCTAATGTCTGAGGTGCTTCATGAGGACTGTCTTGACATTAGAAGACCTACAATAAATAACTTGGCACAATCAAAGGCAGAATCATTTATCAAAGTGGATGTTGAATGGTCTGAAGTCAATTCACTTAGCAAGATAATTCTTTACTATTCAAATAGAGCAGCAAAAGAAATGAGTTATGAGATGAAAGATGTGAACTATTTTCTGATAAGAAAGATGCTACTCATAATTCAAGGAACAGACATAAGGACACAGGTTTTGAGAGGGATGTTAATTAGAAAGTTCATGGAACTGATGGATTCTTTCAAACCTCACCCTTTGGACTTTACAGATGCTGAAGAGCCTGAGACAATTGTCTACTCAGATGGGGTGATGTTTGCAAATAAAGATGGAGTTAAAGAGTTTTGAAGCACAAATTCCCTGTAAGAAAAGAATCTGGATCTACTTGAAGAATTGGTGAATCAGTTGAAAGAGTATCATTACCCTGAGGAAAGTAATCTCATGTCAAGTGTTATGAGAATAATTCAAGCCAAGAAGAAGAAAGAATTTGAAAGAAAGATTGAGTATGAGAAGTCTCAAAAATGTCTTCTCAGAAACCCTGACATAATGATCTTCACAATTCTGGTAGATTTGCTGAAGAAATCACCTTTGAGGAGCTAAAGAATTTGGCTATGAATGATCCCCATATCACTGAGCTAATCAAGAAGCAACTGCTCAACATCACCAACTTTGAAATTTTTGATCTAAAGAATAGAGCACTGGATATCTGTGACTCCAAGAAGAAAGAAGAAAGGGAGAAGAGGAAGAAATTTGAAAGTGAAGTTGAAGCTACACAAAAGAAGGTGGAGAAAATAACAAAAAGGACCAAGGAGGCTGAGATTGACATGTAACATGCAATGTTGAATGATTAATTCTCTAAAAGGCCTAACTATGTTTCTCCAGTCCTTTTTGGCCCCTGAGAATCATTGTTGACATCAATGAAGTGGAGGCTGCCAATTTTAGGGTGCTCAATAATGAAAATTTGAGGAAGATCTTCAGACTCACTAAAGGTTCATTCCTAGAATTTGAAAGAGATTTAAGCAAGATTGTTTGGGAGATTATTGAGTCAAGAGAAGAAGAAGATGAAGCCATAGACAGACTCAGAGTGAAACATGTTTTCTCTTCTATAAAAGAAAAATTTGTCAAAGACATGTTTGGGGTGAAATATCTGTGTATATCCAAAGGACCAACTGAGAACTACTACACATATAAGGACTTGAAGGATCTTTTCTATAAAATGTTAAAGTTGGCCTTGGATTGTGTTTCTGATCATGCCAAGATAGATGAAGAGAAACAGGCTTTGAAAGCTCTTGAAGGTCTGTATAGAAGAATGACAGCAGTAAAGAAGTGAGGATGAAGCTCAAGCTAAATTTGAAGATTTTCTCAGTCTAGAGGAGCCTAGTTGAGATAAAATTGTACTTGTAATTGTACTTGTAATTTTTCTTGATATTTTCCTGTAAAACATTTCTATTTTTATTAGTTGAGTTAGCATCTGCAATTCACTTTGAATTTGACTTTATTTTTCATAAAAACAAATTGAAGAAGATTGTTAGAGATTGTGGTATTAACATTGTAATCAACTATAAAATACTTAGATTAATTAGAAATTAACTAAGTAAAATATACTGTCATATGTATATTGGCAGTATGTTTAGTTGTCACTTATAACAGTATGTATTAAAGCCAAGTAAGTGACAATAAGTGTCAATAGTTACTGTCTTATAAAAATGTAATAAATGATCTATGAAGTAGAAGTTCACAAAGTGTTCATGCACAACATGGATCAAGTCATTGACAGTAACATTCTGCAAACTGAAGCCTACGACAATATATTCAAGTGACAGCACCTTTTGGAATAGATGATAGCAACTATTCCTCGACAGTAAACTTGGCGGAGATTGAAGAATTTAAGACATCAAGTATTACTGAAAGCAACTATTTCTTTGATAGTAAACTTGGCAGATAATGAAGATTCGAAGACAGCAAGTTTTACTGACAGTAACTTTGGTGGAAATAGTTGACAGCAATATTGGCAGGGATAGCTGATAGTAGCTTTGGACGATAGCATGTTTTAGAAGAATGTCAAGCTTGACAACAACATATGCGGAGTCGAAGATACTGTCACCAAAGAGAAGCTAAAGGTTGATAGTAACCTTTTGGTGAAACTGACAGCCTGTTTCAAGTAGCAGACTAGATAGTGAAAATTCAAAGATTGATCTTGAAAACTCTATATAGTCTGTCAAGTCTACTACTGCAACTTGGGAAAAGGCAAACAAAAAGATAAAGCATGTTCAAGAAGTCAAGGATATCAGAACATCTCAGAGCAGCTTTATCTACAAATGGAATGAAGACAAGTTTGAACAAAAAAAGTTAAGTTTCTATTTCAAGCAGTGTCCTAGGAACAAGGGAAAATACACTTGTAAGTGAGATATGTGTTTTAGCTTAAATACGCATATCTCACAAACACTTTCTCCAATGCAACTAAGCTTAAATTTTCTCAAGCATAGAAACACTAGCAATCTCTTGTTATTGTATCTATTGAAGCTGGAAACATCTTCTAGTCAGTTGTAGCAAAACAAAAATTAATAAAATTAAAATTTGAAGTTAAACACCTTTTTTCATTTAATTGCTTACTATTGTTTGCATTTCTTACTTCTTGTTTGTTGTTAGCAAGATAAGTGATAAATTATCAAGTTGCATTCAACCCCTCCTTCTACAATACTCATATTGTTTAACAGACCATTTTGATATTTATTTGAGGATACGTGAGTGCACCCAGAGTCTGATTTGATTTATAATTTGATATTTGACGGTGATGTTGTATATGCCATACACGTTATCCGATTTGTTGCACGCATTAGGTACCCTATGATTTGTGTATTTGTTATCTGTTTTGATATCGGTATGAAATATCCTAACTCCTCTTTGCTTTAGTCTTGTTTTTAAAAATTAAAGTTTATTTATTATTGTGAAACTATACTTCTTGGTTCTTGTTTTATAAACTGTATTCCAATCCGTACCGGGCATTTGGCTCATGCCGTATTCTTTTTCTGACAGGTACTTAGGGGGATCTCGGGATGTGTGATGGAGAGATACCTTTATTCCATTTACTAGGACATTTGAACTTCTCGCATTTCTTTTTAAACATTGTTTATTATTAGAGATTTTGTTTACTTCACATATATTGGTTTGAATTATTTTGAAGGTTTTTAATATTATTTTGGAGATTTATTAGACCTACTTAATTATTATAAGATGGATTTTAGTATTATATATACAAGTTTGTGATTTGATTCGTCTCATTTTGAGAAGGAGGTGTTACATCTACCAACTCTGCATAAACTCTATGTATAATCTTAAATCAAATATAAATAATAATAATTCATAAATTATTAATAATAATTTTAAATATACACGGTAAATATCTATATAATTTAGTAATTTACAAATGAAAAATGTAAATCCGACTTTAACACCACCGTATATAGGGGGTGTTTGGGGTTCCTTAAACTTAAAATAAGTAGCTTATTTTATTTTTATTTTTTACATATTTTCATATATTTTTTTAAGATAAATATTTGTTTTAGAATTTTAAAATCAAATATGAACTTACTTTTTTCTGGAAATAAGGACTTATTTCTGGAAAGTACATACATCTCAACTTTTTCTGAAAATAAGCCCTTATTTCCATAATTTAAGTTTGGCCAAACGGCCCCATAATAAGCATAAGTGGTCGAAACATAGGGTGTGTGCAGAGGTTTAAAGTAGCATTCAACACATAAACCTCTCTACCTTATCCTAAACCCCATGGCTTCTTCATCAAAAATCATCAACACTATTTCCTCTTCAATTCTACACCAAACCCCAATTCAACAACTCCCCAAAAGACCCACCTCCTCCATTCTCCCTTTTTCTTCAGATAAATGGTCTCATTTCACTCCTCTTAAAGCTTCTTTTACACCCTCTGGTATTTCATCTTTTGTTGCCTCTGCAGTTGCTACACCAAATTCTTCAGTTTTAAGTGAAGAAGCTTTTAGGGGTCTTGGTGGGTTTTCAAAAGATTTGATTTTGAGTGAGTCTGATGATGATTTTTTTGAAGTGGGGTCTGCTAAATATCATGTTAGTGTTGATGAACTTGATATTAATAAGTTGGGTTTGCCTCAGAAGCTTGTTCAGACTCTTGCTGAGAAAGGGATTACTGAGCTTTTCCCCATTCAAGTTCGTATTTTTATTCACTTTTTAGTGTGATTTATATGTGTGTTTACCATGCTCATTTGAAATTTGATTGTATATATGACCAATGCTCAGTTCAGTTTTGTATTTATATGAGCAATGTAGTGTTAAGTTTTATTGTTCGAGAGATTCTGTTATTATAAAAGTCTATCCTTTCATTCGTACATGTTTTAAGTAATGTCTGAGGGCTATAAGTTACCGTCTATTGTAAATGTCTAGATATAATTGGATAATATCTTATGGATAATATGTATTATAGTACAACATTGTTAAGTTCTGTAAAAAAAAATCTATCAGTGAAAATTTTGTAATAAGAAGGTTATATTTAAATTTAAGAAAAGTGTAGTTAGCATTTTAGTATTGGGTGTAGTAAGGTATGTATAACTAACTGTAATGCCTACTTTCATGTATTTCTTCTGAACCACCTTTATAATATTTATCACATTGCTTTGATGTGTTAATCTGTGTAAGTTTATATATTTCATTTAGGTATAACTTCTTTCTTCACTTGCTTTTGATCATGTAGAGAGCTGTACTAGTGCCTGCATTGGAAGGTAAAGATATTATTGCTCGTGCCAAGACTGGGACTGGAAAGACACTGGCATTTGGTATTCCAATCATCAAGCGTCTTACTGAGGATGACCAGGAAGGAGGGTCTATGAGGTATGTGCGAAACCATATAATGTGTGACACCAATTAAGTTATTTATTCATGTAATCTAGTTTCCCTTTTCCCATTCTTTTTCTTTGAAGGCGCTCTAGCCGGCTTCCTAGGGCATTGGTTCTCGCACCAACAAGAGAATTGGCAAAGCAAGTAGAAAATGAAATTAAAGAGTCTGCACCTTATTTGAGCACTGTTTGTGTATATGGAGGAGTCCCTTATGGCCCACAGCAAAATGCGCTCTCACGCGGAGTTGATGTTGTTGTTGGAACTCCAGGTAGAATTATTGATCTCATAGACCGTAACACCCTCAAACTGGGGGAAGTTCAATTCTTGGTCCTTGATGAAGCCGATCAAATGCTTGCTGTTGGTTTTGAGGAAGCTGTGGAGATGATTCTACAAAAGATTCCTACTGAGAGACAAAGTATGCTTTTCTCTGCAACAATGCCTAGTTGGGTGAAGCAACTTTCTAGAAAATATTTGAATAGTCCAATGACCATTGATCTGGTGAGTGCTTGCTTGCTTGGTTTTTTTTTTTGCAGTCATATTTTTATCTGTTTTTTTATGATGTAAAATACTAATGTTGTGTTTGGTTGGGTTGAATAAAATTGGAGGGAATAGAATGAATATTTGAACTAAATTATGGGTAAAAGTTCAAAATCTCCATTCCTTCCTCCATTCCATTCCTAATCATCTAAACTAGAACTCAAACATCCAATTTGAAAAGGAATGCTCCATTCTCCCCTACACCCATTTTCTATCCAAATCTTATCATAGAAATTTTGCACTCATTCATTTTTTATTTAAGTCTTCCAAACTACTTGCATTATCTTTCTTCTATTTTTGTTCATTCCATTCCATTCCATTCCATTCCATTCTCCCCAACCAAACACAACATAAGGTTATGATATGAATATATTGCTATCAGTTTCCTCTGTTGCTACTTTTATGTAAGTGCTGCCTTGGTGTCTTCAATGATCCTTATCACTGTGACAGGAAACCGTTTTAATCTAATTAAAGTAGTGAATTGATGATGATTATATTAATAAATAAATGTCCTTGTTTTTATGTTTATGTTCATTACTTCATCAGGTCTTTCTGGCACTATATTTAAGTTTTATCTCTGTTGGATATCTATTTATTGTTACCATGTAGGTTGGTAATCAAGATGAAAAGCTAGCAGAAGGTATCAAACTTTATGCCTTGGCATCCACATCAACTTCAAAGCGTGCTATTTTGAGTGATCTTGTAACGGTATGATATAGCAAATATTTTTTTCTTAACTTGCTATCTTGATTTTTAAGTTCTGAAAAAATTAAAATGTTCTCTTAGAAAATATGAGAATATGCGGAAATATTAAGAGGGAACGATAGTAGAGAGGAGAGATAGAGATTGGTAGAGACTTTGGTGTATAAATTATAATGTCAGCTACAAGTACTACAAGGAGGCCAAGCGAACAATATGATAAATTTACTGCCTATACATATAATCTACTGCAGTAACTATAAACTTATTTGATAAGCTTCTTGCACTATGATATCACCATAATGACCTCATCTTGCATATGTTATAAACCCTGCTAATAATATGTTCTTATAGCAATTAGAAGCTTTGTCTACTAGTTTTGAAGTTTTGAATTTGGCATGAATCAGGTGTATGCAAAGGGTGGGAAAACCATTGTTTTTACACAGACTAAACGAGATGCTGATGAAGTTTCATTATCATTGACAAGTAGCATTGCGTCAGAGGCTCTGCACGGTGATATTTCTCAACACCAGAGGGAGAGAACTCTAAATGGATTCAGGCAAGGAAAATTTAATGTGCTTGTTGCCACTGATGTTGCATCTCGCGGGCTTGATATTCCAAATGTCGATTTAGTAAGTTAAATATGTTTCTGCATTCTCACCTTTATGATGATGTTATATTTTGTTTTAGGTGAAACCCTATATTTTACTACATATTGAAGTTCAAGAGATTTAATTTCTAAGAAAACTCATGCTATCATTTTAACAACCCTCAATTCCTACTTTTAGTTTATTCCTTATATTGTGGATCCCTTTTTCAGTTTGCACCTCTTCTATCTTTTTTATTTTGGTCTTCTTGATGAAAAATAAATTTATTAGAATGTGTCTTGCATGGATACCCGTGCACATAAGAGTGATGCACAATGAAATATCGAGAAATGAAAATGGATTAGAAATGATGTATGTAATTAAAAGAAATCATACAGCTGTCTAAAAGGCCTAAATGTCCAATAATAAGCTTCCTCAACACCTACTTGTAAGTCTCTGACAACTAACAAGAATAATAATTTTTTGATGGAATCCAGGGATCTTAATAGAACCAATTAGATATATGTGTGAGAAGGATCTGTTTTATTATCATTTTGTGAAAACTAATTTAGAATACATTTCATCTATGCTATCTGGTGTCTATAACAGGGTATATCATTGTTTCCCTGTCCTTAATCACACCCGCCGCTGAATTAACTATAAGTAAACTTGATGCGAGGGAAGAAAAATCTTCTACAGTCTACACTCTTCAGCAGTTAATTGAAGAAAAGTGCGTTTCATTAGTTTTTCTTTGATAGTTTTTATATATATTAATATAAAATAATTATATGTATATATAGAGAGAGTGAGATGGAGGGAAACAGATATGTAATATGTCATGTATTTTTACCTGCTTCTAGAAAGAAATAAAAATGTTGGAGATAAATACTATTTTGTAATTGGTAGTACTGTGCAGCTCGAAACTATATTAGCTCTTAATATATGTACCATTACTTCCTAGTTCCTATAGGAAGGGTTTTGGAATGGAGGCAGTACATGTTACAAAGATTACAAAGCCCATGTCCATTTTTAAATAGCTTTACATTTTTTGGAAGATGCTTCGCAGACCATTGTGCTTTATGGTACAAGTTCGTGCCTGAATATGCAGATTTCTTTCAAAAACAGCAAGTTCTTTCAAAAATAAAGTAGTAATGTAATTTAATTGGTTCCTGTTTTCGATGTATATGTTTATATTTTTACTTGGACTGCCAAGGTTTGGTTCGATTATTCTTTCACAACCTTTCACCTTCTGTTTGTTCTTCAGCTAATCGGAATTATTTTTTATTTAAGTGCCTCTTGCATATATGCATAAGAGGTATGCACTGTGGAATCCATTATAAAGGAACATGAGACTATGCATTTCATCGTCATTTGGTTATGTCCTGTCAAGTATTTTATGTTTACACCCCCTTGAAAAAAATGCAAAAAGTAGGGATGGTAAGGATTTTATAAATTATACTCCCGTTAACCAAGAAACATAGAATTGAGCCATCCAAGTCAACATGCATTTAGATCAGAATCAACTATGGAAAGCATCACTATGTGCTAACATGTAGTCCTGGTTAAGACTCCGTATCACGTGTTACTAGACCACACTATCTTTATATACGCCTTGAATTTTAAATATAAATATAAATGCTTGAACATCAAAGTTAAAATCACAGTATTTGAATCAGGCCTTGATAAGCAAGTTGCTGCTCAACCTCAAACCTGTCCTTAATTGGATTACTTGATTTTTTTGGAAATAATGCAACTTTGCTTGGTTCGTATATGTAAATTTTGACTACTAGTTATGATATAGTTCAGGAGCAGTAGCGTATGTATATATGTACTCACTTGAACTATACACACAATGTGTTCAGTTTCAAGTGCTGCGTACATATAGAATCCTTTAAAGGCTAGTGCATAATTTCTCATTGGACATAATTTAAACTGTTTTTTTACTTATTTTCTCCTTGTCCAGATTATCCACTATGAACTGCCCAATGATGCAGAAACATTTGTGCATCGATCTGGCCGCACAGGGCGTGCAGGAAAAGAAGGCTCAGCCATTCTGATGTTCACTAATAATGAGAGGAGAAAAATCAGATCTATTGAGCGTGATGTTGGATGTAACTTTGAGTTTATTAGTCCACCAGCTGTTGGAGAGGTGTTAGAGTCGTCAGCTGAGCAAGTTATTGCTACCCTTGGTGGTGTTCATCTCGGGTCTGTGGAGTTCTTCACCCCAACTGCACAAAAATTGATTGATGAACAGGGAACCAGTGCTCTTGCTGCTGCAATAGCACAGTTGAGTGGTTTTTCGCGTCCTCCCTCGTCTCGATCTCTAATTTCTTATGAACAGGTTAGTTTTTAAATTTAGTGGTCTACAAGATAAGCTGTCCGTAAATGGTTTTCTTTTGTTGTCGCATCTTACATAACGGTCTAGATAAGATGTGATGTGTCACAAAATTCCTATTTATAAACTATTTAATTGTCTTGTTATATACTCCCTCCGTCCCACCCGTTTGTTTACATTTGGGTTGGGCACGGAGGTTAAGAAAATTGTATAAAGTAGTCTGAAAGAGAAGGAAAAGTGGGTAAAGTGGTGGGATCAATCGATATTTAATTGATAGATTTGAAAATGTGGAGGAAGGTAGTGGGTGAGATTAAATTTTATTATATAAAAGTTTACTATTTTTTGAAAGTTTTGAAATATGAAGAATTGGACGGGACATTCAAAAAAGGAAAGTGTAAAGAATTGGATGTGACAGAGGGAGTATGAATTAATAGGCAATCATCTATAGTTGTATGCAGGATCTCCGATTATTCTGTTTAACTTTAAAGCATCTTTTTCAGGGAAAAGTCACACTGCAACTGACACGTGATCCTGCTTATGCTAGAGGGTTCTTGACTGCCGGGTCTGTCATTGGATTTTTATCTTCTGTATATACAAAAGCAGCTGATGAGATTGGAAAAATACACATTATTGCTGATGAAAGGGTGTGTATAACATTTAAATTTCTATGGCTGATTTTGTACGAAGCTTCTCTATTAAAGCGAATTTGTTCATGCATATATTTTTAGGTTCAAGGTGCGGTTTTTGATCTTCCTGAAGAGGTCGCAAAAGAGCTACTAGATAAACAAGTACCGCCTGGGAATACCATTTCTATGATTACCAAGGTTCATTTCTTGGATTATTATTTTTGTTGCTGTTTTTGTGGTCAACATATGCCAGTGTTGACCCTTTTAAAAAGAAACATTTTACTTTAATTGTATGATACAAACATCTGATTGGTTCTGTCCATTCACTCTATTCACTATACATTAATGGCTTTCTGTACGCCATTTATACTGTTTATTTAATTCCTAATGTTAAAGTTTACTAATGAAGGGTGACATTTTTGTACAGTTGCCAGCCTTGCAAGATGATGGGCCAGCAAACGACAACTATGGCAGATACTCTAACAGAGGGGGTATGCGGGGAGAAGGATCAAGGGGTGGCAGGGGTTACGGTAGCTCCCGTGGCAGGAGTGGGGGGCGATTTTCAGACGGTGAAGATGAAAGGCGAGGTGGTGGCTGGGGTGCTGGCCGTGGTGGAGCACGAGGTGGTGGTAGTGGTGGTAGTCGGTCAAGAACCTCAAGAAGCGGCGGCAGTGATTGGTTGATCAGTGATAGAAGATCTTCACGCTCCCCGTCCTATGGAAACAGTGACAGGTATATCACTTTTTCCTGCAGTTTTGGTAGATAAGACATTCCAGAATACATTACATATATTTTTCCTCGCATGTAAGACCTCAGCTATCACTAAATATCAACTGTTGATTAATATAATATTTTTTAATGACTTAAATTATGATTAAATATCCATGATATATATAATCTTATTTTGTATGCATGGTCTTGCCAGGAGCTTAGGGGGTGCATGTTTTAGCTGTGGACAGTCTGGACATAGGGCATCAGAATGCCCCAAGAAGCTAGGGTTTTAGTTATTTAGTGATACGATGGCTCTGTTGCCGCCGACTGATTTCATACAATGCTTTGGACTATGATGCAGCTACCCTGTTTCTCTCCACTTCTTGATGCTCGGATTTAATGGTTTTGATATGATTATGCTTTGATGCTTTTGGCAATTTAGTGTTAATGTTTGTTGAATACTTAATTGCCGAGGCAATTGTAAATTTCCAATTTTGTTCTTTCGTACTTCTGTAGTTCAGAACTCAGGTGAGCAGAATAGGTATTCTGGAAGTGTTTGTGCCTCTGGTAGAATGACAATTATATATTTATTCTCCAACTTTATTTGAAAATATTGAGCTTTTTTTATATGCGCATATACGAACCAACAACACTAGTTCAATACTTTAGTTGCACTAGGTCTTGTTGCCAACTTGAATTTTTTGCATGAATTATTTGAGAACGTTGTGTATTAGAAGTGTTTGGTCGGTTTGGTGGTTTCCAGAAATGTGTAAAAACAAGATGGGAACGTAATGTAGGATAATTTCCCTAAATAAAAAAATATTATTGAAAGACAAAAACAAGTATAAATCAAAAAATTAAAATTGGAAATAAACCATTAAAGTACAAATAATAA
Source organism: Oenanthe sinensis (assembly GCA_028671895.1). NCBI lineage: Eukaryota > Viridiplantae > Streptophyta > Magnoliopsida > Apiales > Apiaceae > Oenanthe > Oenanthe sinensis. The sequence continues at coordinate 3,981,424 of CM053812.1, forward strand.
ACTTAATGCATTTGTTAAATATATAATAATGTAATCATACATAATATTATTGCATGATCATGGTGAGCTTTTAATATAAAACTCACAGATTCTACACACATATATCACAGCTAACCTAGGTAGAGCTGGCTTGTGCTGAGCTGTTTGACAGAGTTGTTTTCTGCTCCATTACAATGTACAACATTTGCTTTAGAGATGGTGTTTTTGTGTAGTTATAGGTTGAAACTGTGGCTGCTAAAATGGAAAATCGGATGATTGTTTCGCCTATCGATATTTTGTTCCTGCATTCTTTGGCAATACTTGTCTGAAGAGTTGGAGGGCTACAGACAATTACACCAATGTCAACATCTCCCCACTTTTCCGATATGGATGATCCAAAAATTTCTGACAGTAAGATAATTATTATGATTGTCAGATTCGGGGAAACACAGCATAAAATGTGTATTGTGTGACCAATTACCTGCTCCGGAATAATATTCTTCATCAACTTCATACTGATATGGCCCTCTGGTGGTTCAAATTTACGGACAAGTCAGACTGTAAGCCTAATATTGTGACTTATACCCACAATCATCAATTCTTTATGCAAGCATGGTCTTGTTGATGATGCTTTCAACTTCCATTCTGAAATGTTGGAGAAAGGCATTTTACCGAATGTTTGGGCTTACTCTCCAATCATTCGGATCCTCTGCAACTTCAATAGATGGGAAGAGGTTAATCTGTTGCCTATGTTGCCTAAACAAATGATTCATGACATTAACATTTCTCCAAATGTTCATACTTTTAATATATTGATCAATGCTTTTTCTAAGTCTGGGAAGTTGGATGTTGTCGGCCCAACAAAGGGCTATGTCGGCTGGGTAAACCAATGGATTCACTGGCCATTTTTTTATAAGATTCAAGAACAAGATCATATGCTGAATATCGTTATATACTGCACCACGTTACATGGTCCTTGCAAGAACCAATATGTTGAGGAAAAATCCTACGAATGCACCAGCCACAGACCTTGTGGTAGTCAATATGGGTCAGCACCCACGTGCACGGTGTTCTTCCGTCTATGTTTCTGCTTAAAAAATATGATATTGTGGGCATTTCTAATAATATCAAGTGTTATTCCTGTTTTGGCATTTTTCGTGAGGTGAGTCCTGCTGCCTACTTCCACCCAAACAAAAAACGTGAGTGCCTATCGCGAAAGGTTTCTTTACTAAGATTCTAAAGGGAAGACGCTGAAAAGGGACCAGCCCGGCCTGTTCAATAAAGCTTTGTTGATCATATGCAATGGTTTAATTCCTGAAAGGGGCACTTATAATATAATCCTCAGTGGATGTCTTCGGAATAAGAAGTGTAATGAAGCATGGAAACTAGTAGACAAAATGGTTGATTTAGCGGATGCATTTACAACCTCTCTATTACAGCGCCTACTCTTATCAGAAGTACAGGATCCAACTCTCCTTGCAATGCATCAGAAGTGCTTACATTCAGGTATGTGACTTCTGTTAATAAATATTTCTTTTTCGAAACTGGAAACTCCAAACAAGATATGTGGTTCATGTTCTTTATTATGTACCTAAAGTATAAACTGTAAAATGATTCTCGTCTCATTTGTTCTCAGGATACAAACTGTAGCTTTAAAGGCTCTTGTTCCGCAATAATGGTCATTGCATTGTTGTTTTTTGTCTCCATGTTTTCCCACCAAAATCATGACTCATGACTCGTGTTTTTACTATGTTTGCACCTCCTATACTTTGATTAATAGCCTCCCTTGTTGTCTCCTTTATATTTAATTTAAAGGTTTCAGTTTTTGAAGAGTTTTGTCTCAATTACTTGTTACAAATTTTCCAATTCTTATTTTGGTTTAATCCTTCCCTTGTGTTTCAAACTAATAACAGAAGCATGGTTGATGCATTTTTTTCCCTTTCCAAGGAGTGGTGCAGTATTAAGCAGCGCATGTTTGCCCTTCTCGTTATTCCCTCGGTTCCAAAATAAGTGTCATTTTGATTTTTTAATGTATTTTAAGACGTAAAAAAGAATGTATTTTAAGACGTAAAAAAGAGATACTTATATATATCATCTTTTGAATTTTCTTTTTTCTAATAATAATTTAAGTATTATATTTTTATTCAGAAAAAAAATTGAAAAAATAATATATACAAGTGGATTTTTTTAAACCTTAAACTACGTGCACAAATTCAAAGCGACACTTATTTTGTTTGGAACGGAGGGAGTATTAAATATGGCTTGCTTCTGCTTTCGATACTCCCTCCGTCCCTAATTGGTTGTCCCTTTGATTTTTTGCATATACTTTAACGTGCATAAAAAACATAGTTTGACAAATTATTTTTTAAAATTTGTTTTTTAAATAAAAATTTAATATTTAAAATTTTATTTAGAAAAAGAAAATTCAAACTATATTTTTTATGCGTAGGAGTAATATTTTTATGGTTGTTCTTATGTATTCATGAGGAAATTCATGGTGTACACATCCCTAAACTTGTCCACATTGGTTGCCCAGCTCAGAACTCTATTGAATCAGAATCTTTTGACGATTACGTAGGTTTATAGAATGAAAATAAATAATCAAATAAGGATTAGTCTCTTCAAACCAATCTCTTTATTTGTTTATAAGGCTTGTCTTTAATAGATTCGAGTCTCCGACATAGTTTCAGATCATATTCTCCCCCTAACAGTAAGAAAAATTGTGAGAAGTCATATTATTAAAGTTTTATTAACCAACTCACCATTTAGTTGGAAGTAATAAAATTGTGAGAGGTTTTTCCTTTAGAAACTGAAATATTGCAGTGTTATGTAATTCCATATTACTGGAAGAAGAGAATAACAAATACATTTACATGATCATGAAGACTCAATAATTTGTATCTTACAGATTCCATATATACAGGCTAGTAGGCATCTTTTGTATTACACTTAACTGCATTAAAAAACCTGAGCAGAGCTGTTTGACAGAGTTGTTCTCGGCTCCATTACTATGTACATCATTTGCTTTAAAGATGAAAATGCATGAGAAATATTTGATACGTACTCAACGTTCTTCGAATATATATGGTGTTTTTGTGCAGTTATAGATCGAAACTATGGCTGTTAAAATGGAAAATCGGATGATTGTTTCGCCTACTGATATTTTGTCCCCTGCATTCTCTGGCAATACTTGTCTGAAGAGTTGGAGGGCCACAGACAATTACACCAATGTTTACATCTCCCCACTTCTCTGATATGGATCCAAAAATTTCTGACAACAAAAATAATGATTAGGATTGTCAGATTCAGGGAAACACGGCATAATATTTGTATTTGCGTACCATTTGTCAAAAAATTATATTTATCGTTTTGATTCAATTTAGATCAAGACAGTTTCTGTATACTTATGGTTTCCTTGTCTTCCTATTTATGGTACTCAGTATAGTTCATATTAAAACCATGACTACCAAGTGACAATGTCACTGAGTTTTCAGTTTCCGAACATTATATCTAGTTCTTTCTTTGTTAAGCAGTTACACAAGTAAGATGATAATTATCATCTTACCATATTACCAAAATTATGATTATTATCAGATGCAATGTGCAAAGTAAATATACCTTTGAAGTCTGGTCTTTCGCCGTATCGGATAGTACTGGTAAAATTTTCCTGATTTGAATTCTCGCTGTTTTCAGGCTGAGACTGTGTGATTTCCTTTTCAAAATCCTCTGGCACCTCCTCTTTTGACACTTTTTTTTCCCAGTAATTCCACAAAACAACAATAAGACCTCCAAAGATAACAACACTTGCAACCATGCATGCTATAAACAAAAGCCCTTTGTACCACCAGTAAGTTATACTAAAAGGATTAATGTAAAAAATATTTAATAATCCCAACGTAGTCACCAAGCCGATTGTAGGCATCATAACATAAAGTCCAGACCATAAAATATGTCCAGTTCCAACCAGCACAGACATTGCGCTTCCACTAGGGATAGGGAAGAGAGAAGAACCCTTCAACTTGTGAACTTCACCCTCTTCCTGCAGTTTTATATATGACAAATAGATCAGCATGAAAATGTTACATGCTTTCAAAATTGGTTTCAGTTTTAAGAAAGTATAGTACAATTAAACACACCAGAGAAGGTTCTGATTCACGAGTGACATAAGTTCGAATTTCAAGATCCAGTGTATCACTGAAACGTGGACAGATCGATGCTATATCAACTGAATGAAGAAGCGGAAGCTCGTTTGATTTTTTCACAGCCCAAACTATTAAGATTTTTCTTGGTAAACAAGGTTTTTTCTTATTGATATGGTGGAGGATATCATTCAAGATGGCCAGAAATGGTGATATTCCAATACCTCCTGCTACCAAAATAAGGTTTGCATACCTGAAGATATACATATTTGTGTCAATTCACTTTGAATATTTAAGAAGAATTACTCCAAAGTACACAAAAAATATCACACCAACCAAGATGAATATGTGTTCATATTGTAATGACTAAGAAGATGTCTAATATTCAAAGGAAAGAGTACTCACGTCAAGTGGTATGGTGATTCATGACCATAAGGTCCCTCTACAGAAGCTGTGATGTTATAACAAGGCCGCAAGAGTGGCTCCTTTTGATATTCTTGATCGGATAAATTCATGATACGTCCTCTGAGTTTTTCTGTCCAATCCCCGAGTACCTTTATGAGAACAGCTATATGATATTTACCGTCTAGAGGACTAGAGGAAACACTAAAAGGATGCCACTGCAGCCAGGATAGTTCTCGAACTTGGACAAAAATCCAACTGAGCGCATTGTAGTGGAGACCTAAATTGTGAAGGACAGGAAGACATTATACATATATAATGATCACTATTAAGAGAGAGGATTCAAGTAATCCATGAAGAAGTATCATTACTTGCAGGCTTTGAAAGAATCAGTTCCACTGTTCCACAAGGAAGGCATTTCGCGGAAACTATGTCAACAGTACTTCGGGATTGAAAGAATCTAAGAAAACGATCAAGCATAAACAGGAATATCCCTGCCGCAGTTATACTGAATATGAAGTCTCCAACATGTAAAGCTAAGAAAACAACAAAGACCACGTATAGTTGGTGTGTGTAGAAGAACAACTCAAATTGTACTCTCCTGACTGGAGGAAGAGATGTCACCCACATCAATAGACCAGCTGAAAGACTAATAACTCCAGGGAGATTGGCAATTCCAATATTTTTCCAGTCCAGTAACTAGCAAAACCAAATAAGCATCATATTAGCTTCATCTACCAATACATGCTTGTTTTTTCCCAATATTTTAGAATTACATGGTTAGCGACATCTTATCTTAGAGACTTACATTTTCACAAACTTTCTGACATGTTATACTACAATCAATAAACAGACCAATACTTTGCCGTAATTTTGTTCATTCTAACATAATCAGAATTGGAAATATGGAATGTGAACGATTATTTAGTTAAATATATAATTTAAAAGGTTTTTTCAAATATAAGCAGTTCTATATGCGAATGGAAATAAAATTTGGGAAATACTTACTTCTTGTATGAGAGTCCCCTTTATTGTCCACACAATCACATAAGATAGGCCATGAAGACTGAATATCAGCATAGTCAGATGTCCCAACCATACATGGTATCGGGCTGCATGCTCAAAAGGGATGTCAATAAGTCTAAGAAGTACAGATCCTCTTGAAACTGGTAGAAACAAAAACGCCAAGCAAAATAATCCAATCAATCCAAAGCGAAGTCCTGTAATTTCCAGCATCCATAAACTGATGAATTCAAATGATAACTTTAATTAGTCGAGACATAAAAAGTTTGTATAAGAAAAGAGAAGTAGAGTCATACATAGACATAGAGTCATACATAGACATCCAAAGTTCCAGACTATTATCAAAAGAAATCACTAAAAACTATTACATCATGGTTGATCCATATGCAAGTGTTAATGTAGAGGGAAAAAACAGTCATCTTTAAAACAAGTTTGTCAAACAACTTTGATGGACTGCCTCATCTAAATCATTGAATCAACAATAATATAAAGATATCTCAATTTGGAATATCAAAGAATCGAACAAAAATCTCAGATGCTTGCTTCTAAACTGTTCATATAGATGACATGTTGATTATAGAGTATTAAGAGCAAAAAATGTTTAATACGATAGCAGATAGTAATTACTGCTATAGTTAATGGAAAATAACGATGCTACAGGCTTCAAAAACTCGCAATATATCAGTAAGGCATAAAATTGAACCTTTTATCCCACAAAGAATGAATCTTGGATAGTTTGCTGATGTCTTGTACAATATATACGGAAGTAATCCAGATAATAAACACAGAAAATACAGCAATTCCAATAAACTCTCCAGCAGAAACAACCCCAAACGGACCGTCTGCAATTACAGGGAATGTCCATAAACGAAATCTTGCCTTCTTTGGGATAGGTGTCCTACACACAAAAATTACATACTATATGAACTATGCGTCTACACCATTATATTAAAATAACAATTAAGAGAAAGAGTAATAGCATGCAAGATATATACATCTATTTATTACTCCTTCTGTCCCAAAATATACAAGCCACTTGCTTTTTCACCTGGAGGTTTTTCATAAATGATAATTTTTAAATTTTGTATTTTGTATAAAATCGAAAAAAAAATACTATTTACAAGTGCTTCGCCGTGTTCATTGAAATGCATACAAAAAGAAGAGCCTCGTATAATTTGGGACGGAGCTAGTAAATAATACTACTGACAAGTTACTTACTCCTGAACCTCCTCTTCCTTAATATTGAAGATAGCAACTTGCAGTATAGCAAGAAATGCAATAAAAAACACTGGACCACCAAATAGCAAGAAAATACTTCCTGCAATAAATTGATCAACACTTAAACATCTAAACATATTACCATGCATTTTGTGTGTGTGTGTGTGCGCGTGTGAAAATTATGAACAGTAAAATGATTGATCTGCAAACAAACCTGTAATTCCAAACAAAGTGTTTGAAGTAGCATTAATCCATTTCAAAAACAACTCATCTCCAAATTCCAGAGGGTAAATAAATAATAAACTAACCCACAAAACAAAAATCACCCACATTAAAATCTTGAGAACCCATTTCACAGACAGTAAAAACAAAGGTGTTTTCTTAGTGTGATTACTAATTTTCACATTTTCACTTGAAAGAAGAGGCTGATAAGCTGATTTCACAGCCATTTTGCAAATATGAAACAAAGGGGTTGTATGTAATGTGTGTATATATGTGATCAAGAAAATAAGCTCTCACCACACGATCCAAACTACTCTTGTACCTGAATTAAAAAACCCAAATAATTGTAGGGCAATTTATACAGAAATATTGAGTCCAGAACTTTTTTGAGAAATTTGAGTCCACAAATATTCGAACTTTATTATGTTCTTAAACTGCACTGTTGCTTTATCAATTGTGTTTGTGATGGGTGTTGGCCAGTACGATGAAGTAAAATGTCACTCAAAATTTGTTTACTCAAAACACTACATCGTTTAGTCTTGAACAATTTGTTTTAAAAAAAATTTAAAATTCAAAACGCAAGATGAAATAAAGGTTAAATGCAAAACACAAAATCAAATACAGTTTTAGGGCAAAACGCTAATTTAAGTTGGGTTATACACAATTTTTTTAAATATTTGTAAAATGAAAAACATGGGTTATGCACAATTTTTTTTTAATATTTGTAAAATGAAAAACACAGTCCAAGGAGTTGAACCCTGAACTTCTAAATTGTAATAAACAAAATTTGTACGTGCGCACTTCGACCAACTCAACCAACTGAGCTGGCATATATCGTATTGCGTTTTATATAAAAGTTTTTAAAAGTTAAACGCCACACGAATTTGGGTTAACACAAAAACGCAGCATTTTGTTAGGTTTTGGGAATGACCAACAAGCCACCTGGAATCACAATAGATAAATAATCAATTCAATACTTAATTTTTAATTTAAGCTTAAGATTTCTAAAACCCAATTAGGAAATTGATGAACCTTAAAATATTAAAAATGGTTAAATTAGGGTTCTAACTTTAATTAGGGTTGTATTACAGACTTTTAAATTCAAATACTTAAATTTTAATTTAAGTTTAATATTTCTAAAACCCAATTAGGGAATTGATGAACCCTAAAATATTAAAAATGATTAAATTAGGTGTGTTTGGTTTTGGGGGTTATATTTTAATTTTAAATACAAAATATTACATGGTGTAATGTGTATATATAAAACAAAAACGCTACACTATCTCGCGTTTAAGAGTGACAGATAAGGCCATTGTACCCGTGAATGTCATTTTGGACATTACGTTATAAAACTCTACCATTTTGGGACATTTCTCGTTTTTGATTACCAGATATCTCGACAAAAATTATGGGCCCATTTTTCTTAAATTATGGGCCCGCTTTGATTTTCTATAAGTAATTTATACTATATTTCTTATGAGATTAATGTCCATGAGGTTACCTCACGTAACATTCCAGAGGTTAAAAAAAATTCTCATATAAATATATGAGGGTGTTATTGTAATTACAGATAATCATATATAATTACAAAAATACTCAGACTAAAAAACACTAGTACCTTAAGTAATTTTTCTGAGGTAATCTCAGGAACTTTATTCTCATTCCTTATTTTCTTTATAAGTAAAAGTAACAAATATGTATGCCAAAAGTCAAGGCGAATTAAAAAAATAGAGAGAACATTTATTAAAGAGAATGAGAAACAAGAGATGTATCTCATGTAACTTTTTTGAAATATTAAATAAAATAATTGTGTTTCGATAAATACAATCTTTTGATATGTACATTTTTTAAAATATTATTTTAATATACACAATTTTTTTTGTTAGGATCTGGAGATATGAAGATGTCAAGATTTTGTTATGAACAACTGATGACAATCAATGGATCAGTGATCGATGGATGATTGTTAAATGAATCGATACTCGATGGATGACAACGATCGATGGATAAATGTTTAAAGGATAAATAGCAATCGAAGGATAAATAATTAACTGATACTCATTTATCAGTCGATGAATAAACATTATCAATCGATGAATATAAGTAACGGTCGATGGATGATAATATCAATGGATGGATGAAAGTCTGAAATGCTAAGTACTATATAATATGAAAAGATCAAGACTAATAAGGAGATAAATATGTCGGTCACAAGAAGTCAAGAATTGCCTCGGTTATCTAAATACAGATAGGAAAGTATTTCCTAATTTCATGCAATTGATATACCTTCTATTTTAGATGATTGTAGTTGTGCGCATTTAAGCACATAATAGGTTTACTTCAGCTCTTAAGAACTTCGTTTTTCTTAAGAGAGTTGATTTAATATTGTAACAGATTTTAGCAAGTGAATAAAGTCTATAAGTTTTTCATGCTATTGTTTTGATCATTCAATTAGTTTGCACAATTGTATTCAACCCCCCTTCTACAATTGTTAAATATTAGGTAATAATTGGTATCAAAGCAAACTAATAACGTAAACTCAGAAAAGATCTAAGAATGTCGAACACAAACAAGTATGAAAGTATAGGTATCCCAATTCTGAAGAAAACTGAATACCCAACATGGAGGGTAAAGATGCTAATGTTCCTGGCGGCTACAGACCCTGATTACCTGGATAGAATAAATGATGGACCCTATAATCTTACGAATCTTATGGCCTCCATTATGAAGGAAGGTTACACAATACCTGAGTATTACACTCCAAAGGACAAGAATGAATGGACCTTTAAGGAAAAACTTAAAGTTTTCAAAGATGCAAAGGTAAGAAACATTCTTCATAACAATCTTGAGACTGTGATGTCTAACAGAGTTATAGCCTAGAAGACTGCCATGGAAATTTGGGATGCTCTAGATGTTCAATGTCAAGGAATCAAAGAGATTAAGAAAAATATGAGATTTGTACCCATTCAAGAGTATGAGTACTTTGAAGCAAAATAGAATGAATCTATAACTGATATATATGATAGATTTCTGACACTACTGAATGAATTGGCATTAGTTGATAAGGTGTATAATAATGAGGATTCAAACAACAAATTCCTAAGAGCCCTTCCTAAAGAATGTGATCTTCAAGCATATCTGATAAGAGACATGGCTGACTTGGAAGAAATGACTCTTGATAAAGTTTGTGGAAGGCTTAAGACACATGACCTGGAAATGCAACAGAGGAAGCATAGAAAAGGTTCTCAAATGAAATCTGATGCTTTAAAAGTTGAGTTTGTTCCAACCAAGTCAAAGGAAACCATGAAAGGAAGCTCTTCAAGAGGAAAATCTAGAGTGATTGAAACTAAGAGTGAAGATTCAGAATCAGAAAATAATAGAGACCAGGATTCAGATGCTGATGATGGACCCACTAACTCTGACATGATGGAAATGTAGGCTATGATAGTTAAAGACTTTAAAAGAATGAAGTACAAGAAGATTAAGAAGTAAAGAAATTTCTACAAAGACAAGTCAAGGTCTAGCAACAAGGAGAAATACAAAAAGAAGGACACCAAAGAATCCAAGTCAGGAAGAACTGACAAGTCACAAGTCAAATGTTACAAATGTGACAAGATGGGACACTTTGCAACTAAGCGATGGAAATCAAAAACTGAGAAAGAAATTGGAAAAGCTCTTTTCACCTCTAATAAGGTCTGGATGGACTATTCAGACTCTAATGAAGAAGTCAACTATGCTCTCATGGCAAACACTGAGAATCAAACTGCATCAACTGATAAGGTACCTGATCTTCTTTATGCTTTTGATACATATAATATTTCTAAGTTGAAATCTTTTCTAAAATCTCTACATATCAGTTTTAAAAATCAAATCATTGAAAAAATTGTAGATTAAATTCTAAAATGTATGAACTCAAGAAAAGGAATGATTATCTTGAATCTGAGCCTGTCCATGTGATAGAAGTTCAAAAAGGATGTGATAAGGCAAAATATATATGAACTCTGTTAGAAATTAAGATTGCCTATCCAGAAAAAGAACTCGAAAAAGAGAATGACACTATCAGAGTCAAGATAAAATCTGGTAAAAAAATCAAAGAAATTTTAACTGAAGGACAGACTAATACCTGTGGTTTTGGCTATGATCCAGCTAGTAAGGGAAAAGGGAAAGTAGAAATTAACTCAACTATTCCAGTCAAATTTGTCCACTCTAGTAGTGAATCCAATTCAACTACTAAAAAGGGTTCAACATCCACTAGTAATGACAAAGTCAAAGGGTCTACAAACAAACCAATGAATATTGGTTTACTTTCTTAGACACACCTAAAGGAGAAAATAAAAGAGGCTACGATGAATAGCATAACCAAAAGTCCTAAAAAGAACATGAATGGAAAAATTGGAATAAACCAAAGGAATCAATAGAAACATATTCATGATGCTCCTAGAAAGACGTGTTTTAAGTATGGTGACTCTAATCATTTTGCCATTGATTTCAGGAAAATTAGAACAATTAAAAGAGAAGATCCCAAATCAAAAGTTAGAAAAACTCCTAGATATAGACCACATAATCTCTGTTTTCATTGTGGTAGTTTATGACACTCCATTTACACGTCGAGAATATCACAGTTTTCACTTTAACTATTATGAGTTAAAATCAAACTTGAATAAAACTCCTATTTCTTTCACATGTGACTTTTTAGATATGCATAATGTTGATATTGCAAAAACTGGTCGTCATGGATGTTAGTAATTATGCCCTAGAGAATATTAATTTATATTTTAAGGAAAATAGTTTATTATTAAGGATTATGTTTTATTGATTATTATTTATTGATTATATTTTATTTATTGCGTAATAAATTGAAAACATAATAAATGTCCTTGGAATTTTGATACATATTATATATCTTTAAGTATGTGACTTAAAAATTAGATTATATAAATAATATCTTATTCCTAAAATTCACTATTCGAGTATTATTATATAAGGATAATAATAATGCAATAAGACTAGTATGTTTGTTGACAGATGACCACATCTCATTGGTCATATGTATGGTGATACTAAAGTCAAGAACATAAGTGCATGTCTCAATGAATGGCACTAGAATGACCCGCCGTGAGATTCTACATGTTAATAAGTGTCATAAGAAATTCTCACTGTGATAATGATGTAATGATCCTCTGACTTGAAATCATTATATTTCTATATGAGAATTAATATACTTTGATTACACTAAAAGTTACCTTTAACCGGGTGATGATAAAAATGGACATTGGGTATACTATGAATCGTATGAGAAATATGAATGATAGATAAATGATTTAACCTTCCTATTTAGGAGTGATATTATTGGCATCTTGATTGAGTGAGACTATAAAATGCATGGCCGTGCTCAAATGTTGATTTGTTTAACAGTCTACTCATTGATCAAGGAAACTCGGATTAAACGTTTAAGAGGATGACACGATACATGCCTCGAGTTTGATCTATAATATAAGGTTAAATGGATTATATTACATGGAACATTATTCACGAAAGGCTTAATCAAATCACTGCTTTTATTATTATTACTTGGGTAGCAATGATGTATTACTAGATGCCGCTCATTGTTTACAATTTTAATTAGATATTAAAATTGTTGCCAACGTAATAATAACCTACAGGGTCACACACAAAGAATGCTTGAAGGAGAAATAATTTAAATTATGAATTTAAATTAAATAAGTAATTTATTTTATTTATGATATTAATTAAGTATGACTTAATTAATTATATAAATAGAATAAATGAATTACTTAAACTAATTTCAAAATTTGTAATTAATTAATTAAGTGAGACTTATTTAAATAATTTAGAATTTTGGATTAGTATTATTGTAATTAGAAAACTTATTCCTTTCTCTCTATATAATCTCTTTATGAGCTGATTTAATTATTGACACATATTTTTCTAAAACCCTAGCCCTTTTGAAAAAAGAGGAACATAAAGAGAGAGAAGCAGTTTTCGGGTGTTAGTACACATCAATCCTTTATGAAAAGTGTTTGTGTAGATACCGTAGAGCGTAGATTGTGTGAACGGGATACGTGGTGATTAAATAAGCTTTGGACCTCCATTAATCTTCCATTGATGAACTATTAAAGCTTTTTAAGGTATTTGTTCTTAATCTCTGAATTAAATCTTTTGTTTTCGCGTAGATCATGCAGAGGGTTTCGATTTATATTACGTTTTGTATTTATTTTTCACATTTTTCTTCTGTATTTGTGCCTCGAAACCCTTCAATGGCATCAGATCTACTTGCGAAACGTTTTAATTTGGTTATGCGTTTAACAGTTTTTCGATGTATGTAAACATGTATAAGATATGCAATGACTATATGTTGATATATATATTTTATATGATTTTGAATATATGATATTCATGTGATGTACAATCATGTAATGATTGTGTGTATTGCTGTATTTATATGATACATGTTTGTTCTTATTATGATAATCGTATTCGATACGAATTCTGAAACGACTTCTATAAATTTTCTGAAATCTGTGTCTAGTGTCCAATTTTCACAAACGATATATGTTATTTGACTGGAATCGTGTCACTAAGAAATACTGACATGGTCAGCTTGGCGTCTGTAAACTATTAGATGTCGTTACAGACCCCAAAATGGTAATTTATTATTTACTAAAATTTATTTGATTTTCTGAAATTTCAAAATTTATTATATATGTTTTATATGATTTTGAATATATGATATTCATGTAATGTATAATCATGTGATGATTGTGTGTATTGCTGTATGTATATGATACATATTTGTTCTTATTATGAGAAACGTATTCGATACGAATTCTGAAACGACTTCTGTAGATTTTTTGAAATATGTGTCAAGTGTTCGATTTTCGCAAATGATATGTATTTTCTGACTGGAATCATGTCATTGAGCAATACTGACAAATTAAGCTTGGCGTCTGGAAGCCATTCGATGTCGTTATAGACCCCAAAATGGCGATTTATTAGTTTCTGAAATTTATTTGATTTTCTGAAATTTCAAAAATTATTATATATGATTATATGATATGTTTATATAATATGAGATATATTACATGTATTATGTGATAGCATGGTGGATGGTTATGGCCTAAAGACCCATAAGATAGTGGTTTTGAATTATGGTTTTGGTTTTTAAATACGACTTGCATGTCGTTTATTCATTGTAACTGTCAGTCTCGAATGTAACTCGAGTTCTTCTTGTAATTTTATTAGAATAGATTTATTTATCATTCAATGTAATTGTTCAATGGAGACTTGGAAGCAAGGAAGCTAGGAGGCAATCCAGATGATGGAGCAATGAAGAAGATAAAGACATGTAATAGTGTAATATTTGAAACCACCATGGATTGACCTTGATAATTCCATTAGCTTGGAAATATCACATAGGATGGGGTCATAACCAAACACATTTAATTTACACACAATACATATATGTATATGAATGCATGTGTAGATATGTATGCGTTGGAATGATGTATGTATTAGATACGACACCCATATCATGCCTGCTTAAGAAAGATAAAATCTGTAACGAATCAAGATTTTAAAATTAAACAAACGATCATGAGATTTTTGTGTTTATGAAACACGGTATTGAATATGAATTTTCTTTTTCTGATATGGGGAGATTTTGTTAAAAGCGAATTATTATTCGTAAGAAAGTTAGGTTTTAAGTGAGACCGCTTGTGACTTCTCCGACGATCTGGAAATCGAACCATTGACGAATATTGAAATGGATTATTTGATCAAGGAAAAATTGAGAATATCTTTATGATGGGATCATGATCATTCATATAAACATTAAAATCCCTAAATACATATTAAGTTAATCGGATGTCTTCCAATATTTAATACTCCTCAAGATCTAGATTGAGAATGAGTAGGTTTGCCAAAGCAATATGCTTTTATCAATCATGGGAAGACGTGATAAGTAAGTGACTTAGTTTTTTGAAATGTTGGGTCTAACTTAACTAAATTATCACAATAGGATTGTGGATTTAGAGGCATAGAGTTTGGTGAGATTTATTGTATAAATGTGTACAATGGGTTGTTTCACCAAACTTTCCAAGAGTTATATTTGATATAATTGACAAATATTGTCTACCTAAATAGTCGTGTTTTGGGTGTATTAGCCAACACTATCTTAAAACATGGATGAAATATAGATCTTGGCTCACTAGAAAGATTTAAAGAAATGTTTTCTGAATTAATAGTTAGGGCTATTAGTTTGATTAAAATAGTGGAAGGTATATGATGATATACCATAATCACTTAAACATAATTAATATTAAATTTGCAATCTAGTTTATTTTATATACTTTAAGATTATAGATATCAAATGATAAACACAAACAACTTCTCTATACGATCAATTCTTGAGAAGGACAAATTGACGACAACAAATTTCCTCGACTGACATAGGAGCTTGAGGATCGTCCTTGGGCACCACGATGTTAGTCAAATCTCTTCTCCTGCTATTAAAGCTGAGAATGTAGCATGTGCAAATGATAGTACTTATTGGAAATAAATTGATGTTGTGACTGATGTTTCATGTCTCATGCTTGCAACTATGAGTGTTGAGCTTAAGAAGCAATACGAGCATATAGATGCTTGTGAGACGATTAAGCACCCTTAAAGGATATTTGAGGGACAGACTCTTCAAGATATATTTGACGATTAGAGGGTACTGTACACTTACAAGTAGTGAGAGTGAGACCCGGTTACACCACATGTTCTAAAGACTATAGGGTATAATGAATACCCTGACATTTTGGATTTCTAGATTGGTCTGGAGGCTCACCTAGATTTGATCTTACAATTCATGGATAACGAATATTCTTAGTTTGTTATGAACAACAAAATGAATAAGATTTTTGAAACACCTATTGAGTTGCTAAGCATGTTGAGAATTGCTGAAAGAAACATGATAAATGCATGAACTATTACTATAATGATGGTAAACATAGGGAATGCAAAAGGGAAAGGAAAATGGAAAGGCAAGGAGAAGATTTGATCTAGTTTCCTTGTTAAACCAAAGTTCAATCCCAAAATAGGCTCTAAAGTCTGAATGAGGTGTTGACAAAGAAGACGATTGTCGCTTCTATGAAAAATCAGAAAACTGGAAATTAAACTATTATGCTTATTTGGAAGATCATAAGAAGTTGATCAGTAAGGGTCAAGCTTCGAGTATCAGGTAGGAATTGGAGTAAAAGTAGTTTCTCTGGTTGAAGGAACTCGTTACTTAATTTTAGGCCTACAAGGAAAATTTAAAACTTGATAATTGTTATAACGTGCTTACAATTAGTAGAGACATTATATTAGTTTCTTGTTTGGACAAGAAAGACTTTTTCATTTTAATTAAATAACAAGAGTTGTTTATTCTATTTCGATGACGAGGCTTATAATGTTGCACAACTAGTTAAAAATTTATATATTCTAAAGTGACTCAAATCAAACATTACCTTTGGCACTGTCATTGAGGCCATATTAATGAGAAACACATTTCCAGAATATATAATGATCCAATCTCAACAGCAACCCAACTTGACAAGGATCCAAGAGGAAAGAAGGTGGACAACAAAATGTACAGAGGCATGATTGGGTCTCTTCTCTATCTAACAGCTAGCAGGCCTGACATTATATTTGCTACATGTTTGTGTGCAAGGTTTCGGTTTTAGCAAAAAAATCAAATAATCCTGCATAAGATAGTGTGCAACTTTCAAGATTAATAATTTCCAGGTCACTACATAGTTTCTTTATTTTCAAATCTAGCACAAATTACAGTTTCTTACTTTCTTCCCTCGCAAATGAAGAACTTCTAATAATAATTATGTACGCTTTAGTAGAGACTAGAGAATATAACAGTGTCGAACTAGACAACTAGAGAGAAACTGTACCAGGAGTGTCAATGACATTAAGAATTGGTTTATTTGGCAAAATGACTAAAACTCCTTTTACCGGACATGGTGAAAGGTTCACTGAACGAGTATGACTTATATATAGTGATGTATGTTGTCATATGCGTACAATGAGAAAAGGTAGTTTTTATTAACTTCATAAAATTTACTAATTATTTTAGTAGATACAGATATATACATCTTTTAAAGAACAAATCCGAATCATTTAAAAAGTTCAAAGAATATAAAGATGAAGTAGAAAATATCAAAGAATTTTTTTTTACAGGAGGGATCACACATCAATGTTGAGTCAAGGAATCTTCCATATAGTTTCTGGGACTACACACTAGAGACAGGTGCTTATACATTTAATCGAGTTCCTACTAAAATGGTTCAAAAGACTCCGTATGAGATATGGACTGAGAAACGTCATAGCATGTAATTTATGAAAAATTAGGGATGTTAGACATTTGTGAAACATCTAACTTCTGACAAGTTATGACATAAATCAGAAAAATGTAATTTTGTGGGATACCCAATTGAAACAAAGGGTTATTCTTTCTATAATCCTTCCGAGAACAAAGTGTTTGTTGCTCAAACTGCAGTGTTCCTTGTAAGAGAAATGCTTTTTAAGAAAGACAGTGGAAGGATAATAGATCTCGATGAAGTTCGAGACCCACATGATAACATTGAACTAATCGAGGAACCTGAGCAGAATGTATAAGAAAACAATACTGCTCAAGAAACACAGGTTGTTTGTAGGTCTAGTAGGATTCACCATGAGCCGAGAGATATTATGGAGTTTTCTTGACTCAAGATGGTGATGTGATGCTTGTGGACGAAGATGAGCCTCTCACCTACCAAGACACTATGAACACTCCATATTCTAAGAGATGGCTGAATGCCATGAAATCTGAGATGTAATCCATGTATACTAATCAAGTATGAACTTTGGTTGATCCACCTGAAGGGGTAAAACCTATAGGGTGTAAGTGGGTTTTCAAGAAGAAGACCAACATGGATGGTAACGTATAGAACTATAAGGCACGATTGGTGACAAAAGGTTTGAAGAAAATTCATGGTATTGACTATAATGAGACCTTTTTCACCAGTGGCTATGGTCAAGTCCATCAGGATTTTGCTTGCTATAGCTGCTTCTTATGACTATGAAATCTGGCAAATGGATGTCAAAACCGCTTTCTTAAATGGGAGCCATGAAGAAGATACAGATGTGTACATGACACAACCTGAGGATTTTATTGATCCAAAGGATACTAGAAAGGTATGTAAGTTGCGTCGATCCATTTATGGATTGAGACAAGCCTCGAGGAGATGTAACATTCATTTTGATAAAATTGTCAAATAGTTTGGGTTTATTCAAAATGAAGATGAATCACGTGTTTACAAGAAGGTTAGTGAGAGCCATGTGGCATTCCTAGTATTATATGTTGATGATATATTACTAATAGGGAATGACATTCCTTCTCTATAGACTGTGAAGACTTGGTTGAGAAATAATTTCTCAATGAAAGACTTAGGTGATGTGACTATACATTAGGGATCAGGATCTATAGAGATAAATCAAGGAGATTGATCGGCTTAAGTCAGAGTATATACATTGACAAAGTTTTGCATCGATTTAGAATGCAAGAGGCTAAAAGGGAATTTGTCCTAATGTCTCATGGGATTATTAGTAATTGTGCTCTAGAGACAATACTTTTTATATTTTAAGGAAAATATTTATTATTAAGGATTATGTTTTATTGATTATTATTTATTTATTATGTTTTGTTTACTGCGTAATAAATTGAAAGCATAATAAATGTCCTTGGAATTTTGATACGTATTATATATCTTTAAGTATGTGACTTAAAAATGAGATTATATGAATAGTATCTTATTCCTAAAATTCCCTAGTCGAGTATTATTATTTAAGGACAACAATAATGCACAAAGACTAGTATGTTTCTTGACAGATGACCACATCTCATTGGTCATAGGTATGAGGATACTAAAGTCAAGAACATAAGTGCATGTATCAATGCATGGCACTGGAATGACCCGCCGTGAGATTCTACATGTTAAGTAAGTGTCATAAGTAATTCTCACTGTGATAATGGTATAATGATCCTTAGACCTGAAATCATTATATTTCTATATGAGAATTAATATACTTTGATTACATTAAAAGTTACCTTTGACCGGGTGATGATAAAAGTGGACATTGGGTATATTATGAATCGTATGAGAAATATGAATGATCTAGATGAGATTTAATCCTCCTAATTTTAGGAGTGATATTATTGGCCTCTTGTTTGAGTGAGACTATGAAATGCACGGCCGTGCTCAAATGTTGATTTGATTTTAATAGTCTACTCATCGATCAAGAAAATAAAGATTAAATTATGAAGAGGATGACACGAGACATGCCTTGAGTTTAATCTATAATATCAAGATTAAAGGGATTATATTACATGGAACATTATTCACGAAATGCTTAATCGAATCACCGATTTATTATTATTACTTGGGTAGCAATGATGTATTACTAGATGCCGCTCATTGTTTACAATTTTAATTAGATATTAAAATTGTTGCCAATGTAATAATAACCTACAGGGTCACACACAAAGAACGCTTGAAGGAGAAATAATTTAAATTATGAATTTAAATTAAATAAATAATTTATTTTATTTATGATATTAATTAAGTATGACTTAATTAATTATATAAATAGAATAAATGAATTACTTAAACTAATTCCAAAATTAATAATTAATTAATTAACTGAGACTTAATTAAATAATTTAGAATTTTGGATTAGTATTAATTATAATTGGATTATAATTAGAAAACTTATTCCTCTCTCTATATAATCTCTTTATGGGCTGATTTAATAAAATAGAGATTTTACAAAAACCCTAGCCGCTCTGAGAGAGGAGGAAGATAGAGAGAGAAGAAGTTTTCGGGTGCTAGTACACATCAATCCTTCATGAAAAGTGTTCGTGTGGATACCTTAGAGCGTAGATCGCGAGAGCGGGATACGTGGTGATTAAACAAGTTTTGGACCTCCATTAATCTTCCATTAATGAACTGTTAAAGCTTCTAAAGGTATTTATTCTTTATCTCCGAATTAAATCTTTTGTTTTCGCATGGATCCTGCGGAGGGTTTCGCTATTTTGATTTATTTTTCGCATTTATTCTGCTGCGTTTGTGTCACGAAACCCTACAATGGTATCAGAGCTACTTGCGAAACGTTTTAATTCGGTTATGTGCTTAACAGTTTTTGATATATAAGCATGTATGCGATCTATTATGATTTTATATTGATATAATATGTATATGTTTATATATATTATGAATATATGATATTCATGTGATGTATAATCATATGATGATTATGTGTGTTGATGTATGTATATGATACATGTTTGTTCTTATTATGAGAATCGTATTCGATACGAATTCTGAAACGGCTGCCGTTGATTTTCTGAAATCTGTGTCCGTTGTCCGATTTTCACAAACGATATGTGTTTTCTGACTGGAATCGGGTCACTGAGCAATACTGACATAATCAGCTCTGCGTCTGTAAGCTATTAGATGTCGTTACAGCCTCCAAAATGGCAATTTATTATTTTCTGAAAATTATTTGATTTTCTAAAATTTTGAGTATATGTATGTATATATTATGAATATATGATATTCATGTATTGTATAATCATATGATGATTGTATGTATCTCTATATATGTATATATGATATATGTTTGTCTTTGTTATGGGAATTGTATATGATACGATTTCTGAAACACCGTCAGATTTGGAGAAATCTGACTGTTGTATCCGATTTTCGTAAACGATATGTGTTTTCTGACTGTAATCGGGCCAATGAACAAAACAGTCGACGGGTCTGTAAGGCGTTTGACGTCGTTAAGGGCCTCGAAATAGCGATTTATTGTCTTTAGAAATCTGTTTTTAATTTTCTGAAATTTCGAAATTTGTTATATATGATTATATGATATGATTATATAATATGAGATATATTATATGTGTTATATGATAGCATGGTGGATGGTTATGGCCTAAAGACCCATAGGATAGTGGTTTTGATTTATGGTTTTGGTTTCTAAATACGACTTGCATGTCGTTTATTCATTGTAATTTAATTATCTCGAATGTAACTCGAGTTCTTCTTGTAATTTCATTAGAATAGTTTTATTTTTATTATTCAATGTAATTATCAATGAAGACTTGCAAGCAAGGAGGCGATCCAAAAGGGGATGATGGAGCAATGAAGAAAGAAGACATGTAATAGATAGTATTTTTAAAACCACCATAGACTGACCTTGATATTTTCATTAGCTTGGAAATATCATATAGGATGGGGCCATAACCAAACACGTTTAATTTACACACATTACATATATGTATATGATTGCATGTATTGGTATGTATGCGTAGATATAATTGAGATGCATGCTTAATATTGATTAATCATGTATGTATTAGATACGACACCCATGCCATGTTTGCTTAAACAAGATAAAATCTGTAACGATTCAAGATTTTAAAATTAACAAATGATCATGAGATTCTTGTGTTTATGAAATATGGATTTTTAAAACACGCAATTAAATATGGATTTTTGATATCTATAATTGGGATTTTCTGACAAAAGCGGATATGCGTATTCGTAAGGCTGATGGGTTTTAAGTGTGACCATTGGTATCCTCCATCTACCTGGGAAATGAACAATTTAAGATGTCGATTTGAAATATTTGGTTCAAGGAAAAATTGAGGATCTCTTTATGATGTGATCATGATCGTTATAAATTTTCTAAAACCCCTTAACAAAATATTAAGTTTTACTCGGATGCTTTCCAATGAATGAACACTCATCGAATCCTAGATCGATAAGGGGAAGGACTGTCAGTGGCAGGGGACTCCTATCTATCGTGGTGAGATGCGACGAATATAAACGGTTATATTCGGCCGTTGTATCATTGGGTCTAACTTAACTGAGTCGTCATAATAAGTGAAAATAAACGGTTATATTCAACTATTATGAACTTAGAAGCATAGAGTTTGGTTAAAAGTCTATTAGATAGATAAGATCAATCGTTGTTCACCAAACTATCCAAGAATTATATATGATATAATTGACAACTGTTGTCTACCTAAATAATCATTTTCTAAGGACTTCCAGTGGTTGACTTAGGACATGATGAAATATGGATCTTGGCTCACTAGAAAGAATTATGGGATATACTTTCTAAATTAATAGTAAGGGCTATTAGTTTGATAAAAATAGTGGGAGGTATATGATGATATACCATAATCACTTAAACATAATTAATATTAAATTTGCAATCTAGTTTATTTTATGCACTTTAATATTGTAGATATCAAATGATAAACACAAACAACTTCTCTATGCGATCAGTTCTTGAGAAGGACAAGTTGACGAGAATATATTTCCTTGACTGATATAGGAGCTTGAGGATCGTCCTCGGGCACCACGATATTAGTCAAATCTCTTCTCCTGCTCTTAAAGTTGAGAATGTAACATGCAAATCATAGTGCTTATTGGAAGCAAATTGATGTTGCGACTGATGTTTCATGTCTCATGCTCGTAAATATATGTACTGAGCTTAAGAAGCAATACAAGCATATAGATGCTTATGAAACGATTGAGCACAATATATATTTGAAAGGGCACTATACACTTACAAGTAGGGAGAGTGAGACCCGGTTACACCACATGTTCTAAAGATTATAGGGTATAATGAATACCATTGATATTTTGGGTTTCCAGATTGGTCTGGAGACAGTTAGATTTGATCTTACAATCTTTGGACAAATATTATTCTTATTTTGTTATGAACAATAAAGTGAATAAGATTGGTAAAACACTCATTGAGTTGCTAAGCATGTTGAGAACTGCTGAAAGTAATATGATAAATGCATGAACTAGTACTATATTGATGGTAAACATAGGGAATGCAAAAGGGAAAGGAAAATGGAAAGGCAATGAGAAGATTTGATCTCGTTCCGTTGTCAAACCAAAGTCCAATCCCTAAAGCAGACTCTAAAGTCTGAATGAGGTGTTGATAAAGAAGACGATTGTTACTTCTGTGGAAAGTTGGGAGACTGGAAATTAAACTTGTTAGTCCCAAATATCGTAGAAGGGGGGTTGAATACGATATTGTCCAATTTATAAAATATTCGCGGAATGATTTGTTATGGACTGGTTGACAGTTCGAACAGATATTAAATCAAACACAAGGTATGAACACAGTTAACACAAACACAGTTCGTTCGGGGAATATATCGTTTTATTAATATAAACCACGAAGGTGCTACACAACTCTAATCCGTAGATTAGCTTCAACTGATTCACTAGTACAGTTACAATACAACAACAATAATCAATACGAACAATAATTATGACAGTAGCTCAAACGACGTTAATGGCTTCTCTGTGTCTCTCTCCTTTGCTCTGTATGTTTTCGCTCTGTAACTGAATGAATTTGTGTGTTCGTGAATGAATCACAAAGGCTTGGCTTTGCTGCTTTATTGTGTAGGCATTTTCAATCTACTACGTGGCCTTCTGAGAACCAAGTAAATAGATTGCTTCTCACTTCTTGAATTAACAACCGTCGAGACATTTAATTTGTAACCATCGGTGAGTCTGTTTATAACCGTCGAGTGAAATAAATCACTTAAAACAATTCTGCTCAAGGATATCAAAGATATGTGGCATGCTGTGGCTGGCTGTAGATTAAACAATCTTAAACCCTCAACTATCGAAGTGCCATAACTATCGAGTGACTTAACCGTCGATGGAATAAATAATCTGGATATTTATCTGAGTCCCTTAACTATCGAGACGCTGTAACCGTCGAGTGAAATGGACGAAACAGTCAAACCCAACTATCAGTTATAACTATCGACTCAAATGAATTATTAAAACCATAACCGTCGAGTGAAATGGAATTAATAATACATCCAAAATGGTAACCGTCGAGTGATTTGCTAACCGTCGATAAATAAGACGAAATAGCCGAACAGGAGACCCAACCGTCGGTGAATAAGACAAAACAGTCAAACAGCTAAACGGTAGTTCACCTTAGCCATTTTTCCAATGATTCAAAGCTCTGCAATATTTCTTTTCACTGCAACCAAGTTAATAAATTTACCTTTACTACTTGAACTTGATTTTCTCTGAGCTTTAGCACACAACGGTTATACAGCCAATTCTTTTCTAACATAGATGCGGTTCTCAATTCCTTTTGTGCTGACATTTAGTGCAACTGGTCTGGTTCACAAACGACTAACACGAACTTGATCTTCACATCTTCTTGACTATTCAATTGGCCCTGTTTCTCTAGCTGTTAAGAAGTGCTTCTGTAATTCACTGGAATCCCTTGACTTCTCTTTTGTAAAACCTCTGACATCTTCTGAACCTCTGAAACACTATATCTTTATTCTTCACTGAGGCTTGAACATGTTAATGAACTTCTTTCAGTGATCTTCAATGTCTTCAAAGCTTCATCTAATGTTTTGGTCTTTTGTATTCAACTTATAAACAATTCGTAGTCGATTCCGTGCTTCATTTTAATATAAGTTACCGACCATCTGTGTTGAGTTAGTTTCCTCGGTTACATGTTACGTTACGTTACATTATGCTTTACAAAACTGTCATGCTTAATTGGAAGATCGGAAGATGATGATCAATAAGGGTCAAGCTTAAGGTATCGGGTTGGAATTGGAGTAAAGATAGTTTCTCTGGTTCGAGGAACTCGTTACTTAATTTTTGGCCTATAAGGAAAATTTAGAACTTAATAATTGTTATAGCGTGCTTGCAATTGGCAGAGACATTATTTCAGTTTCTTGTTTGGACAAGAAAGGCTTTTTCATTTTATAACAATAGTTGTTTATTCTATTTTGTTGATGAGCCTTATAATGTTGCACATCTAATTAACAATTTATATGTTCTAAAGTGACTCAAATCAAATATTACCTTTGGCACTGTCGCTGAGGCCATATTAATGAGAAACGCATTTCCAGAATACATAAGGATGCATTCATGGATAAGTTTGATTATGAATCATACCAAAGGATACGAATCTTGGTTTATTTGGTAAAATGACTAAAGCTCATTTTACCGGACATGGTGAAGGGATCATTGAATGGGTATGACTTATACATAGTGATGTATGTGGTCATATGTGTACGATGACAAAAGGTAGATTTTATTAACTTCATAAAATTTACTAATTATTTTAGTAGATACGGATATATGTATCTTTTGAAGAACTAATCCGAATCATTTGAAAAGTTCAAAGACTATAAAGATGAAGTAGAAAATATCAAAGAAAAGTTTTTTTGATAGGAGAGATCACACCTTGTTGGACATGGTGCGATCAATGTTGAGTCAATGAATCTTCCAATTAGTTTCTGGGGTTGCACCCTGGAAACAGCTCCATATACACTTAACTGTGTTCCTACTAAATTGGTTCAAAAGACTCCTTATGAGATATGGACTGAGCAACGTCACAGCATGTCATTTATAAAATTTTGGGGATGTGAAGCGTTTGTGAAACGTCTAATCTCTGACAAGCTAGGACCAAAATCAGACAAATGTAATTTTGTGGAATACCCAACTGAAACAAGGGGTTATTCTTTCTATAATCCTTCCGAGAACAAAGTGTTTGTTGCTCGAACTGCTGAGAGACAGTGGGAGGATCATAGATCTCAATGAAGTTTGAGACCCACATGATAACGTTGAACCAGTGGAGGAACCTGAGTAGAATGTACAAGAAAAATAATACTGCTCAAGAAACACAGGTGTTCGTAGGTTTAGTAGGATTCGCCATGAGCCCGAGAGATAATATGGATTTCTCTTGACTCAAGATGGTGATGTGATGCTTGTGGATGAAGATGAGCCTCTCACCTACCTAGATACTATAAACACTCCAGATTCTAAGAGATGGCTGGATGCCATTAAATCTGAGATGGAATCCATGTATACTAATCAAGTATGGACTTTGGTTGATCCACCTGAAGGGGTAAAACCTATAGGGTGCAAGTGGGTTTTCAAGAAGAAGACCGACATAGATGCTAATGTACAGACCTATAAGGCACGATTGGTGGCAAAAGGTTTCAAGAAAATTCATGGTATTGACTATGATGAGACCTTTTCACCAGTTGTTATGGTCATGTCCATCAGGATTTTGCTTGCTATAGCTGCTTACTATGACTATGAAATCTGGCAAATGGATGTCAAAACCGCTTTCTTAAATGAGAGCCTTGAAGAAGATATGGATGTGTACATGACACACCCTAAGGGTGATCTAAAGGATGCCTGAAATGTATGTAAGTTGTGTCGATCCATTTATGGATTAAAGCAGGCCTCGAGGAGATGGAACATTTGTTTTCATGAAACAGTAAAAAAGAGTTTGACTTTATTCAGAATGAAGATGAAACTTGTGTTTACAAGAAGTTTAGTGGGAGCCATGTGGCATTCCTAGTATTATATGTTGATGATATATTACTAATAGGGAATGACATTCCTTCTCTACAGACTGTGAAGACTTGGTTGAGAAATAATTTCTCAATGAAAGACTTAGGCGATGTGACATATATATTAGGGATCGAGATCTATAGAGATAGATCAAGGTGATTGATCGGCCTAATTTATAGTACATACATTGAAAACGTTTTGCATCGATTTCAAATGCAAAGAGACTAAAATGGATATGTCCCAATGTCTCATGGGATAGTGATCTCAAAATAAAATTTGTCCTAAATCATTGGATGATAGGGACTGCATGAGTAAAATTCCATATGCGTCAGCAATTGGTTTTATAATGCATGCAATGATATGTACTTGTCCTGATGTCTCGTATGCTTTAACCATGATGAGTAGATACCGATCTAATCCAGGTGAAGGTCACTGGACGACAGTCAAGAATATTCTTAAGTACTTAAAGAGGACTAAAGATTCATTCTTGTTATATGGAGGAGATGTGAAGCTAGTTGTAAGAGGTTTCAGTGATACTGGTTTCCAGACAGATAACGATAATTTAATGTTTCTGTCTGGCTTTGTGTTTTATTGAGATGTTGTATGCTGGAATGGTTCACAGCAAAGACAATTATTGATTTTACAATAGAACCTGAGTATATTGATGCTTGTGAAGCAGCCAAGGAGGCTGTTTGGGCATGTACTTAGGAGATATCACCTAATTAATGAGATTAATGATCAAGGAGATATACATATATGTAAAGTGTATACTAATAATAATATTGCAGACACACTGACTAAGGCTTTATCGCAGCAGAAGCACGAAAGTCACACTAGTTCCATGAGTATTGGATACTTGGGTAATTGGCTCTAGTGCAAGTGGGAGATTGTTAGTAATTGTGCTCTAGAGACAATACTTTTTATATTTTAAGGAAAATATTTATTATTAAGGATTATGTTTTATTGATTATTATTTATTTATTATGTTTTGTTTACTGCGTAATAAATTGAAAGCATAATAAATGTCCTTAGAATTTTGATACGTATTCTATATCTTTAAGTATGTGACTTAAAAATGAGATTATATGAATAGTATCTTATTCCTGAAATTTCCTAGTCGAGTATTATTATTTAAGGACAATAATAATGCACAAAGACTAGTATGTTTCTTGACAGATGACCACATCTCATTGGTCATAGGTATGGGGATACTAAAGTCAAGAACATAAGTGCATGTCTCAATGCATGGCACTGGAATGACCCGCCGTGAGATTCTACATGTTAAGTAAGTGTCATAAGTAATTCTCACTGTGATTATGGTGTAATGATCCTTAGACCTGAAATCATTATATTTCTATACGGGAATTAATATACTTTGATTACATTAAAAGTTACCTTTGACCGGGTGATGATAAAAGTGGACATTGGGTATATTATGAATCGTATGAGAAATATGAATGATCTAGATGAGATTTAATCCTCCTAATTTTAGGAGTGATATTATTGGCCTCTTGTTTGAGTGAGACTATGAAGTGCACGGCCGTGCTCAAATGTTGATTTGATTTTAATAGTCTACTCATCGATCAAGAAAATAAAGATTAAATTATGAAGAGGATGACACGAGACATGCCTTGAGTTTAATCTATAATATCAAGATTAAAGGGATTATATTACATGGAACATTATTCACGAAAGGCGTAATCGAATCACCGATTTATTATTATTACTTGGGTAGCAATGATGTATTACTAGATGCCGCTCATTGTTTACAATTTTAATTAGATATTAAAATTGTTGCCAATGTAATAATAACCTACAGGGTCACACACAAAGAACGCTTGAAGGAGAAATAATTTAAATTATGAATTTAAATTAAATAAGTAATTTATTTTATTTATGATATTAATTAAGTATGACTTAATTAATTATATAAATAGAATAAATGAATTACTTAAACTAATTCTAAAATTAATAATTAATTAATTAAGTGAGACTTAATTAAATAATTTAGAATTTTGGATTAGTATTAATTATAATTGGATTATAATTAGAAAACTTATTCCTCTCTCTATATAATCTCTTTATGGGCTGATTTAATAAAATAGAGATTTTACAAAAACCCTAGCCGCTCTGAGAGAGGAGGAAGATAGAGAGAGAAGAAGTTTTCGGGTGCTAGTACACATCAATCCTTCATGAAAAGTGTTCGTGTGGATATCGTAGAGCGTAGATCGCGAGAGCGGGATACGTGGTGATTAAACAAGCTTTGGACCTCCATTAATCTTCCATTAATGAACTGTTAAAGCTTCTAAATGTATTTATTCTTTATCTCCGAATTAAATCTTTTGTTTTCGCATGGATCCTGCGGAGGGTTTCGCTATTTTGATTTATTTTTCGCATTTATTCTGTTGCGTTTGTGTCATGAAACCCTACAGGGATATCGATCTTGAAAGAAATAGTCCTAAATCATTGGATGATAAGGACCATATGAGTAAAGTTCCATGTGCATTGGCATTTGGTTCTATAATGTATGCAATGATATGTACTCGTCTTGATGTCTCGTATGCTTTAAGCATGACGAGTAGATGCCAGTCTAATCCATGTGAAGGTCACTGGACGACAATTAAGAATATTCTTAAGTACTTGAAGAGGACTAAAGATCAATTCTTGGTATATGGAGGAGAAGATAAGCTGGTTGTAAAAGGTTACACCGATGTTAGTTTCTAAACAGACAACGATAATTTTGTGTTCATGTCTTACTTTATGTTTTATCTATTTAAATTGAGATGTTGTATTCTGGAATGGTTCACAGCAGAGACATTTGTTGATTCTACAACAGAGCTTGAGTATATTGATGCTTGTGAAGCAGCCAAGGAGGCTGTTTGGGCATGTACTTAGGAGATATCACTTAATTAATGAGATTAATGATCAATGAGATATACATATATGTAAAGTGCATACTAATAATAATATTGTAGACCCATTGACAAAGGCTTTGTCACAGCAGAAGCTTGAAAGTCACACTAGTTCCATGAGTATTGGATACTTGGGTAATTGACTCTAGTGCAAGTGGGAGATTATTAGTAATTGTGCCCTAGAGACAATTACTTTTATATTTTAAGGAAAATATTTTATTATTAAGGATTATGTTTTATTGATTATTATTTATTTATCATGTTTTATTTACCGCGTAATAAAATTGAAAGCATAATAAATGTCCTTGGAATTTTGATACATATTATATATTTTTAAGTATGTGACTTAAAAATGAGATTATATGAATAGTATCTTATTACTAAACTTCCCTAGTCGAGTATTATTATATAAGGACAATAATAATGCAATAAGACTAGTATGTTTGTTGACAGATGACCACATCTCATTGGTCATATGTATGGTGATACTAAAGTCAAAAACATAAGTATATGTCTCAATGAATGACACTGGAATGACCCGCCGTGAGATTCTACATGTTAATAAGTGTCATAAGAAATTCTCACTGTGATAATTCTATAATGATCCTTTGACTTGAAATCATTATATTTCCATACGAGAATTAATATAGTTTAATTACACTAAAAGTTACCTTTAACCGAGTGATGATAAAAGTGGACATTGGGTATACTATGAATCGTATGAGAAATATGAAAGATAGATAAAGGATATAACCTTCCTATTTAGGAGTGATATTATTGGCCTCTTGATTGAGTGAAACTATAAAATGCATGACCGTGCTCAAATGTTGATTTGTTTAAGAGTCTACTCATTGATCAAGGAAACCCGGATTAAACGTTTATGAGTTTGACACGATACATGCCTCGAATTTGATTTATAATATAAGGTTAAAGGGATTATATTACATGAAACATTATTCACGAATGGCTTAATCAAATCACTGATTTTATTATTATTACTTGGGTAGCAATGATGTATTACTAGATGCCACTCATTGTTTACAATTTTAATTAGATATTAAAATTGTTGCCAACATAATAATAACCTACAAGGGCACACACAAAGAATGTTTGAAGGAGAAATAATTTAAATTATGAATTTAAATTAAATAAGTAATTTATTTTACTGATGATATTAATTAAGTATGACTTAATTAATTATATAAATAGAATAAATGAATTACTTAAACTAATTTCAAAATTAGTAATTAATTAATTAAGTGAGACTTAATTAAATAATTTAGAATTTTGGATTAGTATTAATTATAATTAGATTATAATTAGAAAACTTAATCTTCTTTCTATATAATCTCTTTATGGACTGATTTAATTATTGACACATATTTTTCTAAAACCCCGGCCCTTTTGAGAAAAGAGGGAGATAAAGAGAGATAAGAAATTTTCGGGTGCTAGTACACATCAATCCTTCATGAAAAGTGTTCGTGTGGATATCATAGAGCATAGATCACGTGAGCGGGATACCTGTTGATTAAACAAGTTTTGGACCTCCATTAATCTTCCATTGATGAACTGTTAAAGCTTTTTAAGGTATTTGTTCTTAATCTCCGAATTAAATCTTTTGTTTTCGCGTGGATCTTGCGGAGGGTTTCGATTTATATTACGTTTTGTATTTATTTTTCGCATTTTTCTGCTGCGTTTGTGCCTCGAAACCCTTCAATGGAATCAATTAATGTCTCTTTTGATGACAAGAAAATAACAGGAATCCATGATGAAGATGCAATGGAAAATTTGAGATTTGAAAAATAAATTCAAAAATCTGACATTGGAATGAATTATGGCTCATCAAACTCAGACTAGCCAATCATTGATGAATCCAGAGACCATGATGAATTTCTGACTCATCATGATGTATCTGAAGATATTGCACATATTCATGAGGAGCAACAAGCCAATAATGATTGACACAATGGTCAAGGAAATTTTTCCGGGTAATGAAGATAATTAAGATTAATTGAAGAAAACTCAATAAAGTTAGTTCTAGAACATGTTGAAGAAATAATGGTATTAATTTCCTCAAAGATTTACTCCATAGGATTCTACTAATATTTTGGAAGCTGCAAAAAAATAAATTAATTTGGGTATAGTTTTTGGTTAATTTGAGTTAAATTTTTGGATGAAAAATCTTAGGGGTTAAGTAGCACTACAAGAAAAATAGTTTCAGACAAGCATTTTTCCCGTTGTCTGAAGACCACAAATCCCGTTGTCTTTTGAGATGACGTCTCTTATGCATCTCAGACAATGATACGCAATTGTTGTGAAAAACAAAGTCAGACAACATAGACTCTTTTAACAACATTGTCCAAGACCTAGAAATAACAATGTCAGTTGAAAAACATGTTGTGGTGAGTGGTCTATAATAAGTGTTTAATAGTTTCTTTGTGTTGTCAGAAAGGTATTACGACACTGTTTTTATTTGATTATATAACTTAAAAATTCATTTGTTTGGTTTTTACACAACTCTATTTATCATAAATGTCTTGTTTTAATTCCCTCTACTCAAAAGCTTTGTTTGTAAAACATTATTGGTAATCGATTTGAACAAGAGTTTGGGGTTTTGCAATTCTTGTATTTTGTGATATCAGACTATGGTTTATTTTCTTGGCCCTATTGTTCCTATTTTCTTCATACAACACAAGATCAACAGATTGTTATAAGAATATATTGCATACAATGTTTTAGTTTAGAGTTCATTATTTCTATTGTTATTTGACAACATTGTAACATCACTAACCAATAGTAAGAAATCCTTTACACAATGGTTAAGTTCTTTAAATATATTGTTTTAGTTGTTTATAACAACTGTAATGTGAGATACTTCCATTGTCTCTAAAAAGAGTATACAATGGTTTTTTAAAATAGCAATTAATAAAACAAATTAAACAATGGATTTATGTAAAAAAAAATGATTTTACATAATGTTTACAACCAACCAATGAATTAACTAATTTATCAATACAAAAATTTCTAATTAATCTACAAACTTAATGTAAAAGCCACATACATAAATTTGGGACCATAGAGAGGATGGGGAACTGCTCCTTGATGGGCACCAAAAGTCGAACAACAATGTCAAGCCCATTGTTGGCACCATGAACAAGCTCACCTATGTGTCTCATTATTCCGAAAGGGCCTCTAGTGTTGGTGGTATAGTCATAAGTACCAGCTGAATGCCACATGATTCGCATAGCACAAGACATCCCAAATAACCTTATGTTGTTAGGGAGTAACAGAGAAATAAGTATAGGACTAGAACAGAACATAAACGTACCTTAAGTTGAGTTGAAACAATTTTGGAAGGAAATTAGATATACTAGGTAAAACAAAAGATATGAAAAAAAACCACCTGTGAGAGATAACACTGGTTCATTGATCATCACATTTAGCTTACAAAACACAAAACTGTATCATTTGGTCTAATGAATTATATTTTTTTTTTGCATATAGAAAGGCACCTACATATAAATTTTAAAGAGCCAAACTAGTTTTAACACTCTTTCAAATAGATCTCCATTACTTGTTTGAAGTAAGACTAGAAGTAACATTACGAAATACCATGTTAAGTGCAAGGGCTTTTGCAGGTAGAATGAAGATCACCATAAAAGGTAAACATAATAATTTTAATATGATGAAATATATAAGATTGAATAAATAACAGAGGAATTTTACCTTACAACATGATGTACCATGAATCTCGCATACAAGATGGAATAAATAACATATGAATTTTTAACTTACAACATGATGTACCATGGATCTTCCTTGTTTATCTCAAGCTCTAATGGGAAAAAAGGCAAGCATTCAATATATGTGATTTTCTTGTTCATTTACAAGTAAAACCTATTATTAACAAACATTGAACCATAATTAAAAATTATGTCAAATATTCAAAGCTACAATTTAATGAGCAAGAATTATTTATCAAATATTATCACTAACCGACTATAAAGCTAATTCACTTGTAATGAAACTAAGAACACTATCAATTAAAATAATAACACAAAAATGAATTGATTATACATCTACAAACGCATAATATTTTTAGTGCGATTAGTGCATATGATAATTTCATTGAGCATAAGAGTTCCAAATTAACTACAAAAGAGATAATAATGAAAAAGAAATTAATGTCACAAGTTAGCACCCAATCAATTAGATGAATAGAGGGATTTATATTAGAAATGAAAACACTGATGTTGTTAGAGAATATCACAAACATAGTTTAGTAACGAACAAAGTTTAGGCTGACGTCATCAGAGTTTAAGAAGCTGTCGACAAAGTTTACTCTAATAGAGAATACTCAAACATAGTTTACTTTAACAGAGAATACTCAATCAGAGTTTACTCTAATAGAGAATACTCAATCAGAGATTGTCAACCGACAAAGTTTATGATCAGAGTTTGTCAAAGAAGGAAACAGACAAATCAAAATTTGATTTGGATAGTGTAGAAGGAATTCAAATGCACTTATATTAACTTATGGAAGATATTCTTATCATTATCTGTTTTGTAATTGGATTTGTAACAATGTCTATATAAACACAGAAGTAGGTTAACATTAAAATAATACACATAATTATCATTTTCATAACCTAGCATCTCTTAAGAACTTTATTTTTCTTGAGAGAGTTTTGTATCTAGTTCATTCAAGTTAATACAAGACAGTTCATCTTTTATATACTTGTGATCTTAATTGATTATTTGCTACTATTATATTAAACCCTCCCTTATATAATAGTTGATTATCTGGGCAACAATTGGTATCACAACAGGCAGTTGATTATAACTTAAAGATCATATAAACATGTCTGGAAACAAGTTTGAAAGTATTAGAATCCCAATCTTGAAGAAGGTTGAATACCCTACATGGAGGGTAAAGATGATGATGTTCTTAGACGCAACTGATTCTGATTATTTAGATAGAATCAATGAAGGTCAATATCTACCAACCAAACTAGTGCCATTAATAATTGTGGAAGGCAGATAGGTTCCTGAATATTATACTCTAAAGAATGGACTAATGAAGAAAAACAATAAGTCCTCCACGATGCTAAGGTAAGGAATATACTACATAATAGTCTTGACTCTATGATGTCTAACAGAGTAATAGCTTGCAAAACTGCCAAAGAAATCTAGGATACACTAGAGGTTCAATGTTAAGGAACCAAGGAGATAAAGAAGAATATAAGATATGTTCTAATTCAAGAGTATGAATACTTTGAGGCTAAGTAGAATAAGTCCCTCACAGATATCTATGATAGATTTCTAACTTTGTTAAATAACCTAGCTTTGGTTGATAAGGTGTATGACAATGAGGATTAAAACACCAAGTTTCTAAGAGCTCTACCTGAAGAATTGGATTTACAAACATCTTTGATAAGAGACAGGACTGATTTGGATGAGATGTCTCTAGATGAAGTGTATTAAAGACTGAAGACTCATGACTTGGAATTACAGCAAAGGAAGAATAGGAAGAATAGCAAGACAAAGTCTATTGCCTTGAATGTTAAGACTAAAATTGAAGAACCAAGAGAAAAATTCTTAAGAGCCTAAAAAAGAAAATGAAAAGTTGTAATAATCAAGGAAAACAGTGAATTAGAGTTTAAGACAAACTCTGATGACGCCATAGACTCTGACATGATATAGATGGTTGCTATGATTGTCAAAGGCTTCAAAAAAATGAAGTACATGAAGTATAGAAAGTAAGGGAACTTCCAGAAGAAGCATGGAGAATCAGAGAATAAAGATAGACTCAGAAGAAGAGAAGATAGAGATGACAAATAAAAAACTCTTGACAAATCAAAGGTCAAGTGTTACAAGTGTAACAAGATGGGGAACTTTGCTACTGAGTGTAGAAGCAATGAATCTGGAAAAGATCTCATAACTTCAAAGAAAGATTCGTTGGATTCCTCAGACTCTGAAGAAGAAATAAATTATGCCCTCATGGCAAACACTAATGCTCCCATCCTAAACTCTAATAAGGTACCAGACTCTATCTTCAATTTTAATAATAAAAATATCCATGAATTAATATCTTTCCTTAGAACTCTGCATGTTAGCTTTAAATCACAGTCAATTAAGAATGAAAGATTAAAATCTGGAATACAAACTCTGATTGCTAGGAATGACTTTCTTGAATCTGAAAATTCACACATGCTTAACACTAAGAAAGACCGTGAGAATGCTATACATATGCAAACTCAGTTAGAAATACAAGTTGAATATTTAAAATCGGAGATAGCTAAAGAAAAAGAGACTTTCAGAGTTTGGACGAACTCTGGTAAGAAAGTCTAATAAATGCTTTCTAACAAGAATTGAACATCTGCCTTAGGTTATGAATCTGATAAGGAGACACATACAAAAGGAAAGTTAAGTGAACCTATAAATTTTGTTAGATCTAGTAATGAAAATAAGAATACCTCTGATGAATGCTCTAATAATAACAAAGGTAAAGAAAATAGCGTGTCAGAGAATAAAATAGTAAATATAGGATTACTCTCACAGAAGCAACTTAAAGAAAAGTTGAAGGCAGTCACAAATAAAAACAAATCTAAAAAGGTAAAGAGAAATAGAAATGACAAAGTAGGAATTTCTAAGGAGAATAACTATAAGAATATTCCTGATGCTCCTAGAAAAACTTGTTTCACATGTGGTAATTCTAATCACCTTGCTATTGACTGTAGGCAAAATAAAAAGAAGGAACCTGAGAGACCATTCAGAGGCTAGTAAACAGACTAGATATAGACCACAAAATCCTTGTTTTCACTGTGGTAGTTTATGCCATTAAATTTACACATGTAAAGAATATCATAATTGGTATTTCAACTATTATGAACTGCTGCCTTATTTGAATAAAACTCTTGTTTCTTCTAGTTATTCTGCTAAGCAACAGTATGTAATAAAATCTGATAAAAGAAAAATAAACTCTGAAAATGCAAACTCTAATAGTGCATTTGTTAACATAAACTCTGATAAAAGTACTTCTGCTGCAAAAGTTAATAGGTTTTAAAAGAAAGGATCCAAACTTGTTTGGGTCCCCAAATCTACTAACTAATTTGCATTAAATGATTACAGGGAAACAGAAAAAAGATCCTAGTGATTGATAGTGGATGTTCTGCACATATGACTAGAAACAAATCCCTGCTTTCATAGTTTGAGAAGAAGGATGGCCCAACAGTATCTTATGGAGATGCCAACATTGGAAGAACACTGGGATATGACAATATTGTTATTGGAAATGTCATCATTGAAAATGTAGCCCTGATTGAAGGCCTCAAACATAATCTGTTAAGTGTGAGTCAAATGATAGACAGAGGTTATTCTGTGGAATTTCATGAAACACATTGTGAAGTGAAAAGTAAAAAGAATGGCAAAGTGGTTCTCATTATTCACAGACATAAAAATTTATTTAAAGCTATCTTGGAGGTAAACTCTGATGGTCCCTTAACTTGTTTACTTGGAACGGCATCATCTTTGGAAAGCTGGAATTGGCACAAAAAGCTGTGTCACTTGAACTTTAGAAACATAAATGAATTGTTGAAAAAGGATCTAGTTAGATGTCTTCCAAAAGTTTAATTTCATCTTGATGGACCCTGTGATTTATGTCAAAAGGCCAAACAAAAGAAGACATCTTTCAAGAGCAAAACTGAAAATTCTATTGATCAACCTTTTAATCTATTACATCTTAATTTATTTGGTCCTGTCAATATAATGTCCATTGAAAGAAGAAATATACTATGGTGATTGTAAATGATTACACAAGATTTACATGGGTGTACTTTTTGCATTAAAAAATGAAATAACTGAGATAATTTTTGAAAATATTGCTATAATTGAAAATGGATCACCACACAAGGTAAATAATTTATGGAGTGACAATGGAATAGAGTTTAAGAATTCTGCAATGGAGGAGTTCTTCTCAACAAAATGAATCATTCAACAATTCTCAGCATCGGGTACACCTCAACAAAATGGTGTAGTTGAGAGAAAGAACATAACTCTCATTGAAGCTGCTAGAACAATGTTAGAAGGAGCAAAACTACCTACTTACTTTTGGGCAGAAGTTGTGAATACAACATGCATTACTCAGAATTGTACTTTGATAAATAAACATGGAATGACTCCGTATGAAATAATGAAGGGAAGGAAGCCAAATGTGAAATACTTTCACATATTTGGAAGCAAATGTTTTATTCTCAAAATACATCCTGAACAATTGAAAAAGTTTGAACTCAAAGTAGATGAAGGTATTTTTGTTGGTTATGCAACAACTTCTAAAACTTCTTCAAGGGCATTCAAAGTGTTTAATCTAAGGACCAGGGCAGTCATGGAATCTATTAATGTCTCTTTTGATGAAGGAAAAATAACACGGTTACATGATGAAGATGCTTAGGAATCTCTAAGTTTTGAAAATGAATTGTAGGACACAAACTCTGATAAGCTAAACTCTGATGAGATAAACACTGATGAGGTAAATTCTGGTTAGTTAAACACTAATTCCTTAAACTCTGATTTAGACATAAATGAAATAGTAATTAAAAATTCTGCACATGTTAGGGGGAGCAATATCAATCAGTTACTGGTTGATTTAGGGGTTTCAACATCCACCTTTTTTAGTGCACTAGAGGCATTGACTCCCTCATCCTCACTCAGGGTTTCAACAATAATAACTGAAGGAGTTTGGATAGGTGTTTGTTGTTCTATGACAGGGGTTAGAACCTGTTGGTTTTCAGGCTCATTGACATTTTCTATTGCCACTGGGGGCATTGGTGTGTGAGTGTCCAGAGTTGGCTGTGATGCATCTAACAAAGCTAGATAATCTTCACTAATGACTAGTGAAAGATGAAATTCAGGAAGATTACCTGTGTCAGGACTTACCCTTGGAGTTCTAGGGTGATAAGATTCTGCATCATCCTCAATCTCATCTTCATCAGCCATTTCTATATCGCTTGTTAATGGCTCATTCTCCATTGGCAACTCTTCTTCTTCTTCTTTTTCTTCTTATGCTTTTTCAGTTTTAGGCTCAGGTTCAGCTTCAGGGTCCTCATCCATTGGATCTTCTTATTCAGGAACCTCCTCTTGTTGTTCACCTGCTATAAAAAGCATAACACTTTCCATGTATTCTATTAGTCGTGCTATATTCTCATTTGGATAATTATCCATGTTTACTAGTTTAGTAACGAAGCTACCACAGATTTCAGTGCAAGGTTCAAAATGACTGCAGAGAAAGCAAGCATTTCATCTTGAGTGAGTAGATCGTTGAGCACTAATTGTAGAAATCGACAGTAATAACATTCAACATTGACTCTGTTAATGTCTCTCTTTGCCTCATTTCCCATGGCTTGAAGAATGTTTTTCATAATTAATTTACCATAGATTATATTGATGTTGTTGGAGATGGCATACCCAATATATTGAGTTATTTTGAGAATAACACTCTATCCGCCCTTCTTTTTGGTAAAAACATGGTTCACTATATGAAAGAAAAAGTTCCATTCACATGGAAGATTGTGCTTGTAAATCACTGTAAGGTTCAGTGGTCCATTGTGTGTAATAGAATTGAAGAAGTTGGCATGCACAACATCATCAGGTAATAGATCAAAGTTTTCAGTGTTAAACTGTAAGATACGGTTCAAGTCCTGATTCCTTACCCGAATATCTCTATTTTATAAAGAAAATATAAAATCCAAATTATCTCCATCTGATGTATCGACAATTGAGTGATAGCATACAAGCAGTGCATCAAGATTTAATTCTGGGCTTGCAGTTAAAGCGTGTCATATATTGGAATGTTCACGTAGAAACCGAGTCCAATTGCTATAGGATTTAACAACAGAGTCCGGTTCTAATGTGAGTGCACTATTTATTTTGAGTACAATAAATCGTCCAATCATTTTTAATTAATTAAAAATGAATAGATAATTTATTGTTTAATTAAAATAAATATTTTGCAACACCAATTTTAATCACCTCAGAAAAATATGAGAAAATTATATGATGCAATTGAGGTAATTTTCTACGTAAAAATGATTTTTAATAAATTTTTAATTTCCTAAAATTAACTAGATCTGAGAAAATTGAATAGTATACTTGAGAAAATGGGGTTTTCAAAACTTAAATGAAATGATGTGATTTTGAAATATGTTATAGAGTTTTGAAATGTGAACATAGATCTGATTTCGGATTATGAAATGGGTGACTAAAGATCGATATTGTGAGTATGTGTCGAGTAGTTGATAATGGAGTTTGAGAGCAACACATACGTGAATGTATTTGTGTGTATCGAATTTTTAAGCACTGTGAATATGAACTAAGAAAAACGCTACAAAATATATACGTGTGTGTAATATACAGTGAGTAAAAATTGACATATGCAAGAATTACCAGAATACCCTCTATACTGTACACAACTCGACACATGGATTTGCATATAAAATTTTAAGTATAACTACCTCATACAAGGTATAATCAACACAAGGGGAAAATAGACCAAGTCAGGTCATGTGTCGATAATGCTCTCCTTGTGTTGACCAAGTCAACATATGGGTTCCTCAACTAGACACATGTGCAAAAATAATCTAAGGTAAAAACATGTGTCGATTTTTGCTACCTTGGGTTGACTAAGTAAACTACAATAATATATAAATTCAATGCTTAAATAAAATTACCTAAGTGTCGAAATTATATACCCTAAGCATTTTGTACTTGCACAAAATACTCTATATTTTCAACTTAGTAATATTTGAATAAACTAATAAAATCATATTTAGAATAAATTCTAAATAAAATATTACCAAATTGATAATATCACAATTATTATAATAAATTATTTAATTAAAATATCATTGACTGATAATAATCAAATAAAATATTTAAATAATCATGTTGTATATTTATATTAATAAATTTAATTTATGAAGCAAATAAATCCTTTAATTGTTATAGTCCATAATATAAATGAATTAACATAAATAAAATTAAATAAATACTCAAAATCTAATAAAATAGATATAAGTATTTAAATAATTTTAATTCACACTTAATTAATTATCAAATAAATATATCAAGATATAATCAGGGCAATTAATCAATTGTCAATTAAGATGTTATTTTCTGGATGTTCAAATAAATTCACAAAGCATTTTAATGTTGAAGATTAAATATCTATGAACTTATTAACACCAAATTGAAGATAAGATCTAAACAAAACCAACTACGTTTACAAGGTTAAAAAATATATTAATTGTTCTTACAAAGTGCTATAAGGCTGAACAGTTGATTCAAAAATATTGTTTCACTTATATATTATCTAACAATGCTACCACACTTACTACAATTGTGTTTACAATACCTATATAGACAGAGTAAAATACAATTAATTTATTCTAGGATTGTTTTAACTCTATCTTTCCTCTTGTCTTTTTCTATTTTAGAAAAAGTCTTC
This sequence comes from Oenanthe sinensis, assembly GCA_028671895.1. NCBI lineage: Eukaryota > Viridiplantae > Streptophyta > Magnoliopsida > Apiales > Apiaceae > Oenanthe > Oenanthe sinensis. The sequence continues at coordinate 4,022,291 of CM053812.1, forward strand.
AGACTTGGAAAGACAGTTTCAACTTGAGTCTTCACAGTCATCATAGATTGTGTTCCATAGGCATGCTTTTTTCCTTAGATCTCTGATAGATTGCCTTTTTGTGCTGTCTCAATCAATTGATAATTTATTGTTGAGAATATCAATTGATTCTTCTTTTTATCCATCAATTGATGTTTTTCTTCGATTGATCTTGATATCCATCGATCGATAAAGGTTATTGACTTATCGATTGATAAATGATATCAATCGATATATCAATCGATGGGTCTTCATATCAGTGGAGGTCTTCAATTCTTTGACTTGGCTTCTTCAATTGATCTTCTATCCATTGATGCTTCAATATCAATTGATCATCTTTCACTTGTATAATTTTCCTGTCTTCAAATAATTATAATTTGACAGTCTAAGTTACACATTAGTTGATGACCTATATCAATCACCTCTAACATCAATTGATGAGAACAATATCAATTGACTTACACTTATCAATTGAAATAGACTAAGTACAGCTATGCTATACTCCATATTATCAGTTGATTCAGATAAACATTTTAACTGATAAATGGTTTCCTGATCAGTCGATATTTATAAACTCCATATTAATTGATCAGTTACAACAATTAAAATTTCTTTGATTCTAAGATTAAAATTATCATCAAGTTACATATAGATTTCTAACAATCTCCCCATATTTGTGTATGTGACAGGAACATGTATAAATCTACTTGATGATGAAAAAAATCCTTAGCTATAATCATTGAAATAGAATCAAGAAATTTACTTAGCACTTTGAGTTTGGAAGTACCAGTTGATGAGTAATTTCTGCAAGCTGCTCCAATGTCTTATACTCTTCATGATCTTCATTCTCCACTCACTTCTTCTTCTTTTTCTTCTCAACATTTTATTTTAGCTCTCTCATAAATGAACTCCTCAATATTGCTTCATCTTCATCAGTTTCTCCAAGTTGCCTCATTAGATAATGAATTTCTTCATATGTGATTTTGTCCAGATATTTGCAGATTTCAAAGAACTTTGTATTGCCTTCCACATCTGTAAATATCATAGCATACTTTGGTTCCAACACCACCTTCTTTACTTGAGATTTTCATAACTTGAGAGGTTAATCAGGTTCAGGTTCAGCTTTTGCTCTTATTAGCTTTGAGATTTGTTGTTGAATTTCCTGAGAAATTGTAACATTGAGTTTGTACCTTTTGTTGAGAAGAAGTAGAATGGTTTTTAGGACATTGTAGTTTTACTTCATTATTACCTTCATTGAGTAAGTGATTTTTGATCCATTCTCATACTCCAACCTCATTGACTCTTCTTGTTTAGAGGTTTCAGGGTGGGTCCTTACAGCTATCAGCCCTTTTTACTCACCCCTGAAATTCCTTTCATTTTATACCCTTTAATTGTCACTTCTTCCTTGATTTCTTCTTGATTGACTTGAGGGTTTTCCTGAACCACTGTATCTTGAGTTGAATTTATCTTTTTCTTAGCCATTGCAATTTTTCTCCTTTTTTTCAATGGTTTTTCTGCCAATTGCTCTTCCATATGCCATTGCATTTCCATCTATCTTGTAATCTCTTCATTCTCATTTTCTCTCCTTGTAGCATCTGAGATTCCTGTAGTGATGGCTCCTTGAAGTAGCTTCTGGCCAACTGGTTCATTTTTCTTTTTTTTCTTCTTCAATCATTATTGCTTTACCCTTTTTCTTCTCTTCAAGGGCTTCAACATCTATTTGAAGAAAAGCTTCTGCATTTGAATTGCTTTCTTTGGCAGCCTCCTATGCACCTTCAATGACATCCTTTATTTGAGCAATGAACTCATCCAAATTTCCTGTTTGTACAACCTTTATCACAAACTCAGTATTTTTCCTTAGATCTTCAATCTTCTTCCTTTCCCTCTCAATTATTGCTTGAGTTTCCTTTTCTCTAGAAAGTCTTCTAGCTTCTAGCTCATCTTCAAATTTATTTGCATCTCTCTTTTTGTTAGATCACTTTGAAGACTGGCCTCTATATCTATTGCTTCCACTAGCACTAGCCACATTGCTCCTACTAGCTTCACATTGACCACCAACACCACCACTGCCATCATTGTCACCATCCTTATCCTTATCCTTCTTTTCATTCTTCCCCTTTTTATTATCATAACAGGAAGGAGTTGGTGCATTCTGTCTAAAAACTTTTAAAGAATTGAGGCATGTAGAACTTGGCCTTTAATGATGTCATCTATTTTCTTTTCCATAGACTCCACTCTTGTCTCCAAGGCTGTAAAATTCTTGGACTCTTTGAATAATTTGTCCTTGATTTGAGCCAGAGTGTTCATTGGAAGTTTCTTATCCAATCCTCTTTCCAATGCATCCTTGTTTTAGACAATAGAACCTTTGATGATTTATAACTCCATTTTTACTCCTGTTATTGTCATTTTCTACAACTTTAATTGCTCCATCAAATAGTTAGCAATCCTTCGTTGAGTTAAGTCTTCAATTTTTACCTCCACCATTGCCTTTCTGTATTGAGAGAGAATCTCAGTTTCAGCAGCCTCTAGAGATCCCTCAATTGTACTCATTCAAGGCTCCTCATCAAATTTGTCTTCCAAGTCTTCAGGTGCCATATGACAAACATCTGTTGTATTGGAAATACTTTTTTTAAGGTTCCTGGTTCTTTGCTCAGTGTGCTATATCCCCAATAATTGGTCTGCATTCCTGTTACTTGAAGTAGCCAAACCTTGATATCTTGGATCAGGGTGAACAAAATTGCTTGGATCCAAGGCACGAACATCAACCTCCTCATCTTCAAAAACAACATCATCTAAATTCTTCTTATAGACTCCACTCCCACCTACTTCATTAAACTTATGGACTACACCTATCTCCTTCATTTCTTCCTCCTCTAACATCAATTCATTTTCCAACTCTTGTGCATATAGAAGAAGTTTTTGGTCTCTCTCACTCATCTCTCTATTTTTCATCAGGATCTCATCCTGGAACCTTACTTCTCCCTCACTCATAATATGTGCACCTTTTAAGGTGGGGACCTCATGTGTTTCACTCACATTCCAGGAAGAAATAAGAATGACCTCATTCACTCCCTCTCATTTTGCCAGGCCGCAATCCTGCCTCTCATTCAACTCAATCATTCCTAGAAGAGTTTGTGCAATATCAATTGATGTTGAGAAAATAGCAGTTGATGTGTTTGGGACATCCATCGATTGATGCATACTCATCGACTGATCTTGAGTATCGATCGATGGCTTATTAGTTGATGGTTGAATATCAATTGATGAGGGAACATCAATTGATAGAGTAAAAACAGTTGATGTAATGATTTGAGAAGAGATATTTGAAATAACTTTTGAGATGGACTCTTGAATTTCTTGGGAAGAAAATTCGGGAAAGAGTGTTGGCTTTTCCTTGAATATAAAAGAAAGAGAATTTGAAAATGCCTGATTATCTATCAGAACATTTTCTGAACAAATTTGTTGAGATGGAGAAATAGGGATATATGGAATAGGAATTGAGAGAGAATGAGGTTGCATCTCAACATTTATTTCAAATGCATCAAACTAAATTTGAGAAGGCTCCACCATAGTTTCCTGTGATTTTGCAATGTGTGATTCTGCTTGTGCAAAGGTTACCTTCTTCTTTCTCCTTTCATAAGATTTGGGGGGTTTGGTTTGAGTGTCCCCATCTTTGTTCTATGCCCCTGATTGTGGGTTTTTTTCAATATTAACATCCTCCGATGTTAATAGAGATGTGGTATTTTCCTTGTTAACATCCACGGTCTTTTGAGAGACTGAAGTGTGGCTAGGCTTAGGCTGCTCACCCTCACTCACCTTATCTTTCTGGGTTTTTTGATTTTTTCCCAGTTCCCTCATCAGAACCATCTCTAACTAATCTATCACTACATAGGGTTTTTCTTTTCTTAGATTTTGCAACAACATGTTTTTGGGAACCTGTTGAGGTTGGATTCTGAGATTTGGATTTGGAAATTGGTTGTGTGGCTTAGGTAGGAGGGTTGGGGTCATTGCTAACAGCCTCCATAGCCATAGAAGGCGAAGAAGTTCGAGGTTGAGAAGAAGTTAAGGTATAAATCTTTTCCTTACTGTAATAATAAATTCCTAAACAAAAGGTGGATAGATCAATTCCACATTACTGTGAAGTTTGATCCTTATTGGATTTTCAGTAATGGCAATTGCACTTGTGTTATCACAGAATATTAGAATTTTGCTCAAGTTAAATCCAAAATCAAACAATTGATTCCTCATCTATAGCACTTGTGCACAGCAGCTTCCAGCATCAATATATTCAGCCTCTACCATGGATGTGGATACTAAATTCTGCTTTTTGCTAAACCATGATACTAGCTTGTTTCCTAAAAATTGACATGTGCCTGTTGTACTTTTCCTGTCAATTTTGCAATCTACATAGTCTGCATCTGAATAACCAATTGGATCAAATCCAAAATCTTTAGGATACAAAATTGCAAGATTTGGAATTCCTTTGAGATACCTGAATATTCTTTTTATTGCAATCAAATAAGACTATCTAGGATCAGCTTGAAACCTAGCACAAAGACATGTAGCAAATATTATATATGGCTTACTTGCAGTTAAATATAGCAATGAGCCAACCATGTCTCTATAACTTGAGATATCTACCTTAGCTTCCTTGGATTCAATTCAAGTTTAGTTACAGTGACCATGGGAGTTTTTACAGATGAACATTCATTTAAATCAAATTTCTTTAATAAATTAGAAATCTATTTAGCTTGATTTATGAAAATACCATTTTTAACTTGTTTGACTTGCAAACCAAGAAAATAGGTTAGTTCTCCCATCATGCTCATTTCATATTTACTATGCATCAACTTAGCAAACTTTTGACAAAGTTTTCAGTAGTTGAGCGAAAGATAATATCATCTACATAGATTTGAACAAGTATACTAGAACCATTGACATTTCTATGAAAGAGAGTTTTATCAATAGTACCTCTTGTAAAATGATTCTCAATCAAGAATTTAGACAGTGTGTCATACCAGGCTCTAGGTGTTTGCTTCAAACCATGCAGTGCTTTGAGAAGATAATACACAAATCCAGGATGAACAGGATCTACAAAATCATGAGGTTGTTCTACATATACTTCTTCCTCTAATTCTCCATTGAGAAAGACACTTTTTACATCCATCTAGTACACTTTGAAATTGACATGGACAGCATATGCTAGAAAGATTCTGATAGCTTCCAATATTGTAACTAGTGCAAATGTCTCATCAAAATCTATGCCTTCTTGTGAGTAGACCTTTGCCACTAGCCTTGCCTTGTTTCATGTTATTGTACCAGTTTCATCCATTTTATTTCTGAATACCCATTTTGTACCAATAACAGATTTGTTCTTTGGTTTGGGCACTAGCTTCCATACCTTATTTTTTTCAATTTGGTTCAACTCTTCTTGCATAGCTATCACCCAATCAGGATCACTCAAGGCTTCTTCAATCCTTTTTGGTTCTTCTTGTGAAAGGAAACTACTATACAAGCATTTATTTCGAGTTGCACTTCTAGTTTTGACATTATCATTTGTATTTCCAATAATCAACTCAAAGGGATGACTTTTAGTCCATTTCCTTTGTGGTAGTAAATTTGTCCTTGAGCAGGATGCTTCATGATCATTAGCATTGTTATGATCATTGTGATGTGATTGAGTGGTTGAGAACCCTCCCCTTGAGATGGACACTCTATTTGATGATTGATGAGTAGAACCATTATCCATCGATGTATTATCAATTGATGTATTATCAGTCGATTGATGATCATCTACTGATAAATTATCTGTTAGTGCATTGACATCAATTGATGGAGAATTTCTGGGTACTTGATTTGAAATTTTCACATCATTATCACTTTCTTCAGCATTACCAGTTGATTCATTCTCAAAATGCAAGGAGTCATGGTATCCTTCATCAAACAACCCTTGAATGTTCTTGTCATCAAAGACTACATGCATAGATTCCATAACAATATGTAATCTAAGATTCTAGACTCTATAAGCCTTGGTTGTTATTCCATATCCAACAAATATTGCCTCATCAGCCTTGACTTCAAACTTTTCTAAATTTTCTCCCTAATTTCTTAGGACAAAATATTTGCAGCCAAAGACATGAAGAAAATTAATTGTTGGCTTCTTGTCTTTCTTCATCAACTGATATGGAGTTTTGTCTTGAGATTGATTGACCATGGAAATATTCTGAATGTAACAAGCAGTTTGGATTGCTTCTGCTCAGAAGTATGTAGGAAGTTGTGCTTCTTCTAACATAGTTCTAACAGCTTCTATCAAGGTCCTATTTTTCCTTTCAACAACTCCGTTTTGCTGTGGAGTCCTTGGTGCAGAGAAATGATGAGTGATACCTTTTTCTTCACAGAATTCTTTCATTATTCCATTTTTGAATTCAGTACCATTATCACTTCTTATTTTCTTGACCTTTCATTCAGTGCCATTGTCAACATTCTTCAAATGATTGATAATGAATTTACTTGCCTCATCCTTAAAATGTAAGAAATGTACCCATGTATATCTTGTGAAGTCATCCACAATTACTAAGACATATTCCTTTTTGGCAATTGACATGATGTTGACTAGACCAAATAAGTCCATGTGCAATAATTCCAGAGGCTTATCAATTGATGATTCAGACTTTGAATTGAATGATGTTTTCCTTTGCTTTCCTTTTTGATAGGAATCACATAGTCCATCCTTGGTGAATTCCATCTATGGAATGCCTCTAACCAGATTCTTTCTAACCAATTGATTCATGACTTTGAAATTCAAATGGGCTAGCTTCTTATGCCAAATCTAACTTTTATCTGTATTGGCTTTGCTAAGTACACATGTCATTGAGTTTGCCTTTACAGAGATGAAATCACCCACATAGACATTTCCTTTTCTTCCACTAGTTAGGAGAATTTCACCAGATTCTTTGTTGGCTATGATGTATTGTAACGACTACGATATTTTAATTATTATAGTAATATGAAAAATATGATTTTTATGATCAAATGTGTATTGTGTATTATATGGTCCTATTATATGTTCATTTGACTGCCAGTTGACCAAGACATGCTTATGTGAATTATTAAAGTGAATTATGGCTGTTAAATGTACATTTGATGCATTGTTAGATTTTTATAACATTATTGATGTGTCTAATAATTATGAAATTTTACATGTAGCTTCTATGTGATTTTATTGACTTTCTAAAAATAGTTGTGTAATTAGATTCAGTACCAATATTTTTATATAATTTTCTCAGTCTTATTTTATCATAGAAATGTTTATCTTCTAAATTCCATATTTAATTATTGGAATGTTCCAAAATCATGAAATCTTTTCCAAAATGTTCTTTGTATATTCAGAGACTTTGGAAAAATAAAAGTTTATTTTATTCGAACCCCAAAATATTTTTAAAGAATTTTCTACTCTTATTTCCATTTAAAGTACTTTATCTTCAATGATTTTTATTTAATTATCTGTATATCAGAAAAATAATTTAAAAATATGGGTGAGCTTCTAAATTCAAGATCTTTATTTTAAAAATATAAAACTTATTTTTGTACCCATTTGCCATCAAAATTCGAATTATTAATTGTTTTAATTCAGAAATCAGCAATTGTGAAATTACCTTTCTGCCCCTGTCTTTTATAAAACAGAGCACCCATTTCTCTCTTCCCCACTCTGCATATTTTCTCTCAGGTCCATTTCTTGCTTGTCTAGTGCGATTCCTTTGTTTTTCTTTGATTTCTAAGTAATTCGAATGATTAGGTTCTCAAAATTTATTTTCGAATCATCATTATGATTATTATTATGCTTTTGGTCCATTTTGATTAGTAATGGAATTGTAAGCTTGATGATCTTCGATTATTTCTAGCCAATTGAGTTTGATGTCAATTGCTTGGTGATATGGTCGAATAAGGATTAAAATGGTTGTGTTCGAATATCGTATATAAAAATTTATATTTATTATCTTCAAATTGTATGATTAAATGACATTAGAAGTGTAATTTTATGATCCTTGTAGACATTAGTTGCTATGATATAGTTTTGGCATAAGTTGTGATTGACTATATATGTATGGTCTAGTGTTTGTTTGTGTCGGTTGTATTCCGACGGATAGCTAAATAAACAGGGGAGGTGCTGCCATAATTTTTTTAAAAACAAATGATTCTTTTAAGACATTAATGGCACATCATTCCTGTATAGGTAAGCTATTGGTTGAGAATAGTAGTAGTGTTATATGTTGAGTAAATAGTTCTCCTGTTGGTATCAATGTCTGATATGCATTACGTGATATGTCAATTAGTGAATGATCGAGTAACTGTATATGACTGCTATTACATGATGCAAGTTGTTGACTTCTGTGATAAGATGAGTATTATAGTAATATAGTTTTATGGGAATGAAAGGGGTAGATGGAGTTAGACGTTAAAAGAGAACGTTGAGTATGATTGAAATACTGAAATAGTATTATTACGTGTGTAGATTCGAAGGAAAGAGAAGTGAAAGATAAGGGTAAAGCTAAAGTAGAAAGTTAGCGACGTTGATAGTAGATCCACCTGTTCAGCAGCCGCAGCTATACTTTGAGGCAAATAACTCTTGCCTAAGTTCTTCTTTTAAAAGATATGAACTATTTCATGCTTTTACAAATGCTTTATAAGTTATGACTGTTTTACTATCTACAGCATGTTTTGTACTAAATGTTAAACCTAAATTGCAATGCCATATAACCTTAAAGGTACCTTATACTTTTCAATCCCTGAACTGTTATCTTTAAACATGATTAGTACCCCATTGCTACTTCCTAACTACTATTTTAAGTCAAATACTTTTAACTTGTGTTAGATCCTCTTGATATTCCTCATAATTGTTTTAAAACTTGTGCCTATGACATGATTCTGAGTTCTTACATAAATTCTGCTTACTTTACTGCAAAAGAGACTTGAATATAAACTGGTCTTCGAATAAAATTTACCTCTGTCTCTTGACTTTTAAAAATGGATTTAAATATGAAATCCGACTTCCAAGAAGTCTTTTTCATCAAATGATTTGGTAACTTTTAAAAGAAAGGTTTTGATATTATAGGAATTCCGATCAAAATGGTTTCTGCGGATTCCTATGAATTGGAGGCGTAAGAGGCCGAGTGACGCCGGTCCAACATTTTTAGCGTAAGAGGCTAGGGCGGTCCTAGTCCAGCATCTTTAATAGCCAATGTCAATAAGTGCTGATTATGAGTACTCCTTAAAGGTCCAGAGGGACTTCGGTCCGTTATGGGGACTTTACGTGGTTGATCACCCGTATTGTCCGGGCGTTGTGGAAAAACTCTAATTAAAAATGATTTTGAAAAGGGATGTCCTAATGAGAGGACAATTTTTACCAAAGAACGTTTTATAAAAGATAATGTCCTACTGGAGGACAGTTTTTACGGAAAGGAATTTTTAATACTAATGTTCTATTCAGAGAATAATCTTTTATTGAAATGATTAGTAATGGAATACTTTTATGATGCCCTGTTTATACAGACTTTTAAACAGCCAATATTGCCATGTTTCTGACTCCATTTTTACTTATATGCAATACTTCCTGTTATCCATCTAATAACTAAATGTTTACCTACAAAGTATGATCTTATTTATTATAAAGATTTCCTTAACCCTATCACACCATACTGTTAGATACCTTACCCTCAAATGATTCTTTTTAAAACATTATCAGTTTTACTTTAACTTCACAATTTCCAAGTTTTAGACTAAGCCATGAACAAACTATTTTCTTACTTGTACCTTACCAAAGTATGGCATTGAAGAAAATTTTATGCATAAAGAATTCACAGACTTATAATGAAATCTGGATTGATGTTTTGAGGACAATAAGGTCCAATTTTGACATTGAGAAATGATTTCAAAGTTCTTATTATGCTGTAGAACTGTTTACAAACTTATGCATGATTACTTGCTGAGCTTTTGTAGCTCATTCTATTATTTTCTAACATCTACAGCTTTTGAGAAGCATGGTGCGAATTAAGCAAACCGCGAGGAAGAACACCTCATATATAAATTTTGCTAGGCTGGCTGAGATTGAACAGGTAGGATCGAGGCTGAGTTAGAAGGAAAAGACTTTGTTAAGTCTTTAGTTTTTATGTTGTTATAATTCAAAGTTGTAATAATATTTATTCTGGTAATGTAAATTTAATGAATTTAGAGTTGTGCTTGTTTCATACCATTACCTGTTAAAGGTCTAGGGTAGTTGTCGGGGTCATGTATATATATATATATTTGTGATTGTTTATATTTATATAGGATGCATGTATATAGAGTGTCGGTGACTCCCCGATCTAGACCCCGGGTCGGGAGGGCGCGACATGCATGATCCAGTTGGAAACCACACCCCATTTCCATTATCATACAGTTGACTAATACTGAGCAAATTGTGCCTCAATCCATCAACTAGTGCTACAGGTTCAGTGATAACATTTTCTCTTGCAATTGAGCCATATCCCAGAGTAAAACCTTTGTTGCTATCTCCAAAAGTAACTCCTGGGTCAGCCTTTTCCACAAACTTTATGAGCAGGGACAAATCTCCAGTCATGTGCCTAGAACATCCACTATCCAGATACCAGAGATTTTTCTTCCTGTTTCCCTGCACACAAATAAAATAATCAAGTTTCTTTTGGTACCCAAGATGCCTTGGGTCCTCTTTTATTAGTTGCAGCCTGAGCCTTGGTTGCCAATTTTGGTTCCTTTTGTTTTGGTGGGTTTAAATCCACTTTAACTTTCAGAGTTGGCTTTTGGGGCTCAAACACCTTGGAACTCATGTCAGATATATCATGCACATTCTCATACTTAACATTTTGACTAGCATGATTGTTATTAGGTATATACATGTTCCATGGTATTCCAGGCATGTTCATATTGGTATATGCCAAGAAAGGATTATACATGTATGGAACTTGGGCCTAAGGCATATGAACATTGGGTGCAACCAAATTAGAAGACATGGCACTCATGAGCATAGGATTAGTAAGCATGACATTTACAAACACGGCATGTGCATTTAAATTATTTGAAGATTTGGAGTTCTTTTCTTTTCTGTAATGCATATATAAATGATTTACGCTACCACATTTAGCACAGACCTTTATAGGTGCATACATATCAAGAGTGTAATTGTTGTGCTTATTTATACCCACTTTTCTATTCCTGTTCTTTTTCTTTTTCTCAGACTTAGGTTGGATAATTTCTACATGTGCTATCTCTTCTAATTTTGCTTTTAACTGTTTCTTCGATAAGCTACCTATGTTGATCTTCTCAACCTTTATCTCAACTTGATTTTTTGTTTCAGTTTCCGTCATAAACCTGGTAGGTGTGCTAAAATTATTCTTCTTGTTAGCCATTGATGATTTACTTATCGATGAATGCCTATCAATTGATTCAGCATCAATCAATTGATAATCCTTATCAGTTGATAAAGGATTAGCAGTCGATTGATCTTTATCCATTGAGGTTTCAACCAATGACTTGCCTATAGATTTGGGGAATTCTCCTAGAGTATCTAAGCCCTGAACATCAATGATTTATTTGGCAGTTTTAATAGACCTATTCCATTTGTTAATGGTTTCAATTTCTCTAGCCAATTGGTCTTTTAACAATTCTTCTCTTCTTAAACTATTCACTAGTTCATCTCTAGCATCCTTACTTTCATGCTTGAATCTATCTAAACAAACAAGTTCATTTTCAAGAAAGGCAGTCCTCTATGTTAAGGCATCAATAACGTTCTTTAACTTGAGGTTTTCTTTGTATAGAGATTTTAGAGTGACATGCAAATTATACGATTCATTAGACATTTCATTGATGGTACTATTACATTCATCTTTTGGTAATTTAGAAAAGTTAGTAGCGAGTACCTGATTTGATGATGAACTAGCCTTTTCTTCTTCATGATTGGCCATTAGTGCTAAATTGATGAATTCTTCAGAATCACTATCCTCAGTAGCCTAGTATTTTTCCTCAGTTACAAAAGCCTTTTCTCTTTGATTGAGAAGATCAAAATACTTCTTTTTATAGTCAATGCCATCATATGATTTTGCCTTCTTCTCTTGTTTTGGCTTTCTGCACTCATCGGAAAAATAATCAGCCAATCCATAGTTAAAACATTTGAACTTTGATCTTTCAACCAAATTCTTATTTTGGTTGTTATTTCTAAACTGGGATCCAGGTCTTTGAGCATTTGGATTCCTCTTGGATTTTAGCTTTGAGAATTTCCTTGACATAAATGCAAGGTGCTTATCAATCTCATCTAAATCATCTTGAGAGTATGGTTCACTTTCTTCACATTTGCCCTTTCCCTTTCCTTTGGATGATTCTTCAATAGCATCATTAGCTATTATGATAGATCCATCTACACAACCACTTTTCTTCTTTTCTTCATTTCCCTTGACCATCAAACCACAGTCTTTTCTTTTCTTTGATTCTTCTTAATCTCCTCATCCTATTAGATTTCCACCTTATATGTCTTGAGAATACCATATAATTTCTCAAGAGTATAGTCCTTGAAGTCTTGAGATTGTCTAATGGAGATAGTCATTAGTTTCTATTCTTTTAGAAGAGATTTATGAAATTTCAGATTTGTAACTTCTGTTACATAAACCCTACCATATAGTTTTAGTCCATTCGAAAGCTTTTAGAACCTATTATAGGTGTCATTGATGGACTCTCCACTCTTGAAATAAAAAGATTCATATTTCTGAATCAAGAGTTGCGTCTTGTTTTTTCTTACTTGTTTAGTCCCTTCACATAGAGTTTGAAGAGCATCACATGCCTCCTTTGATGAAGTGCAGTGTTAGGAATATATCCATTTGATGATGTACAAAATGCTAGAACAGGGTCTAGATTAGTTTATCTGTAATAAGTCTTTCTAGTCTCTAAAATATATAATCAGAGTCTAGATAGTCAACATTCATGTTATTTGTACTTAGAGGAATTTCTGTAGAAAGTGAAACTAGAGTCTACATGAAGATCGGAGTCTGGAAGGTGGTCAGAGTCTATAGATCATCAGAGTCTGTGAACTATCAGAGTCTACATCTAATCAGAGTCTGGAGATCATCAGAGTCTGAAGATTTCAGAGTCTATACAGAAGATCAGAGGAATGGAAAGTCTTCGAAGATCAAGATAATTTAAATTACAGATATGCTATGGGAAAGAAAGAGAATTCTACAAGGAAACTGTCAACTAATAATTAGGAATTATATTCCTATTGTAATTTATCTTTCTGTTATTAGTTGATAGGAAGCTCTCTATATAAACTCTATGTAACCTAATTGTAAAAGTGTGGGAAAATAATTGTCTTAGTAATATTTTTGTGAGAGCATAGAGATAGAGAGAGTTGCTGTGATAAACACAGAGAAGCTGCTAGGGTTTGTGTACATTCTAGGAGAGTTTTGTATTCACAAATCAATAATACAAAACAGTTCTTATTCATATCTTCGTGTTTGAGTTTGTTATTAATTTGATTTTAAATCGGGCAGAAAAGACACACAAGTATTCAACCCCCCCTTCTACTTGTGCAACTGGGAAAACAATTGGTATCAAAGCCTAACGTATAAAATCGATCAAAGATGTCTAGAAACAAAGATGGCAATTCTAAGATTCCTATGCTTAAAAGAAACGAGTTCACCCACTGGAAGGTTAAGATGCTGCACCATCTGGAAGCAACAGACCCTGACTACCTTGAAAGAATTCATGAAGGACCCTATGTGCCCTTAAAGCTTGTGCCTCAAATCAATGAAGAAGGTAAAGTAACTGAAGAACACTTCATTGGAAAACCCAAGGCTGAATGGACAAGAGAGGACAAGGAGAATGTCCTTAAGGAGGCAAAAGTCAAAAACATTCTCTTCAACAGTTTGGATTCTGTTCTTACAAACTGTGTTATATCATGCACCACTGCTAAGGAAATGTGGGCAAAACTTGAAGTGCACTGTCAAGGGACTAAAGACGTCAAGAAGAATGCAAGGTCTTTGCTAATTCAGGAGTATGAATATTTTGAAGCTAAATCTGGAGAATCTATCACTGAGATGTATGATAGGTTTACAAAACTTCTGAATGAGATGGCTATGCTTGGTAAGGTTTATGATTCTGAAGATACAAACACCAAGTTTCTAAGAGCACTTCCTGAAGAGTGGGACAATAAAACAACAGCCATAAGGGAAGCTAGAGATTTGGATGAACTAACTCTAGAAGAATTGTATGGCAGACTCAAGACATATGATTTGGTGATGCAACAGAGGAAGAATAAGAAGTCTGTGAAGACAAAATCTGTGGCACTCTTACTGGAGTCTGAGAAAGAACAACAGGAACAACCCACAGAAGCTAGAATCAAGGATTCAAGGAAGAAGGGTAAAGCTGTTGTGGAGTCAGAGTCTACTGACACAGACTCTGATTCTGATGAAGAGATTGACCTAAGTCAAATGATGGCTATGTTTGCAAAAAATTTCAAAAGAATGAAATTTAACAAAAGAACTGGAAAATTTAGCAAGAGGCCATCATTCAAGAAGGAAGATGAGAAGGTTGAGAAGAGCAAGAGTACAATAATCAAACTTGACAAAGCAAAGGTCAAATGTTTCAACTGTGGAATATTGGGCCACTTTGCTAGTGAATGCAGAAAGTCAAAAAGTCAAGGAAAAGGAAAAGCACTTCTATCAACTGGAAAGGATTGGGCAGATTCAAGCTCAGAGGATGAAATTGATTATGAAAATCTAGCACTGATGGCATCCTCCTCAAGAAAATCACAATCTCCCAAAGAACCCTCATCTCCTAAAACTCAGGTATCAATCTTTACTCCTGAATCCTTAATTAATTTAGACTCTGATGGTATAGAAACTGTGCAAAGTGAGGTCAATAAAATAATGACAACATGTAGGTCTCTCACTAGTGAAAGTGAAAGGTTGAGAGAGGAAAATTTGACCTTGACTAAAAGGAATGATCATTTAGAGTCTGAGTTAATATTAATGGAACAATACAAAAAGGATTATGAGAAACATAGTCATAACTACACTGAAATCTTGAAGGCCTATGACTATGTTAAGAAAGAACTAGAAGAAGAGAGACTCAAGTTTAGAGTCTGGACAGACTCTGGTAGAAAAGTTCAAGAAATTCTCAATAATCAAAATGTGTGTCAAACTGCTGGTCTAGGCTATGACAAGAGTCAAGACAAAAGACCTATTGTTGAGAATGATAACAGTGAAGAAGCTAGCCAAGTTAATAAGACTAAAGACAAAAGTACATTTGTTCCTGTTAAGTTTGTGACACCTAAAGAAAAATCTGAAACCACAAACTCATCTGTCATTAGTCCCCCTGTTGTTAACAAAAAGACAGATGAAACAGGAGCAAATAACTCTAAGAAAAATATTAATATAGGGTACTTGTCTAAGTCAAAATTAAAAGAAAGGCTAGAGAACTTTTCAGAGTCTACCAAAACTAGGAGAAATAGGAATGGTAAGGAAGGAATTAATAAGGCAAACAATTACCAAAAGGATCCTAATGCTCCTAGAAAGAAGTGTTATAGATGTGGCAACCACAACCATTTGGCTATAGATTGTAAAGAAAAGATTGAGAAGAAATCAGAGTCTAATCCTTCACAGACTCTGAAAAGTCACTACATACCACAGAAACCATGTTATCACTGTGGTAGCATATTTCATTCTATCTATATGTGTAAGGACTATCATGACTTGTATTACAATTTTTATGAGCTAAAATCTTCTATTGATAAAAGTTGGTATGACACTGTCAAGACTCCACCAGAGTCTAAGGCAACAAAAGAGACAGGTAAATCAAAGGTGAAAATTGTAAAGCCTGCTTCTCCTAAAGTTAGTAGAAAAGGATCCAAAACTGTTTGGGTCCTCAAAACATCTAACTAGTTGCTTTATGTATGCAGGGAACCAGGGTAAAGAATGTAACCCTAATCCTGGACAGTGGATGCTCAGGACACATGACTGGAAAGAAATCCCTGCTTACAGACTTTGTGGAAATGGCTGGCCCAGAAGTATCCTTTGGAGATGGCAACAAAGGACAAACACTGGGATATGGCAAGATTGTACTTGGGAATGTCATCATTGAACAAGTAGCTCTAGTTGATGGCTTAAGGCATAATTTAATAAGCATAAGTCAACTTGGAGATAAAGGTTACCATACTGGCTTTGACAACAAAGAGTGTCTTGTGACTCACAAAGAAACAGGCATTGTGGTTTTCAAAGGACTTAGGCATGGTAACATTTATGAAGCCAGCTTGGAGGATTGCATACACAGTGAAATCACATGTCTATATAGCAAGGCCTCAACAGAAGAAAGCTGGAAAGGGCACAAGAAACTGTCACACATCAACTTCAAAACACTCAATAAGTTGGTTAAACAGAATCTTGTAAGAGGATTACCACAGGTTGATTTTGTGCAAGATGGACTTTGTGAAGCATGTCAACTTGGGAAGCAAAGAAAATCATCCTTCAAGAGCAAGACAATTAACACCATTTCTGAACCCTTTTATTTATTGCATCTTGATTTATTTGGTCCAGTAAATGTTATGTCAATTAACAAAAGGAAATACACTCTTGTTATTGTAGATGATTTTACAAGATTCACATGGGTTTTCTTTCTACATTCAAAGGATGAAGCTCCACAACACATAAAAGACCATATCACCTTTCTGGAAAGGAAATCAACAAAAACAGTTAAAATTCTAAGGAGTGACAATGGTACTGAATTCAAGAATTCAATCATGGAGGACTACTGTGCATCAAAGGGAATTACTCAACAATTTTCTGTACCAGGAACTCCTCAACAAAATGGAGTAGTGGAGAGAAAGAATAGAACACTCATAGAAGCTGCCAGAACAATGCTGGCAGAATCTAAGCTACCAGTCTATTTTTGGGCAGAGGTAGTCAATACAGCATGCTTCACTCAAAACTGCACCTTAATAAACATGCATGGAAAGACTCCCTATGAAATGATAAAGAACAAGAAGCCAAGTGTGAAACACTTTCACATATTTGGATGCAAGTGTTATGTACTGAAAGTACATCCTGAAAATCTAAGCAAATTTGAAGCCAAGGCAGATGAGTCAATTTTTCTTGGATATGCATCAAACACAAAAGTATTCAGAGTGTTTAATCTCAGAACCAAAATTGTTATGGAATCTATTCATGTTGCATTTGATGATAAAAAGTTTACAGGATTGCAGGATGAGTCAGAGTCTACTACACTGGAATTTGAAAATCTAAAAAATTCTGAGATAAATGAAGAAGAAGAGGATGAAGACCCTCAAACAACTCCTGAACCAACACAGGAATCTGCACACTTTGAGGGGGAGTCAGAAAATTCAACTCCAAATAATTCAGAGTCTAACAGGTCAGGGTCTACCCAGACAGAGTCTACCCAGACAGAGTCTAGACAGACAGAGTCTAGACAGACAGAGTCTAACTCATCAGGGTCTGGATCAAGCAACTCTGAAACCTTGTCAGAGTCAAGCAATTTAGGGGGAGCCTCTTCATTTGAATTTCACTCAAATACAGAAGATGCAAATGACTTAGGGGGAGCTTCAAGTTCAAGAACCAATCTTTCACCAGCTAGAAAATGGACAAGGGATCACACTCCTGACTTAATAATTGGTGTCCCTGAGAGTGGTGTACAAACAAGAACAACCACTCAAAATGAATGTCTTTATAGCTGTTTTCTCTCAAAGAATGAACCCAAGAAAATTGAGGAAGCCTTGCAAGACCCTGATTGGATTATTGCAATGCAAGAAGAATTGAATGAATTTGAGAGAAATAAAGTGTGGAAACTAGTACCAAGACCTAGAAATAGATCTGTTGTTGGTGCAAAATGGGTTTACAGAAACAAACTTGATGAGAATGGAACTGTAGTAAGAAACAAAGCAAGGCTAGTTGCAAAAGGATACTCACAGGAGGAATGAATTGACTATGATGAAACTTTTGCACCAGTAGCAAGATTGGAAGCTATCAGAATGTTTCTTGCCTTTGCAGCTCATTCAAAATTCAAGGTGTATCAGATGGATGTGAAAAGTGCCTTCTTAAATGGAGAATTGGAAGAAGAAGTCTATGTGGAGCAACCACCAGGATTTGTTGATCCAAAGTTTCCTGATCATGTTTACAGGTTAGACAAGGCACTATATGGATTGAAGCAAGCACCTAGAGCATGGTATGAAACTCTTTCAAAATTTCTTCTGGAAAATGATTTCACAAGAGGTACCATTGACAAAACTCTCTTTATTAGAAAATGTAAAGGTGATATTTTGCTTGTCCAAATTTATGTTGATGATATTATATTTGGATCTACTAATGATAAACTCTGTGAAAAGTTTAGTCAACTAATGCAGTCAAATTATGAAATGAGCATGATGGGAGAATTAAACTTCTTTTTGGGGCTTCAAGTCAAACAGAATGATGATGGAATTTTCATCAATCAAACAAAGTATGTAAGAGAACTGTTGAAGAAGTTTGATATGCAAGACTCTGCAACTGCTAAAACTCCCATGTCAACTGCCACAAAGCTAGACTCTGACCCAAAGGGTAAGAAAGTTAACAACACTAGCTACAGAGGTATGATTGGCTCATTGTTATATTTAACTGCTAGTAGACCAGACATAATGTTTGTAACTTGTCTATGTGCTAGATTTCAAGCTGACCCTAGAGAATCACATTTAATAGCTGTGAAAAGAATTTTTAGATATCTCAAGGGGGCACAAACTCTTGGACTTTGGTATCCTAGAGAGTCAGATTTTTCACTAATTGGTTATTCAGATTCTGACTATGCAGGATGCAAAGTAGACAGGAAAAGCACAACAGGACAATGCCAGTTTCTTGGCAACAGATTAATTTCTTGGTTTAGCAAGAAACAACAAACAGTATCCACCTCAACAGCTGAGGCTGAATACATTGCAGCTGGAAGTTGCTGTGCTCAAATTCTGTGGATGAGAAATCAATTACTTGATTATGGACTAACATTATCAAATATTCCTATGTATTGTGATAATACTAGTGCTATTAAAATTGCAGAGAATCCAGTCCAACACTCCAGAACAAAGCACATTGATGTCAGGTATCACTTCATTAGAGAACATGTTGAAAATGGCACTATGACACTTCACTATGTTCCAACTGACAGATAGATTGCAGACATTTTGACAAAACCACTTGATGAATCTACCTTTCTCAGACTGGTAGGTGAATTAGGTATGTTAAATATGTAAGTGATCAAAATTACAAGAAGCAAGGTATGTACTTTAATTATAGTATCTGGCTTAACACACTATAATTAATTAAAAGTGCAAAATTTTGTTTGGTACTTTACCTTGACAGAGTCCAGTTCTTAGACTCTGACGAGTCTGTAGACTCTGAGAGCCTGTCGACTCGGAGAGTCTGTAGACTCTGAGAAAAATATCACCTAGACTCTGAATCGGTCAATATTCGCGCCTGCAGACTCTGATTGCTTTTAAACGGTCCAATTGACTTGAAATAGGCGGTAACAGTTATCTTTTGACTGGAAATAGACTGTAGACTCGTGTGTATTGTATGCAATTCAAACAAAATAGAAAATTTTTCATACAATTTACTCACTTGTTTATTGCAATTATTTTCTAAGGCAAAAATATTCACAAAGCTTTTTGCGAACCCTAGTTAATTTCTTCAAGTTTTTCCATCACTTTCAACATCAACAACTTCAATGGCTGCCATTTCTACTGTTCTGAGGGGACCCAAGGCGATTGCTTTTACTTTTGGGGACTTTGATTTCATGACTACAAATCATGTTGCTGCTCTTGGAGATAAGAAAGGAGTAGATGCTGACTACTTCCCAATGATGGATTTCATGGAGCACTCTGAGCTCAGTTACATTCTCAAGGCATCACCAGTGATTCACATGGATGCTGTGTCAAAGGCTTGGAGTTTTGCACAGGTTGTTGATCCTTCTCAGGATCAACCAGGTAAAATCATGTTTACCTTTGGCTCCACTACATTTGATGTAACTACCGATGTACTTAATGCCGTGTTTAAATTGCCTGTAAGAACACCTTTTGATGAAACTATTTGTGATGATGACATTAAAAGCATGTTTAAGGCAATGGGTTATTCTGCTAGCTTAGATAACATGAGTAAAATAACTAGGCCTTACTTAAGGAAAGAATGGTCCTTTTTCTTTGATCAAATTGCTAAGTGCTTCACTGGTAAATGTAGTGGTTTTGATGCTATTACTGCTATAACTTATCAAATTGGTCACAGTCTCCTGTTTGACAAAGTGATCAACATTGGTGATATGTTGCTCACTCAAATGGGAGCAAAATTAAATAATGTGCAAGAGGGGAGGAAGAAAGTCTACTATCATAGATTTCTTATGATTCTCCTCAACCATTTCATTCCTGATATGTCAACCAAGTTGGCAGATGATTGCTGTGTGCAGGCATACAAACAGCAAATGAGGATATTCTCTGACATCAAGAGAATTGATGACAAGAAGAAAAGTCTACCTGCCATGCACTATCCACAAGTAATGCAGGTAAAACTCTCAACCTACAAACCTTCTATCTACAATGCCTCATTTTTTGGCGGTGAAATGGTGCAGGAACAAGTAATGGAGAGTCCCCCTGCACCTACCCAAGTCACCCAATCCCCTTCAATTCCCCAATCTTCCAAACCAAAATCCAAAAAGAAACCAACCTCTGGTGTCTCTCAACAGGCACCAGTTGTAAAGAGGAGAAAATTGATTCAAACTAGGCTGATAGATGAGCACAGTGATGAAGAGCTCAACCCTCTAGAGAAACAAGTTGTTGAAGGTCTTTCTCTGTTAAAAGAAGGTCATGATACACTTGATTCTAACCTTCAAGCCAAGTCTGTAGTCTCTGAAAAGGCTACAGACTCTGAAAAGCCTAGGAATGCACCTCAGGATTCTCTAATAGAGTCTCCTGACAAATCCTTTGATCAGAAGTACAGAAGATTGAGGAAGGCTTATTCTGCACATACACACAAATCTCTTATTATTACTAACCCTGTTTTGCAGGAAACAGATGCTCCCAAGGCTCCTGCAGAGCCAGACTCTGAAAACAAGAAAACTCCTGAACCAGAGTCTAATGTTGATTCAGAGTCTAGGCTGCCTTTAGACTCTGATCATGAAACATTTTGGGAAGGAATGCCATTGGATGCAGCCTCAAGTCTCATTGATGAGATCATTATTCCAAGTGATGAGGTACTGCTATTCCTATATCCTTTGGTGGAATCAGTTGAAGATCCAGGGCAATATCAGACTAAATCTCAAGTCTTGGATTTTCTTACAACCTATGAAGCCCTAAGGAAGAGAATGGAACAGGAGCTACAAATGTCTGCACAGGATGTGGTCAAAAATCTATACAGCTACCTATTCAACTCTTCATTACAAGTAAAAGCAGCTGGGCTCATAGAAGGCAAGACAAATGAAGTTCTCAAAGCACTAGGTGTGCCAGACTCTGAACAGCAAATTACAAAGAAGCCTAAAAAGCTTAAGGTCCATAAAAGGAGAGCATCAGAGTTTGTTGCTGAGTTGGAAACTGAGATTGAGCAACCAGTTTTTAACTATGAAGCAATTTGGGATAATAGAGTTACCTACAGGACAGCCATTCAATGGATCTCTCAAATTCAACCTCTGTCAAGACAGGTGGCTGACTATCTTGTCTATAATATAGGTATAATTGCCAACAAATACATCTATCCAACCTACCAAAGTAGACTGGATCAATTCAAGGGCACTTATTTTCAAAAAGTAATAAGGGAACTGCAGGACCTCTTCAATCTCACAGATGCCTAGGCAATCAATGCAATCCATCTCAGGGCCTTTCATCACAAGTTGGATGCATTTATTATTGAAGAACAACAGGAGGTAGCAGGTAGTGCAAGGCAGTTGGAGGATGGGACTAGTGCACCAGTGGTGACTAGTGATAAAGATGCTCAGTCTGCCTCACCCACACAAGAACCACCTAGTCAGAGGTTGGGTGATAGTGGGGCAGGGGAGTATGCTGTTAGGCCCTCCTTGATAACTCACCAAACAGCTGATGAGAACCCCAGTGATATGGGAGGACAGACTCTGATGGATGCTCATGAAGAAATTTCCCAACCTATTCTGTCAGAGTCTATCCACCTTGAGGGGGAGTCTCATGCACAAACAGTCCAAGATGGCAACACTCAGACTCTGGCTCCTAATGAAGTCATACTGAAGCTGTCAGAGTCTAGAGTAGACCCTGAGACTGGAATACTGGAGCCAACAGACTCTGAAAAGAGATAAGATGCTTGTAAGGGTTCAGGATCTGTTGATGCTCACCCCTTGGTGGAAACCCCTAGCCTTCAGACATTTGAAGGGGTTCCCCTCCATCAAGGTGGTTCAGGTATTGAAGCACAACTCTTATCTCTCAACCCCTCTTCTGTAGGATTATTGAGTGCACCCTCCACATTGAGTGAAAAAATATCTGAGAGGCTAGCACTGGACCAGGCAAAAGGAGAGGTAGAAAAGGCTGTAGAGAGCCTAAGTGAGTTTGAGAAAGTGGGTGCCCAACCCCACTGTGAGCATGAGAGATTAGGGTATCCTGAACCTAGCTTTACTTATTGGGATCAAGATTTTCCAAAAAGTTGGTCCAATGAGTTGGAGCAGGGGATGGATGAAAATTCACACTGTTTGATTGTGCAGATTGGAAAGAAGGAGGAGACTCTTGCTGCTCAGAAATCATTTACTCAGAGACCACAACTACATTTGATGGATTCTCTAGCAAAGAGAGCAGATAGAGTCATGGAGGCTATGGTGGAAAACCCTGTCATTTCACCTGAGGCTGCGAATTTGAAGTCAGAAGAACCTCTGTTAATCATGCTTATAAGGGCTAGACTTCCAGAGTCTACAGTCTCTGATAACTCTCAGGAGGAGTCAGGGTCTATAGTCCCGTTTGCAGTTTCGGAGTCTACACCACCAGAGTCTACCCCTCCAATTACAAAGATTGAGCCTGTTGCTGAGGAGTGCTCTTCTGAAGATGATGATCCAGTTCCACCCTCCTTTGTATATTTTGATCAGGTGTTTCCCCAATCTTGGGAGTCTGCACAGCAAAGGGGAATAACAGATAAAGATTCTTTTGCTTGCATTTTGGCAATTCATCAATCTGAGAGGCTTCCAGCTTTTCAAAAAAAATCTTTTCAACAGGAACATGGTTACTATCCTGGTGAAGAAGATCAAGTCTTAGATGGAGCTGTTAAAGCTAAGCTGCCTGATCTTGCTGCTCAATTATCCAGTGTGGTCCAGGATATTTCTCATATTAAAACGAAGCTCACTGGTGTTGATAATACCATTTCTCTTCTCAATACAAGATTTGACAGAATTCACTCCCTTCAATTATCCAAAGAGGTCGCTTTTAAAGATGCTCTGGCTGCTATCACTACCACTCAAGCCTCTCTTCAAACTACAGTTTCTGCTTTGACCACTAAGGTTGATTCAGTTATTGCAGCCCAGTCAAATATCTCCACAGTTCTTGAGCAGATCCTTTTGGCTGTCACCAGTCATGATGATGTCAAAAAGGGGGAGAAGGAGACGCAAGGTGAATCCTCCAGGAGACATAAGGATGAGGGATGCAAGGATCAATCAAGGGGAGTTAAAAGGAGGAGATATGGTGATGATGGAGATAGTTCTCATGGTCCTAAGGGTCCTGATGGTGTGCAACAAAAACAATCTGGAGTAGCAAGAACTCAAACACACCAGTCAGGGACTGGACATGGGAAATCAGGGTCTAAATCAGACTCTGATAGGCAAAGGAAGAAATCAGACTCTGATGACACTCAAGAACCTTCTTACTGGAAATGCAGTCAATCAAATCTGCAACTTAGAGCTAAAAACAAGACAGGACTTGGAGGATTTGAAGAATCAGATATTGACAGAACATCTAACTTAACCAGGGATCCTCAATCCTTGACAGATAGGCAATTTGAGAAGATCACCCAGAAGCATTTAAACAAAGTGGTGTCTGCTCAAATTGTTTATAATATTTTTGAAAGAAAGGTACAAGGAGGTCAGGGAGAAACAGAAAAGGTGAAAAATGAGATGCTAGTTTACTTCCTAGAAGGTGGAAGTGTAAGGTGGATTAGTCAGTCAAATTTTATCTTTTTCAAACAAGCTGAGGAGCTACAGTATATTAGATTCCTACTGCAAATTGCTTATGAAGTGAACAAAAGCAAAGAGGCTATCACTCACAAATGGTTTCAAGAAATTGACAGGAAGCTGACTCTGCACAGACAGGCAAATCGACAAATGAGCAAATTCTCTTTGAAATATGTTGATGCTGAGGGAAATGATCAAGTCATGCCATTAGAAGAAAAACAAATCAAGTTTCAAGAAGGTGTTGGTCATTACTTTGGGTTTCAGCCTATGAATGGGAAAGTCAGTGTTCTAATGTTGAAGGACTTAAAAACTCAAGAAAGCAATGCAAATGACCTAAGAGCAGCTTACTGTCAAATAAAATGTTCAAATGAAGAAATGAAGAAACTGAAGAAATTTGTTGGTGAAGCTTTGGCAATTGTGGAGGAAAATATGTTAAAGTCTTTTTTGAAGAATAATCCAGCTTTTGAGAAGATTAAATAAGAAGTAATTCTTTTTCCCTTATAATTCTTTTATACTGTTCTAGATTAATAGTTTTATTCTTTAGTTTTGACATCATCAAACCTTGATTTATGCTTACATTTTATAAAGCATAAATAGGGGGAGATTATTAGGAATATATCCATTTGATGATGTACAAAATGCTAGAACAGGGTCTAGATTAGTTTATCTGTAATAAGTCTTTCTAGTCTCTAAAATATATAATCAGAGTCTAGATAGTCAACATTCATGTTATTTGTACTTAGAGGAATTTCTGTAGAAAGTGAAACCAGAGTCTACATGAAGATCAGAGTCTGGAAGGTGGTCAGAGTCTATAGATCATCAGAGTCTGTGAACTATCAGAGTCTACATCTAATCAGAGTCTGGAGATCATCAGCGTCTGAAGATTTCAGAGTCTATACAGAAGATCAGAGGAATGGAAAGTCTTCGAAGATCAAGATAATTTAAATTACAGATATGCTATGGGAAAGAAAGAGAATTTTACAAGGAAACTGTCAACTAATAATTAGGAATTATATTCCTATTGTAATTTATCTTTCTGTTATTAGTTGATAGGAAGCTCTCTATATAAACTCTATGTAACCTAATTGTAAAAGTGTGGGAAAATAATTGTCTTAGTAATATTTTTGTGAGAGCATAGAGATAGAGAGAGTTGCTGTGATAAACACAGAGAAGCTGCTAGGGTTTGTGTACATCCTAGGAGAGTTTTGTATTCACAAATCAATAATACAAAACAGTTCTTATTCATATCTTCGTGTTTGAGTTTGTTATTAATTTGATTTTAAATCGGGCAGAAAAGACACACAAGTATTCAACCCCCCCTTCTACTTGTGCAACTCGGAAAACATGCAGTTTATCACATTGACAAATATATCTTTATCTAGACCATTGAAGAACATGTTCATGGCCTTCTTGTCCTTAAGCACTTCCTTTTCATCCTCTTATGTGAACTCAGTGATAAGTTTTGGAACATGTTTGCAAATGCAGGAGTCCCATCAGGATTTACACCTGTGTCCAACTTCATGGGAACATGAGGACCTTTCTCTATGCAATTAACATAGGAAGGACCAAAAGAAAGTAGATGCAGATACATTTTAACTTTCCATGCCAAGTACTCATCTTTTTCCAATAATGGAATCTTTACACCTGAATCCTTTTGCCCCATATTAACTTGTTCTTGATCTTTAAACTTTCTATATGTTGAAAATCTCGCTCTGATACCAATTGTTATTTCCCAGAACAATTCCAATATAATTTATAGAAAGGGGGGTTGGATAAAAATTATTAAAACTTTTTTTGTTTTAATAATTTTTCTTGGAGTTTATGTGTTTTTGAGAAAATATATGAACAATGAAACTGAAACTAAATTGAACAAAGATATTTGAAAATTACTCATGGATTGATTTTTCAATCAGTGTATATATTGCTCAATTTTTTTAGGTTAATAAAACCCAGCTACGTTTACAAGGTTAGAAAATAAATTAACTATTCTTATAAAGTGCTCTAAGGCTGAACAATTGATTCAAGAATATTGTCTCACTTGTATATTTTCTAACAATGCTACCACACTTACTACAAGTATATTTACAATACCTATATAGGTAGAATAAAATAAAATAAATATATTCTAGGATTGTTTCAACTCTATCTTTCCTTTTGTCTTTTTCTATTTTAGAAAAAATCCTCAGACTTGGAAAGACACCTTCAACTTGAGTCTTCAGAATCATCATAGACTGTCTTCCATAGGCAAGCTTTTGTCCTTAGATCTCTGAAAGATTGCCTTTTAATGATGTCCCAATCAATTGATAATTTGCTGTTGAGCATATTAGTTGATTCTTCCTTTTATCCATCAACTGATGTTCTTCTTCGATTGATCTTGATATCCATCGACCGATAAAGATTATTGACTTATCGATTGATAACTAATATCAATTGATATATCAATCAATGGGTCTTCATATCAGTTGATGGTCTTCAATTCTTTGGCTTGGCTTCTTTAATTGTTCTTATATCCATTGATGCTTAAATATCAACTGATCATCCTTCACTTTGGCTTCTTAAATATCCATTGAATACGATGCTCACTAAATTAAAAAATTCTTTCGAATCTTTTATGGATAAATAATTTAGAGTTCGGTTAGCGGTTCGAGTCTTTGTAGTGTTTAGGAGGTTGGCTTACTAATTTTCTATTTTTATTAATAAACAATAAAGTTCTAGAAAATTAGCAAGTAATTAAATGGAAAAAGTTTTGAAAAATATATCTTTCGTATATAAACTCAGAGGGGTGCTACACCCGATTTTAATAAACCGATTTCCAAGGAACAATTTAGTTCTTCGCTACAACAAAGAGATATGATTGATTCCTATTACAATATATAGATCTGTGAATGTACATAAAGGAAATCAATCTAATAGAGATTGTTTTATAATAGCCCTATATTTTTACAACATAATGAACCGGCTAGATTATAAAACTCTGGTGAAGAAGGTATGTGTATAACTTTATTGAAAGGGGAGATAGGAGTGAAGGGAAGTAACTCACTGCACTTTCATGTGTACTAGGAATGCTAAATGTAATCTCTATGTAATGGTTGATGATAACTCAACAATAGAACAGGACATGTAATAATATGCAGGTGCACATAAATCTTGGATCACAGAGTTCAGTTAAGACAAAGTATCAAAGAATCATCTACAGACTTGAAGCTCACTGGAAGAAGTTCATTAACATGTTCATGCCTCAGTGGAGAATAAAAGATGTTGACATCTATTCAAGGATGTGGAAGATACAGAAGATTGTCTTAATCTATGACGATTTTAGTGCATTACAATCGAAGCAACAAGTAATGTTTGCAAAGAAGAATGTGGAATCATGTTCGGAATCACGAGCCCCTATCAAGACTAGTCACTTATGAACCAGACCGTTGCATCAAGTGTCAGGACATTGGAGGCAAGCTCTCGTCGGTTAATATGATTTTAATCATTCTAAAGTTGTTGGTTTTCTTGAGTCATGTGGAGGATCAACAAAGGTGGTAAATCAGTGTTGGAGAAATGTCAGCCTAATGGATAAGAGACAGATGGCACAACCTGATTGGATCTTACTAAAGCTTCACAAATTTGAAGGCCAAATACTTGGACGTGGTGGAGTCACGTATACGGGGCCAAGTATTTGGATAAGGAAGTCTACACAAATTGAAGAGTGGAATGGAAATATTTAATTTAATTAAATAAAGTATTTATTTAATTATTTATATATTTTATAAATAAAGACATTCTTTATTTATATTATATATATATATTTAAATATTACTTTTACATTAAATATTTCCAAAGGCATGCTTGGCACATGACTTTGAAGATAAGATTTGGGTGGACATGAGTAAAAGGAGAAAAAGTGAAAAAGTAACCTTTTTCACTTTGAATAAAAGTCTTCCATACTTGTTTTTCTAGTGGTGTGGTTGTAGGAATCCGGATGAGAAAAGAAAATGGGAGAGAGAGAAAAATTATTTTTCTCTCCCCCATGGCCATACTCCTCATACTTTAATATTATGGGGCCATGAATTTCTTTGTCATACCACTCATCTATCTTCTATTGTAAACATTGCTAAATCTTGTTTAGAAGATAGGTTTGATTTTTGTCTCCTAGATCTAGAATTTGTAATATTTTTAGAGGAGCCAAAAATCATTTCTTTGTTGTGTTCTTGAGCTTTTGTTCTTGAACTTGTTGTAGCATCTACCCCACTTCAATGAATATAAAGTTATATTCTTGGATCTTGTTGTGTTGTGTGTTTTGGATGATTTACCGTTCATTATCTTGGTTATTTTAATGGTGTTCTTGAGGTTGAATAAGATGATGAACAGTACCTGGGTTTGAACCAAAGTAATTTTTATGTTGTCCCAAAAATAAATAAAAGTCAGATTTTTATTTGGGAATCGTATTCACCCCCCTCTACGATCTCTAGGACCTAACAATTGGTATCAGAGCTACTCGATTGACATACAAATCGATTGGATCTATTTTTATTTTTGAGATTAAAGAGGGTACAATTGGTTCACTGGGCATCCAGAATTTTTTTTTGAAGCCCGGAATTTTTCTAAGTACAAAATGTTCTAGATAGCCAAGTAGAACATTTCTATGTAGAAATTCTACTTAGATGTTCGAGATAGTCAAGTAGAACATTTCTATGTAGAAATTCGACTTGATGTTCGAGATAGTGTCTAACTCGAACATTATCTCGAATATTCTACTTAATGTTCTAGATAGAACCTAAGTAGAAATTCTGGAGTTAGAAATATTTTCTAAGTCAGAAGTTCTACTTAATGTTCTACATAGAGCCTAAGTAGAACATTTCTATGTAGAAATTCTACTTAATGTTCTAGATAGAACCTAAGTAGAAATTCTGGAGTTAGAAATATTTTCTAAGTCAGAAGTTCTACTTAATGTTCTACATAGAGCCTAAGTAGAACATTTCTATGTAGAAATTCTACTTAATGTTCTAGATAGAACCTAAGTAGAAATTCTGGAGTTAGAAATATTTTCTAAGTCAGAAGTTCTACTTAATGTTCTACATAGAGCCTAAGTAGAACATTTCTATGTAGAAATTCTACTTAATGTTCTAGATAGAACCTAAGTAGAAATTCTGGAGTTAGAAATATTTTCTAAGTCAGAAGTTCTACTTAATGTTCTACATAGAGCCTAAGTAGAACATTTCATGTAGAAATTCTACTTAATGTTCTAGATAGAACCTAAGTAGAAATTCTAGAGTTAGAAATATTTTCTAAGTCAGAAGTTCTACTTAATGTTCTACATAGAGCCTAAGTAGAACATTTCTATGTAGAAATTCTACTTAATGTTCTAGATAGAACCTAAGTAGAAATTCTGGAGTTAGAAATATTTTCTAAGTCAGAAGTTCTACTTAATGTTCTACATAGAGCCTAAGTAGAACATTTCTATGTAGAAATTCTACTTAATGTTCTAGATAGAACCTAAGTAGAAATTCTGTAGTTAGAAATATTTTCTAAGTCAGAAGTTCTACTTAATGTTCTACATAAAGCCTAAGTAGAACATTTCTATGTAGAAATTCTACTTAATGTTCTAGATAGAACCTAAGTAGAAATTCTGGAGTTAGAAATATTTTCTAAGTCAGAAGTTCTACTTAATGTTCTACATAGAGCCTAAGTAGAACATTTCTATGTAGAAATTCTACTTAATGTTCTAGATAGAACCTAAGTAGAAATTCTGGAGTTAGAAATATTTTCTAAGTCAGAAGTTCTACTTAATGTTCTACATAGAGCCTAAGTAGAACATTTCATGTAGAAATTCTACTTAATGTTCTAGATAGAACCTAAGTAGAAATTCTAGAGTTAGAAATATTTTCTAAGTCAGAAGTTCTACTTAATGTTCTACATAGAGCCTAAGTAGAACATTTCTATGTAGAAATTCTACTTAATGTTCTAGATAGAACCTAAGTAGAAATTCTGGAGTTAGAAATATTTTCTAAGTCAGAAGTTCTACTTAATGTTCTACATAGAGCCTAAGTAGAACATTTCTATGTAGAAATTCTACTTAATGTTCTAGATAGAACCTAAGTAGAAATTCTGGAGTTAGAAATATTTTCTAAGTCAGAAGTTCTACTTAATGTTCTACATAGAGCCTAAGTAGAACATTTCTATGTAGAAATTCTACTTAATGTTCTAGATAGAACCTAAGTAGAAATTCTGTAGTTAGAAATATTTTCTAAGTCAGAAGTTCTACTTAATGTTCTACATAAAGCCTAAGTAGAACATTTCTATGTAGAAATTCTACTTAATGTTCTAGATAGAACCTAAGTAGAAATTCTGGAGTTAGAAATATTTTCTAAGTCAGAAGTTCTACTTAATGTTCTACATAGAGCCTAAGTAGAACATTTCTATGTAGAAATTCTACTTAATGTTCTAGATAGAACCTAAGTAGAAATTCTGGAGTTAGAAATATTTTCTAAGTCAGAAGTTCTACTTAATGTTCTACATAGAGCCTAAGTAGAACATTTCTATGTAGAAATTCTACTTAATGTTCTAGATAGAACCTAAGTAGAAATTCTGGAGTTAGAAATATTTTCTAAGTCAGAAGTTCTACTTAATGTTCTACATAGAGCCTAAGTAGAACATTTCTATGTAGAAATTCTACTTAATGTTCTAGATAGAACCTAAGTAGAAATTCTGGAGTTAGAAATATTTTCTAAGTCAGAAGTTCTACTTAATGTTCTACATAGAGCCTAAGTAGAACATTTCTATGTAGAAATTCTACTTAATGTTCTAGATAGAACCTAAGTAGAAATTCTGGAGTTAGAAATATTTTCTAAGTCAGAAGTTCTACTTAATGTTCTACATAGAGCCTAAGTAGAACATTTCTATGTAGAATTTCTACTTGATGTTCTAGATAGAGTCTATGTAGAACATTTCTATGTAGAATTTTTTTTCTTAGAAGGCTGTTTCAACATGACACATGGCTACATAGTTTAACTTTTATTTAAAACAAAAATTGTTTTTCTCTCAAATTGTTTTTAGTTTAATAATTAATTTAATAATTAAATTTGAATTTAATTATATAAAATATTTTGAAAATAATTTTTAAATTTAAATAATTTATTTTTCAAGTTTATTTTACATCTTGGAAAATATTTTATTTTCTTTTAAATTTTAGAGTCAAATATTTTATATTTTTAATATCCTTAGTTAAGAATTTTATTAATTTAAAAACTAAAATTAATCTTAAAATCCAATTTAATTTCTTTTGAGTTTAATATTCTTAAAAGTATTTTGAGAATTATTTTTGAGGTTTAATAATTTATTTTTTTTATAGAAGTTTTAATTATAAATCTCATAAAACTTTTTGGAAAATCATTTTGGTTGAAATAATTTATTTTCAAGAATATCTAAGATGACTTGAAAATTTATTATTTTTATATCAAACTTATATTTTCAATCTGTTTTATTTTAATTATAATTGAAACTGTTTTGGATTATAAATTCTATAAAATTCTTTAGAAATTAATTTTGATTTGAAATAATTTCTTTTTCAGGATTATTTAATATACCTTGAAAATTTTGTTATCTCTATATCAAAACTTTCTTTTCGAATTTTATTTTATTTATAATTTGAAATTGAGAAATTTATTATTATTTATCAAAAATGCATTTTCAATTTATTTTGATTATTTAAATTCCTAAAAAATTAAATACTTCTGTTTGAACAAAATGTTTTATTAAACGAAACAATAGGAGTTGATTCTTCGTTCGTTGAGGACAAACGAACTGACTGAAGAACATTCTAATGGAGTTGAGACCTGATCTTACCATTGGAGATGTATTTCTACATCGGTCTACTCAGTGGATCATTTGGTTATTGAAAGGGGATTAGTTCATTTAGGGAAGAGTCTTCGATCAGTGGTTTTCGAATCAATGTCTGAAGAATTTGGGATTTTGAAAGGAATTCAGTTTATCGGTCAAAGAACCAAAACAACAATTGAAGATTTGGTTAAAGGACATCAGTGGCAGAAATACACAAGGTTTGATTATCACTGACATATGATAATCAAGGGGTTATTGCTACACATACAAAGAAGAGTGATCTTTTCAAGCAGAACATGAGACATTCTATGTCGGGGTCTTTAAACAGAACAATCAGGTATCAGTTTGGGTTGAAGCATGAACATAATTGGTTATTGAGGTCAAATGCAAGGATACTTCCATGAGTGTCAGTAAAATGGAAATTGATTTGGATCAATTGATTATCACTCGAGATGGAATGCTAAGCATCGCTCAGGTATACTTTCTAACTAGTTTATACTTGTTTGATTTAATTATAGAGTATTAAGTGCTGAACTGCATTATATTATAAGTTTGATGTAATGCATGTCTCACCTTGATTTCTATATAAATTAGATAACTTATGCTAGTTTGTTAGTGTTGCTTGTTTATCAGTATTTGACTTCATGATTAGATCTTATGTGATTTAATGCTTGCTTTACGATAATTGATCATGTTAGCATATAGAGTCTTAGGTATTTGTAGGGGTACATTTACCGGAAAGAGTATTTGCTGCATGCCAAGTGCCTTGATGTTTACATTGTCTATAATCTGTTTATACTCGCATGGTTGTATTAAATGCTATATTTGATCATGTGCTTGTTAAGATGAGTTTGTTTCTAATTTGGGAATTGCCTAGGGTCAGTATAATAAACCATGAATTAAATTTTTTAAATTTAAACTGACTCAGGTAATTAGAGATAATATAATATTAAAGTGAACAACAAAGGTGATTTAGAAGAATTAGGAATCTGAGTGATTGATTCTTCTATGACTACATATATGTACGACATGATTCTTATAGACTGCTAGTCCACCTTAAGTTAGGTTGGGATCACTGCGCTCATAGCCAAGACTACTTGTTGAGGCTGATATAGATGAGGAGTGATCAGTCAAATAAGAATGAGCATGTTGAACTTGAATGCTTTGTTGTTAACTATGTTTAAAAATATCTCTAACCCTTGGACTCAATCAAATTGAGGACCACGTGTCTTAATCATTTGTGAATGCAGAGTATCTTTCAACATGTACAAGTTATATATCTCTGACATTTTCATGTTCGAGGCATGTAACTACTTTTGCTTTGGTATTCAAATGGTTAAGCAAGGTTACCTATTTTTCTTGAATAATCTAAAGCACAATATTAAACAAGACCTAGGGAATTCTTTGCGAAGGGTTTCCTAATATCAGTTCGAGGATGAACAGTATTGATCGGGGTCAAGAGAAATAGAAGCTCACTCTACTGGAAGTGAGGTTACTGCTGACACGAAATGTAATGCTTATGATGAAGTCAACTATTCGTTGAAGTTTATCAGAATGGAGTTAGCTGCAACAACAAGTGATGCTCTCACACTTGGTTTATCAACTAATACTTGGTTTATCAAGATAATGGATTCGACGGTAAAGATGAAGTTGGTGAGAAATGACTACTTCTAATGAAATTCTTTTAAGAAGGACATTAGTGAAGTATGTCAGTTGAAGGGAAGTCAAGTCAAAGGCTACCCTGTTTAGTTTTGGTGTTTGTTCATGCATTCGATAGATGAAGCATCTCAGTGATTAATCACATTCAAAGGATTAGGCAGATTGCTGTAAGAACACTTTGAGGGCAGGTAATGAAATTTGTTGACGAATAAAGTTCTATGTTATGTCTGCACTGAAAGGAGTATTCTAGAGTAAAGTTCAGTTTCCGGACTTCATGACCAAATGGAGGAGTTGATAGGGAAATCCAGACCTTGAGTGGAATTACAATGATAATGGATAGAGTTAAGGTTTCCTATTCACTACGGCTGAATCAGTTGACACAACAAGTCTAATCAACAAATGTAAAGAGAAGACATCAAGTAAGATTAATCATGCCTGAAGTCACATGGTGTGATGAAGGGCTATCTTATTTGGAGTTAAGAAGCTTACACAGAGTCTGTGATTGATTTAAGATGATCTAGATGCAGTGAACATCATCATCAAGCTCCCTAGCATTCGTTTGATTTTAGCTCTAAATTTCTAAAGGTTGACATCCTGTTTAGGGCTCAAGATCAGATGACACCAGATGAAGAAAAGCTGCAAGCAGCATCACAGGGGGAGCATCAGTAAGTTGGATAAACTAGTCATGTTTGATGTTCAAAGGCTAGCAGTGCTCATTGAGTAAGAGTTGAGATTCTTAGGAGCACTGAGTGATCCAGACTGAGTGATTGCATATTAGAAAGGAAATTAATAATTTAAAGATAATGCAAGATGATCTCAATCATAATTGAAGAAGACTACTCTACCCACTGAATATCTAAGGAAACATTAAGGACACATCTGTCATGACAAAGGGTTTTGTGTAACAACATTTCCTAGAGTCAGTTCTTGATGAATCTGGGTAGTAGAGTAGTGATTGGTAGTGCCGTGCATGTATACGAGTATTTCATTGGTTTTTCTGAGTGAATTCAATGAAGATTGAAGATGCACTAACTAATCAAGATTGAGTAGGGTTCGAATCAAGGAACTAACTCAATTCAACCAGAGGCAGATACACTTAGCACAAGGAATCAATCCATATGAAGACTTGGTATTGATACAGAAGCTGAAGGGTAGTTCAGAGTTTTATTTGAAGGTTTTACTCTGCTAGTGTCAGGACTACTGGTTTCTAGAGTGCTGAGTTTAGTGAAGCTGCTGCCAAGACCAATATCTACAAGGAAATATTTGGGTGTTGAAGGTAATGCAGTTTCCGTCTGGATGAGTGTGGTATTGTTTCGAGGAACAATGTTAACTGGTAGCTGAAAAGTTATTCCTGTCCAAAAGGAGTAAATGTTCAATCTCGAAAGGAGTAAACGTTCGATCTCTAGGGCAAAGAGGAGTAATTGTTCATTCAACGATCATACACCAGTAAAAGCTCTATTGACTAAGGTATGTCACTCTAGTCTAATATTGATTTATTTAAACATAATGTTTATAGAGAGTGTTCATGCTATTTAGATGTCTACGATCTCTAGGAACTGATTAATGTTTGGCGTGTGACCACCCGGGACTCAATATTATCATTATGAGATTACCTATGATCACCCGGGACCTAGGGACCTAACATTGTAGCATCTCTTTGTATAGTCAATTTATATCCAGGATCTAGTACTTTGTGCTGTCATATGTTATTCATGCTATATGTATCAAATGTTTCAGCATAAGTATTTGTATACATTAATTAGTTGTAATTTTATTTACTTCTAATTGTTTAATGCTAATATTAATGGAACCACTTAATATGTAGCTTAAGTGATGTAATTCATGTCTTTTGCAAAAGCCATTAATATTAGTTGTCATTTTTTTGATATTAGTGATGTCACTTAGAATTTCTGCACTAAGTGACAAAAAGATTATTTCAAAAACACTGATATTGAAAGTAATTTACTACATCGCGAGGGGTTGTCAAAGATCATAAATTTTAGCATTAATATTTAAAGGTATTTGATCTCTGATGCAACTAGTACCTCGAGCTTACATACATTCTGATTGTCATGAGTATTTTCAATATGCTTATGTGATAATTGTTGAGATGTAGTGTAAGAAGTTAAATGCTGTCATTCGGTCAATGTATGTTCAGTGTTTAGCGGATGCTTATTTTTATGCTTTAGAATTACCATGATCTATATTGCAATATGTGTTTGTTTCAAGCGACAAATGGTAATTGTCTAGCATAATGTAAGTATCTTATGTGCTTGATTGTTTTGTAGTAAGATGCGTTTTATTACAAAATGATTGAATGATGTTAGTACTTTTGAATGTCTTGTCATTTATATCTTTGATAATTCATTAGTATTAACATATGTTTTTCATTCTTTAGAACTTGAATGCATAAAGAAATTTCTTGTCTATTTCTTGTGAAAAATGTTTTATCTAAATATGCATTCATTTGCCAGAGAATGAAAAGCCACTAAAAGTTTTCTTTGAAAGAGAACATTTCTTGAGGATTATCTTTCTATTTCAAAATCATATATCCTCTCTCTCTCTAAATGTTTTGTAATGAAAACTGTTTTCTCTCCACGATTTGTTTAAATAAAGTTACTTGATAACTTGTAACTTAGGTTGCATGGTATCCGGATATTTTATTTGAGTAAATTGTTTTGATCTTGAGGTATCAACTATTGGTAAAACGTTTTTCAAAACTCTTGTTAATGTCTGTTTCACATTGACCTGTAGTATTAAAACAATGGTTGTTTGCTTTGGGATTAGTGCCTTGAACTGTATGACTAAAGCATTCATTCGATTTTTTATAAATGATTTATGTTTTAAGTCGGAGATAATATCCGATAAGAATGAATTGCAAAACAATTTCTGAAAACATACAGTGAGCAAGATGAAATAGATTTGAGTTATTAATCAAAATATTTTTGTTAAAAGAGTTGAATTTCAATTGGATATTTGTCTAAGAGAAATTCAAAAGAACACTTTTGTTAATCTGTTAAATTTTTTTTCAAAATTGTGAGTTTATGAAATTTGGCTTAATATTCTTTTACCTATTCTTTATTAATTCCCACATTTTAGCTCTGGTGCATTGTTTCTTGAGGACACATTGCTCCGATGCTATATTTCTGAGAAGGAATAGAGAATAAGTTTAATCATACTCTATCAAATTTTATATAGCTCTGATCAACTCTATCTATTTAGCCGTAATGGCTTGGCCTTAGTGGCTATAGGGGAAGGTCAAGAAGTTGAATAATCCATCAATTTCTAACCAAGGCCTTAGTACCAAACACTATCATTCTAATTCAAACTTTCAACCATTGGTGATATAAGGAACTTATGTAGATTAGCGGTTGTTAAGGGAGAAACTGCACTTGATGCAGCAAATAAGGATGAAGTCGGAAGTGCACCCACAGCTCTACCTCTCGAGAAGGAAAGAAGTATACAAATTGAGGTATCTGTAGCTCATATGTATTCTCTCAAAAGGATGCAGAGCTGAAAAGGCAATTCAACCGTTTCTGAATGAACTCTCTCAACAGGGTGATTTCATTGAAAATTCGCTCGTCAGCCAGAGCACCTTGTAATGAGTCAAGCACACCAAAAGCATTCACGCTGATGATAATCCTAAAGTTTTTGCATCTAAGGGATGTTAAAGGACCTAACAGTTCTCTAGCCTCTCTTGGGACTAACAATTGTGAGGACACATTGCAAGAAGTGCACATTGTGAGGTATAGGTAAAACCCCTAAACTTCTTTGTTTACCATTCATGGTGAATGAAGTTGTTGAGCCACCTTCACAGGTATTTGAGGGAAACTTGGATTTCTTGCCATATATTAGAATCCTTGTCAACCTTCCTAGGAGGAACAGTCCTAGTTCCCTAATGGGATTTCACATCCGCAGAGCAATCTGTTGATGTTGAGAGGCAATCACTAACAGTTTTCCATGACTGAAAATAGTGAGTTAATTCATCTTCACAGGTGATTGAGAGAGATGTTTGTACACGTCTACTCTCCTAGGAATTCAAATTCTGGAATACATGGATCGCTCAAAACTTAAAGGCATATCACCGTCAACGATCCAGTGCATGGATTTGCATATGGGGAGTCGGTTGATGCTTAGATAGCTGCTAGACGCATACCACATTCAACGATCCAGTGCATGGATTTGCATATGGGGAGATTGTTGATGCTGAAAGTAGCTGAGCAACAACTCGTAGACTATGATTCAGTTGGTTTACCAATTTGATGAGTCTTTTGAGGATCAGGGTGTTGGGATTTCAGTCACTCCTGGAATGGAGGAGATTCCAATTTCAGAAGGGTTATTCCCCGACGACGAGCCACGTGTGCATGGATTTGCTCATGGTGAGTTGGGTGACGGCCTAACTGAAACCCTGTCTGAGATTCCATCTCAGAACCTAGATCTTTAGTGATAGACAACATGCTACAGTCAACGATCCATAATATCTTGGTGAGACTAGCATGGATTTACTTGCAGGTACAAATTGCTATAAATGGAATGAGTGCAAGTAAGGGAGAGAAACACTTGAGTGAAGTGAGGGAGTGATACACTTGAGTGAGAGAAATAGGGAGAGAAATGAGTGGAACACTTACGCTTGAAAGTGTAAACACCAACAGAACGTAGTAGAAGTGAGGAAACCATAGACCAAACACTAACCTTGCTACTATGCTTGAATCCTGTTACTGAATTTTCCAGCTCTGAAATGTTGAAGAGATTCTTTTCTGGAAGACAAGCTGAAGAAGAGTCTAGCTGAAGCTTAGTGGGAATGTCCAAACTATTACCTTTGGGTCTATTAATTCATGTTGTTCTCAATCTCAAAGGGGGAGACATTAATTTTTAGGCCTAAGGAGGATTTTATGTTCAATTGAAAGAGAGTTTCTTATTCGATTGGATGTAAATGATACTTTTATTATTTTAAAGGATATTCTCAACTAAGGGGGAGAATTTGGTGATACAAGAAACGAGATCTCTTGGTGATACAAGAAATGAGATCTGTCAATCCTATCTTGTGGAGGTTACTTATAGGATATCTAAAGACACAAGGGTGGATTGGAGCTTGCATGAACTAAGGGGGAGAATTAGATAAAATTGAAACCTTAGTGATGCCATGGAGAAATTACTAAGGGGGAGTTTCTTAGTAATTGGTTGGAGCCTAATCCCTAAAGGTGTTGTAGATTTAACTAATTTTTCGTCTGAAGTGGAGAAGTTACTTTTTGTCAATTGGGAAGAAGTTACTTGTCGTACTAAGGGAGAGAAGTTATGGAGAATATTAACATCTTGGTTTGCAATGCTATATCTTATTCTGAAAAGATATCTACGGGATTTTTCTCTATTTGTTTGAAGATCTGTTCTTGGAACATTCTTAGGAGAGGTTCGGCAGAAGAATTCTTTCTAGCACGATCAATGAATGAAAATGAAGATTTCTTTGAAGAGTATCAACTCAAGGGGAGTTTTTGCTAAGTAGAAGTTTTCTGGGTAAAGAAGAATGTGAAGGAGATTTTCAAGGGGCATCTGAGAAGTGTCCAAGTGTGTTCTATTTCTTGTTTCAGTGATAGAT
The DNA here is from genome assembly GCA_028671895.1 of Oenanthe sinensis. Classification (NCBI taxonomy): domain Eukaryota; kingdom Viridiplantae; phylum Streptophyta; class Magnoliopsida; order Apiales; family Apiaceae; genus Oenanthe; species Oenanthe sinensis. Next base: position 4,061,577 of record CM053812.1, read on the forward strand.
GAAGTCAGTGGAGTAGTGCAGGGAAGAAAGAAAAATATGTTTCCTGGAAATAGAACATCCTAAAGAAAAAGAGGAAGTGACTTTCATTCTAAGAGAGAACAACCTTAAGGGGATAATGAGTTGACCTCTTATGGGGAACATAGAGAGCTGTATGTTCTAGTTCGAATTGCAAGATGAACGAGAATGATTGTTCAGAAGTCTTTACTAATGATTTGTTTCTTTATTGAAAGAACCCCATCTTTGAAGAACATTGAAGTGGAGGAAGCTAAAGGAAAATGAAATTCAGAAATTCATCATTCATTTTCAGCAACTCAGGAAATCTGGATTTAACTGATTATATCTTTCCAGAACCTTTTGTATATTATTTTCATGTCCAGTACTTTAATTGTTTCTTGTATATTAGTTGAGTTATCCTCTAGTAGCTAATTTTACTTAATTGCTTTTGGGGGAAATTGTAAATGGAAATAGTATTTGATTGTTATTCCATATCAACCAAATAGGGGGAGATTGAAAGGGGAGATAGGAGTGAAGGGAAGTAACTCACTGCACTTTCATGTGTACTAGGAATGCTAAATGTAATCTCTATGTAATGGTTGATGATAACTCAACAATAGAACAGGACATGTAATAATATGCAGGTGCACATAAATCTTGGATCACAGAGTTCAGTTAAGACAAAGTATCAAAGGATCATCTACAGACTTGAAGCTCACTGGAAGAAGTTCATTAACATATTCATGCCTCAGTGGAGAATAAAAGATGTTGACATCTATTCAAGGATGTGGAAGCTACAGAAGATTGTCTTAATCTATGACGATTTTAGTGCATTATAATCGAAGCAACAAGTAATGTTTGCAAAGAAGAATGTGGAATCATGTTCGGAATCACGAGCCCCTATCAAGACTAGTCACTTATGAACTAGACCGTTGCATCAAGTGTCAGGACATTGGAGGCAAGCTCTCGTCGGTTAATATGATTTTAATCATTCTAAAGTTGTTGGTTTTCTTGAGTCATGTGGAGGATCAACAAAGGTGGTAAATCAGTGTTGGAGAAATGTCAGCCTAATGGATAAGAGACAGACGGCACAACCTGATTGGATCTTACTAAAGCTTCACAAATTTGAAGGCCAAATACTTGGACGTGGTGGAGTCACGTATACGGGGCCAAGTATTTGGATAAGGAAGTCTACACAAATTGAAGAGTGGAATGGAAATATTTAATTTAATTAAATAAAGTATTTATTTAATTATTTATATAATTTATAAATAAAGACATTCTTTATTTATATTATATATATATTTAAATATTACTTTTACATTAAATATTTCCAAAGGCATGCTTGGCACATGACTTTGAAGATAAGATTTGGGTGGACATGAGTAAAAGGAGAAAAAGTGAAAAAGTAACCTTTTTCACTTTGAATAAAAGTCTTCCATACTTGTTTTTCTAGTGGTGTGGTTGTAGGAATCCGGATGAGAAAAGAAAAGGGGAGAGAGAGAAAAATTATTTTTCTCTCCCCCATGGCCATACTCCTCATACTTTAATATTATGGGGCCATGAATTTCTTTGTCATACCACTCATCTATCTTCTATTGTAAACATTGCTAAATCTTGTTTAGAAGATAGGTTTGATTTTTGTCTCCTAGATCTAGAATTTGTAATATTTTTAGAGGAGCCAAAAATCATTTCTTTGTTGTGTTCTTGAGCTTTTGTTCTTGAACTTGTTGTAGCATCTACCCCACTTCAATGAATATAAAGTTATATTCTTGGATCTTGTTGTGTTGTGTGTTTTGGATGATTTACCGTTCATTATCTTGGTTATTTTAATGGTGTTCTTGAGGTTGAAGAAGATGATGAACAGTACCTGGGTTTGAACCAAAGTAATTTTTATGTTGTCCCAAAAATAAATAAAAGTCAGATTTTTATTTGGGAATCGTATTCACCCCCCCTCTACGATCTCCAGGACCTAACATTTATATCTCTTCTTCTCCGGCTTCTGTCTCTCTCTGTATCTCTTTGTATCTGTGTGTATTTTCACTCGCACACACACATCAAATGTATTAGATTCTTTTATTTATATAGTGTAAGCTTTACAATAATTGAACAACTTTCTAAGTGTCGAAAAATTCTCCCCTGTATATTGATTTGAGTTGACTTTGAGAATCTCATCACTACTAGAAAAACTGCATACAACATCATACCTTTAACAACGGTTGCAAAAACCACCGATGTTAAAGGTCTTTTTAACATCGCTTTTGTATATAACGATTTTAAAGCTTATTTAAGACATCGCTTGGTACTGTTGCCCGATGTCTAAAGTTCTATTCGAAAAAAATAAAAAATAAAAAAGCGGGTCAACCCCAGCTTATTACCCAAATTAATTCCCCCGGCCCTTAGACAAAAACATTTCCCTCCCTTAGACAAATACTTTCCCCCCATCTCATCCCTCTCTCTCTCGACCCTCTCGATCCCTCTCTCTCTCGCAAATCTCTCTCTCAACCCTCTCTCCCGCAAATCTCTCTCTCAACCATGTCACCAACTCTCACCATCTCATCATCTCTCTCACAAATTTGTGGCAGCAGTTCTTACAAACCCTAGATTTTTTAAATCGATTTTCAAAACCCTAGATTCCGAAGCTAAGAGTTGTTAGTAATTAGTTCGTGTGGGGTTAATTAGGTGAATTCCAAGCTCCTATTTATTTGCAATCACTCTCGATTTGGTCGAAGCTAACTGATAAATTTGGTATGTATATATGTATGTGTATATGCTTTATATTTATCTTATTATTTGGTGTGTATACATACAAATGTATGTATATTAGTGTAGTTTTTAATATTGTTAAGATTATTTTGTTAGATATTGTAGCAGTGAAGTTGGAGGTGTGTATATATATTGGAAATGTTGTTTAGAGCTTGATGGATGTTATTCAAAATTGTTTGTTGATATTTTATACTTGTAGCTATGTTAACAACATTTATCATTTCTAATTCTCTATGTATAATTTCATGTATACGTAGCTCTCAGATACCTACATGAAGCCCTTAAATGCACCAGAAACTGTTTTTAATATATGTATGTATGTCACTGTAGTTTGGGTAAAAGCTTGGGTGGATTTGAGAATTTTGTTGCTGCTTAAATTTGGATAATTTGGCTATTTGAGGTATTCACTTCTCCCTATTTTTAATTGATGTTCTGTTTTTATTTGGATAATATGTATATGTATGTATGTATGTATGTGATGTTCTGTTTTGATTTGAGAATATGTATGTATGCCACTGCCTTTAATTCCTATTTTGGAATATTTGAGAATATGTATGTATGTATGTGATGTTCTGTTTTTATCGCATTAACATGTTACTATTCTTGTCTTAGATTGATAATATGTACATCATACTTGATTGTGAACGTGGACGTGTCAAATTGAGGCTCTCTATGTAATGAAATGTGATGTTAGATTTATAAGCATGCCTTTGTTTACTTTATTGTTGTTAGATTTTCGATGTTTAAAATAATTCCAATGATGTAGGTAGTTGCTTTTGGTTATACGAATATGGATAAGACGTGGATTTTCAAAGCAAGGGATTCTTTAGAATATGAAATCGGGGTTGAAAAATTCTTGATATATGCCGAAGAAAATTCAAAAGATCCTAAGAGAATTCCTTGCCCATGTTCACGATGTGCTAATTTTAAACAGTTTTCCGTAAAAATAATCAAGGGTCATATCTATGAAAATGGTTTCAGTTTGGGATATCTTGAATGGATTTGGCATGGGGAAAATAGTTCTAGGACGGCTAGGTCATCTACTGGTAGTACATGTCCTGCTCCAGTCCCAAAGTTTGACTCGAATATTGGTGTTGATGTAGTAGAAACAGTAAAAGTTTGTGAAGTAGCACATAAGTCAGCTGATTATGATAATGATTCGTATGAGTTCAGGAGGTTCGTGGATGATGCCCAAAAACCGTTGTTTGAGGGCAGTGACTATACTAAACTAGAGTCAATATTAAAATTACATAACTGGAAAGCTAGGTTTGCCATTAGCGATAGTGCATTCACTGATCTACTATCTTCCATTGGGTCTTTCCTTCCTAAAGATAATGTATTACCTGTTAATGCATACGAAGCAAAGAAAACTTTGTCCAACTTAGGCCTTGAGTACATCAAATTCCATTCATGTCCGAACGATTGTATACTATATAGGGGTATAAATGTTGATGCATCTGAGTGCCCTAAGTGTCATTTATCTCGTTGGAAGTTGGGGAAAGATGGTAAAGTTAGGGTTAATATTCCAGCCAAAGTTACGTGGTATTTTCCAATAATTCATATATTTAAACGAATGTTTAAATCACCTTCTACTGCTGAATTGATGAGTTGGCATGCTAATCAACGAATACAAGATGGTAAGATGCGGCATCCGGCTGACTCTCCTTCTTGGAGGAATGTTGACTATAGGTGGCCTGCCTTTGGTAATGAAACAAGAAATATACGATTAGCTTTATCAGCGGATGGTATAAACCCACACAATAATGGGCTAACCAATAGGTATAGTACCTGGCCAGTGGTATTAGTAACTTATAATCTTCCTCCATGGTTGTGCATGAAGAGGAAGTTTATTATGTTAACAATATTAGTTTCTGGTCCACATGAGCCGGGGAATAACCTAGATGTTTATTTACAACCGATGATTGATGATTTAAAGAAACTTTGGGAAGAAGGGGAGCCAAACGTATATGATGCTTATAGTAAATCATATTTCACATTAAAAGCAATTTTATTGTGGACAGTAAATGACTTCCCCGCTTATGGAAACTTGTCTGGCTGCGTCAATAAGGGTTACTTGGGTTGTCCAGTTTGTGGTGATGATACCGTAGCTAAATATTTGAGTCATAGTAGGAAAATGTGCTACCAAGGTCATAGACGATATTTAGGTCAGTACCACCCTTATAGGAGGCAAAGAGCTGCTTTTAACGGAGAACAAGAGTTTGCGACTGCACGTGCACCCCTTTCTGGAGAAGAAGTATTAGCGCAGCAGGAAAGAATTCAGTTTTCTTTTGGGAAGGAAGTGAAAAAATCTAAGAAGGTGCAATGTCCGTGGAAGAAGAAGTCAGTTTTTTTCGAGTTAGAATATTGGAAGTTTCACCATGTTCGTCATTGTCTCGATGTTATGCATGTTGAGAAGAACGTGTGTGATAATCTAATTGGCACATTACTAAATATGCGGTTTAAGTCGAAAGATAGTGTGGCATCTCGTCTTGATATGATTGACATGGGTGTTAGGTCTGATTTAGCTCCACAAGTAGGGGAAAAAACATACCTACCTCCTTCTTCTTTCACTTTGTCTAAGGCAGAAAAAAAGAAAATGTTGTCATCTTTCTTGTTTATGAAACTTCCCTACGGACATGCATCAAATATCAAAAATTGTGTGTCGATGGCTGATATGAAGATGTACGGGCTGAAGTCCCATGACTGCCACATTCTCCTCCAACAATTACTCCCAGTTGCAATTCGTTCCGTTCTTCCAAAACATGTTAGGGTCACAATTATAAGATTGTGTTTCTTTTTTAACTCTTTGTGCAGCAAAGTCGTAGATGTGTCAAAACTGGATAAGTTGCAGGCAGATGTGATATTGACCTTGTGTGAACTTGAAAAAATATTTCATGCATCATTTTTCGATGTAATGATACATCTCATAGTCCACTTGGTTCGGGAACTGCGTTTATGTGGACCGATTTTTTATAGATGGATGTATGCATTTGAACGCTTCAATAAAGTTTTGAAGAGTTATGTACGAAACCGTTACTATCCGGAAGGTTGTATAGCAGAAAGATACCTTGGAGAAGAATCAGTTGAATTCTGCACTGAGTTTGTTAAGCAAAGTTGCACTGCTGGTCTTCCGAAGGAGCAAAAGCGTTCTGGTCCACTATCCGCTATCACAATAAAGACAGTGGATGAAAAAGATCGAGACGAGGCGCATCTACATGTGCTTCTAAACAATCCTGAAGTGTATCCATATATTATGTAAGCTTATTTATTCCTGTATTTGTGGATTCCTATTTTTTTCGTTAAATATTCTATGTGGCTGCTTAATATATGCATTTATTCAGAATGCATAAAGAGTATCTCGAGGAAATTTATCATGGGAAAAAGAAAACTTTGCATTGGCTCATGGGAGAGCACAATCGACTATTTGCTAATTGGTTTGAAAACAAAGTTAGTCTCATGGCTAGATATTTTTTTTGTACTTTAACATCTACTAGTAATTAGATTTTGGAATTTATTATTTGTGTTTATAACAATATGTGTAGGTTAGTAATGAAATAATGGTGAATGGTAAAGCTGTTTCAGAAACCATAACGTGGCCTTCCGGCAAACCATCATTTTCCGTCTTGACATATGAAGGTTATTTAGTTGACGGAGTCAGATACTTTACAAAGGACAGAGATGATGCCTGTGTTGTTCAAAATAGCGGGGTTTCTTTAATAGCTAAGACGGTACAAGTTTCAAGTGCAAGGGATTTAAATCCTGTCGAAAGTGATATGACATTCTATGGTGTAATCTTAGATATTTGGGAGTTGGATTATCATGCCTTCAAAGCACCCCTGTTCTTGTGTAAATGGGCAGAAAATGAGAAAGGCATAAAGGTGGATGATCTTGGTTTTACACTTGTAGATTTTAATCGACATGGCCACAAGAAAGATAAATATGTCTCGGTTGATCAAGTCAAGCAGGTTTTTTATGTTGAAGATCCGGTTGACGCTGCCTGGTCTGTTGTATTGACCTCGACGACTCGAGAATATCGTGAGGTGTATAACGAAGATGATTTAGGAGACACGACCATGGAACATCCTCCATTCTGCTCTGAAATCCCAGCATGTGATGTGTCCGTCGATGATGTTGGGAATAGTGTTAGACTTAATGTTGAGGGAATTTGGGTTAAAAAATGATCCATATATATTATGTAGCTCTTTTTATGTCGAGTAGCTATTCTATAAGTTTAGGTTTATTGTTTACTTTGATTTTTACATTTTCGTCAAAATGTAGAATATTAAGGGCCTGCATTTTATTTTAATTTACTTTTAGTTTTGCATTTTTAAATTTTAATACCTCATTCATGTATATCATTCAATTTAGAATTATGATATTATTGTCACTTGTAATTTGGAATTGTATATGATTCATGTTAGAGATTGTCTCATTTATCTATATGAATAAATAATGGCTTTAGATTAAAGGATCATTTTTAATTGTACATCATTCATGTTTAGAGATTCTCTCGTTTATTTATATGACTAATGGCTTTATGGTCTATTTTTTAGACTAAAGGACAAAAATGGCAAAGGCAAAGAAGCTGAGGGCCCACAAAAAAGTACAATTTCAACGTGACAATAACAACTCTGAAGATGCTGAAAAGACGATTCCGGATGTCAAAGCACCATCACCGGAGCCAAAGCCTGATGAGTCAGTTGCCGAAAAAGAACCACAGCCTCAAAATGAAATTCAAATGCAAGGGTCAGAATCTGTTCAAGGAACAGTCACTAGTTCAGAATCTACAAAAAGAAGGGTAGGAAGTGTTCGAGGTATTTCTTCCCTCCATAAAGTAATTACGAAGAAGGCTCAAGGGAAAAAGTACAAGCTTAAATACAATGAACTTGGAGTTCCTATCGGACAAAATAGGACCACACTACAGTCCTACATTGGTATGGCCGCCCGAAATAAAATTCCAATTGATATTCCAAGTTGGCCAGAGGTGGATCGTCAGTTAAAGGTTAAGTTATGGCTTGATGTTAAGGTATGTTGTTAAGGCCAGATGTGGATCCCTTGTTAACTTGTTTATATGATTGTCATAGAGTAGTTAAATATGATTGTGCTTTGATATTTAATCGTGTGTTATATGCCCTGTAGGATACGTTCAAAATTGTTCCGGAACTTGAGGAAAAGGTGCTACAATCTGCAGGCTCCAAGTGGAGACAATTCAAAACTACTTTAACTACTAAATATGTGATGCCATATATTGGACAAAAAAAGAAATTGAGGAATCCTCCAAAGCAATACAGTTTTGTCGGTAAGGATGCTTGAAGGAGATTTGTAGCGACTCGGACCAACAATGAATGGCTGGTATGCATGATCCATCATCTTTCATACATATTTATTACTTGTTAATGTGGTCAATAACAGTCATAATTATTTGTGTGATTTCCCAAGTCTATATGCCCAATAACGTGACTATTAATTTGTCTTGCAGTCACTACATAATAAACAGAGTGAGAGAGTGAAGAAGCGGAAATATCATCACCGCTTGTCAAGGAAAGGCTATATTGGTTTGCAAGAAGAAGAAGTAATAACCTACCTTTGTTATTGTATTTTCCAGTTTATAATGGAACCTATCTTTGTCATTGTTCACTTTAAAATTTTAATTAGATAAAGGAAGGGAAGTTAGAGCGCGGAGAGATACCTGATCGGGCAATTTTCTGGAAGAAGGCTCGTAAGCCAAAGGATGAGAGCTTGATCGATGAAGATTTGGCCATGATAAATGCCAAAATTGTAAGCTAATTTATAGGTTTTCTAGCTAGTATCTGCCTGCTTTATTTTAATTATGTGGCATTATGTATTTGATGTTTGGCAATTTTTTGTGTTGCTGGCAGGATGACTTACTTGAAAAAAAGGAAAAGGGTGAATTCGAACCATCCGGAAGTAACGATGTATTGAGTGTGGCACTAGAAACTCCAGAGCATTCAGGCAGGGTTCGTGGAGTTGGAGGATTTGTCTCCCAAAATTGTTCTTTAATTTGCCGAGACAAAGAATTAGAGTTTCAAAGGCTCAATTGTCTGAGGAGTTGGCAAGACAAAAAAAAGAGATTTCTGAACTTAGGGCAATGATTAGTGCGACCAACCTTGGCTCACCAATCATATCTGACAAGTCAAGTTGCCACGTAGAAAAAATCGAGACTAAATCGGCTACTGCGAAGGAATTGATTGTGGATTTGGATGATGATGATCTTGACCCGCCTACTCCCACAACAGGAAAAAAGGTAAAAATTATAAACTCATCATATTTAGGGATTCATTAAATAAACTCGTCGTATATGTAGGGACCGTGTGAGCTGGCAGTGGACACCCGAAAAAATAAGGTTGCATTCGGTATGGTTTTTAGTGAGGAAGAAATGAATGGTGTAATACATGGAGTTCGTATGCCGCCTGGATGCATTCGTGTGTCAGTGGATGGAGCCATCCAGCCAGACGCCTTGCTTCCAGTGCCGGTACGTGGTGAAATGGAGAAAGTCCACCAAGCTGTTGGCTCTCAAGTAGCATGGCCTCTAGACTTGGTCATTTATCCAGATGTGCCTGTGGCGGTATGCATCTCGTATTATATTTTTTATCATCGTAAATTCTTATTCTTATTTTTGTTCATTATTATGGGAAATAAATTGTGTTGAATAATTATTTATAGAAAAAGAAAAAAGAAGATTTGTCGAAGTTATTACAAAGTGAGTTGCATGCACTTCAGAAGTTATATAATCAAGTTGAGTTGAATAAGCTCGTGCCGAGCAAATATAAGTTGTTGTATAAGCATGCAACAACATATATGAAAGCTACTGGTGCATCAATACAGATTCCATGCGATGCAGAGGTCTTTGGAATTGAGAAAATAATATATATATTAGATGAGGCTATAATCGCTTTGTTACATTTTGAGGAGATTGGGCAAAGTGCAATATCGGCTTATATCACGTAAGTAGCTTTTATTTTTTCCCGAACATTCAGCATAGGTACTTGTAAACTGTGATCAGTCTGCATTTGCACCTGGACACTCAGCAATATTTTTTCTCTTAATATATAGGTACTTGCAAATTGTGATCAATGAGAATCGGAAGAATGATGATGTGTTTTTGTATAGCTTCCTCGATCCTGGTGCCTCATTTACCAAGAAAACTGAGTTTCACCCTTATGTGGTTAATCGGCTGATAGAGGGTAACAATCGCATATTCTTAATGCCACATAATGAAAAGTAAGAATTTCTAATTTATACTATTAGAATAATTAAGATATTTTGGTGGCTTTTTCAAATTCTAACTTGTATATATTTTTTATAAAAACAGTTCCCATTGGATTTTGGTTATGATATGGGATGGTGATATTTACATTTTGAATCCTTTGTCTCATCCGAATCGTTTTCCCGAACTGGAAAAAGCATTAACAAGGTAATTTAATTTATTCATGCTAATAATTTTAACTGGTATAATGCACTCTATTTAATTCATGCACTTTATAGTGAACTTAAAGGAAATATTTCTTAAGCACTTGTCCCATCTCATCTGCATGGATAAGAGTTCTTTGCTCTCTTGTAATCTTATCTCTAGTTAGGGGTTTGTTATTTGTCCTGAGGATCACAAACCATGAGCATTTTTTGCTTGAATAGGCTAATACATCATCAGGTCAATTGCATATTGTTTTCTGCGGATACCATCCATTACTCCGTCTATTTTAAATTAATTGTCCTGCCTATATTATTTCTATCAGAAATCAGTCTTAAAATTTCAAACTGACTTTAAAAAGTTAATATGAACCAAGTATCTTATGACTTGTATATTCTCTTATATACAGTGCACTGCTATCTTACAATGCTCAGACTGGAAGGCCAAAAAGAGCCCCTAAAATAGTCAATCTTTTAGTAAGTAGTTTTCATTTTAAATTGGAATGCTAGTTCAATTTTCTCTTCTTTTTGGACTGACTTATATATAATAATTGGAATTGGAATAGGGATCTCCTAAACAGCCCGGAGGCCGTGAATGTGGCTATGTTGTCATGCGATATATGAGGGATATAATTTTTGATAAGGAAATGTCTTTTCTTACCAAGGTACGAGATAATTATACAAATTTTATTCATGTAAAAATAGCTAGCCCTGTAATCTGCATGCACGTATTTGTTTTCTTTAGTTAGTTGCATTTGTAATTTATTTCTTCTATTTTGTTATATTTTAGTGGGCGATGAAGACTCGAAAGTCTTACACAATGGAAGAATTGGATGAGGTGCGCTTGGATACCATCGCATATATTGAAGACATGGTGTAAATCTTTTAATTATGTGTATCTTTGAGCTTGACAACTTGGTTCACTCAATTTCATGGCTAGTTCTGGTACTTGGGTAGTTTTATTTTGGATGTTGGTCATGTTGTCGCTATAAGCATTTGGCTAGTTCCAGTACTTATTTTGGAGTCTGGGGTACCTATGGAATTCTGTTTGGATTGAAGTACTTTATGCTAGCCATGTATGTTTATTTATGTGGATGTGTTACTTTGAATTGGTTGTTGGTAATGATATATATCAGCAGTTGGTTTGAATTAAAGCATTTGATTTGAATTTCTTTTTTTAGCAGCAGTTGGTAATGATATATATACATCGATTATATTGTCATTAATAAAAAATATGATGTCTCAAATAAGCTATTACATCATTTAAACTAAAGAAACTGATGTTAAATTTGTAATAGACATCAGACATCAAGATAAAACATGATGTCTTAAAGAAACTAGAAAATCGTCTCTATTAAAACAACCGATATTAAAGATAGCTATAGACATCGGATTTTATAAGAAACTTGATGTCAAAAGTAACCTACTAAATCGATAGCAATATTAAAGAGATGTTAAACATTACTATAGACATCGATATTGTTTTTAACAATGATGTTAAACATAACTATAGACATCGATATCTTTTATATCTAGGATGTTAAAGATAGATATAGACATCGAATTTCCCTAAACAATAGATGTGCTAAGACTCCTACCACATCGTTTCTATAAATATAGACGATGTCAAAAAGATTAGTCAGTTAGATTTTACATCGATTGTAGTTAAGGTATGATGTTATAAAAGAGTTTTAACATCACACTCTTTTACGTATGATGTTAATACCTTTCTTAGACATCAGTTTTGTTAATAAAAGCGATATAATTTCTATTTAGTACCTTGTAAGACAATATATTAATGGGGATTAGACATCAAAATATAGTAATATTCAAAAAGAAATCATGTAATATATTTAAAAAATGGGGAAAAAGACATCAATATTTATAAAAAAAACGTTGTCTAAGTGTACCATAGACATCAGTCGAAAATCGATGTGTAAAGTATATACTTTTAACATCACATGCGAAGACATCGGTCAGAATTTTTTCAGACATCAGTTAGCAACTGATGTTATATGCAGTTTTTCTAGTAGTGCATGGATATTTTCTAAGTGTCGAATATTGTTTCCATGTATTAGTACTTAAAAAATAATCCATGTTTCATAGAGGGTCAATGTGTCGAATAATATTGCCTTGTATGTTGACTAGAGTTGACTTGTTTCACATGTGTCAATTTTATTACAATCTAGCATTCCTTAGAATTATTCCAATCCCTTAAGACATGTATGTGACAAATTCTAGACATGTGTCAAATTACTTTCCATGTAACATGCCTTAGAAAAATTCTCATCATGCCAAGAACTAATGTGTCGATTTCTTGTCCCTTGTATGAGCATGTGTCAACTTTTTTTCACTAGTATATGCCATAGAATATTTTTCATCATTCAAAAAACCTATGTGTCGAATTCTACTCCCTTGTGTAAGCATGTGTCGATTTTTTCTTCTATGTAGAATTAACTAAGATTCTTTTTGGCATACTACAAGCTATGTATCGATTTTCTCTTCCATGTATAGCAATGTGTCGAGTTTTTCTCCTTCTATACATGACTTAGCTTCTTTTTGGTATATGGAAAGCTATGTGTCAAATTTACCTCCCTTGTATTGATATGTGTCGAATGTTTCACCTAGTATAACTAAGTGTTGAATTCTCCACATTGTATAATGACTTGGAGTATTTTTAACTTCTATTCAATCCTTACATACTTGGCTTCACTTGGCTTCCTATCAATTCTTCTTGTACAATGAACATGTTAACCAAATTCTTTGTGTTGACACTTAGTGCACTGGTCTGGTTCACAAATTACTAACACTGATCTTGATCTTCATATTCTCATTAAAATCAAATGACAGGAATGCAACAGTTCTTTATTGCTTCAAACACCGACTATCAATAAACACTGTACTTTCACTAGAATCTTTTCTGGTACTTGGACAACATCTTCATTACTACTACAATCTTGAAAACTTCGTTATCTGTTCTTCAATGACGCTTGAATATATAAATAAACTTCCTTCAGTGTGTATAACTTCAAGACTATAGTTGTCTTCTTTAACCTTTGTATTTACCCTGTCTTTAATTCTTCTAGATTCTTATGCTTCTAACACTGTCTATCTTCAATCAATGCCTTTACACTGAAATCTTCTAGTGACACTTCTATACTGAATCTTTAACACTTCTGAAACCCTGAAAGTTTTTAACCATTATTCTTCATTGAGGCATGAACATATTAATGAACTTCTTTCAGTGACCTATAGTAGACTTCAAAACTTCTTCTAATGTCTTGATTCACTATATTTGCCTTGTCTTCATTTCTTCTTAATTTCTGTGTAGACGCAGTATAATTTACCTGTCATGTTCTAGTGTTGAGTTATCATGATTACTATTCATACAACTTCGTAATCTCAACAACAATCTGCCCATATTTGATTGTTAAACTTAGCAAACAAATCTCATAGAAAGGATAATTCAACTAACAACTAGAAAAAGTAATCGTCTGAGACTTCTAAATAATGCTACTAATTTTTTTGAATCAGATTCTTCATTTCCAAAATTCTTGAGTAACTGAAATGAAAGATTTTTGTTCCTCTAGCACTGAAATGATATTCAAGTAGTATCATCTTCATTTCTTCTATGTCTGAGCTTTCTTTGTTTCAAAATCATTCATAGTCTGAACTTATAGAACTTATCATGAACAAAGCTTCATAAAAATTAAAATTCCTGGGAACATCTTTAATAGAACATAAAACATAGCTCACGTAATGTTTCCCCCCTGAGAATGTGATTCTTCTTCTTTTTCTTCTTGTCCCCTTCAGATGAACAATGGAAGTGTCAATTATTTTCTATACATCCCACTTGGATGAGGAATCCTCTACTGAAAACTCCTTTCAAGTATATGATACAGTTTCTTGATTCTCCCATATTCTATTGTTTCCCATAAGGATCAAAGAATAAGATTTTCTTCATTTTCTTGTCTAAATTCTGTTAGTAATTGTGCTCTAGAGACAATACTTTTTATATTTTAAGGAAAATATTTATTATTAAGGATTATGTTTTATTGATTATTATTTATTATGTTTTATTTACTGCGTAATAAATTGAAAGCATAATAAATGTCCTTGGAATTTTGATACGTATTATATATCTTTAAGTATGTGACTTAAAAATGAGATTATATGAATAGTATCTTATTCCTAAAATTCCCTAGTCGAGTATTATTATTTAAGGACAATAATAATGCACAAAGACTAGTATATTTCTTGACAGATGACCACATCTCATTGGTCATAGGTATGGGGATACTAAAGTCAAGAACATAAGTGCATGTATCAATGCATGGCACTGGAATGACCCGCCGTGAGATTCTACATGTTAAGTAAGTGTCATAAGTAATTCTCACTGTGATAATGGTGTAATGATCCTTAGACCTGAAATCATTATATTTCTATACGAGAATTAATATACTTTGATTACATTAAAAGTTACCTTTGACCGGGTGATGATAAAAGTGGACATTGGGTATATTATGAATCGTATGAGAAATATGAATGATCTAGATGGGATTTAATCCTCCTAATTTTAGGAGTGATATTATTGGCCTCTTGTTTGAGTGAGACTATGAAATGCACGGCCGTGCTCAAATGTTGATATGATTTTAATAGTCTACTCATCGATCAAGAAAATAAAGATTAAATTATGAAGAGGATGACACGAGACATGCCTTGAGTTTAATCTATAATATCAAGATTAAAGGGATTATATTACATGAAACATTATTCAGAAAATCATAAATCACCGTTTTGGAAGCTGTAACGACATCTAATGGCTTACACACGCCGAGCTGACAATGTCAGTATTGCTCAGTGACCCGATTCCAGTTAGAAAACACATATCGTTTGCGAAAATCGGACAACGGACACAGATTTCAGAAAATCAACGGCAGCCGTTTCAGAATTCGTATCGAATACGATTCCCATAATAAGAACAAACATGTATCATATACATACATCAACACACATAATCATCACATGATTATACATCATATAAATATCATATATTCATAATATATATAAACATATACATATTATATAAATATAAAATCATGATAGATCGCATACATGCTTATATAACAAAAACTGTTAAGCACATAACCGAATTAAAACGTTTCGCAAGTAGCTCTGATACCATTGAAGGGTTTCGTGACACAAACGCAGCGGAATAAACGCGAAAAATAAATCAAAATAGCAAAACCCTCCGCAGGATCCATGCGAAAATAAAAGATTTAATTCGGAGATAAAGACATGATTATACATCATATAAATATCATATATTCATAATATATATAAACATATACATATTATATAAATATAAAATCATGATAGATCGCATACATGCTTATATATCAAAAATTGTTAAGCACATAACTGAATTAAAACGTTTCGCAAGTAGCTCTGATGTCATTTCTTATTATGGGAATCGTATTCGATACGAATTCTGAAACGGCTGCCGTTGATTTTCTGAAATCTGTGTCCGTTGTCCGATTTTCGCAAACGATATGTGTTTTCTAACTGGAATCGGGTCACTGAGCAATACTGACATAGTCAGCTCGGCGTCTGTAAGCCATTAGATGTCGTTACAGCCTCCAAAACGGTGATTTATGATTTTCTGAAAATTATTTGATTTTCTAAAATTTTGAGTATATGTATGTATATATTATGAATATATGATATTCATGTAATGTATAATCATATGATGATTGTATGTATCTCTGTATATGTATATATGATATATGCTTGTTTTTGTTATGAGAATTGTATATGATACGATTTCTGAAACACCGTCAGATTTGGAGAAATCTGACTGCTGTATCCGATTTTCGTAAACGATATGTGTTTTCTGACTGGAATCGGGTCAATGAACAAAACTGATAGCTTTGCTATCACCGACGAGTCTGTAAGGAGTTTGACGTCGTTAAGGGCCTCGAAATAGCGATTTATTGTCTTCAGAAATCTGTTTTTAATTTTCTGAAATTTTGAAATTTGTTATATATGATTATATGATATGATTATATAATATGAGATATATTATATGTGTTATATGATAGCATGGTGGATGGTTATGGCCTAAAGACCCATAGGATAGTGATTTTGATTTATGGTTTTGGTTTCTAAATACGACTTGCATGTCGTTTATTGATTGTAATTTAATTATCTCGAATGTAACTCGAGTTCTTCTTGTAATTTCATTAGAATAGTTTTATTTTTTATTATTCAATGTAATTATCAATGAAGACTTGCAAGTAAGGAGGCGATCCAAAAGGGGATGATGGAGCAATGAAGAAAGAAGACATGTAATAGATAGTATTTTTAAAACCACCATAGACTGACCTTGATATTTCCATTAGCTTGGAAATATCATATAGGATGGGGCCATAACCAAACACGTTTAATTTACGCACATTACATATATGTATATGATTGCATGTATTGGTATGTATGCGTAGATATAATTGAGATGCATGCTTAATATTGATTAATCATGTATGTATTAGATACGACACCCATGCCATGTTTGCTTAAACAAGATAAAATCTGTAACGATTCAAGATTTTAAAATTAACAAACGATCATGAGATTCTTGTGTTTATGAAATATGGATTTTTAAAACACGGAATTAAATATGGATTATTGATATCTATAATTAGGATTTTCTGACAAAAGCGGATATGCGTATTCGTAAGGCTGATGGGTTTTAAGTGTGACCATTGGTATCCTCCATCTACCTGGGAAATGAACAATTTAAGATGTCGATTTGAAATATTTGGTTCAAGGAAAAATTGAGGATCTCTTTATGATGTGATCATGATCGTTATAAATTTTCTAAAACCCCTTAACAAAATATTAAGTTTTACTCGGATGCTTTCCAATGAATGAACACTCATCGAATCCTAGATCGATAAGGGGAAGGACTGTCAGTGGCAGGGGACTCCTATCTATCGTGGTGAGATGCGACGAATATAAACGGTTATATTCGGCCGTTGTATCATTGGGTCTAACTTAACTGAGTCGTCATAAAAAGTGAAAATAAACGGTTATATTCAACTATTATGAACTTAGAAGCATAGAGTTTGGTTAAAAGTCTATTAGATAGATAAGATCAATCGTTGTTCACCAAACTATCCAAGAATTATATATGATATAATTGACAACTGTTGTCTACCTAAATAATCATTTTCTAAGGACTTCCAGTGGTTGACTTAGGACATGACGAAATATGGATCTTGGCTCACTAGAAAGAATTATGGGATACACTTTCCAAATTAATAGTAAGGGCTATTAGTTTGATAAAAATAGTGGGAGGTATATGATGATATACCATAATCACTTAAACATAATTAATATTAAATTTGCGATCTAGTTTATTTTATGCACTTTAATATTGTAGATATCAAATGATAAACACAAACAACTTCTCTATGCGATCAGTTCTTGAGAAGGACAAGTTGACGAGAATATATTTCCTTGACTAACATAGGAGCTTGAGGATCGTCCTCGGGCACCACGATGTTAGTCAAATCTCTTCCCCTACTCTTAAAGTTGAGAATGTAACATGTGCAAATCATAGTGCTTATTAGAAGCAAATTGATGTTGCGACTGATGTTTCATGTCTCATGCTCGCAAATATATGTGCTGAGCTTAAGAAGCAATACGAGCATATAGATGCTTATGAAACGATTGAGCACAAGATATATTTGAAAGGGCACTATACACTTACAAGTAGGGAGAGTGAGACCCGGTTACACCACATGTTCTAAAGATTATAGGGTATAATGAATACCATTGATATTTTGGGTTTCCAGATTGGTCTGGAGACAGTTAGATTTGATCTTACAATCTTTGGACAAATATTATTCTTATTTTGTTATGAACAATAAAGTGAATAAGATTGGTAAAACACCCATTGAGTTGCTAAGCATGTTGAGAACTGCTGAAAGTAATATGATAAATGCATGAACTACTATTATATTGATGGTAAACATAGGGAATGCAAAAGGGAAAGGAAAATGGAAAGGCAAGGAGAAGATATGATCTAGTTCCGTTGTCAAACCAAAGTCCAATCCCTAAAGCAGACTCTAAAGTCTGAATGAGGTGTTGATAAAGAAGACGATTGTCACTTCTGTGGAAAGTTGGGAGACTGGAAATTAAACTGTCATGCTTAATTGGGAGATCGGAAGATGATGATCAATAAGGGTCAAGCTTAAGGTATCGGGTTGGAATTGGAGTAAAGATAGTTGCTCTGGTTCGAGGAACTCGTTACCTAATTTTTGGCCTATAAGGAAAATTTAGAACTTGATAATTGTTATAACGTGCTTGCAATTGGCAGGGACATTATTTCAGTTTCTTGTTTGGACAAGAAAGGCTTTTTCATTTTAATTAAATAACAATAGTTGTTTATTCTATTTTGATGATGAGCCTTATAATGTTGCACAACTAATTAACAATTTATATGTTCTAAAGTGACTCAAATAAAATATTACCTTTGGCACTGTTGTTGAGGCCATATTAATGAGAAACGCATTTTCAGAATACATAAGGATGCATTCATGGAAAAGTTTGATTATGAATTATACAAAAGGATGCGAATCTTGGCTTATTTGGCAAAACGACTAAAGCTCCTTTTACCGGACATGGTGAAGGGATCATTGAATGGGTATGACTTATACATAGTGATGTATGTGGCATATGTGTACGATGACAAAATGTAGATTTTATTAACTTCATAAAATTTACTAATTATTTTAGTAGATACGGATATATGTATCTTTTGAAGAACTAATCCAAATCATTTGAAAAGTTCAAAGACTATAAAGATGAAGTAGAAAATATCAAAGAAAGGTTTTTGATAGGAGGGATCACACCTTGTTGGACATGGTGCGATCAATGTTGAGTCAATAAATCTTCCAATTAGTTTCTGGGGTTGCACCCTGGAAACGGCTCCACATACACTTAACTGTGTTCCTACTAAATTGGTTCAAAAGACTCCTTATGAGATATGGACTGAGCAACGTCACAGCATGTCATTTATAAAATTTTGGGGATGTGAAGCATTTGTGAAACGTTTAATCTCTGACAAGCTAGGATCAAAATCAGACAAATGTAATTTTGTGGAATACCCAACTGAAACAAGGAGTTATTTTTTCTATAATCCTTCCGAGAATAAAGTGTTTGTTGCTCGAACTGCTGAGAGACAGTGGGAGGATAATAGATCTCAATGAAGTTTGAGACCCACATGATAACGTTGAACCAGTGGAGGAACCTGAGTAGAATGTACAAGAAAAATAATACTGCTCAAGAAACACAGGTGTTCGTAGGTTTAGTAGGATTCGCCATGAGCCCGAGAGATAATATGGATTTCTCTTGAATCAAGATGGTGATGTGATGCTTGTGGATGAAGATGAGCCTCTCACCTACCTAGATACTATAAACACTCCAGATTCTAAGAGATGGCTGGATGCCATTAAATCTGAGATGGAATCCATGTATACTAATCAAGTATGGACTTTGGTTGATCCACCTGAAGGGGTAAAACCTATAGGGTGCAAGTGGGTTTTCAAGAAGAAGACCGACATGGATGCTAATGTACAGACCTATAAGGCACGATTGGTGGCAAAAGGTTTCAAGAAAATTCATGGTATTGACTATGATGAGACCTTTTCACCAGTTGTTATGGTCATGTCCATCAGGATTTTGCTTGCTATAGCTGCTTACTATGACTATGAAATCTGGCAAATGGATGTCAAAACCGCTTTCTTAAATGAGAGCCTTGAAGAAGATATGGATGTGTACATGACACACCCTAAGGGTTTTGTTGATCTAAAGGATGCTGGAAATGTATGTAAGTTGCGTCGATCCATTTATGGATTAAAGCAGGCCTCGAGGAGATGGAATATTTGTTTTCATGAAACAGTCAAAAAGAGTTTGACTTTATTCAGAATGAAGATGAAACTTGTGTTTACAAGAAGTTTAGTGGGAGCCATGTGGCATTCCTAGTATTATATGTTGATGATATATTACTAATAGGGAATGACATTCCTTCTCTACAGACTGTGAAGACTTGGTTGAGAAATAATTTCTCAATGAAAGACTTAGGCGATGTGACATATATATTAGGGATCGAGATCTATAGAGATAGATCAAGGTGATTGATTGGCCTAATTTAGAGTACATACATTGACAAAGTTTTGCATCGATTTCAAATGCAAAGAGACTAAAATGGATATGTCCCAATGTCTTATGGGATAGTGATCTCAAAATAAAATTTATCCTAAATCATTGGATGATAGGGACTGCATGAGTAAAATTCCATATGCGTCAGCAATTGGTTTTATAATGTATGCAATGATATGTACTTGTCCTGATGTCTCGTATGCTTTAACCATGATGAGTAGATACCGATCTAATCCAGGTGAAGGTCACTGGACGACAGTCAAGAATATTCTTAAGTACTTAAAGAGGACTAAAGATTCATTCTTGTTATATGGAGGAGATGTGAAGCTAGTTGTAAGAGGTTTCAGTGATACTGGTTTCTAGACAGATAACGATAATTTAATGTTTCTGTCTGGCTTTGTGTTTTATTGAGATGTTGTATGCTGGAATGGTTCACAGCAAAGACAATTGTTGATTTTACAGTAGAACCTGAGTATATTGATGCTTGCGAAGCAGCCAAGGAGGCTGTTTGGGCATGTACTTAGGAGATATCACCTAATTAATGAGATTAATGATCAAGGAGATATACATATATGTAAAGTGTATACTAATAATAATATTGCAGACACACTGACTAAGGCTTTGTCGCAGCAGAAGCACGAAAGTCACACTAGTTCCATGAGTATTGGATACTTGGGTAATTGGCTCTAGTGCAAGTGGGAGATTGTTAGTAATTGTGCTCTAGAGACAATACTTTTTATATTTTAAGGAAAATATTTATTATTAAGGATTATGTTTTATTGATTATTATTTATTATGTTTTATTTACTGCGTAATAAATTGAAAGCATAATAAATGTCCTTGGAATTTTGATACGTATTATATATCTTTAAGTATGTGACTTAAAAATGAGATTATATGAATAGTATCTTATTCCTAAAATTCCCTAGTCGAGTATTATTATTTAAGGACAATAATAATGCACAAAGACTAGTATATTTCTTGACAGATGACCACATCTCATTGGTCATAGGTATGGGGATACTAAAGTCAAGAACATAAGTGCATGTATCAATGCATGGCACTGGAATGACCCGCCGTGAGATTCTACATGTTAAGTAAGTGTCATAAGTAATTCTCACTGTGATAATGGTGTAATGATCCTTAGACCTGAAATCATTATATTTCTATACGAGAATTAATATACTTTGATTACATTAAAAGTTACCTTTGACCGGGTGATGATAAAAGTGGACATTGGGTATATTATGAATCGTATGAGAAATATGAATGATCTAGATGGGATTTAATCCTCCTAATTTTAGGAGTGATATTATTGGCCTCTTGTTTGAGTGAGACTATGAAATGCACGGCCGTGCTCAAATGTTGATATAATTTTAATAGTCTACTCATCGATCAAGAAAATAAAGATTAAATTATGAAGAGGATGACACGAGACATGCCTTGAGTTTAATCTATAATATCAAGATTAAAGGGATTATATTACATGAAACATTATTCACGAAAGGCTTAATCGAATCACCGATTTATTATTATTACTTGGGTAGCAATGATGTATTACTAGATGCCGCTCATTGTTTACAATTTTAATTAGATATTAAAATTGTTGCCAATGTAATAATAACCTACAGGGTCACACACAAAGAACGCTTGAAGGAGAAATAATTTAAATTATGAATTTAAATTAAATAAGTAATTTATTTTATTTATGATATTAATTAAGTATGACTTAATTAATTATATAAATAGAATAAATGAATTACTTAAACTAATTCCAAAATTAATAATTAATTAATTAAGTGAGACTTAATTAAATAATTTAGAATTTTGGATTAGTATTAATTATAATTGGATTATAATTAGAAAACTTATTCCTCTCTCTATATAATCTCTTTATGGGCTGATTTAATAATATAGAGATTTTACAAAAACCCTAGCCGCTCTGAGAGAGGAGGAAGATAGAGAGAGAATAAGTTTTCGGGTGCTAGTACACATCAATCCTTCATGAAAAGTGTTCGTGTGGATACCGTAGAGCGTAGATCGCGAGAGCGGGATACGTGGTGATTAAACAAGCTTTGGACCTCCATTAATCTTCCATTAATGAACTGTTAAAGCTTCTAAAGGTATTTATTCTTTATCTCCGAATTAAATCTTTTGTTTTCGCATGGATCCTGCGGAGGGTTTCGCTATTTTGATTTATTTTTCGCGTTTATTCCGCTGCGTTTGTGTCACGAAACCCTTCAAATTCTCTCCCTAAGGATATTAACTTCTTCCCTAAGGATACAAAGATATGACTTTCTCCTTTTTCTTGTCTACTAAATTCCCCCCCTTAGTTGAGGAATTCTCTACTGGACCATAAATTTCTCATGGCTTGTCTTCCAAATAAGGTTCTCGTCTGTCACTGATTTGGAAAACATAGTAGTTTTTCTTTCAGAAGTAGCAAGTAGCAAGGGTAAGTGTTTGGTCTATGGTTTCCTCACTTGTACTACATTATATTGGTGTTTACACTTAAGTGTCGAGCACTTTGAAGTGTTTCACTCTTTCTCTCCCTATCTCTCACTCAAATGTATCTCTCCCTCACTTGCACTTAAGTATTTCTCTCCCTTAATTTCACTCTACATTACAAATATAGCCTTCTGTACCTGCAAGTGATATCTATCAATTCATTTATATTCTCATCACATGATTCATCAGAATGAACTGAATCACTATCAAGTGGAGAATTGCCTCATAGAAGTATTCTTGATCTATCATGCATAAGTACTGTCTCAGCACCAAACTCAATAACGTTTGTTAAATCACTATATAGTGGAGTCTTACCTCTTTGAGATGGGTTATCCCAAGATATTAAAATCTGTTAGGGAATCCTGCCGTGTTCTATCATGGGTTTGCCTCACATCTTCTCCATAAACGGGAGGTGGACTTCCTTTTTAAGGATCTTGAAATGTTCCTTCTAGGAGGGGCGACGTAGTAAGTAATGTAATGAATGACAATTTAGAGCCTACGTTTCCCTCGTAACCCGGTGATGGTAATTCTGTATAAATACCCTACTTGACTCATCTGAAGAATTGTTGCAAAGTAGTTGCCTCTCAAGCCTAGATAAATCTAAACAAGAGATCTCCCTTTTGGGATGCAGAAGATTAACTTCTGTTTGAGGTGGACAATGTAATGTATGGCTAATTGGAGTCCATATCTCCTCCGAATGCCTATACCTCTCACTATACATGCCTTTCAATGTGTTCCTAGAATTTATCTATTTTAGCTTACCATCAGTGTGAGTGCCGGTGGTGTGCTTGACTCATTATAAGGTGCCCTGGCTGATGAACGAATTTCAATGAACTCACCTTGTTGGGAGAATGATTATAGAGACAGTTTAATTGTCTTTTCAGTTCTGCATCCTTTTAAGAAGATGCAGGCGAGCTTACAGTTATCTCATTTTATATACTACTTTTCTTCTCTACAGGTAGAGCTGTGGGTGAACTTCTGACTTCTTCCTTAATACTGCATCAAGTGCAGTTTCTCCCTTATCAACCTCTAACTTACAAAGTTTCCATTGGGTGAATCTATGTTAGCGATGAACAAATTTTCTCACTCTTAGTTGAGTGAGAGCTTCCATCTTTCTTGCTTGTAATCAAACAATTTTCTTTTTCAACGCTTTTCTAGAAAACTCTTGACAAAGAATTCCCTAGTGCCCTGTAGATAGTGCTTAAATCCTTCAACAAGAAAGATATTTCCATTGATGACAATTCCAAAATCATGATAGCCAAATCCCTTGTGCATTCTTTGCTGTCATCTTCAAAGATTATCGTTGGGTAGGCTTTCTCAAACAACTGTGATGTCAGAGCTCCAATCTTAATCATATGCCTCGAACAATAAATGTCATGAAATCACATAACTTTTGTCTTTTGTTACATACTCTGCAATCACAAATGATTAAGTTTCTTGGTACTCAACTTTAATTGAGTCCAGATTGGTTAAAGATATTACTTTCAACAATGGTAACAACAACTTCAATATGCATATTAGAAAATTTAGTACTATCTATTTAAATTATTCTACACAAGTGTAACAGATGTAAATCAGATTTACAGATATTCAATAGTTTTCTTAAAAGCACATAGAATAGAAGAACTAACAAATTAATTACTAATTCTTCCTAATCCATTTCTGTTGTTGTCTAACATTTTTAACTATCTCTATTTACCTAAGTCAGTTTTAGATTAAGCTTCGAATCTACAAATGTTACTGACTACTTCCATAATTCTACCATCTTTTTGTATTCTACTCCTTAACAAGTAATACATGAAATGATATGACATTTAAATATAACTATGTGAGTAAGAGCAAATCATGTGAAAATAAGCACATAAACAATTTCAATAATATGCAGAATGCTTGAATAAGACATTTTGAGCAATATCAAATTCCACTATTTCTTCAACATGTTCCAGAATTTCACAAAATTTTTAATTTTCTTAGAAAATAAATTAATCAAAAATAAAAATTTACAAATAATTAATTTTTGAAAATATTTATAATTTCTTAAAAATTTAAAATTCTTAAATTAGTATTTTAAGAAAAATTTTAGTTTTCAAGAATTTAAATTTTCTGGAAAAATAAATAAATCTAAAATTAAAAATTAAAGGGTACAAAACTTGGGGTACCAAACTGTAATTCATGTATGTGTCGAATCTTTTTCAATGTTCATGCCTTAGCCATTTTGAAGTGATCCAAGCACATGTGTCGATTCTTGCACTCCATGGTAGCTATGTGTCGACTTATCACCACTCTAGTGTACCATAGAATAATTTTCATCACACAAGACATGTATGTGTCGAATATTATGCTTCATGTTAAGCCATGTGTCGAATATCCTTCCTAGTATATGCCTTGTACTATTTTTCATCCTTCAACTCATTAATGTGTCGAATTCCACTACCTTGTATAGGCATGTGTCAAATTCTTTCCCATGTAGCTTGACTTAGAATATATATGACATAAATAATGGCTAGGTGTCGAAATTGGACCAGGCTAATCTTTTGTTAAATTGTTAAATAAATTTCAAAGAAAAACTTTTATAAAATTTAAAAAATAAACTTATTAAAATTTATAACATAAACTTATAAAAGGTTTATAAAATAAATTTTATGAAAGTTTATAAAAATAAATTTAATTTCTAATTTATAAAATAAACTAATTAAAATTTATAACATAAACTAATAAAAGTTTATAAAATAAATTTAATAAAAAATTTATAAAAAATAATTAAAATTTATAACATAAACTAATAAACAGTTATAAATAAATTTTATAAAGTTTATAAAATAAACTTATTAAAAGTTCATAATTAAACTTATTTAACAAGGCCTCCAATCTAAGACCAACTAGGTTCGGCACAATTAGTTTCACTGAACTACGACTTTTGATTTGTATATCAACCGGTCTTCTCTTATACCAATTGTTAGGTCCCACAAGTATCGTAGAAGGGGGGTTGAATACGATACTCACTAAATTAAAAAATTCTTTCAAATCTTTTGCGAATAAATAATTTAGAGTTTTGTTAGTGGTTCGAGTCCATGTAGTGTTTAGGAGGCTGGCTTACTAATTTTCTATTTTTATGAATAAATAATAAAGTTCTAGAAAATTAGCAAGTACTTAAACGAAACAAGTTTCGGGGAATATATCTTTCGTATATAAATCCAGAGGGGTGCTACACCTAGTTTTAATGAACTGGTTTCCGAAGAATAAATTAGTTCTTCACTACAACAAAGAGATATGATTGATTCCTATTATTATTTATAGATCTGTGAATATATAAAAAGGAAATCAATCTAACAAAGAGTATTTTATAATAGCCCTATATTTTTACAACATAATTAACCGATTAGATTATAAAACTCTAATGAAGAAGGTATGTGTATTGCTTTGTATCTCTTCTTCTCTGGCTTCTATCTCTCTTTGTATCTCTTTGTGTTTGTGTGTATTTTCTCACACACACACATCAAATGAATTAGATTCATTTGTTTTTATAGTGTAGGCTTTATAATAATTGAACAACTTTCTAAGTGTCGACAACTTCTCCCCTGTATGTTGACTTGAGTTGACTTTGAGAATCCCATGGATATTTTCTAAGTGTCGAATATTGTTTCCATGTATTAGTACTTAGATATTAATCCATGTTTCATAGAAGGTCAATCTGTCGAATAATATTGCCTTGTATGTTGACAAGAGTTGACTTGTTTCACATGTGTCAATTTTGTTACACTCTAGCATACCATAAATTTATTTCAATCCCTTAAGACATGTATGTGTCAAATTCTAGACATGTGTCGAATTCCTTTTCATGTAACATGCCTTAAAGAAATTCCCATCATGCCAAGATCTTATGTGTCGATTTATTGACCCTTGTATGGGCATGTGTCGACTTTTCTTCACTAATATATGCCTTAGAATATTTTTCATCATTCAAAGAACCTATGTGTTGAATTCTACTCCCTTGTGTAAGCATGTGTCGATTTTTCTTCCACGTAGAATTGACTTAGATTCTTTTTGGCATACTACAAGGTATGTGTCAATTTTCTCTTCCATGTATAGCCACGTGTCGAGTTTTTCTCCTTGTATACATGACTTAGCTTCTTTTTGGCATATGGAAATCTATGTGTCAAATTTACCTCCCTTGTATTAATATGTGCCGAATTTCTTCACCTAGTATAACTAAGTGTCGAATTCTGTACCTTGTATAATTACTTGGAGTATTTTCAACTTCTATTCAATCCTTACATACATGGCTTCACTTGGCTTCATGTTAATTCTACTTGTACAATGAACATTTTAACTAAATTCTTTGTGTTGACACTCAGTGCACTAGTCTAGTTCACAAATGACTAACAATGATCTTGACCTTTATATTCTCATTAAAATCAAATGACAGGAATGCAGTATTTTTTTATTGCTTTGAACACTGACTGTCAATAAACATTGTACTTTCACTAGAATCTTTTCTGATACTTAGACAACGTCGTCATTACTACTACAATATTGAATACTTCAGTATTTGTTCTTCACTAACGCTTGAACATATAAATGAACTTCCTTCAGTGAGTATAACTTCAAGACTGTAGCTTTATTCTTTGACCTTTGTCTTTACCCTGTCTTCAATTCTTCTAGATTCCTATGCTTCAAACACTGTCTATCTTCAATGAATGCCTTTACACTGAAATCTTCTAGTGACACTTCTGTACTGAATCTTTAACACTTCTGAAACCCTGAATGTCTTTAACCATTATTCTTCACTGAGGCATGAACATATTAATGAACTTCTTTCAGTGATCTATAGTGGACTTCAAAACTTCTTCTAATGTCTTGATTCACTATATTTGTATTGTCTTTATTTGTTCCTGATTTATGTGTAGGCGTAGTATTATTTACCTGTCATGTTCTAGTGTTGAGTTATCACGATTACTATTCATACAACTTCGTAATCTCACCAACATAATGTACTCTTTCGATCAATCCTACAACCTGCATAATCAGAATCTGTATAGCTAACAAGGTTAAAACTTGTATCTTTAGGGTAACAAATTCCAAGGTTCAGACTTCCCTTAAGATACCTAAAAATACGTTTAACAGCTATAAGATGTGATTCCTTAGGGTCGGCCTGAAACCTAGCACACAAGCATGTGGCAAACATAATATCTAGTCTACTTGCAGTTAAGTAAATAATGAGCCGATCATACCTCTATAGCTTGTGATATCTACCCTCTTACCAGGTTCATCTTTATCAAGCTTGGTGGCAATTGCCATTGGGGTTTTAGCTGGAGACGCATCTTCAAGACCATACTTTTTCAAAAGATCTCTGATGTACTTGGTCTGGCAAATGAAGATTCCGTCTTTCCTTTGTCTTACTTGGAGTCTAAGGAAGTAGTTCAGCTCACCCATCATGCTCATTTCATACTTACTCTGCATTAAATTAGCAAATCTACTACATAACTAATCTTTAGTAGAACCAAATATAATGTCATCCACATATACTTGCACTAATATCATGTCATTTTTATGCATTTTATGAAAAAATGTCTTATCTATGACACCTCTAGTGAAACCATTTTTAAGTAAAAATATTGATAGAGTGTCATACCATATATGAGGTGCTTGCTTTAGGCCATAAAGTGCTTTGAAGAGGAAGTATACAAAATTAGCAAATTATGGATCTTCAAACCCTGGGGGTTGTTCCACATACACTCCTTCCTCTAGCTCTCCATTCAGGAATACACTCTTCACATCCATTTGATATACTTTGAAATTGGAATGTGCTGTGAATGCCAAAAACATCATGATAGCTTCAAGCCTTGATACTCATGCATATGTTTCATCATAATATATTCATTCTTCTTGGGAATAACCTTTATCAACCAGTCTAGCTTTGTTCCTCATAACAATGTCATCTTCATCCAGTTTATTTCTGGATACCCATTTTGTGCCAATTACAGACTTTTTTTGGCCTTGGTACCAGCTTCCAGACTTTTTGTCTTTCAAATTGATTGAGTTCTTCTTGCATCGCAATAACCCAATCTGAATCTTCCAGTGCTTCTTCACCTTTCTTTGGCTCTATCTCATAGATAAAAATAGAAAATAAACATTCATTCTGCGAAACACGTCTAATTTGAAATCCAGCATCTGGATCTCCTAGAATCAACTCAAAGGGGTGATCTCTACTGCACACCCTATGTCTAGGTAGATTTGCTCTAGATGATTCAACATGATTGTCATAATTGTGTTATGTTCTATTAGTCGATCCTTCAGTTGCTCCCCCTGAGTTGCTGCTAGGTTGATAATGAGATTCTCTGCCACTACTAGTAGTTTATGTGAATCTTCTACTGTTTCCACTACTAGGGTCAGAATCATCATTATTGTTATTCTCAATTTGTGCTTGATTTTCTATTGCATCTTCAGGTTCTTCTTCACCTTCATCTGAGTTCAAATTTTCAAACTGCAGAGTTTCAGTGTCATCTGTTCGTTGTAGACTTGGGAGCTTGAGATCATCAAAAGTTACATTCATGCTTTCAATTACCTTTTTATGATCAATCACATAAACCCTGTACGCCTTAGATTCTAGAGAATAGCCAAGAAATATGCCTTCATGAGCCTTCGATTAAAACTTCCCAAGATACTTATCATCTTTCAATACAAAGCACTTTGCTCCAAACACATGAAAGTACTTCAGTGTTAGTTTCTTGTTTGCCATCAACTCATATGGAGTCTTGTCATGATCTTTATTAATCAGGGTACGATTCTGATTATAGCAAGCTCTGTTGACTTCTTCAGCCCAAAAGTATAGAGGTAACTTAGCTTTATTCAACATTTTTCTTCCTGCTTCAACTAAAGTTCTATTCTTCCTTTCTATTACTCCATTTTGTTGTGGAGTTCTGGGCACTGAATACTGCCTTGAGATTCCTTTCTCAATGCAGAAGTCATTCTGGATTATATTTCTGAATTTTATTCCTTTGTCAGACCTTATTTTCCTGACAGGTAAATAAACTTCTAACTCTATCTTCTTTATGTGATCAATAATTATCTGAGGGGCTTCCAATTTTGAGGCTAGAAAAAACACCCACGTGTACTTCGAGTAGTCATCAACAATTACTAGTGCATATCTTTTTCTTGACATAGACATGACATTGACTGGACCAAATAAATCCATATGCAGAAGTTGCAGTGGTTCAGTAATGTATGATGAGTCTTTGCTTCGGTGAGATCCTTTCTTTGACTTCCCTTTTTCACATGCTTCACACAAACCTTCTTGACATAATTCCATCTCAGGTAAACCTCTAACCAATTCCCTCTTAACTAAAGAGTTCATTGCCTTGATGTTCAGGTGTGATAGTTTCTTATGTCATAACCAAATGTTCTTTGTTGAAACTTTGATGTAAAAACATTGAACTTTGCCTTTGCTTGAAGAGGATAAGTCAGCCATAAAAACATTCCTTTTTCTCACTCCTTGAACAGCAAGCTTCGCATATTTCCTACTTTGTATTGCACACCTTTCTTTTTTGAAAGTTACTTTGTAGCCCTTGTCAGTGAACTAACTGTTACTTAGAAGGTTGTGCTTTAATCCATCCATAAGAGAGATATTTTCAATGATAACATTACCAATTTCCAAATTGTCATATCCCATTGTGAATCCCTTATTGTTATCTCCAAAGGTTACTATTAGGCCATCTTTCTCAATCACATCTGATAGCAGGGCTTTATCACCAATCATATGCCTAGAACAACCATTGTCGAGAATCCACATGACACGCTTGTTCTTTGCTATACCCTGCAACCACAGATTGATTACTTCTTCTTTGGCACCCAAATTTGATTTAGTCCAAGATGCATAGATAATTTAACAGATTTAGCTACAGAAATTTCCTTGTCCTTGTCTTTCTCATCGACTGTGCCCTTGCCCTTTGGTTTAGCCTTGACATGTGTGTCTTTAGGCTTAGGGATAGGGGCTTCATTCCTTGACTTAGGAGGACTAGTAGTCTTTACCCTAACATGCTTTCTATTCATGTTCACATCTGTATTAATGAAACTACTAGATATATATTCATCAAGTTTATGTATGCAGACATGATGTTGAAAGTACATGGCATACATCATACTTTAACACATGGTTGATCAGGGATAGACATGGCAAGCATGACAGGCATACTAGGAATTTAAGTTTTTACTACTTTAACCTTTTTGCATGCATGCGTAAGATGTTCAGTAGAATTACAGTTATTACAAACTTTCTTAGTAGCATTGGGAGAGTAGGCATAATCATTTTTCTTATTAATACCTATCTTGCCATTTCTGTTAGCTTTCTTCTTTTCATTCTTTTTGCCTATTTCAGCTTTAATTTGTTTCTTAGGTTCTTCAATTTTTACAGATTTCTTAGGCAACTTCTCTTTATCTTCTTCCTCTTTCTTTTTATCCTCAGCTATGATTTCTTTTTTCAAAGTGACCTGTTATTCATCTATGAGTCCGATTACAAACTTCTTGTATAGGGGCTTATGGACATTTTTTAACAGATGTGGAATGTTTTGCTTCATAGGAATTTCCTCAGCAATTGATTCCTCTTGTCTCTTTCCTACCTTCTTATCATAGTCAAATCCTATACCAGCTTTTTGACCCATGACCTGTTTATCTATTACCTCCTTATCAAGATTAGGAGATTTCTTATATGCCTGAAGTTTTAACTCTAACTCATAAATTTTATTCTTAAGTGCAATTTCTACTTCTTGGTTGCATTTGTCTCTATTTTGTAGATATTCTACCTTCTGTCTAAGATCTTCTAAGTTAACACATGCAAGTTCTAGTTCTTCATTTCTAGCCTCTATCATTTTATTTCTTAGAACTAGTCTAGCATTTTCTTTTTCTGATGCTAGCATGCTTGTGTGTATATTAAACATTTCTACACTAAGATCTTCTACATTTTTCTTATAATTAGAATTAGATATTTCAATTGTGGAAAGAAATGATACCTTTGATGACTGATGTGATGCCTTTGAAGAGTCTACCATAAGTACAACATTTCCATATGTCTCTTCTTCATTATTATCAAAATCATCCCAGCTTTTTCCCTCGGCTATATAAGCTCTGCCCTGATGCTTCTTTACCAGTGCATCAAACTTTTTTTTCAGTTCGTCATATGACTCCTTTCTTTCCTTTCCTTACTTAGGCTTCCGACATTCTGTAGCAAAATGTTTGGGTTCATTGCAGTTGTAGGACTTAAACTTACTACGGTCTACCATTCCAGTCTTGTAACCTCCTTTGCTAAAAGAACCTAGTGATGAACCACCTCGATTATTGTTTCTGAAGGTGGAACCACTATAACTTGAGTTACTCTTGAACTTGTACTTAGGATTCCACCTAAACCTGAGGTTCTTGAACTTTCCTGCCATATAGGCCATTGTCTTGTTTTCTAACTGTTCAAGTTCGTCTATTGTATAGAAGTAATCTTCATCACCTGCTTGAGCATTTTCTGTAAATTCAGCTTCTAGAATCTATTCTTTCTCAATTACAAGCTTTTTTGTGTTGGTCTCCGTACTAGCAAAATCTTTGGTTACAAGTGTTGTAGTCTTCAACAAAGATATATTCTTCCTATCCATTGCCCCTGAACCATAAATGATTTTTCTTTACTTCTGCTCCATTTCATGAGTCTTGAGTTTTCCATATAGAATTTCAATAAACATGTCATTTATGTCATTTCTTTCTCGTATTGCAAAGAATTTGTGTTCATGGTGCGCTGTTAGTGTCAACATGAATTTTCTGTTGATTTCCCTACTTGAGTAGGCATTTCTATGTAGAGACACTTTCAAGAACTCAACAGAGATCCTAGCTTTCACGACTTGTGTCTTCCTCTCGAAAAACACCTCTATTGTATCCACACAAGCACCTTCAAGAACGTCTCACGATCTTGACTGCGGAATGGACGTACTAGCCTCTCTCTTGATAATTCGAGTTAATGTTTCTGCCTCTAATGCTGCTACCCCTTCTAGGGTTTTTATCAAAACATAAAAATGCCTCTTAACCCTACATTATCTATTTATAATGGCTGGTTAACAGGCCCATTCAGCAAAACCTAACCCATGTAGGTATATAATTAAATAATAAAACGAATTTCTATTATTTAATTAATAACTAAGTCATACTTAATTATTATGGGCAGAAATACTCCTCTAATTTGAATTTATATTATTTCAATCAATTAAGTCTCACTTAATTAATATAATAAAATTCAAATAATCATCAATTAATTTAAATCTATAATTTAAATTAACTATTCCTCTAAGTGTTCCATGCGTGTGACCCTATAGGCTATTATTTAATTGATAATAATTTTATTCTCCAATAAAATTATAAACAATGAGCGGCATCTAGTAATACATCATTGCTACCCAATTAAACAATAATTAAATCGTGATTCGATAAAACCTTTCATGATTAATGTTTCCATGTAATATAATCCCTTTAACCATATATATATTATATATTAAACTCGAGGCATGTATTTAGTCATTCTCTTCAACATTTAATCCAGGTTTACTTGATCCATGAGTAGACTATGAAAAACATATCATTATTTGAGCACGGCCATGTTGATTCAATCAGAATCATCAATCATTCTTCCTTTGTTGATATGGAAGTTTAGAATAATTGTTTCCGTCAATTCATCCTTACTGTGACATTTTAATTGCTCCCTCTTGGTCTCTTTTGGTCCCAAGTAAGTCCTTACATTGTTGGTCCCTAAAACATAAGACATAAAATTTGTGGTTTTTTTAAAAATGTCAGATGAAATTGTGTCTTTACAAGTGGCCTTGGCTGACAGGCCGAATTCAATAGACTCATTCTGTTGAGAGAATGAACCTAGTAACAGTTTTGCCTTTTCCAAGTCTGTATCCTTTTGAGAAAACACAGATGAGCTAACAGTTGTCTTAGCTTTTGTATATATTAATCACCTTTCTGGAGACAGAGCTGTTGGTTCACTCATAATACCAACCTTATCAAATGCAATCAAGGCATTGACTCCCTCATTCTTAACAATTAGGTATTCTGTTAAATGGTTAGAGAGACGGATGTGATTGTGTTTGTGTGTTTAGTTCTAAGATCTTGGATAGAGATTGATGTCAATGATTGGGATCTAACTATTAGAAACACTTGGATGATCAAGCTCATAGATCTTTCCTACTTCTCAAAAGAGACGTGAAATAATTAGCGCAAAAAAATATAAATAAAAATAAGGATGCCAATGTTGAAAAACAACTAAAACTATACATACTTATATATATATATAAATAATATATGCCAATTATTGGAAAACAACAGTAATATAAAATATTTACAGTAGAGATGCCAAATAAATAAAACTGTACAAAAATAAGGAAAATCTTTTTTAGTTTTCTTTTTCATTTTGTTTGTTTGTTTTTTTTAAAATTTTTAAGGAATATATACAGTGTATTTACAGTGTTTGCTTAAAATTAAATATGCAATTTAAAACATCATGCAATAATTAGTTCATGTTTAACATCCCTAACTCACTAACCAACTTAGAGAAAGTGGATTCATCAAGTGGTTTCGTGAAGATGTCAACAATTTGATCTTCTGTGGGTACAAAATGTAATACCACAGTTCCATTCATGACATGCTCTCGAATGAAATGATACCTTATGTCTATGTGCTTGGTTCTTGAATGTTGTACAGGATTGTTGGAAATTGCTATGGCACTTGTATTATCGCAAAGTATTGGAATTTTAGAAAGCACAAGTCCATAATCATTCAGCTGATTCCTTATCCACAAGATCTGTGCACAACAACTACCTACCACAATGTATTCTGCTTCGGCTGTAGAGGTAGATACTGAGTGTTGTTTCTTGCTGTACCAGGAGATCAACCGTTGTCCTAGAAATTGACAGCTTCCAGGAGTACTTTTCTTGTCCATCCTGCATCTTGCATAATATGAATCTGTTTAGCCTATTAGTTCAAAACCTGTATCTTTAGGGTACCAAATTCCAAGATTTGGTGTACCTTTCAGATATCTAAAAATTCGTTTAACAGTTATAAGATGAGATTCCCTAGGGTCAGATTGAAACCTTGCACATAAGCATGTTGCAAACATTATATCGGGTCTACTAGCAGTTAGATATAATAATGAGCCTATCATACCTCTGTAGCTTGTGATGTCAACTTTCTTACCAGTTTCATCTTTATCAACCTTTGTGGCTATTGGCATTGGGGTTTTTACCGGTGGAGAATCTTCTAGATTGTATTTCCTTAGAAGATCCCTTACATACTTTGATTGGCAAATAAAAATCCCATCCTCTTTTTACTTTACTTGCAATCCAAGGAAGAATGACAGCTCACCCATCATGCTCATTTCATACCTGCTCTGCATTAACTTAGCAAATCTTTTGCACAAGTTTTCGTTAGTAGAACCAAATATAATATCGTCAACATAAACTTAGATAAATATCATATCTATATTATGCAATTTGTAAAAGAGAGTTTTATCTATGCCACCTCTAATGAAACCATTTTCAAGTAAAAACTCAGAGAGAGTGTCATACCATGTCCTCGGTGCTTGCTTGAGCCCATAGAGAGCTTTGAATAGAAAATACACAAAATCAGCAAACTCTGGATTTTCAAAGCCAGGGGCTGTTCTACATATACTTTCTCTTCTAACTCTCCATTCAGAAATGCACTCTTCACATCCATTTGAAAAACTTTAAACTTGGAATGTACTGCGAATGCCAGAAATATCTTGATGGCTTCAAGTCTTGAAACTGGTGCGTAGGTCTCGTCATAATCAATTCCCTCTTCCTGGGAGTAACCCTTTGCAACCAGTCTGGCTTTGTTCCTTTAAAAAATGCCATCACCGTCTAACATATTCATGTATACCCATTTAGTGCCAATAACAGATCTATCTTCAGGCCTGGGTACCAGTGTCCAGACTTCTTGTCTTTCAAACTGATTGAGTTCTTCTTGCATGTCAAGAACCCAATCTGGATCAGTTAATGCATCTTGAATCTTCTTTGGTTCTTCTTGAGATAGAAAAACTGAAAATAAACATTCATTTGAAGTCACACTTCTGGTTCTAACTCCAACATATGGATCACCTATGATCAATTCAAAAGGATGATCTCTGCTCCATATCCTTTCCCTGGTTAGGTTTGATCTTGATGATTCGCCTCGAAATTCATTGTGATGTTGTGTTCTGCCAGTAGATCCTCCATCTCCCCTGAGTTGCTGCCAGGATGACTTGTTGATCCACCACTGGTATTAGTAGTATCTCTAGTGTTATCATTGTTTCCACCACTATTACCTGGATCATTATTATTATTATCATCATCATTTTCTGTTGCAACCTCAGGTTCTTCTTCGTCATCAGAATGTGAGTCTGGATAATTATCAAATTTTAATGACTCAGAAGAATCTTCATTTTGGATACTTGGGAGTTTAGTGTCATCAAAAGTTACATTGACACTTTCTTTTACTTGGTGCTGATCAATTATGTACACCCTATATGTTCTTCTTGATTATCCGACAAAAATAGCTTCATGTGCTTTGGCCTCGAACTTGCCACGATGTTCATCTTCATCCTTTAGCACATAGTGTAACAACCCGACTTTTCGGACCATTATCTAATAGCGGAATATAAAACAAATCTAAATATTAATAAACTACAATAAGAAAATAACTGAAAATCTTGATAAACATAAATGTCTATATTTTTGAAATAAAAATACTAATAAGTCTAAAATTAATCAAAACAAGTTCTCGTAATGTTCTAGACAAACTGAAACTAAGGTCTGGGTATCACTCATCACTTTTCCCGCTTATCCCCTGAATACCTGCGGAAAAGAAATAATACGAGTGAGCCAAATGCCCAGTACGAATATAATTTTAGAAGAAAACATATTTTTATGTAACTGAGTGAATTGTGTCTTACCAACACAAAGAGAGAAGCACAATAATAAGTGCACTGAATCAATATATGCGAACAAAATGAAACGAAACAGAAAATATGGCTGAATCACAATAAGTTAGGTATCCATAAGGGTCTCTTATACAATCATATACTCGCACAAAGCAAGATACAAAACAGAGAATTCTTCCCCAGTAATCCACGAGAAGAAAACACATGAAATACACAAAGCATTCCTACAATACAAAGAATCCTTCTCCAGTAATCCACGAGAAGAAAACACACAATAACGATCATGATCTTTACACAATCTCATACTCCAGAGACGCGCCCGTATACTCACAGCACCGATACGAGTAAGTGCCGAGTTCACCAGACCTCCAAACTCCATGAACTCGTCTGTGATTTGACCACATAGATAGGTTTAAGAGCCCATCACATAGGTTATAAAAGTTGTCGACTCTTTAATCAGAACAGAACAGAACAATGTCACAATAAAAATACGAAACGAAACAAATATAGAAGAATCAAGGCAACAATAATTCCAAAAATAGGGATATGAAACAAAACTGAGAATATATACTAACAAGTATATACAGAGTACAATGGGGTCACAATTTTAGAAAGTGACTCGACAATAAATATAATGAGTAAATAATATTTAATATTGAGAAAGGACGATCAGAATTTTGTACTAACAATTATACTTTAAAATTGAGGAAAAAGGATTAAAAACTTGTACTAATAATTATAATTTAAAATTGAGAAGAAGGAACAGAAATTCGTACCTCAAGTAGATAGCACTAATTCGGAATTATCAAGAAAATCCACTTATTCAAATCTAAAAGTCAGTAATTATAAATTAGTACATACTTGATAATTGTAAAGTATAAATTATTGCACAATTTCATATATTAAGCCAGTAACTAATAACTATCTGCATGATCACCACTAATCAACAAGAGCTTAACAATATGCTATTACTGCTGCCATCTCAATATAAATAAACTATGTTCCACTGTCTCTGTTAAAGTACTAGACTAAAATCATGACATGTAACTAGACTTATAGCACAATTTAATAGATTTGTATTTGCTTATAACACATACAAATTTATAAAATCCTTGGTTATAGAAAAGTTAAATAAACTGATTTGAATTAAAATTTATTTTTTTAACAACTATATAAATGGGTGTGTACTTAATAATATGCACAAATAATTGGAACAATTATTTAACAAATTTTTCTTTAATTAAACAAACAATCAAATATTTTTTTTTAAAAAACATTATCATAATATAATAAAATGAACTAGAGCACTAACTTGACTTAACCTTACGGAAAACATGTACATATAAAACATACTGTATACGTCTTAAAACATGAATATAAATCTAGTCTAGATAGTGCTGCTAATAACTAATACTGGTGACAATTAAAGTATTGTAAAGTATTATCATGATATAAGTGCACATAATCAATTAAATATGTACTATAATATGTTTTTGGGATCATGCTTTTATACTCTTTTAATGAATATATAATTACAGCCAAATCATTAATACATATCCATTAATGTACACAAAAGAATTATGCATATAAAAGTGATACATGTCGTATATATCATCACGTTAATAAATTAATTAATATAGATATTAATACTAGTATTAAATAACATAACTCTTAATTTTCATGCTAACTAGCATACAAAATTCTTAAATAGAGTACATGCAATGCACACATAAGAACGTAAATAACGTGCAAGTAGTATCATCCTTCACCATTATAAATATTAAATTCTCATGATAATAATTAAACATGATTACTCATGTGTATATGTAATATATACATGTCAAACAAGTTTGTTAGTATTACCTGGTCTTGTATTGATTTTTTAGTGCTTCTAAACGAATAGCACTACTCGGCTCTGTTTCTTGCCACAGACTGAAAACTCCCAATGCTTCCACCTTTTTCTTGTTAATATAATCGTATATTAATAAGTTGTGTTTTTATAAATAACAGAGTTGACTTCTTCCTAATTTATAGTCCTCAAATAAAGGAGATAAGATATATCTCTATATATAATACCTCTGCTAGTAGTTGATCCCGTAGTAGATACGAATTAGTATTGACTTATCTAATTTTTTGTTTAAAGAACATATTTATAGAATCACTAAAAATTATATTTAAGTTAAACACATAATTTATCCTAAACTTAAATAACTAGTAGATATTAGCAAATAAATTATAAAAATAAATACGACGGGTTTTACACATAGTATTTGGCTCCAAATACATGAAAGTACTTTAAAGTAGGTTTCTTGCCAGCCATTAATTCATAGGGAGTTTTCATATGATCTTTGTTGATCAGAGTTAGATTATGAGTATAACAAGTTGTATTTACTACTTCAGCCCAGAAGTAGATAAGTAACCTTGATTCACTTAGCATAGTCCTTGCGGTTTCAATCAGGGTTCTATTTTTCCTTTCTACAACTCCATTCTGTTGCAAAGTTCTTGGTGATGAATATTGTCTTGTTATCCCCATGCCTGAGCAGAAGTTATTCAGAACTTCATTTTTGAATTTTGTGCCATTATCTGATCTGATTTCCCGGAGAGTTGACTTTGAATCTAACTCAATCAGTTTTATTTGATCAATCACCAAATGTGGAGTTTCATCCTTAGAGTTTAAGAATAAAACTCACGTGTACTTTG
Source organism: Oenanthe sinensis (assembly GCA_028671895.1). Classification (NCBI taxonomy): domain Eukaryota; kingdom Viridiplantae; phylum Streptophyta; class Magnoliopsida; order Apiales; family Apiaceae; genus Oenanthe; species Oenanthe sinensis. The sequence continues at coordinate 4,101,151 of CM053812.1, forward strand.
TGAAGTCATCCACAATCACTAAGGCGTATTTCTTCCTTGACATAGACAGTATATTTACTGGACCAAATAAAGCCATGTGAAGGAGTTGAAGTGGTTCAGTGATGATTGAATTGTTCGTGTCCGAAATCATTGGATGACAAGGACCGCATGAGTAAGGTTCCATATGCCTCAGCAATTGGATCCATCATGTATGCAATGATATGTACTCGCCCAGATGTTTCGTATGCTTTAAGAATGACGAGCAGATACTAATCTAATCCAGGTGAAGGTCACTGGACGGCTGCCAAGAATATTCTAAAGTACTTGAAAAGGACTAAAGATTCATTCTTGGTGTATGGAGGAGAGGAGAAACTGGTTGTAAAAGGTTACACCGATGCAAGTTTCCAAACAAACAGGGATGATACTGTATCACAGTCTGGTTTTGTGTTTTGTCTAAACGAAGGTGCTGTAAGTTGGAAGAGTTCAAAGCAAGAAACAGTAGCTGATTCTACAATGGAGGCTGAGTACATTGCAGCTTGTGAAGCGGCTAAGGAAGCTGTTTGGATTCGAAAATTCATTACTGATCTGGGAGTGGTTCCATCGATCGCAGATCCCATTGATCTATACTGCGATAATAATGGAGCCATTGCACAAGCTAAAGAACCTAGATCTCACTCCCGAACAAAACACATACTCAGGAGATATCACCTCATTCGAGAGATTAATGAAAGGGGTGACATACACATATGTAAAGTGCACACAAATGATAACATTGTAGACCCACTGACCAAAGGCTTGTCGCAGACGAAGCATGACGGTCACACTAGTTTCATGGGTATTAGATACATGGGTGATTGGCTCTAGTGCAAGTGGGAGATTGTTAGTGTAGGTGCCCTAGAGGCAATACAATAGACCTTTATGTCATTTGATTATTCAATAAACATATTTATTATGACTTTAATTACTGCGATATATTTGTTAGCATAATAAATGTCCTTAGAATCATGATACACATTGTATAGTTTAGTACATGACTTGAACTTGAGATTATATAATAGATCATATTCTTAAATGTCCCTAGTCGAGTATTATTATTATAGGACAATAATAATACATAAATAGACTAGTATGTTGTTTGACTGATAACCACATCTCATTGGTTATAAGTATGGGGATACTAAAGTCAATACATAGGTACATGTAGGAGTACATGATACTGGACAGACTCACAGTGAGATTCTTCATGTTTAATAAAGTCATAAGAAAGACTCACAGTGATAATGGTGTAATGATCCTTTTACTTGAGATCATTATATTTCCATACGAGGATTAATATACTTTGACTACATTAAAAGTTACCTTTGACCGGGTGATGATAAAAGTGGACATCGGGTATATCATGAGTCGTATGAGAAATATGAATGATAGATAAAGGATTTAACCCTCCTATAATTAGGAGAGATATTATTGGCCTCTTGATTGAGTGAGACTATAAAATGCATGGTCGTGCTCAAATAATGATTTGTTTTCATAGTCTACTCATGGATCAAGTAAACCCTGATTAAATGTTGTAGAGGATGACTAAATACATGCCTCGAATTTAATCTATAATATATATGGTTAAAGGGATTATATTACACGGAAACATTAATCACGAAAGGTTTTATCGAATCACGATTTAATTATTATTTAATTGGGTAGCAATGATGTATTACTAGATACCGCTCATTTTTTATAATTTTATTGGAAAATAAAATTATTGCTAATTAAATAATAGCCTATAGGGTCACACACATAGAGCACTTAAAGGAATAGTTAATTTAAATTATAGATTTAAATTAATTGATGATTATTTGAATTTTATTATATTAATTAAGTGAGACTTAATTAATTGAAATAATATAAATTCGAATATGAATTTCTGCCCTTAATAATTAAGTATGACTTAGTTATTAATTAAATAATAGAAATTCGGTTTTATTATTTAATCCTAAACCTACATGGGTTAGGCTTTGCTGTTATGGGTTGCTGTTATGGGCCTATTAACCCGCCATTATAAATAGATAATGTAGGGTTAATAGGGCATTACGTTTTTGATAAGAAAAACCCTAGAGGCAGCAGCTACACAACAATAAGGCAGAGAAGAGCTAATTCGAAATCATCAAAGGAGGCTAGTATATCCATTCCGTAATCAAGATCGTGAGACGTTCTTGAAGGTGCTCGTGTGGATACCATAGAGGTGTTTTCGAGAGGAAGACACAAGTCGTGAAAGCTAGGATCTCCGTTGAGTTCGTGAAAGTCAAGACCAGACAAAGGTATGATTCCGTTTCACAATAATCAGTCCAGGCTTATACATGATCCTGCATTAGGGTTCCGAATTTTTTTATTATATTTACATTTAATCCGCTGCGTTATATGCCTCGGAACCCAACACACTTCTCCTTGATAAAGTTTACTTTGTACCCTTTATCACAAAATTCACTGACGCTGAGTAGATTGTGCTTAAGTCCTTCAACTAAAGAGACGTTTTCAGTGATAACATTCCCAGTATTTACCTTGCCATATCCCGTAGTCATTCCTTTGCTGTTATCTCCAAAGGTGACGATTGGGCCAGCTCTCTCAACCACGTCTGATAGCAGGGCTCTATCTCCGGTCATATGCCTTGAAGATCCGTTGTCCAGGATCCATATAACCCGGTTTACCTGTTTAACTTCCTGCAATTATCAAACGGATTAGATTATCTTCGGAGCCTAAAATTGATTGGACCCGGCATACTTAAAGAATTGACCTTTGTCAGCTTTGACAACAGACCCTTTTCGAACAACAGCAGCTCAACCCCAGCTGGGCGCTGCCGACCCCAGACCTCGTCGGGGGCTGCCGCCCCAGACCCCGCCCATGGGCTGCCGCCCCCTGACCCCCGCAATATTTTATTTTGTGTACTTGAGCATGGTGCTGGTTATGGCCCTTAGACCCCTAGATTAATGGTTTTGGTTTTATAAATACGACTTGCAAGTCGTTTTCTTCATTCTTGTAATTGTTTAACCTCGAATGTAACTCGAGTTTTCTTATGTAAGTACATTAGTATAGGTTGTATTCAATTATTCCATGTAATGTACTTGAAGATAGAAGAATGATCCAAGAAGAGGAGCAAGCACCCATGGATACAAGAAGAATGAAGACATGTAATTGTATTTATATTTTACCACCATGGATTGACTTTGATCCTTTCATTAGCTCAAAAGGATCACATAGGAAAGGGGCCATAAACAAGCACGTTTACATACTGCACTTTACATATTGATGTATGAATGTATGTGTAGAGTAGAAGATGCATGCTTTAATTAGATTAATGATGTATGCATGTATTAGATACGTCACCCATGCCATGCTTGTCATGCTAAACAAGATAAAATCTGTAACGATTTAAGTTTTTTAAAATTAACAAACGATCATGAGATTCTTGTGTTTATGAAATATGGATTTTTAAAACACGGAATTGAATATGGATTTTGATATCTATAATTGGGATTTTCTGACAAAAACGGATATGCGTATTCGTAAGGCTGATGGGTTTTAAGTGTGACCACTGGTATCCTTCATCTACCTGGGAAATGAACAATTTAAGATGTCAATTTAAAATATTTGGTTCAAGGAAAAATTGAGGATCTCTTCATGATGTGATCATGATCGTCGTAAATTTTCTAAACCCCTTAACAAAATATTAAGTTTAACTCAGATGCTTTCCAATGAATGAGCACTCATCGAATCCTAGATCGATTAGGGGAAAGACTGTCAGTGGCAGGGGACTCCTATCTATCCTGGTGAGATGCGACGAATATAAACGGTTATATTCGGCCGTTGTATCATTGGGTCTAACTTAACTGAGTCGTCATAATAAGGTGAAAAGAAACGGTTATATTTAACCATTATGAACTTAGAAGTATAGAGTTTGGTTAAAAGTCTATTAGATAGATAAGATCAATCGTTGTTCACCAAACTATCTAAGAGTTATATATGATATAATTGACAACTGTTGTCTACCTAAATAATCAATTTTAAGGACTTCCAGTGGTTGTCTTTGGACATGACGAAATATGGATCTTGGCTCACTAGAAAGAATTATGGGATATACTTTCCAAATTAATAGTAAGGGCTATTAATTTGATAAAAATAGTGGGATATATATTATGAATATATCATAATCATTTGAACATAATAAATAACTCAGAAAATCTAATGTTTATTTTGTGCTTTTATCATTGTAGATACCAAGTAATGACAAACAACACAAACACACTATTCGTACGATCAGTCCTTGAGAAGGATAAGCTGACAGGAGGAAACAACTTCCTAGACTGGCAGAGGAATTTGAGGATTGTCCTCAGGCAGGAGCGCAAGCTTCATGTCATTGATATTCCTCCGGCAGGTCCCCTTCCTGAGGGCGCTACTGTTGAGGAACGAGCAGCCCACACAAAGGATGAGAATGATGCAACTGATGTTGCATGTCTTATGTTGGCAACTATGAGTGCTGAGCTTCAAAGACAGCATGTGCATATGGATGCATATACTATCAATGAGCACTTGCAAAGCATGTTTGCAAGCCAAACTCGTCAAGAAAGGTTCAACACGAGTAAGTCACTCTTTAATTGCAAACAAGGGGCAAGTGAACCAGTTGGCCCACATGTTCTGAAGATGATTGGATACATTGAGTACCTTGAAACTTTGGGTTTCCCGATTATTCAGGAAATTGGTATTGACCTAATCATGAATTCTTTGAACAACAAATTCACCCAGTTTATCATAAACTACAATATGAATGAATTTGACAAAACACCTACTGAATTGTTGGCTATGTTGAGAACATATGAGACCAACATGAAGACGGCTGAACCTGCTCTCATACTGTTGGTGGGCAATAAAGGTAAGGCCAAAGGGAAAGGCAAGTGGAAGGGTAAGAAGAAGACAGGTTCTGATTCTACACCCAAGCCAAAGTCAGGTCCTAAACAGGCTTTAAAGCCTAAAGGTGGGGTCGCTAAGGGTGAATGTAAGAGTTACTGCTTTAGCTGTAGAAACCTATTATTTATCTTTGCCCTCAGGGCTAGTTTTAGAACTGGAGAATTGTTTTTACGTGCCTGCGATTCGCAGAAACATTATTTCTATTTCTTGTTTGGACAAGAAAGGTTTTTCGTTTACGATAAAGAACAATTGTTGCTCTTTTGCTTTGAATGATTTAACCTATGGTGTTGCGCGTTTGTTTAATGGTTTATATGTTCTTGACTTAGATAATCCTGTCTATAATATAGAAAACAAACGACTTAAAGTTAATGACTCAAATCAAACATACCTCTGGCATTGTCGTCTAGGCCATATAAATGAGAAACGCATATCCAAATTACATAAGGATGGATACTTGGATAAGTTTGATTTTAAATCATACCAAGAATGCGAATCTTGTTTGCTTGGTAAAATGACTAAAGCCCCTTTCACTGGTAAGGGTCAAAGGGCCACCGAACGTCTGGAGCTAATACATAGTGATGTATGTGGCCCAATGCGTGGGATGGCTAGAGGAGGCTACTACTACTTCATAACATTTACTGATGATTTCAGTAGATATGGATATGTATATCTTATGAAGAATAAATCCGATTCTTTTAAAAAGTTTAAAGAATACAAGGCTGAAGTAGAGAAGCAAATTGGCGGAAGTGCAAGTATTAAAATCTTACGATCTGATCGTGGAGGAGAATACTTGAGCACAGAATTTAAAGATTATTTAAAGGACTGTGGTATTGTATCACAACTCACTCCGCCAGGTACACCTCAATGGAATGGAGTTTCAGAGAGGAGAAATCGCACCTTGTTGGACATGGTGCGATCGATGATGAGTCATGCAGATCTTCCAATTAGTTTCTGGGGTTACGCTCTGGAAACAGCGGCTTTCACACTTAACCGTGTTCCTACTAAGAAGGTTCAAAAGACTCCATATGAGATATGGGAGAAGAAACAGTCAGGCATGAACTTTATGAAAGTTTGGGGATGCAAGGCGTTTATGAAACGTCAAGTATCTGACAAGCTTGGACCTAAATCTGAAGAATGCAATTTTGTGGGATACCCTAAAGAAACAAAGGCGTATTATTTTTATAGTCCTTCTGAGCAGAAAGTGTTTATTGCTCGAGATGCTGTTTTCATGGAAAGAGATTTTATTTCCAAAAGAAACAGTGGGAGAACTATAGACCTCGATGAAGATCGAGAACCACAAAATAGCATTGAACCTGAAGTGGAACATGAGCAGGATAATGATAATCCTCAACAAACACAGGTTGTTCGTAGAACTGGTAGAATTCGCCATGAGCCAGAGAGATATGGATTTCTTTTGACTCAATGTGGTGATTTGATGCTCATAGATGAAGATGAGCCTCTCACATACCAAGATGCTATGAACAGTCCAGAATCTAAGAGATGGCTAGAAGCCATGAAATCCGAGATGGATTCCATGTACGAAAACCGAGTATGGACTTTGGTTGATCCACCTGAAGGGGTAAAACCAATAGGGTGCAAATGGGTTTTCAAGAAGAAAACTGACATGGATGGAAATGTTCAGACCTATAAAGCAAGGCTGGTTACAAAAGGTTTCAAACAAATTCATGGTATTGACTATGATGAAACTTTCTCACCAGTGGCTATGGTCAAGTCCATAAGGATTTTGCTTGCTATTGCAGCATTCCATGATTATGAAATCTGGCAAATGGATGTCAAAACAGCCTTCCTTAATGGAAGCCTTGAAGAGGATGTGGATGTGTACATGACACAACCTGAAGGTTTTGTCGATCCAAGGAATGTTAGCAAGGTATGTAAATTACGTCGATCCATTTATGGATTGAAGCAAGCCTCTAGGAGATGGAATATCCGTTTTGATGAAACAGTCAAAGAGTATGGCTTTGTTCAAAACGAAGATGAACCTTGTGTTTACAAGAAGGTTAGTGGGAGCCATGTGGCATTCATAGTACTATATGTTGATGACATATTACTAATGGGGAATGACATACCTTCTCTCAAGGCTGTTAAGATTTGGTTAGGGAGCAACTTCTCTATGAAAGACTTAGGAGATGCATCCTAAATTCTAGGAATGAGGATCTATAGGGATAGATCTAGAAGGATGATCGGTCTAAGTCAGAGTACATACATCGATAAGGTTTTGCATCGTTTTCGTATGCAAAATGCAAAAAGGGGATATGTCCCCGTGTCTCAAGGGATAACGATCTCTAAAGATCAGTGTCCGAAATCATTGGATGACAAGGACCGCATGAGTAAGGTTCCATATACCTCAGTAATTGGATCCATCATGTATGCAATGATATGTACTCGCCCAGATGTTTCGTATGCTTTAAGCATGACGAACAGATACCAATCTAATCCAGGTGAAGGTCACTGGACGGCTGTCAAGAATATTCTAAAGTACTTGAAAAGGAATAAAGATTCATTCTTGGTGTATGGAGGAGAGGAGAAACTGGTTGTAAAAGGTTACACCGATGCAAGTTTCCAAACAGACAGGGATGGTACTGTATCACAGTCTGGTTTTGTGTTTTGTCTAAACGAAGGTGCTGTAAGTTGGAAGAGTTCAAAGCAAGAAACAGTAGTTGATTCTACAATGGAGGCTGAGTACATTGCAGCTTGTGAAGCGGCTAAGGAAGCTGTTTAGATTCGAAAATTCATTACTGATTTGGGAGTGGTTCCATCGATCGCAGATCCCATTGATCTATACTGCGATAATAATGGAGCCATTGCACAGGCTAAAGAACCTAGATCTCACTCCCGAACCAAACACATACTCGGGAGATATCACCTCATTCGAGAGATTAATGAAAGGGGTGACATACACATATGTAAAGTGCACATAAATGATAACATTGCAGACCCACTGACCAAAGGCTTGTCGTAGACGAAGCATGACGGTCACACTAGTTTCATGGGTATTAGATACATGGGTGATTGGCTCTAGTGCAAGTGGGAGATTGTTAGTGTAGGTGCCCTAGAGGCAATACAATAGACCTTTATGTCATTTGATTATTCAATAAACATATTTATTATGACTTTAATTACTGCGATATATTTGTTAACATAATAAATGTCCTTAGAATCATGATACACATTGTATAGTTTAGTACATGACTTGAACTTGAGATTATATAATAGATCATATTCTTAAATGTCCCTAGTCGAGTATTATTATTATAGGACAATAATAATACATAAATAGACTAGTATGTTGTTTGACTGATAACCACATCTCATTGGTTATAAGTATGGGGATACTAAAGTCAATACATAGGTACATGTAGGAGTACATGATACTGGACAGACCCACAGTGAGATTCTTCATGTTTAATAAAGTCATAAGAAAGACTCACAGTGATAATGGTGTAATGATCCTTTTACTTGAGATCATTATATTTCCATACGAGGATTAATATACTTTGACTACATTAAAAGTTACCTTTGACCGGGTGATGATAAAAGTGGACATCGGGTATATCATGAGTCGTATGAGAAATATGAATGATAGATAAAGGATTTAACCCTCCTATAATTAAGAGAGATATTATTGGCCTCTTGATTGAGTGAGACTATAAAATGCGTGGTCGTGCTCAAATAATGATTTGTTTTCATAGTCTACTCATGGATCAAGTAAACCCGGATTAAATGTTGTAGAGGATGACTAAATACATGCCACGAATTTAATCTATAATATATATGGTTAAAGGGATTATATTACACGGAAACATTAATCATGAAAGGTTTTATCGAATCACGATTTAATTATTATTTAATTGGGTAGCAATTAAATAATCCGCTGCGTTTTATGCCTCGGAACCCAACACACTTCTCCTTGATAAAGTTTACTTTGTACCCTTTATCACAAAATTCACTGACGCTGAGTAGATTGTGCTTAAGTCCTTCCACTAAAGAGACGTTTTTAGTGATAACATTCCCAGTATTTACCTTGCCATATCCCGTAGTCATTCCTTTGCTGTTATCTCCAAAGGTGACGATTGGGCCAGCTCTCTCAACCACGTCTGATAGCAGGGCTCTATCTCCGCTCATATGCCTTCAAGATCCGCTGTCCAGGATCCATATAACCCGGTTTACCTGTTTAACTCCCTGCAATTATCAAACGGATTAGATTATCTTCGGAGCCTAAAATTGATTGGGTCCGGCATACTTAAAGAATTGACCTTTGTCAGCTTTGACAACAGACCCTTTTCGAACAACAGCAGCATCCACCTTGACTGTACTTACCTTCCTATAAATAGTCTTAACAGTTTTCTGTTTGTTAGTATTGGTGTCCTAGAGACAATACTTTTAATGTTTTATTGAAAACAATTAAGGATTATGTTTTATGTGATTATTTAATTAGTATTTATTATGTCTTTATTTACTGCGTTATAAATTGAAAGGATAATAAATGTCCTTGGAATATTAATACGTAATATATATCTTTAAGTATGTGACTTAAAAATGAGATTATATGAATAGTATTTTATTCCTAAAATTCCCTAGTCAAGTATTATTATTTAAGGACAATAATAATGCAATAAGACTAGTATGTTTGTTGTCGGATGACCACATCTCATTGGTCATAGGTATGGTGATACTAAAGTCAAGAACATAAGTGTATGTATCAATGCATGACACTGGAAAGACCCGCCGTGAGATTCTACATGTTAATAAGTGTCATAAGAAATCTCACTGTGATAATGATGTAATGATCCTCTGACTTGAAATCATTATATTTCTATACGAGAATTAATATACTTTGATTACACTCAAAGTTACCTTTAACCGGGTAATGATAAAGGTGTACATTGGGTATGCTATGAATCGTATGAGGAATATGAATGATAGATATATGATTTAACCCTCCAATTCTAGGAGTGATATTATTAGCCTCTTGATTAAGTGAGACTATGAAATGCATGGTCATGCTCAAATATTGATTTGTTTAAATAGTCTACTCATTGATCAAGGAAACCGAGATTAAACGTTGAAGAGGATGACATTATACATGCCTCGAGTTTGATCTATAATATAAGGTTAAAGGGATTATATTACATGGAACATTATTCATAAAAGGTTTAATTGAATCACCAATTATTATTGTTACTTGAGTAGCAATGATGTATTACTAGATGCCGCTCATTGTTTATAATTTTATTATTAGATAATAAAATTATTGTCAACGTAATAATAACCTAAAGGGTCACACACAAAGAACGTCAAAACAGAGGTTTATTTAAATTACGAATTTAAATATATTATTGTTTATTCGAATTTAATTATTGAATTAATTAAGTGGGACTTGATTAATTATATTAGAATTCGGATTTAATAAGTATTATTATTATTCGAATTTAATTATTGAATTAATTAAGTGGGACTTGATTAATTATATTAGAATTCAGATTTAATAATAATAATAACCCAAAGTCATAATGGGTTTTGGAAATCACATGGATTAGGGTTAGGCCCAAAATCTCTCCCTCCCCTATATATACATAATGATGTATAGTATTAGGGTTTAATCATCAAATTTCATTTTTAGAGAAAAACCCTAGTTGCTCAACATCAAGAGAGGCTAAAGAAAGAGAGAGAGAGGCAATCAATTCGGCTAGTACCGACTCCGGTGATCGTAGGACGATCGGGCGTTCGTGTGGACTTCTTTAGAGAGCAAATCTTTGCAACAAAGAACTGCTGTGATTCATCTTTCTGGACCTCCATTAAATAGCATACAAAAGCTTTGTTAAGGTACAGACTTCTTCACCATAATCATCCAACGTTATACATGGATCCTACGATTGGGTTTCGATTTTTTTTTTATTATTTTTACGTTAATTCCGCTGCATTTTCATGCCCGAAACCCTTTAATGGCATCAGAGCTACGTGTATAATGGGATGATTTGGTTATGTGTTTAACATTTTTTCGATGTATGTAAACATATATATGATATGCCATGACTATATATTGATATATATGTTTTATTTGATTTTGAATATATGATATTCATGTGTTGTATAATCATGGGATGATTGTGTGTATTTCTGTATGTATATGATACATGTTTGTTCTTGTTATGGAAATCGTATTCGATACGAATTCTGAAACGGCTTCGGTAGATTTTCTGAAATCTGTGTCCAGTGTCCGATTTTCACAAACGATATGTATTTTCTGACTGTAATCGTGTCACTGAGCAATACTGACTTTGTCAGCTTCGCGTCTGTAAGCCGTTTGACGATGTTACAGGCCCTGAAACGGCGATTTATTATTTTCTGAAATTTATTTGATTTTCTGAAATTTTGAAATTTATTATATATGATTATATGATATGTTTATATAATCTGAGATATATTACATGTGTTATGTGATAACATGGTGGATGGTTATGGCCTAAAGACCCATAGGATAGTGGTTTTATTTTATGGTTTTGGTTTCTAAATACGACTTGCATGTTGTTTATTCATTGTAATTGTTAATCTCGAATGTAACTCGAGTTCTTCTTGTAATTTCATTAGAATAGATTTATTTATTATTCAATGTAATTGTTCAATGGAGACTTGGAAGCAAGGAAGCTAGGAGGCAATCCAGATGATGGAGCAATGAAGAAGATAAAGACATGTAATAGTGTAGTATTTGAAACCACCATAGATTGACCTTGATAATTCCATTAGCTTGGAAATATCACATAGGATGGGGCCATATCCAAACACATTTAATTTATGCACAATACATATATGTATATGAATGCATGTGTAGATATGTATGTGTTGGAATGATGTATGTATTAGATACGACACCCATGCCATGTCTGCTTAAGAAAGATAAAATCTGAAACGATTCAAGATTTTAAAATTAACAAACGATCATGAGATTCTTGTGTTTATGAAATATGAATTTTTAAAACACGGAATTAAATATTGATTTTTGATATCTATAACTGGGATTTTCTGACAAAAACGGATATGCGTATTCGTAAGGCTGATGGGTTTTAAGTGTGACCACTGGTATCCTCCATCTACCTGGGAAATGAACAATTTAAGATGTCAATTTGAAATATTTGGTTCAAGGAAAAATTGAGGATCTCTTTATGATGTGATCATGATCGTTATAAATTTTCTAAACCCCTTAACAAAATATTAAGTTTTACTCGGATGCTTTCCAATGAATGAACACTCATCGAATCCTAGATCGATTAGGGGAAGGACTGTCAGTGGCAGAGGACTCCTATCTATCGTGGTGAGATGCGACGAATATAAACGGTTATATTCGGCCGTTGTATCATTGGGTCTAACTTAACTGAGTCGTCATAATAAGGTGAAAATAAACGGTTATATTCAACCATTATGAACTTAGAAGCATAGAGTTTGGTTAAAAGTCTATTAGATAGATAAGATCAATCGTTGTTCACCAAACTATCCAAGAATTATATATGATATAATTGACAACTGTTGTCTACCTAAATAATCATTTTTAAGGACTTCCAGTGGTTGACTTAGAACATGACGAAATATGGATTTTGGTTCACTAGAAAGAATTATGGGATATACTTTCCAAATTAATAGTAAGGGCTATTAATTTGATAAAAATAGTGGGAGATATATTATGAATATATCATAATCATTTGAACATAATAAATAACTCAGACAATCTTATGTTTATTTTATGCATTTTAAACATTGTAGGTATTTAAATGGCAAACAATACAAATACTTTCTCCTTACGAGCAACCCTTGAGAAGGACAAGCTGACAGGAACTAACTTCCTGGATTGGTATAGGAATTTGAGGATTGTCCTCAGGCAAGAGCGTAAGCTCCATGTCATTGAAATTCCTTCACCTGCTCCTCCTGCTGAGAATGCAACTCGCGTTCAGCAAAATGCTTATCAAAAGCATATTGATGATGTGAATGATATTGCATGTCTAATGTTGGCAACCATGAGTGTTGAGCTTCAAAAACAACATGAGCATATGGATGCTTATGAGATGATTGAACACCTTCAAAGAATGTTTGAGGGACAAGCTCGTCAAGAAAGGTTCGACACGAGCAAAGCACTGTATGCTTGCAAACAGGGAGAGCGTGAACCTGTTGAACCACATGTTCTGAATATGATAGGTTATATTGAGTATCTTGATACTTTGGGTTTCCCGATTGGTTTGGAAGCTCAGATTGACTTAATCTTGCAATCTTTGAACCGCAACTATACTCATTTTGTTATGAACTACAATATGAATGAGATAGAAAAAACACCCACTGAATTGTTGGCCATGTTACGAACTACTGAAACCAACATGAAAAGGCTGAACCTGCTGCCATGTTGATGGTAGATAACAAAGGTAAGGCTAATAGGAAAGGCAAATTGGAAGGGAAAGAAGAAGATTGGATCTACTTCTGGTCCCAAGCCAAAGGCTAATCCCAAACAGGCTTTAAAGCCTAAGGGTGTTGTTGCAAAGGCTGATTGTCACTACTATGGTAAACCAGGTCATTGGAAGAGAAACTGTCATGCTTATTTGGAGGATCTGAAGAAGAAGAAGGCTGGTCAGGCTTCTGATTCAGATATTTATGTTATAGAGGTCAATTTGTCAACTTCTACATCATGGGTATTGGATACTGGATGTGGTTCTCACATTTGTATAAATGTACATGAAATACAAAGGAGTAGGACTTTGGCTAAAGGAGAGGTCGACCTACGAGTTAGCAATGGAGCAAAGGTTGCTGTTTTAGCTGTAGGGACTTATTATTTATCATTGCCCACTGGGCTTATTTTAGAACTTGAGAACTGTTTTTACGTGCCTGCAATTTGCAGAAACATTATTTCGGTTTCTTGTTTAGACAAGAAAGGTTTTGCATTTTAATTCAGAACAATAGTTGTTCATTTTCTTTGAATAATGTTACCTATAAGGTTGCACGTTTATTTAACAGTTTATATGTTCTTGATTTAGACACTCCTATCTATAATGTGAATAACAAACGTCTTAAAATAAATGACTCAAATTAAACATACCTCTAGCACTGTCGTTTAGGCCATATAAATGAGAAGCGCATTTCCAAGTTACATAAGGATGGATACTTGGATAAGTTTGACTTTGAATCATACGAAGCATGCGAACCTTGTTTCATTGGAAAAATGACTAAATCTCCTTTTACTGGACAAGGTGATAGGGCCACTGAACGATTAGAACTTATACATAGTGATGTATGTGGTCCTATGTGTACTATGACAAGAGGTGGCTTTTACTACTTTATCACGTTTACTGATAATTTCAGTAGATATGTGTATCTTATGAAGAACAAATCCGATTCTTTTGAAAAGTTCAAAGAAACAAAGCTGAAGTAGAAAAGTAAACTGGCAGAAGTATTAAGACTCTACGATCTGATCGTGGAGGTGAATACTTAAGCCATGAATTTAAGAGTTTATTAAAAGAGTGTGGTATTGTATCACAACTCACTCATCCCGGAACACCACAATGGAATGGAGTTTCTGAAAGGAGGAACCGTACTTTGTTGGACATGGTACGATCGATGATGAGTCATACAGATCTTCCAATTAGTTTATGGGGCTACGCCCTGGAGACGGCTGCTTATACACTTAACCGAGTTCCTACTAAAACGGTTCAGAAAACTCCATATGAGATATGGACTAAGAAACGTCATAGCATGTCATTTATGAAAATATGGGGATGTGAAGCGTTTGTGAAACGTTTAACTTCTGACAAGCTAGGACCTAAATCAGACAAATATAATTTTGTGGGATACCCAATTGAAACAAAGGGATATTCATTCTATAATCCTTCCGAGAACAAAGTGTTTGTTGCTCGAACTACAGTTTTTCTTGAAAGAGAAATGCTTTCGAAGAAAAACAGTGGGAGGATAATAGATCTCGATGAAGTTCGAGGCCCACAAGATAACATTGAACCAATGGGGGAACTTGAGCAGGATGTACAAGACCACAACACTGCTCAAGAAACACAGGTTATTCGTAGGTCTAGTAGGATTCGCCATGAGCCTGAGAGATATTATGGATTTCTCTTAACTCAAGATGGTGATGTGATGCTTATCGACGAAGATGAGCCTCTCACCTACTAAGATGCTATGAACACTCCAGAATCCAAGAAATGGCTGGATGCCATGAAATATGAGATGGAATCCATGTATACTAATCAAGTATGGACTTTGGTTGATCCACCTAAAGGGGTAAAACCTATAGGGTGCAAGTGGGTTTTCAAGAAGAAGACCGACATGGATGGTAATGTACAGACCTATAAGGCACGATTGGTGGCAAAAGGTTTCAAGCAAATTCATGGTATTGACTATGATGAGACTTTTTCACCAGTGGCTATGGTCAAGTCCATCAGGATTTTGCTTGCTATAGCTGTTTACTATGATTATGAAATCTGACAGATGGATGTCAAAACCGCTTTCTTAAATGGGAGCCTTGAAGAAGATATGGATGTGTATATGACACAGCTTGAAGGTTTTGTTGATCCAAAGAATGCTGTAAAGGTATGTAAGCTGTGCCGATCCATTTATGGATTGAAACAAGCCTCAAGGAGATGGAACATTCGTTTTGATGAAACTGTCAAAGAGTTTGGATTTATTCAAAATGAAGATGAACCATGTGTTTACAAGAAGGCTTTTAAGACTTGGTTGAGTAAGAATTTCTCAATGAAAGACTTAGGCGAAGCGACCTATATTTTAGGTATCAAGATCTATAGAGATAGATCAAGAAGAATGATCGGCCTAAGTCAGAGTAGATACTAGTCTAATCCAGGTGAAGGTCACTGGACAGCAGTCAATAATATTCTTAAGTACTTGAAGAGGACTAAAGATTATTTCTTGGTATATGGAGGAGAAGATAAGCTGGTAGTAAAAGGTTACACCGACGCTAGTTTCTAGACAGACAAGGATGATTCGATTTCTCAGTCTGGATTTGTGTTTTGTCTAAATGGAGATGTTGTATGCTGGAATGGTTCGAAGCTGAGATAGTTGTTGATTCTACAATAGAGCCTGAGTATATTGATGCTTGCGAAGCAGCCAAAGAGGCTGTTTGAGGATGTACTTAGGAGATATCACCTAATTAATAATATTAATAATCGAGGGGATATACATATATGTAAAGTGCATACAAATGATAACATTGCAGATTCACTGACTAAGACTTTGTCGCAGCAGAAGCACGAAGGTCATACTAGTTCTATGGGTATTAGATACATGAGAGATTGGCTCTAGTACAAGTGGGAGATTGTTAGTATTGGTGTCCTAGAGACAATACTTTTAATGTTTTATTGAAAACAATTAAGGATTATGTTTTATGTGATTATTTAATTAGTATTTATTATGTCTTTATTTACTGCGTTATAAATTGAAAGGATAATAAATGTCCTTGGAATATTAATACGTAATATATATCTTTAAGTATGTGACTTAAAAATGAGATTATATGAATAGTATTTTATTCCTAAAATTCCCTAGTCAAGTATTATTATTTAAGGACAATAATAATGCAATAAGACTAGTATGTTTGTTGACGGATGACCACATCTCATTGGTCATAGGTATGGTGATACTAAAGTCAAGAACATAAGTGTATGTACCACTGCATGACACTGGAAAGACCCGCCATGAGATTCTACATGTTAATAAGTGTCATAAGAAATCTCACTGTGATAATGATGTAATGATCCTCTGACTTGAAATCATTATATTTCTATACGAGAATTAATATACTTTGATTACACTCAAAGTTACCTTTAACCGGGTAATGATAAAGGTGTACATTGGGTATGCTATGAATCGTATGAGGAATATGAATGATAGATATAGGATTTAACCCTTCAATTCTAGGAGTGATATTATTGGCCTCTTGATTGAGAGAGACTATGAAATACATGGTCATGCTCAAATATTGATTTGTTTAAATAGTCTACTCATTGATCAAGGAAACCGAGATTAAACGTTGAAGAGGATGACACTATACATGCCTCGAGTTTGATCTATAATATAAGGTTAAAGGGATTATATTACATGGAACATTATTCACGAAATGTTTAATTGAATCACCAATTATTATTGTTACTTGGGTAGCAATGATGTATTACTAGATGCCGCTCATTGTTTATAATTTTATTATTAGATAATAAAATTATTGTCAACGTAATAATAACCTAAAGGGTCACACACATATAACGTCAAAACAGAGGTTTATTTAAATTACGAATTTAAATATATTATTGTTTATTCGAATTTAATTATTGAATTAATTAAGTGAGACTTGATTAATTATATCAGAATTCGGATTTAATAAGTATTATTATTATTCGAATTTAATTATTGAATTAATTAAGTGGGACTTGATTAATTATATTAGAATTCAGATTTAATAATAATAATAACCCAAAGTCATAATGGGTTTTGGAAACCACATGGATTAGGGTTAGGCCCAAAATCTCTCCCTCCCCTATATATACATAATGATGTATAGTATTAGGGTTTAATCATCAAATTTCATTTTTAGAGAAAAACCCTAGTTGCTCAACATCAAGAGAGGCTAAAGAAAGAAAGAGAGAGAGGCAATCAATTCGGCTAGTACCGACTCCGGTGATCGTAGGACGATCGGGCGTTCGTGTGGACTTCTTTAGAGAGCAAATCTTTGCAACAAAGGACTGCTGTGATTCATCTTTCTGGACCTCCATTAAACAGCATACGAAAGCTCTGTTAAGGTACAGACTTCTTCACCATAATCATCCAACGTTATACATGGATCCTGCGATTGGGTTTCGATTTTTTTTTTATTTTTACGTTAATTCCGCTGCGTTTTCATGCCCGAAACCCTTCACTGTTTAGACTTAGGAACATAAGTTTCCTTCTTGACAGGTGAAGGAATCGCAGTCTTGGATTTTGCAAATTTACTATTGATGTGTTGTCTCGGTATTATGTTTTTTTTATTAGCAGTCATGCATTTGAAATAAGCAGTCATAACATTAAAAGCACATAACATACAATTTAAAACACCACAAGGTTTATGGCATACATCAACAGTAGGTATGTTATTCAAAGCAGTAGGTGTCTTAACAGTTTCTACTTTAACTTTTTCAACAGTCTTAAAGTTCTCAATAGAATGACATTGGTTGTTACTATTCTTACTTTTAACAAACTTATTGTTAGGTTTGTTCAAATTATTCTTTAAGTTCTTAGCACCTATACCAGGTTTGGGGAAATCAGAAGTTCCCACAACTTTCACTGGTGTCTTGGGCACAATTATCTCTTCTTGGACATTTACTCCTTTTATGTCCCTAGCTTGTTCCTCTCTTTTCTTCTCTTCCTCAAGATCCTCTAAATTCATTTCATAGGCAATCATTATAGAGCTCTCAAGGATTGGTTCTGCTATAGGTGTTATGAAAAGAGGTTTACGTGCGTCCTTTACAACATGAGGAATACCCCTTTCTTTAGCACTTTGCCTGAATGGGGTAATGTTGCTTGCCTTTCCTACAGATTCATTATACTCAAACCTTATTCCAAATTTTCGTTTTATCACCTGTTGGTCAACTAGGTTTTTTACAATGTAAGACGAGTTTTCATAGGCTAGACACCTTTTCTTTTCTTCCACTATCTGGTTTATGAGATAAGTTTCAACATCAATATAACACTTGACTCTATTGACTTGAAAAGCTATGTCTTTAGTCAACTGGTTAGTCAACTCGTCACTTTTCCTTTTAGCCAAAGTTAAAGCATTTTTCTCATCAGTTAGAACTTTGATTTCGAGTCTTAGTACCTTAACTTTACTTCTCTCACCATCTAGTTCTTTACCTACCAAAGAAAACATTCTAGGGCAAGAAGGATTTACATCTATTCCTCCTTGCTGAGTTGGAGACCGTGATTCTTCGGATGAAGCCATAAGAGCAAGATTTCCCAGCTCTTCCTCATCATCATCGTCTGAGTCGTCCCAGCTTTTTCCCTTTGCCAGATAAGACTTTCCTTGATGCTTCTTCACAAGTGCATCATACTTTTTCTGGAGATCTTCATAAGACTCTCTCATTTTCCCTTGCTTCAGCTTTTTGCATTCAATTGCAAAGTGGTCTAGCTCATTGCATTTGAAGCAACGAAACTTGCTTCTATCAACTAACCTAGTCTTGTAGCCGCTTCTTGATTCAGCTGTTGAAGACCTTCCTTTTTGGTAACTTCCAAAATTAGGTTTTACTTTGTAGGAAGAGTTCCTTCGAAATCTCATGTTGCCAAACCTCCTGGAAACCATAGCTAGAGACTCATCTTCCAGCTGATCAAGTTCTTCAAGAGAGTTGAACTTACCATTTTCCTGGTTATTTGAAGTATGTCCAAGTTCCGGAACCACATACTTCATTGAGTTGCTTGAAGGTTCAACAGCCTTCACTTCCTTCTTCTCTGGTGCTTCTACTAACAGTGCTTTAGAAGAACTCAGAACCTTACCTTTCCCATACATCTCTCTGGTCTGGATCTGCTCCAATTCATAAGTCTTTAACACTCCGTAGAGTCTTTCTAGGGTTACCTCCTTCATATCCCTAGACTCCCGGATAGCTGCAATCCTGTGTTCCAGATGCTCCAGCAAGGTTAGCAAAAACTTCTTATTTACCTCCTGATTCTGATAGTACTTTCCATTCATGTTGAGCTCGTTTATCAGTTTGTTCAATCTTTGAAACACCTCAGAGATACCCTCACCAGGATTGGATTTGAATTGCTCATACTGGGAGATTAGGATTTTCAGTCTATTCTCTTTCACTTCCTCCGTCCCCTCATTGATAATCTCTATTGTTTCCCAGATCTGTTTTGCATTTTTGTAATTGACTACATGATTGTACATGACGTAGTCTAGAGATTCAATCAATATCAATTTGAGGTTGTTGTCCAGGGACACAACTTCTTTTTCTTCAGGTGTGTAGTCAGCTAAACTTTTTGGAAACTGTCTGTGAGGAATTACGACCCCGTCTATCTCATGTTCTGGAATGACTGTTATAGGGTATTCAACGCCTTTGGCCAATACTAATGCATACTTGGGATTGACAATCCCAATAAATAGTAGCATTTTGTGTTTCCACAAGTTGTAGTGCTCTCTGTCGAATTGTGGAATTTTTATGCTCCTCACTTTCGGGGTACTCATCTTTAATAAGATTAAAAATTAAGTGTTTCAAAAAATATTTTAATTTTTGACTGAAAATAATTTTTGATCAAAAATAATTTTTAGAAAAAAAATTATTTCGAATTAAAAATAATTTTTGAGATCTGTATGAGTCACGGAATATTTGGTTCGGATATGATATTATAAATATCAACCAGCTCTGATACCAATTGTTGGTCCCTGATATTGTAGAAGGGGGGTTGAATACAATATCTATTAATTATCACGGAATATTGGATTTAAAAATATTATTTTAAAATCACACGAAATATTAATTGAAATGAAATACTGTTCAAGTAGAAGATATAATTTTAACTTGAAAAGTATTACAAAATTAATAAGTAGAAAGTTTATATAACTGTTTAAAATCTTAGAACGATTTTGACATGAATTGTTCGAGTTTAACAATTATATTCCAAACTTGCACAGAAATCTGTGAATATTACAATGCAGACAAATTTCTGAATTTGAACTATTTTTCTAACTCTGAAATAATGAAGCAAAATCCTCATATTTATAGAGGAAAAAAGAAGCTAGCATGACCTTTTTCACTATAACTTTATTTAATGAAATTAAGCCTTGTATGACTTATTAAAAAGTTGGGCATGACTTTTTTCACTCGGTATGACTTTCTAAAATTCGGTATGACTTATTTTATTAATTAAAAAATTGGTATGACTTTTTAATTAAATAAAAAATCAATTCAGCATGACCTTTTGAATAAAGAAAAATCGGTATGACTTATTTTATTAATTAAAAAATCGGTATGACTTTTTAATTAAATAAAAAATAAATTCAGCATGACCTTTTGAATAAAGAAAATTCGGTATGACTTATTTTATTAATTAAAAAATCGGTATGACTTTTTAATTAAATAAAAATCAATTCAGCATGACCTTTTGAACAAAGAAAATTTGGTATGACTTTTAAATCACTCGGTATGACATTTGATTTTACTCTCGGTATGACTCTTGTAATCAACTGTCAATTCATTTTCTTTTCACTTGAATGGACACTTGGCAAGCCTTGATTGGTTGCTTTAACAAAACATCATCTGTCATTTCAATTTACAATTCAAAGGGGCCTATTTCGTCCTGTAGTGATGAGCTCCGTAGAAATGCTTTTAGATCCGCACAGCTTATATTCTTTGATTAATAAATAATAAATTTAATTCAGATATTATAAAAAAAAGTATCTAATATTATTTTGATATTTATAAATATAATTTACTAAATAAATAAAATATTTATTAATTAAATAAATCCTTACGCTCTAAGCTGTGGTCTTCTGAACGTTTGGAACCGAACTCCTTTTGACTTGGAAATGATAAATCAATTCCAACTGGGGTTCCACTTTTACGAATATATGAATTTACATTTCTTCCGTGTCAATTCTTTTCCTTCTTTTCTTCAAGTCAGTATTGTCAGGCATGTTTGTCTGTTTCTGTATCCCTTTGAGCTTCCAGCTTCTTTCTTCTGTCATTCTAAAATAATTATAAATTAATTAATCATTTAATTAATTTAAGAAATAAATTAATTCTGAGTGAATTAATTTACTAATTAAATTAACTAATTAATTGAATTAATTAATAGAGAATTAAATTAAAGGCTTGACTATTGTTGATGTAGATAAAACTCTTATGTTCTTCAACAATAACATTTCTAACCACTTGAACTTTTTGATGACGAATCATCACTGACATTGTTAACACCCTTTGCACTGGTCTGGTTCACGGATGACTAACTACAATGTCGATTCTCATTTCTAGTGTAGTGGTCTTTGTGTCTTGTCTTGTTTCTAGCTTTGTCTTCAATATTTCTTTTCTTGGAATCTCTTTGTAGTAGGCACTTGGAATCTTCTGTATCTTCTAAACTCTTTTGAAATACTACTCCTTTATTTTTCGTCGATGCTTGAACATATTAATGAACTTCTTCCGGTGTAGAGTAGCAGCTTCATTAGAAAACTTCTGATATTAGAATTCTTTATGGCTAGTTGATTGTCTTCATCTTGATTCCTTCCTCGGTATTTATTACTTACTTAATTTTCTTACTTGAGTTGAGTTGTCATCTATTGATTACAAATAGGCCTTGTCATATGCCTTTCAACAATGATAAATCATGTTAGGGCTGACCCCCAAGACTTATTACCACTTGGAGATCCTAATGATCCCACTCCTCTTGTCACTGAGAATATTATGAATGAGAAGATATCGAGGAAGTTTAAGATGCCTACAATAAAGGCCATGATGGAATGGGAGATCCCTCAAATCATGTTCTCACGTTCTCTAATGCACTGTTGTTGCAGCCCGTCAATGATTTCATCAAGTGTAGGGCGTTCCCTCAAACTCTGAGCGGTATCGCTCAAAGGTGGTTCAATCGTCTACCCCCTAAATCTATTGAGTCATTCAAGGATCTAAGAAGGGCCTTCATTAGTTAATTCATCAACATCAAGACTCATGAGAAGAGCATAGCTTCACTAATGAACGTGCATCAAGGGAAGCGTGAGTCCTTGAGGGATTATATGAACATATTCACGAAGAAAGCCTTAAAGGTCCCCGATCTAGATCAGAAGGTAGCTATGATAGCCTTACAGCAAGGGACTTCTGATGAAAATTTCAGGAGATCATTAGCCAAGAGGGCCCTTGAGAGTATGAATGAGCTCCAGGAGAGAGCTCGAAAGTATATCAATGTTGATGAAAGTATGAAGAAAGGCCAAGTGTTTCAAGCCTCGAGCACCTACTCTAAGAAGCGACCCAGTGATACTGAGTATACTGTCGATACCAAATATGCAAAGAATGATGATATTAATGACTCCAAAAAGAAAGGAGGATCCAGGTTCGCTGAGTATGCAAGGCTAAACACCGCTCGTAGCCAAATATTGATGGATATTGAGAAGGGCAAAGACCTTCGATGGCTGAAGACACTCAGGACTAATCCTGAAAAAAGAAATAAGAACGCGTACTTCTGGTTCCGTAGGGATGTGGGACACGACACTGATGATTGTCATTAGTTAAAGGACGAGACAAAGTTTTTGATTAGAAGAGAAAAGTTGGAAAAGTACACCAATGAGGGTGCTAGACATGACAAAGGTCACAATGACAAACGAAGGGACTCAGACCCCAAAGACAAAAACAATCAGCCTCAAGGGCCTGTGATCAATGTGATTTCAGGGGGACCAACCATTGCAGGTAACTCCCGAAATTCCAGGAAGGCATATGCCCGAGAGGTAATGAGCATTGTAGGAGAGCCTCCTAAGAGAGAAAGGACTGAGGTCTCTTTGTCATTCGATAATTCTGACTTGGAATGGGTAAGGTTCCCCCACGATGCTCCCTTGGCAATCACCCCTATCATAGGAAACTCTCATGTGAAAAGAGTCTTAGTGGACAATGGATCGTCCATAGACATCCTATTTTATGATACTTTTTTGAAAATAGGATATAACGATTCGCAACTGACCCCCTCCAACATGCCTATCTATGTTTTTAATGGAGTGGAATCTTGGTTAGAGGGAATTATATAATTGCCCCTAACTATGGGCGAGAACCTTGATAGTCCACTCAAATGCTGATTTCTTTAGTTATCAAGGAAAACACAACCTACAATGCGATCCTTGGGAGGACTGGGCTGCATGCCTTCAAGGCGATAGCCTCTACGTACCATCTGAAACTCAAATTCCCAACTAGGAATGGAGTCGAAGAAGAGAGATAAGATTAAAAAATGGCCAGGAGTTGTTACGTAGCCACCTTGAAACGTAATGGCATTGGGGGGCAGGTTATCCCTATCGAAGATATGGATGTCAGGAATCGAGAAGAAAGAAGGGGTAAGCCCGCAGAGGACTTGGAGCCTGTTCCTTTAGATCCTCTAGATCATGAGAAGGTGACATATGTGGGGGCTTCACTCCCCAAGGACCTGAAACAACAGATGGTTCAATTCTTGCAGGATCACAAAGATGTCTTTTCTTGGACAGCAGCTAACATGCCAGGGATAAACCCCAAGCTTATTACGCATCAATTTAATGTAAACCCTAGAAGAGCGGTAGTCAAGCAGAAGAAGAGAAGTTTTGCTCCTAAAAGGCAAGCGGCCATTAAACAAGAAGTTAAGAAATTGTTAGAAGCTGGATTATTGAAAAAATTCAATTTCCTGAGTGACTGGCTAACCCTGTGATGGTCAGGAAGAGCAATGGAAAGTGGAGAATGTGTGTGAACTTCACAGATTTGAATGATGTCTTTCCTAAGGACTGTTTCCCCATGCCAAGGATAGACAAGTTGATAAATGCTACAGCTGGGCACTAGATGCTTAGCTTCATGGATGGCTTTAGTGGCTACAACCAGATCAAAATGCATCCCAATGACATTCCTAAGGTACCATTCATCACTGACTTTGGTATTTTTTGTTATTTGGTTGTGGCTTTTGAGCTTAAAAACGCAGGAGCCACGTATCAAAGGCTTGTGAACAAAATTTTCAAGCACCTCATCGGTAAGACCATAGAAGTCTACGTAGATGACATGTTGGTCAAAAGCCTAGACAAGGTCAATCATCTTGAACACCTGAAGGAGGCATTTGAAGTTCTGAGAACCCACAAGATGATGTTGAACCTAGCCAAGTGTGACTTTGGTGTAGGATCTGGAACATTTCTAGGCCTGGTGGTCTCCAAAAGAGGCATTGAGGCAAATCACGATAAGATTCAAGCGATCTTAGACATGGAGCCCCCCAAGACAATAAAAGATGTCCAAAAACTCACAGGAAGGATAGCAGCCCTAAGGCGCTTTATATCCAAATCTGGAGAAAAGTGTCTAACACTCATCAAGGCCCTCAAGAAGGTCAAGAACTTTGAATGGAATGATGAGAGTCAAGCAGCTTTTAAAGAGCTGAAGAAATATATGGATGAGCCACCCTTGCTTGCCAAACCAAAACCTGAAGAAGTGTTATACATGTACCTTGCTGTCTCTAGATCAACCTTGAGTGTTGTTCTTGTGAAAGAGGAAGTGAAGATTCAGAAATCCATTTATTATGTTAGCAAGATTCTACATGGAGTAGAGCTGAACTACTCAAAGGTTGAGAAGTTTGCTTTAACATTGATAATGGCTTCGAGAAAGCTACCCCCGTACTTCTAGGTGCATGTTATTGAAGTCTTGACAGACCAACCCCTGAGAAACATACTGCACATCCCTAAGGCCAGTGAGAGACTAATCAAATGGGCTATTGAGCTTGGAGAGTTCAAAATCAGATACAAGCCAAGAACGACCATCAAGGCTCAAGCTTTAGCTGACTTTGTGGTTGAATGTACCATCCTCAACCAAGAAGTTGGGGGGCAAGAAGAGAATAAAGAAACTGGAGCGAAGGAAAAGGTGGAAGAACTCAGAGAGTATTGGATACTCTTTTTTGACGGAGCTTCAAAAACAAAAACTAGTAGAGCTAGCCTGGTTTTGCAAAGTCCGAATGGGTTTGTTGTCGAATACGTAATCAAGTTGGATTTCCCTACTACAAACAATGAGGCAGAATACGAAGCTTTGATAGCTGTGCTTGGCCTGGCCAGAACCCTGAGGGTGAAGAACTTGAAGGTATGTGGCGATTCAAGGCTAGTAATCTCTCAAGTAAATGGGGACTTTGACGCCCGTGAGGAGACTATGGCAAAATATTTGAGAATTGTTAAAGCTCAAGCCACACAGTTTGAAAAATGCCACTTTGAATACATCCCGAGAGAGAAGAATGTGAAGGCTGATGCCTTCTCTAAATTTACATCATCAGAGATCGAGAGTTACTTTGGCAGCGTTTATTTCCAAGTCTTAAAGACCCCGAGCATTGATGATAAGTTAGTAGCCCTAATTTGGATGGGAGCATGTTGGATGGATCTAATCAAACTCTATTTGGAAACAGGGAAAATACCAACCAACCCTGTGGAGACACGCAAGCTATCAGTGAGGGCCTTGAAGTATGCCCTCGTAGAAGGGATACTTTATAAGAAATCATACGTAATACCTTACTTGAAGTGTCTGAGACCCAATGAGGCTGAAGCTGCCCTGAAGGAAGTTCATGAAGGTATATGTGGCCAGTACCTTGGAAGCATGGCTCTTGCTCATAAAGTCATGAGACTGGGATTTTATTGGCCTGAGATGCTTAAAGATCCTAAAGCTTATGTTAAGAAATGTGATCATTGCCAAAGGTTTGCACCAATCGTTAGGCAGCCATACTGAGATGCTGACATCCATCAATTCCACACTCCCATTTGTTATGTGGGAAATGGATATTTTAGGTCTGTTTCCTATGGCCAGTGCACAAAGGAAGTTTCTAATTGTTTCCATCGACTACTTCACTAAGTGCATAGAAGCCGAGCCCTTGGCCAAGATTGACACTAAGAATGTGACTCAATTCTTCTAGGAGAATGTTATATGCAGGTATGGGTTACCCCGAATCCTAGTGACATACAACAGAACTCAGTTTGACAACAAGGATTTTGTTATTTCCCATAACTATGCTAATATTTGTAGAAGGGGGGTTGAATACAAATATTAAAACTTTTTATTTTAATATTTGTTACTGATGTTTGAAAATTAAAGAGAAAGTGTTTGAACAACTTAAAGACTGAAAAATAAATATAACAAAGAGATTTAAAATTACTGATGGATTGGTTTTTTCATCAATGTATATTTTTGCACAATGTTTCTAGGTTAAAATAAACCGAGCTTCATTTTACAAAGTTAGAAGATAAACCAACTGTTCTTACAAAGTGCTATAAGGTTGAACAGTTGATTTAAGAAAAATAGTCCAACTTGTACACTCTTCTAACAATGCTACCACACTTGTTTATAAACTACAAGTGTGTTTTTACAATTCCTATTTTAGGATTGTTTCTATCTACCTTCCTTTTACCTTTTTCCATTTTTAAAAAAACAGGTTTAAAAGACAGCTACAGATTGAGTCTTCATAGTCATCATTGACTGTCTTCCATAGGTGTGCTTTTGTCCTCTAGATTTTAAAAAAATAGTCCTTCTATGTTGTCTCAATCAATTGATAATTTGTTGTTAAGCATATCAATTGATCTATCCTTGAATCCATCAACTGATGTTTTTCTTCGACTGATCTTTATATCCATCAATTAATAAATAATGACTTATCGATTGATAGATGTTATCAATTGATATATCAATCGATGGGTCTTCACATCAGTTGATGGTCTTCAATACTTGACTTGGCTTCTACGATTGATCTCCTATCCATTGATGATTCAATATCAATCGATCATCCTTCACTTGTACAATTTCCTGTCTTCAAATAATTACAATTTGACAGTTTAATTTAGACATCAATTGATAATCTATATCAATCGACTCTAACATCAATTGATGAGAATAATATAAATTGATTTACACCTTATTGATTGAAATAGACTAAGTACACCCATGCTACAGTCCAAATTATCAATTGATTCATATAAACACTTCAACTGATAAATGGTTTCCTGATCAATTGATATTTATAACTTTCATATCAATTGATCAGTTACATCAAATAAAATTTCTATGATTCTAAGTTTAATGTTATCATCAAATTACATGTAGATTCCTAACATTCTCCCCCTATTTCTGTCTGTGATATGAACATGCATAAATCTACTTGATGATAACAAAACCCCTAATTATTTTCATTCAGATAGAATCAAGAAATTTAAGTAGCACTTTGAGACTTTGAAAGTACCAGTTTGATGAATAACTTCTGCAAGCTTCTTCATTGTATTCACCATCTTCATAATTGAATTAGCTTTTCTTCATTCTCTTTTCAGTATTTTCCTTTAGTTGTCTCATGAAAGAACTCCTCAAAATTGCTTCATCCCTGTCAGTCTCTCCAATTTGCCTCATGACGTATTCTGCAAGCTGCTTCATTGTCTTTACCATCTTCATAATTGAATTAGCTTTTCTTCCTTCTCTTCTCAGCATTTTCCTTTAGTTGTCTCATGAAAGAACTCCTCAAAATTGCTTCATCCCTGCCAGTCTCCCCAAGTTGCCTCATGAGGTAGTGAAATTTCTTCATCTGTGATTTTGTCCAGATATTTGCAGACATCAAAGAACTTTGTGTTGCCCTCCACATCTGTAAAAATCATTGCATACTTTGGCTCCAACACCACCTTTTTGACTTGGGACTTCCATAGCTTAAGAGGTGAATCAGGTTCAGCTTCTGCCTTTGATCTCCTTAGCTTTGAAATTTGTTGTTGAATTTCCTGAACAATTATTGTGTTGAGTTTGTACTTTTTGTTGAGTAGAGGAATGATGGTCTTCAGAACATTGTAGCTTTGCTTCACTATAACCTTCAATGAATAAGTGATTTTCACTCCATTTTCATATTTCAACATCATAGATTCTTCTTGGTTAGAGGTTGCAGGGTGAGTCCTTACTCCAATCATCCCTTTCAAACTAATTACTGGTATCCCTTTCAAATCATATCCTTCATTTGTTACCTCTCCTTGATTTCTTCTTGTTTACCCTAGAGGTTTTCCTGAACCACTATTTCTTGAATAGAACTTGACCTTTTCTTAGCCATAGCTATTTTCCTCTTTTTTCTCAGTGGATGCTCCATTAATTGATCTTTCATGTTCCATTCCATTTCCATTTGCCTTGTTATTTCTTCATTCTCCTTTTCTCTTTTTGCAGCATCTGGCAATCCTGATAAAATGGCTCCTTGAAGAAGCTTCTGGCCAACTGGCTTCCTTCTCTTTTCTTCTTCAATCATTATAGATTTGCCCTTTTTCTTCTCTTCAAGGGCTTCAAGATCAATTGTTAGAAAGGCTTCTACATTTGAGTTGCTTTCTTTGGCAGCCTTTTATGCATCTTCATTCACTTTTCTTGTTTGAGCAATGAACTCATCCAAGTTTCCTCTTTCTACTGCCTCTGTCACCAACTCAGTGTTTTTCTTCAAATCTTCAATCATTTTCCTTTCCCTCTCAATCTTAGACTGAGTTTCTCTCACCCTAGAAATCCTTCTAGCTTCTAGATCATCTTCAAACTTCTTGAATTCTTTTTGTTTCTGTTCTAAGTCATTTTTGGGTGACTTATATGTCTTTGAAGATTGATAATCCCTGTTGCTTCCATATTTAGTCCTTTTAGGTATAGAACCTCCAATGCCACTAGACTTGTCCATACCAGAACCACCAACACCACCACCACTGCCATTGACTTTTCCATCATCACCATCACAATCTTTCTTCTTTGTATTCTCCCCCTTTTTGTTATCATCAATTGGAGGAGGTGGTGGCATTCTGTCAAGAAACTTTTGAAAAATGGAAGCATGTAGACTCTGGCCTTTAATAAAATCATCCATCTTCTTTTCTAGAGACCCCACTCTAGTTTCCAAAGCTGCAAAATTCTTGAATTCCTTGAAAAGATTGTTTTTGATTTGAACCATGGTGTTAATTGGTAGCTTCTCATCCAATCTTCTCTCCAATGCATCCTTGTTAGAATTGATATAATCCTTGATAATCTCCAATTCTCTCTTTACTCCTGTCACTATGATCTTTTAAATTTTCAGTGATTCCCTCATATAGTGAATAATTCTCCTTTAATTGGGATCTTCAATTTCTCCTTCTACCATTGCCCTCCTATATTGAAAAAGAATCTCAGTTTCAGCAGCTTCTAAGAAACCATCAACTGTGCTTATCCATGGCTCCTTATTAGAATCATCTTCCAACTCCTCAGGTGCCATATAACATGTGTCAGTTGTATTGGCAATGTTCTCCTTCAGATTCCTGGTCCTTTGTTTAATATGCTCTTTTCCCAATAGTTGTTCTGCATCCCTGTTACTTGAAGCAGCCAAGCCTTGATATTATGGATTAGGATGAATAAAATTTTGTGGATCCAATTCACCAGCATCTACTTCATCTTTAATTTCCTTATTAATCCCACTCCCACTTGCATCTTCATTGGATACTCCTCCTATCTCCTTGACACCTTCATCCTCTAACATCAACTCATTTTCCAATTCCTACGTAAATAGTAAAATTGTTTTATCTCTCTATTTTGCATCAGGATCTCATCCTAAAATCCCACCTCTCCCTCACTCACATCCTGTGCACCTTCTAAGGTGGGGCACTCAAGTGTTTCACTCACATTACTGGAAGAAATATGAATGTCCTCACTCACTCCCTCTCCTTTTGCCAGGCTGCAATCCTGCCTCTCACTCAACTCACTCATTCCTAAAAGTGTTTGAGCAACATCAATTGATTGAGCATCAATTGATGTGTAGATATTATCAGTTGAAGTGATTGGGATATCCATCGATTAATGCATATCCATCGATCGAGCTTGAGTATCGATCGATGGCTTATCAGACGATGGTTGAATATCAATTGATGAAGAAACATCAATTGATGGAGTAGAAACAATTGAGGTATTGATCTAAGAAGTGATATTTGAAATGATATGAAAAATGGAATCCTGAATTTCCTAGGAAGAAAATTCAGGAGAGAGTTATGGCTTCTTCTTGAAAAATAAAGAAGGAGAATATGAAAATGTCTGATTATCTATCAGAACATTTTCTGAAGAAATTTGGTGAGAAGGGGGTAGGAATAATAGAAGGGATTGGAATTGAGAGAGAATGGGACTGGATCTCATCATTTATATGAGATGCATCAAACTGACTTTGAGAAGGCTCCACCACAGTTTCATGTGGTTTTTGCAATGTGTGATTCCCCATGTGCAAAGGTAACTTTCTTTTCTCTCATGCCATAGGTTTTAGTAAATTTGGACGGTGTATCCCTATTTTGATTATGTGCCCCTGGTTGTGGCCTATTTTTAATACTGTCATCCTTTTGAGAGGATGACAATAGAGATGTGGTACTTTCCATATTAACATTCACAGTCTTTTGAGAGACTGTGAAGTGGCTTGGCTGAGGTTGCACACCCTCACTCTCCTTATTCTTCTAGGTTCTTTTATGTTCCCAAGTTCCCTCACCAGCTACATCCTCATCTAATCTATCTACCAAAACAGGTGTTTTTCTTTTCTTTAATTTTACAACAACAGGTTTTTAGGAACCTGTTGAGGTTGGCTTTTTAGATTTGGGTTTAGAAATTGGATGTGTGGCTTGGGTAGAAGGATTGGGATCATTACTAACACCCTCCATAACCATAGAAGGTAAAGAAGATTAGGGATTGAAAGAGATTAGGGTTGAGATAAATACCTGAATAAAAGGTGGATAAATCAATTCCACATTACTATAAAGATTGATTCTTACCAAGTTTTTAAAGACCCTTTTGTTTTGAGTCCAACACTCAAGGGTTTCAATTTCCCTGAAATCTCAATTTCTTTGACAAAGTGGTTAATAGAAATCATGATAAATCTAACATAGTATATGTGATAAGACCTATCAAGCTTCTTACCTAACTTAGCAGCAATCTCATATTGCAATATAGAAGATAAATTATGATATTCATCAAATAGAACATTATATGCTATTTGTTGCATACTCGAAGTTATGGCATCAAAATTACTGATTTTACCACTAAAACATTTTATTATTGCACCAAAGAAATAAGATCATTCTCTCATAAGATGATTTCTATCTACTTGTCTTAAAGTGATGTCAGGATTTGCATAACTGACAGCCCTAAGCATGTTTCTAATATTTGATTCACTAGGCACATTATCAGCATTATTAACAAGTAAATCTAAACATTCATTTAAGATTAAAGTATTAAGATTGTGCTCTTGTCCCTTGCAATTGAATTTGATGCTTGAAAAGTCATCAGTAACTTCTGCAGAGATCCAAAACTCTTCCACCAGATTCCATATTATTGTTGGTGCTTCCTTCAATGCCTTTTGCACTTTACAGCTTTCCAAGAATTTCATTAAAGAATGAAATTCTGTTGGAGCCTCCTCAACCATAGTGCATGCCACAAATTTTTAATCTCGTAGATGAAACCGTCTTGCGAGACTTTCTTGGATGAAGATGCCATTACTTAGAGTAGAAATTTAGTAGAGCAAAAGCTTTGAAGTTGTTAGAAGGTTTGAGTACGGAGATAAAAAGAGTTAGGGCGTTCGTAGATTTAGAGAGAAAGAGATAGTGAGATCATTAGTAAAATTCCAAGTAAGAATTAAAAGTTATTTTAATCTCACTATTTCTATTTACTGAGTTCTCATTCAATTTCTTACTCAAAATAGAACTTAATCGACCGTTGGAAGAAAAATGAAATACAGAAATTACCATTTTTGGCAATCGACTATTATACATACAGGAGTATGTATTAATCAATTGATAAAATAAGTAATCAACGGCTAGATTTTGTACAAGTCGATTGATGACATGGACCCCTTTACATTCCAGGTCATCGATTGGTAATTACTTATCCATCGACAGGTACTATTATCCATCGATAAATAAATATATCATCAATTGATATATTTATCTGTGGATAGCTACAAAGATCCATCGATAAGTAAATATATCATCATTTGATATATTTATCTGTCGATAGCTACAAAGATCCATCGATAAGTAAATATATCATTAATTGATATATTTATCTATCGATAACTATAAAGATCCATCGATAAGTAAATATATCAGCAATTGATATATTTATCTATCTATAGCTACAAAGATCCATCGATAAGTAAATATATCATCAATTGATATATTTATCTGTCGATAGCTGTAAAGATCCATCGATATGTAAAATGTTTATGAGTTGATTATGGAAGAATCAATAGATTAACATAGTCAATGGCTAAAATTAATATAAATACATAACTTGTCAGACATTCAATAGATTAAACATAGTTAAGCATACAAAAATCATAGACCAATCTATTGAAAGTAGATTCATCTAATGGTTTGGTGAAAATGTCTGCAAGTTATCTTTCACTAGGGACATAATGTAATTCAACTACACCATTTATTACATGTTCCCTAATGAAGTGATACCTTATGTCAATGTGTTTTGTTCTGGAATGTTGCACATGATTTTCTGTTATTGCAATGGCACTTGTGTTGTCACAGAAAATAGGAATTTTGTTCATGTTGAACCCATAGTCAAATAGTTGATTCCTCATCCATAAAATTTGTGCACAGCAACTTCCAGCTGCAATGTATTCAGCTTCTACAGTAGATGTAGACACTGAATTTTATTTCTTGCTAAACCATGATACAAGCTTGTTTCCTAGAAATTGACAGGTGTCTGTTGTACTTTTTCTGTCAATTCTGCAACCTGCATAGTCTGCATCTGAATAACCAATTAGATCAAATCCAAAATCTCTAGGGTACCAAATTC
This sequence comes from Oenanthe sinensis, assembly GCA_028671895.1. NCBI lineage: Eukaryota > Viridiplantae > Streptophyta > Magnoliopsida > Apiales > Apiaceae > Oenanthe > Oenanthe sinensis. Next base: position 4,134,579 of record CM053812.1, read on the forward strand.
CAAGATTTTGAGTTCCTTTGAGATATCTGAATATTCTTTTTATAGCAATCAAATGAGATTCTCTAGGATCAGCCTGAAACCTAGCACAAAGACATATAGAAAACATTATGTCTAGCCTATTTGCAGTTAAATAAAGTAATGAGCCAACCATGCCTCTATAACTTGAAATGTCCACATTAGCTTCCTTAGTATTCATTTCAAGTTTAGTTGCAGTGGCCATGAATGTTTTTATAGAAGAACATTCATTTAAATAAAATCTCTTTAATAAATCTGAAATATATTTGGTTTGATTTATGAAAATACCATCTTTGACTTGTTTGACTTGCAAACCAAGAAAATAGGTAAGTTCTCCCATCATGCTCATTTCATAATTACTCTGCATCAACTTAGCAAACTTTTGACAAAGTTTTTCATTAGTTGAGCCAAAAATAATGTCATCTAAATAGATTTGAACAAGAATCATAGAGCCACTAACATTTCTATGAAAGAGAGTTTTATCAACAGTACCTCTTGTGAAGTGATTCTCAATCAATAATTTAGACAATGTGTCATAGCAGGCTCTAGGTGCTTGTTTCAATCCATAAAGTGCCTTGAGAAGATAGTATACAAATCCAGGATGAACCGGATCAATGAAACCAGAAGGTTGTTCTACATATACTTCTTCTTTTAATTCTCCATTGAGAAAAGCACTTTTCACATCCATCTGATATACCTTGAAATTTGGATGAGCAGCATGTGCTAGAAAGATTCTGATTGCTTCCAACCTTGCAACAGGTGCAAATGTTTTATCAAAATCTATGCATTCTTCTTGTGAATAGCCCTTTGCAACTAATCTTGCTTTATTCTTTGTCATTATACCATATTCATCCATTTTGTTTCTGAACACCCATTTTGTACCAATAACAGACTTGTTATTCGGTTTAGGCACTCGCTTCCATATCTTGTTTCTTTCAAACTGATTCAACTCTTCTTGCATAGAAATTATCCAATCAGGATCATTCAAGGCTTCTTCAATACTTTTTGGTTCTTCTAGAGACAGGAAGCTATTTTATAAGCATTCATTTTGAGTTGCACTTCTAGTTTTGACACCATCATTTGCATTTCCAATAATCAATTCAAAGGGATGACTTTTGTCAATTTCCTTTGTGATGGTAAATTTGTCCTTAATGACGATGCTTCATGATCATTGGAATTGTTATGATCATTGTGATGTGATTGATTATTTGAGAAACCTCCCCTGAGATGGACACTCTTCTTGAAGATTGTTGTGTAGAGTTGTTATCCATCGAATGATTATCAATTGAGTATTATCAGTCGATTGATGATTGTCAACTGATAAGTTATCTGTTGATAAATTGACATCAATTGATGGGGGGCTTCTAGTACTTAATTTCTTAAAATTTCCACATCATCATCACTATCTTCACTATTGCTTGTACATTCATTTTCAAAGTGCAGTAGTTCATGAAATCCTTCATCAAACAACCCTTGAATCTTCTTGTCATCAAAGACTACATGCATACATTCCATAACAATGTACAATCTTAGATTGTAGACTCTGTATTCTTTGGTTGTTATTCCATATCCAACAAATATAGCTTTATCAGCCTTGGCTTCAAATTTTCCCAGATTTTTACCTTGATTTCTCAATACAAAACATTTGTAGCCGAAGACATGAAGAAAATTAACTGTTGGCTTCTTGTCTTTCTTCATCAACTGATATGGTGTTTTTCCTTGAATTTGATTGACCATGGAAATATTTTGAATGTAGCAAGCAGTATTAATTACTTCTGCCCAGAAATATGTAGAAAGTTTTGCTTCTTCTAACATAGTTCTGGCAGCTTCAATCAAGGTCCTTTTTCCTTTCAACTACTCCATTTTGTTGTGGAGTCCTTGGTGCAGAGAAACGACGAGTGATACCTTTTTTTTCACTGAATTCTTTCATTGTTCCATTCTTGAATTCAGTACCATTATCACTTCTGATTTTTTTGACCTTCCATTCAGTGCCATTGTGAACATTCTTCACATGATTGATAATGAATTTGCATGCCTCATCCTTAGAGTGTAGGAAATATACCCATGCATATCTTGTCAAGTCATCCACAATGACTAATGCATATTTCTTTTTGGCAATAGACATGATGTTGACTGGACCAAATAAATCCATGTGTATCAATTCCAAAGGCTTATCAATTGATCATTCAGACTTTGACTTGAATGATACTTTCCTTTGTTTTCCCTTTTGACAGGCATCACAAAGTCCATCCTTGGTGAATTCCATCTATGGGATGCATATAACCATATTCTTTCTAACCAATTGATTCATGGCTTTGAAATTCAAATGGGCTAGCTTCTTGTGCTAAATCCAACTTTCATCTGTATTGGCTTTGCTAAGTAGGCATGTCATTGAGTTTGCCTTTACAGAGTTGAAATCAGTCACATAGACATTTCCTTTTCTTTCACCAGTTAAGAGAATTTCACCAGATTCTTTATTGGCTATGATGCATGATCCAGTTGAAAACTATACACCATTTCCGTTATCACACAGTTGACTAATGTTGAGTAAATTGTGCTTCAATCCATCAACCAGTGCTACAGGTTCAATGATAAAAAAAAAATTACAATTGAGCCATATCCCAGAGTAAAACTTTTGTTGTTATCTCCAAAAGTAACTCCTGGGCCAACCTTTTTAACAAACTTTGTGAGCAGGGACAAATCTCCAGTCATGTGCCTAGAACATCCACTGTCCAGATACCAAAGATTTCTTCTACTGTTTCTCTGCACACATTTAAAACAATCAAGTTGTTTTTGGTACCCAAGTTGCCTTGGGTCCTCTTTTATTAGTTGCAGCCTGAGCCTTGGTTGCCAACTTTGATTCCTTTTGTTTTGCTGGGTTTAGATCCACTTTAACTTTGGGAGTTGGATTTTAGTGCTTAGACACCTTGGAACTCATGGTAGAATTTCCATGCATTTCACTATCTAAGTTAGGCATGTTCCATGGCATTCCAGGCATGTTCATATTTGCATATATAAAGAAAGGATTATACATGTATGGAACTTGTGCATAAGGCATATGGAGATTTGATACAACTAAATAGAAGACATGGCATTCATGAGCATAGGATTGGTAAGCTTGACATTTGCAGACATGGCATGTGCATTTAAATCATTTGAAGATATATAGTTCTTTTCTTTCTTACATTGCATAGACAAATGATTTACACCACCACATTTAGCACACACCACATTTACCACATTGCATAGCATTGCATACATATCAGGAGTGTAATTGTTGTGCTTATTTATGCCTACTTTTCCATTCATATTCTTCTACTTTTTCTCAGACTTAGGTTGGATAATTTCCACAGGTGATATCTCTTCTAATATTTCTTTTATTTGTTTATTGGATACGCTACCTATGTTAATTTTCTCAACCTTAGCCTCAACTTGATTTTTGGTTTCCTTAACAAACTTGATAGGAGTGCTAAATTTTTTCTTCTAATTAGCTACTGATGATTTACTTGTCGATGGATGCTTATCGATTGATTCAACATCAATCGATTGATAATCCTTATCAGTTGATGATGGATTAGCAGCCGATTGCTCTTTATCCATTGAAGTATCAGTCAACGGCTTGCCTATTAATTTAGGGGGTTCTCCTAGAGTGTCTACACCCTGAACATCAATGATTTGTTTGGTAGTTTTAGCAGACTTATTCAATTTGTTAATGGTTTCAATTTCTTCAACTAATTGTTCTTTCAACAATTCTTCTCTTTTCAAACTGTTTACTAGTTCATCTATAGCATCCTTACTTTCCTGCTTGAATCTTTCTAAACATATAAGTTCATTTTCAAGAAAACATTCCTCTCAGTTAAAGCATCAATGGTGTTTCTCAACTTGAGGTTTTCTTTGTTTAGAGATTTTAAAGTGACATGCAAATTGTACAATTCATTAAACATTTAATGGAACTATTGCATTCATCTTTTGTAAGTTCAGAAAAGTTAGTAGCTAGTACCTGATTTGATGATAAACTAGCTTCTTCATCTTCATGGTTGGCCATTAGAGCTAGATTGATAAACTCTTCAGAATCACTGTCCTCAGCAGCCCAGTCCTTCTCATCAGTAACAAAAGCCTTTTCTTTTTGTTTCAAAAGGTCAAAGTATTTCTTTTTATAATCAATATCATCATAAGACTTTGCCTTTTCTTGTTTTGGCTTTCTGCACTCATTTGAGAAATGACCAGCAAATCCACAGTTAAAGCATTTGAATTTAGATCTATCAACTAAATTTTTGTTTTAATTGTTACTTCTAAACTAGGATCTAGGCCTTTGAGCATTTGGATTCCTCTTAAATTTAAGCTTTGAAAACTTCCTCGACAGAAATGCAAGGTGCTCATAAATCTCATCCAAATCATCCTATGAGCATATTTCAATTTCTTCACACTTGTCATTACCTTTACCTTTGAATGATTCTTGAACAACATCATCATCCACCATGACAGATCCTTCTATACAGCCTGCTTCCTTCTTCTCTTCATTTCCCTTGACCATCAAAGCCACATTTTTCTCTTTTCTTTGATTCTTCTCAATCTCCTCATCTTGTTGGATTTCCAACTCATATGTCTTGAGAATACCATAAAATTTCTCAAGAGTATAATCTTTGAAGTCTTGAGATTGTCAAATGGAAACAGTTATTGGTTTTCATTCTTTTGGAAGAGATCTAAAAAAATTTAGATTTGTATCATCAGTTGCATAAACCCTACTATATAGCTTTAGTCCATTTAACAACTTCTAGAATATGTTATAGGTATCATTAATAGATTCTCCACTCTTTAAATGAAATGATTCATATTTTTGAATCAAGAGTTGTATCTTGTTTTTCCTTATTTGTTCAGTTCCTTCACATAGAGTTTGAAGAGTATCTCATACTGTTAGTAATTGTGCTCTAGAGACAATACTTTTTATATTTTAAGGAAAATATTTATTATTAAGGATTATGTTTTATTGATTATTATTTATTTATTATGTTTTATTTACTGCGTAATAAATTGAAAGCATAATAAATGTCCTTGGAATTTTGATACGTATTATATATCTTTAAGTATGTGACTTAAAAATGAGATTATATGAATAGTATCTTATTCCTAAAATCCCTAGTCGAGTATTATTATTTAAGGACAAAAATAATGCACAAAGACTAGTATGTTTCTTGACAGATGACCACATCTCATTGGTCATAGGTATGGGGATACTAAAGTCAAGAACATAAGTGCATGTCTCAATGCATGGCACTGGAATGACCCGCCGTGAGATTCTACATGTTAAGTAAGTGTCATAAGTAATTCTCACTGTGATAATGGTGTAATGATCTTTAGACCTGAAATCATTATATTTCTATACGGGAATTAATATACTTTGATTACATTAAAAGTTACCTTTGACCGAGTGATGATAAAAGTGGACATTGGGTATATTATGAATCGTATGAGAAATATGAATGATCTAGATGGGATTTAATCCTCCTAATTTTAGGAGTGATATTATTGGCCTCTTGTTTGAGTGAGACTATGAAATGCACGGCCGTGCTCAAATGTTGATTTGATTTTAATAGTCTACTCATCGATCAAGAAAATAAAGATTAAATTATGAAGAGGATGACACGAGACATGCCTTGAGTTTAATCTATAATATCAAGATTAAAGGGATTATATTACGTGGAACATTATTCACGAAAGGCTTAATCGAATCACCGATTTATTATTATTACTTGGGTAGCAATGATGTATTACTAGATGCCGCTCATTGTTTACAATTTTAATTAGATATTAAAATTGTTGTCAACGTAATAATAACCTACAGGGTCACACACAAAGAACGCTTGAAGGAGAAATAATTTAAATTATGAATTTAAATTAAATAAGTAATTTATTTTATTTATGATATTAATTAAGTATGACTTAATTAATTATATAAATAGAATAAATGAATTACTTAAACTAATTCCAAAATTAATAATTAATTAATTAAGTGAGACTTAATTAAATAATTTAGAATTTTGGATTAGTATTAATTATAATTGGATTATAATTAGAAAACTTATTCCTCTCTCTATATAATATCTTTATGGGCTGATTTAATAAAATAGAGATTTAAATAAACTAGCTTCACATCTCCTCCATATAACAAGAATGAATCTTTAGTCCTCTTTAAGTACTTAAGAATATTCTTGACTGTCGTCCAGTGACCTTCACCTGGATTAGATCGGTATCTACTCATCATGGTTAAAGCATACGAGACATCAGGACAAGTACATATCATTGCATACATTATAAAACCAATTGCTGACGCATATGGAATTTTACTCATACAGTCCCTATCATCCAATGATTTAGGACAAATTTTATTTTGAGATCACTATCCCATGAGACATTGGGACATATCCATTTTAGTCTCTTTGCATTTGAAATCGATGCAAAACTTTGTCAATGTATGTACTCTAAATTAGGCCTATCAATCACCTTGATCTATCTCTATAGATCTCGATCCCTAATATATATGTCACATCGCCTAAGTCTTTCATTGAGAAATTATTTCTCAACCAAGTCTTCACAGTCTGTAGAGAAGGAATGTCATTCCCTATTAGTAATATATCATCAACATATAATACTAGGAATGCCACATGGCTCCCACTAAACTTCTTGTAAACACAAGTTTCATCTTCATTCTGAATAAAGTCAAACTCTTTTTGACTGTTTCATGAAAACAAATGTTCCATCTCCTCGAGGCCTGCTTTAATCCATAAATGGATCGACGCAACTTACATACATTTCCAGCATCCTTTAGATCAACAAAACCCTTAGGGTGTGTCATGTACACATCCATATCTTCTTCAAGGCTCTCATTTAAGAAAGCGGTTTTGACATCCATTTGCCAGATTTCATAGTCATAGTAAGCAGTTATAGCAAGCAAAATCCTGATGGACATGACCATAACAACTGGTGAAAAGGTCTCATCATAGTCAATACCATGAATTTTCTTGAAACCTTTTGCCACCAATCGTGCCTTATAGGTCTGTACATTAGCATCCATGTCGGTCTTCTTCTTGAAAACCCACTTGCACCCTATAGGTTTTACCCCTTCAGGTGGATCAACCAAAGTCCATACTTGATTAGTATACATGGATTCCATCTCAGATTTAATGGCATCCAGCCATCTCTTAGAATCTGGAGTGTTTATAGTATCTAGGTAGGTGAGAGGCTCATCTTCATCCACAAGCATCACATCACCATCTTGAGTCAAGAGAAATCCATATTATCTCTCGGGCTCATGGGGAATCCTACTAAACCTACGAACACCTGTGTTTCTTGAGCAGTATTATTTTTCTTGTACATTCTACTCAGGTTCCTCCACTGGTTCAACGTTATCATGTGGGTACTCAAACTTCATTGAGATCTATTATCCTCCCACTGTCTCTCAGCAGTTCGAGCAACAAACACTTTGTTCTCGGAAGGATTATAGAAAGAATAACCCCTTCTTTCAGTTAGGTATTCCACAAAATTACATTTGTCTGATTTTGGTCCTAGCTTGTCAGAGATTAGACGTTTCACAAACGCTTCACATCCCCAAAATTTTATAAATGACATGCTGTGACGTTGCTCAGTCCATATCTCATAAGGAGTCTTTTGAACCAATTTAGTAGGAACACAGTTAAGTGTATGTGGAGCCGTTTCCAGGGTGCAACCCCAGAAACTAATTGGAAGATTCATTGACTCAACATTGATCGCACCATGTCCAAGGTGTGATCTCTCCTATCAAAAAAAAACTTTTCTTTGATATTTTCTACTTCATCTTTATAGTCTTTGAACTTTTCAAATGATTCGGATTAGTTCTTCAAAAGATACATATATCCGTATCTACTAAAATAATTAGTAAATTTTATGAAGTTAATAAAATCTACCTTTTGTCATCGTACACATATGACCACATACATCACTATGTATAAGTCATACCCATTCAATGATCCCTTCACCATGTCCGGTAAAAGGAGCTTTAGTCATTTTACCAAATAAACCAAGATTCGTATCCTTTGGTATGATTCATAATCAAACTTATCCATGAATGCATCCTTATGTATTCTGGAAATGCGTTTCTCATTAATATGGTCTCAGCGACAGTGCCAAAGGTAATATTTGATTTGAGTCACTTTAGAACATATAAATTGTTAATTAGATGTGCAACATTATAAGGCTCATCATCAAAATAGAATAAACAACTATTGTTATAAAATTAAAAAAGCCTTTCTTGTCCAAACAAGAAACTGAAATAATGTCTCTGCCAATTGCAAGCACGCTATAACAATTATTAAGTTCTAAATTTTCCTTATAGGCCAAAAATTAAGTAACGAGTTCCTCGAACCAGAGCAACTATCTCTACTCTAATTCCAACCCGATACCTTAAGCTTGACCCTTATTGATCATCATCTTCCAATCTTCCAATTAAGCATGACAGTTTAATTTCCAGTCTCCCAACTTTCCACAGAAGTAACAATCGTCTTCTTTATCAACACCTCATTCAGACTTTAGAGTCTGCTTTAGGGATTGGACTTTGGTTTGACAACGGAACTAGATCAAATCTTCTCCTTGCCTTTCCATTTTCCTTTCCCTTTTGCATTCCCTATGTTTACCATCAATATAGTAGTAGTTCATGCATTTATCATATTACTTTCAGCAGTTCTCAACATGCTTAGCAACTCAATGGGTGTTTTACCAATCTTATTCACTTTATTGTTTATAACAAAATAAGAATAATATTTGTCCAAAGATTGTAAGATCAAATCTAACTGTCTCCAGACCAATCTGGAAATCCAAAATATCAATGGTATTCATTATACCCTATAATCTTTAGAACATGTGATGTAACCAGGTCTCACTCTCCCTACTTGTAAGTGTATAGTGCCCTTTCAAATATATCTTGTGCTCAATCGTTTCATAAGCATCTATATGCTTGTATTGCTTCTTAAGCTCAGCACATATATTTGCGAGCATGAGACATGAAACATCAGTCGCAACATCAATTTACTTCCAATAAGCACTATGATTTGCACATGTTACATTCTCAACTTTAAGAGCAGGGGAAGAGATTTGACTAATATCGTGGTGCCCGAGGACGATCCTCAAGCTCCTATGTCAGTCAAGGAAATATATTCTCGTCAACTTGTCCTTCTCAAGAACTGATCGCATAGAGAAGTTATTTGTGTTTATCATTTGATATCTACAATATTAAAGTGCATAAAATAAACTAGATTGCAAATTTAATATTAATTATGTTTAAGTGATTATGGTATATCATCATATACCTCCCACTATTTTTATCAAACTAATAGCCCTTACTATTAATTTGGAAAGTATATCCCATAATTCTTTCTAGTGAGCCAAGATCCATATTTCGTCATGTCCTAAGTCAACCACTGGAAGTCCTTAGAAAATGATTATTTAGGTAGACAACAGTTGTCAATTATATCATATATAATTCTTGGATAGTTTGGTGAACAACGATTGATCTTATCTATCTAATAGACTTTTAATCAAACTTTATGCTTCTAAGTTCATAATAGTTGAATATAACCGTTTATTTTCACTTATTATGACGACTCAGTTAAGTTAGACCCAATGATACAACGGCCGAATATAACCGTTTATATTCGTCGCATCTCACCACGATAGATAGGAGTCCCCTGCCACTGACAGTCCTTCCCCTTATCGATCTAGGATTCGATGAGTGTTCATTCATTGGAAAGCATCCGAGTAAAACTTAATATTTTGTTAAGGGGTTTTAGAAAATTTATAACGATCATGATCACATCATAAAGAGATCCTCAATTTTTCCTTGAACCAAATATTTCAAATCGACATCTTAAATTGTTCATTTCCCAGGTAGATGGAGGATACCAATGGTCACACTTAAAACCCAACAGCCTTACGAATACGCATATCCTCTTTTGTCAGAAAATCCCAATTATAGATATCAAAAATCCATATTTAATTCCGTGTTTTAAAAATCCATATTTCATAAACACAAGAATCTCATGATCGTTTGTTAATTTTAAAATCTTGAATCATTACAGATTTTATCTTGTTTAAGCAAACATGGCATGGGTGTCGTATCTAATACATACATGATTAATCAATATTAAGCATGTATTTCAATTATATCTACGCATACATACCAATACATGCAATCATATACATATATGTAATGTGCGTAAATTAAACGTGTTTGGTTATGGCCCCATCCTATATGATATTTCCAAGCTAATGGAAATATCAAGGTCAGTCTATGGTGGTTTTAAAAATACTATCTATTACATGTCTTCTTTCTTCATTGCTCCATCATCCCCTTTTGGATCGCCTCCTTGCTTGCAAGTCTTCATTGATAATTACATTGAATAATAAAAATAAAACTATTCTAATGAAATTACAAGAAGAACTCGAGTTACATTCGAGATAATTAAATTACAATGAATAAACGACATGCAAGTCGTATTTAGAAACCAAAACCATAAATCAAAACCACTATCCTATGGGTCTTTAGGCCATAACCATCCACCATGCTATCATATAACACATATAATATATCTCATATTATATAATCATATCATATAATCATATATAACAAATTTCGAAATTTCAGAAAATTAAAAACAGATTTCTGAAGACAATAAATCGCTATTTCGAGGCCCTTAACGACGTCAAACGCCTTACAGACTCGTCGATGATAGCAAAACTGTCAGTTTTGTTCATTGGCCCGATTCCAGTCAGAAAACACTTATCGTTTACGAAAATCGGATACAGCAGTCAGATTTCTCCAAATTTGACGGTGTTTCTGAAATTGTATCATATACAATTCTCATAACAAGAACAAGCATATATCATATATACATACACAGAGATACATACAATCATCATATGATTATACATTACATGAATATCATATATTCATAATATATACATACATATACTCAAAATTTTAGAAAATCAAATAATTTTCAAAAAATAATAAATCACCGTTTTGGAGGCTGTAACGACATCTAATAGCTTACAGACGCAGAGCTGATTGTGTCAGTATTGCTCAGTGACCCGATTCCAGTCAGAAAACACATATCGTTTGCGAAAATCGGACAACGGACACAGATTTCAGAAAATCAACGCCAGCCGTTTCAGAATTCGTATCGAATACGATTCCCATGATAAGAACAAACATGTATCATATACATACATCAACACACATAATCATCACATGATTATACATCATATGAATATCATATATTCATAATATATATAAACATATACATATTATATCAATATAAAATCATGATAGATCGCATACATGCTTATATATCAAAAACTGTTAAGCACATAACCGAATTAAAACATTTCGCAAGTAGCTCTGATACCATTGTAGGGTTTCATGACACAAACGCAGCAGAATAAACGCGAAAAATAAATCAAAATAGCGAAACCCTCCGCAGGATCCATGCGAAAACAAAAGATTTAATTCGGAGATAAATAATAAATACCTTTAGAAGCTTTAACAGTTCATTAATGGAAGATTAATGGAGGTCCAAAGCTTGTTTAATCACCACGTATCCCGCTCTCGTGATCTACGCTCTACGGTATCCACACGAACACTTTTCATGAATGATTGATGTGTACTAGCACATATTTCTTTTGATGAAGTATAGTTTATCACATTATCAAACATATCTTTATCTAGACCATTAAACAGAATGTTCAAGGCCTTCTTGTCTTTAAGTACTTCTTTTTCATCCTCTTCTGTGAACTCAGTGATGTGTTATGGAATATGTTTGTCAAGTGCAGGAGTTCCATCAGGGTTTACACATGTGTCTAGCTTCATGGGAACCTGAGGACCTTTCTCTATGCAGTGAACATAGGAAGGGTCAAGAGAGAGTAGATGAAGATGCATTTTCACATTCCATGCAAAATATTCATGTTTTTCTAGCACTGGAATTTTCACACCTGAATCTTTTTGGCCCATAATGACTGTTCTTGATCTTTAAACTTTCTGTATATTGAAAGCCTCTGCTTTGATACCAATTGTTATTTCCCAAAACTATGCCAATATTTGTAGAAGGGGGGGGTCGAATACAAATATTAAAACTTTTTGATTTTAATATTTGTTACTAATGTTTGAGAATTAGAGAGAATATGTTTGAACAACTTAAAGACTGAAAATTAAATATAACAAAGAGATTTAAAATTACTGATGGAATGGTTTTTCCATCAGTGTATATTTTTGCTCAATGTTTCTAGGTTAAAATAAACCTAGCTTTGTTTTACAAAGTTAGAAGATACACCAAATGTTCTTACAAAGTGCTCTAAGGCTGAACAGTTGATTTAAGAAAAATAGTCTAACTTGTACACTCTTCTAACAATGCCACAACACTTGTTTATAAACTACAAGTGTGTGTTTACAATTCCTATTTTAGGATTGTTTCTATCTAGGTTCCTTTTACCTTTTTCCATTTTTAGAAAACAGGTTTGAAAGACAGCTATAGATTGAGTCTTCACAGTCATCATAGACTGTCTTCCATAGGTATGCTTTTGTCCTCTGAATTTTCAACAGATAGTCTTTTTGTGTTTGTCTCAATCAAATGATAATTTGCTGTTAAGCATATCAATTGATCCATCATTTAATCCATTAACTGATGTTCTTCTTCGATTGATCTTTATATTAATCGATTGATAAATAATAACTTATCAATTGATTTACACCTTATCGATTGAAATAGACTAAGTACACCTATGCTATAGTCCAAATTATTAGTTGACTCATATAAACACTTCAACTGATAAATGGTTCCCTGATCAATTGATATTTATAACTTTCATATCAATTGATCAGTTACATCAAATAAAATTTCTATGATTCTAAGATTAATGTTATCATCAAATTACATGTAGATTCCTAACAGATTTCATAGAGTATTGTGGATACTATAACATTGAACTGTGCTTTACTTCGGTAGCACATCCGCAGTCAAATGGGCAAGATGAAGTTGCCAACAGAATTATCCTAGATGGATTTAAAAAGAGGATTGAGTGCTTTCAGGGAACTTGGGTTGACGAGCTACTTCCAATCTTATGGGCATACCGAAATACTTGTAAGGCTTCAACTGGGGCAACATCTTTTCAACTAGCCTACGGGGCTGAGGCAGTGGTGCCCGTCGAAATTACTCAGACGTCACCAAGAGTGCAAGGGTTTCAGATCGACACCAATGAGAAGGGCATAAAGTTAGCTCTAGACCTGATAGACGAACTACGCGATGAAGCCAATGCCAGAATCGTAGAAAATCAAAAGAAAGCTTCATTCTATTACAACCTTAAAGTCAAGGAAAAGTTCTTCTACGAAGGAGACTTGGTCATGCGAAAGATCGAGGCATCTGAAGCTGGTCCTGAGGGCAAGCTAGCTCAAAATTGGGATGGACCATACCAAGTGAAGGAAGTTACGGGGAAAGGCGCATACAAGCTCCAAACCCTTGAAGGGGTTGAAATCCCAAGAAGCTGGAATGCAACAAACTTAAGAATCTATTATGTTTAGATCTTTAACTTTGATTTTTAAAAACATTTAAGTGTCGGTTTATTAGCCTCGAAGGCAAGACATATTTTTAATACTAAGTTTCATTTGAAAACTTGATAGTTTCTAAATAATGTTTTTCGTTCTCCTTATATAACATTAGTTATTTTCACTAAGTCTTTTACAAGCCTCACAAGTATTTGTTGTTTATGTTCAAGTTAAACATGAAAAACAAACAAAACAAAGGCGGAAAGTAAAAGACAAAAATGTGAAAAAACACGAGTACATAAATAAAAGCCCGAGGGCCAAATGTTTTTACAAGCCACTAGGGCCAACATAAATAACAAAAGTGAAATCCTAACTACTTAGACAATTCCTCCTCCTCCGAAGACACATCCCCGCTAGACGAAGATGAATCTTCCCCATTTTCACTTGACTCTTCTTCCTCGGAAGAACTATCTGTTGGGTCCCGAAGTATCGTAGAAGGGGGGTTGAATACGATACTCACAATAATTGAACTTTTTTTCGAAATTTGCGGATAAATAAATTATTGCTTTAGAGTGGGTTTGGTCATTTGTAGTATTTAGGTGAGCTGCCTACTAATTTTCTGTGTGTCCGGATAAATCAGTTAGGTTCAAGAAAATTAGCGAGTAAAATAAACAGGACAAGATTTGGGGACTATATCTTTTGTATATATACCTGGAGGTTGCTACACTCGTTTAAAAATATAACTGGTTTCCAAAGAACAAATTAGTTCTTTGCTACTAACACAAAAATATAAGGCTCGTTCCTATACAAATATATCTAAATTAGTACAAGGAAAAACTGAGTCCGTAGGGAGTGATATCTAGGAGCACTGAGTATTTTTCGTTAAAGAACTGGGTCCTAATATCTGACTGGAGCAAGGTATGGGTGTGTATAAATTGTTTCTTCTTGCTCAGGCCATGGCAGTAGCTCTCTATATTTTTGTGTTGAAGAAGACGACCCTTGAATGAGTGGCATCATCTTTTTATCTGTGTAGACTTTAAATCAAATAAAGTAAGCTGTTGTAATTTGATTGGCTGAGGGCTAAGTGGGGTCAAGTAATATTTTATTGTACCAAAATATTTTGTTGCGCCAATATATTTTGTTATGCCAATATATTTTCTTGCACCTGTAGAGTGTATGCCCTGTATAGCTTCAAGTGGCACCTGTTGAGTGTTGGGGGAAATCAAGTTGTGCCTCATTTCTAAGTTACGCATGTTACATTGTATACCCTGAGTAAATATATGTGGCGCCTTGAAAACTTAAATAAGAAATAAGTATTTTTGTTGCGCTAGAACTTTTCATGGCGTTTGAATTCATTCATGGTCAAAGTGCAATTTGATCACTGCACTTTGACCTTCTTCTCATTCATTGACTAAAGTTTACCAACTTCCATATCTTGTACCAAAGTCTTGTCACATTACACCCTGTACCCTGAGCTATTTCCGTTCTTAGATTGTAGTTCAGAAACTTTCACTTTTCGTACCAAGGTTGTGACACTTTGCACCCTGCACCCTTTGAGCTGTTTAGTTATTTGGCTGTAGCCTCTACAAATCACTTTTCGTACCTTAATAAATAATCATTATTCCAAGTACATTCTTCAACTTAACGATTCTTCTATGGTTAATACTCAGATTCCTTTCACAAACAGCTGACACCTAGTGCAACTGGTCTGGTTCACAAATGACTAACTTTGATCCAGGTCTTCGTATTATTGGTTTACTTATATTGTTAAGTTTATTACAACTTTATTGCTTCGAACACTGACTGTCAATAAACATAGTACTTTTACTGGAATCTTTTATGGTACTTAAACAACGTCTCCCTTACTAACACAATCTTGAATACTTCATTCTCTGTTCTTCACTGACGTTTGAACATATAACTGAACTTCTTTCAGTGAGTATAGCTTCAACACTGCAGCTTTCTTCTTAATCCTTTGTCTTTACCATGTCTTCAATTCTTCTAGATTCATATGCTTCGAACACTGTCTATCTTCAATCAATGCCTTTATACTGAAATCTTCTAGTGACCCTTCTATACTGAATCTTCAACACTTCTGAAACCCTGAAAATATTTAACCTTTATTCTTTACTGAGGCATGAACATATTAATGAACTTCTTTCAGTGAACTATAGTAGACTTCAAAACTTCTTCAAATGTCTTGATTCACTGTATTTGCCTTTTCTTCATTTCTTCCTGATTTATGTGTAAGCATAGTATTATTTACCTGTCATATTCTAGTGTTGAGTTATCATGATTAATATTCATACGGCTTTGTAATCTCACCAACAATCTCCCCTTATTTGATTGTTAAACTTAGCAAACAAATCCCATAGAGAGGATAACTCAATTAACAACTAGAAAAAGTAAAGGTCCGGGACTTGTAAATAATGCTACTAGTTTTTCTGGATCAGATTCTGCATTTCCAGATTTGTTGTGTATCTAAAATGAAATATGATTATTCCTCTAGCACTGAACTGATATTCATGTAGTATCATCTTCATTTCTCTATGTTTGAGCTCTCTCTGCTTCAAAATCCTTCATAGTTTGAACTTAAAGAACTTATCATGAACACAGCTTAATAAGAATTCAAATTCCTGGGAACATCTTCAATAGAACATAGAACATAGCTCAAGTAATGTTCACCCCTTGAGAATGTGATTCCTCTTCTCTATCTTCTTCTCCTCTTTAGATGATCAATGGAAGTGTCAATTCTTTTCTATACATCCCACTTGGATGAAGAATCCTCTACTAACAACTCCTTTCAAGTATAGGAAACAGTTTCTTGATTCTCCCAAATTCTGTTATTTCCTATAAGGATCAAAAGATAAGATTTTCTTCTTTTTCTTGTCTAAATTCTCCCCCTTAGGATATTAACTTCTCCCATAAGGATACGAATATAAGACCTTCTCCTTTTTCTTGTATACTAAATTCTCTCCCTTAGTTGAGGAATCCTCCAATGGCCCATGATCTTTTAAATGGCTTGTCTTCCAAAGAAGGTTCTCGTCTGTCATTGATTGGGAAAACATAGTATCTTTTCTTTCAGAAGTAGCAAGTAGTAAGGGTAAGAGTTTGGTCTATGGTTTCCTCATTCTATTACGTTCTGTTGGAATACACTAAAGTGTCGAGCACTTTGAAGTGTTTCACTCTTTCTCTCCCTATCTCTCCCTCAAGTGTATCTCTCCCTCACTTTTATTTATGTGTTTCTATCTCATACTTTCACTCTGCATTCTAAATATAGCATTTTGTACCTACAAGTGAAATCCATCAATTCATTTATATTCTCATCACCATATTCATCAGAATGAACTGAATCACTATCAAGTGGAGAATTGACTCGTAGAGTTGTTCTTGATCTATCATGCATAAGCACTGTCTCAGTACTAGACTCAATAGCTTTTGCTAAATCACTATTTAGTGGAGCCTCACCTCTTTGAGATGGGTTATCCCAAGATATTAAAATCTTTTAAGAAATCCTGCCTTGTTCTATCAAGGAGTTGCCTCACACCTTCTCCATAAATGAGATGTGGACTTCCTATTCAGGATCTGGAAATGTTCCTTCCAAGAGGGGCGACGGAGTAGGCAATGTAATGAATGGTAATTTAGACCCTACATTTCGCTCATAACCCTGTGATGGGAATTTTGTATAAAATACCCTACTTGACTCATCCGAAGAATTATTGTCAAGTAGTTGCCTCTCAAGCCCAGATAAATCTGAACAAGAGATCTACCTTTCGGGATACAGAAGATTAACTTCTGTTTGAGGTTGACACTTGGAAAATGTAATATATGGCTAGAGTCTGTATCTCCTCTAAATGCCTATACCTCTCATTGTGCACGCCTTGCAACATGTTCCTAGAATTTATCTGTTTAGGCTTACCATCAGCGTGAGTGCCAGTGGTGTGCTTGACTCATTACAAAATACTTCGGCTGACGAGCGAATTTCAACGGAGTCACCCTATTGAGATAATGATTCCAGAGACAATTTTATTGCCTTTTCAGATCTGTATCCTTTTGAGAAGATGTAGATGAGCTTACAGTTACCTCATTTTATATACTACTTTGTTTCTCTAGAGGTAGAGCTGTAGGTGCACTTCCGACTTCATCCTTATTTGCTGCATCAAGTACAGTTTCTCCCTTATCAACCTCTAACTTACAAAGTTTCCTTATATCTCCAAGGGTTAATATATGGAAGTGGATGAATCAGTGTTTGGTACTAAGGCCTGGGTAAGAGATTGATAGGTTTTCAACCTCTTGGCCATCTTCTTAAGCCACTAGGGGCTAAAAGGATAGAATCAAAAAATAAGATAAAGAAATAATCACCTTAGCATTCCAAAACATATTTTTCATTTCAAAGAGAAGGAAAAATATAAAAAGGAATGGTAATTGATTGCATTAAAGCACTTTTAATAAAAGACTTTTGTCGGATCTAAAAATTTATCATTTAGGAGTATGATACGAAATTATCTTTAAGATACTTATCCCAAAATAAAACGCGAGAAAGTGTATCAAAGAAGAAAGTTTCTATCTCTTATGAATTTCTTATAAGGCAAACTTCTCATAATAAAACGCGAGAATTTATACCAAAGAAGAAATTCAACTCTCTTACCAAATTATATCTCAATAAAAAGACTCATTTCCTTTAAAACCTAAGTATTGTAAGTTTTGAAAATAGGTTTGCAAAATATCCTAATCAGATAGAGGACTATAATTTTCCGATTCATAATGCAATTATGATTTACATCATTTTCGTCCACCTGATAGTATCCCCGACTTAAAAAAATGACAATTGGGGTTGGATGTATGATTATTAATACAGTACTAGGCCTTCAAAGAAACTATCACTGTTTTGGTACTATGAATCAATGTGAAACATACATCGAAATAAGTTTTTGAAAGGCATAGGTGTACTAACTTGTAACACTTAATTATTTTGTAACTCAACTAAGTAAAAGATAAAACAACAGCAAAACAAGAGAAACTGAAGAAGCACATGGAATCAATCAACTGAAGAAATCGTAATGATACTTGGTAACTACAAGTAACTAATTTGGTTAATCAAGGATGCATAAGTGAGAAGAAGTTCAATCTGAGTATTGCTCATGCCCTAACTTATCTAATGGAGAATCAAATTAATGTCAAGGAAGTATCAAGAAGGCCAAAGTGATTTCATGTAATGTATATCAACATCTGGATAATGTAAAGGTTAATCAACAAATGAGAACTAACATTCAGAAGCACGAACCCCTACAAGACTAGTCACTTATGAACCAGACCATTGCATCAAGTGTCAGGACATTGGAGGCAAGTTCATGTCAGTAATAGAAGATCTCATTTGAATTGAGTGAGGAAAAGAAATTGAAGAAGCTAAGGAAACTTGCTCATAAAGGTTAATCCTCAATTAGTCACTAAAGAAGGTCAACATTGGATGTGTGCATATTTACTAAGGCAAATGTCGATCCACAGCAGATCGAGATGCGGGTCGAGATTTACAAGTGAAGTAAAACACTGCAAAGGCAAATCTCGATCCAGGCGACAGATCGAGATCGAGATCCTCATAGATCGAGATCGAGATTCTCCCAGATCGAGATCGAGATTTTCACAGATCGAGATCGAGATTCTCATAGATCGAGATCGAGATTTTCCCAGATCGAGATCGAGATTTTCACAGATCGAGATCGAGATGGGTCCAGGCGAAGATCGAGATGCGGGTAGAAATATAACATTTAATGTTCAAGGGACAAGTGGCTTATTGTGAACGGTTGATCCAGAGTTGTTGGGAAAGTACTTTTTGTTGTCGAAGTCCTGATTGGGCCACGTACACAAAAAAGACAAGATCAAGACTACATGACATTATAAAAGCAGCACTTTGTTTTTATTTTAGTAGTAACTTGTATCTCTGTATTTTCAACGATAATTTTTAAGAGAGAGCATTTACTGTAAAACAAAAAGTGAGAGAGATGATCAGTTGAATCTAGCTTTAATTGTTGTATTTATTGTTCAACTGATCATGATGCTTTTATGAATGTTGTAGCAAATCCATCAATGAATATAATGATATATTCTTGAAATTCTGTGTCATCATTTATTACCTGCATATTGTTTATTCTCTCTTTATTTTTTTTTAAACAGTTGTATTCACCCCCCTCTCTACAACACTTTGGACCTAACAATTGGTATCAGAGCTTCTGTTAAACACATCTAACAGAGATCCTATTGTGTTGGTTGAGTTGGTTCTTGAAAATCCCAGATCCATTTTTTTCTTGAAGTTTGTGCCGAAAGTTTTTGTTTGTTTCTTCCTGGAAAAGTCATAGATCTAAAAAGTTCTAAGTAATGGTGTAAGGAATATTTGTACAAAATTCCAAAATATTGTACTTTAGAGCTTTGTGGATTTTCTTGTGGTCAAAGCTGGAATCAACTGATTGGCTAAACAAAAAGGACAATTTCGAACTTCTGTCAACTAGAAAGTGGACACCTTTTTGTTTGGACTTGAAAAATTGTGGACCCTGCTACTGTTCCTGTGATTAAAACTAACTTGCTTGAATCTTAAGTGTAAAATCCGTTGGATATTTAGTGTTGGACATTTAAAGTGAGATAATTAATTTTTCAAGTAAATACAATTTATTGTAATTTGAAAAGTGTATTATCTTAATTTTAAATTTCATTAAAATGGCCGCCGCACACATATTTAAGATACCTCCGTTTGATGCACAACATTATGACGAATGGACCGGAAGGATGAGAGCTTACCTTGAATCAATAAACAAGGTATACTTGAGAATATTGGAAAACGGTCCATACATACCCATGAGAATTGAGCCAGAGCGAATGGAAGGAGGGATACTAATTCCATCCCGGTCTGTTCCTAAAGAGGAAATGGAGTTTTCAGACGCAGATAAAGAATTGGTTGGTATGGATGCGTCTTTACGCAACGTCATAATTGAATCCCTAAACTCAGAGTACTATGTTCAAATAAAGGGATTAAAAACAGCTAAAGCCATGTGGGATAAACTGGCTGTGGTGATGGAGGGGACCGAGGAAGTTAGAGATAATCACAAACGCATTCTGATATCTGAATATGAATCGTTCAGATGCGAACGAGGAGAAAGCGTAGCGGATGTTTACAAACGTTACAGTAAATTGCTTATCGAGCTGAGTATAAGAGATAAAGTCTATCCACTAGCAGATTCAAATATCAAGTTTCTATTGAATTTGCCTAAACATCTGGAACACAGGATCACTGCCATTCGAGAGTCAAGAGACTTGAAAAATACTTCTCTGGAAAAGCTGTATGGTGTTTTGAAGACCTACGAGCTGGAGCAGGAACAAAATGACAGAAGAAGATCCTACAATAGTGGAGAAAACAAAGCGGTAAGTGAGTCTGGACTTGTAGCTGAAGAGTCTGCTGTAAAGGCACTTGCAGCTGTCTCATTGAAAACTGCTAATCCTGAAAGGGTGATATTAGACATTGAAGATCCATCCGAAGAAAGTGAGGATGAATACTATACCCTTGAAGAGCTGGACAAATTAGAAGACAAGTCATATGCTTGTATTGCTCGAGAATTTGCTCATATCAGCTTCAGGAAGCAAAGAAGTGGTAAAGGACGATTTGGTAGTTCTTTCAGCCGAAGAGGCAGGAGAGGCAGTAGTGTAAGTGGTAGTGGAAGTTACAGCGGTCGGAGTAGCACATCTGGTAGTGGCTACAGACCTAACCTGGTAGACAAGAACAAGTTCAGATGCTACAACTGCAATGAATTGGGGCACTTCGCAACAGAGTGCAAGAAGCCCAAGTACGTTCATCCCAAGGAATCCTATGCTGATTTGAAAAAGAAATATGATGCCTTGGTTAGCAAGCAACAGAAGGGAAGCCGGGCGTATGTTGTGACTGAAGGGAAGGGTTGGGACGAGTCTGATGAAGATGAAGATCAGGAGCTATGCAACTTCGCTTTAATGGCAAAATCTTCAGAACAATCAGAGGTACCAATTCTAACCGTAAATGAAATGTCTATTCCTGAGTACCAAAATTAATTAGCTGCCATGACTAAAGATATGTACAATCTCCAACTTAATCTAATTGCTGTTAATGAGGAAAATGCTAAACTCTCCCTTAAGAATAGACTTCTCGAGGCCAGGGTAGAGGAATTAGAATCAGGAGAAAGTAAGGAAAGACAGTTAATGAATCAGGTAGATGTTTTAGAACACAAGCTTAAGATTAGGGAAGACCTTAACGAAGAACTTAAAAATGAATTAGCTGAGCTTAAAGTAATATGTAAATCTTTTGAAGAAGCCGCTAATAAAGTTTTCGTAGAAAGGGACATGTACATGAAACTGGCAGGCAAGAGTAAAAATGAAAAAGTAAACATACGACTTGACTACACACAGAAAAAGAAAAATAGGGCTGCTGAATTGTTAGAGCCTGTGTTAGTCAAAGAAAATGTGCCTGAGGTTTTAATGGATGTTAGAAAACCTATCTTTAAGCATTTTGAGCCTAGGACCATAGATCCTGTTGCTACTAAAATTGAACATGAGATTAAAATTGAAAGAGATTCAGAAGAAAAAGTGGTAGAACCTACAACTTCTAAGAGAGCTAGTAAGATTGCTTATGCTAAGAGAGGTGTAGGAACCAAGGAGGCTAAGACGGTGTCATATAAACAATGGGTAGCAGGGTCAGACCAAATGAAAGCACCTGTAAAGGCAGTTAAAACTGAACCTGCATCTGTATCTACATCTACACGAGCTAGAAAGGCATGCTATATCTATAATCAAACTGATCACTTGTCTTACTATTGCCCGTTCTATATAGAGGAAGAAAAATCTGTTGGTTGTAATACCATGCCTGCAACTACTTCTTTGCCTAACATGCATGCAAATCATGCTAAATGCAATAATCCTAATTGTATGCCATGTGCTGTAAACATCATGCATGCTTATTTTAATTTAATGAATACTGCTAGTGCATCTGTTGAACATACATCTAGTAGTGTTAAGAAAAAGCATGCGGGGTCAAAGGCTAAGACTTCAAGTCCTCCTAAAGTTAGGAGTGACCAGTCTGCTCCCAAACCTGACAAATCAGTCAAGGTTGACAAGGGAAAAGACAAAGTCAAGATTGATGCCCCTGATGGCAACAAGGCAAAGCCTTCTGTATCTGAAAAGAAAAAGGAAATTATTGATGCCGGGCCCAAACATCATTGGGTTCCGAAGAACACCTAACCTTTATGGATTTGCAGGGCAGTGAACAGGAAAAGAGTAAAGTCATATGGGTGCTAGACAGTGGAGCATCGAGGCATATGACCGGCAATAAGTCCCTGCTAACAGATTTGGTGTTGAGAGCCGGCTCCGTGGTTACTTTTGGAGATAACAGTAAAGGTTACACCAGGGGATATGGCAAGATCGTTTGTGGAAATGTTATCATTGAGGACGTGTCTTTTGTGGAAGGATTGCGACATAATCTTCTCAGCGTTAGTCAGTTCACCGACAGGGGTTTTGACGTCAACTTTGGGAAGCATGATTGTTCGATTCGAAGCAAAAAGGATGGAAGCCTTGCTCTCAAAGGAGTAAGGAAGTCAAATTTGTTCATAGCTGACATGAATTCTGCTGATCAGTCTGAAGTCACGTGTTTCTACAGCAAGGCTTCTGCTGATGAAAGTTGGCTATGGCATAAAAGATTATCTCACCTGAACTTTAAAGCAATGAATAATCTCGTAAGGAGAGAATTGGTGAGAGGGCTGCCGCAGATGGAGTTCACCCCAGATGGACTCTGCGAAGCATGTGAGATGGGAAAATCAAAAAGAGCCTCGCATAAGGATAAACAAGTGAATAGCATTACCGAGCCCCTACAACTCCTTCACATGGATTTGTTTGGACCTGTTAATGTTATGTCAATGTCAAGGAAAAGATATGCGCTGGTAATTGTCGATGACTTTTCCAAATACACATGGGTGAAGTTTGTGACATCGAAAGATGAAGTGCCACATGAGATCATTAGACACGTACTGGTAATTGAAAACGTAGCAAGTCTGACTGTGAAGACTATCCGATCCGACAATGGGACAGAATTCAAGAACTCAGTGTTAATGGATTTCTGCATATCTAAAGGGATCAGACGACAGTATTCAGCACCGAGAACACCACAGCAAAATGGGGTGGTAGAAAGGAAGAACAGGACACTGGTTGAAGCAGCTAGGACAATGCTGTATGAGTCAAAACTTCCTTTATATTTTTGGGCTGAAGCAGTTAGCACGGCTTGTTATACACAGAACAGAACCCTGATTATAAAGGACCATAATGAGACGCCGTATTACATGATGAATAAACGAAAACCATCTATCAAGTACTTTCACGTATTTGGTGCAAAATGCTTTGTGTTAAGAGACAATGCACAACTTGGAAAGTTTGATGCCAAAGCAGATGAAGGGGTTTTCATTGGATATTCTCTTGAAGTAGTAGCAGCGTACAGGGTGTTTGTGCTTAATGATCGCAAGGTGGTTGAAAGCCTTAATGTCACATTCGACGACTCAAAGCTCCCCTCTATACAAAAAGAAGATAGTGAGCCCAACTCCCTAAGATTTGAAAATGTGGATATTGATGAAGTGGATACAGTTCCTGAGTTAGTAGTGCAGGGTAGTGATCCAACTATAAATAATGAAATTAATCAAGAGTCTAGTGTTTCGCAAACTCAAAACACTAGGGCTGAGGGATCACCTTCCGTCAGACCTGGTACTAACTCAGGGGGAGTCAGTATGCACTCAGGGGGAGCAGCTCACTCAGGGGGAGCCAGTACTAGCTCAAGGGAAGCTAGTGAAAGTGCTTCTAGACTAAGTCACCTTCACTTACAAGATCAAGCTGAATCATCAAGAACATTTTCTAGGGATCGCACTTGGAACAAGGACCATCCGTTCGAGCTAATTATTGGTGATCCAGAAGCCGGAGTGACTACTAGAGGAAAAGCTAGAGCTGCAATTGCCACTGAGAATGAATGTCTATATTCAGTGTTCCTTTCCCAGATGGAACCTAAAGTGGTGGAAGAAGCTCTAGATGACGCTGATTGGGTGATTGCTATGCAAGAGGAACTCAATCAGTTTGAAAGGCAGAAGGTGTGGAAGCTGGTACCCAGACCAAAGAATAGATCTGTCGTTGGGACAAAATGGGTATTCAGAAACAAGCTGGATGAAGACGGACGTGTAACACGAAATAAAGCTCGCCTGGTTGCTAAGGGTTATACTCAAAGAGAAGGAATTGATTATGATGAAACCTATGCACCAGTAGCAAGGCTAGAGGCAGTAAGGATGTTCTTGGCATTCGCAGCACATCATGGTTTTAAAGTCTATCAAATGGATGTCAAGAGTGCATTCTTAAACGGTGAACTGGATGAAGAGGTGTATGTCGAGCAACCTCCCGGGTTTATCGATATCAAATATTGTGATTATGTTTATCGACTCTTCAAATCTGTCAGACTTCTTACTAGAAAGTGGCTTTACAAGAGGAGTAATCGACAAGACGCTTTTCTACAAGAAATGCAAAGATGATCTAATGATGGTGCAAGTATATGTGGATGACATTATCTTTGGGTCTGCAAATGAGAAGCTGTGTGCTAAATTCGCAAAGTTAATGCAATCAAGGTATGAAATGAGCATGATGGGAGAGCTGACGTTCTTTCTGGGCATTCAAGTTAGTCAGAAGAAGGACAGGATATTTATCTGCCAGACCAAGTACATTCATGATCTATTGAAGAAGTATGGTCTCCAAGATGTATCACAAGCTAAGACTCCTATGGCAACAGCCACGAAACTTGACGAGGACAAAGCGGGTAAACCTATAGACATCTCAAGCTATCGAGGTATGATCGGCTCACTTTTGTATTTAACTGCTAGCAGACCTGATATTATGTTCTCTACGTGCCTATGTGCAAGGTTCCAAGCGGATCCTAGAGAGTCACATCTCATAGCCGTAAAGCGTATTTTTAGGTATCTCAAGGGAACATCAAATCTTGGGATTTGGTATCCAAGAGATACAGGGTTTAATCGTGTTGGCTATTCGGATTCAGATTACGCAGGTTGTAGAATAGATAGGAAGAGCACTTCAGGAAGCTGTCAGTTCCTTGGAAGAAGGTTGGTGTCTTGGCAAAGCAAGAAACAACACACAGTATCTACCTCGACAGCTGAAGCAGAATATATTGCTGCTGGAAGCTGTGTGGCCCAGATACTGTGGATGAAGAACCAACTCAAGGACTACGGTGTGGAAGTATCTAAGATTCCTATCATGTGTGACAACACAAGTGCTATTGCAATGACCAACAATCCTGTGGATCACTCAAGGACCAAGCACATTGACATCAGGTATCATTTTATTAGAGAGCATGTAGAAAATGGAACTGTAGAGTTGCATTTTGTGTCTACTGAACGTCAAATAGCAGATATATTCACTAAACCTCTAGACGAATCAACATTTTCTAGATTGGTTGGTGAATTAGGGATGCTTAACACCTGTTAGTTTTGCTACCTATCTGTTATAATTCAGTTTGTGTACATATTATTGTTATTCATGAATATTCATAATTAATAATGTGTACTTAACTTCATAAATGTATGTGTTGCATATCATAAGGAGTTAGAAAGTTTCATGACATTAATCCTGTGCTGATCTGTATATCGTTATGGTTAGTGTCTAAATGAAGTAATGAGAAATTTTCTATGGCAAATCTCGATCTATCCACATCGAGATCGACATCGATATGTAGATCGAGATGCGGATCGAGATCGACATCCAGATCGACATCGAGATGTAGATCGAGATGCGGATCGAGATCGACATCTAGATCGACATCTAGATGAGGATCGAGATGCGGATCTCGAGATCGAGATGTGACGTGTCTTTTCAGTCACTTCTTTTTTAGGCGTGCAGGTATATATTATAGCATTAAAAAGGCTGTTCATTATTTACATTAACTTTCTTTCTCTCCAAAAGCTTAAGCTCTTCATATACACTCGCGTATACATACATTACATCAAGTTTTCTTGTGATTTTCTTAAACAAAAATCACTAACTGTTACTTAAAAGCATCAATAACTAAAACGAAACTCTGCTAAAATTTTGTTTAAAACTGTTGAACTTCTTGCGTTGTTTTTATCGTTATTACTGTTCTTGCAATTAGTTCTTTAGTTTTCTTTTTCATTCGAGTGAGTTTGTTTTTGTTTCGTGCTTTCTTATTCTTAAGTACTTTTGTGTTCTTGAGCAAAATAGTTGTGAGTACTACTGGTTAATCCTTAAAGTGCAACTTTACCGCCGTGTTTGTGGTTTTTCTGGAAAAATAATTTATTTTGTAACGGCTGTTCACTTTAATTTTCGAAAACTCAACCGTTAATCATTAGTGGGGAGTTAAGTGGTCATTAGTGGGCAGTTAATTTGTTTTAATTTGTGTCACTAATTACGTGGGGTAATTAGTGGGGTTCGTGTACGTTTTTTTGTTGTTTACATTTAGAACTTGTTCTCTAAAAATTTCCATTGCCAAACCATTTCAGAACATTTCTTTTCTCAAACACAAATTTAAAATGGCAAACCCAAATTTCACAATTCCCAAGACCAACTTTGTTAATCTCTCTGCTGATCGAGCAACTGGTAGATTTATTCACTATCAGTTCTGGATTGAATCCCTCAACAACACATCAATCATAAGTCACGCGTTAACCGCCTCTCCCATCCTGAATGTCGAAGCCCTTCAAGCTGCTTACTCTACACTAGAGATTCAGGGTGGAAAAGCCAATCCAACAGGACTATCCTTTACTATTGGTGGTGTCAAATATGAAGTCAGTCTGCGGAAGTTCAATGAGTTACTCGGGCTTCCTACAGAAGATTATGCTCCGGAACCCACTATGGAGGATATGTTGCAATTATTCACGGAGATAGGTTGTCGCCCTCCCACGGGTCCTATCAAGGTAACAAAGGTTAACACCGGTATGCTACCAGCTGAGTGGGATTATGTAGTTCAGGCCATTCAGCGCTGCATGTTCCCAAATGACAAAGACTACAGGCCAATGAACAACAGCTGCCGGGTAATACTATATGGAGTGGCAAACAACAGGAGAGTGAATGTGGGCAAACATCTGTTGATTCAGTTGCATGAGAGGTGGGCATTGGAGAAAAATGCCTCAAGGAATCCAGAAGATGGTCCAGTCAAATGCTGGATGCCAAGATTTCTTCAGATCGTTCTGGATGACGTTCTTTCAGAGGAACACAGAAGAGTATTTCAAGGCTCTGAAAGGATGGCATGTTTTGATATGACTCTAAAGAGTATCTCCACCATGGAAACCCAGCAAAAGTCAAGACTTTTCGAGTTGCGCCTGACTCCGTACTTCCAGGATCTGCAAGATGAGTATGCTAGGAGGCATGCTTCTCAGTTTACTGCAGTAGAAGCTGAGAGTAGCGGTAACGAAGCTGAAGGTGGAGATCAAGTGCCTAGAAATTTGGAACAAGCAGGTATGGATGTTGACATGTCTGAGGCACATGTTGCAGAAGCTGGAGCTGACAAGGATGACGATCTTCTGAGTCAGGTACCTATTCTTGCTGATCTTGATCAATCATCAATTCAACCTGTTTTCTACAGCCGTGGGCCTGAACACCCCCAGGCTCTATCCCAGGCTGCAAGCCCTTCTGTTCATAAACGTTCAGCCAGCCCTAAAACTGGTGATAAAAGGAAGGCAAGCTTATCTGAGTCGAGTGATTCGAGTGGAGGGAGTGTAGGAGTTGAGAGAGTAGTCACTTCAGCAGCTCTGCCACCTTCAAAGAAGCAAAAGGTGGATTCAAACCCAGTGGCAACTGCACAACCTGTTAAGGCTAGTTCACCTCTCACAGCCACCACACCTCATGCTGGTGGCTCTCCTCTCCAAATCATTTCAACACATTCGCACTCGCCTAGGCATGTTAGTGAGAGTCAAGAAGGGGGTCCAGCTCAACAGCCAATAGGAGCTGGCCCTACCTTCCCTGAGTTGTCCGTTCAGGGCTCTTTGAGCAATTTCTCGGAAGGGGAATGGCAAACTGAGACTAGCACTTCTGATACTAGTATCTCAGGCAGTTTTAATGAGGAAGAGTCTGTCGAATCCAGTACGGATGACGCTTCCTCATCTAAATCAGAAAACAAGTTGCTTGCAGAGCAACGACATCTGGTGACTGGTGGGTCTACGCCTCCAGAACAGCCCAGCGAACCAGAAAAGGTTCTAAGTGAACAAGGGGATGACATGGTCATAACGTCATCTCCCGTCGTAGACACAGCGCTTAAAGGCTCAGTCTCACTGACCGATATCGCCGACCAACTCACCGCTAGTCCCCAGCGATTAGTGGATGAGGCTCTAGTACTGTTAGGCTCTAAACACGAGGGAGAGACAGGGAGAGTAGATCCCTTCTTTTTAGGGATCTTGAGTGAAACAGAACCCGGCGAGAGTAAACAGTCTAACCCAAGCCAAACACAGTCCCCCAAATTGCAGGATCTAGTGAAGAAAGTGGAGGCTTTGGAGGCTGGAGTTGCTGGTGTTACTGCTACTGTCTCTTCTCACTCTGGAAGATTGGAGATTGGAGCTCAGTTCATGGAGAACCTCATTGCCGTCCAAAATCAAATGATTGATAAGATAAACAATCTCGGATTGGCACAGGTGGAGGTTGGAAGATCAGTAGATGATGTCACTTATGGCATGTCTCAAGTTTGGACGAAGCTGAATGAACTACTTGATGCTGTCTTTGGCCGTAACAGGGCTGGACCTGGTCCTTCAACCGGTGGTGGTGGTGACGATAATAATGATGATGCTGCTCCTGATGAGGATAACACACCTAAGGGGGAGAAGGAGGATCAGGGTCTGAAAAAGCTGACTAGTAAGGGTCCGGTGATCGAGTCCTCAAACAAATCTGGTGAAAAGGTGGAGGAGGCTCAACCGGCTCTTAAGGACAAAGGCAAGCAGAAGATGGTAGTTGAAGAAGAAGCTGAGAAAGAAACACCTCTTGTTGATGCATTTATGGGAGACTTTATTGAAGATTCTGATGATGACGAGATGGATGTAGAAGCCTTAGTGGCAAGGAGGTCGAGACTCGAGCAACGAGCAAGAGAATGGGAACAAGAAAGAGGTCTAAATCCTGGCGGATCTGGCGCAGGAGTTGCAGGTGATGCAGGAGACCACTCGGTTGCTGACGAGCATGTTCCAGAAGAAGAAGTTGATGAAGCGGAGATGCAAGGAGAGATTTTCAGGGAAGCCAGAGAAAGAGTAAATGAAGAAATTCTACAAGGGATAGTTGAAAAAGAACTAATGGCAAAGGAGAAGAGAGCGGCTCAGAAAACTCAGCATGAGTTTGAAATGAAAAAGATCAATGATCCTAAGGTCCAGGCTGACATAAGGAGGGAAGGTCCCGAGTGGGACAAGGCTAGAGAAGCCTTAGCTGGACCAAGAGCCTATGCTCATGACTCAGGAAGATTGAGTTTTCTTCTTCATAAGCTAGAAAATCTAAACCCTGGGCTGCTGAATTATCTAAATTGCATAAGACAGGGATGCACCTCCGTACAAGTCATATTCAAGGAGAAGGCATGGAATCTGATGATCACTTGGACACCCATAACAAAAATCGGGCCGTGTATGGTCGATGAAGCTTTCTTTCATGAAAGGGGTGCAAGTGAACTGGTAGAATTCGCTCACAAGGTAGACACCTCTGTCAAGACTAGAGTGCTGTTTAAGGAGAAATTGTTGAAGATGGCTGAAGACAGAGGGGTTGACATTATTCTAAATCCCTACCAGATCAGATATGTCCATGACAAGGTCTTGAGGATCGTAAATCTGCATGACTCGAAACTAACTCCGAGCGGAAATGTGCTGAAGGCAGTTGCAAAGCTAGTCCTCTCTAAGGGTTTTCTAACAAAGGAAAAGAAGCTGGTGGCTAAGGACTTGGAGAAGCTGATAAGAAGGCAAGACGCTAGATACAAGTTGCCTGAAGCTACACTACCAGTGGTTAAGAAGGAACCTGAAGACTATGCATTCGAGTTGCAAAACGAGGCAATAAGAGAGCATGTGCAAAGATACGGAGATCCAAGGATAGACATTCCAGAAGAAGGGGAAATAAGGAAGGAAGCTGGTGCAGTGGCTGGTGCAAATGTCAGGTTTGTCAAGAGCAAAGCTGAGAATGAGAATGATCTGCTGATCTATACAGACAAGCATAAGGTGGAAACCATCATTGAAATCAAGTACGACATCTTTGCAGAACACAGTCATGAAACACTGTGTAGTATAAGAGAATTGATTGAGGAGATGGATGATATTGACGAGTTTGATCAGGATTATCTGAGGGTCACGTTTGATAACTTCTGTAAGAGAAGACAACAACTTGATATTCAGAGGCTACAGCAATGCACCACCGCTATTGTCATTGGATACCCTAAGCAGCTGGTCATACGGAAGAAAGGGGAAAAGGGGTACCCTGACAAAGTCACAAAGCTGAGGTTTGAAGACATTCCCACGAAGCTTACCACTCGCAGCATGGTTGAAAGGTGGTTGAGGTTGTTTCGAAATTACAAGATCAGAAATCATGTGGATGCAGAAGGACTTAATCTTCTCAAGAAAAGAATGGATGAAGTCTGCAACCCTGAGTTCATGAAGAAAGAAAAAGCAGCCAAGAAGAAAGCTCGTGAGGAAGAGGAGCGCAAGAAATAAAAGTTTTAATGTATCATGCTTGTAATGTTTCTTTGCGTTGTAATTTGTTTTCTTGTTTTCCTGCATTGTAAAAATATATTATCTGTTTTCTTGTGTAGTGTAAGGTAGAAGTTAGTTAGCTAAGTGTCTTGAAACTGGTTTATATTAGGCATCAATTATTTCGCGAAGTTCGGCGGTGGTAATACTGCTAAAAGGACTTCAGAAGGATAATTGAAGATTGAGTGGACCGTGCTCTTAAAGTACTTAGAGAAAATCTCTAGAAGAGCATGAAGCCATTTAATCGAGCCAACAGGTGTCCAATTTTGGCACTTGAAGTATCAGTAATAGACATGAAGTTAATTAATCAAGCCAAGCATTATGCATGTTGACATGATCTTTTATGAATGTTATTTTATCTTTTTCAGTCCCTGTTTAGTTGAGTTATCCTCATTGTGAATTTGGTTGTCATTGTTAGACAATCAAATAGGGGGAGATTGAAAGGCATAGGTGTACTAACTTGTAACACTTAATTATTTTGTAACTCAACTAAGTAAAAGATAAAACAACAGCAAAACAAGAGAAACTGAAGAAGCACATGGAATCAATCAACTGAAGAAATGGTAATGATACTTGGTAACTACAAGTAACTAATTTGGTTAATCAAGGATGCATAAGTGAGAAGAAGTTCAATCTGAGTATTGCTCATGCCCTAACTTATCTAATGGAGAATCAAATTAATGTCAAGGAAATATCAAGAAGGCCAAAGTGATTTCATGTAATGTATATCAACATCTGGATAATGTAAAGGTTAATCAACAAATGAGAACTGACATTCAGAAGCACGAACCCCTACAAGACTAGTCACTTATGAACCAGACCATTGCATCAAGTGTCAGGACATTGGAGGCAAGTTCATGTCAGTAATAGAAGATCTCATTTGAATTGAGTGAGGAAAAGAAATTGAAGAAGCTAAGGAAACTTGCTCATAAAGGTTAATCCTCAATTAGTCACTAAAGAAGGTCAACATTGGATGTGTGCATATTTACTAAGGCAAATGTCGATCCACAGCAGATCGAGATGCGGGTCGAGATTTACAAGTGAAGTAAAACACTGCAAAGGCAAATCTCGATCCAGGCGACAGATCGAGATCGAGATCCTCATAGATCGAGATCGAGATTCTCCCAGATCGAGATCGAGATTTTCACAGATCGAGATCGAGATCCTCATAGATCGAGATCGAGATTCTCCCAGATCGAGATCGAGATTTTCACAGATCGAGATCGAGATGGGTCCAGGCGAAGATCGAGATGCGGGTAGAAATGTAACATTTAATGTTCAAGGGACAAGTGGCTTATTGTGAACGGTTGATCCAGAGTTGTTGGGAAAGTACTTTTTGTTGTCGAAGTCCTGATTGGGCCACGTACACAAAAAGGACAAGATCAAGACTACATGACATTATAAAAGCAGCACTTTGTTTTTATTTTAGTAGTAACTTGTATCTCTGTATTTTCAACGATAATTTTTAAGAGAGAGCATTTACTGTAAAACAAAAAGTGAGAGAGAGGATCAGTTGAATCTAGCTTTAATTGTTGTATTTATTGTTCAACTGATCATGATGCTTTTATGAATGTTGTAGCAAATCCATCAATGAATATAATGATATATTCTTGAAATTCTGTGTCATCATTTATTACCTGCATATTGTTTATTCTCTCTTTATTTTTTTTTAAACAGTTGTATTCACCCCCCCCCCTCTACAACACTTTGGACCTAACAGTTTTTGAAAACAAATAAGAGAGAAAAAGCTTTAAAAGATAAAACTTTTAAAATAGCTTTTGAGAGAGGGTCAAAGATTTTGAGATTTAAAGAAAGATTATCCTCAAGAAAAGTTGATTCACACCCTAGGTTTTAGAAATCAAAGTAGGGATGTAAATCAAAAGATGTTGAAAAGAGAAGTTTTGAAAATTAATTTTGATGGTTTTTTCTCTAAAACTAATAGAAAAATGAATGTATCTTTGAATAAAACGTTTTGAAAAAAAAATAGTAATAGTAAACTAATAGTAATACTTATGTAATACTAAACAGTTACCATAGACATTCATATATGAATCAAATAACACATGACAATTATTCAGTAGAACAATAAGCATTTCAACATATTTTTATTATTAGTGATTTTTAGATAAGCAACATGTATTATCACTAATATTAAAAATATCACAATTAATTATACGAAAATATTAACAAAATATTATTACTTGATATTTATCAATAATTTCAAAATGCAAGAAATTATGCTTCTAATATTGTATCAAATAAAAATTATGAAACTAATATACATTGAATTGCTTCAATCCATAATTTTAATAAGATAGAATAATTTCGCTAAATAATAAAATATTCATTAGATTGAATATTATCATCTAATTTCCTACGCTATATCTAATAATTGTCACTCAAGCATATTGCAATTATACTAAGAACAATTATTAATGATATACGTAAGCTCGAGAAAATAGTTGAATAGAAATTCACAAGTCCTTTAAATATTGACATTTAATACTTCTGATCCTAACTACAACTCCTCGCAAATAAAATAAAATTTAGAAATATTTTCCAGGTATATAAAATATTGAGAATTTTATACACATAACTTAGAAAATATTTCAGCTTTTAATATTAGTGATTTTTTTTAAAATATGCATTGTTTATTTAAAACATAAATTCTAAATACTGTCACTAATATCAAAAGTATCATAATTATTTATAATAAAATATTTAAAAGTATCAGAGCAAAGTATCAGAACAATTAAGTAAGATATCATTGACTAATACTCATCAAATATTTAACATACAAATAATTATGCTTCTAACTTATGCTAAATAATTTAACTACCACATATGCATATAACATTGTAAGCATGATAATTAAACTAATATCAATAAGTATGAGGTACTTGATTTAAAATAAATTCACGAGTCCTTTAAATATGAAACATTTAATACTTGTGAACTCATTTGAGAATTCATTACAAATGAGATTTCCAACAAATATTCATATAAATAATATCCCAAGTTCACTAACCAACTTAGATAAAATGAATTCATCAAGTTGTTTAACAAATATCTTCAAGTTGTTCTAATAAGGACAACTCTCGAAAGAAATGATACCTGGTGTCCATGAGCTTGTTTCTTAAGTGTTGTGGAGAGATCAACAGAGTTGTTGAAGTTGACAACTTCTAGGAATGACTTCCATGTCTTTCTTACAACCTACATTATCTATATCTATATAGCCAATTAGGTTAAACCTAGTATCTTTAGGATACCTGATTCTAAGAATTGGTGATCCCCTAATATATCTAACAATTCATAACTTATCTATAAGATAAGATTCTCTAGTATCCACTTGGAAACTTGCATTTAGGCATATTGAGAATAAAATATATGGTCTTTACGCACTTTAATAAGTAATGAGCTGATCATACCTCTATAGCTTATCACTTCAGTTCATATACCTGATTTGCCTTGATCAAGCTTAGTGTTCTGTTGGCAAGAAGTCTTGGCAAGTCTAGAATCTTCCAAATTGCGCTTCTTCAAAAGATCATTGACTTACTTTAATTGTCATCATTCTTTTGAATTAATTGTAATCCAAAAAGAATTGCAACTCTTCCAACATGCTCATGTTGTATCTACTCTACATTTACTTAGCAAATATCTCATGCCAAATTTTCATTAGTAGACCCACATATAATATAATCATAGTATATTGTTGGGTCCCGAAAGTATCGTAGAAGGGGGGTTGAATACGATACTCACTAAATCAAAAAATTCTTTCGAATCTTTTGCCGATATATGATTTAGAGTTCGGTCAGTGGGTTCGTGTTCAGGAGTGTTTAGGTGTTTAGGAGGCAGGCTTACTAATTTTCTGTGTTTATGATTTGACAATAAAGATCTAGAAAATTAGCAAGTAATTAAATGCGAGACAGGTTTCGGGGAATAGTACTTTCGTATTAATCCCTGAGGTTTTGCTACACCCAGTTAAATTAATAACTGGCTACCAAAGAACTGATTCGTTCTTTGCTTCTACAAAGAGATAAAGCTTAATCCCTATACAATATATGACTGTGTTTTGTACTAACTGGAATTAAGCTGACAGTGAGTGTTTTACAATAGCCCTAAATATTTGTGACATGATTAACCGGCTAGATTGTAAAACCCAGTGAAGAAGGTAAAGATATGACACTGTGACATCTTCTTCTCCGGCTTCTAAATATCTCACTGTCTCTCTCTGGTTGGCTGTGTGTCTTCCACAAATCCACTATTATTTATTATGTAGACTTTTCAAATCAATTAAATTGATTTGCTTCACAATTGCTCAAGTCCTTTGTTGAGCTTGTACAGTGTGAGTGGTGTATAGGCGCCACTTGAAGCTTGTTGCGCCTTGATAGCTTGTTGCGCCTACACTCTTGTTGCAATGTGTAGACGCCACAAAATCCCTTAAGATCTTTGTTGCGCCAAGGAGGTGTTATGT
This sequence comes from Oenanthe sinensis, assembly GCA_028671895.1. Classification (NCBI taxonomy): domain Eukaryota; kingdom Viridiplantae; phylum Streptophyta; class Magnoliopsida; order Apiales; family Apiaceae; genus Oenanthe; species Oenanthe sinensis. Next base: position 4,170,385 of record CM053812.1, read on the forward strand.
TGCGCCTATACTCTTATTGCCCTGTATAGGCGCCACAAAGCACTTAGAATCTTCAGTTGATTTTTCCTTGCGCCTAGCCTAGCTTCATGTTGCACCTGTACTGTCAATGCCCTGTAGATGCACCACTTGATACTTATAATCTTTGTTCCCTTGCACCAATAGAGGTTTGTTGCGCCTATACAGTTGTTCCCCTGTATAGGCGGCACAAAGACTTTGCCTTAGTTTTTCTTGTGCCTTGTAGTTGTTTTGTTACGCCTATACACTTGTTCCCCTGTATAGGCGCCACAAACATAATAGATTCAAAGTCCAAACTATTTCCTGCGCCTTGGTAGATTAGTTGCGCCTACACTCTCATTGCCCTGTGTAGGCGCCACTAACTTTGCCTTAAACTATTCTTGCGCCTTGGAAATGTATGTTGCGCCTCTCCATTGCTTCAAGAGTATTGGAACACCAAATGTAGTTATACTTGCCTTAAGATATTCTTGAGATGCTTGAAGTATTTACCACTTGATTTTCACTCTTCTGGCTTGGCTTCATCAACTGATTTTTTTACTGATTAATCAAGGTAATTCTCTTCTTGTTGTGCTGACGCTTAGTGCACTGGTCTGGTTCACAAGCGACTAACACTGAATTAAATTCCCTTGATTCCTTTTCTATTTCAGCTGAATAACCCTGAACTGTTGCATTGCTTCAAACACCGACTGTTGATAGACACTGTAATTTCACTGCATTCTTTTCTGGTACTTCGACAACGTCTTCATTACTACAATCTTGAATACTTCATTCTCTGTTCTTGATTGACGTTTGAACATATTAATGAACTTCTTTCAGCGAGTATAACTCCAAGACTGTAGCTGTCTTCTTTAACCTTTGTCTTTTTCCTTCTATATTCCTATGCTTCGAAGACTGTCTATTTCCAATCAATGCCTTTACACTGAAATCTTCTTGTGGTACTTCTATACTGAATCTTCAACACTTCTGAAACCCTGAAAGTCTTTACACATTATTCTTCACTGAGGCATGAACATATTAATGTACTTCTTTCAGTGATCTGTAGTAGACTTCAAAACTTCTTCTAATGTCTTGATTCACTTTATTTGCCTGATCTTCATTTCTTCCTGATTTCTGTGTAGGCGTAGTATTATTTACTTGTCCTGTTCTAGTGTTGAGTTATCACGATTACTATTCATACAGCTTCGTAATCTCCAACAATCTCTCCCTATTTGATTGTTAAACCTAGCAACCAAATCTCATAGAGAGGATAACTCAACTAACAACTATAAAAAGTAATCGTCCTTGACTTGTAAATAATGCTACTGGTTTTTCTGGATCAGATTGTGCATTTCCAGAATTCTTGAGTAACTAAAATGAAAGATGTCTCTTCCTCTAGCACTAAACTGGTATTCATGTAGTATCATCTTTATTTCTGTCTATTTGAGCTTTCTCTACTTCAAAATCCTTCATAGTTTGAACTTAAAGAACTTATCATGAACAGAGCTTCATAAGAATTCAAATTCCTGGGAACGTCTTCTGTTGAACATAGAACACAACTCAAATAATGTTCTCCCCATAAGAATGTAATTCTTCTTCTTCCTTTAGATAATCAATGGAAATGTCAATTCTTTTCTGTACTTCCCACTTGGATGAGGAATCCTCTACTGACAACTCCTTTCAAGTATAGGATACAGTTCATTGATTCTTCCATATTCTGTTGTTTCCCATAAGGATCAGAAGATAAGATTTTCTTTTTCTTGTCTAAAATCTCCCCCTAAGGATATTAATTTCTCCCAAGGATACGAACCCCCTTTTTCTAAGAATCTTCCCTTAAGGATCCAGGATGCGAACCCCTTTAGGATATTAACTTTTCCGAAGGTTACGAAGATAAGACTTTATTAACTTCTCATTTTTCTTACTATAACTAACTTCTCCTTTTTCTTACTATAACTTCTCCCCCTTAGTTGAGGAATCCTCCAATGGCCCACTTTTGAATGGTTTGTCTTCCAAAGAAGGTTCTCGTCTGTCGTTGATCAGAAAAAATATAGTAGCTTTTCTTTCAGAAGTAGCAAGTAGCAAGGGTAAGTGTTTGGTCTATGGTTTCCTCACTTCTACTACGTTCTGTTAGTGTTTACACTTAAGTGTCGAGCATTTTGAAGTGTTTCACTCTTTCTCTCCCTATCTCTCACTCAAGTGTATCTCTCCCTCACTTTCACTTAAGTGTTTCTCTCCCTTACTTTCACTCTGCATTTCAAATATAGCCTTATGTACCTGCAAGTGAAATCCGTCAATTCATATATTCCCAACACCTGATTCATCAGAATGAACTAAATCACTATCAACTGGAGAATTGCCTCATTGAGGTGTTCTTGATCTATCATGCATAAGCACTGTCTCAGCACCAGACTCAATAGTAATTGCTAAATCACTGTCTAGTGGAGCATCACCTCTTTGAGATGGGTTATCCCAAGATTTTAAAATCTATTAGGGAATCCTGCCTTGTTCTATCAAGGAGTTGCGTCACACCTTCTTCGTAAACGGGAGGTGGACATTCCTTTTCAGGATTTGGAAATGTTCCTTCCAGGAGGGTCAACGTAGTAGACAATGTAATGAATGGCAAATTAGAGCCTACGTTTCCCTCGTAACCCTGTGACGGGAATTTGTGTAAAATACCCTACTTGACTCATCCGAATAATTCTTGTCAAGCAGTTGCCTCTCAAGCCCAGATAAATCTGAACAAGTGATCTCCCTTTCGGGATTCAGAAGATTAACTTCTGTTTGAGGTAGATACCTGGACAATGTAATGTATGGCTAGAGTCCGTATCTCCTCTAAATGCCTATACCTCTCACTGTGCATGCCTTGTAATGTGTTCCTAGAATTTATCTGTTTAGGCTTACCATCAGCGTGATTGCTAGTGGTGTGCTTGACTCATTACAAGATGCTTTGGCTGACGAGCGAATTTCAATGGACTCACCCTATTGAGAGAATGATTCCAGAGACAGTTTTATTGCCTTTTCAGCTCTGCATCCTTTTGAGAAGATACAGATGAGCTTACAATTACCTCAGTTTATATACTACTTTTCTTCTCTGGAGGTAGAGCTGTGGGTGCACTTCCGACTTCATCCTTATTTGCTGCATCAAGTGCAGTTTCTCCCTAATCAACCTCTAACAAACATGAGTTCCTTATATCTCCAGGGGTTAATATATGGAAGTGGATGAATGAGTGTTTGGTATTATGGCCTGGGTAAGAGATTGATGGGTTTTCAACCTCTTGGCCAGCTTCTGAAGCCATTGTGGGCTAAACGGATAAAATCATTTAAATAAGATAAAAAGATAATCACTTTAACATTTCAAAACATATTTTTCATCTCAAAGAGAAAGAAAAATATATGAAGGAATGGTAATGGATTGCATTAAAGCACTTTTAGTAAAAGAGTTTTGTCGGTTTTAAAGATTTATCACTTAGAGCATGAAACCAATAGAAATTTTCTTTAAGATACTTATCCCATAATAAAACGCGGGAGTATCAGAGAAAAAAAAGTTTTTATCTCTTATGAATTTCTTATAAGGCAAACTTCCCATAATAAAACGCAGGAATTCATACCAAAGAAGAAATTCAACTCTCGTACCAAATTCTATCTCAATAAAATGACTCTTTTCCTTTAAAACCTTACTGTAAGTTTTGAAAATAGTTTTGCAAAACATCCTTATCAGATAGAGGACTATGATTTCCGACTCATAATGCAATTATGATTTACATCATTTTCGTCCACGTGATAGTATCCCCGACTTAAAAGAAAAACATGACAATTGGGGTGATTGAATGCTTAACAATACAGTACTAGGCCTTCAAAGCAACAATCACTGTTTTAGTACTACGAATCAATGTGAAACATACATTGAAACAAGTATTTGAAAACAAATAATTTTACAAGTGATTGGTACCTCGAAGTTAAAATAATTTCTCCAAATAAAATAGCAGTCACATAGTTTCTGCCACTTTAAAAGGAAAAATTAAGAGAGAAAATGGTTTTGAAAATATAGCATTTAAAACCAGCTTTGGAGAGAGGATAAAATGTTTTGAGATTAGAGAAAAAATATCCTCAAGAAAAATTTAATTCACACCCTAGGTTTGGGAAAATAAAGTAGGGCTGTAAATAAAAAGTTTTTCAAAAGAGAAGTTTTGAAAAAGAATTTGATGTTTTCTTCTCTAAGACTGATAGAAAAATGAATGCATCTTTGAATAAAGCATTTTGAAAAAGAAATAGACAAGAGTTTCTTTTTAATACATTCAAGTTTAAAATTCAGTCGAAGAAAGAAAACTAATAATAATACTTATGTAATACGAAACAATTACCACATACATGCATATATAAATCATTTAACATGTGGCAATTATTCAGTTGAACAATAAGCATTTAAACATATTTTTATTATCAGTGATTTCAGATAAATAACTTGTGTTATCACTAATATTAAAAATATCACAATTAATTGCACGCTGATACCAATTATTCGATATTTATCAATAATTTCAAGATGCAAGAAATTGTGCTTCTTATATTTTATCAAATCAAAATTATGAAACTGATAATCATTGTATTGCTTCAATCCATAATTTTAATAGGATAAAATAATTTCGCTAAATACTAAAATATTCATAAGATTTAATATTAGCATCTAACTTCCTACACTATATCTAATAATTGTCACTCTAGCATATTACAATTATACTCATAACAATTATTATTGATATATGTAAGCTCGAGAAAATAGTTGAATAGAAATTCACAAGTCCTTTAAATATAGACATTTAACACTTGTGTTCCTAATAGCAACTTCTCGCAATAAAAATCAAATTTAGAAATATTTCCTAAGTATATAAAATATTGAGAATTTTATACACATAACTTAGAAAATACTTCGTTTTCCAATATTAGTGAGTTTTGAAATATGCATTAATTACTTAGAACAGAAATTCTAAATACAGTCATTATTATCAAAAGTATCACAATTATTTGTAACAAAATATTTAAAAATATCAGAGCAATTAAGCAAGACATCTTGACTAATACTCATCAAATATTTAACATGCAAATAACTATGCTTCTAACTTATGCTAAATAATTTAACTATCACTTATGCATATTACATTGTAAGCATGATAATTAAACTAGTAGCAATAAGCATGAGGTACTGGATTTAAAATAAATTCACAAGTCCTTTAAATATGGAAAATTTAATACTTGTGAACTCATTTGAGAATTCATTGCAGATGAGATTTCCAACAAATATGCATATAAATAATATCCCAAGTTCACTAACCAACTTAGACAAAATGAATTCATCAAGTTGTTTAACAAATATCTACAATTTATTCTAGTAAGGACAATCTCAAAAGAAATGATACCTGGTGTCCATGCACTTGTTCCATACGTGGCGTGAAGAGATCAACAGAGTTGCTGGAAATAATGACAGCTTCTAGGAATGACTTCCCTGTCTTTCTTACAACCTGTATATCTATATCTATATAGCCAATTAGGTTAAACCTAGTATCTTTAGGGTCCCAGATTTCAAGAATTGGTGATCCCCTAAGATATCTAATCAATTCATAACTTAGCTATAAGATAATATTCTCTAGTATCCACTTGAAAACTTGCACATAGGCATATCGAGAATAAAATATATGATCTTTATGCATTTGAATAAGTAATGAGTTGATTACCTCTATAGCTTGTCACTTCAGTTCATATACCTGATTTGCCCTGATCAAGCTTAGTGGTTTGTTGGCAAGAAGTCTTGGCAGGTCTAGATGTTAGTGTAGGTGCCCTAGAGGCAATACAATAGACCTTTATGTCATTTGATTATTCAATAAACATATTTATTATGACTTTAATTACTGCGATATATTTGTTAGCATAATAAATGTCCTTAGAATCATGATACACATTGTATAGTTTAGTACATGACTTGAACATGAGATTATATAATAGATCATATTCTTAAATGTCCCTAGTCGAGTATTATTATTATAGGACAATAATAATACATAAATAGACTAGTATGTTGTTTGACTGATAACCACATCTCATTGGTTATAAGTATGGGGATACTAAAGTCAACACATAGGTACATGCAGGAGTACATGGTACTGGACAGACCCACAGTGAGATTCTTCATGTTTAATAAAGTCATAAGAAAGACTCACAGTGATAATGGTGTAATGATCCTCTGATTTGAGATCATTATATTTCTGTACGAGGATTAATATACTTTGACTACATTAAAAGTTACCTTTGACCGAGTAATGATAAAAGTGGACATCGGGTATATCATGAGTCCTATGAGAAATATGAATGATAGATAAATGATTTAACCCTCCTATAATTAGGAGAGATATTATTGGCCTCTTGATTGAGTGAGACTATAAAATGCATGGCCGTGCTCAAATAATGATTTGTTTTCATAGTCTACTCATGGATCAAGTAAACCCGGAATAAATGTTGTAGAGGATGACTAAATACATGCCTCGAATTTAATCTATAATATATATGGTTAAAGGGATTATATTACACGGAAACATTAATCATGAAAGGTTTTATCGAATCATGATTTTATTATTATTTAATTGGATAGCGATGATGTATTACTAGATACCGCTCATTGTTTATAATTTTATTGGAGAATAAAATTATTGCTAATTAAATAATAGCCTATAGGGTCACACACATAGAGCACTTAAAGGAATAGTTAATTTAAATTATAGATTTAAATTAATTGATGATTATTTGAATTTTATTATATTAATTAAGTGAGACTTAATTAATTGAAATAATAAAATTCGAATTTGAATTCTGCCCTTAATAATTAAGTATGACTTAGTTATTAATTAAATAATAGAAATTTGGTTTTATTATTTATTCTAAACCTACATGGGTTAGGTTTTGCTGATTGGGCCTCTTAACCAGCATTATAAATAGATAATGATAGGGTTAAGAGGGATTACGTTTTTGAAAAACAAAATCCCTAGAGGCAGCAGCAAGCACAGCAAGGCAGAAACAAATTCGAAATCATCAAAGGAGCTAGTACAATCCATTCCGTAATCAAGATCGTGGGACGTTCTTGAAGGTGCTCGTGTGGATACCATAGAGGTGTTTTCGAGAGGAAGACACAAGTCGTGAAAGCTAGGATCTCCGTTGAGTTCGTGTAAACCAAGACCACACAAAGGTATGATTCCGTTTCACAATAATCAGTCTAGGCTTATACATGATCCAGCGTTTAGGGTTCCGAATTTTTGTTATATTTACGTTTAATCCACTGTGTTTTATGCCTCGGAACCCAACAATGGTATCAGAGCTACGTGTATAAGGGACTGATTTGGTTACGTGTTTTATGTATTTGATGCATACATGCCTGTTTTGGTGACTGCCATGCCATGCTACTGCTTTGTCATAATCTGTTATGCCACTGCCATGCCACTGCTTTGCTACTGCCATGCCTGTTTGAGACTGTCATGCTACTGCAATGTTATTATCTGTTATGACATGATATGAATGATTTATATGCCTTATTGTGATTTGTATATTATGCATGAAGGTTAGTTTGTATAGTGATATAAACTGGTGGACAGATTGTGTTGGACATGATTTGTTAACCGGGATATGATAAGTATGTATATGATACATGCTTCTGAAACTGCATAAGTTGCAGTGGGGGAAAAGGCCAACAGATATGATCTGTAGTTCAGAAATTGATGATTTCTGAATAGGACTGGTCTTCGAAAATAAAAAAAAAATCTGATTTCGACCCCAGCCGGGGGCTGCCGCCCCCAGACCCCGCCCGGGGCTGCCGCCCCGGACCCCGCCCAGGGGCTGCCGCCCCCGGAACCCCGCCCAGGGGCTGCCGCCCCCGAACCCCCGCATTATTTTTGTTGTGTACTTGAGCATGGTGCTGGTTATGGCCTTTGGACCCCTAGATTAATGGTTTTTGGTTTTGGTTTTATAAATACGACTTGCATGTCGTTTTCTTCATTCTTGTAATTGTTTAACCTCGAATGTAACTCGAGTTTTCTTATGTAAGTACATTAGTATAGGTTGTATTCAATTATTCCATGTAATGTACTTGAAGATTGAAGGATGATCCAAGAAGAGGAGCAAGCACCCATGGATACAAGAAGAATGAAGACATGTAATTGTATTTATATTTTACCACCATAGATTGACTTTAATCCTTTCATTAGCTCGAAAGGATCACATAGGAAAGGGGCCATAACCAAGCACGTTTACATACTGCACTTTACATATTGATGTATGAATGTATGTGTAGAGTAGAAGATGCATGCTTTAATTAGATTAATGATGTATGCATGTATTAGATACGTCACCCATGCCATGCTTGCCATGCTAAACAAGATAAAATCTGTAACGATTTAAGATTTTAAAATTAACAAACGATCATGAGATTCTTGTGTTTATGAAATATGGATTTTTAAAACACGGAATTGAATATGGATTTTGATATCTATAATTGGGATTTTCTGATAAAAACGGATATGCGTATTCGTAAGGCTGATGGGTTTTAAGTGTGACCACTGGTATCCTCCATCTACCTGGGAAATGAACAATTTAAGATGTCAATTTGAAATATTTAGTTCAAGGAAAAATTGAGGATCTCTTCATGATGTGATCATGATCGTCATAAATTTTATAAACCCCTTAACAAAATATTAAGTTTTAATCGGATGCTTTCCAATGAATGAACACTCATCGAATCCTAGATCGATTAGGGGAAAGACTGTCAGTGGCAGGGGACTCCTATCTATCGTGGTGAGATGTGACGAATATAAACGGTTATATTCGGCCGTTGTATCATTGGGTCAAACTTAACTGAGTCGTCATAATAAGGTGAAAGTAAACGGTTATATTCAACCATTATGAACTTAGAAGCATAGAGTTTGGTTAAAAATCTATTAGATAGATAAGATCAATCGTTGCTCACCAAACTATCCAAGAATTATATATGATATAATTGACAACTGTTGTCTACCTAAATAATCATTTTTAAGGACTTCCAGTGGTTGTCTTTGGACATGACGAAATATGGATCTTGGCTCACTAGAAAGAATTATGGGATATACTTTCTAAATTAATAGTAAGGGCTATTAATTTGATAAAAATAGTGGGAGATATATTATGAATATATCATAATCATTTGAACATAATAAATAACTCAGACAATCTAATGTTTATTTTGTGCTTTTATCATTGTAGATACCAAGTAATGGCAAACAACACAAACACACTATCCGTACGATCAGTTCTTGAGAAGGATAAACTGACAGGAGGAAACAACTTCCTAGACTGGCAGAGGAATTTGAGGATTGTCCTCAGACAGGAGCGCAAGCTTCATGTCATTGATATTCCTCCGGCAGGTCCCCTTCCTGAGGGCGCTACTGTTGAGGAACGAGCGGCCCACACAAAGGATGAGAATGATGCAACTGATGTTGCATGTCTCATGTTGGCAACTATGAGTGCTGAGCTTCAAAGACAACATGTGCATATGGATGCATATTCTATCAATGAGCACTTGCAAAGCATGTTTGCAAGCCAAACTCGTCAAGAAAGGTTCGACACGAGTAAGTCACTCTTTAATTGCAAACAAGGGGCAAGTGAACCAGTTGGCCCACATGTTCTGAAGATGATTGGTTACATTGAGTACCTTGAAACTTTGGGTTTCCCGATTATTCAGGAAATTGGTATTGACCTAATCATGAATTCTTTGAACAACAAATTCACCCAGTTTATCATAAACTACAATATGAATGAATTTGACAAAACACATACTGAATTGTTGGCTATGTTGAGAACATATGAGACCAACATGAAGACGGCTGAACCTGCTCCCATACTGATGGTGGGCAATAAAGGTAAGGCCAAAGGGAAAGGCAAGTGGAAGGGTAAGAAGAAGACAGGTTCTGATTCTACACCCAAGCCAAAGTCAGGTCCCAAACAGGCTTTAAAGCCTAAAGGTGGGGTCGCTAAGGGTGAATGTCACTACTGTAAGAAAACTGGTCACTGGAAGAGAAACTGTTCAGTTTACTTAAAGGATCTGAAGAAGAAGAGGGCTGAGCAAGCTTCTACTTCAGGTATATATGTTATAGAAGTCAATCTGTCTATTTCTACATCTTGGGTATTGGATACTGGATGTGCTACTCACATTTGTATAAATGTGCAGGAAATGCAGAGAAGTAGGACATTGGCTAAAGGAGAAGTGGACCTACGAGTTGGCAATGGAGCAAGAGTTGCTGCTTTAGCTGTAAGAACCTATTATTTATCTTTGCCCTCAGGGCTAGTTTTAGAACTGGAGAATTGTTTTTACGTGCCTGCGATTCGCAGAAACATTATTTCTGTTTCTTGTTTGGACAAGAAAGGTTTTTCGTTTACGATAAAGAACAACAGTTGCACTTTTGCTTTGAATGATTTAACCTATGGTGTTGCGCGTTTGTTTAATGGTTTATATGTTCTTGACTTAGATAATCATGTCTGTAATATAGAAAACAAACGACTTAAAGTTAATGACTCAAATCAAACATACCTCTGGCATTGTCGTCTAGGCCATATAAATGAGAAACGCATATCCAAATTACATAAGGATGGATATTTGGATAAGTTTGATTTTGAATCATATCAAGAATGCGAATCTTGTTTGCTTGGTAAAATGACTAAAGCCCCTTTCACTGGTAAGGGTCAAAGGGCCACTGAACGTCTGGAGCTAATACATAGTGATGTATGCGGCCCAATGCGTGTGATGGCTAGAGGAGGCTACTACTACTTCGTAACATTTACTGATGATTTCAGTAGATATGGATATCTATATCTTATGAAGAATAAATCCGATTCTTTTGAAAAGTTCAAAGAATACAAGGCTGAAGTAGAGAAGCAAATTGGCGGAGGCACAAGTATTAAAATCTTACGATCTGATCGTGGAGGAGAATACTTGAGCACAGAATTTAAAGATTATTTAAAGGAGTGTGGTATTGTATCACAACTCACTCCACCAGGTACACCTCAATGGAATGGAGTTTCAGAGAGGAGAAATCGCACCTTGTTAGACATGGTGCGATCGATGATGAGTCATGCAGATCTTCCAATTAGTTTCTGGGGTTATGCTCTAGAAACAACAGCTTTCACACTTAACCGTGTTCCTACTAAGAAGGTTCAAAAGACTCCATATGAGATATGGAAGAAGAAACGGTCAGGCATGAGCTTTATGAAAGTTTGGGGATGCAAGGCGTTTGTGAAGCGTCAAGTATCTGACAAGGTTGGACCTAAATCTGAAGAGTGTAATTTTGTGGGATACCCTAAGGAAACAAAGGCGTACTATTTCTATAGTCCTTTTGAGTAGAAAGTGTTCATTGCTCGAGATGCTGTTTTCATGGAAAGAGATTTTATTTCCAAAAGAAACAGTGGGAGAACTATAGACCTCGATGAAGATCGAGAACCACAAAATAGTATTGAACCTGAAGTGGAACAAGAGCAGGATAATGATAATGCTCAACAAACACAGGTTGTTCGTAGAACTGGTAGAATTCGCCATGAGCCAGAGAGATATGGATTTCTCTTGACTCAATGTGGTGATTTGATGCTCATAGACGAAGATGAGCCTCTCACATACCAAGATGCTATGAACAGTCCAGACTCTAAGAGATGGCTAGAAGCCATGAAATCCGAGATGGATTCAATGTACGAAAACCGAGTATGGACTTTGATTGATCCACCTGAAGGGGTAAAACCCATAGAGTGCAAATGGGTTTTCAAGAAGAAAACTGACATGAATGGAAATGTTCAGACCTATAAAGCAAGGCTGGTTGCAAAAGGTTTCAGACAAATTTATGGTATTGACTATGATGAGACTTTCTCACCAGTGGCTATGGTCAAGTCCATAAGGATTTTGCTTGCTATTGCAGCATTCCATGATTATGAAATCTGGCAAATAGATGTCAAAACAGCCTTCCTTAACGGAATCCTTGAAGAGGATGTGGATGTGTACATGACACAACCTGAAGGTTTTGTCGATCCAAGGAATGTTAGCAAGGTATGTAAATTACGTCGATCCATTTATGGATTGAAGCAAGCCTCTAGGAGATGGAATATCCGTTTTGATGAAACAGTCAAAGAGTATGGCTTTGTTCAAAACGAAGATGAACCTTGTGTTTACAAGAAGGTTAGTGGGAGCCATGTGGCATTCATAGTACTATATGTTGATGACATACTACTAATGGGGAATAACATACCTTCTCTCAAGGCTGTTAAGATTTGGTTAGGGAGCAACTTCTCTATGAAAGACTTGAGAGAAGCATCCTACATTCTAGGAATGAGGATCAATAGGGATAGATCTAGAAGGATGATCGGTCTAAGTCAGAGTACATACATCGATAAGGTTTTGCATCATTTTTGTATGCAAAATGCAAAAAGGAGATATGTCCCCGTGTCTCAAGGGAAAACGATCTCTAAAGATCAGTGTCCGAAATCATTGGATGATAAGGACCGCATGAGTAAGGTTCCATATGCCTCAGCAATTGGATCCATCATGTATGCGATGGTATGTACTCGCCCAGATGTTTCGTATGCTTTAAGCATGACGAGCAGATACCAATCTAATCCAGGTGAAGGTCACTGGACGGCTGTCAAGAATATTCTAAAGTACTTGAAAAGGACTAAAGATTCATTCTTGGTGTATGGAGGAGAGGAAAAACTGGTTGTAAAAGGTTCCACCGATGCAAGTTTCCAAACAGGCAGGGATGATACTGTATCACAGTCTGGTTTTGTGTTTTGTCTAAACGGAGGTGCTGTAAGTTGGAAGAGTTCAAAGCAAGAAACAGTAGCTGATTCTACAATGGAGGCTGAGTACATTGCAGCTTGTGAAGCGGCTAAGGAAGCTGTTTGGATTCGAAAATTCATTACTGATTTGGGAGTGGTTCCATCGATCGCAGATCCCATTGATCTATATTGCGATAATAATGGAGCCATTGCACAGGCTAAAGAACCTAGAGCTCACTCCCGAACCAAACACATACTCAGGAGATATCACCTCATTCGAGAGATTAATGAAAGGGGTGACATACACATATGTAAAGTGCACACAAATGATAACATTGCAGACCCACTGACCAAAGGCTTGTCGCAGAAGAAGCACGACGGTCACACTAGTTCCATGGGTATTAGATACATGGGTGATTGGCTCTAGTGCAAGTGGGAGATTGTTGGTATAGGTGCCCTAGAGGCAATACAATGTTTATTTTGATAAACCTTTATGTCAATTGATTATTCAATAAACGTATTTATTATGACTTTAATTACTGCGATATATTTGTTAGCATAATAAATGTCCTTAGAATCATGATACGCATTGTATAGTTTAGTACATGACTTGAACTTGAGATTATATAATAGATCATATTCTTAAATGTCTCTAGTCGAGTATTATTATTATAGGACAATAATAATACATAAATAGACTAGTATGTTCTTTGACTGATAACCACATCTCATTGGTTATAAGTATGGGGATACTAAAGTCAACACATAGGTACATGCAGGAGTACATGGTACTGGACAGACCCACATTGAGATTCTTCATGTTTAATAAAGTCATAAGAAAGACTCACAGTGATAATGGTGTAATGATCCTCTGATTTGAGATCATTATATTTCTGTACGAGGATTAATATACTTTGACTACATTAAAAGTTACCTTTGACCGAGTAATGATAAAAGTGGACATCGGGTATATCATGAGTCGTATGAGAAATATGAATGATAGATAAAGGATTTAACCCTCCTATAATTAGGAGAGATATTATTGGCCTCTTGATTGAGTGAGACTATAAAATGCATGGCCGTGCTCAAATAATGATTTGTTTTCATAGTCTACTCATGGATCAAGTAAACCCGGTTTAAATGTTGTAGAGGATGACTAAATACATGCCTCGAATTTAATCTATAATATATATGGTTAAAGGGATTATATTACACGGAAACATTAATCATGAAAGGTTTTATCGAATCACAATTTAATTATTATTTAATTGGGTAGCAATGATGTATTACTAGATACCGCTCATTGTTTATAATTTTATTGGAGAATAAAATTAATGCTAATTAAATAATAGCCCATAGGGTCACACACATAGAGCATTTAAAGGAATAGCTAATTTAAATTATAGATTTAAATTAATTGATGATTATTTGAATTTTATTATATTAATTAAGTGAGACTTAATTAATTGAAATAATAAAATTCGAATTTGAATTCTGCCCTTAATAATTAAGTATGACTTAGTTATTAATTAAATAATAGAAATTCGGTTTTATTATTTATTCTAAACCTACATGGGTTAGGTTTTGCTGATTGGGCCTCTTAACCAGCATTATAAATAGATAATGATAGGGTTAAGAGGGTTTACGTTTTTGAGAAACAAAATCCCTAGAGGCAGCAGCAAGCACACAGCAGCAAGCACAGCAAGGCAGAAACAAATTCAAAATCATCAAAGGAGCTAGTACAATCCATTCCGTAATCAAGATCGTGGGACGTTCTTGAAGGTGCTCGTGTGGATACCATAGAGGTGTTTTCGAGAGGAAGACAGAAGTCGTGAAAGCTAGGATCTCCGTTGAGTTCGTGTAAACCAAGACCACACAAAGGTATAATTCCGTTTCACAATAATCAGTCTAGGCTTATACATGATCCTGCGTTTAGGGTTCCGAATTTTTGTTATATTTACGTTTAATCCGCTGCGTTTTATGCCTCGGAACCCAACACTAGAATCTTCCAAATTGCGCATCTTCAAAAAATCATTGACTTACTTTAATTGCCATCATTCTTTTGAATTACTTATAATTCAAAAAGAACTGCAACTCTTCCAACATGCTCATCTTGTACCTACTCTGCATTTACTTAGCAAAATATCTCTTGCACAAGTTTTGTTAGTAGACCCACATATAAAATAATCATGGTATACTAGCACATATATGACATTGTGTGTGCCATGTATTCTAGAGAGATATATGTGTATAACTACTCTAATATAAAATCATTTTCAAGTAATTAGTAATTAGAGTGTCATACCATGTCCTTGACGATTCGCTTGAATCCCTATCTCTGTTAGATCCTCATCTTGTTAGGCCCAATTGTTAGGTCCTAAGAGGATCAAGTCTCGTTTCTGTTGCTTGCTGTTAGATCTTGAAAGTCCCGAAGATTCTGTTTCCATCATCGTCGATACCTTCTACTTTATAGTAACCTGTAGCAACCAGTTTGGCTTTGTCCCTCATAACAATGCCAATTATCTTCCAGTCTCTGAGAACCCTTACTGTACCAATTTCAGCTTCGACTTTAGTGGTC
Organism: Oenanthe sinensis; assembly: GCA_028671895.1. Taxonomy (NCBI): domain Eukaryota; kingdom Viridiplantae; phylum Streptophyta; class Magnoliopsida; order Apiales; family Apiaceae; genus Oenanthe; species Oenanthe sinensis. Next base: position 4,185,776 of record CM053812.1, read on the forward strand.
TGGGTTCCAGCTTCAGTAGTTTCTGCCTTCGAACTGATTGAGATCATCTTGCATTTATAATCACCCAATCTGGATCAATCAGTGCATCTTCACTATTCTTTGGGATACCAATTATTGATTGTTGGGTCCCAAAAAAATATATGTTCATTTTGATTAGCACTTCTAGCCTTTACTCAATAATTTGGATCACTAAGAACTAGACTCCAAGAATGACTTTGACTTTAAACCTTTTGTCTTGGCATATATGTTCTTGATGTATTCCTTTGATCTTCATTGTGTTGAGTACGACTAGTAGATCCTTCTATTATTTGCTCCCCCTGAGTTGCTGTTAGGATGTGTTGAAGATCCTTCACCTTTTTCAGTGGATTCTGTTAAAGTTCACGAATTATGTAGTTTCACTACCAATTCCACTAATAGGATCTGAATCAACATCATTATCATTGTTTCCTTCTGCAACCTTAGTTTTATCATCAGTATCTGAATTTGACTCTTACAGGATGTCAAACTTCAAAGATTCAGAATAGTCATTCATTTGAATGCTTGGGAGCTTGGTGTAGTAGGTCGAAACATTCAGACTTTTAATCACCTTCTGGTTTTACCTCATCACTGAGTAGCCGAGGAAAATTGTTCCTTGATTCTTAACTTCTTGTCAAGATATTCATATAAATCTTCAATAAGTATCAATTTCCACCAAACACACGAAATGGCTTCAGTGTTTGCTTCTGGTTGGCCAATAACTCATATGATGTCTTTCCACGATCTTGTTGATTAAAGCAGCATGCTGTGTTAAGTGCTTCAGCTTCAAAGTACCTTTTTCAGTGCAGAATTCATTTAGAACTTCATTCACGAAATTCAGTTCCATTATCTGACTTCAAAGTTCTCACAGCTTACTTTGCTTCCAACTTGATCTACCTGATGATCAATTACCATCTGTGACATTTTGTCTGTTGAATGCACGAACATCACCATCTGTGGGTTGTCATCAACCACCACTAAGCATATTTCTTCCATGACATAATTTGCTTCGTGTGATGTTTTCATTGACTTCCCTATGTGACGTACTTCAAAATGTCCTTCTAGATAGAATTCCAAATGAAGCAGTCCTCTCACCAATTTCTTCTTTATCGGAGAATCCATTGTCATGTTGACCAAGTGTGAGAGCTTCTTATGTCATAGCTAACTCTTTCCTAATGAAGCTTTACTAAAAAGTTCTCTTCACCTTTGCATACAAAATCCATGTCAGCTACGAACAAACTTCCTCACTCTCAGTTGAGTGAGCTTCCAACCTTCTTGTTTGAGATCAAACACTTTTTCTTTTCGATGCTTTTCCAGAAAACCCTTGATAAAGAATTCCCTAGTGCCCTGTAGATAGTGCTTAAGTCCTTCAACAAGAAAGATGCTTCCACTGATGACAGTTCTTAAATCATGATAGCCAAATCCCTTGTACATCCTTTGCTGTCATCTCCAAAGGTTACCATCGGGGAGGCCTTCTCAACCAACAGTGATAGAAGAGCTTTAATGTTAGTCATATGCCTCGAACGATAACTGTCAAGAAATCACATAACTTTTGCTTCTTTTTACATACTCTGCAATCACAAATGATTAAGCTTCTTGGTACTCAATTTTAATTGAGTCCGGATGGGTTAGAGATATTATCAGAGATAACAACAGCTTCAATATGCATAAAAACACATGGATAGAAGAACTAACAAATTAATTACTAATTCTGTCTAATCCATTTCTATCGTTGTCTAACATTTTTAACTATCTCTAATTACCTAAGTCAGTTTTAGATTAAACCTTGAATCTACAAAGGTTACTGACAACTTAGATAATTCTACCATCTTATCCCTAACAAGCAATACATGATCTAATATGACATTTAAGTGCAACTATGTGAGTGCAAGCAAATCATGTGAAAATAAGCACATAAACAATTTAAGAATATGCAGAATATTTGAATAACACATTATAAGCAATATCAAATTCCACATATACTTATCAAGTCATTTATCACAATAAGAACAAATATAAAATATCTGATCTATGACCTGTTTGTCTATTAGCAATTTTCACAACATTAGCAGAGGTATTAAATCAAATAAGATTTAACTCAAGTTCCAGCAAATGTTCAGGGAATACACCTAACCGTCTAGAACATCCTATCTAATTCTTGATATTCATTTTACTGCATATAAAATCAAGTAAGAAATGTACTAATTAAATTCATGAATCCTAGCATGCAATCTTATTCTTAGCAATCAATTAAGCAGTTAAGTCCTAAGATGCTAACATGCTATCATGAATATAATACATTTCAAAACCTAATAATCATGCAGTTCTGAATTAGATAAACGTATACTAGTTAGAAAGTGTACCTGTGAAGTGCTTAGTGACTCATCTCCAGTGTTGGTCATTGATGCCAGATATCCATTTGGTTCATCACTGTCACTGATAGAATCATCCTTGCTTTTAACTTCATCAACAAATGCTTTCCCTTGCTGCATCCTCACTAATGCTTGAGATTTCTGCTTCAACCCAAAATATAGTCTGTCATCTTTTGCTTGTACATGCTTCTTCATTCTTTGTAGCAAACCTCAACTTGTCTGCCAAATTTAAACCATCCCTGTTTTGCAACCGCCTCTTGAACTGATCTTGAAAATCTCCTTAATGGAATCTATAGGTACGGACCTTAGATTTAGAATTGGGATTCCATCTGAATCTGATGTTACTGAACTTCCAGTTGACCTGCAGGCTCGACTAGTCGTCCAGTTCTCAGGTTATTCCAAAGTGCCAAATTTACATATAACACTTTGACCACTACCTCGAGCTTCAACATCTTCAATTCATCTTCTAGGATCAATTCATTTCTGTTCAGAGGTTCTCAACCTTGACTTCAATCAACTTGGTTCCTGGGTCACAAATACAGTGGATATGCTAACAAGCTGCTTTACCAAATATTATCTGCTTCAGCTCTTGTTCCAGTTCATAGGCCATCAGCACACAAATAGTTCCTCTAAAGATAATGTGGTTGTATCCTTAGATTCCCTATGGCCGTAACCCTGTTTTCCAGATGATCTGCAGTGTTAGCACGAACTTCCTGTAATCTCCCTGTAAAGAAAACTTCAACGCTTGATGGAGATTCCAGGTAATCCAGTCTGTTCTCCTTCACAACTCTTTAACCTCCAAGATTTTTCATCCAAAAATACAACTCGAATCAACCAGATCTTCAGTTAATCTTTGTTTTCTTTAAATACCCAGAAAAATCTTCATCTACTAACACCTTGAGCACCTTCAAATTAATACCCACGTCTAGCTGCTTCCTTTGATAGATGAGCCGTATAATGTTTTAATAAATTTAAATGATAAACTTTAATATTTAAAATTTATAAAATAAACTAATTAAAATTTATAACATAAACTTATTAAAAGTTTATAAAATAAATTTCATAAGAGTTCACAAAATAAATTTTATCTAAAATTTATGAAATAAACTAATTTAAAATTTATAAACCAAACTAATGAAAGTTTATAAAATAAATTTTATAAGAGTTTATAAAATAAATTTTATTTAAAATTCATGACATAAACTAATTAAAATTTCTAAACCAAACTAATAAAAGTTTGTTAAACAAATTTTATAAAAGTTTATTAAATAAATTTTATCTAAAATTTATAAAATAAACTAATTAAAATTTATAATATCAACTAATACAAGTTTGTTAAACAAATTTTATAAAAGTTTATAAAATAAATTTTATCTAAAATTTATAAAATAAAGTAATTAAAATTTATAACATAAACTAATAAAAGTTTACAAAATAAATTTTATAAAAGTTTATAAAATAAATTTTATTTAAAAAGTTTTAAAATTAAATTTTTTAACACGGCCTCCATTCCGAGTCCACACAGCTTCGGCACGGTGAGCTTCAATGATCTACCGGATCTTGATTTGTATATCAATCAGTCTGCTCTGATACCAATTGTTGGGTCCCGAAAGTATCGTAGAAGGGGGGTTGAATACAATACTCACTAAATCAAAAAATTCTTTCTAATCTTTTGCGGATATATGATTTAGAGTTCGGTCAGTGGGTTCGTGTTCAGGAGTGTTTAGGTGTTTAGGAGGCAGGCTTACTAATTTTCTGTGTTTATGATTTGACAATAATGATCTAGAAAATTAGCAAGTAATTAAATGCGAGACAGGTTTCCGGGAATAGTACTTTCGTATTAATCCCTGAGGTTTTGCTACACCCAGTTAAATTAATAACTGGCTACCAAAGAACTGATTCGTTCTTTACTTCTACAAAGAGATAAAGCTTAATCCCTATACAATATATGATTGTGTTTTGTACTAACTGGAATTAAGCTGACAGTGAGTGTTTTACAATAGCCCTAAATATTTGTGACATGATTAACCGGCTAGATTGTAAAACCCAGTGAAGAAGGTAAACATATGGCACTGTGACATGTCCTTCTCCAGCTTCTAAATATCTCACTGTCTCTCTCTGGTTGGCTGTGTGTCTTCCACAAATCCACTATTATTTATTGTGTAGACTTTTCAAATCAATTAAATTGATTTGCTTCACAATTGCTCAAGTCCTTTGTTGCGCTTGTACAGTGTGAGTGGTGTATAGACGCCACTTGAAGCTTGTTGCGTCTTGATAGCTTGTTGCACCTATACTCTTGTTGCAGTGTGTAGGCGCCACAAAATCCATTAAGATCTTTGTTGCGCCAAGGAGGTGTTATGTTGCGCCTATACTCTTATTGCCCTGTATAGGCGCCACAAAGCACTTAGAATCTTCAGTTGATTTTTCCTTGCGCCTAGCTTAGCTTCATGTTGCACCTGTACTGTCAATGCCCTGTAGATGCGCCACTTGATACATAGAATCTTTGTTCCCTTTCACCAATAGAGGTTTGTTGCGCCTATACAGTTGTTCCCCTGTATAGGCGCCACAAAGACTTTGCCTTAGTTTTTCTTGTGCCTTGTAGTTGTTTTGTTGCGCCTATACACTTGTTCCGCTGTATAGGCGCCACAAACATAATAGATTCCAAGTCCAAACTATTTCCTGCGCCTTGGTAGATTAGTTGCGCCTACACTCTCATTGCCCTGTGTAGGCGCCACTAACTTTGCCTTAAACTATTCTTGCGCCTTGGAAATGTATGTTGCGCCTCTACATTGCTTCAAGAGTATTGGAACACCAAATGTAGTAATACTTGCCTTAAGATATTCTTGAGATGCTTGAAGTATTTACCACTTGATTTTCACTCTTCTGGCTTGGCTTCATCAACTGATTTTTTTACTGATTAATCAAAGTAATTCTCTTCTTGTTGTGCTGACGCTTAGTACACTGGTCTGGTTCACAAGCGACTAACACTGAATTAAATTCTCTTGATTCCTTTTCTATTTCAGCTGAATAACCCTGGACTGTTGCATTGCTTCAAACACCGACTGTTGATAGACACTGTAATTTCACTGCAATCTTTTCTGGTACTTCGACAACGTCTTCATTACTACAATCTTGAATACTTCATTCTCTGTTCTTCACTGACGTTTGAACATATTAATGAACTTCTTTCAGCGAGTATAACTCCAAGACTGTAGCTATCTTCTTTAACATTTGTCTTTTTCCTTCTAGATTCCTATGCTTCGAACACTGTCTATTTCCAATCAATGCCTTTACACTGAAATCTTCTTGTGGCACTTCTATACTGAATCTTCAACACTTCTGAAACCCTGAAAGTCTTTACACATTATTCTTCACTGAGGCATGAACATATTAATATACTTCTTTCAGTGATCTATAGTAGACTTCAAAACTTCTTCTAATGTCTTGATTCACTGTATTTGCCTGATCTTCATTTCTTCCTGATTTCTGTGTAGGCGTAGTATTATTTACTTGTCCTGTTCTAGTGTTGAGTTATCACGATTACTATTCATACAGCTTCGTAATCTCCAACATATACTTGCACATATATTACATTGTGTGTGCTTTTTATTCTAGAGATATATGTATAACGATCCTACTAAAATCATTTTCAAGTAATAAGAATTTAAAATGCCATACCATGTCCTTGACGATTTTCTTGAATCCCTACCTCCGTCATAGAGAGCTTGTGAAGAGAATGATATACAAATTCCAATCATTTGCAACTTCAAAGTCCAGGAAATGTAGTACATCAACATCAACTTCTAATTCACCATTCAGGAGGGCACTTGTTCATATTTATCTGATAGATATTCATGCTTGAATACTCAACATGTGCTAGGGATATCCTATTATTAGGTCATCAACTTGTTTAGCCCTAATAGGATCAAGTCTTTTCATTGGTGCTTGATGTTAGGTCTTGAAAGTCCCGAAAATTCTGTTTTCATCATCGTCGATACCTTCCGCCTTATAGTAACATGTAGCAACCAGTTTGGCTTTATCCCTCATAACAATGCCAATAATCATCCAGTTTATGTAAACCCTTACTGTACCAATTTCAGCTTCGTCATGTGGTCTAGGTTCCAGCTTCAGTAAATTTCTGCCTTCGAACTAATTGAGATCATCCTGCATTGCAATCATTCAATCCGGATCAATCAGTATTTCTTCAGTATTCTTTGCGATTCCAGATGTTAGGTCCCGAAAAATATATGTTCATTTTGATTAGCACTTCTAGCCTTTACTCAATAATCCAGTTTACTAAGAACTAAACTCTAGGATTGACTTTGACTTCAAACCTTTTGTCTTGACAGATATGTTCTTGATGTATTCTTTTGATCTTCATTGTGTTGAGTACGACTAGTAGATCCTTCTTTTATTTACTCCCCCTAAGTTGTTGCTAGGAAGTGTTGAAGATCCTTCACATTTTTTAGTGGATTCTGTTAAAGTTGTTCACGAGTTATGTAGTTTTACTACCATTTCCACTAATAGGATTTGAATCATCTTCATTATCAATGATTCCTTCTGCAACCTCAATTTTATCATCAGTATCTGAATTTGCCTTTGACGGGATGTCAAACTTCAAAGATTCAGAATAGTCATTCATTTGAATGCTTGGGAGCTTGGTGTAGTTGGACGATACATTCAGATATTCAATCACCTTCTGGTTTTACATCATTTAGGCCTTGAAAGCTTTTGACTTCAATGAGTAGCCGAGGAAAATTGTTCCATGAGCCTTAACTTCAAATTTTCTAAAATACACATATAAATCTTCAAAAAATATCAATTTCCTCCAAACACACGAAAGAGCTTCAGTGTTTGCTTCTACTTGGCCATTAACTCATATGATGTCTTTTCACAATCTTTGTTGATTAAAGCACCATGCTGTGTTAATTTCTTCAGCTTCAAAGTACCTTTATCAGTACAGACTTCATTCGTGAAATTCAGTTCCACTATCTGACTTCAAAGTTCTCACAACTTACTTTGCTTCTAACTTGATCTACCTGATGTGATCAATCACCATCTGTGACGTATTATCTATTGAATGCATGAGCATCACCAACTTGTAACTAGGGTTGTCATCAGCCACCACTAAGCATATTTCTTCCATGACATAATTTTCTTCAGTGTGATGTTTTCATTGACTTCCCTTTATGACATACTTCAAAATGTCCTTCTAGATAGAATTCCATAAGAAGCAGTCCTCTCACCAATTTCATCTTTATTAGAGAATCCATTATCTTGATCAACAAGTGTGAGGCTTCTTATTCCATAGCTAACTCTTTGCTGATGAAGTTTTACTGAAAAGTTCACTTCACCTTTGCATAAAAATTCCTTGTCAGCTACGAACAAATTTCCTCACTCTCAGTTGAGTGAGTTTCCAACCTTCTTGTTTGAGATCAAACACATTTCCTTTTCAATGCTTTTCCAGAAAACCCTTGACAACGAATTCCCTAGTTCCCTGTAAATACTGCTTAATTCCTTCCACAAGAAAGATGCTTCTAGTGATGACAATTCCAAAATTATGATAGCCAAATCCCTTGTACATCCTTTGTTGTCATCTCCAAAGGTTACCGTTGGGTAGGCTTTCTCAACCAACTGTGATGTCAGAGTTTTAATCTTAATCATATAATATATGTCATGAAGTCACACAACTTTTGTCTTTTGTTACATATTCTGTAATCACAAATGATTAAACTTCTTGGTACTCAACTTCAATTGAGTCCAGATCGGTTAGAGATATTGCTTTAAATAGTGGTAACAACATCTTCAAACTTAACATGCATAAACTTATCTTTGACTGATCACTTCTCATTTACAGCAGCCTTGACAAAGTAGTCTTAAGGCTATGAGACTAGTGATGCCAACATAAATAAGAAACAAGTATTTTTGTTGCGCTAGAACTTTTCGTGGAGTTGAATTCATTCATGGACAAAGTGCAATTTGATCACTGCACTGTGACCTTCTTCTCATTCCTTGACTGAAGTTTACCAACTTCCATTTCTTATACCAAAGTCTTGTCACATTACACCCTGTACCCTGAGCTGTTCCCGATCTTCGACTATAGTTCAGAAACTTTCACTTCTCATACCAAGGTTGTGAAACTTTGCACCCTGCACCCTTTGAGCTGTTTAGCTGTTTGTTTGTAGCCTCTACAAATCACTTTCCGTACCTTAATAAATAATCGTTCTTTCCAAGTACGTTCTTCAATTTAACAATTCTTCTATGGTTAATACTCAAATTCCTTTCACAAACTGCTGACGCCAAGTGCAATTGGTCTGGTTCACAGACGACTAACTTTGATCCAGGTCTTTGTATTATTACTTTACTTACATTGTTAAGTTTGCAACAACTTTATTGCTTTGAACACTGACTGTCAATAAACGTAATACTTTCACTAGAATCTTTTCTGGTACTTAGACAACGTCTCCGTTACTAACACAATCTTGAATACTTTATTATATGTTCTGCACTAACGCTTGAACATATAATTGAACATCTTTCAGTGAGAATAGCTTCAAGACTGCAGCTGTGTAACGCCCCCAAATCCGGGGTCATGGATTTGGTCGTCACTACGAAAATTCTCAATATAAAATCACTCATTTAGCGATTATAATTTCACATGTACACATTCAATAACTAGAAAAAAATACATATGCGACCCCAACTCTCAAGAATCTTTTAAGTTATAGGGCTAGAAACAAGAATCCCAAGTCAGACATCAATTATTACATTTCTCAACCAGTCAAATCACACTTGTGACCCCATCCATAAAGTTCCTCAAAATAAGATTTTTGAAAAAATTTTCTAATTACCACCAATTACTATAACCCTTCTTTGTTTACACAATCTTTTAAAATCAGTATAACTTCGATAAGAAGTATACCAGCTACCAATAATTTCCTATACAAGATAAAATTTATTACATATCAACTTATAAATAATTCTTACACCAGATCTAGATACTCTGAACCAAATCCTCTTCATCATGGCATCTTGCCTTCTTCTTCCGAACTATGCGGATAAGTCTCGTCAAGCTACCTTTCACGGTAGGGTTACAATTTGAAGTATTGTCATCCATCTGATCTAGCTATTGTGTTTGGACAATTTTAAAACAAAGAAATGATGAGTTACTATAGCCCAGCAATAACTCCAGTCATAATAGTAGTTAAAATAATTTCTGAAATTTTAACTCAATATAAAAGATAGTTTAAGAACTATAATTTATAATACACTACAAGTTCGAAAAGTAAGCAATTCTAGATATTGCTAAGCACAGCACAAAAGTTCTCAAGCTCTCGTCACATTATCAGTAACTTACCACAATGACATCAGTTACAGTGTTACTATTCATTTAAGAATCACTAAGAAAGAAGTTCAAGATATCGACAAAAGAACAGTAAAGGTTCAACAGTTCCCATTAACACTATTGGTAACTTAGCACCTTAGCTTTCGTTATAGTGTAAGAACAGTGAAAGTTCAACAGTTCCCATTAACACTATCGGTAACTTAGCACCTCGACTTTCGTTATAGTGTAAGAAAGTGAAAGTTCAACAGTTCCCATTTACACTATTGGTAACTTAGCACCTTGGCATTCCTTATAGTATAAGAACAGTGAAAGTATAACAATTCTCATTAACACTATGGAATACTCAACACGATTTCCCAACTCTCATCAAAACTATCGGTAACTCAGCACCTAGGCTTTCATTACAGTGTTAATGTCAAATTCCAATTGGGAAGAATGGACTTTCATTGGAGTAATTTATAGTGACAATGTAGGTCGGTGATCAATCGCCCATAGTTGCCTCTCCGAGGGACATCTCTGTTTTTCTACTCTTCTACTAGTAGTGGATGATCCGTCTTTTCTCTGACGTCACCCTGACCGAATTCGGGCCACAGTATACTTGATGGCATACCCACCTGGCAGCTCTTACACTTTGTACACATAATACACCGTGCAAGTACGTCGACTTTCTCTAGTACTCCAGTCCAATTGAATAATTTGTTTGGAAGGAAATTGAATTCAGTCCAAAAGCACATCTCATTCTCTTCTCATATTTCAACACTAGATGATTGATTAACTCTCAGAATTATAAGGAAGTAATCCTATGCACATGCTGACTTATAGTCAAATAATTTCTTTTTTTCTCAAATATTTCTCACACAAGAAGTTTTCAAAATCACACGACCAGGGAGTTGTTTTAAAATCAACAAAGTTCTCAGAATGATTGTTGGATAGCTAAATCATTTATAGAAGATTTTAGATCCAATTGAATAACTCTAAATAATTTCTCAAAGAAAAGTCATCGAGACTCTGTTGACAAACTGTCAGAAACTCACATACTAACTCCCGGTCAAAACTTCAAACACAAACTCGAAAACTCAACTCTTAGAACACTTCTCATTCTCTACTTATACACACTCTAACTTTATAGGATTCAGAGTTGATAAGTAATCACAAGGTAATGAATAGTGAACATTACAAACATATATGTATGTTTGTAAGAAAATATATTCCAAAACACAACAGAACCTTTTTATGAAGTAGTATTCTCCAAAATGTAAAAAGGTTCGAAAACTTGCCTTTGGTCCTTAGCAATGAAGCAGAAATTCTAATTAATTCTCCTTCAATCACAGTAGGTCCATATCTTCTCTCGTCACATGATGTCTCAGTACTCCAACTTGATTATGTTCTAACATAACAAGATATATATCAGCTTGGTCTCATATTCCAAGCAAACACAACTCAAATACTCATTATTTATTAAACCCAAAATCAAACCAAACGAACAAATCCCCCTTTGGGAAACTCACAACTTCTTATTACAACTATGCATCAATAGTATCACATTGTAGACTTTCATATCTCTTAATTCATCATGTATGTACATTTATTATGCATTAATCCCTCTAAATCCTCAATATTAATTCATATATAGATGACCATATCCTTTAAGCCATGCTTCTCTATTTTACCCTGAAACATTTTATTTACACGTCTTCCTAATTCTAAATTTTATTAAACTTAAGTGAAGGTATTTTCTACAGAAAATTTAGGCATGACCTATTCGTAAGTTGCACTATGCCCGGTGTAAAAACACCTCAATTACAATCCCAAATCAATCCCAAAATATTCACAACAATCCACAATTCATTGTTAACTATTTCCTCTTTGAAATCATAAGTTAAAATATTAACCACCAATTCAATATGTACCATTCTTGGTATACAAATAGACAAGATCGAAACTAACAAATTTTATATTTTATTCATTTCAAGAGGATTCCTCTAACTCACTCGAATTTAATTCCCACAATGCTTCCCTAAGATGACCTTCTTAAGGACTCTTTATTAATCTCCCATCTTTAAACATTTTTCATAAATTTATATTTTGTTCTTTTTACACCTACGTATAGTTATGATATTCCTTGACAACTTTTGTTACTTGACCGACTCGAGACAAGTCATCTATCTTGCTCGAAATCGTCCCTCAAAATGGTTGTCCAACCTATTTCTTATGTTCATTTTACCTAACACCCTATTTTCTAGCATTTTTAATAAAATGGAAATTAATCATTTTGACACAATTTATTTTCTGCGGTCTTCTATGACTGACAAGAAATATCCCATAAAAGTTTCAAAGCCAACCAAGAAATCTAGCTAAGTCAGAAACTGCCTCAAACTTAGGCTCATGACAAGCTTGATCCTTAGATTTCTTACTTCCACCTTCTTGACTCCAATAATTTTAATAAATCGGATTTTATTCCTTTTAATCCAAATCCTTTTTCTGAATAATTCCAGTTGACTCTAGTATTTTAACTAAAAGTTTCAGATTTTATTAAGCTCCGTAGCTAGTCCAATCATAGCCTCCAAATAGGACGAAAACAGAATTTCCGTTTTCTGCGCTACCGTTACTATATCGGCCATAACTTTTGACTCGTAACTCCAAATGATGCAAAATTAGCGCGTAAATGATCTAGATACTATATACTATCTAACCATATCAGCCATAAGTCAAGAACAGTGAACGAATCTTCCTAAAATTTTCTGGACAGTTTCTGCAGAAAAATTTGGCATGGTAACGTTTGTTTTCTCATCGTTTTCCATTTCTATTCTACTTAAATTCAACCAACAATCAATCCCAAACTCCTCAATCAACATCAACAATCAACATACTACAACCTCAAGCCATAAAAACCAGTCAAGCTTATGAATTAAGATTTTACAAATCAAGTAACAACAACGTATTTCCATGGCTAACCAAGCTTAATCTATACTACCCATAACATATATAAGATATAACAATCATCATCTAAGCCAAAGGAACTCAAGAATCAAAGAAAATAAATATTTATTTTCAGAGTTACTATTCATGTTCTTGAGAGTTTTGATCATTGCAAGAGATTGAATGGATGGAATGATGTAAGATTCAAGATAGAGCATGATGATGTTCATACCTTCGATTTAAGTTATTAAACTCGAGAAAAAAGCAAGAGATGAGTTAGCTAGCAATTTTTTTCCCCTTCTCTTCTTCTTCCTTTTCTTCTCTTTGGTTTTTCTTCTTGAAATGGGGGAAAACTGAATTTTTCTTGTTGTTTTTGAAGTGTGTGGTGGAAGCTAGTGTTTTAAAAGGTTTGTCCGGTAGTCGCATAATTTTCCCGACAACCTTTTAATCTCTCGTTCTAGTATTTTATTAATCCGACAAACTTAAGTTTTAAAATATCAAATTCTCATTTTATAATTCTCTTATGAATTATTATTATTAAATTAATGGCCCATTAATTGTTTCAAGAATTTACGAAACAATTCTCTGAATAAAAACTATTCACTTACACCGTCTCTCAAACTCTGCTACGACGTTTACCCGGATTCTCAATTTATTTGTTAGACTAAAAATAATTATAAGTCAAATATTTATTACATATGCTACCGTAAACACCGATATGCATATTCTCGAATATCCCGTATATTAATAATATGGTCTCACATCTCAAGTACCTTATGAAAAATAAATCAATAAAATCGTTTCTTCATAAAATGAAAATTTTTTATCCAAAAATCTTAATAATTCTTAGTGTTAGAATTGCGGGTTATTACAGTCTCCCTCCTTAAAAGGATTCCGTCCTCAGAATTTACATGCGAACGACTGAGGTTACTATCTTCACACTTCAATTTCGAATTCTCAGGTTGAGTCTTCAACCTACTCAGTTTCGTATAACAATATCACTACTGATATTACTTCACTTCTCAACACTTTCTTTATTCAGTCGATGGTCTTTGTAAATTCTACACTTATATCCATTCAAATGATATCTTCAAGCTTAAGTACAACCACTATAACTATCAGCTCTAATTCATAGGTAGGATACCTTAATTCGTATTTCTTTAGTTACTCAGATGCATATAAAATAATTTCTACTATGTTGCTTTCACGCACAATCCATCCCTCAAAAGACATATCATCACTAATTACAAGATTCGTCTTTTATCATCTGGTAGTTTAACAATGGCTGTTACCCATCTATTCTTTAATTTCCTCAAACTTCTTTCCCCACTTATTACATTTCCCAAATTTTCAACTCATTTTACCAAAACTCACACTTAAAGAATTTAGCATCCAATCTCTTTTCTCTTAATATTTCCAAGGCTATATATATATTTTTTTCTTCATGTTCTTCCTTAATCCTTGGGCAGATCAAAATATCTTCTATGAAGACTACGACAACTTGTCCAATTATTTCTTAACATTTCAATTAAATTCTTAAAAGGTACAGGTGCCTGCATTAATACAGACTACCTCATCAAAACTCATAATGTCCATATCACGTATAAAATATCATCTTTCACCAATCATCTAGGCTAATCTTTATTTTGTGATAACTAATACTCACTCTATCTTCTAACATTAGATTGCACCCTTTAAGCAGTCAAATATTTTGTGTATCCATGATATAGGTATCCAATATTGGTTATTAACTTAACCAATTCTCACTAACATATGTATGGTCTCATGCCGCTATCATTTTCCTTAACAAACAAAACATGTGCACTTCATAGTGACATTTTTAATCTTATGATACCTTTATATAACAGTTTTTATAACTGAGTGACTAACTCTTTTATGCTGATAAGTGCCATCTTCTAAGATGCCTCTAATGCTGATGCTGCTCATCACACTAGATCAATGACGAATGATATAATCTATAACGGGTGGTAACCCCAAAATATCGCTAAGAGTTACATCTTTCAATTCTTTAACTACTGCGTACTTCTCCTTATTAAATATTTCTTTTTTTTTAGTATCCATTACGGAAGCCCCACACATAACATCCAAAGCGTAATAGACTTTTCACTCGAATCGTAATTTAAATCTTCTCAGTCTATCTCTGTCTTCAAATCTCAACTTTATTCAATATCGAGAAATCTTAACTTCACTATTTTATTGTTACCATTAGTTTGTACATCCTTATTTGGACAATCATCCATTCTTAACACCATATCAATTCTTCAATCTGGAAGGGACTTAGATCTATGTCAAACCGGTGCACTAGTCAGTCTTGATACCATATTACCTTTCCTTTATTCTCTATATTTAAAACATGTTATCCCTTCTTTTAGGGAGATCATTATCATAACATCTAGATTTTATAATTATAGCCCATTGCTATCCATTTCTCATATTTTCCAATATCAGTCTCACTGTTTAGTAATTGAGGTCTTGATTGGCTTGGGTGAACCATATTTAATTGTACGCCAATACGCTCATATATCTTAATCCACTGTTCTTTTCAAAGTAGAACTCTGGTTCCTTAATAAAAGTTCATGGTATTTCTATATATGTTGCTCCTAAAATTCCCTTTTTTCCATGTCTCTTTCTCAACCATTTCATTTCCACTTCATTCTATAACCATTTCTTGAATCTGTATAGTAGTTATTTCCAACACTATGGATCTAATTGAATCCTCAACATTCGGGGTGATAAACTTGCCAATAACTGTAAACTTCAATTCATAATCTAATACACTTTTGTTTCAGGTCTAAAACTTCAATTACATCTGCATTTCCAGATACTTAGGAACAATTTCATAATACAAGAAATAGTTATGGCTAAAGAAATCTTTGTTCGAAAAAGTTCATAAGAATTCTTATTGAATCAATGACCTTATTAGATCTTCACCAATTTATCTTCAGAAATTTTGATCAGCATATAATAACCTTATATATGGCAAGGTAGGGAAACATGGGATATTTTACGATTTGGTCATCCTATAGTCACTACCGTTAGTCCTATTATAACTCTCTATGGGTTGAAATATAACCCTGAGCACCAAAACACGCCAAATCCATCATTTAGTTAGTCAAGATAATTACTATTGTACGTCTGAAATGAGATCCTTTAAAATTCACAGTACTCTAACTCGTATCGTGATCCTCTTTAGTTCTCGGTAATCTTATCACAATTCTCAATTCATATTAGTGAAGCTAACTCATTATGACCTGGTTGGCATACTTTCAAAACTTTTAGAGATAACAAGAATTATGCAATTTTGAATAGAAAAGATTTCATATCAATGCAAGTGTTCGCACTTTATTCACGCAAGAGAACGTGGTCACAAGTAATACAGGAATAAGTAGGATTCGTTCCCACAGAGACTCAACCTGCTTACGTTTAGTTCACTTATACACCAGAGTATGATTAACTACCACTGCTAAGAAAATAACAACTGGAGTTTGATTAAACTAATGATTAAAACTTAAAGAATTACGTATATTAAATAAACATGGGATTTTAACTTCATTAACTATCTCATCTAGAATCTTATGCCTTTTCACCTAGCATGTGAAAGTGATGATAACTGATTAGACCCTCTAAACTGATAAACGCCAACTTTCGTTGCACGCATACCATCCTAATGAACATCCACAAAAGATAGAAGTCAAATAGTCAACCACTATACTTAGTCCCTATATGTCTATAGAGATTGAAAACATAATGGCTTAAGCACAAGGATCCCTAAAATCACATAGTCAGTGCAAGACGGTTAGAATTACACCACAAATTAATACCTGCTCTTAACACGCAAAAACCTATGCTAGCATGGCATGTTCTAAACCCTAGATCCACTTTCGCATTCACGAGGATTTAACAAACAATCATAAATGTTCGCGACGCATTTACAACGAATAAGCTTAACCATACTAGGATATCCATAACAATCACACACTTAGGCATAAAAACAATCAATATCTAGAATCGATAGAAAAATCCATTAAAACCCCATGACAACGATTAGCCCATAATTGGCCTAGCCGACATCATGGGTTCATATGAAAACATAGTAAATAAACAATTAAACATAAAAGACTGATATTAATTGCAAGAGTAAAAGAAACAACCGATAATCCACGTGTAGAAAATTACAAAAGAAAAATAGCTTGACGGCTCACAAAGTACTCTGCCTCTTGACTGATAATAAAACCCTACTTGCTTACTTAATTTTCTAGATAGATAATATAAATAATAATCATCCTTATGTCTTTATACTAGGTTACATAAAATAATGATCCATGGGCTTGCTGCTTCCTGGGCTTCGAAACGGACCAAACTGCAAAAATCAGCAACTGGAGCTCGGATGTGGCGCGGGGGCGCTTGACAGGGCGCGGGCGCGCCTGCTTAAAGGAGCGCGGGCGCGCTTGCTGAAGGGAGGGCGCGCCTGCTGCTTCTGCCCTGCAGTTGAATTCCTTGAAACTTTGCTCCTTTAGCGACTCGTCTTGCCTTCTTTCGACCTCAACTCAAGCCTTGATCTTCCTCCTTTTAATTCCTAGCTCATGTACCACCAATTTATGCAAATATTCATCAATTCTCCTTCGCTTGGGAATCTGCACACCAAAAACATAAAACACATCAAAAGACACTAAATACTTGGGCACTAGCGATCAATTTAAGCCAAATTGGAACGTATATAGTGGACAAAAAAGTCCACTAACACACCCCCAAACTTAAACCGATGCTTGTCCCCAAGCATAAACAGACTCTAAACAATCTAAGGCAATGCAATGCATGAATGCAACTACTATGAAAATGCAAGGACCCCCTCGAACTCACCAAAACCAATCGACAACCCCAAAGTCTCAAAGAAATGCAATACATCCAAACAGAGCTCGACCAAGTCCCCTTATACTGATAATACATGAACAGAACGTGTGTGTGTGCGATGCTCATCAAATATACTCTGACACTAGATCAAAATCATACCTATTTTTCGCCAAGACAATCACCTGCTTATAAACAGAATGAGTGGTAAACACTCCATAACATACAACACCGCCGTCATTCATTTGAGTTAGACAGGGAATCACACTTTATTGCTAAACCACCACTACGACACATAACACAATACATAGGCTTATTTAACCGTGCAATGGATGAGACCCCTAAAGGCTTATACAATAATACCCATGTAGCGAGCGTTAGGTTAGTGGATCCCAGACTATAAAAAGCCTTAGGTCACTAGGCACAAAGTCCCCTAGAACTTAATTGCCCGAGTATTAAAGAGCTCACCCCGGTTAATTTTGCCTCGAATTATTCACATGACTCTTTTTTCTTCTTTTTCTTCTTTTTTTTTTTTTTTTTTTTTAAACAGAATCTGGAATGAGAATTCTCAATTCCAACCCTAGACTACTCATAAAAATATGAGCCGGCTACTAGCCATTTGACGCCTAGCCATACTTGACAATCATTAACAATCAGCATGAATCTTTGTTTTCCCCCAAACTTATACTTTGGTATTCGTACATTATCAAGGGAATAACAAACATTCTAGATATAAACATGCGATTAAATCTAAAACAACTAAATAGGCATGACTCAACCTAGCCCAAAAGCAACCGACGAGACTGTGTAATTAATGTGCTTCTGAAACATGCAAATCAATTTCATAAGTACTGTAAATCATCCCTCTGCTCATCAATACCACACTCAAATTGACATCGACTTATCAAATAGAATTAGTTCGTCATAAGAGATCATGAAATATGCATGCTATGAAATGCAACTAACATGGATTCATATGATAACCAGAACAAAAATTTTCAAACAAAATGCTCTATATGGACAATTAAAACAAAATGCATGACAAACACTACAACTACATGTCCTATATGCATCTAACTACAATCTCCATTTCCTACCCCCAAACTTTAAAATATTCAATGTCCCCATTGAAGGCAAGAAACGAAGAAAGTGTGCAGAAATACCTCAATCCTCAGCAGAGTCACCCTCCTCGGGTGAATCCGGTGGGGGATACACGGTGCCAGCCCCATAAACAGGCCAATCGACCTGTACACCTGTAGCTAGGAAAGCGGCACCAAGAGCCTGAGTCAGGTCAGCCGCAAACCGGCTCTGCCGATCATCAACTGCGTCCATCCGCCGTGCTAACCTCCTAAAATGAGCCTCACCCATACCAGCACTAGCCACAGCTGGCGGTGCCCTAGAAGATCCAGCCCTAGCCTCCCTCTGCTGTCTTGGTGGCACTTCACCACCCACAATATACCCCAAGCCACGGGGATGCGGTACACCACCGTCCCATTCAGGGAGTCGAGCTATCGCCGCCGTGTCAATGGCACTCGCAGGAAGTTGCAACTGCTCCTCCGCCGGCCAGTGAATACCCACATCAACACACAGACGAACAACCACTGAGCCATACGGAATCGCGCCAGTGGTATTGCCCTGCAAGAATCGGATTATGTGCCTGTGGATAAGGGAGCCTAGGTCGATGTATCGCCCGCTGAGAATACCCCACAACAAAATAGCCCGATCCACTGTCACCTCATGAGTGTGTGACGATGGCACAATGTTAGCACATAGAAACAGGTTCCAGGCCTTAGCATACGGGTTCAAAGCCATGGCGGAGAAGGTAACCGGCTCAGTAGAGCTTGCCCTGCGCTTCCAAGTAGTGCCGGGAACTGTCATATCCCGCAGGATGGCCTCAAGGTCAACCTCCCCACGGGTCTTCAACCCAAAATCTTCCACTCCTTCCTGCGGTGCTGGCAAATTCAAAACCCTAGTGATGGCGGCAGGAGTATAATCCACAACATACCCTCGAACTGCAGAATACCCATTCTTCTCCTGCTTGGCATTGGCATAGAACTCCCTAACGATACTCAATGGTATCGCCTCCGCAGCCTCACACACGGTCTCCCAACCGCGCTCACTAACCATCGCGATTAGAGACCCATCAAGAACACCCGGAATAAATCCCCTTTCCTTGACCACAGATTTGGTCATCAATCGTGCAAACTCAACTTGGGCCTCCGGTGAATTGAATTGGGGCACAACTCCCCCACTCGAAGAAGAACTTGATGTCCCTGAGCGCCTAGATCTCTTGGGTGCCATTGATTGAGTTGTAGAAGTGTGAAGAGATGAGATGCAGTGCGTGTATATTTGTATGTATATGTGTGAATGAGAGATGAAAAGTAAAAATTAGGTTAGGGTTAGGGTGTGTGAAGGCTTTTAACAAGTTAGAGTGGCTGGGCTTGGGCTAAAAACTGATTGAAAACATAAAATTGCTGATTTCTTTTGTTTTTATATTTTTATATTTTTTTCGGTTTTTTAACAGCCGCACTCAGGGCGCCCGCGCCTCCCGGAGCGCGCCCGCTCCTGAGGCTACTGCAATTTTTCAATTTTTTTTGTGTTTTTGCTTTTTTTTTTTTTTTTTGTTTTAAATACATTTTTTAATGAGAATAAAAATTACCATTCAAGCCGTAGGTTGCCTCCCACGAGCGCTGTCGTTAACGTCATTTAGCCGGACGTTACTTCAGGTCCTCAATCCGAGGTTGACAGAATCGCGATTTCAGCTTCGCGATTTACTTGTTCTCCCAAATACGGCTTCAATCTCTGACCATTGACTTTAAACGCTTGATCTGGGGTCTTTTCATAAATCTCTACAGCTCCGTGTGGATACACAGTTTTCACAACAAAGGGTCCTGACCACCTTGACTTGAGTTTTCCTGGAAACAATCGCAGACGAGAGTTAAATAATAAAACTAATTGACCAGGAACCAAGACCTTTGTTGTCAACCGACGATCATGCCATCTTTTCACTTTTTCCTTGTAAAGCTTGTTATTCTCATAAGCTTGTAGACGAAACTCATCCATTTCATTGATTTGTACCATCCTCCTTTCCCTTGCGGCTTTACAATCATAATTCAGCTTCTGCAATGCCCAATAAGCCTTGTGTTCCGGTTCTGCTGGCAGATGACAAGCCTTGCCATAGACAAGTTGATATGGTGACATACCCAACGGTGTTTTGAACGCAGTTCGGTAAGCCCACACAGCTTCATCCAGTTTTAAAGACCAATCTTTACGAGAAGGACTTACCACTTTTTCCAGAATGCGTTTGATCTCTCGGTTTGATACTTCAGCTTGGCCATTGGTTTGAGGGTGGTATGCTGTCGCCACCCGATGGTTGATGTTGAATCTTGCCATCAGATTAGTGAACTTCCGATTGCAAAAGTGAGAACCCTCATCGCTGATAATGACCCTTGGAGTCCCAAATCTGGTGAAAATGTTCTTGTGAAGGAAGTTAAGCACTACATTGGCATCATTAGTTGGAAGTGCCTTGACCTCAACCCATTTGGAGACATAATCCATAGCTAGCAAGATGTATTGGTTATTGCAAGATGGAATGAACGGGCCCATGAAGTCGATCCCCCACACATCAAAAATTTCTACCTCTAGCATTACATTAAGGGGCATCTCATCCCTTTTTGAAATGTTGCCTACTCGCTGGCAACGATCACATCTGGTTACAAACTGATGAGCATCCTTGAATAGTGATGGCCAATAAAATCCTGCCTGCAGAATACGAGTAGCTGTCTTTTCACCTCCATAATGGCCTCCATAAGCCGTGGCATGATAATCCCTCAGAATAGCTTCAGTCTCACTATATGGTACACACCTTCTGATAATCTGATCAGCCCCTTGTTTAAACAGATATGGCTCATCCCAACGAAACCACTTTACATCATGCATGAATTTCTTCCTTTGGGCTGACGACAATTCGGGTGGAACAATATGACTCACAAGATAATTCACAATATCCGCATACCATGGTTCTTCTTCTTGTACTCCAAACAGTTGTTCATCCGGAAATGAGTCATTGATGAGAGTACTGTCTCGTGTTTTATCAGGATCTTCCAATCGTGAGAGGTGATCAGCTACCTGATTTTCGGTCCCTTTTCTATCTTTGATCTCCACGTCGAATTCTTGAAGTAGGAGAATCCATCGAATCAGGCGGGGTTTAGAATCCTTCTTGGAAAGCAGATACCTAATAGCTGCGTGGTCAGTATACACCGTCACTTTCGTACCAAGCAAGTATGATCTGAATTTTTCAAAGCCATATATAATGGCTAACAGCTCCTTCTCTGTGGTTGTGTAATTCAATTGCGCATCATTGAGTGTCTTGCTTGCATAGTAGATAACATGAAAAATCTTGTCTTTCTTCTGACCAAGAACAGCCCCTACTGCAAAATCGCTAGCATCACACATCATAGCAAGAGGTTCATTCCAATCTGGGGCGATGATCACAGGTGCTGAAATCAACTTCCTCTTCAATGTCTCAAAAGCCGTCATACAATCATCATCGAATTTGAAAGGAATATCCTTCTCCAATAGCTTACACAAAGGTTTGGAAATTTTGGAGAAGTCCTTGATGAATCTTCTGTAGAAACCTGCATGACCGAGGAAACTACGAATTCCTCTCACTGAAGTAGGCGGTGGAAGATTTTCAATTGTCTCTATTTTTGCTTTATCCACTTCCAGGCCTCGACGTGACACCTTGTGTCCCAGAATAGTTCCTTCTTGTACCATGAAATGGCATTTCTCCCAGTTGAGAACCAGATTAGTCTCCACGCATCTTTTCAGAACCATGCTAAGATTGTGTAGACATTCGTCAAAAGAAACCCCAAATACTGAAAAATCATCCATGAAGACTTCCACTGTCTTACCAATCATGTCTGAAAAAATTGCCATCATGCACCTCTGAAAAGTGCCAGGTGCACCACATAACTCGAATGAAACCCTTCGAAAAGCGAAGGTACCAAACGGACATGTAAATGTTGTCTTCTCCTGATCCTCTGGAGCAATGCAGATCTGATTGTAACCCGAATATCCATCCAGAAGGCAAAAGTACTCATGGCCGGCCAGTCGGTCTAGCATTTGATCAATGAAAGGAAGAGGGAAGTGATCCTTCCTAGTAGCTTTGTTCAGCTTCCTGTAATCCATGCAGATTCTCCAGCCAGTTACTGTCCGCGTAGGAATGAGCTCGTTCTTTTCGTTAGTTACCACCGTCATGCCTCCTTTCTTTGGCACACATTGAACTGGACTCACCCAAGCACTGTCAGAAATAGGATAGATAATCCCTGCATCCAACCACTTAATAATTTCCTTCTTCACTACTTCCTTCATGAGTGGATTGAGCCTTCTCTGATGTTCCACTGTTGGCTTACTACCTTCTTCCAGCGGGATCTTATGCTGGCAATAGGCAGGGCTGATTCCTTTAATGTCTGCAATAGTCCACCCAATGGCTGATTTGAATTCCCTGAGAACCCTTAACAGCTTTTCTTCTTCAGGACCTGTAAGGTTAGCAGCAATAATCACAGGTAAAGTAGATGATTCCCCAAGAGAAGCATACCTTAAGTGATTAGGCAAAGGTTTGAGCTCTAGCTTTGGTGCTTCCTCGATAGATGGTTTCAACCGCTGATGTGATTCTCTCAATTCAGATAAACCCAACGATTCTGTTTTTTCAAATTTTTGTTGCCAAGGAGAAGCATTCAGATACTGTACCTGTTCTTCAACCTCTTCCTCTTCAATTGTAAAGTCCCCACATAGAGCCTTTTCCAGTGTATCATCCATAAGCATGTGTTCAATTTTTACTTGCACAGCAGATTCCACTACATCTACTTTAAAGCATTGCTCTTCTTCTGTTGGAAATTGCATTGCTTTGAACACATTGAATGTGACATTCTGATCGTGCACTCTCATGGTGAGTTCTCCCTTCTGTACGTCAATCAATGTCTTTCCCGTTGCCAAGAATGGTCTCCCAAGAATGATAGGGATTTTCTTGTCTTCTTCAAAATCAAGGATGACAAAATCTGCTGGAAAGATTAGTTTGTCGACTTTTACCAACACATCTTCGACAATTCCTCGCGGATAAGTGATTGAACGATCCGCCAACTGCAATGACATGTTAGTTGGCTTCGGCTCAGGAAGACCAAGTTGTAAGAATATAGAGTATGGCATGAGGTTGATGCTTGCTCCCAAATCGCACAAACATTTGTCGAACGCCAAATTCCCAATTATGCATGGTATAGTGAAACTACCAGGATCCTTCAACTTTGGTGGTAACTTCTGCTGCAATACTGCGCTACACTCTTCCGTCAAGGCAACAGTGTTTAACTCTTCTAGCTTCAGTTTCCTAGATAGAATGCCTTTCATGAATTTGGCGTAGCTTGGCATTTGCTCCAGCGCTTCAGCAAAAGGTAAGTTGATGTGTAGTTTCTTAAAAACTTCCAAGAATTTAGCAAACTGTTTATCTGATTTTTGCTTCTGAAGCCTTTTAGGGAATGGTGGCGGAGGAAATACTTCCTTGTGAACACTGTCTGTCTCTGAACTGCTTTTCTCTTCTGAATCATTTCTTTTTTCCTTAATCGGCTCCTCCTGCGCAACTTTTTCTGCAGAAATTCCCCTCCCGGCAGTAAGGTGAGGCGCGCCCGCGCCTGAGGAAGCGCGCCCGCCCTGCACCTCCTGCCCAGAATGCTGACGTTCTTCGTTTTGTGGAATTTTGACCTCCTGATTGTTCGTAACCCTTCCAGAACGCAATGTAATAGCGTGTATTTGTTCCTTGCTTTCTTTCTTGCCTGGGTTAGCCTCTGTGTCACTTGGTAATTGTCCTTGAGGTCTGTGTAGAAGAGCACTTGCTAGTTGACCAATTTGATTTTCCAATGTCTTCAGCGTTACAGCTTGACTCTTATACATCATTCTCAGTTCCTCCATCTCTGACTTTTCATTTGAGTGCCCTTGTCCTCCCTGAGATTGTTGATGAAAACCAGGAGGGTTGTATGATTGTCTTTGTGCATAAGATTGTTGAGGAACAGAATTGTTGAAAGGCCTTGTTCCAAATTGCTGACCCTGCGATGGTTGTGGACTGGCATTCTGATTGTTGCTCCAACTGAAGTTAGGATGAATCCTGTTGTTGGGGTGATATGTATTAGGTGCCGGTTGTGTAGGTTTCTGAAAGTTGCCGACAAAATACGCTGAATCGCTAGAAATAGCACACTGAGTTGTATCATGAGCACCTGCACATAAATCACAAACCATAGCGACTTGCTGAATTCCTGCCTTGGATAATGCGTCCACCTTTATAGATAAAGCCTGTAGTTGAGCTGTTATAGCAGTGGCAGCGTCCACTTCAAAAACACCTGCAGTTTTACTCTGCGGCAATCGCTGAGTAGGATTCTGATACTCGTTGGCAGCCATCATTTCAATCAAGTCATAAGCTTCTTCATAGCTCTTGGCCCAAAGAGCTCCTCCAGATGCTGCATCAAGCATAGGTCGTGAATGATTCAATCCATTATAGAAACCATTAATGACCATCCAATCTGGCATCCCATGACGGGGACACTTTCGAAGCATCTCTTTATACCTTTCCCAAGCTTCACACAACGTTTCTCCAGAATGTTGATTGAACTGTGTAAGAGCATTCCTCATGGCTGCCGTCTTAGCCATAGGAAAGAATTTAGTCAGAAACTTTTGTGCGAGATCCTCCCAAGTAGTTATAGAACCTGCTGGCAGCGAATGCAATCAGCTCTTTGCCTTATCTCGTAGAGAGAATGGAAACAGCCTCAGTTTTATAGCATCTTCAGAAACCCTGTTGGTTTTAAAGGTATCACAGATCTCGATGAAGTCTCTGATATGCATATTAGGGTCCTCAGCAGGTGAACCCCCAAACTGCACAGAATTCTGAACCATTTGAATTGTGCCCGGCTTGATTTCGAAATTATTAGCTGCAATAGCCGGCCTAACAATGCTTGACTGAATGTCATTGATCTTCGGTTGAGATTAATCCTTAAGAGCTTTCACTGGATCCCCTATTACTATTTCTGGTTCAATTTCTGAAACTGCAATTCCCTCTTCTTCGTCTAAGTGTTCTTCCAGTTTTTCCTTACTCGATTGAGAACGAGTACGCATACACGATCAATTACCTGAATTCACGTAACAAACAAGAACGATTAATAACAAATCTCAGTCAGTGATATCTAACGACCACTGATGATAAGCACATTAACTAAATAAAACAATGAACCGAGTCCCCGGCAGCGGCGCCAAAAACTTGTTCGCACTTTATTCACGCAAGAGAACGTGGTCACAAGTAATACAGGAATAAGTAGGATTCGTTCCCACAGAGACTCAACTTGCTTACGTTTAGTTCACTTATACACCAGAGTATGATTAACTACCACTGCTAAGAAAATAACAACTGGAGTTTGATTAAACTAATGATTAAAACTTAAAGAATTACGTATATTAAATAAACATGGGATTTTAACTTCATTAACTATCTCATCTAGAATCTTATGCCTTTTCACCTAGCATGTGAAAGTGATGATAACTGATTAGACCCTCTAAACTGATAAACGCCAACTTTCGTTGCACGCATACCATCCTAATGAACATCCACAAAAGATAGAAGTCAAATAGTCAACCACTATACTTAGTCCCTATATGTCTATAGAGATTGAAAACATAATGGCTTAAGCACAAGGATCCCTAAAATCACATAGTCAGTGCAAGACGGTTAGAATTACACCACAAATTAATACCTGCTCTTAACACGCAAAAACCTATGCTAGCATGACATGTTCTAAACCCTAGATCCACTTTCGCATTCACGAGGATTTAACAAACAATCATAAATGTTCGCGACGCATTTACAACGAATAAGCTTAACCATACTAGGATATCCATAACAATCACACACTTAGGCATAAAAACAATCAATATCTAGAATCGATAGAAAAATCCATTAAAACCCCACGACAACGATTAGCCCATAATTGGCCTAGCCGACATCATGGGTTCATATGAAAACATAGTAAATAAACAATTAAACATAAAAGACTGATATTAATTGCAAGAGTAAAAGAAACAACCGATAATCCACGTGTAGAAAATTACAAAAGAAAAATAGCTTGACGGCTCACAAAGTACTCTGCCTCTTGACTGATAATAAAACCCTACTTACTTACTTAATTTTCTAGATAGATAATATAAATAATAATCATCCTTATGTCTTTATACTAGGTTACATAAAATAATGATCCATGGGCTTGCTGCTTCCTGGGCTTCGAAACGGACCAAACTGCAAAAATCAGCAACTGGAGCTCGGATGTGGCGCGGGGGCGCTTGACAGGGCGCGGGCGCGCCTGCTTAAAGGAGCGCGGGCGCGCTTGCTGAAGGGAGGGTGCGCCTGCTGCTTCTGCCCTGCAGTTGAATTCCTTGAAACTTTGCTCCTTTAGCGACTCGTCTTGCCTTCTTTCGA
Organism: Oenanthe sinensis; assembly: GCA_028671895.1. Taxonomy (NCBI): domain Eukaryota; kingdom Viridiplantae; phylum Streptophyta; class Magnoliopsida; order Apiales; family Apiaceae; genus Oenanthe; species Oenanthe sinensis. Next base: position 4,212,801 of record CM053812.1, read on the forward strand.
CCTCAACTCAAGCCTTGATCTTCCTCCTTTTAATTCCTAGCTCATGTACCACCAATTTATGCAAATATTCATCAATTCTCCTTCGCTTGGGAATCTGCACACCAAAAACATAAAACACATCAAAAGACACTAAATACTTGGGCACTAGCGATCAATTTAAGCTAAATTGGAACGTATATAGTGGACAAAAAAGTCCACTAACAGCAAGTGTCACATAATTGTGGTCATCAAATTATGAGTTTTAAAGTAGTCATCATTTTAAAATAAAAGAATGACTGAGAGATCAATATGATCAAAAGAACTCAACGTTGCATGCCTTATTAAGACACTCACAAGTAAATGGGTGTTTCCCCTTCTTTGGATGTACAACTCACAAGTGATGACGTCCCATCAAACTTTTATCACACAGACATATAGTCCTTGTGTCCCTTATAAATAGGGTTGTTCATCTCAGTTGGAGTAAAAAACTGTGAAATGAATTCAAAATCAGACCAATAAAATTCATCTTTTGATAATTGATTCTCTAAGGCACACCTTGGAATAAAACTGAACAGACTCCAAAGGTGTTATTTCCAGAGAAAAGAATAATCAGAAAAGAAAGTACTGGTACACAATAAGCAAGTGAGGAATATATTGCAAATAGAGTTATCCACCACTTGGAGAAAAATGGAAGATCGAGTAACACAAACTCGACAGAGCCTCAGAAATTTGAAAGTAAGTATCACAACAGCCTCTGACACAATTGAATGCCCAAATACGAGTGAACACCAATATCAAAAATATAACTCAGAAGTGGTATTATATCTTCTAGCAAAAGTCTTTTTTTAGAAAGGTTTCCAAATAAGTCATAGGAAAGAAAGGTATTGTCAAGGTCTTCACAGATGTCTTCTCTATCAATTCCTCGGAAAGATCATCGTTTAACTATAACTCTAGTTCTCCACGTCCTGAGGTTATCGATATCCTACGTCGTCGTCGAATCAACAGCCGCAAAGAGTTCTATCCAACTCAGTACAGTCATCTCAAGCAAACGCTACAAGTTTTAACTTATTCATTGGTACTATATCCAATAGTCGAACATGAACTCTACATGAGCTCAAACGTCCTCACATAACTATACACAATCCTACACACTCTTGTTTCTAGTTTATTATAACCTCAGCTCTGATACCATTCTGTAATGCCCCCAAATCCGGAGTCATGGATTTGGTCGTCACTACGAAAATTCTCAATATAAAATCACCCATTTAGCGTTTATAATTTCACCTGTAGACATTCAATAACTAAAATAAATACATATGCGACCCCAACTCTCAATAATCTTTTAGGTTATAGGGCTAGAAGCAAGAATCCCAAGTCAGACATCAATTATTACATTTCTCAACCAGTCAAATCACACTTGTTACCCCATCCATAAAGTTCCTCAAAATTAAAATTTTGAAATAATTTTTCAATTACCACCAATTACTATAACCCTTCTTTGTTTACACAATCTTATAAAACTAGTATAACTTCGATAAGAAGTATACCAGCTACCAATAATTTTCTATACAAGATAATATTAATTATATATCAACTTATAAATAATTCTTACACCAGATCTAGATACTCTGAACCAAATCCTCTTCATCATGGCATCTTGCCTTCTTCTTCCGAACTATGCAGATAAGTCTCGTCAAGCTACCTTTTACAGTAAGGTTACAATTTGAAGTAGTGCCATCCATCTGATCTAGCTGTTGAGTTTGGGCAATTTTAAAACAAAGCAAGGATGAGCTACTATAGCCCAGTAATAACTCCAGTCATAATAGTAGTTAAAATAATTTCTGAAATTATAACTCAATATAAAAGACAGTTTAAGAAATATAATTTATAATACACCACAAGTTTGAAAAGTAAGCAAATCTAGATATTGCTAAGCACACCAAAAAAGTTCTCAAACTCTCGCACATTATCAGTAACTTACCACAATGACATCAGTTACAGTGTTACTATTCATTTAAGAATCATTAAGAAAGAAGTTCAAGATATCGAGAAAAGAACAGTAAAGGTTCAACAATTCCCATTAACACTATTGGTAACTTAACACCTTAGCTTTCGTTATAGTGTAAGAACAGTGAAAGTTCAACAGTTCCCATTAACACTCTCGGTAACTTAGCACCTCGACTTTCGTTATAGTGTAAGAAAAGTGAAAGTTCAACAGTTCCCATAAACACTATTGGTAACTTAGCACCTTGACATTCGTTATAGTGTAAGAACAGTGAAAGTTTAACAATTCTCATTAACATTATGGAATACTCAACACTATTTCTCAACTCTCATCAACACAATCGGTAACTCAGCACCTCGGCTTTCATTACAGTGTTAATGTCAAATCCTAATTGGGAAAAATGGTTTTTCATTGGAGTAATTTATAGTGACAATGTAGGTCGGTGATCAATTGCCCACAGTTGCCTCTCCGAGGGACATCTCTGTTTTTCTACTCTTCTACTAGTAGTGGATGATCCGTCTTTTCTCCGACGTCACCCTGACCGCATTCGGGCCATAGTATACTTGATGGCATACCCACCTGGCAGCTCTTACACTTTGTACACATAATGCGCCGTGCAAGCACGTCAACATTCTCTAGTACTCCAGTCCAATTGAATAATTTATTTGGAAGGAAATTAAATTCAGTCCAAAAGCACATCTCATTCTTTTCTCATATTTCAACACTAGATGATTGATTAACTCCCAGAATTATGAGGAAGTAATCCTATATGCACATGTTGACTTATAGTCAAATAATCTCTTTTTTGCTCAAATATTTCTCACACAAGAAGTTTTCAAAATCACACGACCAGGGAGTTTTTTTAAAATCACTAAATTTCTCAGAATGATTGTTGGATAGCTAAATCATTTATAGAAGATTTTAGATCCAATTGAATAACTATAAATAATTTCTCAAAGAAAAGTCCTCGAGACTCTGTTGATAAACTGTCAGAAACTCACACACTAACTCCCGGTCAAAACTTCAAATACAAACTCGGAAACTCAACTCTTAGAACACTTCTCATTCTCTACTTATACACACTCTAACTTTATATGATTTAGAGTTGATAAATAATCACAAGTAATCACAAGGTAATGAATAGTGAACATTACAGACATATATGTATGTTTGTAAGAAAATATATTCCAAAATACAACAAAACCTTTTTATGAAGTAGTATTCGCCAAAATGTAAAAAGATTCGAAAACTTGCCTTTGGTCCTTCGTAATGAAGCAGAAACTCTAATTAGTTCTTCTTCAATCACAGTAGGTCCATATCTTCTCTCGTCACATGATGTCTCAGTAATCCAACTTGATTATGTTCTAACATAATAAGATATATATCAGTTTGGTCTCATATCCCAAGAAAACACAACTCAAATACACATTATTTATTAAACCCAAAATCAAACCAAACGAACAAATCCCCCTTTGGGAAACTCACAACTTCTTATTACAACTATGCATCAATAGTATCACATTGTAGACTTTCATATCTCTTAAGTCATCATGTATGTACATATATTATGCATTAATCCCTCTAAATCCTGGAGAAATCTCTTAAGTCATCATGTATGTACATTGTTGACTTTCATATCTCTTAAGTCATCATGTATATCCCATAAAAGTTTCAAAGTCAACCAAGAAATCTAGCTTAGTCAGAAACTGCTTCAAACTTAGGCTCATGACAAGCTTGACCCTTAGATTTCTTACTTCCACCATCCTGACTCCAACAATTTTAATAAATCGGATTTTACTCCTTTGAATCCGAATCCTTTTTCTGGATAATCCCAGTTGACTCTAGTATTTTAACTAAAAGTTTCAGATTTTATTAAGCTCCGTAGCTAGTGCAATCATAGCCTCCAAGTAGGACGAAAACAGAATTTCCGTTTTCTGCGCTACTGTTACTATATCGGCCATAACTTTTGACTCGTAACTCCAAATGACGCAAAATTAGTGCGTAAATGATCTAGAGACAATCTAATATCTAACCATATCATCCATAAGCCATGAACAGTGAGCAACTCTTTCCAGAATTTTCTGGACAGTTTCTGCAGAAAATTTTGGCATGGTAATGTTTATTTTCTCATCGTTTTCCATTTCTATTCTACTTCAATTCAACCAACAATCAATTCCAAACTCCTCAATCAACATCAACAATCAACATACTACAACCTCAAGCCATAAAAATCAGTCAAGCTTATGAATTAAGATTTTACAAATCAAGTAACAACTAGGTATTTCCATGCCTAACCAAGCTTAATCTATACTACCCATAACATATATAAGATATAACAATCATCATCTAGGCCAAAGGAACTCAAGAATCAAATAAAATAAATATTTATTTTCGGAGTTACTATTCATATTGTTGATGGTTTTGATCATTGCAAGAGATTGAATGGATGGAATGATGTAAGATTCAAGAGAGAGAAAGATGATGTCCATACCTTCGATTTAAGCTATTAAACTCAAGAAACAAGCAAGAGATGAGTTAGCTACCAATTTTTCCCCCTTCTCTTCTTCTTCCTTTTCTTATCTTCGGTTTTTCTTCTTGAAATGGGGGAAAAGTGAATTTTTCTTATTGTTTTTGAAGTGTGTGGTGGAAGCTAGTGTTTTAAAAGGTTTGTGCGGTAGTCGGGTAATTTTCCCGATAACATTTTAATCTCTCGTTCTAGTACTTTATTCATCTGACAAACTTAAGTTTTAAAATATCAAATTCTCATTTTATAATTCTCTTATGAATTATTATTATTAAATTAATGGCCCTTTAATTATTTCGGAAATTTACGAAACAATTCTCCTAATAAACATTTTTCACTTACACCGTCTCTCAAACTCTGCTACAACAATTACCCGGATTCTCAATTTATTTGTTAGACTAAAAATAATTATAAGTCCTATATTTATTATGTATGCTACCGTAAACACCGATATGCATATTCTCGAATATCTCGTATATTAATAATACGGTCTCACATCTCAAGTGCCTTATGAAAAATAAATCAATAAAATCGTATCTTCATAAAATGAAAATTTTTTATCCAAAAATCTTAATAATTCTAAGTGTCAGAATTGCAGGTTATTACAAGTTGTCTTGTAAATCCTTTGTCTTTACCATGTCTTCAATTCTTCTAGATTCTTATGCTTCGAACACTGTCTATCTTCAATCAATGCTTTACACTGAAATCTTCTACTGGCCCTTCTATACTGAATCTTCAACACTTCTAAAACCCTGAAAGTCTTTAATCATTATTCCTCATTAAGGCATGAACATATTAATGAAATTCTTTCAGTGTCCTGTAGTAGACTTCAAAACTTCTTCTAATGTCTTGATTCATTGTATTTGCCTTGTCTTCATTTCTTCTTAATTTCTATGTAATCGTAGTATTATTTACATATCCTGTTCTAGTGTTGTGTTATCCCGATTACTAATCATACCGATTCATAATCTCACCAACACTATCCTTCATCGATTTCTGAGGGGTTGTCTCAGGAACAGTCTTTTCTAGCACGGCTTGAAGGGGGTAAGGAATAAGACTAGCCTCGGAAGCCCTCATCTGCCTAACATCAGGACTGTTGTCCCCTTCTGTTTCTGCTTCTTGAGCCACAATCAAACACTTCAAAGGTTTTGTTGACTAAGGAATTTTAAAGTCCACCTTAGGGTCGAACAGACACGGATGCCTCTCCAACACCGCCTCTAATGCATCATTTCATCCAATTGTGTAGTTAACAAGATAGAGGAAGTCGTCATGCTCCTAGATCAAGCCTTGATATTCCTCCGAGGCCATGTACTTGTCAATAATAACATTTTTATCGACCCGGAGTTCAACTATTCCGGCCTGAGCTTGTTTCAAAAGTTCTTCTTTCTTAGCCATCTTTTCCTCCAAATGCTTGATCTTAGCATTTGCCATAGTGAACTCCTTTTTGTGCTTTCTCGCTTGAGCCTTGCATTACTCTGTCTGGTGCAGGGAAGCTTGAAAGTAGGTGTTGGCCTGGAAAAATAATAAACCAGGGTGAGTAGAAAGGATTCTAGGTATCAAAAGCTGAATAATAAATGCATATTGTGGACGTGAAATACAAAGTAGTTGAGTAAGCTTACCAACGCCAACGCCTAAGCACCAAGAACTTTAGTGTTCTCCTCATCGCGTCCCAACACAATATCCTTATAATCACAAGGAATAAAGGAGTGAAGAGACCGATCTCTCGCATGATCTATGCAACCGACCACAGTGTCCGACTTCCTGAATACCCATCCTGGTTTGTACGCCAGGGATTTGGGCGCTTTGGCAGATCTACTGCCCTCAGCCTCGATTGGCCCAGTGTAAGGCTGTAAAAAGGCCGGAGGCTCTTTCTCTTGTCTGGGATCATTCATCAGCCTAAGCCGCTTCATGCGGCCTGTTTCCTCAATGGGTGGAATGGTCCACTCGTTAATTTGCGCAGCAGCTGAAAAAGGGACATAAATATATAAATAAGGCGATCAAATAGTCAAAGTAAAAAGAAGTCGAACCTAAATAAAGTGATATACCTTTACTTGAGGCCCTCGATAGAACCACAGCCTTCAACCTATACTCATCAAGAAGAACCCAAGAAACATGCTTGGTTTCTACCTGAGTGAGTTTGACATAGGCCATCTGCTCTTCCTCTGAGAGCATAATGGAGTCGGCGCTCCCGTCCGCTACTTTACCAAAGGTGGAACTAAAGAGAGTTCTCCAGTCTTCCATTTCCCATTTTATTTGGACGAAGTTCTTTCCAATGGAGGTTGTTATCAGGAATGGAAGAGTTGTCAAAAATGTGGGGTCTATTGGGTATGTAAGCTATGTGAATCCAGCCCAATGAAAGGCTGGAAGAATTTTTGAATTGAAAGACTTTGTGAAAAGGAGGAACAATCATTTTAATCTTTTTCTCTAATCATAGAACCATGAAACAATAGACGAGTCTCCATCCATTGGGCATGATTTGGCAAGGGTGTATTTGGACATCGGCTAAAATAGTTTGAATGAATTCGTGTAAAGGAAACCTAAGCCTCACTAACAGGGCGTCTACATAAATAAATAAACTATTAGGTTTCCAATGGCAGGTCCTGTCGCTAGGCTCCACCAAAGAAATAGTAAAGCGAGGGGGGGAGTTAAACAATTGGTTATATTCTTGTACTAAGTCAGAATAAAAAAATTTGTTACTATGACTATACGAGTCTAGATGGGATTGATTAGGATATTCATCCCCTCTTTGAGTTATCATATCAGTCAAAGACATATAAGTTGAAAATATGGGGATTCGACGAAGAGGTTTACCTCTTTTATCAGACCCTGCATTCATAGCTGCCAACCGAGAAGACTTCTTGTTGGCCATTGACTCTTTGAGTTTGTGAGGACCCTTGAAGGGATTGAGGGCTGAATTTGCTTAAAAGTTGAAGAGCTGAAGTGTTTGTGAAAAAGTAGAGAAATGAGAAATGAGAAGTGTGGGTAGTGAAGCCCCTCACACCACTCATATATAACCCTCTAGCCGGTCACCCAAACGTTTAAATTTACCTTTTAACAGGTGTTTCTAGGTCACATGACCGTTGAAGGGCAAATCAACCGGTACGACCGGTGAAGGGGCTCATACGACAAGGCCCATCAATGAAGGCCCAAATGTTTAAAAAAGAGAGAGAGTTTTCTAGAGCTCATAAGAAGGATCTAGAACTTGGTCCTGTGAAGTCCATAACCTATAAGCCATGAAGGCCCACTTCCCAATGACAAAAGCCTCGAAGGCCTATAATCTAGAAATTCCAAGGCCCATGAGGCCCAATAAAGATGGAAGGTTCATAAGTTAATCAATGAAGGCCCATGATCCAAAAACCCTGAAGGCCCATTACTTTGAGAAACCTGTTAGATTCTTCGTTAGAAGGCCTAATTAGAGCCCACATTGTTGATGGTGCAAAAGGCCCAAAGCCCACAAGGCTCAACCAACCTGAATCTTTGCGAGACAGTTATTTTTAACATAGGTGTGCATTTGAGTTTCATATCGACCTCAATCTAGGTCAAGCATAACAAAAGGTTTTGAACCCAAAAAATATCGACATTGGAGGTAAAACAAGGTTTTAATCGACCTTAAAACAAGTCCAAAATCACCCAATTATTGGAAGAAAAGAGAAATTACCTTGGATATGTTTTTGAAGCATAATTTGACCTCAATTGGGGTCGAAATAAAGGCAAAACCATGAGGGGCAGTTCCACTTCAAAATCAAATTTAACTTCAAATGAAGTCAAAAATCAACCTCGATTACTAATCGACCTCCATATGAATTAAAGTAGCTCGACCCCACTCGAGGTAGAATTCGAAGCCCCAGCCAGGAAGGCCTACTCGACCTCGATAAGTAATCGACTTCAATGAAAATTTGGTGTATAGTTCGACCTCAATCGAGGTCGAAATAAAGCCAAAGCCAAGAGGCCAATCGACCTCGATTGAAAATCAACTTGAAAATATATTTAAGGTGTTATTCGACCTCAATCGAGGTCGAATTAAATCCATTGTCAAGAGGCCAACTGACTTCATTCCCAAATCGAGCTGGGAGGATGAGTGAAGAATGAATCGACTTTGTTTCAAGTCGATAGTCGACCTCTATCCAAAATCGACCTGGAGGCGCAATTGAGGTTGTGATCGACCTCAATCTAAATCAATAGGAAGACAAGCCAGAAAGTCCTTTTTGACCTCGAAACCCATCGACCTGGAAGGGGAATTGAGGTTAGTCACGAAACGTTAGAGCAACCATTAAAGCTCGAAGCTCTCTCAAACCATAGCATTGATTACATATTAAATACACCTAGTTTTTAATCCGTAACATTTTTTAAAATCATTTAGTAAATTTTAATTTTCTTTTGTAATGATAATAGTAGGCCTGCATCACAAGCTTAGTAATTATTTCTGAGATTAAAATGTAGGAAGTAAGTTATACAACCTAAAATGCTCATTTTATTCTCATTATTACTATGTAACATATTTCCATCAGACCATGTGAGAAACCTTTTACTATGATAGAGAGAAAATGGTTTAATATTCTTCATTTACATCTTAATTTAAGAACAAAATATACTTCTTTTAAAAATGAGTTTGGTCCTAAGTCAACTCTACAGAACAGATATCCTAATGTATTGTTGCATCCTATAGTAGCTGAAAGTGTTTGACCTAAAACCAATCATGTATGATGAGTTAGGAAAAACTTTCTGCTACTCTTATTTGATTTCATTTGATAATAATAAAGTATTTATGTTACGGGCTTAATCTATTTGAAGTGTATTAAATAAGATGTTCCATAATTTAGAGCAAAGCTTCTAGAATTATAATGAGATTGTAACAATGAGATCTAGAAGATAATAGCTTTAGACTTAAACAGTTCCTGATCGTAGGATAACTAATTGGAAATTGGTAAATCCGTAAAGATCAGTACATACTATGCTAGCTCTCTTAAGAGGATGTCTGTTCTCATAGACATTTGTGTGGTGACACTATATCTAGTATGTAGGTGCTTATTAAGGAATAAGTTCACTGAACATGACTCGATAAGTAGAACAACTAATGGAGTTTACTCACGTGTCGATAGTTGTTTATTAAGTAAATAGTTGTACACGTATTCTTAGACTTGAGATCGTTAGTGTAATCTCGTACACAATGATTTATGCTTTGGTTTAGTCCTTAGTCTCTAGGACATTCATTAAGTCCATTCTGGGCATAGTGATTTATGTATGGAGATAGTTAACGGATCAATAAAGGATCTGCCCCTTCCAGTAAAGGAAGTGAATATCCTATGTTATTCTTAGATATGCAAGTTCAGGAATCTCTGGCTAGAGTGAATGAAATTAGAAAGAGTTTCTAATTTGCATTAAAATGAACTTTGCATTATGAATAAGAAATCATATGATTAAATTAGATATGCTTGACAGGAGTTCCATGCCTTGTATTTAATCAGGATATTGAAGGGTAGAAGGAATTAATTGTACGGTAACTAATTACTAACAGGTTCTAAGTATTCTAAGCAATGATTTCGTATTATCTGGATATTCGCGATATGTTGAGAAGCATCACTCACGATGTAGAATAAATATAATTAATCAGATTAATTATATTTAATGAATTAATAGAATTCATATAAATAATAAATAAAATGTTTATTATTTTTTATTTCTACTACTGGTTTAATATTGAACCTAAAGAGTCACACCATAAAAGAGATTAAATTATAGATGAAGGAATAATTAATAATAGCTAGAAATTATTTATTTATGAAATAAATAATTACTTAGCAAATTTTATAAATTAATTAAATTTGATTTAATTGATTATAAATTATTTAAGATAAGATCTTAATATTATTAATTAAATATTTAATTAAAGTAATTAAATATGAAGAGAGAATAATTTTCTAAAAGAGTTTAGAAAAAGGAATTAATGATTAAAATAGTTTTAATCATTAACTAATTAATTAATAAGATTAATTAATTAAAAGGGGAATTAATAATAAGATATTTATAGAAAATATCTCAGCTGAGATATTTGCCTATAAATATAGGATTATAAACCCTAATACAAAAAAAACCCTAATATTTGTGAGAAATATTTTAAAAAGGAGGCAACCCTAATTTCCTCTCTAGTCTCCTCCTTCATCTTTTAGTTTGATTCTTGGTGGATATCTTTAGAGCACTCCACACTTGAGGGGTGATTGCAAGGATTGAAGAACAAGATCTTCTCTAGCTGTTGCCTGAAAGCAATCGAGGTATTCTTCAATTCATAAAATAGTTTTTGTATCTATATATATGTATACATAGGAATATATGCAAATAAATGTTATTCAATGCTTCCGCTGGTGCATAAATTCCTTCAATGGTATGAGAGCATAGGTTGTATGCATATAGATTCGTGGTCAAGTTTCAGAATTTTATGAGCATGTATGTATTTATTATGATTTATACAAACAATATCATGTTTTAATTTTGCTGAACTCCATAACATGCTGAAAACTGCCGAGTCGAATTTTCCCACAAAGAAGAGTTCTGTTCTTCTAATTGGTGAAGGCTCTAACCCTAAGAAGAGGAAGAGGAGCCCTCCTAAGAAGAAGAAGAATGTAGGTGAGAAAAGGCCAGTTCCTCCAAAAGCTGAAGATCCCAAAAGCAAAGCTGTTTGCTTTCACTGCAACAAAGTGGGGCACTGGAAGAGAAACTGTAAGGCTTACCTTGCAGAATTGAAGAAGAAGAAGGGTGGTGAGACTACCGCTTCTGCTTCAGGTATGTTCATGATCGAACGAAATATGTCACTTAATCAAACTTCTACTTGGGTATTAGATACCGCCTGTGGTTCTCACATTTGCAATTCGTTGCAGGGACTAAGGAGAAGTAAGACTCTTGAAGAAGAGGAGGTGATCCTACGTTTGGACAATGGAGCAAGAGTTGCTGTTGTAGCTGTAGGATCGTTTGATTTACTTATGCCTACGGGCAAGACTATTATTTTGGATAATTGTTATTTTGTTCCCTCAATTGTGAGGAATATTATTTCTATTCCCATGTTAGACTTGGATGGTTTTTCGTTTGTTATTGAAAATAATAAATGTTCAATTTTTAGAAATAATGTTCTTTATGGTGTTTGTATTTTAAATAATGGTTTGTATGTATGTGACGTAGAACATAGTTTACTTCAAATTGAACATAGTAATAAAAGAAAAAGAGATGATGAAAATCCCACCTACTTGTGGCACTGCAGACTTGGTCATATTAGTGAAAATAGACTTAAGACATTGCATAAGGAAGGGTTACTAGAACCTTTTGATTTTGAATCATATCCTACATGCGAGTCTTGTCTGTTAGGCAAAATGACTAAATCTCCATTTAGTGGACATGGAGAAAGAGCTGCGGAGTTGCTTGGATTGGTACATACAGATGTGTGTGGGCCGATGTCCATGCAAGCCATGGGTGGATTTTCATACTTCATTACTTTTACAGATGATCGATCTAGATTTGGATATGTGTATTTGATGAAATACAAATCCGAAGCCTTTGAAAAGTTCAAAGAATATAAGTATGAAGTAGAGAAACAAACCAAGTATAGTATTAAAACCCTTCGATCAGATCGAGGAGGTGAATACTTAAGTGGCGAATTTCTAGATTATCTCAAAGAAAATGGTATAGTCTCTCAATGGACTCCTCCGGCCACTCCCCAGTTGAATGGAGTATCCGAAAGGAGAAATCGAACTTTGTTGGACATGGTTCGATCCATGATGAGCTATACAGATCTTCTAGTATCACTTTGGGGTTATGCATTGGAAACATCAGCATATATATTGAACAAGGTGCCTTCCAAATCTGTTCCTCAAACTCCGTATGAGATATGGAAAGAAAGGAAACCGAGTCTTAAGCACGTTAAGATTTGGGGATGTCCGGCTTATGTCAAGAAAGTTGACCCCGATAAGCTAGAATCTCGATCCATGAAATGTAGGTTTGTAGGATATCCTAAAGAGACTTTAGGGTATTACTTTTACACCGAACAAAGGGTGTTTGTCTCTGGACATGCTACCTTCCTGGAAAAACAGTTTATTCTTGAAGGGAATAGTGGGAGCAAGATTGAACTTGATGAAGTTCACGAAGAACAAACTACTACGGTTCAAGAGGAAACACCTGTTCATATTGAACAACCTTCCGTAGAACAGCCCATCCGTAGATCACAAAGGGTGTCTCGCCAACCTGAGAGGTATTATGGCCTTGTCATTGAGAATGACAATGAATTGGCGGTCATTGATGGAGACGACCCTATGACCTTTAACGAGGCTGTGAGTAGTGTTGACTCAGAGAAATGGCAGAGTGCCATGAAATCCGAAATGGACTCCATGTATGCCAACCAAGTATGGACTTTGGTAGAGGCACCCAAGGATATGAAGCCTATAGGGTGCAAGTGGGTATAAAAGAGAAAGATATGAGCAAATGGCCAGGTAGAGACCTACAAGGCCAGGCTCGTGGCAAAAGGATTCAAACAAAGACAAGGGATTGACTTTGATGAAACTTTTTCACATGTAGCCTTGCTCAAATCAATTCGGATTTTGCTAGCTATTGCAGCTTACTATGACTATGAGATCTGGCAAGTGGACGTAAAGACGGCCTGCCTCGATGGGGAACTTGAAGAAGAAGTGTATATGACACAGCCAGAGGGTTTTATTTCCAAAGGAAATGAACATCTAGTATGTAAGCTACTACGAACCATATATGGGTTAAGGCAAGCTTCTCGAAGATGGAACATCCGTTTTGATGAGACAATCAAAGAGTTTGATTTCATCAAAAACATAGATGAACCATGTGTTTACAAGAAGGTTAGTGGGAGCGCAGTAACATTTCTTATTTTGTATGTAGATGACACACTCTTAATAGGAAATGACATACCAATGCTGCAATCAGTAAAAATGTGGCTATCGAAGAACTTCACCATGAAGGACTTGGGAGAAGCGTCCTACATTCTTGGTATGAAGATCTATAGAGATAGATCAAGAAAAATGATAGGTCTAACCCAAGGTACGTACATCGATAAGGTGCTTAAAAGGTTTAGCATGGAAAACTCCAAGAGAGGTCTCATACCGATGAGCCATGGAGTCTCCCTTTCTGACAAGATGTCTCCTAAGACACCTGAAGAAAGAGAGCGTATGAGTAGGATTCCTTATGCGTCGGTAATAGGATCTATCATGTACGCGATGTTATGTACTAGACCTTATGTTGCTCACTCAATTAGTGTGACTAGTAGATATTAGTCAAATCCAGGTGAAGACCACTGGAAAGCAGTGAAGAACATCCTTAAGTACTTGAGAATGACTAATGATATTTTTCTTGTTTTTGGTGGGTCTGAGTTGAAAATAGAGGGTTACACTGACTCTAGTTTTCAGTCAGAGTGTGATGATAGTACATCCATGTAAGGGTATGTGTTTACTCTAAATGGAGGGGCGATTAGTTGGAGAAGTCGTAAGCAATCAACGACGGCTGACTCCACAGCAGAAGCAGAGTATATAGCTGCAAGTGAGGCTGCAAAGGAAGCTGTTTGGATGAAGAAATTTGTTTCTGAGTTGGGAGTAGTTCCTGGCATAGAGGGGCCTATTGTGTTATATTGTGACAATAACGCTGCAATAGCTCAAGCCAAGGAACCGAGGTCTCACAAGAATACCAAACATATATTGCGGCGGTTTCATTTGATTAGGGAGATCATGGAAAGAGGAGATGTCAAGATCGAAAGAGCTGACACACATAACAACATAGCAGACCCGTTCACGAAGCCGTTGTCTCAGTTAAATTTTGATCGTCATAAGGAGCGGATGGGTATTAGATACCAGAGTGATTGGCTTTAGGCCAAGTGGGAGATTGAAAGTGTTTGACCTAAAACCAATCATGTATGATGAGTTAGGAAAAACTTTCTGCTACTCTTATTTGATTTCATTTGATAATAATAAAGTATTTAAGTTACGGGCTTAATCTATTTGAAGTGTATTAAATAAGATGTTCCATAATTTAGAGCAAAGCTTCTAGAATTATAATGAGATTGTAATAATGAGATCTAGAAGATAATAGCTTTAGACTTAAACAGTTCCTGATCATAGGATAACTAATTGGAAATTGGTAAATCCGTAAAGATCAGTACATACTATGCTAGCTCTCTTAGGAGGATGTCTGTTCTCATAGACATTTGTGTGGTGACACTATATCTAGTATGTAGGTGCTTATTAAGGAATAAGTTCACTGAACATGACTCGATAAGTAGAACAACTAATGGAGTTTACTCACGTGTCGATAGTTGTTTATTAAGTAAATAGTTGTACACGTATCCTTAGACTTGAGATCGTTAGAGTAATCTCGTACACAATGATTTATGCTTTGGTTTAGTCCTTAGTCTCTAGGACATTCATTAGGTCCATTCTGGGCATAGTGATTTATGTATGGAGATAGTTAACGGATCAATAAAGGATCTTCCCCTTCCTGTAAAGGAAGTGAATATCCTATGTTATTCTTAGATATGCAAGTTCAGGAATCTCTGGCTAGAGTGAATGAAATTAGAAAGAGTTTCTAATTTGCATTAAAAGGAACTTTGCATTATGAATAAGAAATCATATGATTAAATTAGATATGCTTGACAGGAGTTCCATGCCTTGTATTTAATCAGGATATTGAAGGGTAGAAGGAATTAATTGTACGGTAACTAATTACTGACAGGTTCTAAGTATTCTAAGCAATGATTTCGTATTATCTGGATAGTCGCGATATGTTGAGAAGCATCACTCACGATGTAGAATAAATATAATTAATCAGATTAATTATATTTAATGAATTAATAGAATTCATATAAATAATAAATAAAATGTTTATTATTTTTTTTTTCTACTACCGGCTTAATATTGAACCTAAAGAGTCACACCATAAAAGAGATTAAATTATAGATGAAGAAGTAATTAATAATAGCTAGTCATTATTTATTTATGAAATAAATAATTACTTAGCAAATTTTATAAATTAATTAAATGAGATTTAATTGATTATAAATTATTTAAGATAAGATCTTAATATTATTAATTAAATATTTAATTAAAGTAATTAAATATGAAGAGAGAATAATTTTCTAAAAGAGTTTAGAAAAAGGAATTAATGATTAAAATAGTTTTAATCATTAACTAATTAATTAATAAGATTAATTAATTAAAAAGGGAATTAATAATAAGATATTTATAGAAAATATCTCAGCTGAGATATTTGCCTATAAATATAGGATTATAAACCATTGTACAAAAAAAACCCTAATATTTGTGAGAAATATTTTAAAAGGGAGGCAACCCTAATTTTCTCTCTAGCCTCCTCCTTCATCTTTTAGTTTGATTCTTGGTGGATATCTTTGGAGCACTCTACACTTGAGGGGTGATTGCAAGGATTGAAGAACAAGATCTTCTGTAGCTGTTGCTGGAAAGCAATCGAGGTATTCTTCAATTTATAAAATAGGTTTTGTATCTATATGTATGTATACATAGGAATATATGCAAATAAATGTTATTTAATTCTTCCGCTGATGCATAAATTCCTTCAGTAGCATCTTCGTTCAAAATTGTAAATCTTTAATTAACCATAATACCATATGTTTATGCAACAAAAGAATTGTCAAATTCTGCCAGTAAAAAACTAAACTAGTGCCTACATACATATTGGTTGGATATTAGAAATATAAAATAAAATAAAGTATAGGTAAGAGAGATTAAAACACTGTATGCAAATAACTAGAGAAAATCTATTTCTTATACTTTGAACTAAACTTGGAATACAAAAGTATTTTATAAATATAATACCATGAAGTAATCTACGTTTAAAATTATCGTTACTGGTTTTGTGACCACAACTTGTTAGTTTACAAAAAATAAATGAGATAATATTTATTCTTCAATAAAACGTACTAAAATAACATACAATATGTTTCGCAAATAGGTATATATTACTGAGCAACATGTTCTTTACTACCATACATACATCATTAGTCAATTGCTTGTGAATAACTAATTACATTGCAACTAAAATCAAATGTACCTATTACAAAGACAACTATTTAAGTAATTCCTTTATTTAGCCACAATTTCCCCCTCCATCCTAATTCATTACCGGTCACTCTTCCCTAGTTTCCATGGTCTTGCACCTCTTTTTCTGCTAAATGTATACAATTTTTTGTTCCCTTTTGCTTCTACTTCTCTTTTAACTTCTACTCTTCCTTTAATATTATTTTTGGTGTACTCCATTACAGCATCTACAATTTCCTTTCTCTTATCATTCATCATACTTGTCAAAATTTCATAATTGTATATTTTTCTAAGCTTATCTAGCTGTTTGTTCTGCTCTTCCTGTCGAATAACAATTTTATTTATGCATAAAAATTACATAATACATGATTTTTTTAACTTGCATATTCTATATGGAATCCGTTGTTCCATTGGCTCCCACAGAATTCCCTATATGTCTTCACGTGCCTCATTATAAAAATCATGCAGTCCACACCATTCTCTTGAGTTTGCCAGGGCATTTTCAGAATAACAGATTTCAAACTATCCAATTCATTCCATGCAAATATCTTTAAATTTTTTATCCATCGAACAAAAATTCTATGTTGTTCAGATAAATTCAAAAAAAGTTAGAACCACACATATTTCTCACCCAAAATAACAAGTTTGTATTCTAATTAAAATATGTGTATTCAATAAATATCATAGGATTTGCTTCTCTTACCAAGTCAAATGGTAGTGTACCATAAATCTGATATACATCTTCACTCTTGCTGTTGTTATCTATTATTTTCCATGATGGATATTTGATATCATAGACTATAAGGTAATGGTGTGCATTTGAGAAGATTGGAAAAAAGAACTGCGTCAAATCGAACATAAATTTGTTAGTCTGACCGTACCTAGCATCATCTCCTGCATAGATTGTTAAAAATTTATTTACCATATCAAAGTTTGTCGCATTTTAATGTCTTTCATGATGTTTCATCACCATACATATAACAATATTCATATTTTCTATGAACTTCAGAAAGCGCTCATCTTCTCTCATTTTATCCTTCAGGAGAGGGCCATACTGCATCATTAATGAATATTAAAGAACAACAAATAATATTATGTTAAATAAAATTAGAGTTAAATAATTAACTAACCGTAGTTTCCGTATTACAGAAAAGTCGTAATGATGTGTGTATTGTTCTAAATATCTCATTTTTGTTCAATAAATAGCTCCACGTATCAATGATTGTAGTCATTACCAAATGTTAGACCTATAACCTTTGAAAGTGTTCTCTAGTACATGCAACCTACTTCCACTGGAACAAAATCTCAATACTTTCCCAACACAAAAATGAGTGAATAATATAATAAGTAATACTATAAAAATGTTATAATTACACAGAAACCAAATAAGAATTAAAATTTTAACACATACTCTTGATTTTCAATACTCTGAAGCATCCATTCTCATACCGCCCGCTCTTTCAAATTGAGTTTGCGTGTGGATATTTCAACCACTCCACTAATGTATGTTGTTCTTAAGTTCTCTACCCATCTCAATTCAATCATTGACCTTTTATGTACATCATACTTCATGGCTTCATTCTCAAGGTCTCTATTAGTGATAACTCCTACGTCCATAGCATCAATCTCCCTAGGCTCAAGTTGTGTTAAATCGAATGAAAAATTAGGTGCATCATCATTTTCTTCTTCTTTAATGCTTGGATTCGCTGCATCAATAAATAATTTATCAATTTCTAGAAAGACTTTAGTTGGCCAGGGTGGTTGTGAATCAAAAGGAAATATATCAACATTATCCTTAGGAATTCTATCTATATCTTTTTTCAAAGGACTAATGACACTATCTACAAATATGTCAAATATACTTTGTTTGAACTCCACAATTCTGGAGTTATCTAGGTGTTGGTTCCCGAAGTATCGTAAAAGGGGGGTTGAATACGATACTCATAATAATTTAAATTCTTTTCAAAATTTACGGATAAATAAATTATTGCTTTAGAGTGGGTTTGGCCATTTGTAGTGTTTAGGTGAGCTACATACTAATTATCTGTGTGACTAGATAAATTAATTAGGTTCAAGAAAATTAGCAAGTAAAATAAATGGGACAAGATTCTGGGAATATATATTTTATATATATGCCTGGAGGTTGCTACACCCAGTTAAAAATATAACTAGTTGCTAAAGAATAAATTAGTTCTCTGCTACTAACACAAAAATATAAGGCTCAGTTCCTATACAAATATATCTAAATTAGTACAAAGAAAAACTGAGTCTGTAGGGAGTGATATCTAGGAGCCCTGAGCATTTTTTTATTAAAGAACCGGTCCTAATATCTGACCTGGAGCAAGGTATGGATGTGTATAAATTATATCTCTTGCTCCGGCCATGACTGATCCCTACATTTTTGTGTTGAAGAAGACGACTCCTTGAATGAATGGCTTCATCTTTTTATCTGTATAGACTTTAAATCAATAAAAATAGGCTGCTGTAATTTGATTGGCTGAGGGGTAAGCGGGGTCAAGTAATATTTTGTTGCGCCTATTACTTTTGTTGCGCCAGGGAATAAATTTTGTTGTGCCTTATTCTTGTGTTGTGCGAAAGAATTAATTTGTTGACCTTACTGTTTTTGTGGCGCTTGAATGATTCGTTGCACCTTATTAACTTTTATGGTCAATGTGTTGTTTAGTCTCAGCATTTTGACCCTCTATTCATTCCTTGACTGAAGTTCACCAACTTCTATTTCTTGTACTAAAGTCTTATCACATTACACCCTGTACCCTAAGCTATTTCCGTTCTTCGACTGTAGTTCAGAAACTTTCACTTTTCATACCAAGGTTGTGACACTTTGCACCCTGCACCCTTTAAGTTGTTTAGTTGTTTGGCTTTAGCCTCTATAAATCACTTTACGTACCTTAATAAATAACCGTTCTTTCCATGTATGTTCTTCAACTTAACAATTCTTCTATAGTTAATACTCAGATACCTTTCTCACAAACTGATGATGCCTAGTGCAACTGGTCTGGTTCACAGATGACTAACTTTGATCCAGGTCTCCGTATTATAGCCTTACATACATTATTAAGTTTGTAGCAACTTCATTGCTTCAAACACTGACTGTCAATAAACATAGTACTTTCACTGGAATCTTTTCTGGTACTTAGAGAACGTCTCCATTATTACCACAATCTTGAATACTTCATTCTCTATTCTTCACTAACACTTAAACATACAAATGAACTTCTTTCAGTGAGTATAACTCCAAGACTGTAGCTGTCTTCTTAATCCTTTGTCTTTACCATGTCTTCAATTCTTCTAGATTCCTATGCTTCAGACACTGTCTATCTTCAATCAATGCTGGTACACTGAAATCTCTTAGTGGCACATTATACTGAAACTTCAACACTTCTAAAACCCTGAAAGTCTTTAACCATTATTCTTAACTGAGGCATGAACATATTAATGAACTTCTTTCAGTGACCTGTAGTAGACTTCAAAACTTCTTCTAATGTCTTGATTCACTGTATCTGCCTTGTCTTCATTTATTCATAATTTCTGTGTAGGCGTAGTATTATTTACTTGTCATGTTCTAGTATTGAGTTATCACGATTACTATTCATACAGCTTCGTAATCTCACCAACAATATCCCCCTATTTGATTGTTAAACTTAGCAAACAAATCCCATAGAGAGGATAACTCAACTAACAACTAGAAAAAGTAATGATCCAAGACTTTTAAATAATGCTACTGGTTTTTCTGGATCAGATTCTGCATTTCCAGATTTCTTGTATAACTGAAACGAAAGATGTTTGTTCCTCTAACACTGAACTGATATTCATGTAGTATCATCTTCATTTTCTCTGTGTTTGAGCTTCCTTTGTTTCAAAATCCTTCATAGTTTGAACTTAAAGAACTTATCATAAACAGAGCTTCAGAAGAATTAAAATTCCTGGGAACATCTTCTGTAATAAACCGATAATTTTAATAATATTTTAGTCCCGATTAGTTACGTTTAACGAGTGCGACGAATATATTATAAAATGTGATTATATTATTTATGTGTTCTAATGTGACAAGAGGTGATATATGATCTTTTTATATGTCTAGTTGATTGCCCGCTTGACTGCATTATACTTAAGTGTTTTAATTAAGTGATTAATTGATTTTCCATGCTTAATTGAGTAACTGTTTGATTTTTATAAAATTATTGGTATGTTCAATAAATATGAAATTTTATATGTAGCTTCTATGTGATTTTAGAGACTTTCTAAAAATAGTGGTGTGATTTATTTCAGCATTAATATCTTTATATGATTTTCTCAAACTTGTTTTATCCTGAAAATATTTATCTTCCAAATTCCATATCTAATTATTGGAATGTCCAAAAATCATGAAACCTTTTCCAAAATGTTCCTTATTTATTCTAGGACCTTCGAAAAATAAAAGTTTATTTTATTTGAGCCCAAAATTATTTTTATGATTTTTCTACTCCCATTTTCTATTTCTGTGCTAAAACTTCAAAGATTTTTATTTAATTATTTATTTACCCGAAAAATATTTGAAAAATATGGGGAAGCTTATAAATTCATGATCTGAATTTTAAAAATATAAAAACTATTTTTGTACCCTGTATCTCCCAAAATTCGAATTATTAATTGATTTTTTTTTTTTACAGAAAGCAGCATTGTGAAATTACTATTCTGCCCCTAGCTTTGTGACTTTATATTCACTTCCCCTGCACCCATTTCTTCTTGCTCCCGATTGCTGCTACTAGGTCCCTTGTTCTCCCTCTCGCACCTATGCTTTTCTTTCGATTTTCATAGCAAAAGTTAGTAAATCATCTTGTTTATTTGATTTCTTGCTAGTGTTTGAGTCGATTTCAAGTGGGTAGATCGTTTGTAGCATTGCATGTATATATATGTATTCGGGTGTGTATGTATATGTGATGTAAGTTGCATGCAAGTCTTGTTTTGATGATGGGTTAGTTTGTAATGCTTGTACCTAGCTGGAAATGGAATGATTTTGCAGTTTGAGTATGAATTGCCCGAGTTGGGCCATTTCTTTTAATCAACTGCCGTCGCCGGTGATGAGCTCCGGCGAGCCGGCGACCGGAATCATATTGGTTGTTTTTATTTTCGGCAATTCTAATTACTAGTGTATGTATTGATTAATGATTTATAGCATATTTATTTATAGCATGTTAATTGATATGTTTAGTTAGTGAAATGAATTGCATGTGGATTTTGGGTAGTAATTCGAATGATTAGGTTCTCAAAAATTTATTTTCGAATCATCATTTTGATTATGATTATGCTTTTGGTCCATTTTGATTAGTAATGGAATTGTAAGCTTGATGATCTTCGATTATTTCTAGCCAGTTGAGTTTCATGTCAATTGCTTGGTGATATGGTCGAATAAGGATTAGAATGGTTGTGTTCGAATATCGTATATAAAAAAAAAAATTAATATTTATTATCTTCAAATTGTATGATTGAATGACATTAGAAGTGTAATTTTATGATCCTTGTAGGCATTAGTTGCTATGATATAGTTTTGGCATAAGTTGTGATTGACTGTATATGTATGGTCTAGTGTTTGTTTGTGTCGGTTGTATTCCGACGGATAGCTCGATATACAAAGGAGATGCTGCCAAAATTTTTCCAAAACTAACGATCTTTAAAAGGTTAACGGCACATCATCCTTGTATAGATAGCTATTGGTTGAGAATAGTATAGTATTGTGTGATTGAGTAAGTATTTGATGATGTGGCTTATTGTGATTGGTTTTTATTATTAAATATTGTGTTATAATTATTTGAGAGGTTTAAGTAAAGAATTTGCTTACGTGTTTAAAACGAAAGTTATTATAAATAATTTTCCGAAATTACTGGTATAATTAGATTTCTAATCCGAGCTTTATATTAATTTATTAGTATGATTTGATAATAAAATTACGTGCATTGAGTGCTAAGTGATTACGTGCTTATGTGACTATGAGTATATTATTATTAAATTATTCGTCGAATAAGAGAGTGACTTATACGTATAATTTATGATTAGGAACGAGTAAAAAGAGTGGACCAGGACCCGGTTGTTAGGACGCACAAAGATTATTTCGAGAGTTAGTCAGACAGCCCTTCAGATTAAGGCAAGTGTTCCTTTTCCCTCTTGATAGCCTGTATCATTCCAGTTCCATATTATATCCAATTCTATATAATACCTATGCTGAACCCTGATTTTGAATACAGTTTTATACCATGATTTTACGAACAATAATTATGATGAAATTGTTTTACAAGTATTCTGAAAGATCTTTTCATATCCTTATTCAGTTCAAGTTTATTTACTGTATCAATTATATCGTAAAGATTGAGATTTTGCTGAAACTGAATATTATATTACGATTTGAAAGTTATGGGATTATTAAAAATGTTTTAGACCGAGACGCCGGTCTGTGAAGTAATATAGCTCAATGCTAACGGCCAAAGCGTGCCAAGGATATCCGCAATTGTTTGAAAGGTGGAGTCACTCTGCGTGGTGGCCCGGAGTTAATGCGTTGGCTGATCACCTAGCTTAACTCGTAGCGTCAAATTAAATCCCAATTATACGAATACTATTGTTCCGAAACAGTTCTGAAAGTTTTTGATTTCAAAAGCAAGTGGAAAAATAAGATTTACCAGTATTACAATAGTACCTTCTATTTTTAGTAACCTTTTGGAAAGGCCCTTACAGTTTCAAAATGTACGTTCCCTGAATTTACTTTAAAAAGGAAACTGTTTTAAAATACCTTTAGCTTTTATGAACCAGAAACAGTACTATCTTCCTTATTATCATTTTGAACCTTCTCAGATAGCATATTACGATTATTGTTTACACTTGCTGAGCAATTTAGCTCACTCCTTGCTTCCTAACCCCTTTCAGCAGCTGTAGAAGATGGTACGTACTTACAGAACCACCCGTAAGGTTACAGGAGGTACAGGTAGAGCATATAGAGACCGTATGCAGGTGTGTTGAGATCCAGTTGGATCAATAAGTTGTAATAAGTTTAGAATTTAGACTTTTTGATTTGGACTTGTAATATTTAATTAGTATGTTGTTTTCATACTTGAACCTGATGGCGATCTAGGATTGTGTTTGGGTGGCAGGGTTATATATATATAATCACTGCTATTATCTATTTAATATTGTTAATTAATCAGTAATTGGTGTAGTAATTTTGGGGGTGTTACAGGTTTGGTATCAGAGCCACAGGTTTGAGTCACTGAAACAATATAGGATTAAGTGTTAAGATCAGTATTAGGTAATAAGTAGACTTTCAGGATTAAGTACTAGAAATTCCCTAGCTTAGCAAATCTTAACCAAGGTATAAGTAGTAATAGGAGTACAAGTTTACACCCTAACCTACTAATAATAAGTATATATATATATTCTTTTATTTCTTTTCAGCGCCGAACCCAGAACCCTCCCACTCCCACTCCTTCTTCGAGTTCAGACTCAGAGATGAGTCACTTTCTAGCATCGTGGAATGCTAGGGAGGCGGATGAGCAGGAGATAGATACTCCAGATGAGATGAGGTCCCCATCCCCCGAGCCATTTCCAGAGTCTTCAGATGCAATGCCAGGATTAGGGATAGCAGGTGTACAGGCCCGACATGGATCCTCTAGTCGTGTTGCTTCCTCCTCCACTCTATTAGGGACAGGCTCGTCGACTAACACAGTCCCCTTCAGCGTCTACTCACAGCTACGACAGGACTATGATAACTTGGTTGTTGCCAACGACCAGCTGGAGTCATTGTTGAGCATCTACTACAGAGACTTCCCTTCTCTCAGGCCAGATTCGACTACCAGACTCCGAGCAGTGGTGGAGACGGCCACGGTTCAGATGGAGCAGCTACCCCTTACCTACTAGAGTGAGATATGGAGAGGGACGGATGATCTGCGAGATGATCATCAACCAGATCCGAGACATCATCGACCAGGAGAGGAATCGTGGTTAAGAATGACTGCAGTATGGGGCAGGATCTAGTTTAGTAGTTGTTTCTATTATTTTCCGCATTTGGTGTTGTATTATGGATATTGTTGGGTCTCCGATGTGAACCCATGGATCTTGTGACTTATTGGCACTATGGTGTCAGTTTATTTATTTTATGTTTCCGTTTTATGTCATCTAATTCATAGTTGCGTATTTTGATGTTCGATAGTAGTTAACTTCTTTAAACCACACAGCATGTGATCGATAATTCAGAACTTGATTTCCGTATACTTTATCTCACCATGTCATATACCATGCGAACTGTTTTATACGTTAGTCTAAATTTTCGTATCTACCTACAGTAAGATGCCACCAAAGAGACGTTCCCGAGGGACACCCTCACAAACTGCTTCAAATTCTAATAACCCCAACCAAGATGAGAATGAAGCTCAGAACCCTCAAGTAAATCAAGATGTAAATCAGAATAACCCCGAGAACCTTAATGTAAATCAAGATAACCACAACATGGCCCAGTTAATAGAACTTCTGCGCCAACAAACAACAGCTCTAACCCAACAGCAGCAAATGCTTCAACAGCAATTGCAACAACAACAAAACCAACAACAAGACCAGCCACGTGGCCAGGCTACAGTGGCATTCAAGACTTTTCAATCAGTAAAGCCTCCAGAATTCCAGGGATCACCTGATCCAATTGAAGCTCAGAAATGGTTGAAGGAGATAGAAAAAGCATTTGAATTGGTTAAGGTGGAAGGAGAACAGAAGACAACCTTTGCAAGTTACCTTCTGAAAGGTGATGCAAACTATTGGTGGGAGTCAGTTAAAGCGTTGGAGACAGCAGAAATGATATCTTGGGATAGATTTAAGGAATTGTTTTTGGAACAGTACTTTCCCCAATACATGCAAGCTCAGATGGAGCTGAAGTTCTTTGAGCTAAAACAGAACAACATGAGTGTGTCAGAATACATGAAGAAATTCACTGAGTTGTCAAGATTTGTCCCTGAATATGTGAACACTGAAGAAAAGAAGGCCAGGAGATTTCAACAGGGATTGAAATCATGGATTAGGGCGAAATTGGCAATTTTAGAATTGAAGACGTATGCGGAGGTGGTACAGAAGGCATTGATTGCCGAAACAGAAAGTGAACAGGGTCAAAGGGAGAAGAATGAGCAGAAAAGAAAGTTTGGACAAAGAGATGATGGGACAAGTCAAAGTGAGCCCGTCAGCAAGTTTGTAAAGAAGTCAGGATTTCCGCCGAGAAGTGGAGGCGGGTCTTTTCGAAGGAATGAAAGTAGTAAGGGAAACAAATTTCAGGGGCCACAGAGAACCCAATCAGCAACAAATCAGGAGTGCAGAATCTGCAAGAAAAGGCATGTTGGAGCGTGCAATAAGGTGGATATTGTTTGTTTTAAATGTAACACAAAGGGACATTATGCAAGTGAATGCCGGGTAGTGAGTCCAAGCCCGAAGGCCAGCTCAAATGTAACATGTTTTAAATGCGGGAAGCCAGGGCACATATCTCGAGAATGTAGGTCCCAAGTACAAAGCAATAGAATGATGAGATTATCAGCCACTCCAGTGCAGTATCAAGTCCAGCCAGCTCCTTCAGCCTCAAGCTATGTTTCAGTTACTCCAATGACCGGACAAAGATATTTGGGTTATCAACCTTCTCAATCTTCAGAACAAGTGAGGAATCTCAACATGAATATGAAAGATGCTGTCCAGAGTTCGGATGTGGTAGCAGGTACGCTTCTTGTAAATTCTGCTATCGCAAAAGTGTTAATTGATACTGGTGCCACTAGATCTTTTATATCTAGAGATTTTGTGAATAAGTCAAACTGTGAGGCTGTAAATTTGGAGAGTGCGTTAAACATAGTGTTAGCTAATCAGGAGCAAGTGAGAGTAAGCCAAGTCTGTCCCCAGTGTGAAGTTAGCATAGAAGGGTATAGTTTTCCGATATCGCTATTACCTTTTCAGCTAGGAGATTTTGACGTAATTTTAGGAATGGACTGGTTAACTAAGCATAACGCTCAGATTAACTGCAAAGATAAGAAGGTGGTACTCAGGACGACGAAAGGAAAGAAGGTGATCTTCAAAGGACAAAGGCAAGAAAAGTTATTTTTGACAATGATGCAAGCAAGAAGAATGATGAAGCACGGATGTGAAGCATATCTCACGTATGTTGTAGACAGGAGTAAGGAGATACCAGATTTGGAAGAGATCCCAATAGTAAATGAGTTTCCTGATGTATTTCCAGACGAATTACCAGGTTTACCCCCAGATAGGCAAATCGAGTTTTCCATTGATTTAGCCCCAGGTACGGAACCGGTATCCAAAGCCCCTTACCGTATGGCCCCAGCAGAAATGAAGGAATTATCCAGTCAGTTACAAGATCTGTTGGACAAGGGAGTCATAAGGCCCAGTTTTTCTCCGTGGGGAGCTCCAGTTCTATTCGTGAAGAAGAAAGACGGAAGCATGAGACTGTGTATCGATTACAGGGAGTTAAATAAGTTAACCATCAAAAATAGGTACCCATTACCTAGGATTGATGACCTTTTTGATCAACTGAAAGGAGCAACCAGTTTCTCAAAAATTGACTTAAGATCAGGATACCACCAACTGAAGATAAAGCCAGAAGATGTGCCAAAGACAGCTTTCCGAACCAGGTATGGACATTACGAATTTTTAGTGATGGCTTTTGGATTGACGAACGCGCCCGCAGCTTTTATGGATTTGATGAATCGAGTATTTAAGAAGTACTTGGATAAATTCGTGATAGTCTTCATCGACGATATACTGATATATTCTAAGACAGAGGAAGAGCATAAACAGCATTTGAGGTTAGCCTTAGAAATCCTGAGGAAAGAAAAGTTGTATGCGAAATTTTCCAAGTGCGAGTTTTGGCTTAAGGAAGTGCAGTTTCTCGGACATATAGTCAGCCGTGATGGAATAAAAGTAGATCCCGCTAAGATTGAAGCTGTGATGAATTGGGAAAGACCGAAGACTCCGACGGAGGTCAGAAGTTTCTTGGGATTAGCAGGATACTACCGGAGATTCGTGCAAAAATTTTCCAGAATTGCGGTACCTCTGACCAAGTTGACAAGGAAGAACGAGAAATTTGAATGGAATGATAAGTGCGAAGCAAGCTTTCAAGAGTTAAGGCAAAGATTGGTAACGGCTCCAGTATTGGTTTTGCCAGACGATAAAGGAGAATTTGTGATATTCAGCGATGCGTCTCTTAAAGGATTAGGCTGTGTTTTAATGCAACATGATAAAGTAATAGCTTACACTTCAAGGCAACTCAAGCCTCACGAGCAAAGGTATCCTACTCATGATTTGGAACTAGCAGCGATCGTGTTTGCACTCAAGATTTGGAGACATTACCTTTATGGAGAAAAGTGTGAGATTTACACCGACCACAAGAGTCTGAAGTATATTTTCACGCAGAAAGAGTTGAACATGAGGCAAAGAAGATGGTTGGAACTAATAAAGGATTATGACTGTTCAATAAATTATCACCCGGGAAAGGCGAATGTGGTCACGGATGCTTTAAGTCGAAAAGAACGGTTGAATATGTTGACAATGACTAGGGAGTTGTTCGAAGACTTTGAAAAATTAGGGATAGAAGTACGGCAGCCGGAAACAGTGGATGATATGATTTTCACCATGACATTTCAGCCGGAATTACTTGAAAATATTCGGAAGTGTCAAGACGAAATAGTGAGCCAAGGGATGAACGAACTGACAGGCGAAGAAATTTGTACACAGAAAGATGAACAAGGAATTCTGAGATTTAATGCGAGAATTTAGATTCCCGACGTGTTAAAGTTGAAGAACGAGATACTACAAGAGGCACACAATTCCAGACATTCGATTCATCCAGGAAGTACAAAGATGTATCAGGATTTAAAAAGAAACTTTTGGTGGCCAAACATGAAAAGAGAAATAGCAGACTGGGTAGCCAAATGTTACACGTGTCAAAGGATCAAAGCAGAACATCAAAGGCCTGGTGGATTATTGCAACCGTTAGATATTCCAGAATGGAAATGGGATCACATTGCGATGGATTTTGTTGTAGGACTTCCCAGGACCAAGTCAAATCACGACGCCATTTGGGTCATTGTTGATCGATTAACCAAGTCAGCACATTTTCTACCAATCAACGAGAGATATTCTTTGGACAAGATGGTACACATGTATCTAGACGAAATTGTGAGCAAACACGGAGTTCCTGTATCCATTGTGTCAGATAGGGATCCTCGATTCAATTCAAGATTTTGGAGGCAGTTTCAGGAATGCTTAGGAACACAATTGCGAATGAGTACAGCCTATCACCCACAGTCAGACGGACAAAGTGAAAGAACTATCCAGACGATCGAGGACATGATTCGAGCTTGTGCATTGGACTTTAAAGGAAGTTGGGATGAAAATTTGAGATTAGTTGAGTTCTCTTATAATAACAGTTATCATGCCAGCATAGGGATGCCCCCGTTTGAAGCCCTGTATGGACGAAAGTGCAGATCCCCCATCTGTTGGGAGGAAGTTGGAGATCGCAAGCTCATTGGCCCAGAATTGATTCAGCAAACCGAAGAAGTCGTGAGAATAATCCGGAAGAGAATGGAAGCTGCACAAGATAGACAGAAAAAGTATGCAGATCCTGATAGAAGAAAATTGGAATTCACTGAAGGAGAAAGCGTGTTGTTGAAGATATCGCCCTGGAAAGGAATAGTTAGATTCGGCAAGAAAGGAAAGCTCAGTCCCCGATACATAGGACCTTTTGAGGTTTTAAGACGAGTAGGAAAGGTCGCTTATGAACTAGCGTTGCCTCCAAGCATGCAAAGCGTACACAATGTTTTCCATGTGTCTTTACTTAAGAGATTTATTCCAGATTCTGCTTGTGTAATAGAATATGATCCAGTAGATGTTCAGCCTGATTTGTCTTTTGTAGAACATCCAGTTAAGATAGTTGACCGCAAGGAGAAGATTCTTAGGAATAAGACAGTTGTAACAGTTAAAGTGTTATGGAGGAACCCCAAGGTTGAAGAATTCACCTGGGAGTTAGAAAGTGAGATGAAAGAGAATTACCCTCAGTTGTTTTCTTAGACTGATTCTGAGGACAGAATCCTTTTAAGGAGGGTAGATTGTAATAAACCGATAATTTTAATAATATTTTAGTCTCGATTAGTTACGTTTAACGAGTGCGACGAATATATTATAAAATGTGATTATATTATTTATGTGTTCTAATGTGACAAGAGGTGATATATGATCTTTTTATATGTCTAGTTGACTGCCCGTTTGACTGCATTATACTTAAGTGTTTTAATTAAGTGATTAATTGATTTTCCATGCTTAATTGAGTAACTGTTTGATTTTTATAAAATTATTGGTGTGTTCAATAATTATGAAATTTTATATGTAGCTTCTATGTGATTTTAGAGACTTTCTAAAAATAGTGGTGTGATTTATTTCAGCCTTAATATCTTTATATGATTTTCTCAAACTTGTTTTATCCTGAAAATATTTCTCTTCCAAATTCCATATCTAATTATTGGAATGTCCAAAAATCATGAAACCTTTTCCAAAATGTTCCTTATTTATTCTAGAACCTTTGAAAAATAAAAGTTTATTTTATTTGAGCCCAAAATTATTTTTATGATTTTTCTACTCTCATTTTCTATTTCTGTGCTAAAACTTCAAAGATTTTTATTTAATTATTTATTTACCCGAAAAATATTTGAAAAATATGGGGAAGCTTATAAATTCATGATCTGAATTTTAAAAATATAAAAACTATTTTTATACCCTGTATCTCCCAAAATTCGAATTATTAATTGATTTTTTTTTTTTACAGAAAGCAGCATTGTGAAATTACTATTCTGCCCCTAGCTTTGTGACTTTATATTCACTTCCCCTGCACCCATTTCTTCTTGCTCCCGATTGCTGCTACTAGGTCCCTTGTTCTCCCTCTCGCACCTATGCTTTTCTTTCGATTTTCATAGCAAAAGTTAGTAAATTATCTTGTTTATTTGATTTCTTGCTAGTGTTTGAGTCGATTTCAAGTGGGTAGATCGTTTGTAGCATTGCATGTATATATATGTATTCGGGTGTGTATGTATATGTGATGTAAGTTGCATGCAAGTCTTGTTTTGATGATGGGTTAGTTTGTAATACTTGTACCTAGCTGGAAATGGAATGATTTTGCAGTTTGAGTATGAATTGCCCGAGTTGGGCCATTTCTTTTAATCAACTGCCGTCGCCGGTGATGAGCTCCGGCGAGCCGGCGACTGGAATCATATTGGTTATTTTTATTTTCGGCAATTCTAATTACTAGTGTATGTATTGATTAATGATTTATAGCATATTATAATTGCATGTTAATTTCTTGTTAGTAATTTAAAATTTTTGAATTATATAACTAATTATCATTCGATATTTGAGGTAATAGTAGTAATACATGATTGGTAATTCATCTTTTGATGTTAATTGATATGTTTAGTTAGTGAAATGAATTGCATGTGGATTTTGGGTAGTAATTCGAATGATTAGGTTCTCAAAAATTTATTTTCGAATCATCATTTTGATTATGATTATGCTTTTGGTCCATTTTGATTAGTAATGGAATTGTAAGCTTGATGATCTTCGATTATTTCTAGCCAGTTGAGTTTCATGTCAATTGCTTGGTGATATGGTCGAATAAGGATTAGAATGGTTGTGTTCGAATATCGTATATAAAAAAAAAAATTAATATTTATTATCTTCAAATTGTATGATTGAATGACATTAGAAGTGTAATTTTATGATCCTTGTAGGCATTAGTTGCTATGATATAGTTTTGGCATAAGTTGTGATTGACTGTATATGTATGGTCTAGTGTTTGTTTGTGTCGGTTGTATTCCGACGGATAGCTCGATATACAAAGGAGATGCTGCCAAAATTTTTCCAAAACTAACGATCTTTAAAAGGTTAACGGCACATCATCCTTGTATAGATAGCTATTGGTTGAGAATAGTATAGTATTGTGTGATTGAGTAAGTATTTGATGATGTGGCTTATTGTGATTGGTTTTTATTATTAAATATTGTGTTATAATTATTTGAGAGGTTTAAGTAAAGAATTTGCTTACGTGTTTAAAACGAAAGTTATTATAAATAATTTTCCGAAATTACTGGTATAATTAGATTTCTAATCCGAGCTTTATATTAATTTATTAGTATGATTTGATAATAAAATTACGTGCATTGAGTGCTAAGTGATTACGTGCTTATGTGACTATGAGTATATTATTATTAAATTATTCGTCGAATAAGAGAGTGACTTATACGTATAATTTATGATTAGGAACGAGTAAAAAGAGTGGACCAGGACCCGGTTGTTAGGACGCACAAAGATTATTTCGAGAGTTAGTCAGACAGCCCTTCAGATTAAGGCAAGTGTTCCTTTTCCCTCTTGATATCCTGTATCATTCCAGTTCCATATTATATCCAATTCTATATAATACCTATGCTGAACCCTGATTTTGAATACAGTTTTATACCATGATTTTACGAACAATAATTATGATGAAATTGTTTTACAAGTATTCTGAAAGATCTTTTCATATCCTTATTCAGTTCAAGTTTATTTACTGTATCAATTATATCGTAAAGATTAAGATTTTGCTGCAACTGAATATTATATTACGATTTGAAAGTTATGGGATTATTAAAAATGTTTTAGACCGAGACGCCGGTCTGTGAAGTAATATAGCTCAATGCTAACGGCCAAAGCGTGCCAAGGATATCCGCAATTGTTTGAAAGGTGGAGTCACTCTGCGTGGTGGCCCGGAGTTAATGCGTTGGCTGATCACCTAGCTTAACTCGTAGCGTCAAATTAAATCCCAATTATACGAATACTATTGTTCCGAAACAGTTCTGAAAGTTTTTGATTTCAAAAGCAAGTGGAAAAATAAGATTTACCAGTATTACAATAGTACCTTCTATTTTTAGTAACCTTTTGGAAAGGCACTTACAGTTTCAAAATGTACGTTCCCCGAATTTACTTTAAAAAGGAAACTGTTTTAAAATACCTTTAGCTTTTATGAACCAGAAACAGTACTATCTTCCTTATTATCATTTTGAACCTTCTCAGATAGCATATTACGATTATTGTTTACACTTGCTGAGCAATTTAGCTCACTCCTTGCTTCCTAACCCCTTTCAGCAGCTGTAGAAGATGGTACATACTTACAGAACCACCCGTAAGGTTACAGGAGGTACAGGTAGAGCATATAGAGACCGTATGCAGGTGTGTTGAGATCCAGTTGGATCAGTAAGTTGTAATAAGTTTAGAATTTAGACTTTTTGATTTGGACTTGTAATATTTAATTAGTATGTTGTTTTCATACTTGAACCTGATGGCGATCTAGGATTGTGTTTGGGTGGCAGGGTTATAAATATATAATCACTGCTATTATCTATTTAATATTGTTAATTAATCAGTAATTGGTGTAGTAATTTTGGGGGTGTTACATCTTCAATAGAACATAGAACATAGCTCAAGTAATGTTTTCTCCCTGAGAATGTAATTATTCTTCTTTTTCCTCTTCTCTCTTTAGATGAACAATGGAAGTGTCAATTCTTTTCTGTACATCCTACTTGGATGAGGAATCCTCTACTAACAACTCCTTTCAAGTATAGGATACAGTTTCTTGATTCTCCCATATTTTGTTGTTTCCTATAAGGAGCAGAAGATAAGATTTTTTTCTTTTTCTTGTCTAAATTCTCTCCCTAAGGATATTAACTTCTCCCACAAGGATACGAATATAAGACGTTCTCTTTTTTCTGATTTTTCTTGTATACTAAATTCTCCCCTTAGTTGAGGAATCCTCCAATGGCCCATGATCTTTTAAATGGCTTGTCTTCCAAAGAAGGTTTTCGTTTATCATTGATTGAGAAAAACATAGTAGCTTTACTTTCAGAAGTAACAAGTAGCAATGGTAAGTATTTGGTCTATGATTTACTCACTTCTACTACGTTCTATTAGTGTTTACACTTAAGTGTCGAGCACTTTGAAGTGTTTCACTCTTTCTCTCCCTATCTCTCACCCAAGTGTATCTCTCCCTCACTTTCACTTAAGTGTTTCTCTCTCTCACTTTCACTCTGCATTTCAAATATAGTCTTTTGTACCTGCAAGTGAAATCCATCAATGCATTTATATTTTCATCACCTGATTCATCATAATAAACTAAATCACTATCAAGTGGAGAATTGCCTCATAGAGGTGTTCTAGATCTATCATGCATATGTTGGGTTCCATGGCATAAAAACGCAGCGGAATTAACTTAAATATAACAAAAATTCGGAACCCAAACCCAGGATCCGTGTATAAGCTTGGACATATTATGGTGAAACAGAATTCTACCTTTTCTAGTCTTGACTTTCACGAACTCAACGGAGATCCTTTCTTGATGAATCACAGTAGTCCTTTGATTCAAGAACTGCTCTCTAACGGTATCCACACGAACGTCGATTCGTCTAACGATCAGCGGAGATGGTACTAGCCAAAACAGCCACGAATTATCTCTTCTCTCTTACTAGCCTCTCTTTTCTATGAGCTGCTAGGGTTTCTGTTGTAAAACGAATTCACAAGTAATGCTCTTGTAAACACATCATAATGTATTTATATGAGCTAGAGATAATGGGCCAAACCCTAATCCATGGGGCTTCTTAAAAACCCATTCTGATTTTGGGTTTATTTATTAATCCAAATTCTAGTATGTTTATAATTAATCAAGTCTTACTTAATTAATTATAAATTTGAATTAATAATAATAACATCATTTAAATTCATAATTTAAATAAAGCTCCGTTTAAACGTTCTTTGTGTGTGACCCTTTAGGTTATTATTACGTTGGCAATAATTTTATTTTCTAATAATAAAATTATAAACAATGAGTGGCATCTAGTAATACATCATTGCTACCCAAGTAATAATAATAATTAGTGATTCAATTTAACCTTTCGTGATTAATGTTTCTGTGTAATATAATCCCTTTAACCATATATATTATAGATTAAATTTCGAGGCATGTATTTTAGTCATCCTCTACAACATTTAATCCGGGTTTACCTGATCCATGAGTAGACTATGAAAAACAAATCATTATTTGAGCACAGCCATGCATTTTATAGTCTCACTCAATCAAGAGGAAAATAATATCTCTCCTAATTATAGGAGGGTTAAATCATTTATCTATCATTC
This sequence comes from Oenanthe sinensis, assembly GCA_028671895.1. Lineage (NCBI taxonomy): Eukaryota > Viridiplantae > Streptophyta > Magnoliopsida > Apiales > Apiaceae > Oenanthe > Oenanthe sinensis. The sequence goes on from CM053812.1 coordinate 4,247,599, forward strand.
ATATTTCTCATATGACTCATGATATACCCGATGTCCACTTTTATCATCACCCGGTCAAAGGTAACTTTTAATGTAGTCAAAGTATATTAATCCTCGTATAGAAATATAATGATCTCAAGTCAAAGGATCATTACACCATTATCACTGTGAGTCTTTCTTATGACTTTATTAAACATGAAAAATCTCACTATGGGTCTGTCCAGTATCATGTACTCCTACATGTACCTATGTATTGACTTTAGTATCCCCATACTTATAACCAATGAGATATGGTTATCAGTCAAACAACATACTAGTCTATTTATGTATTATTATTGTCCTATAATAATAATACTCGACTAGAGACCTTTAAAAATATGATATACTATATAATCTCATGTTCAAGTCATGTACTTAAACTATACAATGTGTATCATGATTCTAAGGACATTTATTTTGCTAACAAATATATCGCAGTAATTAAAGTCATAATAAATACGTTTATTGAATAATCAAATGACATAAAGGTCTATCAAAAAGAAAGATTGTATTGCCTCTAGGGCACCTACACTAACAATCTCCCACTTGCACTAGAGCCAATCACCCATGTATCTAATACCCATGGAACTAGTGTGACCGTCGTGCTTCGTCTGCGACAAGCCTTTGGTCAGTGGGTCTGCAATGTTATCATTTGTGTGCACTTTACATATGTGTATGTCACCCCTTTCATTAATCTCTCGAATGAGGTGATATCTCCTAAGTATATGTTTGGTTTGGGAGTGAGATCTAGGTTCTTTAGCCTGTGCAATGGCTCCATTATTATCGCAGTATAGATCAATGGGATCTGCGATTGATGGAACCACTCCCAAATCAGTAATGAATTTTCGAATCCAAACAACTTCCTTAGCTGCTTCACAAGCTGCAATGTACTCAGCCTCCATTGTAGAATCAGCTACTGTTTTTGCTTTGAACTCTTCCAACTTACAGCACCTCCGTTTAGACAAAACACAAAACCAGACTGTGATATAGTGTCATCCCTGTCTGTTTGGAAACTTACATCGGTGTAACCTTTTACAACCAGTTTTTCTTCTCCTCCATACACCAAGAATGAATCTTTAGTCCTTTTAAAGTACTTTAGAATATTCTTGACAACCGTCCAGTGACCTTCGCCTGGATTAGATTGGTATCTGCTCGTCATGCTTAAAGCATACGAAACATCTGGGCGAGTACATACCATTGCATACATGATGGATCCAATTGCTGAGCCATATGGAACCTTACTCATGTGGTCCTTCTCATCCAATGATTTCGGACACTGATCTTTAGAGATCGTTATCCCTTGAGGCACGGGGACATATCCCCTTTTTGCATTTTGCATACCAAAATGATGCAAAACCTTATCGATGTATGTACTCTGACTTAGACCGATCATCCTTCTAGATCTATCCCTATAGATCCTCATTCCTAGAATGTAGGATGCATCTCCTAAGTCTTTCATAGAGAAGTTGCTCCCTAACCAAGTCTTAACAGCCTTAAGAGAAGGTATGTCATTCCCCATTAGTAGTATGTCATCAACATATAGTACTATGAATGCCACATGGCTCCCACTAACCTTCTTCTAAACACAAGGTTCATCTTCGTTTTGAACAAAGCCATACTCTTTGACTATTTCATCAAAACGGATATTCCATCTCCCAGAGGCTTGCTTCAATCCATAAATGGATCAACGTAATTTACATACCTTGCTAACATTCCTTGGACTGACAAAACCTTTAGGTTGTGTCATGTACACATCCACATCCTCTTCAAGGCTTCCATTAAGGAAGGCTGTTTTGACATCCATTTGCCAGATTTCATAATCATGGAATGCTGCAATAGCAAGAAAAATCCTTATGGACTTGACCATAGCCACTGGTGAGAAAGTTTCATCATAGTCAATACCATGAATTTGTTTGAAACCTTTTGCAACCAGCCTTGCTTTATAGGTCTGAACATTTCCATCCATGTCAGTTTTCTTCTTGAAAACCCATTTGCACCCTATGGGTTTTACCCCTTCAGGTGGATCAACCAAAGTCCATACTTGGTTTTCGTACATGGAATCCATCACGGATTTCAAGGCATCTAGCCATCTCTTAGAGTCTGGACTCTTCATAGCATCTTGGTATGTGAGAGGCTCATCTTCATCTATGAGCATCAAATCACCATATTGAGTCAAGAGAAATCCATATCTCTCTGGCTCATGGCGAATTCTACCAGTTCTACGAACAACCTGTGTTTGTTGAGCATTATCATTATCCTGCTCTTGTTCCACTTCAGGTTCAATGCTATTTTGTGGTTCTTAATCTTCATCGAGGTCTATAGTTCTCCCACTGTTTCTTTTGGAAACAAAATCTCTTTCCATGAAAACAGCATCTCGAGCAATGAACACTTTCTGCTCAGAAGGATTATAGAAATAATACGCCTTTGTTTCACTAGGGTATCCCACAAAATTGCACTCTTCAGATTTAGGTCCAAGCTTGTCAGATACTTGACGCTTCACAAATGCCTTGCATCCCCAAACTTTCATAAAGTTCATGCCTGACCGTTTCTTCTCTCATATCTCATATGGAGTCTTTTGAACCTTCTTAGTACAAAAACGATTAAGTGTGAAAGCCGTTGTTTCTAGAGCGTAACCCCAGAAACTAATTAGAAGATCTGCATGACTCATCATCGATCGCATCATGTTCAACAAGGTGCGATTTCTCCTCTCTGAAACTCCATTCCATTGAGGTGTACCTAGCGGAGTGAGTTGTGATACAATACCACACTCCTTTAAATAATCTTTAAATTCTGTGCTCAAGTATTCTCCTCCACGATCAGATCGTAAGATTTTAATACTTGCACCTCCGTCAATTTGCTTCTCTACTTCAGCCTCGTATTCTTTGAACTTTTCAAAAGAATCGGATTTATTCTTCATAAGATATACATATCCATATCTACTGAAATCATCAGTAAATGTTATGAAATAGTAGTAGCCTCATCTAGTCATCACACGCATTGGGCCACATACATCACTTTGTATTAGTTCCAGACATTCAGTGGCCCTTTGACCCTTACCAGTGAAAGGGGATTTAGTCATTTTACCAAGAAAACAAGATTCGCATTCTTGGTATGATTCAAAATCAAACTTATCCAAGTATCCATCCTTATGTAATTTGGATATGCGTTTCTCATTTATATGGCCTAGACGACAATGCCAGAGGTATGTTTGATTTGAGTCATTAACTTTAAGTCGTTTGTTTTCTATATTACAGACAGGATTATCTAAGTCAAGAACATATAAACCATTAAACAAACGCGCAACACCATAGGTTAAATCATTCAAAGCAAAAGAGCAACTGTTGTTCTTTATTGTAAACGAAAAACCTTTCTTGTCCAAACAAGAAATAAAAATAATGTTTCTGCGAATTGCAGGCACGTAATAACAATTCTCCAGTTCTGAAATTAGCCCAAAGGGCAAAGATAAATAATAGGTTCCTACAGCTAAAGCAGCAACTCTTGCTTCATTGCTAACTCGTAGGTCCATTTCTCCTTTAGCTAATGTCCTACTTCTCTGCATTTCCTGCACATTTATACAAATGTGAGAAGCACATCCAGTATCCAATACCCAAGATATAGAAATAGACAAATTGACTTCTATAACATATATACCTGAATTAGAAGCTTGCTCCGCCCTCTTCTTCTTCGGATCCTACAAGTAAACTGAACAGTTTCTCTTCTAGTGACCAGTTTTCTTACAGTAGTGACATTCACCCTTAGCGACCCCACCTTTAGGCTTTAAAGCCTGTTTAGGACCTGACTTTGGCTTGGGTGTAGAATCAGATCTTGTCTTCTTCTTACCCTTTCATTTGCATTTCCTTTTGGCCTTACCTTTATTGCCCACCATCAGTATGGGAACAGGTTCAGTCGTCTTCATGTTGGTGTCATATGTCCTCAACATAGCCAACAATTCAGTAGGTGTTTTGTCAAATTCATTCATATTGTAGTTTATAACAAATTGAGTGAATTTGTTGTTCAAAGAATTCATGATTAGGTCAATACCAATTTCCTGAATAATCGGGAAACCCAAAGTTTCAAGGTACTCAATGTAACCAATCATCTTCAGAACATGTGGGCTAACTGGTTCACTTGCCCCTTGTTTGCAATTAAAGAATGACTTACTCGTGTTGAACCTTTCTTGACGATTTTGGCTTGCAAACATGCTTTGCAAGTGCTCATTGATAGTATATGCATCCATATGCACATGCTGTCTTTGAAGCTCAGCACTCATACTTGCCAACATAAGACATGCAACATCATTTGTATCATTCTCATCCTTTGTGTGGGCCGCTCGTTCCTCAACAGTAGCGCCCTCAGGAAGGGGACCTGCCGGAGGAATATCAATGACATGAAGCTTGCGCTCTTGTCTGAGGACAATCCTCAAATTCCTCTGCCAGTCTAGGAAGTTGTTTCCTCCTGTCAGCTTATCCTTCTCAAGGACTGATCGTACGAATAGTGTGTTTGTGTTGTTTGCCATTACTTGGTATCTACAATGATAACAACACAAAATTAAACATTAGATTGTCTGAGTTATTTATTATGTTCAAATGATTATGATACATTCATAATATATCTCCCATTATTTTATCAAATTAATAGCCCTTTGTAACACCCCCAAATCCGGGGTCATGGATCTGGTCGTCACTGCGAAAATCCTCAATATAACATGACCTGTTTAACAGATATAATTTCACCTGTAGACATACAACAACTGAAAAATACATCTGTGACCCCAACTCTCAAGAATCTTTTAGGTTATAGGGCTAGAAACAAGAATCCCAAGTCAGATATCAATTATTACATTTCTCAACCAGTAAAATCACACTTGTGACCCCATCCACAAAGTTCCTCAAAATTTGATTTTTTTTAACCAATTTTCCAATTACCACCAATTACTATAACCGTTCTCTGTTTACACAAATCTTATAAAACTAGTATAACTTCGATAAGAAGTATACCAGCTACCAAAAATTTTCTATACAAGATAATATTTATTACATATCAACTTATAAGTAATTCTTACACCAGATCTAGATACTCTGAACCAAATCCTCTTCATCATGACATCTTGCCTTCTTCTTCCGAACTATGCAGATAAGTCTCGTCAAGCTACCTTTCATTGTAGGGTTACAATTTGAAGTAATGCGATCCATCTGATCTAGCTGTTGTGTTTGGACAATTTTAAAACAAAGCAAGGATGAGCTACTATAGCCCAGCAATAACTCCAGTCATAATAGCAGTTAAAATAATTTATGAAATTTTAACTCAATATAAAAGATAGTTTAGGAAACTAAAATTTATAATGCCCCACAAGTTTGAAAAGTAAGCAATTCTAGATATTTCTAAGCACACCATAAAAGTTCTCAAGCTCTCGTCACATTATCAGTAACTTACCACAATGACATCAGTTACAGTGTTACTATTCATTTAAGAATCATTAAGAAAGAAGTTCAAGATATCGAGAAAAGAACAGTAAAGGTTCAACAGTTCTCATTAACATTATTGGTAACTTAACGCCTTAGCTTTTGTTATAGTGTAAGAACAGTGAAAGTTCAACAATTCTCATTAATACTATCTGTAACTTAGCACATCGGCTTTCGTTATAGTATAAGAACAGTGAAAGTTCAACAGTTCCCATTAACACTATTAGTAACTTAGCACCTTGGCATTCGTTATAGTGTAAGAACAGTGAAAGTCACCATGGAATTCTCAACACGATTTCTCAAATCTCATCAACACTATCGGTAACTCAGCACCTAGGCTTTCATTACAGTGTTAATGTCAAATCCCAATTGGGAAGAATGGACTTTCATTGGAGTAATTATAGTGACAATGTAGGTCGGTGATCAGTCGCCCACACTTGCCTCTCCGAGGGACATCTCTGTTTTTCTACTCTTCTACTAGTAGTGGATGATCCGCCTTTTCTCTGACGTCACCCTGACCGCATTCGGGCCATAGTATACTTGATGGCATACCCGTCTGGCAGCTCTTACACTTTGTACACATAATGCGCCGTGCAAGCACGTCGACTTTCTCTAGTACTCCAGTCCAATTGAATAATTTATTTAGAAGGAAATTGAATTCAGTCCAAAATCACATCTCATTCTCTTCTCAGATTTCAACACCAGAGGATTGATTAACTTCCAGAATTATGAGGAAGTAATCTTATATGCACATGTTGACTTATAGTCAAATAATCTCTTTTTGTTCAAATATTTCTCACACAAGAAGTTTTCAAAATCACACGACCATGGAGTTGTTTTAAAATCACCAAAGTTCTCAGAATCATTATTGGATAACTAAATCATTGTTAGAATATTTTATATCCATTTTGGATAACTCAAATAATTTTCTCAAAGGTTAAATAAAGATTTTTATACCTTTTAACCTCTCATTAAATAATATCTAATTAATCAAATAATGTTAAATTAATTAAATACTTCATTAAACTCTAAAGATTTGATGGACGTTTAACAAAATATTTATTTAATATTTGATAATGTCCCAAAGCATTTCCGAAGAAAAGTTCTCAAACTCTGTTTGACAAACTGTCAGAAACTCACACCCTTACTCCCGGTCAAAACTTCAAACATAAACTCGAAAACTCAACTCTTAGAACACTTCTCATTCTCTACTTATGCACACTCTAACTTTATAAGATTTAGAGTTGATAAGTAAACACAAGTAATCACAAGGTAATGAATAGTGAACAATACAGACATATATGTATGTTTGTAAGAAAATATATTCCAAAACACAACAGAACCTTTTAATGAAGTAGTATTCACCAAAATGTAAAAAGGTTCGAAAACTTGCCTTTGGTCCTTAGCAATGAAGCAGAAATTCTAATTAATTCTCCTTCAATCACAGTAGGTCCATATCTTCTCTCGTCACATGATGTCTCATTACTCCAACTTGATTATGTTCTAACATAACAAGATATATATCAGCTTGGTCTCATATCCCAAGCAAACACAACTTAAATACACATTATTTATTAACTCAAAATCAAACCAAACGAATAAATCCCCCTTTGGGAAACTCACAACTTCTTATTACAACTATGCCCCAATAGTATCACATTGTAGACTTTCATATCTCTTAAGTCATCATGTATGTACATTTTATTATGGCATTAATCCCTCTAAATCCTCAATATTAACTCATATATAAATGGTCATATTATTTAAGCCATGATTCTCTATTTTACCCTGAAACATTTCATTTATACGTCTTCTTAATTCTAAAGTTTATTGAACTTAAGTGAATGTATTTTCTGCAGCAAATTGGGCATGACCTATTCGTAAGTTGGACTATGCCCGGTGTAAAAACACCTCAAATACAACCTCAAATCAATCTCAAAATATTAACCACATATGCCAAGTCCAAATATGGCCATTAAAATTTGTACTAGATAGTTTTATTAACTCTTATTTTTCCCGATATTTCATCTTCTCGTGCCTACTTTAGCTATTCGCAAAACTATCCTCTCAATAGTTTTTAATCAAGTTCTTTGCACCTACGTATAGTCATGATATTCCTCAACAACTTCCGTTACTGGGTCGACTCGAGACAAGTTCTCTATCTTGCCCGAAATCGTTTCCCAAAACGATTGCTTAACCTTTTTCTCAGGTTCATTTCACTTAACACCCTGTTTTCTAGTATTTTTAATAAATTGGAAATTAATCCATTTGACATGATTCCTTTTCTCAGGTCTTCCTTGTACTACTAACAACATGCCATAAAAATTTCAACTCGAGCTAAGGTCATTAGCTAGGTGAAACAATTCTCCAAAGTTCAATGAAAACATGATTTTCATTTCCTGCGCTACCGTTACTAAAACGTTCATAACTTTTGACTCGTAACTCCGAATGACGCAAAATTAGCGCTCAAACGATCTAGAGACTATCTACTATCAAACCAAATCAACCATAAGCCAAGAACAGTGACTGAATGTTCCCAGATTTTCTAGACAGTGGGCAGCAGATAGGTTCAAAAAAATTGGCATGGTTTCGTTTGTAAACTCATTGTTTTCCATTTTTATTGTACTCCAAATCAACCAACAAACAATCTCAAACTCCTCATTCAACATCAACAACAACATACCACAACTTTAAGCTATAAAAATCAATTTAGCTCAAGAATTAAGAGTTTAACAATTATTAACCAAACACATGCATCCATGGCTTTTCATGCTTCAACAATGTTACCCATAGCCTAAATAGCTCTTAACTATCATCAACCAAGCTAAAGGAACTCAAGAACCAAAGAAAATAAATTTTCAGTTTTCGGAGTTACTGTTCATTCGAACCTTCTTTGAATCATAACTACATATTTCATGGATGGAATGATGTAGAAATCAAGAGAGAGCAAGATGAGATGATTACCTTCGAATCAAGCCATTAAGCGCAAGAAACGGTGAAGAAATGAGCAAGCAATGAGCAAGCAAAGTAATTTTTCTTCCCCCCCCCCACCATGGAGCTTCGGCTGATGTTCTTGAACATGAAGAAATGAAAAAGTCAAAAAGTGATTTTTTTGTGTGGTGGAGCTTGATATTTAATTCGGTTTGCGCGGTAGTCGCGTAATTTCCCGATAACGTTTTAATCTCTCGTTATCGTACTCTTTTCTTTCTCCCCACCTAAGTTTTAAAAACTTAAAATCTCATATTATGATTCTAATATATTTTAGAATCATTAAATTAATACTCTTTAATTGTTTCGAGAATTTACGAAACAATTCTCCGAATAAATTACTTTTCACCTTCACCATTTCTCAAATTCTGCCACGACTTCCACCCGGTCTTCAAATTTATTTTGTTGGACCAAAAATAATTATAATTCCTATATTGTTCGCATATGCTACCGTAACGCCGATTCGCATATTTTCGAATATCCCGTATATTAATAATACGGTCTCACACTTCAAGTACCTTATGAAGAAAAAAAAAATCCATAAAATCATTTCTCCATAAAATGAATTTTTTTTTTTTTTACCCAAAATCTTAATAACCCCAAGCGTCAAAAATACGGGTTATTACAGTCTCCCCTCCTTAAAAGGATTCCGTCCTCGGAATTTACAAGCGAACAACTGAGGTTACTTTCCTCACACCTCAATTTCGAATTCTAAGGTTGAGTCTTCAACCTACTCAGTTTCGTACAACCATAACACTACTGATATTTGTTGGTCCCTGATATTGTAGAAGGGGGGGTTGAATACAATATCAAAAATTAATCGCGGAATAATTTGGATTAAAAATATTATTTTAATTACTCGCGAAATATTAATTATAATGAAATACTGTTCAAGTGAAAGATATAATTTTAACTTGATTAGTATTACAAAATTAATATTTAGAAAACAGATATATAATTGAAAAAAAAAAGTCTAGAATAAATTCGACATGAAGTGTTCGTGTTTAATCAATTATATTCAAACTCAGCACAGAAATCTGTGAATATTACAATGCAGATAAATTACTGAATTTGATCTGATTTTCTAACTTCTCAACAACTGAACAACTGAAAAAGTGAAGGCTGATTCTCATATTTATAGAGAATGAAAAAGGCTGCTATGACCTTTTTCAGTATGACTTAATTTCAAGAAAATAAGTCTGTATGACTTATTTTAACACTTGTATGACTTATAAAAACTGGGCATGACTTTTTTTCACTCGGTATGACTTACAGAAATTCGGTATGACTTATTTTATTAATAAAAAAAAATCGGTATGACTTTTTTTTAATTAAATAAAAAAATCAATCCACTTGCTCCAGCATGACCTTTTGAACTAAGAAAATTCGGTATGACTTATTCTTAAGTCATATTCGAATTTTCCTAATTAATATAAATCAGAATGACTTATATTAAAAAGAAAATTCTCGGTATGACTTATTAAATCAATGCTCGGTATGACTTTTGATTTTCTCAGTATGACATTTAAATTCTCGGTATGACTTCTTCAACCAACTGCCAATTCATTTCTCTTTCTCTTGAATGGACACATGGCATGCTCTGATTGGCTCCTTTAGAAATAAAGCTCCTGCCATTTCAAATTGCAATTCAAAGGGGCTTATTTCGTCCTGTAGTGACTGGCTCCGTAGAAATGCTTTTCGACCCGCACAGCTTATAATCTTTGATTAATAAATAATAAATTTAATTCATAAATTATAAAAATAAATATCTAATATTATTTAGATATTTATAAATATAATTTACTAAATAAATAAAATATTTATTAATTAAATAAATCCTTACGCTCTAAGCTGCGGTCTTCTGATGGTCTGGAACCAAACTCCTTTTGACTTGGAAATGATAAATCAATTCCAACCGGGGTTCCACCTTTACGAATATATGACTCTGCATTTCTTCCGTGTCAATACTTTTTCCGTCTTGTCTTAAAGTCAGTACTGTCAGGCCTGTTTAGCTGTTTCTGCATCCCTTGAGCTTCCAGCTTCTTTCTTCTGTCATTCTAAAATAATTCTAAATTAATTAATCCTTTAATTAATTTAAGAAATAAATTAATTCTGAGTGAATTAATTTACTAATTAAATTAACTAATTAATTTAATTAATTAACAGAGAATTAAATTAAAGGCTTGACTATTGTTGATGTAGATAAAACTCTTCTGTTCTTCAACAATAACCTTTTTTTAACCACTTAAACTTTTTGATGACGAATCTTCACTGACACTGTTGACACCCTGTGCACTGGTCTGGTTCACGGATGACTAACTACAATGTTGATTCTCATTTCTTCTGTAGTGGTCTTTGTGTCTTGTCTTGCTTCTAGCTTTGTCTTCACTATTTCTTTTCTTGGAATCTCTTTGTAGTAGGCACTTGAAATCTTTTGTATCTTCTGAACTCTTCTGAAATACTACTCCTTTATTTTTCGCCGACGCTTGAACATATTAATGAACTTCTTCCGGTGTAGAGTAGCAGCTTCATTAGAATACTTCTGATATTAGGATTCTTTGTGTCTAGTTGACTGTCTTCATCTTGATTCCTTCCTCAGTATTTATTACTTACTTGAGTTGAGTTGTCATCTACTTATTACAAATAGGCCTTGACATATGCCTTTCAATCTCCCCCTATTTGTTGTTAAGCATTTAACATACAAATTCTTAGAGGATAACTCAACTAACAACTAAGAAAATAATATGACATTTAAGAACTGTAAGTAAATAAATTGTTCTCTGGATCATATAATACATTTCCAGATTTCTTGAGTAACTGAAATGAAAGATGTTTGTTCCTCTAGCACTGAACATATTATACATGTAGTATTATCTTCATTTCTGAGACTCATCACTACTCCCCCTTAGGATGTCAGAGATGAAGTCTTGTTCTCTTCTTACCATATAACCTCTTCTTCAACTTCTGTCTTTACTTCTCTTCCAAGGTGAATTCATTCTCCCCTTACTTGAATTCTCCAACCAATTTAATAGAGGTAACAACAGACATGGCATACATACAGCATTAAACCATCGCAAATATAAAAAATGCAAACTATGACATGTTATGCATTTTAGAAAATCCGGTTAATTCCTATATACAAGAATTTTCTAAAATTAAATGGATCCAATCCAAGCATGTTGTTATTTCCCCTTTGGATCTTGTTCAACAATTCCCCCCTTTGGATCTACTCCCCCTTAGTTGAACACTTTGGAGTAATCCTCTTAATAATTCTCATTCTCCATTCTCCTAATAATTCTCCCCCTTAGTTGAGTAATCCTCTTATTCATTTAAAAGTCCTTTTCTGGAGAAATTTCCACCTGATTGAGTAACATTTGAAATCTGTAACAGGGAATTGGGAAAGGGATTCGGTAAGTGTGTTAGTGTGTGATTTTACTTTGTGTTCCTCACAAGTGTTTCGCTCATATACTCTCTAAGTGTTTCACTCATAGAATATATATTTTCACTCTTCCTTACTTGTGTTTCACTCTTTTCTCACATCACTATATCTCTCTCAGTACGGATGACTCAGTCTTTTGTACCTGCAAGAAAGATCGCCATAGCCCCTTCAAGAGAGGTCACTGGTGGTGCAATGGGGTTTCGTAAATCCCCGTCCTCAACTGAATCTATTAAAATAGTTTAATTTGAAAACTGAATTGCTTCAGGAATAGATTCAATGAGTTGCTGATCATCTAAGATGATCTATTCCATTAGGAATCCAGATATGTTCCATCTGGGGAGGGAGACAAGGATCTAAAATGTAGCACATGATCCAAGTTTCCTCCTAACGCCTGTGAAGGCATGTTGATTCAGTCAGAATCATCAATTATTCTTCCTTCCTTGATATGGAAGTTTAGAAAAAATTGCTTCCGTCAATTCATCCTTCCTGTGACATTTCAACTGCTCCCTCTTGGTCCCTTTTGGTCCCAAGTATGTCCTTAATTTGTTGGTCCAAAATGCCAATTGAATTGGTCCATTGTTGGTCCCTAAAAATAAGACAATATTTGTGGTTTCTTGAAAAATGTCAGATGAAATTAACTCTTTGCTGATAGCCTTGGCTGACAGGCTGAATTCAATAGACTCACTCTGTTGAGAGAATGAACCTAGTAACAGTTTTGCCTTTTCCAAGTCTATATCCTTTTGAGAGAACACAGATGAGCTAACAGTTGTCTCAGTTTATTTATATGAAACACCTTTCTGGAGACAGAGCTGTTGGTTCACTTACATTACCAACCTTATCAAATGCACTCAAGGCATTGACTCCCTCATTTTGAACAAATAGGTATTCTGTTTAATGGTTAGAGAGATGGATGTGATAGTGTTTGTGTGTTTGGTTCTAAGATCTTGGTTAGAGATTGATGCCAATGATTAGGATCTCACTTTTAGAAACTATTGGATGATCAAGCTCATAGATCTTTCCTACTTCTCAAAAGAGACTTGAGAATAATCAGCTTATATTTATATAGAAATAAACATAAAAATAATAAAAATAAGGATGCCAAAGTTGAAAAACAAATAAAACTATACATACATATATACTAAACAATTGTTGATACCAATTGTTGGAAATAATAAACATAATATAAAATATATTTACAGTAAAGATGCCAATGAAATAACAACTGTACAAAAATAAGGAAAATCTTTTTGAGTTTTCTTTTTCAATTTGTTTGTTTGTTTTTGAAATATTTTAAGGAATATATACAGTGTATTTACAATGCTTGAAAATAAATATGCAATTTAAAACATCATGCAATAATTAGTTCATGTTTAACATCCCTAACTCACTAACCAACTTAGAGAAAGTGGATTCATCAAGTGGTTTCGTGAAGATGTCAGCAATTTGATCTTCTGTGGGTACAAAATGTAACACCACAGTTCCGTTCATGACATGCTCTCGGATAAAATGATACCTTATGTCTATGTGCTTGGTCCTTGAATGTTGTACAGGATTATTGGAAATAGCTATGGCACTTGTGTTGTCGCAAAGTATTGGAATTTTAGATAACGCAAGTCCATAATCATTCAGCTGATTCCTTATCCACAAGATTTGTGCACAACAACTACCTGCCGCAATATATTCTGCTTCGGCTGTCGAGGTAGATACTGAGTGCTGTTTCTTACTGTACCAGGAAATCAACCGTCGTCCTAGAAACTGACAACTTCCAGATGTACTTTTCCTGTCCATCCTGCATCCTGCATAATCTGAATCTGTATAGCCTATTAGTTCAAAACCTGTACCTTTAGGGTACCAAAATCCAAGATTCGGTGTACCCTTCAGATATCTAAAAATTCTTTTAACAGCTATAAGATGAGATTCTCTAGGATCAGATTGAAACCTTGCACATAAGCATGTTGCAAACATTATATCGGGTCTACTAGCAGTTAGATATAATAAAGAGCCTATCATACCTCTATAGCTTGTGATGTCAACTTTCTTACCAGTTTCATCTTTGTCAAGCTTGGTGGCTGTTGGCATAGGGGTTTTTTCCGATGTGGAATCTTCTAGATTGTATTTCCTTAGAAGATCCCTTATGTACTTTGATTGGCAAATAAAAATCCCATCTTCCATCTGCTTCACTTGCAGACCAAGGAAGAATGACAGCTCACCCATCATGCTCATTTCATACCTACTCTGCATTAACTTAGCAAATCTCTTGCACAAGTTTTCATTAGTAGAACCAAATATAATATCGTCAACATAAACTTGGACAAATATCATATCTTTATCATATAATTTGTAAAAGAGAGTTTTATCTATGACACCTCTATTAAAACCGTTTTCAAGTAAAAACTGAGAGAGAGTGTCATACCATGTCCTCGGTGCTTGCTTGAGTCCATAGAGGGCTTTGAATAAGAAATATACAAAATCAGCAAACTCTGGATTTTCAAAGCCAGGAGGCTGTTCCACATATACTTCATCTTCTAACTTTCCATTCAGAAATGCACTCTTCACATCCATTTGATAGACTTTAAAATTGGAATGTGCTGCGAATGCCAGAAATATCCTGATGGCTTCAAGTCTTGCAACTGGTGCGTAGGTCTCGTCATAATCAATTCCCTCTTCCTGGGAGTAACCCTTTGCAACCAGTCTGGCCTTGTTCCTTGTAACAATGCCATCACCGTCTAACTTGTTCCTGTATACCCATTTCGTGCCAATAACAGATCTATCTTTAGGCCTGGGTACCAGTGTCCATACTTCTTGCCTTTCAAACTGATTGAGTTCTTCTTGCATGGCAAGAACCCAATCTGGATCGGTTAGAGCATCTTCAATTTTCTTTGGTTCTTCTTGAGATAGAAAAACCGAAAATAAACATTCATTTGAAGTTGCACTTCTGGTTCTAACACCAACATCTGGATCACCTATGATCAATTCAAAGGGATGATCTTTGCTCCATATCCTTTCTCTTGGTAGGTTTGATCTTGATGATTCGCCTCTATATTCATTGTGATGTTGTGTTGTGCCAGTTGATCCTTTATCTCCCCCTGAGTTGCTGCCTGGATGACTTGTTGATCCACCACTGGTATTAGTAGTATCTCCAGTGTTTCCATTGTTTCCACCACTATTACCTGGATCATTACCATCATTATTGTCATCATTTCCTGCTGCAACCTCAGGTTCTTCTTCGTCATCAGAATGTGAGTCAGGATAATTGTCGAATTTTAATGACTCAGAAGAATCTTCAGTTTGGATACTTGGGAGTTTAGTGTCGTCAAATGATACATTGACACTTTCTTTTACTTGGTGCTGATCAATTATGTACACCCTATATGCTCTTTTTGAGTAGCCGACAAAAATTGCTTCATGTGCCTTGGCCTCAAATTTGCCACGATGTTCATCTCCATCTTTTAGCACAAAACATTTGGCTCCAAATACATGAAAGTATTTAAGTGTTGGTTTCTTGCCAGCCATTAATTCGTAGGGTGTCTTCATATGATCCTTGTTGATTAATGTTCGATTCTGGGTATAACAAGCTGTGTTTACTGCTTCAGCCCAGAAGTAGATAGGCAACCTTGATTCACTTAACATTGTTCTTGCGGCTTCAATCAAGGTTCGATTCTTCCTTTCTACTACTCCATTCTGTTGCGGAGTTCTTGGCGCTGAGAATTGTCTTGTTATCCCTTTGTCTGAGCAGAAGCTATTCAGAATTTCATTCTTGAATTCTGTTCCATTATCTGATCTGATTGCCCGGACAGGTAGCTTTGAATCTAACTCAATCAACTTTACATGATCAATCACCAACTGTGGAGTTTCATCCTTAGAGTTCAAGAATAAAACCCACGTGTACTTTGTGAAGTCATCTATAATCACTAAGGCATATTTCTTCCTTGACATAGACATGATATTGACTGGACCAAATAAATCCATATGAAGCAGCTGCAGTGGTTCAGTAATATTTGTAGTGTCTGTGCCTCTGTGAGTTGCTTTCTTTGACTTCCCTTTCTGACATGCCTCACACAATCCTTCTTGTGTAAATTCCATCGGAGGCAGTCCTCTCACCAAATCCCTCTTGACTAAAGAGTTCATTGTTTTGAAGTTGAGATGTGAGAGTTTCTTGTGCCATAGCCAACTTTCTTCTGTTGAAGCTTTTGAATAATAACAGTTTGCTTCAGCTTCAGGTCCTGAGTTGAAATCAGCTACGTACAAGTTTCCTTTCCTTACTCCACGCAAGGCTAGTCTGTCTTCTTTAGAATGAGCTATTAAGCACTTCTCCTTGATAAAGTTTACTTTGTAACCTCTATCACAGAATTGACTGACGCTGAGTAGATTGTGCTTAAGTCCTTCTACCAAAGAGACGTTTTCAATGATAACATTTCCAGTATCTAACTTGCCATATCCCGTAGTCATTCCTTTGCTGTTATCTCCAAAGGTGACGATCGGGCCAGCTCTTTCAACCACGTCTGATAGCAGGGCTCTATCTCCGGTCATATGCCTTGACGATCCACTGTCTAGGATCCATACAACCCGGTTTACCTGTTTAACTCCCTGCACATATCAAACGGATTAGATCGACTTCGGAGCCCAAAATTGATTGGGCCCGGCATACTTAAAGAATTGACCTTTGTCAGCTTTGACAACAGATCCTTTTCGAACAACAGCCGCATCCTCCTTGACTGTACTTACTTTCCTATAAATAGTCTTAACAACTTTTTGTTTAGACTTAGGAATATATTTTTCCTTCTTGACAGGTGAAGGAATAGCAGTCTTGGATTTTGCAAATTTATTATTGATGTGTTGTCTCGGTGTCATGTTCTTTTTATTAGCAGTCATGCGTTTGAAATAAGCAGTCATAGCATTAAAAGCACATAACATACAATTTAACATACCACAAGGTTTATGGCATACATCAATAGCAGGCATGTTATTCACAGCAGTAGGCATTTTAATAGTTTCTACTTTAACTTTTTCATCAGATTTAAAGTTTTCAGTAGAATGACATCTATTGTTACTATCCCTACTTCGAACAAAATTATTGTTAGGTCTGTTCATTTTATTCTTTAAGTTTTTAGCACCTATACCAGGTTTGTGGAAATCAGAAGTTCCCACAACTTTTACTGGTGTCTTGGGTGTAACTTTCTCTTCTTGGACATTTACTTCTTTTATGTCCCTTGCTTGTTCTCCTCTTTTCTTCTCTTCCTCTTCATCCTCTAACTGCATCTCATAAGCGATCAGTATAGAGCTCTCGAGGATGGGTTCAGCTACAGGTGTAATGAAAAGAGGTTTGCGTGCGTCTTTAACAACATGAGGAATACCCCTTTCTTCAGCGCTTTGCTTGAACGGGGTAATGTTGCTTGGCTTTCCTACAGATTTATTGTACTCGAAACCTATTCCAACTTTTCGGTTTATTTCCTGTTGGTCAACTAGGTTCTTTACAATATAAGAGGAATTTTTATAAGCTAGACACCTTTGCTTTTCTTCTTCAATTTTATTCCTTAAAAAAGCTTCAATCTGAACATAGCAGTTGACTCTATTAACTTGAAATGCAACATCTTCAGTTAATTTATCATTAATAAGTTTCAGCTTTTTCAGTTCATAATTCTCTTCTGATAAAACTTTGTTTTCGAGAATTAAGACTTTTATTCGATCTCTAGCATCAGTTAAATTCTCACCTATCAATTTAAACATTTTAGGACAGCTAGGGTTTACCTCAATTCCTTGTCGAGGTGGAGATTGTGATCCTTCAGAAGAAGAGGCCATTAGAGCAAGATTTCCCATTTGATCTTCTTCATCATTGTCGGAATCATCCCAGCTTTTTCCTGCTGCTAAGTATGATTTTCCCTGATGCTTCTTCAGTAGAGCGTCATATTTCTGTTTGAGCTCGTCATATGAATCCTTCTTTCTTTCCTGCCTGGGCTTTCTACAATCAGTAGCAAAGTGTCCCATTTCATTGCAGTTGAAGCAACGGATCTTGCTTCTGTCTACCATCCCTGTCTTGTATCCACCTCTTGTATTGGATGAGCTAGAAGAACCACTTGTCTGAAATCTATTTGCCATAGGCTTGAATTTGAAACTAGGATTCCTCCTGAATCTTGTATTTCCAAATTTTCTAGCAATCAGAGCCAGAGATTCATCCTCAAGTTGATCGAGTTCTTCCATTGAGTAGAATTCACTATCAGCTGAATTCATTAGAGTTGCACCAACTTCTGCAACAATACCCTGATCAATGATGTTGACTGAAGAAGATTCAGTCTTAGCTTTTCTGTATTCTGGTTCTTCTGCTACAAGAGCTGTAGACTTGCTAACCACCTTGCCTGTACCATATATTTCTTTCTGTTGAATCTGCTCTAGCTCATAGGTCTTCAGTACGCCATAAAGTCTTTCCAATGAAATTTCATTCATGTCCCTTGACTCCCTGATGGCAGTAATCCTATGCTCCAAGTGTACTGGCATTGTCAGCAAAAACTTCCTACTGATCTCTTTGTTCGTATAGTGTTTGCCATTGAGATTTAGATCATTTATCAGTTTGTTGTATCTCTCAAAAACCTCAGAGATACCTTCTCCAGGATTTGATCTAAAATGCTCATATTGAGACGTTAAGATTTCCAATCTATTCTCCCTTACTTCTTCTGTTCCTTCATTTAGTATCTCTATCGTTTCCCAGATGTGTTTAGCATTTTTGCAATTAACAACATGATTGTACATTCCGGGATCAAGAGATTCTACTAAAATTAACTGCAGGCTGGTGTCCAAAGAATCCAGTTCCTTTTCTGTTTCAGTGTACTCCTTAATATCTATATCATATTGCCTGTGTGGAATGAGTACACCATCTTCCATATGCTCAGGAACGATTACTATAGGAGCAACAACACCAGTCTTCAAAATATCCTTGTACTTAGGGTTTGCAGCTCGAAGAAATAAGGTCATCTTCCTCTTCCAAAGATTATAATTTTCTTTATCAAATTGTGGAATTTTAATGCTACTAACTCTTTGAGTACTCATCTTTAAATAAGATTAAAAATTAATTGTTTCAAAAAATATTTTAATTTTTGACTTAAAATAATTTTTGATCAAAAATAATTTTTCGGAAAAAAAAATTATTTCGAATAAAAAATTATTTCGAATTTAAAATAATTTTTGAGATCTGAATGAGTTCGCGGAATTTGATTTGGATCTGATATGAAAATATATCAACCGGCTCTGATGCCAATTGTTGGTCCCTGATATTGTAGAAGGGGGGGGTTGAATACAATATCAAAAATTAATCGCGGAATAATTTGGATTAAAAATATTATTTTAATTACTCGCGAAATATTAATTATAATGAAATACTGTTCAAGTGAAAGATATAATTTTAACTTGATTAGTATTACAAAATTAATATTTAGAAAATAGATATATAATTGAAAAAAAAAGTCTAGAATAAATTCGACATGAAGTGTTCGTGTTTAATCAATTATATTCAAACTCAGCACAGAAATCTGTGAATATTACAATGCAGATAAATTACTGAATTTGATCTGATTTTCTAACTTCTCAACAACTGAACAACTGAAAAAGTGAAGGCTGATTCTCATATTTATAGAGAATGAAAAAGGCTGCTATGACCTTTTTCAGTATGACTTAATTTCAAGAAAATAAGTCTGTATGACTTATTTTAACACTTGTATGACTTATAAAAACTGGGCATGACTTTTTTTCACTCGGTATGACTTACAGAAATTCGGTATGACTTATTTTATTAATAAAAAAAATCGGTATGACTTTTTTTTAATTAAATAAAAAAAATCAATCCACTTGCTCCAGCATGACCTTTTGAACTAAGAAAATTCGGTATGACTTATTCTTAAGTCATATTCGAATTTTCCTAATTAATATAAATCAGAATGACTTATATTAAAAAGAAAATTCTCGGTATGACTTATTAAATCAATGCTCGGTATGACTTTTGATTTTCTCAGTATGACATTTAAATTCTCGGTATGACTTCTTCAACCAACTGCCAATTCATTTCTCTTTCTCTTGAATGGACACATGGCATGCTCTGATTGGCTCCTTTAGAAATAAAGCTCCTGCCATTTCAAATTGCAATTCAAAGGGGCTTATTTCGTCCTGTAGTGACTGGCTCCGTAGAAATGCTTTTCGACCCGCACAGCTTATAATCTTTGATTAATAAATAATAAATTTAATTCATAAATTATAAAAATAAATATCTAATATTATTTAGATATTTATAAATATAATTTACTAAATAAATAAAATATTTATTAATTAAATAAATCCTTACGCTCTAAGCTGCGGTCTTCTGATGGTCTGGAACCAAACTCCTTTTGACTTGGAAATGATAAATCAATTCCAACCGGGGTTCCACCTTTACGAATATATGACTCTGCATTTCTTCCGTGTCAATACTTTTTCCGTCTTGTCTTAAAGTCAGTACTGTCAGGCCTGTTTAGCTGTTTCTGCATCCCTTGAGCTTCCAGCTTCTTTCTTCTGTCATTCTAAAATAATTCTAAATTAATTAATCCTTTAATTAATTTAAGAAATAAATTAATTCTGAGTGAATTAATTTACTAATTAAATTAACTAATTAATTTAATTAATTAACAGAGAATTAAATTAAAGGCTTGACTATTGTTGATGTAGATAAAACTCTTCTGTTCTTCAACAATAACCTTTTTTTAACCACTTAAACTTTTTGATGACGAATCTTCACTGACACTGTTGACACCCTGTGCACTGGTCTGGTTCACGGATGACTAACTACAATGTTGATTCTCATTTCTTCTGTAGTGGTCTTTGTGTCTTGTCTTGCTTCTAGCTTTGTCTTCACTATTTCTTTTCTTGGAATCTCTTTGTAGTAGGCACTTGAAATCTTTTGTATCTTCTGAACTCTTCTGAAATACTACTCCTTTATTTTTCGCCGACGCTTGAACATATTAATGAACTTCTTCCGGTGTAGAGTAGCAGCTTCATTAGAATACTTCTGATATTAGGATTCTTTGTGTCTAGTTGACTGTCTTCATCTTGATTCCTTCCTCAGTATTTATTACTTACTTGAGTTGAGTTGTCATCTACTTATTACAAATAGGCCTTGACATATGCCTTTCAATATTACTTCAGTTCTCAACACTTTCTTTTATTCAGTCGATGGTCTTTGTAAATTCTACACTTCTATCCATTCAAATGATATCTTCAAGCTTAAGTGCAACCACTATAGCTATCAACTCTAATTCATAGGTAGGATACCTTAATTCTTATTTCTTCAGTTACTCAGACACATATAAAATAATTTCTACTATGTTGCTTTCGCGCACAATCCATCCCTCAAAAGACATGTCATCACTAATTACAAGATTCGTCTTTTATCATCTGGTAGTCGCAACAACGGTTGTTACCCATCTATTCTTTAATTTCCTCAAACTTCTTTCCCCACTTACTACATGTCCCAAATTTCCAACTCATTTTTTCCAAAACTCACACTTAGAGAATTTAGTCTCCATTCTCTTTTCTCTTAATATTTCCAAGGCTATATACTTTTTTTTTCATGTTCTTCCTTAATCCTTGGGCAGATCAAAATATGCTCTATGGTCTGAATAGTCCTTTCACTTTGACCGTCTATTTGGGGATGTAAGCGGTACTCATGTTCAACTTAGTCCCTAGACAGTCTTGAAAGCTTCTCCAGAATCTAGAATTAAATCTCGGATCTCTATCTGATACAATGGTCACTGGAACTCCATGTCTCATCACAACCTCATTCCACGTTCAACCACCAATAATACACTTTGAGGTCTCTATATGTTTTGGTGCTTCCAGGGTAGATGGAAAAATACTGAATTGTGTGCCTCGTGCATAATCTCATATTTCAGCTCTGGGACATTTGGAATCCAGATTCTATTAACAAATCTCAGGATCCCCTTTTCGTCTTTCTCACACCTTCGGTTATCTCCAACTTTTTTTTCTCCTTGTTCCTCTATTACCTTTTCTTATCATACTTGTATCTTCTCGATTAGCTCCGGTTGAATTCGAATCTCAAGAAGTGTTTCCGTCCCTTCCTCTGGAAATTTCACTTCGATCTCCATTCGCTCAAACTCTCTTATTAACTCTTCCGAGAAAACTAACATCTTCAGTCGTTCTTTTCTACTCAAGGCATCGGCCACCACATTGGCCTTACCGGGGTGATAATTTATCGAACATTCATAATCTTTAGTCAGGTCGAACCATCTCCTCCGACTCATATTTAATTCTGCCTAGGTGAAGATATACTTAAAACTCTTATGGTCCATGTAAATCTCATACTTCTCTCCATACAGGTAGTGTCTCTAAATATTCATGGCAAACACTATTGCTGCCAACTCTAAGTCATCAGTAAGGTACCTTATTTCAAATTCCTTTCAACTTTCTGGACCCATATGCAATTACATTGCCGTGTTGCATTAGAACACAGCTTAATCCCTTATAAGATGCGTCGCTGCAAACCACAAAAGCTCATTTATCATCAGGTAATGGCAGCACTGGGCTGTCACCAACCTTCTCTTTAACTCTCAGTAATCAATACATCATCTCATACTGCCATCTTCCTTCTTTACAAAAAACACTGGTGCGCTCCAAGGCGACACACTCGGTCTTATCATTCGCTTCTCTAACAACTCTTTTAGCTGAATGACCAACTCATTCATCTCGACATGAGTTAACCGATAGGGGGCCTTTGAAACTGGTGAGGTCTCTGGTGCTAGGTCTATAACAAATTATATGCCTCGGTCGGATGGTAATCTTGAAAGGTCTCTGGGAAACACATCCTCAATTTCATTCACTATTGGGATGTCCCCTATATCAGGTACTCCATCCTCTGCATATATAACATGTTTTAAATTTTAAACTTCATTTATCTAAAACTAACATTTAGAAAATAATCTCTTTCATTAACTATGAGAATCTCCTCTTTACTAGGTTTTCTCCTCTTTCCATATGAACCTCATAGGGTAAGTAAGCCTTACTTCTCGTCACAACAATCTCTTTGTTTTCTCTATCTCCTTTTTAGTTTGTTCACTTCCCATTTCTAAAGTAATAAATTCCTACACTAACTAGGTGTAGTCGCTCAATTTCAACACTGTTACCCTATTTTGAATCCACGGTTTCAGCCCTTGTTGAAACCTTCTTACTCTATTCTCCTCCGAATTTACAAAATTCGGCACAAATCTCAAAAATTCCATAAACTTCACCTTATACTCTGCCATAGACAATTTCTCTTATCTAGGCCCAAAAACCTTTATCTCCATAATTTCAGATAATACTACTGTACGTATGAAATGAAATTTCTTTAAAACTCACATTACTCTGACTCGTATTGTGATCCTCTTTTGTTCTCGATAATCTCATCACAATTCTCGGTTCTTATTAGTATAGTTAACTCATTATGACCCGGTTGGCATACCTTCAAAACTTTTAGAGTTAACAAGAATCATGGAATTTTAAAGAGAAAAGATTTCATATCAATGCAAGTGTCATATAATTGTGGTCATCAAATTATGAGTTTTAAAGTAGTCATCATTTTAAAATAAAAGAATGACTGAGAGATCAACATGATCAAAAGAACTCAACGTTGCATGCCTTATTAAGACACTCACAAGTAAAGGGGTGTTTCCCCTTCTTATGATGTACAACTCACAAGTGATGGCGTCCCATCAAACTTCTATCACACAGACAGATAGTCCTTGTGTCCCCTATAAATAGGGTTGTTCGTCTCAGTTGGAGTAAACAAGTATGAAATGAATTTAAAATCAGACCAATAAACTTCATCTTTTGATAATTGATTCTCTAAGGCACACCTTGGAATAAAACTGAACAGACTCCAAAGGTTTTATTTTCGGAGAAAAGAATAACCAGAAAAGAAAGTACTGGTACACAACAAGAAAGTGAGGAATATATTACAAATGGAGTTATCCACCACTTGGAGAAAAATGGAAGTTCAAGTATCACAAACTCGACAGGGCCTCAGAAATTTGAAAGTAAGTATCACAACAGCCTCTGGCACAATTGAATACCCAAATACGGGTGAACACCAATATCAAAAATATAACTCAGAAGAGGTAATATATCTTCTAGCAAAAGTCTCTTTTTAGAGAGGTTTCACAATAAGTCATAGGAAATGAAGGTATTGCCAAGGTCTTCACAAATGCCTTCTCTATCAATTCCTCGGAAAGATCACCGTTTCACTATAAATCTAGTTCTCCATGTCATGAGGTTATCGATATCCTACGTCGTCGTCGACTCATAATAATCTCTGAAGATTCCACAGTAGATATCAACAGCCACAAAGAGTTCTATCCAACTCAATACAATCATCTCAAGCAAACGCTCCAATTTGTTAACTAATTCATTGGTACTATATCCAATAGTCCAACACGAACTCTACATGAGCTCAAACGTCCTCACATAACTATACACAATCCTACACACTCTCGTTTCTAGTTTACTATAACCTCGGCTCTGATACCATTCTGTAACGCCCCCAAATCCGGGGTCATGGATCTGGTCGTCACTGCGAAAATCCTCAATATAACATGACCTGTTTAACAGATATAATTTCACCTGTAGACATACAACAACTGAAAAATACATCTGTGACCCCAACTCTCAAGAATCTTTTAGGTTATAGGGCTAGAAACAAGAATCCCAAGTCAGATATCAATTATTACATTTCTCAACCAGTAAAATCACACTTGTGACCCCATCCACAAAGTTCCTCAAAATTTGATTTTTTTTTAACCAATTTTCCAATTACCACCAATTACTATAACCCTTCTCTGTTTACATAAATCTTATAAAACTAGTATAACTTCGATAAGAAGTATACTAGCTACCAAAAATTTTCTATACAAGATAATATTTATTACATATCAACTTATAAGTAATTCTTACACCAGATCTAGATACTCTGAACCAAATCCTCTTCATCATGACATCTTGCCTTCTTCTTCCGAACTATGCAGATAAGTCTCGTCAAGCTACCTTTCATTGTAGGGTTACAATTTGAAGTAATGCGATCCATCTGATCTAGCTGTTGTGTTTGGACAATTTTAAAACAAAGCCCAGCAATAACTCCAGTCATAATAGAAGTTAAAATAATTTATGAAATTTTAACTCAATATAAAAGATAGTTTAGGAAACTAAAATTTATAATGCCCCACAAGTTTGAAAAGTAAGCAATTCTAGATATTGCTAAGCACACCACAAAAATTCTCAAGCTCTCGTCACATTATCAGTAACTTACCACAATGACATCAGTTACAGTGTTACTATTCATTTAAGAATCATTAAGAAAGAAGTTCAAGATATCGAGAAAAGAACAGTAAAGGTTCAACAGTTCTCATTAACACTATTGGTAACTTAACGCCTTAGCTTTTGTTATAGTGTAAGAACAGTGAAGGTTCAACAATTCTCATTAACACTATCTGTAACTTAGCACATCGGCTTTCGTTATAGTGTAAGAACAGTGAAAGTTCAACAGTTCCCATTAACACTATTAGTAACTTAGCACCTTGGCATTAGTTATAGTGTAAGAACAGTGAAAGTCTAACAATTCTCATTAACACCATGGAATTCTCAACACGATTTCTCAAATCTCATCAACACTATCGGTAACTCAGCACCTAGGCTTTCATTACAGTGTTAATGTCAAATCCCAATTGGGAAGAATGGACTTTCATTGGAGTAATTATAGTGACAATGTAGGTCGGTGATCAGTCGCCCACACTTGCCTCTCCGAGGGACATCTCTGTTTTTCTACTCTTCTACTAGTAGTGGATGATCCGCCTTTTCTCTGACGTCACCCTGACCGCATTCGGGCCATAGTATACTTGATGGCATACCCGTCTGGCAGCTCTTACACTTTGTACACATAATGCGCCGTGCAAGCACGTCGACTTTCTCTAGTACTCCAGTCCAATTGAATAATTTATTTGGAAGGAAATTGAATTCAGTCCAAAATCACATCTCATTCTCTTCTCAGATTTCAACACCAGAGGATTGATTAACTTCCAGAATTATGAGGAAGTAATCTTATATGCACATGTTGACTTATAGTCAAATAATCTCTTTTTGCTCAAATATTTCTCACACAAGAAGTTTTCAAAATCACACGACCATGGAGTTGTTTTAAAATCACCAAAGTTCTCAGAATCATTATTGGATAACTAAATCATTGTTAGAATATTTTATATCCATTTTGGATAACTCAAATAATTTTCTCAAAGGTTAAATAAAGATTTTTATACCTTTTAACCTCTCATTAAATAATATCTAATTAATCAAATAATGTTAAATTAATTAAATACTTCATTAAACTCTAAAGATTTGATGGACGTTTAACAAAATATTTATTTAATATTTGATAATGTCCCAAAGCATTTCCGAAGAAAAGTTCTCAAACTCTGTTTGACAAACTGTCAGAAACTCACACCCTTACTCCCGGTCAAAACTTCAAACATAAACTCGAAAACTCAACTCTTAGAACACTTCTCATTCTCTACTTATGCACACTCTAACTTTATAAGATTTAGAGTTGATAAGTAAACACAAGTAATCACAAGGTAATGAATAGTGAACAGTACAGACATATATGTATGTTTGTAAGAAAATATATTCCAAAACACAACAGAACCTTTTAATGAAGTAGTATTCACCAAAATGTAAAAAGGTTCGAAAACTTGCCTTTGGTCCTTAGCAATGAAGCAGAAATTCTAATTAATTCTCCTTCAATCACAGTAGGTCCATATCTTCTCTCGTCACATGATGTCTCATTACTCCAACTTGATTATGTTCTAACATAACAAGATATATATCAGCTTGGTCTCATATCCCAAGCAAACACAACTTAAATACACAATATTTATTAACTCAAAATCAAACCAAACGAATAAATCCCCCTTTGGGAAACTCACAACTTCTTATTACAACTATGCCCCAATAGTATCACATTGTAGACTTTCATATCTTTTAAGTCATCATGTATGTACATTTTATTATGGCATTAATCCCTCTAAATCCTCAATATTAACTCATATATAAATGGCCATATTATTTAAGCCATGATTCTCTATTTTACCCTGAAACATTTCATTTATACGTCTTCTTAATTCTAAAGTTTATTGAACTTAAGTGAATGTATTTTCTGCAGCAAATTGGGCATGACCTATTCGTAAGTTGGACTATGCCCGGTGTAAAAACACCTCAAATACAACCTCAAATCAATCTCAAAATATTAACCACATATGCCAAGTCCAAATATGGCCATTAAAATTTGTACTAGATAGTTTTATTAACTCTTATTTTTCCCGATATTTCACCTTCTCGTGCCTACTTTAGCTATTCGCAAAACTATCCTCTCAATAGTTTTTAATCAAGTTCTTTGCACCTACGTATAGTCATGATATTCCTCAACAACTTCCGTTACTGGGTCGACTCGAGACAAGTTCTCTATCTTGCCCGAAATCGTTTTCCAAAACGATTGTTTAACCTTTTTCTCAGGTTCATTTCACTTAACACCCTGTTTTCTAGCATTTTAAATAAATTGGAAATTAATCCATTTGACATGATTCCTTTTCTCAGGTCTTCCTTGTACTACTAACAACATGCCATAAAAATTTCAACTCGAGCTAAGGTCATTAGCTAGGTGAAACAATTCTCCAAAGTTCAATGAAAACAGGATTTTCATTTCCTGCGCTACCGTTACTAAAACGTCCATAACTTTTGACTCGTAACTCCGAATGACGCAAAATTAGCGCTCAAACGATCTAGAGACTATATACTATCTAACCATATCAACCATAAGCCAAGAACAGTGACTGAATGTTCCCAGATTTTCTGGACAGTGGGCAGCAGATAGGTTCAAAAAAATTGGCATGGTTTCGTTTGTAAACTCATCGTTTTCCATTTTTATTGTACTCCAAATCAACCAACAAACAATCCCAAACTCCTCATTCAACATCAACAACCAACATACCACAACTTTAAGCTATAAAAATCAATTTAGCTCAAGAATTAAGAGTTTAACAATTATTAACCAAACACATGCATCCATGGCTTTTCATGCTTCAACAATATTACCCATAGCCTAAATAGCTCTTAACAATCATCAACCAAGCTAAAGGAACTCAAGAACCAAAGAAAATAAATTTTCAGTTTTCGGAGTTACTGTTCATTCGAACCTTCTTTGAATCATAACTACAGATTTCATGGATGGAATGATGTAGAAATCAAGAGAGAGCAAGATGAGATGATTACCTTCGAATCAAGCCAATAAGCGCAAGAAACGGTGAAGAAATGAGCAAGCAATGAGCAAGCAAAGTAATTTTTCTTCCCCCCCCCCCCACCATGGAGATTCGGCTGATGTTCTTGAACATGAAGAAATGAAAAAGTCAAAAAGTGATTTTTTTGTGTGGTGGAGCTTGATATTTAATTCGGTTTGCGCGGTAGTCGCGTAATTTCCCGATAACGTTTTAATCTCTCGTTATCGTACTCTTTTCTTTCGCCCCACCTAAGTTTTAAAAACTTAAAATCTCATATTATGATTCTAATATATTTTAGAATCATTAAATTAATACTCTTTAATTGTTTCGAGAATTTACGAAACAATTCTCCGAATAAATTACTTTTCACCTTCACCATTTCTCAAATTCTGCCACGACTTCCACCCGGTCTTCAAATTTATTTTGTTGGACCAAAAATAATTATAAGTCCTATATTGTTCGCATATGCTACCGTAACGCCGATTCGCATATTTTTGAATATCCCGTATATTAATAATACGGTCTCACACTTCAAGTACCTTATGAAGAAAAAAAAATCCATAAAATCATTTCTCCATAAAATGAATTTTTTTTTTTTAACCCAAAATCTTAATAACCCCAAGCGTCAAAAATACGGGTTATTACACCCTTACTATTAATTTGGAAAGTATATCCCATAATTCTTTCTAGTGAGCCAAGATCCATATTTCGTCTTGTCTTAAGTCAACCACTGAAAGTCCTTAAAAATGATTATTTAGGTAGACAACATTTGTCAATTATATCATATATATAATTCTTGGATAGTTTGGTGAACAACGATTGATCTTATCTATCTAATAGATTTTTAACCAAACTCTATGCTTCTAAATTCATAATGGTTGAATATAACCGTTTATTTTCACCTTTTTATGACAACTCAGTTAAGTTAGACCCAATGATACAACGGCCAAATATAATCGTTTATATTCGTCGCATCTCACCACGATAGATAGGAGTCCCCTGCCACTGACAGTCTTTCCCCTAATCGATCTAGGATTCGATGAGTGTTCATTCATTGGAAAGCATCCGAGTAGAAGTTAATATTTTGTTAAGGGGTTTAGAAAATTTACGACGATCATGATCATATCATGAAGAGATCCTCAATTTTTCCTTGAACCAAATATTTCAAATTGACATTTTAAATTGTTCATTTCCCAGGTAGATGGAGGATACCAGTGGTCACACTTAAAACCCATCAACCTTACGAATACGCATATCCGCTTTTATCAGAAAATCTCAGTTATAGATATCAAAAATTCATATTTAATTCAGTGTTTTTAAAATCCATATTTTATAAACACAAGAATCTCATGATCGTTTATTAATTTTAAAATCTTAAATCGTTAAAGATTTTATCTTGTTTAGCATGACAAGCATGGCATGGGTGACGTATCTAATACATGCATACATCATTAATCTAATTAAAGCATGCATCTTCTACTCTACATATACATTCATACATCAATATGTAAAGTGCAGTATGTAAACGTGCTTGGTTATGGCCCCTTTCCTATGTGATCCTTTCGAGCTAATGAAAGGATCAAAGTCAATCTATGGTGGTGGTAAAACATAAATACAGTTGCTTGTCTTCATTCTTCTTGCATCCGTGGTTGCCTTCTCTTTTTCTTGGATCATCCTTTGTCTTCAAGTACATTACATGGAATAATTGAATACAACCTAAGCTAATGTACTTACATAAGAAAACTCGAGTTACATTCGAGGATTAGCAATTACAAGAATGAAGAAAACGACATGCAAGTCATATTTATAAAACCAAAACCATTAATCTAGGGGTCTAAGGCCATAACCAGCACCATGCCCACATAACAATTAATGACATCTCAGAATGCATAATCATATCATCATGCATCATATATATCATGATCAAAAAATTATCAAAATTTAAAATTATGATCTAAAAAAAGAAAACTGCATTTTTGAGGCCCTTAACGATGTCAAATGGCCAAAAAACAGCATAGGGCACGGCAAAGCCGTGATTTTTGCTCGTGGCGATTTTTTCTTTCCAGAAAAAGTAAATTCGACCCATTCTGACTCCGTCGAAAAACACTATTCACTGTAGAATCACTATTCACAGAAAACTACATCTTATGCAGTTGTGTTTTTAAACGTTTCGACGACCTTCGTATGACTGTATCTCGTATCACATACATACAGTGCATCACACATATCATGCCATAACATATTATAACATTGCAGTAGCATGGCAGTCATCAAACAGGCATGACAGTAGCATGGCAGTCATCAAACAGGCATAGCAGTCATCAAACAGGCATGGCAGTCATCAAATACATAAAACACGTAACCAAATCAATCCCTTATACACGTAGCTCTGATGCCATTGTTGGGTTCCATGCCATAAAAACGCAGCGGAATTAATGTAAATATAACAAAAATTCGGAACCCAAACCCAGGATCCGTGTATAAGCTTGGACATATTATGGTGAAACAGAATTCTACCTTTTCTGGTCTTGACTTTCACGAACTCAACGGAGATCCTTTCTTGATGAATCACAGTAATCCTTTGCTTCAAAAACTGCTCTATAACGGTATCCACACGAACGTCGATTCGTCTAACGGTCAGCGGAGATGGTACTAGCCAAAACAGCCACGAATTATCTCTTCTTTCTTGCTAGCCTCTCTTTTCTATGAGCTACTAGGGTTTCTGTTGTAAAACGAATTCACAAGTAATGCTCTTGTAAACACATCATAATGTATTTATATGAGCTAGAGATAATGGGCCAAACCCTAATCCATGGGGCTTCTTAAAAACCCATTCTGATTTTGGGTTTATTTATTAATCTGAATTCTAGTATGTTAATAATTAATCAAGTCTTAATTAATTAATTATAAATTCAAATTAATAATAATAACATCATTTAAATTCATAATTTAAATAAAGCTTCGTTTAAACGTTCTTTGTGTGTGACCCTTTAGGTTATTATTACGTTGGCAATAATTTTATTTTCTAATAATAAAATTATAAACAATGAGTGGCATCTAGTAATACATCATTGCTACCCAAGTAATAATAATAATTGGTGATTCAATTAAACCTTTCGTGATTAATGTTTCTGTGTAATATAATCCCTTTAACCATATATATTATAGATTAAATTTCGAGGCATGTATTTTAGTCATCCTCTACAACATTTAATCCGGGTTTACTTGATCCATGAGTAGACTATGAAAAACAAATCATTAATTGAGCATGGCCATGCATTTTATAGTCTCACTCAATCAAGAGGTCAATAATATCTCTCCTAATTATAGGAGGGTTAAATCATTTATCTATCATTCATATTTCTCATACGACTCATGATATACCCGATGTCCACTTTTATCATCACCCGGTCAAAGGTAACTTTTAATGCAGTCAAAGTATATTAATCCTCGTATAGAAATATAATGATCTCAAGTCAAAGGATCATTACACCATTATCACTGTGAGTCTTTCTTATGACTTTATTAAACATGAAGAATCTCACTGTGGGTCTGTCCAGTATCTTGTACTCCTACATGTACCTATGTATTGACTTTAGTATCCCCATACTTATAACCAATGAGATATGGTTATCAGTCAAACAACCTACTAGTCTATTTATGTATTATTATTGTCCTATAATAATAATACTCGACTAGAGACCTTTAAGAATATGATATATTATATAATCTCAAGTTCAAGCCATGTACTTAAACTATACAATGTGTATCATGATTCTAAGGACATTTATTATGCTAACAAATATATCGTAATAATTAAAGTCATAATAAATACGTTTATTGAATAATCAAATGACATAAAGGTCTATAAAAAAGAAACATTGTATTGCCTCTAGGGCACCTACACTAACAGCATAAGCACTGCCTCAACACCAGACTCAATAGCAATTGCTAAATCATTGTCTAATGGAGCATCGCCTCTTTGACATGGGTTATCCCAAGATATTAATATTTATTAGGGAATCCTGTTTTGTTCTATCAAGGAATTGCCTCACACCTTCTCTGTAAACGGAAGGTGGACATTACTTTTCAGGATTTGGAAATGTTCCTTCTAGGAAGGGCGACGTAGTAGACAATGTAATGAATAGCAATTTAGAGCCTACGTTTCCCTCGTAACCCTGTGACGGGAATTTTGTGTAAAATACCCTACTTTTCTCATCCGAAGAATTCTTGTCAAGCAGTTGCTTCTCAAGCCCAGATAAATTTGAACAAGAGATCTCCCTTTCGGGATGCAGAAGATTAACTTCTGTTTGAGGTAGATACTTGGACAATGTAATCTGTGGCTAAGTCTGTATCTCCTCTGAATGCCTATACCTGTCACTGTGAACACCTTGCAATGTGTTCCTAGAATATATATGTTTTAGGCTTACCATCAGCGTGAGTACCAGTGGTGTGCTTGACTCATTACAAGATTCTCTGGCTGACGAGCGAATTTCAATGGACTCACCGTGTTGAGAGAATGATTCCAGAGACAGTTTAATTTCCTTTTTCAGCTCTGCATCCTTTTAAGAAGATGTAAATGAGCTTACAGTTACCTCAGTTATATACTACTTAGCTTCTCTGGAGGTAGAGCTGTGGGTGCACTTCCGACTTCATCCTTATTTTTTGCATCAAGTGCAGTTTCTCCCTTATCAACCTCTAACTTACATATGTTCCTTGTATCTCCAGGGGTTAATATATGGAAGTGGATGAATCAGTGTTTGGTACTAAGACCTGGGTAAGAGATTGATGGGTTTTCAACCTCTTGGCCAGCTTCTTAAGCCACTGGGGGCTAAAATGATAGAATCAAAAAATAAGATAAAGAAATAATCACCACAACATTCCAAAACACATTTTTCATCTCAAAGAGAAGGAAAAATATAAGAAGGAATGGTATTTGATTGCATTAAAGCACTTTTAGTAAAAGAGTTTTGTCGGATCTAAAGATTTATCATCTAAGAGCATGATACGAAATTTTCATTAAGATATTTATCACATAATAAAACGCGGGAAAGTGTATTAGAGAAAAATTATATCCCTTATGAATTTCTTGTAAGGCAAACTTCCCATAATAAAACGCGGGAATTTATACCAAAGAAGAAATTCATCTCTTCTACCAAATTATAACATAATAAAATGACTCTTTTCCTTTAAAACCTTAGCACTGTATGTTGTGAAAACAGTTTTGCAAAACATCCGTACCAGATAGAGGACAATGATTTTCTGACACATAATGCAATTATGATTTACATCATTTTCGTCCACCTGATAGTATCCCCGTCTTAAAATAAAAACATGACAATTGGGGTGAATGTATGGTTAACAATACAATACAAGACCTTCAAAGCAACAACCACTGTTTAGGTACTATGAATCAATGTGAAACATACATTGAAACTAGTGTTTAAAAACAAATCATTTTACAAGTGATTGGTACCTCGAAGTTAAAATAATTTCTCCAAATAAAATAGCAGTCACAAAGATACTTCCACTTTAAAAAGAAAAATTAAGAGAGAAAACAGTTTTGAAAATATAGCATTTAAAACCAGCTTTGGAGAGATAATAAAATATTTTGAGATTTAAAGAAAGATTATCCTCAAAAAAAGTTTGATTTACGTCCTAGGATTTAGAAATCAAAGTAGGGCTATAAATCAAATGATTTTCAACAGAGAAATTTTGAAAAAAAAATTGATGTTTGTTTCTTTAAAACTGAGAGAAAAATGAATGTATCTTTGAATAAAATGTTTTGAAAAAGAATCAGAAAAGAAATTCTTTTTAATATATTCAAGTTTAAAATTCAATCAAATAATGAAAAAAAAATTAAATACTTATGTAATACTAAACAGTTACCACAGACATGCATATATAAATCAAATAACATGTGGCAATTATTCAGTAGAACAATAAACATTTAGACATATTTTTATTATTAATGATTTTAGATAAACAACATGTATTATCATTAATATTAAAAATATCATAATTAATTGCAAAGAAATATTAACAAAATATCATTATTTGATATTTATCAATAATTTCAAAATGCAAGAAATTATGCTTCTAATATTTTATCAAATCAAAATTATGAAACTAATAAACATTGAGTTGCTTCAATCCATAATTTTAATAAGATAAAATAATTTCGCTAAATACTAAAATATTCATAGGATTGAATATTAACATCTAACTTCCTACGCTATATCTAAAAATTGTCACTCTAGCATATTACAATTATATTCATAACAATTATTATTGATATACGTAAGCTCGAGAAAATAGTTGAATAGAAATTCACAAGTCCTTTAAATATTAACATTTAATACTTGTGATCCTAATTATAACTTCTCGCAAACAAAAATCAAATTTAGAAATATTTCCTAAGTATATAAAATATTGAGAATTTTATACAGATAACTTAGAAAATACTTCAGCTTTCAATAGTAGTGATTTTTGAAATATGCATTGTTTATTTAGAACATAAATTCTAAATACTGTCACTAATATCAAAAGTATCACAATTATTTTTAATAAAATATTTAAAAATATCAGAGCAAAATATCATAACAATTAAGCAAGATATCATTGACTAATATTCAATAAATATTTAATATACAAATAATTATGCTGCTAACTTATGCTAAATCATTTAACCACCACATATGCATATAACATTGTAGGCATGATAATTAAACTAATAGCAAAAAGTATGAGGTACTAGATTTCAAACAAATTCACAAGTCCTTTAAATATGGATGATTTAATACTTGTGAACTCATTCAACAATTTCTTGCAGATGGGATTTCCAACAAATATGCATATAAATAATATCCCAAGTTCACTAACCAACTTATATAAAATAAATTCATCAAGTTATTTAGCAAGGATCTACAAGTGATTCTACTAAGGACAATCTCAAAAGAAATGATACCTGGTGTCCATGAGCTTGTTCCTTAAGTGGATAGAGAGTGTTCAACAGAGTTGTTGGAGTTGAAGAAGTTTCCTTGTTTAGAAGATCAGAGCATCACATTCACTAGCCACTTTAATTTTAGTCTTTGATGCAGCTATGTGTGTTGAATGCTTTCTCTCATTTCAACAAGAATCCAACTTCTTCCACGAAATTGACAACTTCTAGGAATGACTTCCCTGTCTTTCTTACAACCTTCATCATCTATATCTATATAGTCAATTAGGTTAAACCTAGTATCTTTAGGGTACCTGATTCTGAGAATTGGTGATCCTCTAAGATATCTAACAATTCATAACTTAGCTATAAGATAAGATTCTCTAGTATCCACTTGGAAACTTGCACATAGGCATATCGAGAATAAAATATATGGTCTTTATGCACTTGAATAAGTAATGAGCTGATCATACCTCTATAGCTTGTCACTTTAGTTCATATACCTGATTTGCCCTGATCAAGCTTAGTGGTCTATTGCAAGAAGTATTGACAGGTCTAGAATCTTTCAAATTGCGTATCTGCAAAAGAACCTTGACTTAATTTAATTGTCATCAATCTTTTGAATTACTTATAATCCAAAAAGAATTGCAACTCTTCCAACATACTCATTTTGTACCTACTCTGCATTAACTTAGCAAAAATCTCTTGCCAAATTTTCATTAGTAGACCCACATATAATATAATCATGGTATACTTACACATATATTACATTGTGTGTGCTTCGTATTCTAGAGAGATATATGTGTATAATGACTCTACCAAAATCTTTTTCAAGTAATTAGCAGTTAGAGTGTCATACAATGTCCTTGATGATTTGTTTGAATCCCTAACTTCGTCATAGAGAGCTTGGGAAGAGAATGATATACAAATTTCAATGATCTGCAACTTCAAAGTCCAGGAGTTGTACATCAACTTCAACTTCTAACTCACCATTCAGGAGTGCCCTTGTTCACATTCATCTAATAGATATTCATGCTTGAATGCTCAACAGGTGCTAGGGATGTCCTATTGTTAGGTGATCAACTTGTTCAGCCCTAATAGGATCAAGTCTCGTCTCTGTTGCTTGTTGTTA
The DNA here is from genome assembly GCA_028671895.1 of Oenanthe sinensis. Classification (NCBI taxonomy): domain Eukaryota; kingdom Viridiplantae; phylum Streptophyta; class Magnoliopsida; order Apiales; family Apiaceae; genus Oenanthe; species Oenanthe sinensis. Next base: position 4,283,906 of record CM053812.1, read on the forward strand.
GATCTTGAAAGTCCTGAAGATTCTATTTCCATCATCGTCGATACCTTCTACTTGATAGTAACATATAGAAACCAGTTTGGCTTTGTCCCTCATAATAATGCCAATAATCATCCAGTTTCCGAAAACCCTTACTGTACCAAATTCAACCTTGTCTTGTGGTCTGGGTTTCAGCTTCAGTAGATTCTGCCTTCTAACTGATTGAGATCATCTTGCATTACAATCACCCAATCTGGATCAATCAGTGCTTCTTCAGTATTCTTTGGGATACCAAATGTTAGGTCCTAAAAAATATATGCTCATTTTGATTAGCACATTTAGCCTTTACTCAATAATCCGGTTTACTAAGAACTAGACTCCAGGATTGATTTTGACTTCAAACCTTTTGTCTTGGAAGATATGTTCTTGATGTATTCATTTGATCTTCATTCTGTTGAGTATGACTAGTAGATCCTTCTTTTATTTTCTCCCCCTGAGTTGCTGCTAGGATGTGTTGAAGATCTTTCACCTTGTTAAGTGGATTCTGTTAAATTTCACGAGTTGTGAAGTTTCACTACCATTTCCACTAATAGGATCTGAATCACCATCATTATCATTGATTCCTTCTGCAACCTCAGTTTCAACATCAGTATCTGAATTTGACTCTGACGGGATGTCAAAATTCAAAGATTCAGAATAGTCATTCATTTGAATGCTTGGAAGTTTGGTGTAGTTGGACGATACATTCAGACTTTCAATCACTTTCTAGTTTTACATCATATATGCCTTGAAAGCTTTTGACTTCAATGAGTTGCCGAGGAAAATTGTTCCATGAACCTTAGCTTCAACCTTGCCAAGATACTCATATTAATCTTCAATAAATATCAATTTCCTCCAAACACAAGAAAGAGCTTCAATGTTTTCTTCTGGTTGGCCATTAACTCATATGATGTCTTTTCATGATCTTGTTGATTAAAGCAACATGTTGTGTTAATTGTTTTAGCTTTAAAGTACCTTTATCAGTGCAGACTTCATTTAGAACTTCATTCATGAAATTCAGTTCCAATATTTGACTTTAAAGTTCTCGCATCTTACTTTGTTTCCAACTTGATCTTCCTGAAGTGATCAATCACCATATATGATATATTATCTGTTGAATGCACGAACAACACCAAATTGTAACTAGGGTTGTCATCAACCACCATTAAGCATATTTCTTCCATGACATAATTTGTTTCAGTGTGATGTTTTCATTGACTTCCCTACATGACATACTTCAAAATGTCCTTCTAGATAGAATTCCAAATGAAGCAGTCCTCTCACCAATTTCATCTTTATCATAGAATCAATTGTCTTGTTCACCATGTGTGAGAGCTTCTTTTTCCATAGCTAACTCTTTACTGATGAAGCTTTACTGAAAAGTTAACTTCACATTTGCATATAAAATCCATGTCAGTACGAACAAACTTCCTCACTCCTAGTTGAGTGAGCTTCCATCTTTCTTGCTTCAAATCAAACACTTTTCCTTTTCAATGCTTTTCTTGAAAAACCTTGACAAAGAATTCCTTAGTGCCCTGTAGATAGTGCTTAAGTCCTTTAACAAGAAAGATGCTTCCATTGATGACAATTCAAAAAATCATTATTGTAAAATCCCTTGTACATCCTTTGCTGTCATCTCCAAAGGTTACGTTGGGTAGACTTTCTCAACCAACTGTGATAATAGAGCTTCAATCTTAATCATATGCCTCATACAATATCACGAAATCATATAAATTTTCCTCTTGTTACATATTCTGCAATCATAAATGATTAAGTTTCTTGGTACTCAACTTCAATTCAGTCCAGATGGGTTAGAGATATTACTACGAATAGTGGTAATAACAGCTTCAATATGCATATTAGAAAATTCAGTACTATCTACTTTTATCATTCTACACAAGTGTAACAAATGTAAAGTAGATTTATAGATATTCAATAATTTTCTAAAAGCACATGGAATAGAAGAACTAACAAATTAATTACTAATTCTGTCTAATCCATTTATGTTGTTATGTAACATTTTAATTATCTCTAATTACCTAAGTCAGTTTTAGATTAAGTTTCGAATTACAAATGTTACTGATTACTTAGATAATTCTACCATCTTTTAATATTATACTCCTTAACAAGCAATACATGAAATGATATGACAGTTAAATGCAACAATATGGGTGGGAGCAAATAATATGAAAATAAGCACATAAATAATTCAAGAATATGCAGAATATTTGAATAAAAGATTATAAGCAATATCCAATTCCACATAAACTTAACAAATTAAATCACAAAAGATTTAAATCAAGTTCCAGCAAATGTTTAGGGATACACCTAACCATCTAGAACACCCTATCTAATTCTAGATATTCATTTTACTACATAGACAATCAAGTATGAAATGTACTTATTTAAACTCATGAATCCTAGCATGCAAATCTCATTCTTAGAAATCAATTAAGCATTTAAGTCCTAATGTGCTAACATGCTGACATGAATATAATACATTTCAAAACTTAATAATCATACAGTTCTGAATTAGATAAATGTATATTATTTGAATGTGTACCTGTGAAGTGATTAGTGATTCATCTCTAGTGTTGGTCATTGATGCCAGATATCCATTTGATTCATCACTGTCACTGATAGAATCAACTTTGCATTTAACTTCACCAACATATGATTTCCCTTGCTGCATCCTCACTAATGCTTGAGATTCCTACTACAACCCAATACAGTGTCTGTCATCATTTGCTTTTACAGACTTTTTCAAACTGTGTAGCACAACCCTTATCTTTTCTTTCAAATATTAGCCATCCATGTCTTGCAACTGCCTCTTGAACTGTTCCTGAAAATCTCATTTACGGAATCTATAGGTAAGTACCTTAGATTAAGTATTAGGATTCCTTCTGAATCTGATGTCACTGAACTTCTAGTTGCCTTGCAGGCTTGACTTTTTGTCCAGATTCTCAAGTTATTCTAAAGTGTCAAATTCACTTATAACACCTTGACCACTACCTTGAGCTACTATATATTCAATTCAGCTTCTTGAATTATTTCGTTTCTGTTTAGCGGTTCTCAACCTTGACTTCAATCAAATTTGGTTCATGGGTCACAAATACAGTGGATATGCTAACAACCTGCTTTACCAAATATTATCTTCTTTAGCTCTTGTTCTAGTTCATAGGCCTTCAGCACATACAATTCTTCTACGGAAAATGTGGTTGTATCCTTAAATCCATGTTGGCTGTAATCCCTATGTTCCAGATGATCTGCAGTCTTAGCATGAACATCCTGTAATCTCCTTGTAGAATAATCTTTAAGGCTTGTACTGAGATTCCAGGATGTCCAGTCTTTTCTCCTTCACTATTTCAACCCCTAAGATTTTTCATCTAAAAATTCAACTCAAATTAACCAAAAACTGTACCCAAATTAATCTCTTCTTTTCCAGCATCCAAAATATTAGTGGGATCTTATGGAGTAAACCTCTGAGAAAATTAATATCACATCTTCTTCAGCCTGTTCCAGAATTAACTTCATTGGATAATCTTCAGTCAATTTTAGTTGCCTTCAATACTCAAAAAAATCTTTAACTACAAACCCTTGAGCACCCTCAAATTAATATTTAAGAACAATTTAAATTTATAGAATTTTTAATTTTTTTAAATAACAAATTAATCAAAAATAAAAATTTACAAATAATTAATTTTTAAGAATATTTGAAATATCTTAAAAATTAAAAATCCGTAAATTTATATTTTAAGAAAAAATTTAGTTTTCAAGAATTTTAAATTTTCTAGAAAAATAAATAAATCTAAAACAAAATATAAAAATTAAAGGATACAAAACTCGGGGTACCAAAATGTACTTTAGGTTTAGTGGCGCTGAGGTCTTGGTGGCGCCAAAGTTTAGTGGCGCTTCAGTAAGTAAGTTGCGCTGCTTCTCGCCAAGTACATTCGTGGCGCCTTGTACTAGCACAAGATATGGCGTAACTTGTTTACTAGCAATGGACCAAAAAATAAACTTAAAATATAAATTTTATTTAAATTTATAAAATAAACTAATTAAAATTTATAATATAACTAATAAAAGTTTATAAAAAAAAGTTTTATAAAAGTTTATAAAATAAATTTAATATTAAGTTTATAAAATAAACTAATTAAAATTTATAATATAAACTAATACAAGTTTATAAAACAAATTTTATAAAAGTTTATAAAATAAATTTAATATTAAGTAAATAAAATAAAATAATTTAAATTTAAATTATAAACTAATAAAAATTTATAAAACAAATTTTATAAAAGTTTATAGAATAAACTTATTAAAAGTTTATAATTAAACTTGTTTAACAAGGCATTCATTCCGAGTCCAGCTAGCTCGACACCCTGAGCTTCACTGAGTTACGAATCTTGATTTGTATATCAATCAGTCAGCTCTGATACCAATTGTTGGGTCCCGAAATATCATAGAAGGGGGGGTGTTGAATACGATAATCACAATAATTTAAATTCTTTTCAGAATTTGCGGATAAATAAATTATTGTTTCAGAGTGGGTTTGGTCATTTGTATTGTTTAGGTGAGCTACCTACTAATTTTCTGTGTGACCGAATAAATCAATTAGGTTCAAGAAAATTAACAAGTAAAATAAATGGGACAAGATTCGGGGAATATATCTTTTATATATATACCCGGAGGATGCTACAGCCAGTTAAAAATATAACTGGTTTTCAAAGAACAAATTAGTTCTTTGCTACTAACACAAAAATATAAGGCTCAGTTCCTATACAAATATATCTAAACTAGTACAAAGGAAAAACTGAGTCCGTGGGGAGTAATATCTAGGTGCCCTGAGCATTTTTCGATAAAGAACCGAGTCCTAATATATGACCGGGAGCAAGGTATGAATGTGTATAAATTATATCTCTTGATCCGGCCATGGCTGCTCTCTACATTTTTGTGTTGAAGAAGACGACTCCTTGAATGAGTCACTTCATCTTTTTATCTATGTAGACTTTAAATCAATAAAAGTAGGCTGCTGTAATTTGATTGGTTGAAGGCTAAGTGGGGTCAAGTAATATTTTGTTGCGCCTATTACTTTTGTGGTGCTAGGGAATAAATTTTGTTGCGCCTTATTCTTATGCTGCGCAAAAGAATTAATTTTTTGCGCCTTACTGTTTTTGTGGCACTTGAATGGTTCGTTGCGCCTTATTAACTTTTATGGTCAAAGTGTTGTTTAGTCACTACACTTTGACCCTCTATTCATTCATTGACTGAAGTTTATCAACTTTCATTTCTTGTACCAAAGTCTTCTCACATTATACCCTGTACCCTAAGCTATTTCCGTTCTTCGACTGTAGTTCAGAAACTTTCACTTTTCGTACCAAGGTTGTGACACTTTGCACCCTACACCATTTGAGTTGTTTAGCTGTTTGACTATAGCCTCTACAAATCACTTTACGTATCTTAATAAATAATCATTCTTTCCAAGTACGTTCTTCAACTTAACAATTCTTCTATAGTTAATACTCAGATTCCTTTCACAAACTGCTGACGCCTAGTGCAACTGGTCTGGTTCACAGACGACTAACTTTGATCCAGGTCTTCGTATTATAGCCTTACGTACATTGTTAAGTTTGCAGTAACTTCATTGCTTCGAACACTGACTGTCAATAAACATAGTATTTTCACTGAAATCTTTTCTGATACTTAGACAACGTCTCCATTATTACCACAATCTTGAATACTTCATTCTCTGTTCTTCACTAACACTTGAACATACAAATGAACTTCTTTCAGTGAGTATAACTCCAGGACTGTAACTGCCTTCTTAATCCTTTGTCTTTACCATGTCTTCAATTCTTCTAGATTCCTATGCTTCGAACACTGTCTATCTTCAATCAATGGTGGTAAACTGAAATCTTTTAGTGGCACTTTATACTGAATCTTCAACACTTCTGAAACCTTGAAAGTCTTTAACCATTATTCTTCACTGAGGCATGAACATTTTAATGAACTTCTTTCAGTGACCTGTAGTAGACTTCAAAACTTCTTCTAATGTCTTGATTCACTGTATCTGCCTTATCTTCATTTCTTCCTGATTTCTATGTAGGCGTAGTATTATTTACATGTCATGTTCTAGTGTTGAGTTATCATGGTTACTATTCATACAACTTCGTAATCTCATAAACACTGGGTACAAAGCAAATGCCATTTTATAGGTAGTAATGCAATTACTATAAGCATTCTTTAACTCACGTACGCACTCCTCAAAAGAGACAATTGTATTATGCAATTAAAAAAATAATAATAGTCAAACACATAAATATACAACACACATCTCCCTGAAGAGACTCTACAATCTCATGTATATCATATTAAAATGTGTTATGAATACACTTCACGAGCCTCTTTTACATCAAATTCATTATCAACGTCAGCTCTAGCATCATTCCCCATTTCTTCTACATCGTATGAATCCTCCACAACAACAAATTCATCAATTGCTATATTCACGTCTCTGGCATTGTTCCCTATAGACCTAGAAGTAGTTTCCAAATGAACCTACAATACATATTTGATTACACAACTAGTTCCAAAATGGAATTGTTTCTTATTTTATAAAATTAGCAGCTATTTTTGCTAACTACCCACATACATAATAATTGTTATTCTCAATTAATATTAAATGTGTACATTGGACATTAAAAATTTACTTTATGTATATTATCTTTATCGGAGAACTATAGTATGATTCCAACGCCGAACACATTGTTATTTGCATCGAACTTCTGCCTTTCTCGCAATAAGTCATCTATCCAAATTTCGTAAGCAGGCTCAACCCGTCTAGAATGACCACTTCCGATACTTACCACTCGATCGACATAAAGATACTTTAATAAATAGGAAAAAAGTTAGTAAAATACTACTTTCAATGTATGAACTTAAATTTAGATGCCAACTTACTATTAAAAATGGCAATGACCCTCTGAAAGAATGTGTGCCAGGTTTTACAGACCAATACTCATGTGCTGATAATAATTTCCGAATTAGTAATTCATACTAGTTATATTCATAGCATGCGTCTAAACTACCCAAATATTTGAGAATTTCCCGACTCAAATAACCACTCTGGTTTGATTCTATTAAGTAGTTTAACATCAAAAATAAAAAATTCATCTTGAAAAGTTTAGTCAAATGAACAGTCCCTTCAATATTTTGGTAGACCATGTTAGTGTTAGTAATTGTGCTCTACAGACAATACTTTTTATATTTTAAGGAAAATATTTATTATTAAGGATTATGTTTTATTGATTATTATTTATTTATTATGTTTTATTTACTACGTAATAAATTGAAAGCATAATAAATGTCCTTAGAATTTTGATACGTATTATATATCTTTAAGTATGTGACTTAAAAATGAGATTATATGAATAGTATCTTATTCCTAGAATTCCCTAGTCGAGTATTATTATTTAAGGACAATAATAATGCACAAAGACTAGTATGTTTCTTAACAGATGACCACATCTCATTGGATATAGGTATGGTAATACTATAGTCAAGAACATAAGTGCATGGCACTGGAATGACCCGCCGTGAGATTCTACATGTTAAATAAGTGTCATAAGTAATTCTCACTGTGATAATGGTGTAATGATCCTTAGACCTGAAATCATTATATTTTTATACGAGAATTAATATACTTTGATTACATTAAAAGTTATCTTTGACCGGGTGATGATAAAAGTAGACATTGGGTATATTGTAAATCGTATGAGAAATATGAATGATCTAGATGGGATTTAATCCTCCTAATTTTAGGAGTGATATTATTGGCCTCTTGTTTGAGTGGGACTATGAAATGCACGGTCGTGCTCAAATGTTGATTTGATTTTAATATTCTACTCATTGATCAAGAAAATAAATATTAAATTATGAAAAGGATGACACGAGACATGCCTTGAGTTTAATCTATAATATTAAGATTAAAGGGATTATATTACATGGAACATTATTCACGAAAGGCTTAATCGAATCACCGATTTATTATTATTACTTGGGTAGCAATGATGTATTACTAGATACCGCTCATTGTTACAATTTTAATTAAATATTAAAATTGTTGCCAACGTAATAATAGCATACAGGGTCACACACAAAGAACGCTTGAAGGAGAAAAAATTTAAATTAAATAAGTAATTTATTTTATTTATGATATTAATTAAGTATGACTTAATTAATTATATAAATAGAATAAATGAATTATTTAAACTAATTTCAAAATTAATAATTAATTAATTAAGTGAGACTTAATTAAATAATTTAGAATTTTGGATTAGTATTAATTATAATTGGATTATAATTAGAAAACTTATTCCTCTCTCTATATAATCTCTTTATGGGCTGATTTAATAATTGAGACATATTTTTACTAAAACCCTAGTCGTTTTCAGAAAAGAGGAAGATAGAGAGAGAGAAGCAGTTTTCGGGTGCTAGTACACATCAATCCTTCATGAAAAGTGTTCGTGTAGATACCGTAGAGCGTAGATCGCGAGAGCGGGATACGTGGTGATTAAACTAGCTTTGGACCTACATTAATCTTCCATTTAGTCAATTCTCTTGAGAAGGACAAGTTGACAAGAATACATTTCCTTGACTGACATAGGAGCTTGAGGATCGTCCTCGGACACCACAATGTTAGTCAAATCTCTTCCCCTGCTCTTAAAGTTGAGAATGTAACAAGTGCAAATCATAGTGCTTATTGGAAGCAAATTGATGTTGCGACTGATGTTTCATGTCTCATGCTCGCAAATATGTGTACTAAGCTTAAGAAGCAACACGAGCATATAGATGCTTATGATACGTTTGAGCACAAGATATATTTGAAAATAAAAGGGCACTATTCACTTACAAGTAGGGAGAGTGAGACCCGGTTACACCACATGTTCTAAAGATTATACGGTATAATGAGTACCTTAGATATTTTGGGTTTCCAGATTGGTCTGGAGACTCAGTTACATTTGATCTTACAATCTTTGGATAAATATTATTTTTAGTTTGTTATGAACAATAAAAAGAATAAGATTGGTAAAACACCTATTGAGTTGCTAAGCATGTTTAGAACTGCTGAAAGCAATATGATAAATGCATGAACTACTACTATATTGATGGTAAACATAGGGAATGCAAAAGGGAAAGGAAAATGGAAAGGCAAGGAAAAGATTTGATCTAGTTCCGTTGTCAAACCAAAGTCTAATCCCTAAAGTAGACTCTAAAGTCTGAATGAGGTGTTGATAAAGAAGACGATTGTCACTTCTGTGGAAAATTGGGAGACTGAAAATTAAACAGTCATGCTTATTTGGAAGATCTGGAAAAAATGATCAATAAGGGTCAAGCTTCAGGTATCGGGTTGGAATTGGAGTAAAAGTAGTTGCTCTAGTTAGAGGAACTCGTTACTTAACTTTTAGCCTATAAAGAAAATTTAGAACTTGATAATTGTTATAACGTGCTTGTAATTGGCAGAGACATTATTTCAGTTTCTTGTTTGGACAAGAAAGGCTTTTCATTTTAAATAACAATAGTTGTTTATTCTATTTTGATGATGAGGCTTATAATGTTGCACAACTAATTAACAATTTATATGTTCTAAAGTGACTCAAATCAAATATTACATTTGGCATTATTGTTGAGGCCATATTAATGAGAAACACATTTCCAGAATACATAAGGATGCATTCATGGATAAGTTTGATTATGAATTATACAAAATGATGCGAATCTTGGTTTATTTGGCAAAATGACTAAAGCTCCTTTTACCAGACATGGTGAAGGGGTCATTGAACGGGTATGACTTATACATAGTGATGTATGTGGCCATATGTATACGATGACATAAGGTAGATTTTATTAACTTCATAAATTTTACTAATTATTTTAGTAGATACGGATATATGTATCTTTTGAAGAACTAATCCGAATCATTTGAAAAGTTCAAAGACTATAAAGATAAAGTAGAAAATATCAAAGAAAAGTTTTTTTTTTGATAGGAGGGATCACACCTTGTTGGACATGGTGCGATCAATGTTGAGTCAAGGAATCTTCCAATTAGTTTTTGGGGTTGCACCCTGGAAACGGCTCCACATACACTTAACCGTGTTCCTACTAAAATGATTCAAAAGACTCCTTATGAGATATGGACTAAGAAATGTCACAGCATGTCATTTATGAAAATTTAGGGATGTAAAGCGTTTGTGAAATGTCTAATCTCTGACAAGCTAGGACCAAAATTAGATAAATGTAATTTTGTGGGATGCCCAACTGAAACAGGGGGTTATTCTTTCTATAATCCTTCCGAGAACAAAGTGTTTGTTGCTTGAACTGCTATGTTCCTTGAGAGAGATGCTCTCTAAGAAAGACAGTGGGAGGATAATAGATCTCGATGAAGTTCGAGACCCACATGATAACATTGAACCAATGGAGGAACCTAAGCAAAATGTACAAGAAAACAATACTGCTCAAGAAACACAGGTTGTTCGTAGGTCTGGTAGGATTCACCATGAGCACGAGAGATATTATGGATTTCTCTTGACTCAAGATGGTGATGTGATGCTTGTGGATGAAGATGAGCCTCTCACCTACCAAGACGCTATGAACACTCCAGATTCTAAGAGATGGAACATTTATTTTCATGAAACAGTCAAAAAGAGTTTGACTTTATTCAGAATGAAGATGAAACTTGTGTTTACAAGAAGTTTAGTGGGAGCCATGTGGCATTCCTAGTATTATATGTTGATGATATATTACTAATAGGGAATGACATTCCTTCTCTATAGACTGTGAAGACTTGGTTGAGAAATAATTTCTCAATAAAAGACTTCGGCGATGCGACCTATATATTAGGGATCATGATCTATAGAGATAGATCAAGGAGATTGATCGGCCTAAGTTAGAGTACATACATTGACAAAGTTTTACATCGATTTCGAATGCAAAGAGGCTAAAATGGATATGTCCGAATGTCTCATGGGATAGTGATCTCAAAATAAAATTTGTCCTAAATCATTGGATGAGAAGTACCGCATGAGTAAAGTTCCATATGCGTTAGCAATTGGTTTTATAATGTATGCAATGATATGTACTCATCCTGATGTCTCTTATGCTTTAAGCATGACGAGTAGATACCGGTCTAATCCAGGTGAAGGTCACTAGATGGCAGTCAAGAATATTCTTAAGTACTTGAAGAGGACTAAAGATTCATTCTTGTTATATGGAGGAGATGTGAAGCTAGTTGTAAGAGGTTTCAGTGATGCTAGTTTCTAGACAGACAACGATGATTTAATATTTCTGTCTGGGTTTGTGTTTTATCTATTTTTATTGAGATGTTGTATGCTGGAATGGTTCATAGCAGAGACAGTTATTGATTCTACAATAGAGCCTGACTATATTGATGCTTGCAAAGCAGCCAAGGAGGCTATTTCGACATGTACTTAGGAGATATTACCTAATTAATGAGATTAATGATTAAGGAGATATACATATATATATAAAGTGCATACTAATAATAATATTGCAGACCCACTGACTAAGGATTTGTCGCAGCAGAAGCACGAAAGTCACACTAGTTCCATGAGTGTTGGATACTTGGGTAATTGGCTCTAGTGTAAGTGGGAGATTGTTAGTAATTGTGCTCTAGAGACAATACTTTTTATATTTTATGGAAAATATTTATTATTAAGGATTATGTTTTATTGATTATTATTTATTTATTATGTTTTATTTACTATGTAATAAATTGAAAGCATAATAAATATCCTTGGAATTTTGATACGTATTATATATCTTTAAGTATGTGACTTAAAAATTTGATTATATGAATAGTATCTTATTCCTAGAATTCCCTAGTCAAGTATTATTATTTAAGGACAATAATAATGCACAAATACTAGTATGTTTCTTGACAGATGACCACATCTCATTGGTCATAGGTATGGTGATACTAGAGTCAAGAACATAAGTACATGTATCAATGCATGGCACTGGAATGACCCGCCGTGAGATTCTACATGTTAAATAAGTGTCATAAGTAATTCTCACTGTGATAATGGTGTAATGATCCTTAGACCTGAAATCATTATATTTCTATACGAGAATTAATATACTTTGATTACATTAAAAGTTACCATTGACCGGGTGATGATAAAAGTGGACATTGGGTATATTATGAATCGCATGAGAAATATGAATGATCTAGATGAGATTTAATCCTCCTAATCTTAGGAGTGATATTATTGGTCTCTTGTTTGAGTGGGACTATGAAATGCACGGCCGTGCTCAAATATTGATTTGATTTTAATAGTCTTACTCATTGATCAAGAAAATAAAGATTAAATTATTAAAAGGATGACACGAGACATGCCTTGAGTTTAATCTATAATATCAAGATTAAAGGAATTATATTACATGGAACATTATTCACGAAAGACTTAATCAAATCACCGATTTATTATTATTACTTGGGTAGCAATGATGTATTACTAGATGCCGCTCATTGTTTACAATTTTAATTAAATATTAAAATTGTTACCAACGTAATAATAACCTACAGGGTCACACACAAAGAACGCTTGAAGGAGAAATAATTTAAATTGTGAATTTAAATTAAATAAGTAATTTATTTTATTTATGACATTAATTAAGTATGACTTAATTAATTATATAAATAGAATAAATGAATTATTTAAACTAATTCCAAAATTAATAATTAATTAATTAAGTGAGACTTAATTAAATAATTTAGAATTTTAGATTAGTATTAATTATAATTGGATTATAATTAGAAAACTTATTCATCTCTCTATATAATCTCTTTATGGGCTGATTTAATAATTGAGACATATTTTTACTAAAACCCTAGCCGTTTTGAGAAAAGAGGAAGATAGAGAGAGAGAAGCGGTTTTCGAGTGCTAGTACACATCAATCCTTCATGAAAAGTGTTCGTGTGGATACCGTAGAGCGTAGATCGCGAGAGCGGGATACGTGGTGATTAAACAAGCTTTGGACCTCCATTAATCTTCCATTAATGAACTGTTAAAGCTTCTAAAGGTATTTATTCTTTATCTCCGAATTAAATCTTTTATTTTCGCATGGATCCTGCGGAGGGTTTCGCTATTTTGATTTATTTTTCGTGTTTATTCCACTGTGTTTGTGCCTCGAAACACTTCTGTTAGGGGTTATATGGTACACATATTTCGGTGCAAATTGTTTTCCCCAATACAAAACTATGTCTTGTCTCTCAATAAGGTTAATTCCCCCCCATTTGGTAGACCTAATATCTTCTTCACTATATTTTCTAAGATTCTTAATAAATCAGATCTTAATTATAATGCACATGTTGTTCTATCAAATACTTCTACAACATTGCACCTACCCTAAAGTGTGTGGATATTTCTCCATTTTAAAATCTAATAAAGCTGCAAACCCAGTCTTTTTCATCCACTCTCTTTGTGCACCTGACAGTCATGCAATAATATTTGACAAAATAATTAGGGGAAACTTTTTATGTAAGTATCAATTACGTTTCCTGACATATCTCTTCCCTTCTTTTATTCTTGTGCCGAACCTCTCATTAGTTTTTATACCTGCTCTAGATTTTTCAAAAAAAAAATGCTCCATTACATCTTTCCTTTCAACTTGTTCTTTAACATCCTGTACATATTTATACATAAATATTAGTCATTTATGTACTAAAAAAATTTATATTCTACACGCAAATATTTATTGTAACCCTAGTTTTTTCTTTCTAATATTTCTAAGTTGTTCGTCATTTAATGTTTTATTGATTTCAATACATGTTTGGTACACAAAAATATACATGAAACTTTGTTGGTCCCTGATATAGTAGAAGGGGGGGTTGAATATTATGTGGGTGTTTGGGGTTCCATAAACTTAAAATAAGTAGCTTATTTTTTATTTATTTTTACATATTTTCATATTTTTTTTAAAGATAAATATTTGTTTTAGAATTTTAAAACCAAATATGAACTTACTTTTTTCTGGAAATAAGGGCTTATTTCTGAAAAGTACATACATCCCTACTTTTTTCCGGAAATAAGCTCTTATTTCCATAAGTTGGCAGTTGCCAAACAGGCCCTATATCAGAATTTCTCTCATAACTTCGGATTGTAAAATATTATTTTAATTAATCACGAAATATTAATTAAGATGAAATACGGTTCAAATATAAGTTATAAATTTTAACTTGAAAAGTATTACAAAATTAATATGATCAAAATGAATATAATTGATTATATGTTCTGGAACGATTTCGACATGAATTGTTTGGGTTTAGCAATTATATTCCAAACCAAGCACATTAATCTGTGAATATTACAATGCATATAAATTTCTGAATTTGAATATTTGAATGAACATGAATAGTGAAGCCTTGACATCATATTTATAGAGGTTGGAAAAGTCTTAGCATGACCTTTATCATAATGACTTAATTTAACAAATTTAACACTTGTATGACTTAGAAAAAGAGTGAGCATGACTTATAAATTCGGTATGACTCACTGAATTTTCGGTATGAGTTATTCTAAGTCATATTCGAAATTTCCTTAATTAATATAAATCAGAATGACTTATATTAAAAAGAATAAATTCGGTATGACTTAATCATAAAGTAAATCTCGGTATGATTATATTAAATAGATAAGTATATATCTCGATATGACTTATTTTAAGTCATTCGGTATGACTTATCTTAAGTCATTCAAAATATATATATATATATATATATATATATATATATATATATATATATATATATATATATATATATATATATATATATATATATAAGTCATATTAAGTCATTTCTTTTATAATAGATTAATTCTACTTAAATTAATTAAATAATTTATAAATTAAATTAAATTCAACTTGAATTAATTTAGTTAAATAAATTAAATAACTAACTTACTTTGATTGTAGAATTAAAAATACTATAGTGATCTGTTTATTCTGCATTCATCTTTGAAATCTTCCCGTCTTTTCTTTGTCTTCTGTTCTTGAAACCACTTGAGCTAAATGAAGAATAAATATTATTTTAGTTGACACACAAATGTACTGTTTGGTTCATTTGTGTCATACTAATAAATATTCTCCATTTATTAATACTTTAAGTTGAGGCCTTCTGTCATTCTTCTGTTTCACTGTCTTTGTTTTTCTTCTGGAATCTTTCTGTAGTAATCAAAATGAAATCTTTTATATCTTCTGAACTCTTTTGATAACACTACCACTTTATTTTTCACAGACGCTTGAACATATTAATGAACTTCTTTAGTGTTGAGTAGCTGTTATTCGCCCTTAAGTACACTAAGTTTGGAGAAGGGGGGGTTGAATACAAACTTAAGAATTAATTCAACTTCTTGCGGAAATAAGTTTGTACAAAGAGAGTGTTTAATTAAGATTGATGTAACTAAGAACTGGATAACTAAAGTGTTGAAAACAGAAACAACAAGATTAAAAATTACTAGTGGATTGTTTTTCCACTAGTGAGTTTTTGCTTTCAATTGATCTTAGTAAAAATACTAAGCTGCTTACAAAGTTGAATGTAGAACTTAGAAAAGCATTACAAGTTCTGCCTGATTTTCTACTTTGCTTTTCTTGAGTTCTTCAAAACTACTCTTACTTTGCTACTGTGTTTTTGTGACTTATTTATACAAAAACTACTACTCTAGTTTTTCATCGACTGATAACAATATAATATTACAATTTATACTGTTTTCATAAAAATAGAAACTAGCTTCTTTTCACAGCCTTCCTTGTAGAACTAACTAGCTCTGGAAGTATCTTTGTCTTAAGATATTCCTTGGATGCTGTGTTGCCTTGAAAGTCTTCACAATCCTGACAGGACTGTCTTCCAATGATTCAGTTTCTGCACTGTTCCCGTAATTTCTGGCTTTAGCTAAATAGGGAAACTTTAATCAACTGATAAATGCTGTTAAGCTTATCAGTTGATTCATCTTTGCTTATCCATCGATGGATAGGATATCTGTTGATCAGTTGATGTGTCGATGGATAATTGAGTTATCCATCGACTCCTTATCCATTGATGGTTCTTTATCCGTTGAATGTTTTTATCCATTGATGACTTGTATCAGTTGATAGCTTTCATCCGTTGAGTAGTGTCTTCATCCATCGACTTCAACATCAGTTGATCACTTCACTTGTGAGAATTCTGACTTAGAATATTTACAATTGATCAGCCATTCTTCACATCTGTTGAGAAGCTAGAAATTGAAGTCAATAACATCAGTTGACTACATCATAGCATCCATCGAGGTAATACAATCAATTGATAGTGAAACATAAATCAATGCTACAATCCAGTTTATCAGTTGATAAACAAGTTTCAACTGATAACTGGTTTCCTAGTCAATGGATATTTATAAGTCATATCCATTGATCAGTTACAAAGTAATTTTGAGTCCCTATTGAAATTCTAAGTAAGTTGTTATCATCAAAACTCATAATTCCTAACAGTAGCAATCCCATCAAAATACTTCTGATACTTAGATCCTTTGTGATTAGTTGATTGTCTCTGTCTTGATTCCTGTTTGATATCTATTATTTACCACTGTTTCTTGATTGAGATGAGTTGTCATCTAATTATTACAAATAGGCCTAGTCATATGCCTTTTAATCTCCCCCTATTTGTTGTTAAACATTTAACAAACAAATTCCTAGAGGATAACTCAGCTAATCAACTAAGAAAGTAAATACGACATGTAAGAGCTTGTAAATAATAAATAAAAGTTCTGGTTTTATATTTAACAATTTCCCAGATTCATATAAAAAATAAGTACAAGATAGTTGTTCCTCTAGCACTGAACAAATATAACATTGTTTCTATCTTGACCTATCTAAGACTTTAGTCTTCAGTGGTATCCACTTCACCTTCTTCCAGATTAGAGCTCTTGTGCACAGGTATTCTGGGTACATCTTCACCTTTAGTCTGAGTTGTACTTGACTCTCCATATCTTCTCATCTTCAATCCTGTAGTCCAATTGACTTGCCAGATGATTTAATTCCAGATTGGGCAGTTTGTCTATTTCTTGACAAATATCAATGCATTTTTCTCTGCCTTCCCTGTCCTTATATATCATCAAGTAGAAGGGCTCATGAAGCACTTTTCTTCCTTCAGGATTCCAGATCTTTATTCTGTCATCCCTTTCTTTTTGAACAGGTGCCTCCCTTATCTTCTTCATTCTTTCAAGGATGGCCTTTCCTAGCTCTTCAGTTAGATAATACTTCCTGTTGAGCATAGTGTAGATTTTCCTTAAGATGCCATATCCTTGATCCAAGACTTGGTTGAATGTGAAGGTTGAGTGTGATCCATCTTCATACTCAATGTGAAGAAGATCAACATCTTTCTTCCTTTGTCCTTTTGCTGCAATCATTCCCTCAGCTTTGATTGGCACAAAGTTTTCAAATTTGTGTTTGAACACCTCTATTTCTTTGGCTTGATTACTCCCAGAAGCTTGACCTTCAGTCTTGACTTGTTTTGGCTTCTTCTCCTTGTCTCCTTTGTCTTCTACAACTAATGGTCTTTTAACTCCAGATGATTTTGGTGCATCTTTGGGCTTGTTTGCTCTTTGCTTCACCCTTGGCCTCCTTTCACCTTCTTTTCTTCTGGCTTCTCTTATTAGCCTATCCTCTTCATCATATTCCCTTTGCAATTGAATGGCTAATTCTTTTTGGGATTTTTCTTGTTGCTCCCTTTCTCTTATGCCAACTACTATGGCTTTGCTCAACAATTTTTCACTTTCCCCTCCACCTGTGACAACTTTCTTTTTATCATCTTCAATTAGCTTTCTCTTTCCTTTCCTGTCACCAGGTTGTGAGCTACTGGAACTTGTCTCCTTGAATTTGCTAGCAATTGCATCAAATTTCCTTACTATGTCTTGAGCCAACTCCTTCTTGGGATCTGTAGACTTTGCCACCACAGCTTCAGTACCACTTGCTTTCTCCAATGCATCAGCTTCTTGCTTCTCCCCCTTTTTGTTATCAGCAACTGGCACTTGTGCTACTGACTGAGAGATTATGGGAGTCTCTAAGAGTTTACCCAGAAGATTGATTTGAGTGACTTGATTTTTCAAAATTTGCTGCATGTTGAGCTCCATGGAGGCTACTCTTTTCTCCAATTCCATTACCTTGTCCTTGGCTGAAAACTCAGTGTCCAACCTTTGCTTGATTCTAGTCAGCATTGTGAGGCTGAGTCTAGAGTTAATGGTGGTGTCAAAATGCATCCTTGAGCTGTCAATGTCTTCTCTTATTTTCTTCAATTCATACTTGGAGCTTGTGACATGCATTTTATGGATCTTTAAATTATCCCTGTAAAAGTTCAGAATTCTCCTTTGCAGGGGATCCACCGCATCTACTTCAGCCATTGACCTTCTGTAAAGAGAAATGATGGCCCTTTCTGTTTCAGCCAAATTAGTTTCATCACTTGCCACTTGGGGATCTAGAAGTTCATCATCAGAATTATCATCAAAATCTTCAGGATTCATGTGGGATATATCATCAGGTTGACTGGCCAAAAACTCTTTCCCACTCCTGAATTGCTCTTCTGTCTGCACTAAACCCAGCATTTGCTCAGCTATTTGATTAGATGCTGCTGCTAGTTCTTGATAATGAGAATCTTCATGTTGAAAGGTTGAAGCATCAAGATTGACATCAATTTCATCCTCCACCTCCATGTTGACTTCTGCAACTCTTGCAGGGACTCCATAGTCTACAACTCCCCCTGACTCTAGCCCCAACTCCTGGGTGAGTCCTGCTTCAAACTGCTCAGTTTTAGAAGTTGATGCTTCATGAGATGGTGAAATTGGTTTCTCTCTATTCTTTTCTCTCTCACTCTCTTCTCTCTTTTCTTGCATCAGGATCTCATCCTAGATTCTCACCTCTCCCTTACTTTCCTCTCCTTTTTCATCACCTGCTAAGGTGGGACTCTCTTTTCTCACACCCTCTCCTTTTGCCACCTCAGAAGAATTTGAGGGCCCCTCATTCACACACTCTCCTTTTGCCAAGGTATGCAAACCTTGCCTCTCACACACCTCTCCCACTCCACTCAATCCTAATAGAGTATTCGCCACTTGAAGTGTTTCAATGGATGATTCATGAATTGACATGAAGGGATCAATCGATGGATAAGAAGTATCCATCGATGGATGAATATCCGTTGATGGGAGCTCGTCGATGGATGTAAGGATATCCATCGATGAAAGTGAACTAGTCAATGGATGTTGGAAGTTATCAGTGGATTGCATAATATCCATTGACTGGAGAGAAATTACAGTATTTTCCTAATCAACCAAGGTGTTAACTTTATTTGGTGATGCAGGTGAGAGTGTTGGCTCCACCCTGAGTTGCAAAGAGGGTGAATTTGAAACAATGAAGTTGTCAATCAACACTGTTTCTGAAGAAATAGTTTTTGAAGGAGATTGAAGAGAAGATTCAGATAAAGAATGGGGCTGTGCCTCAGGAAGATTCTGAGACACATCAAAAGAAGAAACTGAAGGCTCCACCAAATTTTCATTTGGCTTTGCATGTGTGTGTGTGCCCTGTGCAGTATTTGTAACCTTCTTTCTTCTTTTGTATGGCTGTATTATTTGGTGACCCTTATCCCCATCTGATGGTCCTGGTTGAGACCTCTTTTCAATAGTTACATCTTTTTGAGAAGATGCAACTAGGGATGTGTTCAAGTCCTTTACTACAGCCTCAATCTGTTGGGAGATTGGACTGGTGGCTGGCTGGTTCCTCTCAATCTCACTCTCCTTATTCTTCTGGCTTTCTTGATGTTGGCCAGTTCCCTCACCCTTATCAACCACCTTCACACTCCCCTTAGAGGTTTTTCTTTTCTTAGATCTTACAACAGTAGTCTTTTGAGAAACTACTGAGGTGGTTTGATCAGACTTGTGTTTTGAAGGTTGTGCAACTTGGGTAGGAGGAATGGGGGCATTTTCATCTCCCTCCATTGTTGCTGAAGGCAAAGAAATTTGAGATTTTGAAGAAGAATGTACAAGCTGGAGATTTTGAAGATATACATGTACAAGAGGAGGATAAATGAGGCACAACTTAGGGTGTAAGTTGATTCTCACAAGATCCTTGAAGACCCTCTTGTTTTGCATCCATGGCTCCAAGGACTCCATATCTGCACTTATTTCATACTCTCCAACAGAGGCATTAATAATCATCATGACAAATCTTGCAAAGTAGATATTATTTTTCCTAGATGACTTGGGTCCTAACTTAGCAGATAATTCATTTAGGAGTAGTGTGCCAAAATCGAAGTATTTATCAAACAGGATAGAATAAGCAATTTCTTGCATACTGATCGTAATTGCATCAAAATTACTTATTTTTCCAGAAAATACTTTAATTATGGCATCAAAGAAATAACTCCATTCTTTCCTAAGATTTTTCCTAATAACTTCTCCTAATCCAGTTTCAGCATTTGCATAATTAACGGATTCTAACATGTCCCTAATTTCATTTTCAGTGGGTGGTTTATTACAATTATTTGCAGGCAACCCTAAACATTCAGATAATGAAGTACTAGTAATTGTATAGGAATTACCTTTGCAAGAATAAGAAATTACCTTCCCATCTGGTGAAATCTCTGTAGAGGTCCACAGTTCCTCAACAAAGGAACACACGATTGTTGGTGCTTCGCTGAGAGCTTTGGAAACTTTGCAATCTCCTAGGAATCGCATCAATGGATGAAAGTCCACAGGAGCATCATTCACCGTTAGACATGCTGTGAAGTTGTTCTGTTCATAGGTGAACCCAGTGGAAGAGACGATCTTCTTTTGTGGTGCCATTCTTTCAGTTGATATTCAAGAAATTAAAGTGAACTTGAAAGAATTTGTGAGAGCTCGTGAGAATTAGATAAAATTAGCTTGAGAGAGAGAGACAGAGATGAATAGTTTAGAGAAAAAAAATAGCAGGTAAGAATGAATTTTTTTAATTGCAACTGCTATTTATATTTTCTAGTATTAAAAAGACTTGAAAGGACTTTTTAATTAGGCAGATAACCGTTGATGTATAAAAGACTGTAGTTTATTACCCTAGATGGTAATTCTCCAACGGCTATAATCTGATCAACGGATGAATAAAACTGTAGAAATTCTATTATTATCGACGGATAAAATAGAGAGTTAATCTTTTATTGATCGATTACCAACTACCATGGTAATTAACTGTCGATAGATAAATATCCATCGATAGGAATGACATTTATCTGTTGATCAATTAAGAAGAGATTTATCCGTCGATAAACAATTACTTAGGTAATTATCTGTCGATAGATAAATATCAATTGATAATTGTGAACAATGGCTACAAAACAAACAAAAACAAAAACAAAAACAAAAACAAAAAACTTGACAGTCATTTTAAGCATGAGCAAAATTAAGCATACCTAACTCAGAGACTAATCTATTAAAAGTAGATTCATCTAGAGGTTTGGTAAATATGTCTGCAAGTTGTTGTTCACTAGGGACAAAATGTAATTCAACTGTACCATTCATTATATGTTCCCTAATGAAATGATACCTTATGTCAATGTGTTTGGTTCTGGAATGTTGCACAGGATTTTCTGTTATTGCAATGGCACTTGTATTGTCACAGAAGATGGGAATTTTGTTCAAGTTGAACCCATAGTCAAATAGTTGATTCCTCATCCATAAAATTTGTGCATGGCAACTTCCAGCAGCAATGTACTCAGCTTCTGCAGTTGAAGTTGATACTGAATGTTGCTTTTTACTAAACCATGACACAAGTTTGTTTCCCAGAAATTGACAGGTGCCTGTAGTACTTTTCCTGTCTATTTTGCAACCTGCATAATCTGCATCTGAGTAGCCTATTAGATTAAAACCAGAATCTCTAGGATACCAAATACCTAAATTTGATGTACCCTTAAGATATCTGAAAATTCTTTTAATAACTACTAAATGAGATTCTCTAGGATCAGCCTGAAATCTAGCACATAAGCATGTAGAGAACATTATATCTGGCCTACTAGCAGTTAAATATAAAAGTGAGCCTACCATGCCTCTATAACTTAAAATATCCACCTTAGCTTCTTTGGTATTTAATTCAAGTTTAGTGGCAGTGGCCATGAGAGTTTTTGCAGAAGAACATTCACTTAACTCAAATTTCTTTAACAAATCATGAATGTACTTTGTTTGATTTATAAAAATACCATCCTTAACCTGTTTGACTTGTAACCCAAGAAAGTAGGTAAGCTCTCCCATCATGCTCATTTCATATTTACTCTGCATTAGTTTGGCAAACTTCTTGCAAAGTTCCTCATTTGTTGATCCAAAAATAATGTCATCCAAATAAATTTGTACAAGAATGATAGAGCCATTAACATTTCTACTGAATAGAGTTTTATCAACAGTACCTCTTGTGAAATGATTCTCAATGAGAAACTGAGATAAAGTGTCATACCAGGCCCTTGGTGCTTGCTTCAAGCCATAAAGTGCTTTGAGTAAAAAATAGACAAAGTTAGGAAATTTTGGATCTTCAAAGCCAGGAGGTTGTTCCACATAGACTTCCTCTTCTAATACTCCATTCAAAAATGCACTTTTCACATCCATCTGGTAGACTTTGAAATTAGCATGTGCAGCATAAGCCAGAAAGATTCTGATTGCTTCTAACCTTGCAACTGGTGCAAAAGTTTCATCAAAATCAATTCCTTCTTCTTGTGAATAACCCTTTGCTACAAGCCTTGCTTTGTTCCTAGTCACAATACCAGTTTCATCCATTTTGTTTCTGAATACCCATTTTGTACCAATTACTGATCTATCTTTTGGTCTGGGCACCAGCTTCCATACTTTATTTCTTTCAAACTGATTCAGTTCTTCTTGCATAGCCAAAACCCAATCAGGATCCATGAGAGCCTCTTCAATTATTTTGGGTTCTTCTTGAGATAGAAAACTGCTATACATGCACTCATTTTGAGTAGCACTTCTTGTCTTGACACCATCTTCTGAATTTCCAATGATTAGTTCAAATGGATGGCTTCTTGTCCATTTTCTTTGAGGAGGCAAATTTTGCCTTGATGATGAAGCTTCATGATCATTTGTATTGAACTCAAAGTGATCTGAATTTGTAGATTGATTCTGAAACCCTCCCCCTGAAGTGGATACCCTTGATGTAGATTGTTGATTATCCGTTGATGAGTTATCAGTTGATGCATTATCAGTTGATGGATTTCTGTCAACTGATAAATTATCCATTGATGCAGTAACATCAACTGATATTGGGTTTCTGAACACTTGAGGTTTTATAATTTCTGCCTCTTCATCATCATTTACATCATTTGATTCATTCTCAAAATGCAGTGTGTCATGATTTCCTTCATCAAACAAGCCTTGAATTTTTTTATCATCAAATACTACATGTACAGATTCCATAATAATGTGTAGTCTGAGATTGTAGACTCTATAGGCTACGCCTGATAGTGCATACCCAACAAATATAGCTTCATCAGCCTTGGCTTCAAATTTTCCTTGGTTTTCACGTTGATTTCTTAGCACATAGCACTTGCAGCCAAAGACATGAAGAAATCCCACCTTTGGCTTTTTGTCTTTCTTAATCAATTGATAAGGAGTCTTCCCTTGAGCTTTATTTACTAGGGAGATGTTTTGAGTAAAACATGTTGTGTTTATGGCCTCAGCCCAGAAGTATGTTGGGAGTTTGGCATCTTCCAACATGGTTCTATCAGCTTCAATCAATGTCCTATTTTTCCTTTCAACTACCCCATTTTGTTGAGGTGTTCTGGGTGCAGAGAATGTGTGTATGATTCCTTTTGATTCACAGAACTCTTTCATTGTGGAATTTTTGAATTCTGTTCCATTGTCACTCCTTATCTTCTTTACATCCAATTCAAGATTTTTCTCATTTTCTCTTATGTGCTTGATGATGAGATGACTAGCTTCATCCTTTGAATGTAGAAAATAAGTCCATGAGAATCTTGAAAAATCATCCACAATGACTAGAGCATACTTCTTCTTTTCAATAGACATGATATTTACAGGACCAAACAAATCCATATGTAATAACTCAAGTGGCTTTTCAATTGAAGATTCCAATTTCGACTTAAATGATGCCTTCCTCTGCTTTCCTTTCTGACAAGCATCACAAAGTCCATCCTTGACAAATTCCATTTGTGGTAAGCCTCTCACTTGATTTTTCTTAACCAAGAGATTCATGGCTTTGAAATTTAAGTGAGCTAATTTCTTATGCCACAGCCAACTTTCTTTTGTACTTGCCTTAGAGAGAAGACAAGTCATTGATTCTGCATTTGTTGAGTTGAAGTCAGCTATGTACACATTCCCTTTTCTATTCCCAGTCATGACCAGGCTTCCATCTACCTTGTTGGAAATTATGCATGCTTCTGTTGTGAAACAGACTTTATTTCCATTGTCACATAGTTGACTTATGCTTAACAAGTTATGTCTTAAGCCATCAACTAATGCAACAGGTTCAATGATGACATTCTCTTTTGAAATCAAGCCATATCCCATGGTGTGCCTTTTGCTGTCATCTCCAAAAGTTACTCCAGGGCCATCTTTCTCCTCAAACTTTGTGAGCAGGGATTTATCTCCAGTCATGTGTCTTGAACACCCACTGTCCAAGTACCAAAGATTTCTTCTTTTTCCCTGCACACAGTCAAAACAAATCAAGTTGATTTTGGTACCCAAGTTGCCTTGGGTCCTTTCTTATTAGTTGTTATCTTTGGTTTGGTTTCCAATTTTTGTACCTTTGGTTTGGGTGGTTTTACTTCCACTTCAACCTTAGGTGTTGGTCTCCTTACCTCAGAATTCTCAGTGCTAATATTTGGAATGCTCATGCTTGCAGAATTGGAAAAATTTGGTGCATAAAGATTGTTAAGCATATTCCATGGCATAGCAGGCATATTCATATTGGCAAATGCAAGATATGGATTAAACATATAAGGCATTGATGCATACTGAGCATGAATAGCATGGGAATCAACTAAATGAGGAAAAACAGAATTGGTATGAATGTTGGGTACAGCAGGTACATTTGTTGCTGTAGGCATGGTGAGTTTACATTGCACAGATAAATGATTTTTACTACCACACTTAGCACATATTTTCCTAGGAGCATACTTGTCAGGTGTGTAGTTGTTGTGCTTGTTTATGCCTACTTTACCATTTCTATTTTTCTTCTTCTTTTCATTTGGCTGAATATTAGGTTCTATCTTTTCCAATTTCTCTTTCAACTGATTTTTAGATAAGAATCCTATATTAGCCTGTTCAACTTTGATTTGAGATTCAGAGGAGCTACTTTCTTTGACAAATTTAATAGGTCTGTTAAACTTAATTTTAATATCACATTTCTTAGCAGTTGATGACTTCTCAATCGATGGATAATTATCCGTTGGAATAACATTATCAATCGATGGATAATTCTTATCAGTTGATTCAGAATTATCAATCGATTGCTTCTTTTCCAAAGTTTGATCTTCATCAATGGCTATTTTCTCAAGAGTTTCAGACAACATGGTGAAAGAGTTTGTTCCATGAATGTCATTCATCTTCTTACTGGCTTTACTTGACCTGTTCCACTTGTCAATGGTTCTTAGTTCATCCTCTAATTTTTCTTTTAACTTCTCTATTTCCTTTTTACTGTCAACTAGTTCATTTCTAGCATCTTTGTTTTCCATCTTGAGTCTGTCCAATTGCACTAGCTCACTCTCTAAGAAATTGTTTCTTTCAGTGAGAGTTTCTAATGTTAATTTGAGCCTAGTGTTCTCTTTGTTCAAAGACTTAAGAGTGACATGCAAATTATACAATTCATTAGACATTTCATTAATAGTAATATTGCATTCATCTTTGGACAACTCAGATAGATTTGTAGAAATTACCTGATTGCTAGAAGAACTAGCTTCCTGGTCATCTTGATTGGCCATTAGTGCAAGATTGATGTGTTCTTCTTCTTCTTCAGAATCCTCCTCAGCAGCCCAGTCCTTTTCTTCTGTCACAAAAGCCTTCTCTCTTTGTCTGAGCAAGTCAAAGTACTTCTTCTTATAGTCAATACCATCACTGGACTTTGACCTCTTTTCAACTTTGGGCTTTCTGCATTCACTTGAAAAGTGACCAGCCAATCCACAGTTAAAGCATCTGAATTGAGTCCTGTCAACAAGATTTTTGCCTTGTTGAGTGTCTCTCCTGAACTGTGATCCAGGCCTTTGCATTGGATTCCTTTTGAACTTGAGTTTAGAAAATTTTCTTGTTAGAAAAGCTAAATGCTCATCTATTTCATCCATTTCATCTTTGATGAGTGACTCATCACTATCACAAAGTTCTTTTCCTTTACCAGTAGAAGATTCATCATATCTAACATAATTTGCACCATTGCCATGACCTTCTTTCTTCCCTTCTTTGAAATCAGCATCTTCATCTGTTTCTGTAACTTGCTTTTCCTTGACCACCAAAGCAATGGACTTTTCTCTCTTCTGACTTTTCTCAATTTCCTCATCTTACTGTAGCTCCAACTCATAGGTTTTCAAGATGCCATACAGCTTATCCAAAGTATAATCTTTAAAGTCAGGAGATTGCCTTATAGAGACAGTCATTGGTTTCCATTCTTTGGGTAGGGACCTCAAGAATTTGAGGTCGGTGTCCTCAACAGCATAAACTCTTCCATATAGTTTAAGCTCATTCAACAGCTTTTGAAACCTACTATATGTATCATTTATTGTTTCACCACCCTTGAAGTGAAAGGCCTCATACTTTTGAATCAAGAGTTGCATCTTGTTCTTTCTTACTTGCTCAGTACCATCACAGAGGGTTTGAAGAGTGTCCCAGACTTCTTTGGAGGTTGTACAACTGATGACATTGTCAAACATGTCCTTGTCAAGACCATTAAACAAGATGTTCATAGCCTTTTTGTCCTTGTGTACTTCCTTTTCATCTTCATCTGTATACTCACTCACAGATTTAGGAATGAGTTTGTCTGGTGCTTGAGTACCGTCTGCATTTACACTTGTAACTATTTTCATAGGCACATGTGGACCTTTCTCTATGCAATGAACATAGGAAGGATCAATAGATAGCAGATGCAAGTGCATTTTTACTTTCCAGGGAAAATATTCATCTTTCTCTAGAACTGGAATCTTAACTTCTGTGTCTCTTTGACCCATTCTTGATGTACTTTTAGATCTTGACTTTCTGTTTGATGAAAGCCTGCTCTGATACCAATTGTTATTCGCCCTTAAGTACACTAAGTTTGGAGAAGGGAGGGTTGAATACAAACTTAAGAATTAATTCAACTTCTTGCGGAAATAAGTTTGTACAAAGAGAGTGTTTAATTAAGATTGATGTAACTAAGAACTGGATAACTAAAGTGTTGAAAACAGAAACAACAAGATTAAAAATTACTAGTGGATTGTTTTTCCACTAGTGAGTTTTTGCTTTCAATTGATCTTAGTAAAAATACTAAGCTGCTTACAAAGTTGAATGTAGAACTTAGAAAAGCATTACAAGTTCTGCCTGATTTTCTACTTTGCTTTTCTTGAGTTCTTCAAAACTACTCTTACTTTGCTACTGTGTTTTTGTGACTTATTTATACAAAAACTACTACTCTAGTTTTTCTATCGACTGATAACAATATAATATTACAATTTATACTGTTTTCATAAAAATAGAAACTAGCTTCTTTTCACGGCCTTCCTTGTAGAACTAACTAGCTCTGGAAGTATCTTTGTCTTAAGATATTCCTTGGATGCTGTGTTGCCTTGAAAGTCTTCACAATCCTGACAGGACTGTCTTCCAATGATTCAGTTTCTGCACTGTTCCCGTAATTTCTGGCTTTAGCTAAATAGGGAAACTTTAATCAACTGATAAATGTTGTTAAGCTTATCAGTTGATTCATCTTTGCTTATCCATCGATGGATAGGATATCTATTGATCAGTTGATGTGTCGATGGATAATTGAGTTATCCATCGACTCCTTATCCATTGATGGTTCTTTATCCGTTGACTGTTTTTATCCATTGCTGACTTGTATCAGTTGATAGCTTTCATCCGTTGAGTAGTGTCTTCATCCATCGACTTCAACATCAGTTGATCACTTCACTTGTGAGAATTCTGACTTAGAATATTTACAATTGATCAGCCATTCTTCACATCTGTTGAGAAGCTAGAAATTGAAGTCAATAACATCAGTTGACTACATCATAGCATCCATCGAGGTAATACAATCAATTGATAGTGAAACATAAATCAATGCTACAATCCAGTTTATCAGTTGATAAACAAGTTTCAACTGATAACTGGTTTCCTAGTCAATGGATATTTATAAGTCATATCCATTGATCAGTTACAAAGTAATTTTCAGTCCCTATTGAAATTCTAAGTAATTTGTTATCATCAAAACTCATAATTCCTAACAGTAGCAATCCCATCAAAATACTTCTGATACTTAGATCCTTTGTGATTAGTTGATTGTCTCTGTCTTGATTCCTGTTTGATATCTATTATTTACCACTGTTTCTTGATTGAGATGAGTTGTCATCTAATTATTACAAATAGGCCTAGTCATATGCCTTTTAATCTCCCCCTATTTGTTGTTAAACATTTAACAAACAAATTCCTAGAGGATAACTCAGCTAATCAACTAAGAAAGTAAATACGACATGTAAGAGCTTGTAAATAATAAATAAAATTTCTGGTTTTATATTTAACAATTTCCCAGATTCATATAAAAAATAAGTACAAGATAGTTGTTCCTCTAGCACTGAATAAATATAACATTATTTCTATCTTGACCTATCTAAGACTTTAGTCTTCAGTGGTATCCACTTCACCTTCTTCCAGATTAGAGCTCTTGTGCACAGGTATTCTGGGTACCTCTTCAGCTTTAGTCTGAGTTGTACTTGACTCTCCATACAATTTTCTATGTTCAGCCTTTGCTAGCTAAAACATGACTTCTTCTTCAATAGGATCTACTGTTTCTTGTTGTACATCATATGGCTGCGTAGAATCTATCTTTGACATTTGCCTGATGTAAGATTTGATGTTTCTGGATAAACAGTAGCTCCTGATTTTCTGTGCAGCATCTAGCTTGGCTTGGGATATGAATCCTCTTGATCTCAGCATCCTCTCCACTTGAATCATGTATCTCACAATGTAGCCCTTTAATGACTCCTTATATAACTTCTTGATTTTATACAGCTGGTTTGAGAAAAATCTCACCTCAAGAGGATCATACAAGATATGTGGACTAGCAGCTGTTGCAATGTCTCTGAGTCTGTCCCTGAGCAGTTCATTTTCTCCTGAGCTTCTCTTGACTTTATTCAATAAAATCCATATCACTGACAATGATCTCTTTCAGAAGAATTCCAAAGATACTCTGATTGTTTCATTCCTGTGTGTGTAGACTAGTAGTTGCCAGTCTTCAAGAATGTGATCCACTACGACAATGATATAATCAACTTATTCCTTCAATGCCTTCATAAAGTTATATAGATTATCATTTGCATCTTCAAGACCCTTGATAATTGAAAGCATTTTCCTATCTTCAAAAGGACCTTGCTGAATTTTGTCTAGGACTTTCCTTGCTGCATCCCATTTAACCCCTATCTTCATTTGAATATCTTGCTTCTTCTTCTTCACTGCTAAGGCCCAAAGCTTCTATTTTTCTAAGCATTCTTCTCTTTCAGCTTGGGTTCTTTCCTTGACTAGAGCTTTCAAATTTAGAGTTTTGGCAAGGCTTGCCTTGATGTCTTCTTTCAGCTTCCTTATTGTCTCTTCATAGGCAGGATCATACTTTTTTTCTTTCGGGAATAAGAATTCATCCTCAAAGGCAGCTTCATCTTCAGCCCTGCAGTAGTCAGGATTGAAGCCTTGATTTTCAACATTTTTATCATCAAATGGTTGCTCTTGCGGATAGTACTATTCCTCTGGAATATACGTCTGAAATTGATCTTCCTCAGAGAACATTTTTTCTTTTCCTTTCTCTTTGCTAGCATTCACTTCCTCTTTATTTACAGCCTTTCCTTTAGCCCCTTCCTCTTCAGCTACTTTCTTTCCTTTCTCCCCCTCAGTTGAGGGATCCTCTACAGGTTTAGAAGCTTGTAAAGATTTGACTAGTTTTTCCATGGTCTCGTAGACCTGCTTCATACCCTGATTCAGATGAATCATACCTTGATCAAGTTTATTGAATCCCTTTGTGGAGATTTCCTCATTCTCGATGATCCTCTGTGTCAAGCTTCTTTCGATATCATCAATTCTTTCATTCAAGGTTGAAAACTCATCTTTAGTATCATCAGCATTTGCACTATGCACTTTCTCGAAATCTTGAGTTTTAAGGAGAATCTTTGATTTAACATTATTAACATCTTTTCGTACTATTGACAGTTGTTCTGTTACAGAGGCAGACTTCAGTTTTGCTTGTACTTTCCCTTTTTCAATCTCAGTCTGTACAATTTCCATTTGTTTCTGAAGAGCTTCCATTTTTGACATTAGTTCACTGTGTGTGTGTACTCAACTTGCTTGCACTCATATTTGAACTAATTCTACGTGCATGTGTATCGCTCAGTGTTTGCCTCACTTCACTCGTGTTTTGCTCCTTTCCAGAATCCAAAGCTATACCTATATATACAATTATAGCTTTTGAAGAATCATAATGTTCTTCTGATGCCGATGAAGGCGCGTCCTCAACAAGTTGAACTTGAAGTGGCTCCGCTACTGACGTAGCTGCTCCGTGAATGGAGCCCCATCTCCCTCTATGGAGTGGTTGCCTCTCAAATCCACCGGTGGATTCAAGACCTTCTCTTATGAGAACTGGATGAAAGAAATCCAGGGGGGTCACCACCTTAAATAATGTATTAAATGGCTCTTGAGAATTTATGCTGCCCCTAAGTACCTCTAAGGGTAACTGATGCCGCACTGCATCCAAAATCTCTTGATCCACTATGAATGTGGCATCCGACGAGTTTTCTTCAAAAACATTTTGTTCAACAATCATTGTGCGCTCTTGTGATTGAGTTTCTGGAAGTGGAGGACCTGCTAGTGTGAGAGATAGCAGTGTGCGAGAATCTGAATCTGAATCTGAATCGGATGTCGTGGCTGTACGGCGAATAGAATCACCCGTTTGATCGAGTGTATCTAGAGAATCTTGGATAGCCATTTCAAAATCCATATCCCACTGAGAGGATAAGAACGGGTCTGTAGTTGTCTTAGGTTCAGTTCTCGATCTTTTTGTTGGTGGAGACAGAGCTACGGGTTCACTCACAGAAACACTTCTACCTCTTACTTTCCTAACAGGTTTCTTCCTCTTTCGGAAATGACTTAGTGAAGTAGGTGAAGGAGAAACTGTTTGGGGCTCTAACCCAGCCTGGGGTTGAACCTGTGTGTTTTCAGGTTCATGGCCAATGTCCTGTTTATCCAGTGCCTCTTGTTCGACATGCTGAGCAGCTTCAAGTAGAAGTTGCACAGGATGATCTATTTACATTGGCACTTATTCTACTTCTTGATCCTGCACAGGATTAACAATTTGATCTAGTATCCCAGCCATATAATATGTCCTTACCACTTGCATATTTTCAAACTTGGGGTTGTTCTGGAGCCTTGCAAACAAGTTATTTTGAGAAGTTGGAGATACTTCTACAGGACTATTCTGAAATAAGGCTTTATCTTCATCCAACAACAAGTCATTCATGAACAACATTAGGAACCTCAGATAGTAGACTTGTTCTTTCTGTTCCCTGCTTTCTAGCTTCCCCATCTTCTTGATTATCTCTTTTAGAATCAACTTTCCAAAATTTATCCTCCGGTTATAGGCCACAAAAAACCCTATGATTTGCAGTAGAGAAGATATATTGTTGAAGATGCTCTTTGTAGTGGGTGCAAACACTTTGGCTAGTGTGTCAAAGAAGTAGTCCCACTCGCTTACCAACTTGGCTTTAGACAATCTTACCAAATTGATCTCACCCTGATATAGAATGGTATAGAAAAATTCTAGAATTTCTGGTAGAGTGGGTGGATCCACAAAATTGTCAGTTGGAAAGCCTAAGATCCTGTTCACATCCTCTTCAGTCACCATGTATTCACGTTCTCCTATGGTGAATGAGAATTGAACTCTGTCTGCAGTATTCCTATTCCTAGCAGTGGAGTACAAAGCCCTAAGTGCTAACACTTGCAACGGGGCGTCCAGAGTGATTGCTGTTCTAATTAGTGAATACTCATTTAAAAATATGATCCACGGTCTAAACCTCTCAACTGAGCAGTTCACTGGATTAAAAAATCCAATAATTGGTTTTGATAATTTCACAAAAACCAGCCATTTAATTTCTCCTATTAAAAATATTAAATTACAAAGTGCAATAAAATAATAAAAATAAAAGTTACAAGACCATAACTGCTATTAAGTCTTCAATCGATTATAACCAGTCAACAAGTACAAATCACAGAATTACTCCACTAACAGCCTTGAACCAGTAATTAATCACAACCAAATCATTCCTTGAACCAAAAAAAACTGAGTCACTCGATCCTAAAGAAAATCGGGCAGAGTTTTGTTTGTTTTGCTCGATTTTATCAAGTAACAAGCAAGCATAAGCTTGAAATCAAGGTATAGCAACTGTTAGCAGTTGATTTTAGATGATTATCGATTGATTTCACAAAGAACTGCAGAAGTCCGATCGAGTATATATGCGTGTATCATGTGTATTACTGAAGAATGTTGAATATGACCTTTTTTAAAAAAAAAAACCTCAATATTACTTATTAAAACAAAATAAGACAATAAGGCTCGATATGACTTTTAAAAAGTCATACCAAAAATATATATGAAATACTAATCCGTCGGTATGACTTTCAAATGTCATACCGGGTTTTTGATTGATATGACTTATTTAAGTTAAAGCTCAGTATGACTTTTTATTAAAATATAAAGTCATGCAGATTTTCTTTAAATAAGACATGTTGTATTAAAATTAATAAAGCAAAATACTTATAAATAGTCGGTATGACTTATTTTTATAAGAACTCGGTATGACTTTCTATTAAAGAGAAAAGTCATGCCGAATTTCTTTATAAAATAAGTCATGCTGAACTATTATAGATAAATATAGAATAATTACTTATATTATTAATGGTTTCTAAATTCGAAATAAAATAATAAAAATCTTATTCGAATTTTAGATAAATTAATAATTATAAAATAAATATTAACAAGCAATTTTCCTTTAGAAACTTTAAGACAAATAACAATAATTTACATAAAAATGCTTAAAAAATGCTTAAAATAAATACATAAATATAATAAATAAAAATAAGTACTTATGCTATACTTGAAATAATTATCTATGAAGAGTATTAAATTATTCTCAAGATAAATTATCTAAATATTCATAAGTCCTAGGATTTTATTAATTCAAGTCTCATAACTTCTTTAAATATTAACATTTAATATTTATGAGCTTAAATTAATTCCTAGCAACAAAAAATTTAGCCATTATTTAACATCCCTAGTTCACCAACCAACTTAGAGAAAGTTGATTCATCAAGTGGTTTTATGAAGATGTCGACTATTTGATCTTCTGTGGGTACAAAGTGTAACACCACAGTTCCATTGATGACATGCTCTCGGATAAAATGATACCTTATGTCAATGTGCTTGGTTCGCGAATGTTATACAGGATTGTTGGAAATAGCTATAGCACTTGTGTTGTCGCAAAAAATAGGAATTTTATTCAGCGCAAGTCCATAGTCATTTAGGTGATTCCTTATCCATAAGATCTGAGAACAACAACTACCTGTCACAATGTATTCTGCTTCGGCTTTCGAGGTAGACACTGAGTGTTGTTTCTTGCTATACCAGGAGATCAATCGTTTTTCTAGAAACTGACAGCTTCTAGAAATACTTTTCCTGTCCATCCTGCACCCTGCATAATCTGAGTCTTATAGCCTATTAGGTCAAAACATGTATCTTTAGGGTACCAAATTCCAAGATTTGGTGTACCCTTCAGATATCTAAAGATTCGTTTAACGGCTATAAGATGATATTTCCTAGGGTCAGATTGAAACCTTGCACATAAGCATGTTGCAAACATTATATTGGGTCTACTAGTAGTTACATATAATAATGAGTCTATCATACCTCTGTAGCTTGTGATGTCAACTTTCTTACCAGTTTCATCTTTGTCAAGCTTGGTGGCTGTTGGCATTGGGATTTTTGCTGGTGAAGAATCTTCTAGACTGTATTTTCTCAAAAGATCCCTTATGTACTTTGATTGGCAAATAAAAATCCCATCTTCCTTTTGCTTTACTTGCAATCCAAGGAAGAATGACAGCTCACCCATCATGCTCATTTTATACCTGCTCTGCATTAACATTGCAAATCTTTTGCACAAGTTTTTGTTAGTAGAACCAAATATAATATCGTCAATATAAACTTGGACAAATATCATATCTTTTTCATGCAGTTTGTAAAAGAGAGTTTTATCTATGACACCTCTAATGAAACCATTTTCAAGTAGAAATACATAGAGAGTGTCATATCATGTCCTTGGTGCTTGCTTGAGTCCATAGAGAGCTTTGAATAGGAAATACACAAAGTCAACAAACTTTGGATTTTCAAAGCCAGTGGGCTATTCCACATATACTTCCTCTTCTAACTCTCTATTCAGAAATGCACTCTTTACATCCATTTGAAAAACTTTAAAATTGGAATGTGCTGCGAATGCCAGAAATATCCTCATGGCTTCAAGTCTTGCAACTGGTGCGTAGGTCTCGTCATAATCAATTCCCTCTTCCTGGGAGTAACCCTTTGCAGCCAGTCTGGCTTTGTTCCTTGTAACAATGTCATCACCGTCTAACTTATTCCTGTATACCCATTTAGTACCAATAATGGATATATCTTTAGGCCTGGGCACCAGTGTCCAGATTTCTTGTCTCTCGAACTGATTGAGCTCTTCTTGCATGGCAAGAACCCAATCTGGATCAATTAATGCATCTTCAATCTTCTTTGGTTCTTCTTGAGACAAAAAAACTGAAAATAAACATTCATTTGAAGTTGCACTTCTGGTTCTAACTCCAACATCTGGATCACCTATGATCAATTCAAAAGGATGATCTCTGCTCCATATCCTTTCCCTGGGTAGGTTTAATCTAGATGATTTGCCTCGAAATTCATTTTGATGATGTGTCCTACCAGTTGATCCTTCATCTCCCCCTGAGTTGCTGCCAGGATGACTTGTTGATCCACCACTGGTATTAGTAGAATTTTCAGTGTTATCCTTGTTTTCACCACTATTACCTGGATCATCATTATTATTGTCATCATCAATTCCTGTTGTAATCTCAGGTTCTTCTTCGTCATCAAGATGTGAGTGAGGATAATTATCAAATTTTAATGACTCAAAAGAATCTTCAGTTTGGATACTTGGGAGTTTAGTGTCATCAAAAGTAACATTGACACTTTCTTTTACTTGATGTTGATCAATTATGTACACCTTATACGCTCTTCTTGAATATCCGACAAAAATAACTTCATGTGCCTTGGCCTCGAACTTGCCACGATGTTCATCTCCATCCTTTAGCACATAGCATTTAGCTCCAAATACATGAAAGTACTTTAGAGTTGGTTTCTTGCTAGCCATTAATTCATAGGGAGTCTTCATATGATATTTGTTGATCAGAGTTCGATTCTGAGTCTAACAAGCTGTATTTACTGCATCATCCCAGAAGTAGATAGGTAACTTTGATTCACTTAGCATAGTCCTTGCAGCTTCAATCAGGGTTCTATTTTTCCTTTCTACAACTCCATTCTGTTACAGAGTTCTTGGCGCTGAATATTGTCTTGTTATCCCCTTGTCTGAGCAGAAGCTATTCAAAACTTCATTTCTGAATTCTGTTCCATTGTCTGATCTGATTGCCCTGACAGGTAACTTTGAATCTAACTCAATCAGCTTTACATGATCAATCACCAATTATGGAGTTTCATCCTTAGAGTTCAAGAATAAAACCCACGTATACTTTGTGAAGTCATCCACAATCACTAAGGCATATTTCTTTCTTGACATAGACATAATATTTACTGGACCAAATAAATCCATGTGAAGGAGTTGAAGTGGTTCAGTGATGATTGAAGTGTCCATGCCTCCGTGACTTGCTTTTTCGACTTCCCTTTCTGACATGCCTCATACAAACCTTCTTGTGTAAATTCCATCGGAGGCAGTCCTCTCACCAAATCCCTCTTGACTAAAGAGTTCATTGTTTTGAAGTTGAGATGTGAGAGTTTCTTGTGCCATAACCATCTTTCTTTTGATGAAGCCTTTCAATAAAAATAGTTTGCTTCATCTTCAGTTCCGGAGTTGAGATCGGCTACGTACAAGTTTCCTTTCCTTACTCCACGCAAGGCCAGTTTGTCATCTTTAGAATGAGCTATTAAGCATTTCTCCTCGATAAAGTTTACTTTGTACCCTTTATCATAAAATTGACTGACGCTGAGTAGATTGTGATTAAGTCCTTCCACTAAAGAGATGTTTTCAATGATAACATTCCCAATATTTAACTTGTCATATCCCGTAGTCATTCCTTTGTTGTTATCTCCAAAGGTGACGATTGGGGCGGCTCTTTCAACCACGTTTGATAGCAAGGCTCTATCTCCGGTCATATGCCTTGAAGATCCACTGTCCAGGATCCATATAACTCGGTTTACCTGTTTAACTCCCTGCACATACCAAACGGATTAATTCATCTTTGGAGCCCAAAATTGATTGGGCCCAGCATACTTAAAGAATTGACCTTTGTTCGCTTTGACAACATATCATTTTTGAATAACAGTATCATCTTCCTTGACTGTTCCTACCTTCCTATACACAGTCTTAACAACTTTCTATTTAGACTTAAGAATATATTCTTCCTTCTTAGCAGATGAAGGAGTTGCAGTCTTGGATTTAGCAAATTTATTATTGATGCATTTTCTAGGTGTCATGTTATCTTTCTTAGCTATCATGCGTTTAAAATAAGCAGACATAGCATTAAAAGCACATAACATACAATCTAAGAGTTCTTCGTAAGACTCTCTCTTTTTCCCTTGCTTAGGCTTCTTCCATTCAGTTGCGAAGTGGCCTAGCTCATTACAGTTGAAGCAACGAAACTTGCTTCTATCAACTAAGCCGGTCTTGTAGCCGCTCTTTGATACTGCTGTCGAAGAACCTCCTTTTTGGAATCTTCCAAAATTAGGCTTTACTCTGTAGGAGGAGTTTCTTCGGAATCTCATGTTGCCAAACCTCCTGGCAACCATTGCTAGAGATTCATCTTCCAGCTGATCTAGTTCTTCCAGCGAGTAGAACTCACCATCTTCTTGTTTGTCAGAAATATGTCCAAATTCTGCAACCACATACTCTGTTGAAATGTTAGAAGGTGCAACTGCCTTCACTTCTTCTTTCTCTGGTGCTTCTACCATTAATGCCTTGGAAGAACTCAGTACCTTACCTCTCCCATACATCTCTCTGGTTTGGATCTGTTCCAATCCATAAGTCTTTAGCACTCCGTAGAGTCTTTCTAGGGTTATCTCTTTCATATCCCTAGACTCCCGAATAGCTGCGATCCTGTGTTCCAAGTGCTCGGGTAAGGTCAGCAGAAACTTCCTGTTCACCTCTTGATTCTGATAAAACTTTCCATTCATATTCAGCTCATTTATCAGTTTGTTTAGTCTCTGAAATAGCTCAGAGATACCCTCACCAGGGTTGGATCTAAACTGCTCATATTGGGAGGTCAGCATTTATAGTCTATTCTCTTTTACTTCCTCAGTCCCTTCATTGATAATCTCTATTGTTTCCCAGATCTGCTTTGCATTCTTGCAGTTGACTACATGATTGTACATGACGTAGTCTAGAGATTCAATCAGTATTAACTTGAGGTTGTTGTCCAGGGACACAACTTCTGCTTCCTCATCTGTATAGTCTGCTGGACTTTTCAGAAACTGTCTGTGGGGAATTACGATCCCATCTACCTCATGTTCAAGAATAACTGATATAGGGGGTTCAACACCTTTGGCCAATACTAATGCGTACTTGGGATTGGCAATCTCAATGAACAGTAGCATTTTGTGTTTCCACAAGTTGTAGTGCTCTCTGTCGAACTGTGGAATTTTGATGCTAGTCACTTTCTGAGTACTCATCTTTAATAAGATTAAAAATTAAGTGTTTAAAAAAATATTTTAATTTTTAACTGAAAACAATTTTAGATCAAAAGTAATTTTTAGAGAAAAAATTATTTCGAATTAAAATAGTTTTTGAGATCTGTATATGAGTTGCGAAATTTTTGGTTCGGATCTGATATTTAAAAATATCAACCAGCTCTGATGTCAATTGTTGGTCCCTGATATAGTAGAAGGGGGGTTGAATACTATATCAGAATTTCTCTCATAATTTCAGATTGTAAAATATTATTTTAATTGATCACGAAATATTAATTAAGATGAAATACGGTTCAAGTATAAGATAAAAATTTTAACTTGAAAAGTATTACAAAATTAATATGATCAAAGTGAATATAATTGATTACATGTTCTGGAACGATTTCGACATGAATTGTTCGGGTTTAACAATTATATTCCAAATTAAGCACAAAAATCTGTGAATATTACAATGCATACAAATTTCTGAATTTGAATGTTTGAACGAACGTGAATAGTGAAGCCCTGACCTCATATTTATAGAGGTTGGAAAAGGCTTAGCATGACCTTTATCATAATGACTTAATTTAACAAATTTAACACTTATATGACTTATAAAAAGAGTGGGCATGAC
Source organism: Oenanthe sinensis (assembly GCA_028671895.1). Lineage (NCBI taxonomy): Eukaryota > Viridiplantae > Streptophyta > Magnoliopsida > Apiales > Apiaceae > Oenanthe > Oenanthe sinensis. The sequence goes on from CM053812.1 coordinate 4,322,790, forward strand.
TTATAAATTCGGTATGACTCACTGAATTCTCGATATGACTTATTCTAAGTCATATTCAAATTTTCCTTAATTAATATAAATCAGAATGACTTATATTAAAAAGAATAAATTCGGTATGACTTAATCATAAAGTAAATCTCGGTATGACTTATATTAAATAGATAAGTATATATCTCGGTATGACTTATTTTAAGTCATTCGGTATGACTTATATTAAGTCATTCGAAATATATATATATAAGTCATATTAAGTCATTTCTTTTATAATAAATTAATTCTACTTAAATTAATTAAATAATTTATAAATTAAATTAAATTCAACTTGAATTAATTTAATTAAATAAATTAAATCATTAACTTACTTTGATTGTAGAATTAAAAATACTATAGTGATCTGTTTAATCTGCAGTTAGCTTTGAAATCTTTTCGTCTTTTCTTTGTTTTCTGTTCTTGAAACCACTTGAGCTAAATGAAGAATAAATATTATTTTAGTTGACACACAAATATACTGTCTGGTTCATTTGTGTCATACTAATAAATATTATCCATTTATTAATACTTTAAGTTGAGGCATTCTGTCATTTTTCTGCTTCACTGTCTTTGTTCTTCTTCTGGAATCTTTCTGTAGTAATCAAAATGAAATCTTTTATATCTTCTGAACTCTATTGATAATAGTACCACTTTATTTTTCACTGACACTTGAACATATTAATGAACTTCTTCAGTATTGAGTAGCAATCCCATCAAAATACTTCTGATACTTAGATCTCTTGTGATTAGTTGACTGTCTCTGTCTTGATTCATGTTTGATATCTATTATTTACCACTGTTTCTTGATTGAGTTGAGTTGTCATATAATTATTACAAATAGGTCTAGTCATATGTCTTTCAAACTTATTTATATATCATTCTTAACGTGAGGCATATACTACAACCAAATCAGTTCTACGTTACCTCATTTCCATATTTGTCTTCTTTTTTTTGCCACTCCGCCCAGTCAAGCAATCTACTTCCACTCCATATTGCGGGCATGTTATAATCTCTATGGCATTAACTTCTGTATCTTCCCTTGCTTGCCCTCCATAAATATTCTTACATGTTTCAAACTGTTCACTTTGATATATTTTTTATCCAAACCAGTAGATAACCCCATGTAATTGTCGTTCGTAGTTGCTCCTCTTTTATACTTATATTTTTCCCGACAACTTTCCTCATTATCATACTGTATACTCATACTAGTATACTTTTCCTCACTTACTCCATCACTGCGACTCTTACCTATTATTTGTCATTTATACGAACTTAGCATAACCTCATTAAACCAATCAAATCTACACAACTAATTTGATACTAACACAACATAAATTTACCCGTCTTGCCACCTTCAGCTAGAATGCTATCATGGTTATCTTCTTCATCAGAGTCCAAATTTATAAATATATTTTACAAGTTTTTCTTCCACCTAAGCTCATGAACCCTACATTTTAATCATATATAAAATAAAAACACTTTTATAATCATGTAATTCATATGTATTCTAGCTTTTTCCTACTTAGGCATTACACCAAACACTTTACATGCACAATAACATAATATTTCACTCGCACTTACTCCCTTGGTTTCGTACCTCAACCATTTACTTACTAAACCACGACTATTAAAAGCTATAAGAACAATAACGTAATCGTACTCTATGATATTCAACAAATAAGAAGAATATAATTAACAACAAAACATAGAAACAGTCGTAAGATTATTTCACCTACTCCTGCATTGTTCTTGTAATGTTCACCACAATGTGCTTCTACAATGTTCCCAAATTTAATTTTCGTGGGAGTAATAGTGTTGGTGAGAATAGTGGGAGTTTCCATAAGCCCTGGGATGACCATGTTATCAACATTGCAATTAACCGTCTATAATGGAATAGACTATTTTTACGTTAATACCTTTTAAGTTTTATTTACAGTGTATTTGTTTTATTTTATTAATTAAATATCTCATTATTTACTTCTAATCTAAACCGTCCGTTAATATTTGATCTAACGGTGTGCAATTAGTGCTCATGTTCTCCGATTTACTTTGTCCTCCAAAAACTACACCTTGTATATATAATATAGATAAATAAATAAAATTTATTAAATAATATATATAATTCGGTCGGTTCGATTTGAACCGAAATTTTTTGGTTGAAAACCGAACCGAAATTTATTTCAATTTAAACCGAATAAATCAAACCGACCGGATTTTCAAAAAATGAAACCGAACTGAACCGAAATTCTATGATTCAGTTCGCTTTTTTGATTTCGATTTTTCATTTTCGGTTCAATTTTAGTCACACAGGCATCCAAGTCCTTTTATTACCCCAAATATATATTAGAGACGGTGTTTGTCTCTAATTTATCCGAGGGAATGGGTAAATAATTGTGTTTTCTTAGTATTGAATTTTTTTGGAAGCATAAAATTTTGTTTAATTAATATATAACGAATTATAATTTATAAAAAAATATAAGTTATTTAGAATAGTCGGTAAGAAACTTCTCATATTTCAGGTAAGTCACATTTTCAAGTATTTTTATTTAACATATCATTATTAATCAAATTATTTTGTATATTCTCACTTTTTTTGGAAATTAAAACTTTTAGGCATTGTAATATCTACCAAAGAAGCATTAAAATTTACATTAGAAGCTTACTCTGAATTTTTTATTAAATAATAGATTTACTTATTAGTTTATAAATTATATTAAATTAAACAATTCTCACAAATCATAATTTTAATTAATTTAAAATATTAATTTTATTAATATTTTGATATTTTTTAGTCATTGAATTAATTTTGTAGTAAATATTTATATGTATTGTATAAATAAAAAAGAAAATAATAATATAAATTTGATTCTTTATATCTATGTCTCATACTTGAGTAACAAAAATTCATAACTTATGAGTTTGAGGAATGGATTGAGAGAAAAAGACCAAATAACATGTACGGGTTTGGAATAAACGAAACCTACTTGATACCTAAATATGCTAAACCAAAAGATGGTTTATTAAATTTTCTAAAACCTTAACCATTTTGTTAGTGAGATTTTTAGATTAAAAAAAAGGAAAAGAATACAAATTGAGAGAACGGGAAAGAAAAAATAAAATTATAATTTTCTTATATTTCGGAGTTTTTTCTAAGAGAAGGAAAGAAAGTGAAAATATGAAAAATATTTAATAAATTTATTAATGTAACTTGTCTTTCTTTCTCGATCTTCCCATTTTTCACAAAAAAAACTTTTGGAGAGGATTATTTTCCTTCTTTAAAAATAGGTTAAGGATCGAAAAAACACTCATGATTTAGGCCTAGGAGTGGATAAACCCTATGATTTAATAAAACTCAAATAAACCCTTCAAATTATAACTAATGATTTAATATAGTCTCTCTAGTTAGTTTTTCTTAACTATAGTTAGAAATATTATTAAATATCTAATTACATTAATATAAATATATATACATACATATATATCTTATATTATTAATTTTTTATTAATAACCTTATTATTTATAAATTAATATGTTTTTTATAGAATTGATTTTTATTAAATAATTCTATAAAATAATAAATAAGTTGTTAACCAATATTAATATATGTATATACTTTTTTTATTACTTACCTATTAATTTTTAACATTTAAACATTTACACGTTAGTTTATATTTTAATTTTAAATTCTACTTAATCGATGAATATTTATATTTTCGTCCCACTTGAGTATTTCTCTTGGCCTCTTTTATACTTGTGATTATACTGGGGAAATTTACTTATATCAAACGGCTTGATTTACCGTAGTACACTGTATTTTTGAATTTAAAATTTTTATACTTACACGGAACGAAAACACGACACTATCATCCGATTTCATTTTAACACTTAAATTTAATCACACAGATCACAAGTGTACTTATCCATCGCAATGATCAAGTCAATAGAATTACAATTACTCCCTCCGTCCTATTATACATGTCACTTTTGAAAAAATTAAGCATATTAAAAAATTCTAACATAAAAATTATTTTTCATTTGTATCCATATTAATTGCATTAGTTGGGATAGTTTCAATACATATTTGAATGATAATTTCATTTCATTAATTATTATTACAAGTACTTATATTCTAGTCAAATGTTATTTTAAAATTTTACTTTTAAAATTACATTACAAGTAGTACAATATACATGTATTATGAGACAAATTTATTTTAAAGTGATTACTAATTTGGGACACAGGAGTGCTTCACAAGTTTTAGAAGTAAGTCTAAGAAAATAAATATGTAAAATGAAACTGAGCAGAATCACAGATAGATTCATAAACCTTCTGGAGTTTAGTTATGTATTATTGCATGGCATTAAATACTTGTATCAATGTATATCATACATGTCTGTATCAACTAGCTGTGAAGCCACCCACTATTTGTGAAGCCTTTAATACCCACTTGTGACTTGTGTATGCCTATGAATTGGTAGGTAATGATTTTAGCCCATTACTGATATTATTAGATTAGATTTAAGCTAGAACTACAGACCCTGTATAGGAAGTTTATTAAGTTACCGGTTCTCGGAATATCTTAAGGTGTCAGTATATGAATTTAACTGAGATCATGTATCTTTAATACACGTACGTTGCACTTGAAAACTCATGTTTTCAAACTCAAGACACCAAATAACTTCAGAGCTCTCAGCTCTATATAAGTTACCTGCACTATTTCCGAACCTTAAGGTGTTGGTAGAGGAACTTAATCGGATCATTTTATTTAACATAAATTATTACATGGGTAAATACTAGTCAAAAGGTCTGATATGGATGTATTCGTGTATTCGTTGACTAACTTTAAGGTCTATGGATGGTAGGTTAGGATATTAAGACAAGTTGTTTGCCTGATATTTTAGTGCATGAGAACTTTTCTACTTCTTCTTTGGCATGTACATTGGATCATTAAGGGTTTTCTTTTGTGAACTTCCACTGACGAGGTTGTGGACAGTGTATGATTGCTTATTGAATAATGGATCAGACTATCAGTACATATTTTCTGATTTTTTTGGTTCGATTTTTGGTTATTGCAGCACAGTATGAAGACTGTAAGTTATCATGACCTGTAATTCCATATTATTGTTTGTAGTATTACCAGATTATTTTTGTGATGGGCTGTGACCGGATATTCTTCTATCTATGTTCAACTGATTAAGTACTTCAAACTCGAATTTCGGTTCAACTGCTCTAACAAATTAAGATTTGATATGTAACATTACTCGAAATATTAAGATTAAAGGAAGTGTTTTGTCTTCTTCTACTTATTTACTGAAATCACACGCTAGACAAACTCGCAGATAATAATTTTCTTTGAGAATCGACTTGTATGTGATGAAGATACTGTTTATATTGCAGCTGCTATTCTGGAATCTATCAAGAATCAGTGGGAGAACACACCACCAAGTTGGGTAGGCTCAGATCCATGTGGAAACAACTGGGAAGGAATTGTTTGCACTGATTCTCGTGTGACATCCATGTATGACCTCGCTTAATTTTTCTTTAAAACTGCTAGCTTATTATGGTTTACTAATTTCATTTTCATGCACTCAATTTATTTCGATTATCTTCTGGTGTCAGAACATTAGCAAGCACAAACTTGAAAGGTGAGCTATCAGGAGACATCACGAATCTATCTGAATTGAAGATTTTGTAAGTCCTTTGGTCATAATTCCTTTAAATCTATTGAACAATCTGGATGCTGGCTTAATAAATGCATTAAACTTTTAATCACAACATGTTGCTGTTGATGAAAATCCTTGGCAAACGCATTTATACTACCATGCTACAACTTGTTGGGGGAGGGGAGCATACATTTTTGTATCAGCATATTTTTGTTTGCATATGCATGTAAATTCTTAAGAAATCGAGTAAACACGTAACAATAACAACTAATTTTGTAATTTGATTCTATTATGTCCTTCGGTAAGTTAAATGAAACTATCTACCAGGAGGCAAAAGAAATCCAGTAGAGGCTTCTTGTCTCAAGTTTTCTTAATATTGATATCTATATCTGATTATCAGCCTTTTCATATAGAGATTTGTCATACAATAAGGATATGAGTGGATCTCTTCCTTCAACAATCGGAAATCTGAAGAATCTAAAAAACTTGTAAGCATATTTAGTTATCGGTTGACAATAATTTTAATTGTTTTAGAGTTCCTCAACTGCTTGAGGTTTTATAACAGAATTTTGGTTGGCTGCGGTTTTACTGGCCTTATTCCGGATTCCATCGGATCTATGCAGGAGCTGGTTTATCTGTAAGGACACAATTTTTTTTTCAATCGAGGTTTCTTTTTTTAGTCACTAATTTGACATTGTAGGCTTGAAGCCTGAAGTACTGTCTTACTTCTTTAAAACTACTCACAGAAAGAAGAAATTGAGTTGGGATTTGCAATGCTTAATCGGCTATCTCTATATCAATAACGAACCTCACAATATAAGTTGGGAACTTATTATTTCGAGTACTGAAGCGAACAACAATTTGTACTTGTACATGTTCAACTCCTCACACATGTTCTTCCATAGAGTGAAAATTTGTACTATATATGCAATGGGAATGAAACAATTTTTAATATATGTTTTGACGTAACTCTAGTCTTTAAGCACTCTGCAGTACTGCACTCATATGATACGCACACACATATATTACTGCATGCAGAAGAATGAGAATCACAATAGTTTTTCTTTTGAAGAAAATGTCATTGTTTTTACATCCAAGGAAAAATGTGGAATTAAAAATTCAATCCTAGATATCAAGGTTTTTGAAATCACTAAAGAATTTCAGAAGTTTTTGCTGAACTGCACTAAAGCCTTTCTCATTCCTTCACTTGGCCAATTTCAGATTGTTTTTTACCATATATTTTGCAGGTCTTTAAATATGAACAGCTTCAGTGGGCATATACCAGCGTCTATAGGAAATCTGTCAAAGCTTTATTGGTTGGATCTAGCAGATAATAAACTCAGTGGAAATATACCAGTTTCTAGTGAGGGCAAGCCTGGTCTTGATATGCTGCATCATACAAAACATTTGTATGGTTTATCTTTGTTGTCATACTTTGTTGCTCATTCATTTAGAAAAATTGTTAACCTTGCCCTTAATGCTTGTCAACCATTTGCAGCCACTTTGGAAAAAATCAGCTATCAGGTATCATACCACCAAAGCTTTTCAGCTCAGAAATGAACTTGATACATGTGTATGTTCCGAGCAACTCTCTCTCTACACCATCCTTAGTATGACCGTATTTCATTTCTTTTACCATCATTTTTAATTTCAATCGGTATTTTTAAAAAGGTCTTTGCCCTTACTCACACACGCATATCTCTGGTGAGACTAACCCTACAAAGGCTACAATGCGACAGTAGTACATTTTTCTAAATAGTATATCTATTGAATTTTCCCATCTCTTCTTGATTACATCGTCTATATATTAGAAGAATTGTAATCTAAATATATGTCAAACAGACAAGGTTTGTATTTCATAGATAAACCTATATGTCAATGCACACCTAGAGGGGGTTGTGTATATGACTAACTATGACCAATTTTAGCACAATATAAACCTATATGTGAATGCACAATAAAGAACACAATCGATTTTAGCCAGGTTCGATCCCTATCCACTAATGGTCTACGTCCTGGTCCCTTACCAACCCGGTAAGAGAATATATTATTGATCAATAAAAATACCAATTACACGATACAATAATATATCTCCCTTTAACCCAGTTGCTGAAAACGGCTTGCTGAAACACTATGTTTTCCTTTGAATAATCAGCCCTCTTGAACCCAAGATCCTCTAACAAGCTTGTTCCTCTTGAACTCTGAATTCCTCGAGCAAACCACTCCCTTGAATTCCTTAGTTCCCGAACAACCTGTTCTCTAATACAAAGAGTTCCCTGGAGCAATATTCCCTGATCACCAAGATCCCTTCCCACTACTTCAGCAACTAATCAATTAAACTTTGTTTACAAAGAAAAATAAACGTTACAACCCAAACTATAAACTCTTGTATATAATATACGTGTATATAACTATGGAGCTTAGAGTTTATAAAATCAAAAGTGTTTTGAGAGAGAAGAGAGGAAACATTAATATTCAGATCTCAAAATTTTTTACGTTGTATATCGATTGGTTACTTGCATTAAAGATTGCAAGTGAATATATATAAGAAAAGCATACAACGGGTCTGAGAATATTATGCAATAAGAAAAGATTTGATTAGCATAAAATATACTCCAACAGTTAGGTAATTAGAAGATTTGAAATTCGAAATTTGAAATAGTTTAAATCTTATAACAAATCAATTTTGAAAGGTAATATCAATTTTCAACAGCTAGAAAAAGATCAAAACGAATTTGAGCTGTTATGGAAAGATTTCGATATGGAAAGATATAGTAAGGAGAATCAAATATGAATAAATAAGGAAGGTATTTGAAAACCATTTTTGAGCTCTATTATTTATATAAACTATATATTATATAATAGAGTCCTTACATATTTAAATCATAACCAATCTCTGATATCTCCAAGCTTCTTCAAGAAATATCCATTATCGAAATTGATTTTGAATAGCTTATGGGCGGAACAGTGTCAGCTTGTTGATATAGTTCTGTGACTGATCTTACCAGGCTGTTACGAACACTTTCCTTAAACTTTGTCTTTTCACACACTCCACCAAGTTACCTAAGAATATACTTATACATAACAAACTCATATATATGTAGGATATATCAAGTGAGTCAATCATATAATGGTAAATTGTATAGAGTAAAACTAGTAATATAACAAGCTGTTACAGTAATAAATAGCAAATCAGCAAACTGTTACGGTAACAAATGACAAATAACAAATCAGCATGCTCTTATATATCATCAAAACACATCAGATTAACTCCATAGTAAGCATTTTCTCCGGGCTAACTTTCTTGATATTGTCATTTGTAGGCAGTAATATTAAGAACTAAAGTTTGTACTTGGATATAAACAGGCTTTTCGACGGTAACCAGCTTATTGGAAGTATTCCTTCTACTCTAGGACTAGTTAGCACCTTGGAAGTGTTGTGAGTACCTATTCATGTACTTGATTGAAAGCTTATATTCTTTTCTTTTTTTCTTATGAACCTGGGTAGATATATTGAAATCTGCCGTTGCTTTTACTTGCAGACGCCTGGACAGGAATCTTTTAAGCGGACCCATCCCTTCAAATATCAGTAAACTTACCACTGTCAGTGAGCTGTAAGTAGAGAGCAAAGTGTAAAACCTTATCAGTAAACAATCAAGTCATATCATCCATCTTTGATTATTTTAATTAACACTAACAAAATGTTTGATTTATTTCTCAGGTACTTGTGTAACAATAGATTGACTGGCCCCTTGCCCGATCTTAGTGAAATGAGTTTTCTTAGTTATGTGTAAGTTATGAATACATCAATATTTTCAAAAAGTACATTTCACCTTCCACATCTGTTTGAGAGAATGATCATAAGGTGCAAGTGTCAAAATGCAACACCTGAAAAGGTTGACCCATATTAGTATTGTTAAATTAATATATTACATGGTCCAATAAAGCCTTCCTCCTACGAAGGTTTTAGAAGATTTCAAGTTTAGGGATAGGTCTCGGGTTTAAGCCCTCCCACCCCAGTATGGGACAATGCAAGTGAAACATGTGATGTTTTACGAACTCCTAATATCTTCAGGTTTTGGGAAATCTAGTTACCTAACAAGCATACTTAAATGCAAGTGAAACATGAACTGCTATTTTGGTGTAACACTTGAAAAAAAAAGGTTTCATGAGTAAATTCCGTATTATGTTAGAATAGTAATGAATTCAAATGATCTGTTGCATGTGTAACACAGCGTTACAGGTGTACTCATTGTGTTACACTTTGTAGTAGTAAACATGTGTACTCATTGTGTTACAGTTGCTCACATTTAAAACACGCCACACGTGTACTCATCGTGTCACAGTTTGCTTGCATTAAGAAGCACAACTTAAAGTTTTGTTTTGTTGTCTTGCCTCTTAAAAATGTTTTATGCGGGTTCAGAAATAGATTAAAGTTTTCAAACTTGTGTAATCATTGTCATTCTTTCAGATTAGTGCTCCAACATCCCTACTGTTTCGATAAAAATCTCATGATTTTGTGAACTCTGAAGATATGCTTCTTCATTTGCTCCTATCGTGTTATCAAAGTATGCAGCATATAATAGGTCAGTAATCAAGGGCTATTTTGGTTTCTCAATGCAGGGATCTGAGCAACAACTCCTTTGCTGTGTCTGATGTTCCTCCTTGGTTTACAACATTACAGTCTTTGACCACATTGTAAGACCCTCTCTCTCTATCATGTATATGATTAGGCAGATAACTGATGTCCTGAATCGGATAAACAAAGTTTTGAGCCTCATCTTGTAATCCATAGCACTGATACAACATGAATAATGACTGTACACAGTTGCAACTAAAAAACAACAGTGTTTTAAAATTTATTGGAACCATGTTGACATGCTGTGTAGTTTCTTTTCTCCTGGTTTGCTTTTGTGCCATTCCCAATTAACTGTGACACCTCTTATTTTCATTGTAATAATGCATCTTTGTCACGTAACTTAATGTATTTCGACTTGCCCAAAAATATAGTTGAGGTGTTTTCGCCTTTAATGTTTCTCTTAATGATGATTCCTCTTCTTTTTCCTTCAATCACATGTCCTTATAAAATATACGATAATCTGAGCATCTGTGTAGCTCAATGCTGCATTACTCATTACTAACAAAAAGACTTTGCATTAAGAATCTGTTGGATACAATTATCATCTTACTTGTATATTATTACAGCAAAACTACTCGGCTGTAGCTCTTTAATTATATGATGGCCTGTATGTAAACAACCAGTTTCTTAATGACAGAGTGATGGAGAGAACAGGACTTCAAGGAGAAGTACCAGTTGAACTTTTCAGCGCTCCACAACTACAGACTGTGTGCGTAAGCTAATAAAGTGTCAACTTCATCGAACATTTATTTTATGTTTTCAGTTTAACCAAGGGGAAGAATTCACCATTTAAAATTTACACACAATAATGTGACAGAATATTAAGGCACAACCAGCTAAACGGAACCTTGGATCTCGGATCCAGCTATAGCAGTAATCTTAAACTAGTCGATCTGCGGAGCAATTCAATATCGGAAACAAAAGGAACAGCTGGACTTGTTAATGATATAGTGTAAGATTTTCCTCTGATTTATATGTCCTTAATATCTTTTTTATATTTTTCTCTTATAATGGTTCTTTGAAGAGAAAAAGAATTCCTGCAGACTTGTTGCCGTCAGCTTTATCTAGTTTATAATTCTAAATTATGTTCTGCAGGCTTGTTGGTAACCCAGTTTGTGAGGAATCTGGAGCAACTGGAAGATTCTGTATCATTCCTCAACCTAAGGTCCTCTATTCAACACCATTTAATGATTGTGTTCCTACTGCCTGTCAAGCTGAACAAATTTCCAGCCCTAACTGTCAATGTGCATATCCATACATGGGTGCCCTATATTTCAGAGCTCCTTCCTTTTCAGACCTAGGAAACTCAACCCTCTACGCATCTTTGCAAAGTACTATGTTGCATGTTCTTCAAACAAATCAAGTCCCCGTGGATTCAATTTCACTGAAAAATCCAACTAAAAATTCGGAAGATTACCTCGTACTGAGCCTGGAAGTTTTCCCATCTGGCGTAGATCGTTTCAATCGAACGGGAATTTCTAGAACTGGATTCATGCTTAGCAATCAAACTTTTAAGCCCCCACACAGTTTTGGTCCATTTTACTTTCAAGCTGATGTATATAACTACTTACCTGGTAATGCAGTGTTTGTCATTTATAAACAATTTTCCCATTGACATAATAGCATTTTAGTGCTTATATATTTTTATTTGAGAATGCATATCTATTTTTTATTTCAGGTAAATCTTCTACAGAGTCTCACAAGTCAGTAAGTACAGGCGTTTTGATTGGAGCAGCGCTTGGTGGTTCTCTCATTCTGCTTTTGTTAATCTTTGCGGGAGTTTATGCTTACCGTCAAAGGAGAAGAGCTGAAAGAGCTGACAAAAAGAATAATCCATTTGGTAATCGTAGCAATATTTAACATATTATCTCTTCTATCATTTGATTTAATCGTAGTACATCTGAGGATATTTTTAAGTAATATTCTGATAATTTTCAGCATCCTGGGGCTCTAGGAAGACCAGTGGTGGTGTTCCTCCTCAGTTAAAAGGAGCAAGAAATTTCACATATGAAGAGCTTAAGAAAAGCACAAACAACTTTTCTGAAGACAATAATATAGGATCCGGTGGTTATGGGATGGTAAGGAACTCGTAATCTCTATGTGAATTTTTGTGTGCAAATCTTATTCACTTGGTAACTGTCTTTTTAATCGATACCTATAGGGAAAAAATTGTTTAATGAACATGAACTTCATTTTATTTGTTAAAAATCATGTAATCTCACTTCTCTTAGTCCTGTACATGAAGTTCTATAACTTTAATATAGGAGTTATATGTGAGTCCATGGCATCATTTGTTAATGGTAGCTGACCTGTGAAACTGTATTTCAAGAGATTTTTTAGTTAATTGACCATATTTGGTTTCAGTTTTTTATTTGAAAGTTGGCCCGTATCATTAAATTTACAAATTAGTCATTCCGTATTACTAGATGTCATTCCCAAAATTAAAAAAATGTTCTGCCATTCTGATATTGCATTATTTTGTGTAGGTTTATAGAGGAATTTTTCCTTGTGGGCTACTTGTTGCAATCAAAAGAGCTCAACATGGATCTACTCAGGGTGGCCTTGAATTTAAAACTGAGATTGAGCTTCTTTCTAGAGTTCATCACAAGAATGTTGTAAGCCTCGTGGGTTTCTGTTTTGAGCAAGGTGAACAAATGCTGATCTATGAGTTTATCCCAAATGGAACTTTAAAGGAAAGTCTTTCAGGTACTGCATTTGTTTCCTCCAATATTTATCTATGTAAAGACAGATTCAGCTTGCTTTTACTAAATAGAGCAGTTGCATGATGGAGATTGGAGAAATGAAATAATATTTATTTGTGGAATGAGTTAATAAAACCAAACCAAACATAACTAGTAATTCTCGCTCAAAGAACAGGGTTTGGGGAGGGTCTGAAGTACTCGGACCTTACCCTTACTCTAAACGAGTAAAGAGCTATTTCCATAAAGATCCCTGTCTTGATGAGGTGCTAAATAGATTCCTGACTTTAGCTAAAGACTAAAGAGCTACATCTTTAGCTAAAGTCGAAATCTAATTAGGAGTAATGACATATCAATATATCAATTTCTTTAACCGACGGGTACATCTTGGAATAGATTATATTATTAATTGTAACTATCTTAATCAAAGATCATTTTCTTTTCGACTTGTACAGAAAACTTAACTTCACTAAACAGATAAACTTAGCAACAAGTTACTGAAAGTAACCTTTTTTTTTATTTGCAGGGAAGTCTGGTATCAGGTTAGATTGGACCAGACGACTCCGCATAGCACTCGGAACAGCTAGAGGTTTGCAATATCTCCATGACCTTGCGGACCCTCCCATCATACACAGGGACATCAAAAGCAACAATATTTTACTAGACCGAAGCTTAAATGCTAAAGTCGCTGATTTTGGCCTCTCCAAGCTAATGGGTGACACAAACAAAGGTCATGTAACAACTCAAGTCAAAGGGACAATGGTATAATAGCGTGTCTTCACCAATCATATTCTTAGCACTTAACTCACTAATAATTTATAATCGAAGAATAAAAATCATAAGATAATATAACAGGACTGCACATATCTGATTATTTCATTTTAAGTCTAATGATTCCGTATTTTGGTTAAATTACCAATTAGTAACACTCTTTGGTTGTAGGGCTATTTGGATCCTGAATACTACATGACTCAGCAGTTGACTGAGAAGAGTGATGTTTACAGCTATGGAGTGGTACTACTAGAACTGCTGACTGCAAAAAGCCCGATTGAAAAAGGCAAATATATCGTAAGAGAAGTGAAACAAGCTATCGATAAGTCAAAAGATATAAACGACCTTTCTGAAATACTTGATCCTGCAATTGCTTTTGGAAATGAACTTAGAGGTTTGGAGAGGTTTGTGGAGCTAGCACTTAAGTGTGTGGAAGAAGTAGGAGCCAACAGGCCAGATATGAGCGACGTTGTTAAGGAAATCGAGAGCATCATGAAGTTTGCTGGTATAAACCCGAATGCTGAATCGACATCAACTTCAGCAAGTTACGAAGTTGTTGAAAAGAGTGACAAGAATCTGTACAGTAATGAGAGTCTCTTTACGTATAGTGGTTCTCATCTCAGTTCGAATTTAGAACCCAAGTAATACGTCCGTGCTAAAGTTATTTTAATCAGGGATGCAGCCATTGTATGGGCAGCGGGTTCAATACTCAGAATCCTGGCTACACCAATGACTGTAATTATTTAAGATTTGTACAAGTGTGCATGTATCAACAAATAGTGAGAAACCAGAAGTACCACCTTAGTATCAGTGTGCATTTGTCTACTTGTTGCAGTGTGATTTGATCAAGATGATTATTCAAGTGCAATGATTGGGAGAGTTTATTTTTTTGTACGCCAAGAAAGAAGTGAATACAACAAGTGGATTCCAAGACTTTGCATTCGATATATATCTTAGTTTTTCCAGATTTTATTTCAAAACAATTTTTTCCGAGCAATAGAGTGGCAAAAAGGTTTGAGACCGTAGATAGATTTGGTTTTAATACTTCGAGTAAAGAATACAATTGTATATTTTATACGAATTCAAACTCAAAAATACAAATTCGGATTAAGGTTTTTTCGGTTCAGGTTAATTTCAGGTTGACTCAAAATTGATCCAAAAATTGGATCATTTTTGAGTTAATTTCGGGTTCCACGAAACTCACCCGAAATCAACTTCAACTTCAACAGGATGCTCAGAATTTAAATACTCATGTCTGATTTACATTAAATTATTACTGTGCAACATTAATTGTAAAATCGGTAAAATTACACAAAGTCTGTAGATAAATTTTTTGACAGATGTAAATATAGAAGAAAACACTCTTTCTTCTGGCAGTTGCACCTATAAACTAATGAAAGGTTCAAGCTTTCTTCACAAGGAAGCCTTTTTCCTTGAGACTCTCCACTGTTTCCTTAATAGCATCTTCAACTGGGGTAAATACTAGTCCTAAATTAATCAATTTCTTCGCAGCGTCTTCGCAAGCAATCAAACCGGGCTGTGTTTCTTCTGTAAACCTGTATTCAATTGAGTGTAAATAATGCATCACTAGAACTGAACAAAATGATCAGACCGATAGACATAACCAAAAGCCTAGATGAAGTTCAGATTTGAGGGCTTGAAAATATAATTCAGTTTAAATAATGCATCACTAGAACTGAACAAAATGATCAAACAGATAGACAACCAAAAGCGTAGATGAAGTTCAGACTTAAGGGCTTGAAAATTTAATTCAGTTTAAATAACGCATCACTAGAACTGAACAAAATGATCAAACAGATAGACCTAACCAAAACCCTAGATAAGGTTCAGACTTAAGAGCTTGAAATAAAGAAAAGGAATCCAATAGTAGCTTTTCGACTAGTGCATAAAAGTCATTTTTGTTCCCCTCCCTCAAATTCTTCCTACTTTTCATCATCATTTGAGATAAGGTTTATATTATGTCGTCAATAGCCTGTGCTGATTAAAACATATTAAGTCCCTAATATAACAGTAAAAATATGGAACCAACTATATTATATGGATTGAGCAGATAACATAAGAAATTTTACTGAAATCGAGGGGTTCATTCTTACTGGCACGTAGAAAATTTTGTAATAGTATACACTATTGAAAGATTTAATGGTTTTTTTGTATCTTAAAAAAAACACAAAATACAGGAAACAGGAATTGCCGATAAAAGAATTTTTTCCAGTCGTTACATAATCCATATCCCAGTGCATCAACTTATTGATAAAACAAAAAATAAAATCGTAAAGGAATAATACTGCATTTCATTCTGCAATATTCATGTTCATCGAAGATCAACTGTGCCAGTCATTTGATTCCAATAGGAGAACCCATCACTCTCCCCTCTCTTCCAAAACACTAATAACTTGTTGTACTTCAATATAAATACTATATTCTTCGGTATTGCATGTATATTGTATAACATATAGGACAATTATATATATTCTTCGGTATTGCATGTATAACATATAGGACAATTATATAACACCAGGGGTAATACATAAGTTTTCGATATTTTATCTCTACACTATATTATATAATCAACAAATTTATTTATATCTTCCGGTGAAGACATCCAAATTATTGAAAATCATTTGCCTTGGGCCATTGCAGCAGGCTTGATAAAGCACATAACTTTTCTAATATCTTAGAGACATGGAAATAAAAAAAAGATGCCTACGAGGCTACAAGCACACTTCATATACTCTTTTGCCACAAATGTTTTAGTGGGACACCAGACTAAAATTTATTCTTACAGTTTCAACAAGGTCAAATTGAAAGCAACATGCATACAATAGGAAAACATATATGATGCACAATAATTTAGTTCAAAGGAAAGGAATATACTACATTTATATATATGCCTATAACTGACATGTGGATTCCATAAACACTTCAAAACGAAATATGATTTTAACAGTAGTGGAGCCATTTATAATCAGTATTTCACTAAAGAGGTTAACAGAACATGGTCCTTCATAAGAGTCTAGTTGTGAAACCTTAGTTCCAATGAAAAGCCCCACTAATTCAATTGTGGATGATTTATTATGGAACATAAAATTGAGTGTTTCCTCAAATACAGAAAGGAAAACTTATTGGTTGCATAAAATTGCTAGTGACATCTAACTGTTTACTACTATCTCGGTCAATCTACTTTAGCATCACATCAATGATAAGAAGGTATATTGATAACACATTTTATTAGTATAATATTATTGTATAATTGTATATTTTTATCAAGTTTATTTTCTCTTTCTATGCTTGGTTTGTGTTTATTTTGATTGTGTAGATATTAAGAAGATATTAAAGATTTGTCTATTAAAAGGAGATATTTGCACTGAAATCAAGAAATCACAGCATATCATGATGAGTCAGCGAATCGTGATAAATCAAGCAAGAATAATCTATTCAGAGAAAGCTGAGCAAACAAATAACCACAAGAAAATTTTAATTAAATAAAAATATCTTTGTAATTAATTTTCCCTTGTTTTAGTATAAAAAGATAAGCTAGGCCTCTTGTAGCAGATATCTTTTGCATTGTATTGTTTTACTTCTTCTCTAGCATAGTTGTTCTTTCTCCCATGTACTCAAAGTTTATTCAATAAAATCCAAGTTTCATCTTCAATTACTGGTATGAGTTTCTTTACTTTTATCATGATTGTCTCAATGATGCTAGGCTAAAAGTCCCTTTTTAAAGGGAAGATGTAGTCAGGCTGAACACACATGAATCTCGTGGTGTATGTGCTTAATTGTGATGTATTTATCTTATTAGTTATCTCCAATTTCATGTCTATGTGAATAATTTCATGCGAGCCACACAAGTAGGGTTGAGAGTTCGTATAGTTAAGATCCATATGATTTTGAAAATTGATATAATTGGTAAGATTTTACTAAGTAGATTTTACCACTTTTAAATAATATTTGATTTGGAATCATTAGTTGTCTTTATTTTGAATGCTTATGTGTTTAATTATTAGTAAAGATTAATATTTAAATTACACCATTATATTTATGTGTTAAGCCGATGAACCCGTCCTTTAGATTGCTTGATTATTGATATATTTGAATACTAGTTTAATTTATTTTATAGATTAAAAACTTAATTCGCGTTCTCTGTGGTTCGACCCGTACTTGCTTTTATACTCACGTACACCCGTGCACTTGCGGTTTTATTACTTGAAAGATTTTTTCTCAACATATATCTCCAATGGTTTTTCATCCGCTTCCTAAGTTCCAACTTCTAGTCTGTGCCTATCTATTAGGGAATATATAATAAATATATATCTCATTTATTTCTAATACTATCACACTACCATCTATTAATACTTTCAATAGGCAGAGATTGCTTGAAAAAGGTTAGTTTTATCACACTTCCATCCATTAGAACTTTCAATAGGCATAGTTTCTTGACAAAGGTTAGTTTTGATTTGCTTGACTAGAAATAGTGGTCTAGTGGTGAGCAACATTAAGATTTTTGATGCACAACTATTTCAAGTGACTATAAAGCTCATGGACGAAGTATGGTTTCATACAGCAAAGATGGTTGCATATATGGTATATGTATGTGAAATTGTGATATATTGAATGAATTTTTCTCATTGTTGTTGCAGTCTAGTGCTGGAGAAGCATCACTACTTAACAAGTCAATGTACAAGATGAAGCTAACAGTTGATTAGACTATTATGTTCTACATTACCGCCTGAATTAGTATGCTAAATCAGTATTGGATTATTACGTAATTCTGCTTTATGATAATTACTATGAATCTTCTATAAGAACTGATGTAGACTATTAGATACAGACCTGTGAACTGGAAACTCGGGAAAGAGCTTGGAAATTTTGTCAGCAAAATCGCAAAACTGATATATGCCATTGGTGCAAAGGTGTCTACCAGCAGCAGCAGGGGTTTCATATAATAGTACTTGAGCCCTTGCCACATCTCTAACATGAACAGCCCCTAACCAGTGATATTCCTGAGTATCCATTGATCCTTGCAAAAGCTGTTGAAGTACAGCGCAGCTTGCGTTTAAACCAGGTTGTAGAAGTGGCCCAAGACAAGTTGCTGGATGTATTGCCACAATATCAAGTCCATTTTTCTCAGCAAATTCCAATGCAGCTTTCTCTGCCAGTGTCTTCGACACTGGGTACCACTTCTGCAAAACCAAGAAATTCATAATTGAGAAAAAGAAAATTTATGTGCTGCACTGTTGACATTGCTCAGCATCAGCCTACACAAATGAAGTCATTCGAACAAGATTTCTTTTTCAAGCATTATAATTCCAAGCACCTAGTTGGTCAGCATATAAAAAACAAAGATTATGGGGTTGATCAAATCCAAATTTATTACTACTACCACATTTACTGTACGAAATACCACAAAAAAGAAGATACGCATAGAAATTTACTCAATCCCGATTTCCCAACTAATTTCCCATCAAGAATGTAGGCATACCTTGCAGTAGGTACCAAGAAATAAATGATATTAAAAAAGACAGCAACACACAATCATCACTAACAACAAACATCTAAAGTCTATCAGTCTGTTGGGGAAAATAAATGTGCACATTATAGGCCTATTCTACTCACATCAGATGATTTATAAATTAAGCTTTATAAGCTCATAGACTGTCCATGGACCACTTGTCTCATTAAAAACCCCTGTTATCAATTTGATTACAGTATTACAGATAAATTTAATCCTTCAAGAATTTATAATAATAACAAAAAATTCCTTCAACCAAAATTCAATAAATTTCATATGAATCCTCTTTCTTAAAACTATATATTACTCACATCATTCTCACTTCAATACATATAAAATTAGAAACAAAATGAGAGTTCGACATTTTTAATACTTCAGTTTAACAAAATTATTTTCTTAAACTCCAATTGCGTATATTAAACCTTACGAATGTATATCCTAATTGTGGAACAATGTACAGTAGACAGATCAGTGCTTTTAAATAAAATAATTTTGTTGAGTAACCAACACATCTAAGACCATGAGAGGAAACCAGCTCATTTAAAACAAGTTGTTAGAGTAAATCTCAAATAAATCTTATATTATATTTTAAGAGATTTGTAATGACTAAGACTAAATGTATACCAAAATAAGTTCCTTACCCCGAAATTATTTGAATCTATGCTACTATATAAACTTATAAATATAATTTTACCCAAAAAAGGGATCGATTTTATCTTATTTAAATATGGTATGATCGATTAAAATTTGTTACCCGAATATGAAACTATTTAGGAACAAATTTAGGAGGTTTACTATTTTTCAAAAATAATGGATTAAAACAAGGAAAGTACACACCTTACGAGACATGCAGTAATCAAGATCAGTCCAAGAAGACTCATCAACAACCTTATCACTACTCCACCCTGGATTCGGCACCATCGCGGATATCGACGACGTGATCACCACGCGCCTCACATTAAACCTCTTAGCCGCCTCAAGAACATTCAAAGTCCCATGCAAAGCGGGCTCCACAAGCTCCTTCTGTGGGTCCACTGGGTCCTCCAACGTGCATGGCGATGCCACGTGAAACACCCCATTGCATCCTTCAACAGCCTTCGATATCGCGGCAGCGTCAAGAAGATTGGCCTCGTGGATCACCAAGGTGGCGCGTGATGTGGCTACGAGTGAGGTGAGGTGTGTTGCATCGGAGCCGGGGAAGATAGTTGCATGAATGGTGGTGTAGTTGTTTTCTAGTAGAGTTCGGACTAGCCATGATCCGATGAAGCCGTTGGCTCCGGTTACGCAAACTGGGTCGGGTTTTGGAGTTCGGGCCGGAGTCTTGGACGACATGGTTTGATGTTTTTCTCTTGACAAGTTGAGTTAGTTGGTGAGTGGTTGGGATAATGATGAACAAGACAAGAGGAGATCATTTGTGATGATAGTCAGTTGATTTAATTATATAGTCCATTTGTTTATTAAAAACATTTTTTTGATTCGGTTGCATATCTCAAAATTTTAAGTTTACAAAAAAAATTTATAAAAACAAGAGTTGATGAAACTTTTTTATAAAATTTTTATTATAATTTTATCAAACCAAAGTTTAAGATAAGATAATTATTTTTTATTGTCTCGGTCTTGAGTTTGACTCTCAAGAAATTATTATAGAATGAATATTATTTTATAAGTTCATAAATTTATTTAAAGAAGTTTAAAATATTTACATATCCAAAAAATTAGTAGAGAATGGATATTATTTTATTATTTTAAAAGTTTATTATGAAAAAATTAAGTTGTTTACGTATAAGGTCATGTTTTTCCCCCCGAAAGAAATAAGGTAATGTTTTGTCAATCTGCTTAGCACGACTGATAAATTTATTATATATTTATAATATTAAAATTATATTTTTTGCCAAAATATTAAAATTATATCTTAAATTATTTGTTTCTAATAATATTATTGATAATGTAAATCGATAAAAATTCTAAATTCCAATTACGGGACTATCTATACACCAAACACCATACATGTCCTACTGCAACCCCAAAAACGTGTTGCACTAGGTTTAAAAAATGTTGCAAACTTGCAATAACCCGAAAAATAGCTAATGTAAACATATAATTCATGTTGCATTAGGGTTTTAAGGTAACATAATTAAAGTGCTCCCTAGTGCAATACCAATATTTATGTTATAATAACATGACAGCAAGGTAATATTTATGTTGTCTTAGTTATTTAGATTTGTAAAAAAAAAGACTCCACGGTGGACCCCAATAAGACCCTTTGTGGGACCCACTATGAGTTGCAACACCTTTTTTGGTAATACAACATATTTTATAAAAAATTTATATTGTAATGCAACACTTTTGAGTATAATATTGCAACACTTTATCTAACAACTACAACACATTTCGGGAAAAGTCCGTCTGAACAGAGGGAGTGTGTGTCTAAAATTTATGTGCCCTAATTTCAAACATGCTAGTTTTATCCAAATATTTCAAACCCGGCCTTATGAAATTTTATTTATCAAACTATTCCTTTGTGGTTTTTAATAAATTATTCATTATAAATTTTATAATTTTTTTGTTATTTATAAAAATAAAATCATTAATTATTTGGTACAATTTATATATTTGTAAATATTGTCTTTATTTAAAAAAATTAAATAGCTTCAAGGTCATATGATAGGATTATTTAAAATTTAATATTTTTATGTTAAAAACTAACATTTGAATATTAAATATTTACACTTTAATATTTTTTGAAAAAATTAAATTGGCCATTTATTTGATTGATCTTATATTTTTATATAATTCGTTAATTTTAATTATCAAAATTAAATAATTTTAAAGTCAAATAATTATATATATTTAATGTTTTGTAAAAAAAAATAATTTTATTTATTAATACTCTATTGCAACATAAGTTCACCCATGTTGTAGTGTGTAACACTTTCGAACTACCGCAATACATTGGTATGGCTATAGTAACACTGGAATGAAAATGTTGCAGTAGACAAAGATCAATGTAGCTAATGCAACATAATTTTGTAACACCGATTCAAATACAATTGCGATAGACCATCTCTAGTGTAGTGTATGGATGACTGAAATTTGAATTATATTAAATAAAAATTGATGGTGCAATATGTTATTGATATGTATTAATTAATTGTCGTATACCTAACATTTTCATGCCTAAATTTGGTTCTATTGGGCTATAAAATCTAAATATATAGAGGTACAAATAGACGTTGCAGGTATCTAAAAGTTGCTCATGAACCTGTAGACAGACACGTTACCCAAAGGACATATTCCTTCCTTCAGAACAGGTTGTATCAGTTTAGCAGCATTATGGGAAGTACCTAACAATATAGAAGAACCTCCAATAGATTCACCACACTAGTGTATTTATTACATGTGCAGGTACAAGTTCCTAGAAGTAGGTTCCTAGAAGTAGGTCCCTAGAAGTAGGTTCCTAGGTGCTAAACAAGTACAAAACTGACTTTTTACGTTGGATTTATGTTAATGTGATGTATAAACACTTATATACGTCTTTTTTATTTTAACAAACATATATATTCTATTAAATATATTATTTACGTCGCATTAAAAATTGACCGATGTATATAATCTATTTTATACGTCGGACTCCAAAATACTGACGTATATAGTTGGTTTTTGCGTCGTCTTTTCACCAACTGACGTATATGCTCGTATGCCCATAAGAATATTATACGTCGATTTTACGATTGTCGATGTATATAATAATTTTTTACATCGTCCATGTTTGTTAGGAATCTACATGTAATTTGATGATAACATTAATCTTAGAATTGTAGAAATTTTATTTGATGTAACTGAACAATTGATATGAAAGTTTATAAATATCAATTGATCAGGAAACCATATATCAATTGAAATGTTTATATGAATCAACTGATAATTTGGACTGTAGCATAGGTGTACTTAGTCTATTTCAATCGATAAGATGTAAATCAATTGATATTATTCTTATCAATTGATGTTAGAGTCGATTGCATGAAGAAGATGATAGTGAAATGGAACTTTGGAGCTGCACAAACAACTACTCTAATTACATAATTAATAAATCAACATTTGAGCACGGCTAAAATTAGGAGGATTAAATCCCATCTAGATCATTCATATTTCTCATACGATTCATAATATACTCAATATTCACTTTTATCATCACCCGGTCAAAGGTAACTTTTAATGTAATCAAAGTATATTAATTCTCGTATAAAAATATAATGATTTCAGGTCTAAGGATCAGTACACCATTATCATAGTGAGAATTACTTATGACACTTATTTAACATGTAGAATCTCACGGCGGGTCATTCCAGTGCCATGCATTGAGACATGCACTTATGTTCTTGACTTTAGTATCACCATACCTATGACCAATGAGATGTGGTCATCTGTCAAGAAACATACTAGTCTTTGTGCATTATTATTGTCCTTAAATAATAATACTCGACTAGGAAATTTTAGGAATAAGATATTATTCATATAATCTCATTTTTAAGTCACATACTTAAAGATATATAATACCTATCAAAATTCCAAGGACATTTATTATGCTTTCAATTTATTACGCAGTAAATAAAAACATAATAAATAAATAATAATCAATAAAACATAATCCTTAATAATAAATATTTTCCTTAAAATATAAAAAGTATTGTCTCAAGAGCACAATTACTAACACAAATCTCCTTCCACCAAACAATCTCAAAAACCTAGAACTAGGTGCTAGGTCCCGGAAGTATCATAGAATGAGGGTTGAATACGATACTCACAATAATTTTAAATTCTTTTCAGAATTTACGGATAATTAAATTATTGCTTTTGTTCAGAGTTCGATTCCTTGTAGTGTTTAGGAGGCTGACTTACTAATTTTATGTATTTATGAATAAACACTAAAATTCTAGAAAATTAGCAAGTAATTAAATGAGACAAAATTTCGGGGAATATATCTTTCGTATATAAACCCAGAGGGGTACTACTCCCGGTTTTAATGAACCGATTTCTGAAGAACAAATTAGTTTTTCGTTACTACAAAGAGATCTAACTGATTCCTATTAAAATGTATAGATATGTGAATGTATAAAAGGAAATCAATCTAACAGAGAGTGTTTTATAATAGCCCTATATATTTACAACATAATAAATTAGCTAGATTATAAAACTCCGGTGAAGAAGGTATGTGTATGGCTTTGTATTTATTCTTCTCCGGCTTCTGTTTCTCTCTCTGTATCTATCTGTGTGGTTGTGTGTATTCACTCACACCAAATGAATTAGATTCGTTTGTTTATATTATGTAGGATTTATAATAATGAACTACAGTTGTGAGTGTCGATAATTTCTGCCCTATATGTTGACTTGAGTTGACCTGTGGATATTTTTCTATTTGTCGAAATATGTTTCCTTGTATAGTGTACTTAGAAAATAATCCACCCTTGAGGAGAACCTATGTGTCGATTCCTAGCTCCTTGTATGCATGCCTTAGCCATTTTGAAGAAGAACAACCACATGTGTCGAATTTTATTCTCAATGTATAGCCATGTGTCGACTTTTCTTCACTAGAGTATGCCTTAGAATATTTTCTATCATACAAAGAAGCTATGTGTCGAGTTTTACGACCTTGTAGAGGTATGTGTCGAATTCTCTCCCATGAAAAATTGACTTAGAATCTTTTTGGCATACCTACAAGCTATGTGTCGAATTTTACTCTCCATGTATATGCCTTAGAATAATTTCATTGATTTAAAAGTCTAAGTGTCAACTTTATCTTCCATGTATAGCCATGTGTCGAGTTTTTCTCCTTGTATACATGACTTAGCTTCTTTTTGGCATATGGAAAGCTATATGTCAAATTTACCTGCCTTGTATAGCATGTGTCAAATTTCTTCACCTAGTAATACTATTTGATGATTTTCTCCACCTTGTATAATGACTTTGAATAATTTCAACTTCTATTAAATCCATGCATACTTGGCTTCACTTGGCTTCCTATCAATTCTTCTTGTACAATGAACATGTTAACCAAATCCATTGTGTTGACACTTAGTGCACTTGTCTGATTTACAAGTGACTAACACTGTATTGATCTTCATATTCTCAATTAAATCAAATGACATGAATGTTGCAGTTCTTTATTGCTTTGGACACTGACTATCAATAAAAATTGTACTTTCACTAGAATCTTTAATGGTACTTAGACAACGTCTTCATTACTACTACAATCTTGAATACTTTATTCTCTGTCCTTCACTGACGCTTGAACATATAAATGAATTTATTTCAATGAGTATAACTTCAAGATTGTAGCTGTCTTCTTCAACCTTTGTATTTACCATGTCTTCAATTCTTCTAGATTCCTATGCTTCGAACACTGTCTGTCTTCAATCAATGTCTTTACACTAAAATCTTCTAGTGACACTTCTATACTGAATCTTTAACACTTCTGAAACCCTAAAAGTCTTTAACAATTATTCTTCACTAAGGCATGAATATATTAATGAATAATGAACTTCTTTTAGTGACCTGTAGTAGACTTTAAAACTTCTTCTAATGTCTTGATTCACTGTATTTTCCTTATCTTCATTTCTTCCTGATTTCCGTGTAGGCGTATTATTATTTGCTTGTCCTGTTCTAGTATTGAGTTATCACGATTACTATTCATACAGCTTCGTAATCTCACCAACAATCCCCCCTATTTGATTGTTAAACATAGCAAACAAATCTCATAGAGAGGATAACTCAACTAACAACTAGAAAAAGTAATCATTTGAGACTTGTAAATAATGCTAATAGTTTTTTTAGATTAGATTATGAGTTTCCAGATTTCTTGAGTAACTGAAATGAAAAATGTTTGTTCTCCAGCACTTAACTGATATTCATATAGTATCATCTTCATTTCTTTCTGTTTGAGCTCTCTTTGTTTCAAAATCCTCATAGTTTGAACTTAAAGAACTTATCATGAACAAGGCTTTATAAGAATTAAAATTCCTGGGAACATCTTCAATAGAACATAGAACATAGCTCAAGTAATGTTTTCCCCCTGAGAATGTGATTCTTCTTCTTTTTCTTCTTCTCCATTTAGACGAACAATGGAAGTTTCATTTCTTTTCTGTATATCCTACTTGGATGATGAATCATCCACTGACAACTGCTTTCAAGTATAGGATACAGTTTCTTGATTCTCCCATAAGGATTAGAAGATTCTTCTTTTTCTTGTCTAAATTCTTTCCCTATAGATATTAACTTCTCTCATTCTCTCATTCGGATACGAAGATAAGACTTTCTCCTTTTTCTTGTCTACTAAATTCTCCCTCTTAGTTTAGGAATCCTCTACGGGACCATAATTAACTCATGTTTTGTCTTCCAAAGAAGGCTCTCGTTTGATAGTGATTGGGAAAACATAGTAGTTTTTCTTTCAGAAGTTGCAAGTAGCAAGGGTAAGTGTTTGGTTTATAGTTTCATCACTTCTACTACATTTTGTTGGTGTTTACACTTATGTGTTGAGCACTTTGAAGTGTTTCACTCTTTCTCTTTATATCACTCACTTTTACTTAATGGTTTCTCTCTCTCACTTTCACTCTGCATTCCAAATATAGCATTTTGTATCTGTAAGTGAAATACGTCAATTCATGTATATTCCCAACACCTGATTCATCAGAATGAACTGAATCACTATCAAGTGTAGAATTGCCTCATAGAGGTGTTTTTGATCTATCATGCATAAGCACTGTCACATCATTAGACTCAATGGCTTTTGCTAAATGACTGTCTAGTGGATCCTCACCTCTTTGAGATGGGTTATCCCAAGATTTTAAAATATGTTAGGGAATCCTGCCTTGTTCTATCAAGGGGTTACCTCATACCTTGTCCATAAATGAGAGGTTGACTTCCCTTTTTAGGGTCCGGAAATGTTCCTTCTAGGAGGGTCATCACGTTGGATTCTGTAATGAATGGTAGTTGAGAACCCGTGATTCCCTCAATAGCCTGTGAAGGCATGTCCCGCACAGAATCTACCTGTGAAGGTAGGTCCATTTCTGCGATCGCAACAACTTCATCTACCGTAATAAATGGTAAATAAAGAATTTGGGGGTTGTTGTGTGTACCTCTCACTGTGCACGCTTTGCCAGTGGTGTGCTTGACTCATTAAAAGGTACTCTAGTTGACGAGCGAATTTCAATGGACTCATCATGTAAAGAGAATGATTTCAAAGACAGTTTTATTGTCTTTTCAGCTCTGCATCCTTTTGAGAAGATGTAGATGAGCTTACAGTTAACTCAGTTATATACTACTTTTCTTCTCTAGAGGTAGAGTTGTAGGTGCACTTCTGACATCATCCTTATTTACTGCATCAAGTACAGTTTCTCCCTTATCAACCTCTCACTTACATGAGTTCCTTATATCTCCAGGAGTTAATATATGGAAGTGGATGAATTGGTGTTTGGTATTATGGCCTGGGTAAGAGATTGATGGATTTTCAACCTCTTGGTCAGCTTCTAAAGCCACTAGAGGCTAACTGGAAAGAACCAATCGAGATAAAAAGATAATCATCTTAGCATTCCAAAACATATTTTTCATTTCAAAGTGAAGGAAAAATATAATAAGGAATGGTAATAGATTGCATTAAAGCACTTTCAGTAAAAAAGTTTTGTCGGAACTAAAGATTTATCATATAAGAGCATGATACAAAATTTTCTTTAAGATACATATCCTATAATAAAACGCGAGAATGTTGGATCGGAATAAAATTTTCTTTTAGATACATATTCCATAATAAAATGCGGAAAAGTTGTATCGGAGAAGAAAGTTTTTATCCCTTATGAATTTACTATAAGACAAACTTCCCATAATAAAATGCGAGAATTTGTACTAAAGAAGAAATCCAACCCTCTTACCAAATTATATCTCGTTAAAATGACTCTTTTCCTTGTACCTTAATAATGTACGATTTGAAAACAATTTTGCAAATCATCCTTATCATATAGAGGACTTATGATTTTTTGACTCATAATACAATTATGATCTTCATCATTTTCGTCCACCTGATATTATCTCCGACTTAAAATAGAAAATTTCATGATAATAGGGGTGGATGTATTCTTAGCAATATAGTGTAAGGCCTTCAAAGAAACAACCACTATTTAGATACTTTGAATCAATGTGAAGCATACATTTAAACAAGTGTTTGAAAACAAACAATTTTACAAATGGTTGATACCTCGAAGTAAAAATAATTTTAGAAATATTTCTTAGTATATAAAATATTGAGAATTTTATACACATAACTTAGAAAATACTTTCCCTTTTAATATTAGTGAATTTGAAATATGCATTGATTACATAGATCAATAATTCTAAATAATGTCACTAATATTAAAAGTGTCACAATTATTTGTAGCAAAAAATTTAAAAATATCATAAAAAAATATCAAAACAATTAAGTAAGATATCATTAACTGATACTCATAAAATATTTAACATACAAATAATTATGCTGTATATTATATTCATTCATTTAAATTATGAGACTGATCTGACATTGAATTATCTGACATCATAATTGAAATTAATTAAGATAATATACAAACTTATGCTAGAACACCTAATTACCACATATGCATATAATATTATAAACATGATAATTAAAGTAGTAGCAATAAGCATGAGGTACTTGATTTCAAATAAATTCACAAGTCCTTTAAATATGGAAAATTTAATACTTCTCAACTCATTTAAGAATTCTTTACAAATGAGATTTTCAACAAATATGAACATGAATAATATCTCAACTTTACTACCTAACTTAGACAAAATGAATTTATCAAGCTATTTAGCAAATATCTACAAGTTATTCTACTAAGGACTACTCTCGAAATAAATAATACCTGGTGTCCATGTGCTTGTTCCGTGAGTGGTGTAGAGATTATCCAGCAGATTTGATGGAGTTTGATAACTTCTAGTAATTACTTCTCTGTCTTTCTTATAACCTGCATTATTTATATCTATATAGCCAATTAGGTTAAACCTAGTATCTTTAGGGTACCTTATTCTAAGAGTTGATAATCCCTTAAGATATATAACAATTCATATCTTAGCTATAAGATTAGATTCTCTAGTATCCACTTGGAAACTTGCACATAGGCATATTAAGAATAAAATATATGGTCCTTATGCACTTGAATAAGTAATGAGCTGATCATGTACCAACTCTACATTAACTTAGCAAAAGTCTTTTGCCAAATTTTCGTTAGTAAACCCACATATAATATAATCATGGTATACTTGCACTAATATTACATTATGTGTGTGCCTTGTATTCTAGAGATATATATGTATAATGACTCTAATATAAAATCATTTTTAAGTAATTCGCAGTTAGAGTTTCTTACCATGTCCTTGATGATTGCTTGATTTCCTACCTCCGTCGTAGAGTCCTTGTGAAGAGAATGATATATAAATTCCAATGGATATGTAAATTCAAAGTCCAAGAAATATTGTACATCAACTTTTTTAGCCCTAATAGGATCAAGTTGAAGGAATTTATGCACCAGCAGAAGTATTGAATAACCTTTATTTGCATATATTCCTATGTATACATACATATAGATACAAAAACTATTTTATATATTGAAGAATACTTCGATTGCTTTCCGGCAACAGCTAGAGAAGATCTTGTTCTTCAATCCTTGCAATCACCCCTCAAGTGTGGAGTGCTCTAAAGATATCCACCAAGAATCAAACTAAAAGATGAAGGAGGAGGCTAGAGAGGAAATTAGGGTTGCCTCCCTTTTAAAATATTTCACACAAATATTAGGGTTGAAGTATTGGGGTTTATAATCCTATATTTATAGGCAAATATCTCAGCTGAGATATTTTCTATAAATATCTTATTATTAATTCCCTTTTTAATTAATTAATCTTATTAATTAATTAGTTAATGATTAAAACTATTTTAATAATTAATTACTTTTTCTAAACTCTTTTAGAAAATTATTCTCTCTTCATATTTAATTACTTTAATTAAATATTTAATTAATAATATTAAGATCTTATCTTAAATAATTGATAATCAATTAAATCTCATTTAATTAATTTATAAAATTTGCTAAGTAATTATTTATTTCATAAATAAATAATGACTAGCTATTATTAATTATTCCTTCATCTATAATTTAATCTCTTTTATGGTGTGACTCTTTAGGTTCAATATTAAGCCGGTAGTAGAAATAAATAATAATAAATATTTTATTTATTATTTATATGAATTCTATTAATTCATTAAATATAATTAATCTGATTAATTATATTTATTCTACATCGTGAGTGATGCTTCTCAACATATCGCGACTATCCAGATAATACGAAATCATTGCTTAGAATACTTAGAACCTGTCAGTAATTAGTTACCGTACAATTAATTCCTTCTACCCTTCAATATCCTGATTAAATTCAAGGCATGGAACTCGTGTCAAGCCTATCTAATTTAATCATATGATTTCTTATTCATAATGCAAAGTTCCTTTTAATGCAAATTAGAAACTCTTTCTAATTTCATTCACCCTGGCCAGAGATTCCTGAACTTGCATATCTAAGAATAACATAGGATATTCACTTCCTTTACTGGAAGGGGTAGATCCTTTATTGATCCGTTAACTATCTCCATACACAAATCACTATGCCCGGAATGGACCTAATGAATGTCCTAGAGACTAAGGACTAAACCAAAGCATAAATCATTGTGTACGAGATTACTCTAACGATCTCAAGTCTAAGGATACTTGTACAACTATTTACTTAATAAACAACTATCGACACGTGAGTAAACTCCATTAGTTGTTCTACTTATCGAGTCATGTTCAGTGAACTTATTCCTTAATAAGCACCTACATACTAGCTATAATGTCACCACACAAATGTCTATGAAAACAAACATCCTCCTAAGAGAGCTAACATAGTATGTACTGATCTTTACGGATTTACCAATTTCCAATTAGTTATCCTATGATCAGGAACTGTTTAAGTCTAAAGCTATTATCTTTTAGATCTCATTATTACAATCTCATTATAATTCTAGAAGCTTTGCTCTAAATTATGAAACATCTTATTTAATAAACTTCAAATAGATTAAGCCCGTAACATAAATACTTTATTATTATCAAATGAAATCAAACAAGAGTAGCAGAAAGTTTTTTCTAACTCATTATACATGATTTGTTTTAGGTCAAACACTTTCAATCTCCCACTTGGCCTAAAGCCAATCACTCTGGTATCTAATACCCATCCGCTCCTTATGACGATCAAAATTTAACTGAGACAGCGGCTTCGTAAACGGGTCTGCTATGTTGTTATGTGTGTCAACTCTTTCAATCTTGACATCTCCTCTTTCAATGATCTCCCTAATCAAATGAAACCGCCGCAATATATGTTTGGTATTCTTGTGAGACCTCGGTTCCTTGGCTTGAGCTATTGCAGCGTTATTGTCACAATATAACACAATAGGCCCCTCTATGCCAGGAACTACTCCCAACTCAGAAACAAATTTCTTTATCCAAACAGCTTCCTTTGCAGCCTCACTTGCAGCTATATACTCTGCTTCTGCTGTGGAGTCAGCCGTCGTAGATTGCTTACGACTTCTCCAACTAATCGCCCCTCTATTTAGAGTAAACACATACCCTGACATGGATGTACTATCATCACACTCTGACTGAAAACTAGAGTCAGTGTAACCCTCTATTTTCAACCCAGACCCACCAAAAACAAGAAAAATATCCTTAGTCCTTCTCAAGTACTTAAGGATGTTCTTCACTGCTTTCCAGTGGTCTTCACCTGGATTTGACTGATATCTGCTAGTCACACTAATTGAGTGAGCAACATCAGGTATAGTACATAACATCGCGTACATGATAGATCCTATTGTCGACGCATAAGGAATCCTACTCATACGCTCTCTTTCTTCAGGTGTCTTAGGAGACATCTTGTCAGAAAGGGAGACTCCATGGCTCATCGGTATGAGACCTCTCTTGGAGTTTTCCATGCTAAACCTTTTAAGCACCTTATCGATGTACGTACCTTGGGTTAGACCTATCATTCTTCTTGATCTATCTCTATAGATCTTCATACCAAGAATGTATGATGCTTCTCCCAAGTCCTTCATGGTGAAGTTCTTTGATAGCCACATTTTTACTGATTGCAGCATTGGTATGTCATTTCCTATTAAGAGTATGTCATCTACATACAAAATAAGAAATGTTACTGCGCTCCCACTAACCTTCTTGTAAACACATGGTTCATCTATGTTTTTGATAAAATCAAACTCTTTGATTGTCTCATCAAAACGGATGTTCCATCTTCGACAAGCTTGCCTTAACCCATATATGGTTCGTAGTAGCTTACATACTAGATGTTCATTTCCTTTGGAAATAAAACCCTCTGGCTGTGTCATATACACTTCTTCTTCAAGTTCCCCATTGAGGAAGGTCGTCTTTATGTCCATTTACCAGATCTCATAGTCATAGTAAGATGCAATAGCAAGCAAAATCCGAATTGATTTGAGCAAGGCTACAGGCGAAAAAGTTTCATCAAAGTCAATCCCTTGTCTTTGTTTGAATCCTTTTGCCACGAGCCTGGCCTTGTAGGTCTCTACCTGGCCATTTGCTCCAATCTTTCTCTTGTATACCCACTTGCACCCTATAGGCTTCATATCCTTGGGTGCCTCTACCAAAGTCCATACTTGGTTGGCCTACATGGAGTCCATTTTGGATTTCATGGCACTCTGCCATTTCTCTGAGTCAACACTACTCACAGCCTCGTTGAAGGTCATAGGGTCGTCTCCATCAATGACCGCCAATTCATTGTCATTCTCAATGACAAGGCTATAATACCTCTCAGGTTGGCGAGACACCCTTTGTGATCTACGGATGGGCTGTTCTACAGAAGGTTGTTCAATATGAACAGGTGTTTCCTCTTGAACCGTAGTAGTTTGTTCTTCATGAACTTCATCAAGTTCAATCTTGCTCCAACTATTCCCTTCAAGGATAAACTGTTTTTCCAGGAAAGTAGCATGTCGGGAGACAAACACCCTTTGTTCGGTGTAAAAGTAATACCCTAAAGTCTCTTTAGGATATCTTATAAACCTACATTTCACGGATCGAGATTCTAGCTTATCGGGGTCAACTTTCTTGACATAAGCCGGACATCCCCAAATCTTAACGTGCTTAAGACTCTGTTTCCTTTCTTTCCATATCTCATACGGAGTTTGAGGAACAGATTTGGAAGGCACTTTGTTCAATATATATGCTGATATTTCCAATGCATAACCCCAAAGTGATACTGGAAGATCTGTATAGCTCATCATGGATCGAACCATGTCCAACAAAGTTCGATTTCTCCTTTCGGATATTCCATTCAGCTGGGGAGTGGCCGGAGGAGTCCATTGAAAGACTATACCATTTTCTTTGAGATATTTTAGAAACTCGCCACTTAAGTATTCACCTTCTCGATCTGATCAAAGGGTTTTAATACTATACTTGGTTTGTTTCTCTACTTCATACTTATATTCTTTGAACTTTTCAAAGGCTTCGGATTTGTATTTCATCAAATACACATATCCAAATCTAGATCGATCATCTGTAAAAGTAATGAAGTATGAAAATCCACCCATGGCTTGCGTGGACATCGGCCCATACACATCTGTATGTACCAATCCAAGCAACTCCGCGGCTCTTTCTCCATGTCCACTAAATGAAGATTTGGTCATTTTGCCTAACAGACATGACTCGCATGTAGGATATGATTCAAAATCAAAAGGTTCTAGTAACCCTTCCTTATGCAATGTCTTAAGTCTATTTTCACTAATATGACCAAGTCTGCAGTGCCACAAGTAGGTGGGATTTTCATCATCTCTTTTTCTTTTATTACTATGTTCAATTTGAAGTAAACTATGTTCTATGTCACATACATACAAACCATTATTTAAAATACCAACACCATAAAGAACATTATTTCTAAAAATTAAACATTTATTATTCTCAATAACAAACGAATAACCATCCAAGTCTAACATGGGAATAGAAATAATATTCCTCACAATTGAGGGAATAAAATAACAATTATCCAAAATAATAGTCTTACCCGTAGGCATAAGTAAATCAAACGATCCTACAGCTATAGCAGCAACTCTTGCTCCATTGCCCATACGTAGGATCACCTCCTCTTCTTCAAGAGTCTTACTTCACCTTAGTCCCTGCAACGAATTGCAAATGTGAGAACCACAGGCGGTATCTAATACCCAAGTAGAAGTTTGATTAAGTGACATATTTAGTTCGATCATGAACATACCTGAAGCAGAAGCGGTAGTCTCACCACCCTTCTTCTTCTTCAATTCTGTAAGGTAAGCCTTACAGTTTCTCTTCCAGTGCCCCACTTTGTTGCAGTGAAAGCAAACAGCTTTGGTTTTGGGATCTTCAGCTTTTGGAGGAACTGGCCTTTTCTCACCTACCTTCTTCTTCTTCTTAGGAGGGCTCATCTTCTTCTTCTTAGGGTTAGAGCCTTCACCAATTAGAAGAACAGAACTCTTCTTTGTGAGAAAATTCGACTCGGCAGTTTTCAGCATGTTATGGAGTTCAGGCAAGCTGACATCCTACTTGTTCATGTGAAAGTTCACAACGAACTGCGAGAATGAATCTGGAAGTGATTGCAAGACCAGATCTTGATTCAGCTCCCCATCCATGACAAATCTAAGTTGTTCAAGACGCTCAATCAAATTGATCATCTTGAGCACATGAACATTCACAGATGATCCCTCAGTCATCCTACAACGGAACAGCTCCTTCGATATCTCATATCGAGCTGTCCTTCCTGCCACATCATACAAATCTTGTAGATGCATAAGGATAGAGTGAGCATCCATATGCTCGTGTTGCTTTTGGAGCTCATCATTCATGGATCCCAGCATAACACACTATGCAACTCTTGCATCATCTATCCAATTAAGATACACAATATGTTCATCATTATGTGTATCCTGAGCAGGTTCAGCAGGTTTAGGTTAGTCTAGTACATATTCCTTCTTCTCAATCCTGAGAACAATTCTCAGGTTTCGAAGCCAATCATCATAGTTGGGACCAGTTAATTTGTGTGCATCGAGCATGCAACGGAGTGATAGTGCAGAAGACATTATGTATATAGTAAATCTGCAAATAATAAATACATAACAACATTTAGCAAATACTCTATTTCATTATCTAAAACACCATATGAATCAGGTTTTTATTCATAAGTGCGTCTCACTATTCTATCTAATTTCTATATCCCTTATTGAAATTAAGCATTCATAATGATAATGGGATAGGGATCCTACATTCCATCACACAACCTCGGCTGTAGCACGAAACGCCATGTAACGTTCAATAGGCAGACAACTCTTATCAGCTACATCTCATGTTATTCCCTAATCTTACTTTAGCCTCTTGAATACTTGAGTCACGGCTGTGGAATGACAAACTCAATATTCTAAGTCAAGTCAATCCCAACATCTCGTATAATTAAACTAGTTTCAAATAGCCCATGGCTGTAGCACGTAACGACCATAAGATTCCAATTCATCATACACATCTCATGTTATAGACAAGTATCTCTTCTTTCGGAAACAACGCCCTCGGCTGTAGCACGAAACGACAGAGTTTCAAAAGCAAGAAATACTTTCTATTATGTTGGAAGGCTATGACCAACACAAGCCCTTTGTGTTTTATGACCAATTACTACTTGATATTCTTTATATTTTAGGGGATTATATTATGTTATAATCATAATCATATTATAAAGAGATTCTTTTAGATTGGATTAAATATTTCAAATCAACTATTGATACTTGGAGTCATCCCAGGCCAGGGGTGAAGCATTGTTGTTGGTGAGATTACAAAGCTGTATGAATAGTAATCGTGATAACTCAACACTAGAACATGACAAGTAAATAATACTACGCCTACACAGAAATCAGGAAGAAATGAAGACAAGGCAAATACAGTGAATCAAGACATTAGAAGAAGTTTTGAAGTCTACTACAGGTCACTGAAAGAAGTTCATTAATATGTTCATGCCTCAGTGAAGAATAAAGGTTGAAGACTTTCAGGGTTTCAGAAGTGTTGAAGATTCAGTATAGAAGTGCCACTAGAAGATTTCAGTGTACCAGCATTGATTGAAGATAGACAGTGTTCGAAGCATAGGAATCTAGAAGAATTGAAGACATGGTAAAGACAAGTGTCTAAGTACCAGAAAAGATTCAGTGAAGTTACAATGTTTATTGACAGTCAGTGTTCGAAGTAATGATAAATCTTATTATGGGAAGTTTGCCTTATAAGAAATTCATAGGGATAGAATTTTTCTCTGATACACTTTCCCGCGTTTTATTATGGGATAAGTATCTTAAAGAAAATTTCTATTGGTATCATGTTCTTAAATGATAAATCTTTAGAACCGACAAAACTCTTTTACTAAAAGTGTTTTAATGCAATCCATTACCATTCCTTCTTATATTTTTCTTTCTCCTTGAGATGAAAAATATGTTTTGGAATGTTAAAGTGATTATTTCTTTATATCTTACTTGATTGATTCTATCCATTTAGCCCACAGTGGCTACAAAAGTTGGCCAGGAGGTTGAAAACCCATCAATCTCTTACCCAGGCCTTAATACCAAACACTCATTCATCAACTTCCATATATTAACCCCTGGAGATATAAGGAACTTATGTAAGTTAGAGGTTGATAAGGGAGAAACTGCACTTGATGCAGTAAATAAGGATGAAGTCGGAAGTGCACCCACAGCTCTACCTCCAGCGAAGTAAAGAAGTATATAATTGAGGTATCTGTAAGCTCATCTGTATCTTCTCAAAAGGATGCAGAGCTGAAAAGGCAATAAAACTGTCTCTGGAATCATTCTCTCAACAGGGTGAGTCCATTGAAATTCGTTCGTCAGCCAGAGCATATTGTAATGAGTCAAGCACACCAACGGCACTTGCTGATGGTAAGCCTAAATAGATAAATTCTAGGAACACATTGCAAGGCGTGCACAGTGAGAGGTATAGGCATTTAGAGGAGATACGAACTCTATCCATACATTACTTTGTCCAGGTATCTACCTCAAACAGAAGTTAAACTTCTGCATTCCGAAAGGGAGATCTCTTGTTCAGATTTATCTGGGCTTGAGAGGCAACTGCTTGACAAGAATTCTTCGAATGAGTCAAGTAGGGTATTTATACAAAATTCCCGTCACAGGGTTACGAGGGAAACGTAGGCTCTAATTTTCCATTCATTACATTGTCTACTACGTTGACCCTCCTGGAAGGAACATTTCCAGATCCTGAAAAGGAATGTCCACCTCCCGTTTACGGAAAAGGTGTGAGGCAACTCCTTGATAGAACAAGGCAGGATTCCCAAAAAGATTTTAAAATATTGGGATAATCCATCTCAAAGAGGTGAGGCTCCACTAGAGAGTGATTTAGCAATTGCTATTGAGTCTGGTGCTGAGACAGTTCTTATGCATGATAGATCAAGAACACCTCTACGAGGAAATTCTCCACTTGATAGTG
Source organism: Oenanthe sinensis (assembly GCA_028671895.1). Classification (NCBI taxonomy): domain Eukaryota; kingdom Viridiplantae; phylum Streptophyta; class Magnoliopsida; order Apiales; family Apiaceae; genus Oenanthe; species Oenanthe sinensis. Next base: position 4,360,733 of record CM053812.1, read on the forward strand.
ATTCAGTTCATTCTGATGAATCAGGTGATGAGAATATAAATGAATTGATGGATTTCACTTACAGGTATAGAAGGCTTTATTTGAAATGCAGAGTGAAAGTGAGAGAGAGAAACACTTAAGTGAAAGTGAGGGAGAGATACACTTGAGTGAGAGATAGGGAGAGAAAGAGTGAAACACTTCAAAGTGCTCGACACTTAAGTGTAAACACCAACAGAACGTAGTAGAAGTGAGGAAACCATAAGCCTAATACTTACCATTGTTACTTGCTACTTCTGAAAGAAAAGCTCCTATATTTTTCCCGATCAACGATAGATGTAAAGCATAATGTAACGTATCGTAACATGTAACCGAGGTAACTAACTCAACACAACAAGTCGGTAACTTATATTAAAATGAAGCACGGAATCAACTGCGAATCGTTTACAAAGTGAATACAAAGAACCAAAATATTAGAGGAAGCTTTGAAGACATTGAAGATCACTGAAATAAGTTCATTAACATGTTCAAGCCTCAGTGAAGAATAAAGTTGAAGTGTTTCAAAGGTTCTGAAGATAAAGAAGGTTTTTGCTACAGAGAAAGTAGAAGATTCCAGTGAAGTTTAAGAAGCACTTCTTATCATTATGGAACAAGTCAATTGTATAGCAAAGAAGATGTAAAGATCAAGATCTTGCTAGTCAGTTGTGAACCAGACCAGTTGCACCAATCGACAGCACAAAAGAGTTTGAGAACTGCATCACTGATTCAGAAGAATTGACCAGATACTGAGATGAGTAACCTAAGTGGTATGCGATTAAGCCCAGAATAAATCAAGGTCGAATTACCAAGGAAATATTTATTTGACTTGGTTGCAGTGGAAGAAATTATGTTAAAGGGCTTAACAAATTCGAAATATGGCTAAGTGAATGATACTGCAGAAGCTGTATCCAGAAGTCATTGGTCAAGCTATTTCGTCTTATTCCTATTTTGTCTTATTCACCTATGGTTAATAACCATCGGGTGAGTTTAACAAATGATCAAAATTGGTGAATATTCAAAGGATCTTTGTTTTATCCTATTAAGCCGATAGTTGTTAAATGTTGGATTAATTCCGATAGTTATTAACTATCGGAATAGGAAACAAAATCAATCTAGCCACTTCCCGATAGTTGCTATAGATTGGAATAATTCCGATGGTTACTAAATGTTTGAAATAATTAATTTTATTTCAGGAATTGTTTTATGTGTCCGATAGTTATTCTACAGACTCATCGATACTTAAACAATTAATCAGTAAATGTTCCCGATACTTATGAAGAAAAAGAAGCGAAGCTGCAACTTGTTTTACTTGGCACAAAATGGGCCACGTATCCTAAGTTGAAAAAGTCTACACAAAAAGGAAGCAAATCATCGTCTTTGTCATTCATTCATTCAGCTTACAGACAGAGAGATACACAGAGCAATTAAAGAGAGAAAACACAGAGAGCATTCAAGATAGTAAACACCGAAGCCATTAAGTTTATACCCAGCTGTTGTTACCTTGTTTGTTTTCATTAACGCTTGTAACTGTAACTGTAACTGTACTAGTGAATCATTGTAACTAATCGAAAGATTAGATTTGTGGAGCACCTAAGGGTTTATATAAATCAAAAGATATATTCCCCGAACTGTTGTTATGTTATTGCTCACCAACTGTTTGATTATATAACTGTTCGAACTGTATTAAGTCCATAAAGAACCATTCCGCGAATCAATGTTAAAATTGGACAATATCGTATTCAACCCCCCTTCTACGATATTTGGGACTAACAATTGGTATCAGAGCTTACTGATTGAGTTTACAAATCAGGATCTATTGTTCGGACTTTACTATTAAGCTTCTAGAATTTTTCGCGAATTTTTTAATTTTCAAAATATTTCACTCAGAAATTTTTTGAACTTTAAATAATTTTGAAAAGTTCAATATCATGAGTTCTCAGAAAGTAGGAAGTATTAAGGTTCCTCAGTTTGATAGAATGAATTATAATCTCTGGAAAAAGAAGATGACCCTGTTTATTAAGGCTGCAAATCTGTTGTACATGGGTATCTTAGAGAACGGACCGTTTGTACCAATGAAGATGATTCCTGAATCTATAGTGGACGGAGTAAGTGTTCCTCAAAGGTCTACTCCAAAGGATCCTACAGAGTTCACTGATACAGAGAAAGAAATTGTTGCATTGGACACAGGCCTTCAGTTGATTATTGTTGACTCAATGGATGAAGACATGTGCCATCAAATTCTAAATTGTATATCTGGAAAGCACATGTGGGAAACCATCGAACTGATTATGGAAGGAACAGAAGAAGTAAAAGAGAACCGGTTGGATATACTTACATCAAGATATGAAGCGTTCAAAGCTACTCCTGGAGAAACAATCACTCAAGTTTTTAAGCGATATAATAAATTATTAAATGAGTTGAGTATCCAGGGGAAGAACTATCCATTAAGGGAAACGAACAGGAAGTTTATGTTGACTCTTCCACATCATGTTGAGCATAAAGTTTCTTCAATTAGAGAAAGGGACAACTTCAATGTCATGCCCCTTGAAAAGCTATATGGAAAATTGAAGACTTATGAAATGGAACAAGAATAGAGGTTGATTATCTATGGTTCCGTCTCAGTGGACAGTAAGAGTGCAGCACTAATGAAGACCACAACTCTTGTGGCAGATGAAGTGAAGACTTCTGAAGCAAAGGTTGTTGAAACCAAGATTGGTAAAGAATTGATCATTGAAGCTGAAATGGCTACAGAATCACAAGTTGAAGAGGAAGATGATTTCTATACATTGGAAGAGCTTGATGAGATGGAAGACAAATCTATGGCGTACTTGGCAGGGCGTTTCAAGCATATAAGATCCAGAAGGAATCCCAAGTACAAGAAAAGTTTTGGTAGCAGATTTCAGAAGACAGGATCATTTTCGGGATCCAACTCAAGAGGTGGTTACAAGTCAAACATGGTAGACCGTAGTAAGTTCCGGTGCTACAACTGCAATGAACTAGGGCATTTTGCCACTGAATGTAAGAAACTGAAACAAGCAAAAGACAATAAGGTTTATGAGAAGAAGAGTTCATACGAGAAGAAAAGCTATGATGAGTTGAAAAGGGAGAATGAGAAGTTGAAACAGAGATTGGATGCTTTGGTTGCAAAACAACAAGGCAAGGCTTACATTGTTGAAGGTAGAAGCTGGGATGACACAGATTCTGAAGAAGAAGAATATGGAAATCTTGCATTAATGGCAGACACATCAGAAGAATCTTCATCATCAGCACAGGTACCTATTCTCACCACTGTAAATATGTCTCTATCTGAATATAAAAATACTGTTAATGACTTGAGCATAGAGATGTTTAATATTCATACAAGCATGCTAGCTTCTGAAGCAGAAAATGCTAGACTAGTTGTGAAGATTAAAAAGCTAGAATCTGGAAAGGAACAACTAGAGCTTGTAGGAATCACAGTTAATGACCTTAAGGAAAGAAATGAATATTTAGAGAATAAGGTTATCTGTAATGCAGAGGTTGAGACAGCACTTAGGGCTAAGATTTCTGAGCTAGAGTTAAAATTGGAAGCTTTTAAGAACTCAGCTAATATTGCTAAAGACATAATGGATAAGCAGAGCTGTTGGGTTCCGAGGCATAAAACGCAGCGGATAAACGTAAATATAACGAAAATTTTCGGAACCCAAACGCAGGATCATGTATAAGAATTGACGGATTATGGTGATAATCGAATCATACCTATTAAGATTTTGAATGCCACGAACTCAACGGAGATCCTTGCTATCACGATTTGTGTCTTCCTCTCGAAAGCACCTCTATGGTATCCACACGAGCACCTTCAAGAACGTCTCACGATCTTGAACACGGAACGGAAGTACTAGCCTCCTTTGATAGGTTTCGAATTCTCTCTGCCTCTTCCTATGCTGCCTCTTCTGCTAGGGTTTATACAAAAAACGTGCAAGCCATTTAACCTATCATTATCTATTTATAATGATTGGTTAATGGGCCTTTTTAGCAAAAAGCTAACCCATGTAGGCATAGGATTAAATAATAAAACATGCTTCTATTATTTAATTAATAATTAAGTCACACTTAATTATTATTGGCAGAAATATAATTCTTCAAATTCAAATTTATTTCAATTAATTAAGTCTCACTTAATTAATATAATAAATTCGAATTAATCATCAATTAATTTAAATCTATAATTTAAATTAACTATTCCTCTAGGTGCTCTATGTGTGTGACCCTATAGGCTATTATTTAATTAGCAATAATTTTATTCTCCAATAAAATTATAAACAATGAGCGGTATCTAGTAATACATCATTGCTACCTAATTAAACAATAATTAAATCGTGATTCGATAAAACCTTTCGTGATTAATGTTTCCGTGTAATATAATCCCTTTAACCATATATATTATAGATTAAACTCGAGGCATGTATTTAGTCATCCTCTTCAACATTTAATCCGGGTTTACTTGATCCATGAGTAGACTATGAAAAACAAATCATTATTTGAGCACGGCCATGCATTTTATAGTCTCACTCAATCAAGAGGCCAATAATATCTCTCCTAATTATAGTAGGGTTAAATCCTTTATCTATCATTCATATTTCTCATACGACTCATGATATACCCGATGTCCACTTTTATCATCACCCGGTCAAAGGTAACTTTTAATGTAGTCAAAGTATATCAATCCTCGTATAGAAATATAATGATCTCAAGTCAGAGGATCATTACACCATTATCACTGTGAGTCTTTCTTATGACTTAATTAAACATGAAGAATCTCACTGTGGGTCTGTCCAGTACCATGTACCCCTACATGTACCTATGTATTGACTTTAGTATCCCCATACTTATAACCAATGAGATGTGGTTATCTGTCAAACAACATACTAGTCTATTTATGTATTATTATTGTCCTATCATAATAATACTCGACTAGGGAACCTTTAAGAATATGATATATTATATAATCTCAAGTTCAAGTCATGTACTTAAACTATATAACGAGTATCATGATTCTAAGGACATTTATTATGCTAACAAATATATCGCAGTAATTAAAGTCATAATAAATACGTTTATTGAATAATCAAATGACATAAATGTTTATTAAAAGGAAAAATTGTATTGCCTCTAGGGCACCTACACTAACAATCTCCCACTTGCACTAGAGCCAATCACCCATGTATCTAATACCCATGGAACTAGTGTGACCGTCGTGCTTCTGCTGCGACAAGCCTTTGGTCAGTGGGTCTGCAATGTTATCATTTGTGTGCACTTTACATATGTGTATGTCACCCCTCTCATTAATCTCTCGAATGAGGTGATATCTCCTGAGTATATGTTTGGTTCGGAAGTGAGCTCTAGGTTCTTTAGCTTGTGCAATGGCTCCATTATTATCGCAGTATAGATCAATGGGATCTGCGATTGATGGAACCACTCCCAATTCAGTAATGAATTTTCGAATCCAAACTGCTTCCTTAGCCGCTTCACAAGCTGCAATGTACTCAGCCTCCATTGTAGAATCAGCTACTGTTTCTTGTTTTGAACTCTTCCAACTTACAGCACCTCCGTTTAGACAAAACACAAAACCAGACTGTGATACAGTATCATCCCTGTCTGTTTGGAAACTTGCATCGGTGTAACCTTTTACTACTAGTTTCTCCTCTCCTCCATACACCAAGAATGAATCTTTAGTCCTTTTCAAGTACTTTAGAATATTCTTGACAGCCGTCCAGTGACCTTCACCTGGATTAGATTGGTATCTGCTCGTCATGCTTAAAGCATACGAAACATCTGGGCGAGTACATACCATCGCATACATGATGGATCCAATTGCTGAGGCATATGGAACCTTACTCATGCGGTCCTTGTCATCCAATGATTTCGGACACTGATCTTTAGAGATCGTTATCCCTTGAGATACGGGGACATATCCCCTTTTTGCATTTTGCATACCAAAACGGTGCAAAACCTTATCGATGTATGTACTCTGACTTAGACCGATCATCCTTCTAGATCTATCCCTATAGATCCTCATTCCTAGAATGTAGGATGCATCTCCTAAGTCTTTCATAGAGAAATTACTCCCTAACCAAATCTTAACAGCCTTGAGAGAAGGTATGTCATTCCCCATTAGTAGTATGTCATCAACATATAGTACTATGAATGCCACATGGCTCCCACTAACCTTCTTGTAAACACAAGGTTCATCCTCGTTTTGAACAAATCCATACTCTTTGATAGTTTCATCAAAACGGATGTTCCATCTCCTAGAGGCTTGCTTTAATCCATAAATGGATCGACGTAATTTACATATCTTGCTAACATTCCCTGGACTGACAAAACCTTCAGGTTGTGTCATGTATACATCCACATCTTCTTCAAGGCTTCCATTAAGGAAGGCTGTTTTGACATCCATTTGCCAGATTTCATAATCATGGAATGCTGCAATAGCAAGCAAAATCCTTATGGATTTGACCATAGCCACTGGTGAGAAGGTTTCATCATAGTCAATACCATGAATTTGCTTGAAACCTTTTGCAACTAGCCTTGCTTTATAGGTCTGAACATTTCCATCCATGTCAGTTTTCTTCTTGAAAACCCATTTGCACCCTATGGGTTTTACCCCTTCAGGTGGATCAACCAAAGTCCATACTTGGTTTTCATACATGGATTCCATCTCGGATTTCATGGCTTCTAGCCATCTCTTAGATTCTGGACTGCTCATAGCATCTTGGTATGTGAGAGGCTCATCTTCATCTATGAGCATCAAATCACCACATTGAGTCAAAAGAAATCCATATCTCTCTGGCTCATGGCGAATTCTACCAGTTCTACGAACAACCTGTGTTTGTTGAGCGTTATTATTATCCTGCTCTTGTTCCACTTCAGGTTCAATGCTATTTTGTGGTTCTCGATCTTCATCGAGGTCTATAGTTCTCCCACTGTTTCTTTTGGAAACAAAATCCCTTTCCATGAAGACAGCATCTCGAGCAATAAACACTTTTTGCTCAGAAGGACTATAGAAATAATACGCCTTTGTTTCTTTAGGGTATCCCACAAAATTGCACTCTTCAGATTTAGGTCCAAGCTTGTCAGATACTTGACGTTTCACAAACGCCTTGCATCCCCAAACTTTCATAATGCTCATGCCTGACCGTTTCTCCTCCCATATTTCATATGGAGTCTTTTGAACCTTCTTAGTAGGAACACGGTTAAGTGTGAAAGCCGCTGTTTCTAGAGCGTAACCCCAAAAACTAATTGGAAGATCTGCATGACTCATCATTGATCGCACCATGTCCAACAAGGTGCGATTTCTCCTCTCTGAAACTCCATTCCATTGAGGTGTACCTGGCGGAGTGAGTTGTGATACAATACCACACTCCTTTAAATAATCTTTAAATTCAGTGCTCAAGTATTCTCCTCCACGATCAGATCGTAAAATTTTAATACTTGCACCTCCGCCAATTTGCTTCTCTACTTCAGCCTTGTATTCTTTGAACTTTTCAAAAGAATTGGATTTATTCTTCATAAGATATACATATCCATATCTACTGAAATCATCAGTAAATGTTATGAAGTAGTAGTAGCCTCCTCTAGCCATCACACGCATTGGGCCACATACATCACTATGTATTAGCTCCAAACGTTCAGTGGCCCTTTGACCCTTACCAGTGAAAGGGGCTTTAGTCATTTTACCAAGCAAACAAGATTCGCATTCTTGGTATGATTCAAAATCAAACTTATCCAAATATCCATCCTTATGTAATTTGGATATGCGTTTCTCATTTATATGGCCTAGACGACAATGCCAGAGGTATGTTTGATTTGAGTCATTAACTTTAAGTCGTTTGTTTTCTATATTACAGACAGGATTATCTAAGTCAAGAACATATAAACCATTAAACAAACGCGCAACACCATAGGTTAAATCATTCAAAGCAAAAGAGCAACTGTTGTCCTTTATTGTAAACGAAAAACCTTTCTTGTCCAAACAAGAAACAGAAATAATGTTTCTGCGAATTGCAGGCACGTAATAACAATTCTCCAGTTCTAAAACTAGCCCAGAGGGCAAAGATAAATAATATGTTCCTACAGCTAAAGCAGCAACTCTTGCTCCGTTGCCAACTCGTAGGTCCATTTCTCCTTTAGCCAATGTCCTACTTCTCTGCATTTCCTGCACATTTATACAAATGTGAGAAGCACATCCGGTATCCAATACCCAAGATGTAGAAATAGACAGATTGACTTCTATAACATATATACCTGAATTAGAAGCTTGCTCAGCCCTCTTCTTCTTCAGATCCTCCAAGTAAACTGAACAGTTTCTCTTCCAGTGACCAGTTTTCTTACAGTAGTGACATTCACCCTTAGCGACCCCACCTTTAGGCTTTAAAGCCTGTTTAGGACCTGACTTTGGCTTGGGTGTAGAATCAGAACCTGTCTTCTTCTTACCCTTCCACTTGCATTTCCCTTTGGCCTTACCTTTATTGCCCACCATCAGTATGGGAGCAGGTTCAGCCGTCTTCATGTTGGTCTCATATGTTCTCAACATAGCCAACAATTCAGTAGGTGTTTTGTCAAACTCATTCATATTGTAGTTCATAACAAACTGAGTGAATTTGTTGTTCAAAGAATTCAAGATTAGGTCAATACCAGTTTCCGGACCAATCGGGAAACCCAAAGTATCAAGATACTCAATGTAACCAATCATCTTCAGAACATGTGGGCCAACTAGTTCATTTGCCCCTTGTTTGCAGTTAAAGAGTGACTTGCTCGTGTTGAACCTTTCTTGACGAGTTTGGCTTGCAAACATGCTTTGCAAGTGCTCATTGATAGTATATGCATCCATATGCACATGCTGTCTTTGAAGCTCAGCACTCATAGTTGCTAACATAAGACACGCAACATCAGTTGCATCATTCTCATCCTTTGTGTGGGCCGCTCGTTCCTCAACAGTAGCGCCCTCAGGAAGGGGACCTGCCGGAGGAATATCAATGACATGAAGCTTGCGCTCCTGCCTGAGGACAATCCTCAAATTCCTCTGCCAGTCTAGGAAGTTGTTTCCTCCTGTCAGCTTATCCTTCTCAAGGACAGATCGTACGGATAGTGTGTTTGTGTTATTTGTCATTACTTGGTATCTACAATGATAAAAGCACAAAATTAAACATTAGATTGTCTGAGTTATTTATTATGTTCAAATGATTATGATACATTCATAATATATCTCCCACTATTTTTATCAAATCAATAGCCCTTACTATTAATTTGGAAAGTATATCCCATAATCCTTTCTAGTGAGCCAAGATCCATATTTCGTCATGTCTCAAGTCAACCACTGGAAGTCCTTAAGAATGATTATTTAGGTAGACAACATTTGTCAATTATATCATATATAATTCTTGGATAGTTTGGTGAGCAACGATTGATCTTATCTATCTAATAGATTTTTTAACCAAACTCTATGCTTCTAAGTTCATAATGGTTGAATATAACCGTTTACTTTCACCTTATTATGACGACTCAGTTAAGTTTGACCCAATGATACAACGGCCGAATATAACTGTTTATATTCGTCGCATCTCACCACGATAGACAGGAGTCCCCTGCCACTGACAGTCTTTCCCCTAATCGATCTAGGATTCGATGAGTGTTCATTCATTGGAAAGCATCTGATTAAAACTTAATATTTTGTTAAGGGGTTTAGAAAATTTTACGACGATCATGATCACATTATGAAGAGATCCTCAATTTTTCCTTGAACTAAATATTTCAAATTGACATCTTAAATTGTTCATTTCCCAGGTAGATGGAGGATACCAGTGGTCACACTTAAAACCCATCAGCCTTACGAATACGCATATCCGTTTTTGTCAGAAAATCCCAATTATAGATATCAAAATCCATATTCAATTCCGTGTTTTAAAAATCCATATTTCATAAACACAAGAATCTCATGATCGTTTGTTGATTTAAAAATCTTGAATCGTTACAGATTTTATCTTGAGTCGTTACAGATTTTATCTTGTTTAAACAAGCATGGCATGGGTGTCGTATCTAATACATACATACATACATACATGATTAATCTAATTAAAGCATGCATCATTCATACATCAATATGTAAAGTGCAGTATGTAAACGTGCTTGGTTATGGCCCCTTTCCTATGTGATCCTTTCGAGCTAATGAAAGGATCAAAGTCAATCTATGGTGGTAAAATATAAATACAATTACATGTCTTCATTCTTCTTGTATCCACTAGTGCCTGCTCCTCTTCTTGGATCATCTTTCAGTCTTCAAGTACATTACATGGAATAATTGAATACAACCTAAGCTAATGTACTTACATAAGAAAACTCGAGTTACATTCGAGGTTAAACAATTACAAGAATGAAGAAAACGACATGCAAGTCGTATTTATAAAACCAAAACCAAAAACCATTAATCTAGGGGTCTAAGGGCCATAACCAGCACCATGCTCAAGTACACAAAATAAAATATTGCGGGGGTCCGGGGGCGGCAGCCCCTGGGCGGGGGTCCGGGGGCGGCAGCCCCTGGGCGGGGTCTGGGGCGGCAGCCCCAGGCGGGGTCTGGGGGCGGCAGCCCCCGGCTGGGGTCGAGCTGACCTGGTCCTATTCAGAAGTCATCAATTTCGAAGACCAGTCCTATTCAGAAATCATCAATTTTCGAACTACAGATCATATCTGTTGGCCCTTTTTCCCACTGCATCTTATACAGTTTCAGAAGCATGTATCATATACATACTTATCATATCCCAGTTAACAGATCATGTCCAACATAATCTGTCCACCAGTTTATATCACTATACAAACTGACCCTCATGCATAATATACAAATCGCAATATGGCATATAAATCAGTCATGACAAATCATTAACATGCTAGTATCATCACCACATATTACAATTCGAATATACATGAAGAACATAGCATGGCAGAAGCATGGCAGTAACAAAGCAGTAGCATGGCAGTGGCATGGCAGTCACCAAAACAGGCATATTTGCATCAAATACAGTTAACACGTAACCAAATCAGTCCCTTATACACGTAGCTCTGATGCCATTGTTGGGTTCCGAGGCATAAAACGCAGCGGATAAACGTAAATATAACGAAAATTTTCGGAACCCAAACGCAGGATCATGTATAAGAATTGACGGATTATGGTGATAATCGAATCATACCTATTAAGATTTTGAATGCCACGAACTCAACGGAGATCCTTGCTATCACGATTTGTGTCTTCCTCTCGAAAGCACCTCTATGGTATCCACACGAGCACCTTCAAGAACGTCTCACGATCTTGAACACGGAACGGAAGTACTAGCCTCCTTTGATAGGTTTCGAATTCTCTCTGCCTCTTCCTATGCTGCCTCTTCTGCTAGGGTTTATACAAAAAACGTGCAAGCCATTTAACCTATCATTATCTATTTATAATGATTGGTTAATGGGCCTTTTTAGCAAAAACCTAACCCATGTAGGCATAGGATTAAATAATAAAACATGCTTCTATTATTTAATTAATAATTAAGTCACACTTAATTATTATTGGCAGAAATATAATTCTTCAAATTCGAATTTATTTCAATTAATTAAGTCTCACTTAATTAATATAATAAATTCGAATTAATCATCAATTAATTTAAATCTATAATTTAAATTAACTATTCCTCTAGGTGCTCTATGTGTGTGACCCTATAGGCTATTATTTAATTAGCAATAATTTTATTCTCCAATAAAATTATAAACAATGAGCGGTATCTAGTAATACATCATTGCTACCTAATTAAACAATAATTAAATCGTGATTCGATAAAACCTTTCGTGATTAATGTTTCCGTGTAATATAATCCCTTTAACCATATATATTATAGATTAAACTCGAGGCATGTATTTAGTCATCCTCTTCAACATTTAATCCGGGTTTACTTGATCCATGAGTAGACTATGAAAAACAAATCATTATTTGAGCACGGCCATGCATTTTATAGTCTCACTCAATCAAGAGGCCAATAATATCTCTCCTAATTATAGGAGGGTTAAATCCTTTATCTATCATTCATATTTCTCATACGACTCATGATATACCCGATGTCCACTTTTATCATCACCCGGTCAAAGGTAACTTTTAATGTAGTCAAAGTATATCAATCCTCGTATAGAAATATAATGATCTCAAGTCAGAGGATCATTACACCATTATCACTGTGAGTCTTTCTTATGACTTAATTAAACATGAAGAATCTCACTGTGGGTCTGTCCAGTACCATGTACCCCTACATGTACCTATGTATTGACTTTAGTATCCCCATACTTATAACCAATGAGATGTGGTTATCTGTCAAACAACATACTAGTCTATTTATGTATTATTATTGTCCTATCATAATAATACTCGACTAGGGAACCTTTAAGAATATGATATATTATATAATCTCAAGTTCAAGTCATGTACTTAAACTATATAACGAGTATCATGATTCTAAGGACATTTATTATGCTAACAAATATATCGCAGTAATTAAAGTCATAATAAATACGTTTATTGAATAATCAAATGACATAAATGTTTATTAAAAGGAAAAATTGTATTGCCTCTAGGGCACCTACACTAACAAGAGCTTAGATAATAAGACATGTATAGGCTTTAACTACGATGAACATAAAAGGAAAAACAAGAGGGATAAAAGGAATATAATTTTCAATGCTTCTAGTACTGTTTTATTAGAAAATGAAAATGTTCCTTTTGTCATTAAGAAGAGTAGTAATCCTATCTTTAAGCTCCCACTCTCAGAACCCTTAGACGAAGATACTATCGTATGGAAACAAGAAATGCTTGTTGAGGATAAGTTAAAAGAGAAAGAAATTGAGGAAGATAATGTAGAAGAAGTTACACCTAATGAGCCAGTTAAAACTGAATCTGCTAAAACTGAATTAGGTGGTAACAAGAACAAGTCAAAGAGTAATAGGAATGGGAAAGTAGGTGTTAAAATTGCTAATTTTGCTACACCTGCACCCACTGCACCTAGGAAATTGTGTACTAATTGCAATTCTGCTGGACACCTTAGTCATGCATGTAATAAGGTTAAAGTAGAATCTAATATTCCTGTTGTGCAGAACATGTTTAGCATGAATAGTTCTCATTTACCTTGTGGTATTACTGGATGTATGCCATGTGCTTTTAGTATTATGAATGCTTTTAGTATTGTCCTAGAGACAATACTTTTAATGTTTTATTGAAAACAATTAAGGATTATGTTTTATGTGATTATTTAATTATTATTTATTATGTCTTTATTTACTACGTTATAAATTGAAAGGATAATAAATGTCCATGGAATATTAATTCGTAATATATATCTTTAAGTATGTGACTTAAAAATGAGATTATATTAATAGTATTTTATTCCTAAAATTCCCTAGTCAAGTATTATTATTTAAGGACAATAATAATGCAATAAGACTAGTATGTTTGTTGACGGATGACCACATCTCATTGGTCATAGGTATGGTGATACTAAAGTCAAGAACATAAGTGTATGTATCAATACATGACACTGGAAAGACCCGCAATGAGATTCTACATGTTAATAAGTGTCATAAGAAATCTCACTGTGATAATGATGTAATGATCCTCTGACTTGAAATCATTATATTTCTATACGAGAATTAATATACTTTGATTACACTCAAAGTTACCTTTAACCGGGTAATGATAAAGGTGTACATTGGGTATGCTATGAATCGTATGAGGAATATGAATGATAGATATAGGATTTAACCCTCCAATTCTAGGAGTGATATTATTGGCCTCTTGATTGAGTGAGACTATGAAATGCATGGCCATGCTCAAATATTGATTTGTTTAAATAATCTACTCATTGATCAAGGAAACCGAGATTAAACGTTGAAGAGGACGACACTATACATGCCTCGAGTTTGATCTATAATATAAGGTTAAAGGGATTATATTACAGGGAATATTATTCACGAAAGGTTTAATTGAATCACCAATTATTATTGTTACTTGGGTAGCAATGATGTATTACTAGATGCCTCTGACTTGAAATCATTATATTTCTATACGAGAATTAATATACTTTGATTACACTCAAAGTTATCTTCTGATCCTGAGGGGAAACAACAGAAATATGGGAGAATCAAGAAACTGTATCCTATACTTGAAAGGAGTTGTCAGCAGAGGATTCCTCATCAAAGTGGGAAGAACAGAGAAGAATTGACACTTCCATTGATTTTCTGAAGGGAGAAGAAGAAAAAGAAGGAGAATCACATTCTTAGGGGGAGAACATTATTTGAGCTATGTTCTGTGTTCCATTGAAGACGTTCCCAGGAATATTGATTCTTATGAAGCTCTGCTAATGATAAGTTCTTTAAGTTCAAACTATGAAGGATTTTGAATCAGAGAAAGCCCAAACAGATAGAAATGAAGATGATACTACATGAATATCAGTTCAGTGATAGAGGAACAAACATCTTTCATTTCAGTTACTCAAGAAATCTGGAAATGCAGTATTTGATCTAGAAAAACCAGTAGCATTATTTACAAGTCTCGGACGATTACTTTTTCTAGTTGTTAGTTGAGTTATCCTCTCTATGAGATTTGTTTGCTAAGTTTAACAATCAAATAGGGGAAGATTGTTGGTGAGATTACAAAGTTGTATGAATAGTAATCGTGATAATTCAACACTAGAACATGACAAGTAAATAATACTACGCGTACACAGAAATCAGGAAGAAATGAAGACAAGGCAAATACAGTTAATCAAGACATTAGAAAAAGTTTTGAAGTCTACTATAGGTCACTGAAAGAAGTTCATTAATATGTTCATGCCTCAGTGAAGAATAATGGTTGAAGACTTTCAGGGTTTCAGAAGTGTTAAAGATTCAGTATAGAAGTGTCACTAGAAGATTTCAGTATAGTAAATCTGCAAATAATAAACACATAACAACATTTAGCAAATACTCTATTTCATTATCTAAAACACCATATGAATCAGGTTTTTATTCATAAGTGCCTCTCACTATTCTATCTAATTTCTATATCCCTTATTGAAATTAAGCATTCATAATGATAGTGGGATAGGGATCCTACATTCCATCACACAACCTCGGCTGTAGCACGAAACGCCATGTAACGTTCAATAGGCAGACAACTCTTATCAGCTACATCTCATGTTATTCCCTAATCTTACTTTAGCCTCTTGAATACTTGAGTCACGGCTGTGGAATGACAAACTCAATATTCTAAGTCAAGTCAATCCCAACATCTCGTATAATTAAACTAGTTTCAAATAGCCCATGGCTGTAGCACGTAACGACTATAAGATTCCAATTCATCATACACATCTCATGTTATAGACAAGTATCTCTTCTTTCGGAAACAACGCCCTCGGCTGTAGCACGAAACGACAGAGTTTCAAAAGCAAGAAATACTTTCTATTATGTTGGAAGGCTATGACCAACACAAGCCCTTTGTGTTTTATGGCCAATTACTACTTGATATTCTTTATATTTTAGGGGATTATATTATGTTATAATCATAATCATATTATAAAGAGATTCTTTTAGATTGGATTAAATATTTCAAATCAACTATTGATACTTGGAGTCATCCCAGGCCAGGGGTGAAGCATTGTTGTTGGTGAGATTTCAAAGCTGTATGAATAGTAATCGTGATAACTCTACACTAGAACATGACAAGTAAATAATACTACGCCTACACAGAAATCAGGAAGAAATGAAGACAAGGCAAATACAGTGAATCAAGACATTAGAAGAAGTTTTGAAGTCTACTACAGGTCACTGAAAGAAGTTCATTAATATGTTCATGCCTCAGTGAAGAATAAAGGTTGAAGACTTTCAGGGTTTCAGAAGTGTTGAAGATTCAGTATAGAAGTGCCACTAGAAGATAGACAGTGTTCGAAGCATAGGAATCTAGAAGAATTGAAGACATGGTAAAGACAAGTGTCTAAGTACCAGAAAAGATTCCAATGAAGTTACAATGTTTATTGACAGTCAGTGTTCGAAGCAATGAAGTTGTTGCAAACTTAACAATGTACATAAGGCAATAATACGAAGACCTGGATCAAAGTTAGTCGTCTGTGAACCAGACCAGTTGCACTAGGCGTCAACAGTTTGTGAAAGTAATCTGAGTATTAACTATAGAAGAATTGTTAAGTCTAAAACGTACTTGGAAAGAACGGTTATTTATTAAGGTACGAAAAGTGATTTGTAGAGCCTACAGCCAAACAGCTAAACAACTAACAACCAAACAGCTAAACAGCTCAAAGGGTGCAGGGTGTAAATCGTCACAACTTTGGTACGAAAAGTTAAAGTTTCTGAACTACAGTCGAAGAACAGAAACAGCTCAATAGCCAAACCGCAAGTGACCAAGTGCAAGAATTATAAAATGTTGGTGATTAAACTATAATTTGACCAAGTCAAATTAAACTCAACACAGGGCGTTAGAGAAAAAAATCGACACCTAGCTTTTACATGCCTAAAAGAAATTAAGTGTTATATCCATTGCATAGAAATTCGACACATAGTTTTGGTAAATTTCTAAGTCATGTGCAAAGGAGTAAACTCGGCACCAAGCCATACAGAGTATTTCAAATTCGACACATAGACATCTTGGCTCATCCAAATATTTCTAAGGCATATACAAGGGGATTTAATTCGACACAAAGGTTACACAGGGCAACACAATTCGACACTCATCCCCTCAGCCAATCAAATCACAGCAGCCTATTTTATTGATTTAAAGACTACATAAATAAGAAGATATGAGCCACTCATTTAAAAGGGTCGTCTTCTTCAACACAAAATATGTAGAGAGCGGCCATGGCCGGAGCAAGAGATTTAATTTATACACATTCATACCTTACTCCCGGTCAGATATTAGGACTCGGTTCTTTAATGAAAAATACTCAGGGCTCCTAGATATCACTCCCTACAGACTCAGTTTTTCTTTGTACTAATTTAGATATATTTGTATAGGAACTGAGCTTTATATTTTTGTGTTTGTAGCAAAGAACTAATTTGTTCTTTGGAAACCAGTTATATTTTTAACTGGGTGTAGCACCCCTCTGGGTTTATATATGAAAGATATATTCCCGGAAACTTGTCTCATTTATTTTACTTGCTAATTTTCTAGAACTTTAATGTTTATTCATAAATACAGAAAATTAGTAAGACAGCCTCCTAAACACTTTTCACTTCATGAATTCGAACCCACTAACCGAACTCTAAATTATTTATCCGCAAAAGATTCGAAAGAATTTTTTAATTTAGTGAGTATCGTATTCAACCCCCCCCCCTTCTACGATATTTCGGGACCTAACAATTGTCAAGAGGCGTATCTTAATAACCCCCTTTCTTACAGATAGAACATCTATTGTTTGACAGAATCATCCTTTCACTTAAGTTGAAAATTCATATTCAATCACGTGTTTCATAAACACAAAAATCTCATGATTGTATTCATAATATGTAAATCAAGGTCACGAAATAATTTCACTATTCTAGATTGTCTAACATACGCCTTATGTTAATTAAGTTCACTTAAATCTATCATCTCATGATAATTCAAGCATATATCACATATATATAATCACGAATAAACATACGGTAGGCATTTTAAATCATATATTACAACATATAAGCATTATACATCTCTATGTATCACATGGTGTATTTAAAAGTAACTTAAAACAGTTAAAACTTGCTTTAAAATACTTTTGGAAGCTCTAAATAGTCCGAAACAATTTCAGAAAAATTATTGTAATATACCATTAGAACCGTCTCGGAAAAACGAATCCAACGGTATATTACACGCCCCATTCTGAGCTCCCACGCGCCCGCACGCGTCCTGGGAAGTTTCTGACGCATCCCCATGCGTGCACGCGCGTCAGACGCGTGCAAAACACCTTGTCACGCATCTTGGGTATGCGTCACAAGCCAAAAACCCTTTTTTTTTTTAACTTGTAACGCATGCGCAGAATGCGTTAAACCTTTTTTTCCCAGATATTATTATTTAATTACGAATTAATTAAAAACAAATTTAAAAATCCAAAATAAATAATCTATTACTCAAAAAAATTTTC
The DNA here is from genome assembly GCA_028671895.1 of Oenanthe sinensis. Taxonomy (NCBI): domain Eukaryota; kingdom Viridiplantae; phylum Streptophyta; class Magnoliopsida; order Apiales; family Apiaceae; genus Oenanthe; species Oenanthe sinensis. The sequence continues at coordinate 4,378,912 of CM053812.1, forward strand.
TAAAAATACCTGGACGATCTACAACACTTGAAGAACACATGAAAAATATAAAATAATTTTTGAGGAACAGTAATGAATTAATCATAATTAAATTATTATTATTGCTTTCAAAATTCATAATAAATATTCTACGCATCAGAAAATTATGAAAAATTAAATGGACGATCTACAACACTTATAGAACCCAGAAAAATTATCAAAACAATTTTGACGAACAGTATCATATTAATCATAATTAAAACATGATATTGCTTGTATAAATCATAATAAATACATACAAGCTCATAAAATTCTGAAACTTGACCACGAATCTATATGCATACAACCTATGCTCTGATACCATTGAAGGAATTTATGCACCAGCGGAAGCATTGAATAACATTTATTTGCATATATTCCTATGTATACATACATATAGATACAAAACCTATTTTATAAATTGAAGAATACCTCGATTGCTTTCCGGCAACAGCTAGAGAAGATCTTGTTCTTCAATCCTTGCAATCACCCCTCAAGTGTGGAGTGCTCTAAAGATATCCACCAAGAATCAAACTAAAAGATGAAGGAGAATGCTAGAGAGGAAATTAGGGTTGCCTCCCTTTTAAAATATTTCTCACAAATATTAGGGTTGAAGTATTAGGGTTTATAATCCTATATTTATAGGCAAATATCTCAGCTGAGATATTTTCTATAAATATCTTATTATTAATTCCCTTTTTAATTAATTAATCTTATTAATTAATTAGTTAATGATTAAAACTATTTTAATCATTAATTCCTTTTTGTAAACTCTTTTAGAAAATTATTCTCTCTTCATATTTAATTACTTTAATTAAATATTTAATTAATAATATTAAGATCTTATCTTAAATAATTTATAATCAATTAAATCTCATTTATTTAATTTATAAAATTTGCTAAGTAATTATTTATTTCATAAATAAATAATGACTAGCTATTATTAATTATTCCTTCATCTATAATTTAATCTCTTTTATGGTGTGACTCTTTAGGTTCAATATTAAGCCGATAGTAGAAATAAATAATAATAAACATTTTATTTATTATTTATATGAATTCTATTAATTCATTAAATATAATTAATCTGATTAATTATATTTATTCTACATCGTGAGTGATGCTTCTCAACATATCGCGACTATCTAGATAATACGAAATCATTGCTTAGAATACTTAGAACCTGTCAGTAATTAGTTACCGTACAATTAATTCCTTCCACCCTTCAATATCCCGATTAAATACAAGGCATTGAACTCGTGTCAGGCCTATCTAATTTAATCATATGATTTCTTATTCATAATGCAAAGTTCCTTTTAATGCAAATTAGAAACTCTTTCTAATTTCATTCACTCTGGCCAGAGATTCCTGAACTTCAATATCTAAGAATAACATAGGATATTCACTTCCTTTACTGGAAGGGGCAGATCCTTTATTGATCCGTTAACTATCTCCATACACAAATCACTATGCCCAGAATGGACCTAATGAATGTCCTAGAGACTAAGGACTAAACCAAAGCATAAATCATTGTGTACGAGATTACTCTAATGATCTCAAGTCTAAGGATACTTGTACAACTATTTATTTAATAAACAACTATCGACACGTGAGTAAACTCCATTAGTTGTTCTACTTATCGAGTCATGTTCAGTGAACTTATTCCTTAATAAGCACCTACATACTAGCTATAGTGTCACCACACAAATGTCTATGAGAACAGACATCCTCCTAAGAGAGCTAGCATAGTATGTACTGATCTTTACGGATTTACCAATTTCCAATTAGTTATCCTATGATCAGGAACTGTTTAAGTCTAAAGCTATTATCCTCTAGAACTCATTATTACAATCTCATTATAATTCTAGAAGCTTTGCTCTAAATTATGGAACATCTTATTTAATACACTTCAAATAGATTAAGCCCGTAACATAAATACTTTATTATTATCAAATGAAATCAAACAAGAGTAGCAGAAAGTTTTTCCTAACTCATCATACATGATTGGTTTTAGGTCAAACAATTTCAAAAGTCTGGTCACTAGTGCATGTAGTTAGATCTTGAAAGTCCCGAAGATTCTGTTTTCATCACCATCGATACCTTCTACTTTATAGTAACCTGAAGCAACCAGTTTGGCTTTGTCCCTCATAACAATTCCAATAATCATCCAGCCTCTGAAAACCCTTACAGTACTAATTACAACTTTGTCCTGTGGCCTGGGTTCCAGATTCAGTAGATTCTGCCTTCGAACTGATTGAGATCATCTTACATTGCAATCAACCAATCTAGATCAATCAGTGCTTCTTCAATATTCTTTAGGATTTCAACTGTTTAACAATTATTCTTTCGCGAAGAGTAACCATTTACTTTGTATTGCACTTCTACTCTTTACTCTAGTATCCGGATCAGTAAAAACTAGACTCCAAGAATGACTTAGACTCTAAACCCTTTGTCTCGGCAGATATATTTTTAATGTATTCCTTTGATTTTTATTGTATTGAATACGACTAGTAGATCCTTCTTTTATTTTCTCCCCCTGAGTTGTTGCTTGGATGTGTTGAAGATCCTTCACCTTGTTGAGTGGATTCTGTTAAAGTCCACGAGTTATGTAGATTCACTACCATTCCCACTACTAGGATCTGAATCATCATCATTAACATTGATTCCTTCTGCAACCTCAGTTTCATCATCAATATCTGAATATGACTCTGACTAGATGTCAAGCTTCACAGATTCAGAATAGACTTTTATTTGAATGCTTGGGAGCTCCTTGAATAGTGTAACACAGCCCTGATCTTGTCTTACTACTTTTAGTCTTATATGTTTCTTCAGTTGTCACCTCTAACGATTCTTAAATCCATTTTGTATAAGTACAAAAACTAGAATGATCATTAGAGTCAGAAAAAAAATCTTCAGAGTTCCCCACTAATAAATCTATCATCATTAACATTAATTCCTTCGGCAACCTCAATTTTATCATCAATATTTGAATATGACTCTGACAAGATGTCATGCTTTAAAGGTTCAGAATATACTTTCATTTGAATGCTCGGGAGCTTGGTGTAGTAGGACGATACATTCAGACTTTCAATCATCTTCTGGTTTTACATCACATCTTACTTTGAAAGCTTTAGACTTCAATGAGTAGCCGAGGATAATTTTTCCATGAGCCTTAATTTCAAACTTACTAATATGCTCATATAAATCTTCAATAAATATCAATTTCCTCTAAACACACGAAAGAGCTTCAGTGTTTGCTTCTAGTTGGCCATTAATTCATATGATGTCTTTTCACGATCTTGTTGAATAAAGAAGCATGATGTATTAATCTCTTCAACTTCAAAGTACTTTATAAGTGCAGACTTTATTTAGAACTTCATTCACGAAATTCAGTTCCAATATCTGACTACAAAGTTCTCACAGATTAGTTTGCTTCCAACTTGAACTGCTTGAAGTGATCAATCACCATATATGATATATTATTTGTTGAATGCACGAACATCACCAATTCACTCTCAGTTAAGTGATCTTCCATATTTCTTGCTTGAAATCAAACACTTTTCTATTTTAATGCTTTTCTAGAAAACCTTTGACAAAGAATTCCCTAGTTCCCTGTAGATAGTGCATAGTGCTTAAGTCCATTGACAAGAAAGATATTACCAGTGATGACAATTCCACACTCATGATAGCCAAGTCCCTTGTACATCCTTTACTGTCATCTCCAAAGGTTACCGTTGGGTAGGTTTTCTCAACCAACTGTGATAGTAGAGCTTAAATGCTAGTACTATGCTTCGAACAATAAATGTCACGAAATCATATAACTTTTGTCTTTTGTTTCATACTCTGAAATCACAAATGATTAAGCTTCTTGGTACTCAACTACAATTGAGTCTAGATGGGTTAGAGATATTACTTTCAATAGTGGTATCAACATCTTCAACCTTAATATACACAAACTTATCTTTGACTGATCATTTCTCATTCACAGCATCCTTGACAAGTTAGTCTTAAGGCTATGAGATTAGTGATTTCAACTTATCTTAAGGTGGACTAACAGTCTTTACCCTATTGTGATTCTTGTAGATGTTTTGCCTAAGATTATACAACTCCAAAGATATACATTTTCAACATTTAAAAAATAAGCATTACATTAAGAACACAAGGTAACATTTATTTTCAATGCATTATGGATAAGAATTATGCATTTTAGGCATGTTATGCATATTAGAAAATTTAGTACTATCTACTTTACCAATTCTACACAAATGTCACAGGTGTTAATCATATTTATAGATATTCAATAATGTTCTAAAAGCACATGGAATAGATGAATTGACAATTTAATTACTAATTCTGTCTCATCCATTTCTGTTGTTATCTAACATTTTAACTATTTCTAATTACCTAAGTCAGTTTTAGATTAAGGCTCGAATCTATAAATTTTACTGAATACTTAGATTATTCTACCATCTTTTAATCTACTATACCTTAACAAGCAATACATGAGGTGATTTGACATTTTAGTGTAAATATGTGAGTGTAAGCAATTTATATGAAAATAAGCACATAAATAGTTTTGTTTATTAGCAATTTTCACAACATTAGGAGAGTTATTAAATCACATAAGATTTAAATCAAGTTCAAGCAAATATTCATGATACACCTAATTGTCTAGAATAATCCTATCTAATTCTAGATATTCATTTTACTATATTGAAAGTTAAGTAAGAAATATACTAACTTTAACTCATAAGTCCTAGCATGCAATATCTCATTCTTAACAATCAATCAACCATTTATGTCCTAAGATGCTAACATGTTGACATGAATATAATACATTTCAAAACATAATAGTAATACAGTTTTGAATTAGATAAAGTATACTAGTTAGAATGCGTACCTTTGAAATGTTTAGTGATTCATCTCCAGTGTTGGTCATTGATCCTAGATATCCATGTGGTTCATCACTGTCACTGATAGAATCAACTTTGCATTTAACTTCACCAACAAATGATTTCCCTTGCTGTAACCTTATTAATGCTTGATATTCCTGCTTTTAACCCAACACAGTCTATGTCATCATTTGCTTGTTCAGGCTTTTTGAATATTGTAGCATAGCCCTGATCTTGTCTTGCTACTTTTAACCTCATATGTTTCTTCAGTTGTGACCTCTAACGATTCTTAAATCCGTTTTGTACAAGTACAAAAATTAGAATGATCAGTAGAGTAAGGGAAAAATTCTACAGAGTACCCTACTAATAAATCTATCATTTCTATACATTTGAACAATTTGGGGAACTATAATATGAATAGTCGTAACATCCATAATAAAATCCAAACGCTCCAGAATAAAGCTACTAAAACGAATTGATCACTTTCCTCAAAACCGGGTTATATGCTCTGAGAATTAATTCTCAATCAAAACTACGAATTTTCCAACAACAAGCCCTTTTTGAAAAATAGACCAAGTTTTAATATCTTTAGATTATACATTAAATCTATATAAATTTAACTATTAAATTTACTTAAATTAAATATATTTAGATTAAGTTTATAAAATAAACATTTTGAAGTTTAAAAAATAAACTAATTTAAATTAAAATTATAAAATAAATTTATTTAAAAAATTTAAATAACAAAAATAAATCTATGTAAATTTAGAGAATAAATTTATTTAATTTAAATTTATAAAATTAACTTATTTAAATTAAGTTTATAAAATAAACTTTTTCAAGTTTAAATAATAAACTCATTTAAATTAAATTTATAAAATAAATTTATTTTAAATAAACTTTATAAAATAAATGTATCTAAATTTAAATTTATAAAATAAAATTATCTAAACAAATTTAAATTATAAAAATAAATCCATTTAAATTTAAAGAATAAATTTATTTAATTTAAATTTATAAAATATATTTATTTAAATAAAGTTTATAAAATAAATTTTTTCAAGTTTAAATAATAAACTCATTTAAAGTAAATTTATAAAATAAATTTATTTTAAATAACATTTATAACATAAATTTATCTAAATTTAAATTTATAAACTAAATTTATTTAACAAGTCCTCTACACATTCAGAGTTCAAATTGTTTCGGTACCCTGAGCTTCACTGGACTGCGGATCTTGATTTGTATATCAATCAGTTTGCTCTGTTGCCAATTGTTGGGTCCCGGAAGTATCCTAGAAGGGGGGTTGAATGCGATACTCACAAGAATATAATTTTTTTTTCCAGAGTTTACGGAATTAAATTATTGCTTTAGCTGAGGGTTCGAGTCCTTGTAGTGTTTGAGAGGCTGACTTACTAGCTTTCTATTTTTATGATTAAACATTTAAGATATAGAAAATTCGCAAGTAAGTAAATAAGATTCAAGTTAAATATGTATATTAAACTTGAATGAGTGTTACAATATATTTGGTAGAATATTTCTTAATTCTTTAGAACAAATTTGACATGAATTGTTTTACTTAAGGATTTAAGAATTCAAACCAGCACAGAAAGTCTGTGAATATAATTGTTGGTCCCTGATATTGTAGAAGGAGGGTTGAATACAATATCTACAAATCTTCGCGATATTTAGGATTTAAAAATATTATTTTAAATAACTATGAAATATAAATTTTAATGAAATACTATTCAAGTCGAAGATATAATTTTAACTTGGAAAGTATTACAAAATTTATCTAAGGATTAGAGTTAATAACTGATAAATTAATCTAGAACGAATTCAACATGAAGTGTCCGAGTTTAATCAATTATATTCAAACTTGCACAAAAATCTATGAATATTATAAGGCACACAAATTTCTGAATTTGAACTGGTTTTCTAACTCTGAATAGTGAAGCCCTGACCTCATATTTATAGAGGTTAGAGAATGCTTAGTATGACCTTTATCATTATGACTTAATTTAACAAATTTAACACTTGTATGACTTAAGAAATAGAGTGGGTAAGACTTATAAATTCGGTATGACTTATTCTAAGTCATATTCGAATTTTCTTTAATTAAAATAAATCAGAATAACTTATTTTAAAAGAAAGAAACTCGGTATGACTTAACTGAATAAGGCTTCGGTATGACTTATTTTTAAGCACTCGGTATGACTCATTTAAATAGATAAATATATGGCCCCGTTTGTCTTAGCTTATAAGCAGCTTATAAGCTAAAAAAGTTGGTATATATGTACTTTTTCTCAAAATAAGTAACTTATTTTTAAATTTGGAAATAAGATTTGGTCTTAAATTTCTAAAATAAATATTAATTTTTTAAAAAAATATGAAAATACTTTTAAAAAAATAGTAACTTATTACTTATAAGTTAAGCCAAACACCCCCTATATAACTCGGTATGACTTATTAATAAGTCATTCGGTATGACTTATTCATAAGTCATTCGGTATGACATAGTTAAGTCATTCAAAATATATATATATATAAGTCATATTAATTCATTACTTTTATAATAAATTGATTCTACGTAAATTAATTAAATAATTTATAAATTAAATTAAATTCAACTTGAATTAATTTAATTAAATAAATTAAATAATTAACTTACTTTGATTGTAGAATTAAAAATACTATAATGATCTGTTTAATCTGCAGTCAGTTTTGAAATCTTCCCGTCTTTTCTTTGTCTTCTGTTCTTGAAACCTCTTTGAACTAAATGAAGAATAAATAATATTTTTATTTTAGTTGACACACAAATGTACTGTCTGGTTCATTTGTGTAATACTAATAAATATTCTTCATTTATTAATACTTTAAGTTGAGGCCTTCTGTCATTCTTCTGCTTCACTGTCTTTGATCTTCTTCTGGAATCATTCTGTAGTAATCACTTAAAATATTTTATATCTTATGTATCTTTTAGAAGTGCTACTTCTTTATTTTCCACTGACGTTTGAACATGTTAATGAACTTCTTCCAGTGTTGAGTAGCAGTCCCAGAAAATACTTCTGATACTTAGATCCTTTGTGATTAGTTGACTGTCTTCGTCTTGATTCATGTTTGGTGTTTATTATTTACTTCTCTTTATTAGCTAGAGTTGAGTTGTCATCTAATTATTACAAATAGGCCTAGTCATATGCCTTTCAATCTCCCCTATTTGTTGTTAAACATTTAACACACAAATTCCTAGAGGATAACTCAACTAACAACTAAAAAAGTAGTACTACATGTAATGACTGTAAATATTAAACAAAAGTTCTGGTTTTGTATTTAACAATTTTCCTGATTCATACATGAAAGATAAATACAAGATAGATGTTCCTCTAGCACTGAACAAATATAACATAGTTTTCTATCTTAATCTATCTAAGTCTTCAGTTTTCTGATGTATCAACTTCACCTTCTTCTAGGATTGAACCTTTATGAACTGGTGTCCTCGGTACTTCTTCAGATACTGATTGATCTGTTGTAGTGGATTCTCTATACAACCTTCGTTGTTCAGCTCTTGTTAACTGCCACAACACTTCCTGTTCAACAGGATCTACTATCTCTTCTTCTACATCATATGGCTGAGTTGAGTCTATCTTTGGCATTTGCCTAATGTACAAAGGAATTTTCTTTGACAGACAGTAGTTTCTGATCTTTTGTGCATCATCCATCTTAGCTTGGGATTTGAATCCTTTCGACCTTAGCATCCTTTCAACTTGAATCATATACTTAACTGTATAGCCCTTTAAAGATTCCTCATTTAACTGCATGATTTGATACAACTTGTTTGAGAAGAATCTTACCTCGTGAGGATCAAATAAGATCTGAGGACTAACAACTGTTGCAAAGACTCTAAGTCTATCCCTGAGAAGTTCATTTTCTTCTGAGCTTCTCTTTACTTTGTTCAATAACGTCCATATCACTGATAAGCTTCTTTGCCTGAAAAACTCCCAGGAAATTCTGAATGTTCCATTCCTATGAGTGCAGACTAAAATTTGCCAGTCTTCAAGAATGTGATCCACTAAGATAGTGATATAGTCAACTTCCTCTTTCAGAGCTTTTATGAAATTGTCAATGTTGTCATTTGACTTTTGTAGACGCTCAATTATTGATTTCAGATGCTTGTCTTCAAAATTTTTATGTAAATGAGCATTGATCCTCTACTGGACCCTTCTGTTGTTTGTCCATTATTTCTCTTGCAGTGTCCCATTTCTTTCCAATCTTGAGCTGTACATCTCTCTTCTTTTCTCTGACTGCAATAGCCCAGAGATTCTACTTTTCTTGGCTTGCTTCTTTTTCAGCCTTTGTTCTTTCCATGACTAGAGCTTTCAGTTTCTCGGTCTTTGCATGACTTGCCTTGATGTCTTCTTTTAGTTTCTTCATTGCCTCTTCATAGGCTGGATCAACTTCTTTTTCTTTTGGAAACAAAAATTCTTCATCAAATACAGTCTCTTCCTCAGCTCTGCAGTAGTCAGGAATGATTGATTCATCATGAGCACTGTCATCAATGAATTGCTCTTGAGCATAATACTATTCTTCTGGTTCTGGATCATACGATAGAAATTGTTCTTCAGAATATAGCTTAGCTTTCCCTTTGTCTTGAGTAGTAGCCCCTTCATCTACAGTTACTTTCTCCTTTATTTTCTCTCCCTTAGTTGAGGGATCCTCTTGAGATTTTGAGGCTTTAAAAGATGTCATCAGTTTTTGCATAGTCAGATAGACTTGCTTCATGCCCTAATTCAGATGAGTCATTTCATCATCTAGTTTGTTGAATCGTTGCGTTGATATCTTTTCATTTTCAATGATTGTTAAGGTCAATCTTTTCTCAACTTCATCAATTCTCTAATGTAATTTGGTCACTTCTTTCATGTCCTCAGCAATAAGACTCTGAACATTCTGGATATCTTGTGTTTTTAGAAGTATGGAGGATTTGACATCATCAACATCTTTGCGCACCATTGTCAGCTGTTGAGTTACAGAGGCAGATGTAGACTTCTCTTCTGCTTGTGCTTTAACCTTTACTAACTCAGCTTGGACAATCTGCATTTCCTTCTAGAGAGCTTCCATTTTAGATAGTAGTTTACTGTGTATGTGTGCACTCATCTCACTTGCACTCCTGTTTAACTCACTATCACTCTGTGCATGTGTTTCACTCCGTGTTTGCCTCACATCACTAGTGTTTAGCTCCTTTCCAGATCCAAATGTTGTACCTGTGTACAAAACAATAGGTTTTGAAGAGTCGAAATTCTCTTCTGATGCCTGTGAAGGCTCGTCCTCAACAAGTTTAACTTGAAGTGGCTCCACTACTGATGTAGCTACTCCGTGAATGGAGTCCCATCTTCCTCTATGGAGTGGTTGCCTCTCAAATCCACCAGTAGATTCGAGACCTTCTCTTATGAGAAATGGATGAAAGAAATCCAGGGGGGTCACCACCTTAGATAATGTATTGAATGGCTCTTGAGAATCTGTGGTGCCCCTTAGTACCTCTGAGGGTAACTGATGCCGCACTGCATCCAAAATGTCTTGATCCACTATGAATGTGGCAACCGACGAGTTTTCTTCAAAAATATTTTGTTCAACAATCATTGTGCTTTCTCGTGATTGAGTTTCTTCAAGTGGAGGACCTGCTAGTGTGAGAGCTAGCAGTGTGCGAGAGTCTGAATCTGAATCAGATGTCATGGCTGTACGACGACTAGAATCACCCGTTTGATCGAGTGTATCTAGAGAATCACCCTGAGCTAGCACTGAGAGGATAAGACCGGGTCTGCAGTTGTCTCAGGTTCAGATCTCGATCTTTTAGTTGGTGGAGACAGAGCTGCGGGTTCACTTACAGAAACACTTATACCTCTTACTTTCCTAACAGGTTTCTTCCTCTTTCGAATATGACTTAGAGAAGTAGGTGAAAGAGAAACTATTTGGGGCTCTAACTCAGCCTGGGTTTGAACCTGTGTGATTTCAGGTTCATGGCCAATGTCCTGAAGTGTAAAACCACAATCATAGTCTGCCATAGATAATTCTAAAAGTGCAGTAGATATATTTACAGGTAGGAAACTAGAAGTCAGTGATTGAGATATTACCTGTTGACTCAGGGCCTCTTGTTCGACATGCTAAGTAACTTCAAGTAGAAGTTGCACAGGATGATCTATTTGCATTGGCACTTGTTCTGGCTCTTGATCCTGCACAGGATTAACAATTTGATCTAATATCTCTGCCATATAATTTGTCCTTACCACTTGCACATTTTCAAACTTGGGGTTGTTGTGGAGCCTTGCAAACAAGTTATTATGAGAAGTTGGAGATTCTTCTACAGGACTATTCTGAAATAAGGCTTTATCTTTATCCAGCAACAAGTCATTCATGAATAGCATCAGGAACCTCGGATAGTAGACTTGTACATTATGTTCCCTGCTTTCTGGTTTCTCCATCTTCTTGATTATCTCTTTTAGAATCAACTTTCCAAAATTTATCCTCCGGTTGTGAGCCACAGAAAACCCTATGATTTGTAGTAGAGAAGATATATTGTTGAAGTTGCTCTTTGTAGTGGGTGCAAACACTTTGGCTAGCGTGTCAAAGAAGTATTCCCACTCGTTTACCAACTTGGCTTTAGACAACCTTACCAAATTGATCTCACCCTGATATAGAATAGTATAGAAAAATTCTAGAATTTCTGGTACAGTAGGTGGATCCACAAAATTGTCAGTTGGAAAGCCTAAGATCCTGTTCACATCCTCTTCAGTCACCATGTATTCACGTTCTCCTATGGTGAAAGAGAATTGAACTCAGTCTGCAGTACTCATATTCCTAGCAGTGGAGTACAAAGCCCTATGTGATAACACTTGCAACGGGGCGTCCAGAGAGATTGCAGTTCTGACTAGTGAATGTTCATTCATAAATACGATCCATGGTCGAAACCTCTCGACTGAACAATTCACCGGATTAAAAAATCCAACAAAATTTGTTTTGATGATTTCACAATAGCCAGCCATTTTAATTTCAACTTTTACAAATATTAAATTACAAAGTGCAAATACAAAAGAAAAAAATACAAGTCCAAAATTACGAATATTACACAGAAAAAATTAAAACCCTAAATTGATATAAATACTCCAAAACGATTCCAATTAGTTAACAAATACACAATAGTTATTTAATCAGTAAAAATCACAATTGCTTCGATTTGTCTAGGAAGATGACCAGTCAAAACGAATTTAACAAAAATCGGGCAGAGTTCCGTTTGTTGTGATTGATTCTAACAAGTAACAAGCAAGCATAAGCTTGTAATTAATCAAGAACAAGCAACTGATAGCAGTTGAATTGATGCAAGTCGAATGGAATTTTAAAGAAACTACAGATATGATCGTGTGTATGTGTGTGTATATTGCTGATTTATTTAAAATCTGAGTATTACTTATATTAATAGGCTTAAAATGACTTATTTGTGAGGAAATAAGACACAGTATGACTTTTTAAAAGTCATCCTGAAAAATATATAACACAAATCTGTCGGTATGACTTATAAAATGTCATACCGAGATAGTTTAGTTTAGTATAGTTTTTTTTTCTCGGTATGACTTATTTAATTCAAAGCTCGGTATGACTTTTTATTTAAAATAAAAAGTCATGCCAATTTTCTTTATTAAATAAGTCATGCTGTTTTATTAACTAATAAAACAAAATTCTATAAATAGTCGGTATGACTTATTTTTACAAGAATTCGGTATGACTTTCTATTTAATTAAAAAGTCATGCCAAATTTCTTTATTAAATAAGTAATGTTGAACACTTATAGATAAAATAGAATAATTACTTATATTATTAATTGTTTCTAAATTCGAAATAAAATAATAAAAATCTTATTCGAATATTAGATAAACTAATAAATATACAATAAATATTAACAAGCAATTCTCCTTTAGAAACTATGAGATAAATAACAATAATTTACATACTAATAAATTATTAATGACATAACATAAATATTTACATTAATAATTGTTCTAATTAATTTAGGAATTAAATTAACTCAAGTTTGAATTAATTTAATGAGTAAATTAATTAATTAATTAATAACATAATCATTTATGTTGATGTGCAATAATAATTTGAAAAAAAACATTAATTTACATAAAAATGCCTAAAAAAAACTTAAAATAAATATAAGTACTTATGCTATAATTGAAATAATTATCTTTTAAGAATATTAATTTAATCTTAAGATAATTTTCTAAAAATTCATAAGCCCTAGGATTTTATTAATTCAAGTCTCATAAATTCTTTAAATATTAATATTTAATATTTATGAGCTTAAATTAATTCCAAGTAACAAAAAATTTAGCCATAATTTAACATCCCTAGTTCACTAACCAGCTTTGAGAAAGTGAATTCATCTAGTGGTTTCGTGAAGATGTCGGCTAGTTGATCTTCTGTGGGTACAAAATGCAGTACCACAGTTCCATTCATGACATGCTCTCGGATAAAATGATACCTTATGTCAATGTGCTTGGTTCGTGAATGTTGTATAGGATTGTTGGAAATAGCTATAGCACTTGTGTTGTCGCAGAAAATAGGAATTTTATTTAACGCAAGTCCACAGTCATTTAGCTGATTCTCTATCCACAAGATCTGTGCACAACAGCTACTTGCCGCAATGTATTCTGCTTCGGCTGTCTAGGTAGACACTGAGTGCTGTTTCTTGCTAAACCAGGAGATCAACCGACTTCCTAGAAACTGACAGCTTCCAGACATACTTTTCATGTCCATCCTGCACCCTGCATAATTTGAATATGTATAGCCTATTAGTTCAAAACATGTATCTCTATGGTACCAAATTCCAAGATTTGGTGTACCCTTCAGATATCTAAAAATTCGTTTAACGGCTATTAGATGAGATTCTCTAAGGTTAGATTGAAACCTTGCACATAAGCAAGTTGCAAACATTATATCGGGTCTACTAGCAGTTAGATACAATAATGAGCCTATCATACCTCTGTAGCTTGTGATGTCAACTTTCTTACCAGTTTCATCTTTGTCAAGTTTGGTGGCTGTTGGCATTGGGGTTTTTGCCGGTGAAGAAACTTCTAGACTGTATTTTCTCAGAAGATCTCTTACGTACTTTGATTAGCAAATAAAAATTCCATCTTCATTTTACTTTACTTGCAATCCAAGGAAGAATGACAGTTCACCCATCATGCTCATTTCATACATGCTCTGCATTAACTTAGCAAATCTTTTGCACAAGTTTTCGTTAGTAGAACAAAATATAATATCGTCAACATAAACTTGGACAAATATCATATCTTTTTCATACAATTTATAAAAGAGAGTTTTATCTATGACACCTCTAATGAAACTATTTTCAAGTAAAAACACAGAGAGAGTGTCATACCATGTCTTTGGTGCTTGCTTGAGCCCATAGAGAGCTTTGAATAGAAAATACCCAAAATCAGCAAAATCTGGATTTTCCAAGCCAAGGGGCTGTTCCACATATACTTCATCTTCTAACTCTCCATTCAGAAATGCACTCTTCACATCCATTTGATAGATTTTAAACTTGGAATGTGCTGCGAATGCCCGAAATATCCTGATGGCTTGAAGTCGTGCAACTGGTGCGTAGGTCTCGTCATAATCAATTCCCTCTTCTTGAGAGTAACCCTTAGCAACCAGTCTGGCTTTGTTTCTTGTAACAATTCCATCACCGTCTAACTTGTTCCTGTATACCCATTTCGTGCCAACAACAGATCTATCTTTAGGCCTGGGTACCAGTGTCCAGACTTCTTGTCTCTCAAACTGATTGAGCTCTTCTTGCATGGCAAGAACTCAATCTGGATCAATCAAAGCATCTTCAATCTTCTTTGGTTCTTCTTGGGAAAGAAAAACTGAAAATAAACATTCATTTGAAGTTGCACTTCTGGTTCTAAGTCCAACATCTGGATCACCTATGATCAATTCAAAAGGATGATCTTTGCTCCATATCCTTTCCCTGGGTAAGTTTGATCTTGATGATTCGTCTCGAAATTCATTTTGATGTTGTGTTCTACCAGTGATCCTTCACCTCCCCCTGAGTTGCTGCCAGGATGACTTGTTGACCCACCACTGGTATTAGTAGTATTTCCAGTGTTATAATTGTTTCCACCACTATTACCTGGATCATCATTATTATTGTCATCATCGTTTCCTGTTGCAACCTCAGGTTTTTCTTCATCATCAGAATGTGAGTCTGGATAATTGTCAAATTTTAATGACTCAGAAGAATCTTCAGTTTGGATACTTGGGAGTTTAGTATCATCAAAAGTAACATTGACACTTTCTTTTACTTGGTGCTGATCAATTATGTACACCCTATATGCTCTTCTTGAATATCCGACAAAAATTGCTTCATGTGCTTTGGCCTCGAACTTTCCATGGTGTTCATCTCCATCCTTCAGCACACAGCATTTAGCTCCAAATACATGAAAGTACTTTAGAGTAGGTTTCTTGCCAGCCATTAATTCATAGAGAGTTTTCATATGATCTTTGTTGATCAGAGTTCGATTCTGAGTATAACAAGCTGTATTTACTGCCTCAGCCCAGAAGTAGATAGGTAACCTTGATTCACTTAGCATAGTCCTTGCAGCTTCAATCAGGGTTCTATTTTTCCTTTCTACAACTCCATTCTGTTACGGAGTTCTTGGTGTTGAATATTGCCTTGTTATCCCTTTGTCTGAGCAGAAATTATTCAGAACTTCATTTCTGAATTCAGTTCCATTATTTGATCTGATTGCCCGGACAGGTAACTTGGAATCTAACTCAATCAAATTTACATGATTAATCACCAATTGTGGAGTTTCATCTTTAGAGTTTAAGAATAAAACCCACGTATACTTTGTGAAGTCGTCCACAATCACTAAGGCATATTTCTTTCTTGACAAAGACAAAATATTTACTGGACCAAATAAATCCATATAAAGGAGTTGAAGTGGTTCAGTGATGATTGAATTGTCTGTTCCTCTGTGACTTGTTTTCTTCGACTTCCCTTTCTGACATGCCTCACACAAGCCTTCTTGTGTAAATTCCGTCGGAGGCAATCCTCTCACCAAATCTCTCTTGACTAAAGAGTTCATTGTTTTGAAGTTTAGATGTGAGAGTTTCTTGTGCCATAGCCAGCTTTCTTCTGATGAAGCCTTTGAATAAAAACAGTTTGCTTCATCTTCATTTCCAGAGTTGAGATCGGCTACGTACAAGTTTCCTTTTCTTACACCACGCAAGGCCAGTTTGTCATCTTTAGAATGAGCTATTAAGCACTTCTCCTTGATAAAGTTTATTTTGTACCCTTTATCACAAAATTGGCTGACGCTGAGTAGATTGTGCTTAAGTCCTTCCACTAAAGAGACGTTTTCAATGATAACATTCCCAGTATTTAACTTGCCATATCCCGTAGTCATTCCTTTGTTGTTATCTCCAAAGGTGACGATTGGGCCGACTCTTTCAACCACGTTTGATAGTAGGGCTCTATCTCCGGTCATATGCCTTGAAGATCCACTGTCCAGGATCCATATAACTCGGTTTACCTGTTTAACGCCCTGCACATATCAAACATATTAATTCGTCTTTGGAGCCCAAAATTGATTGGGCTCAACATACTTAAAGAATTGACCTTTGTCTGCTTTGACAACAAATCCTTTTCGAATAACAGTATCATCTTCCTTGACTGTTCCTACCTTCCTATACACAGTCTTAACAACTTTCTATTTAGACTTAGAAATATATTCTTCCTTCTTAGTAGGTGAAGGAGTTGCAGTCTTGGATTTAGCAAATTTATTATTGATGCATTTTCTAGGTGTCATGTTATCTTTCTTAGCTATCATGCGTTTAAAATAAGCAGTCATAGCATTAAAAGCACATAACATACAATTTAATATACCATAAGGTTTATGGAAAGCATCAATAATAGGCATGTTATTCAAGACAGTAGGTGACTTAACAGATTCTACTTCAATTTTATCAGCATATTTGAAGTTTTCAGTAGAATGAAATTTGTTGTTACTATCCTTACTGTTTACAAAAGTGTTTGGTCTATTCATTTTATTCTTTAAGTCTTTTGCACCTATACCAGGATTGGGCGACTTAGAAGTTCCCTCATCTTTCATTGGTGTCTCTGGTGCACTCTTCTCTTCCTGGACATTAACTCTTTTTATGTCCTTAACCTGTTCTCATCTCTTCTTCTCTTCCTCGAGATGCTCTAACTGCATTTCATATGCAATCAGTATGGAGCTCTCAAGGATGGGTTCAGCTATCGGTGTTATGAAGAGAGGTTTTGGTGTGTCTTTAACAATATGTGGAATACCCCTTTCTGCAGCACTTTTTCTGAAAGGGTTATGTTGCTTGGCTTTCCTACAGATTTATTGTACTCGAATCCTATTCCAACTTTATGACTTATTTCTTGTAGGTCAACTAGGTTCTTTACAATATATGATGAATTCTTATATGCAAGACACTTTTTCTTTTCTTCTTCTATCTGGTTTCTGAGATTAGTTTCTACTACAATACGACAACTGACTTTACTGACTTGAACAGCTAAGTCTTCAGTCAACTTAACAGTCAACTTGTCATGATTTCTTTTTAAATGTTTAAGAACTTCAGTCTCATCAACTAACTCTTTGACTCTGAGTCTGAGTTTCTTAGCTTTATCTCTTTCACCATCTAGTTCTTTTCCTAGAAGAGCAAACATTTTAGGGCATGAAGGATTTACCTCTATTCCTCCTTGAGGGGTGGGAGATAGTGATTCCTCGGATGAAGCCATAAGAGCAAGATTTCTCAGCTCTTCCTCATCATTATTATCTGAGTCATCCCAGCTTCTGCCCTATGCCAGATAGGACTTTCCCTGATGTTTTTTCACGAGCGACTTCTCTTTGAGCTCTTCGTAAGACTCTCTCTTTTTCCCTTGCTTAAGCTTCTTGCACTCAGTTGTGAAGTGGCCTAGCTCATTACAGTTGAAGCAATGAAACTTGCTTCTATCAACTTAGCCGGTCTTGTAGCCGCTTTTTGATACTGTTGTCGAAGAACCTCTTTTTTAGAATCTTCCAAAATTAAGCTTAACTCTGAATGAGGAGTTTCTTCGGAATCTCATGTTGCCAAACTTCCTGGCAACCATAGCTAGAGATTCATCTTCCAGCTGATCTAGTTCTTCCAGCGAGTAGCACTCACCATCTTCTTGTTTGTCAGAAGTATGTCCAAATTCTGGAACCACATACTCTGTTGAACTGTTAGAAGGTGCAATAGCCTTTGCTTCTACTTTCTCTGTTGCTTCTACCATTAATGCCTTGGAGGAACTCAGTACCTTACCTCTCCCGTACATCTCTCTGGATTAGATCTGTTCCAGCTCATAAGTCTTTAAAACTCCGTAGAGTCTTTCTAGGGTTACCTCCTTAATGTCTCTAGATTCCCGGATAGCTGCAATCCTGTGTTCCAGATGCTCGGGTAAGGTCAGCAAAAATTTCCTGTTCACCTCCTGGTTCTGATAAAACTTTCCATTCATATTTAACTTGTTTATTAGTTTGTTTAGTCTCTGAAACACCTGAGAGATACCCTCTCCAGGGTTGGATCTAAACTGCTCATATTGGGAGGTCAGGATCTCCAGTCTATTCTCCTTTACTTTTTCAGATCCCTCATTGATAATTTCAATTGTTTCCCAGATCTGTTTTGCATTTTTGCAATTGACTACTTGATTGTACATTACGTAGTCCAGGGATTCAATTAATATAAGCTTCAAGTTATTATCAAGGGACAAAGCTTCTGCTTCCTCATCTGTATAGTCTGCCGGACTTTTCAGAAACTGTCTGTGGGGTATTACGATCCCATCTACCTAATGTTCGAGAATAACTGATATAGGGGGCTCAACACCTTTGGCCATGACTAATGCGTACTTTGGATTTGCAATCCCGATAAACAGTAGCATTTTATGTTTCCACAAATTATAGTGTTCTCTATCGAACTGTGGAATTTTGATATTAGTCACTTTCTGGGTACTCATCTTAAGAAGATTTAAAAATTAAGTGTTTCAAAAAATATTTTAATTTTTGACTGAAAACAATTTTTGATCAAAAATAATTTTTAGTGAAAAAATAATTTCGAATTAAAAATAATTTTTGATTTGTGTATGAGTTGCAGAATATTTGGTTTGGATCTGATAAAAAGATATCAACCAGCTCTGATGCCAATTGTTGGTCCCTGATATTGTAAAAGGGGGTTGAATACAATATCTATAAATCTTCGCGATATTTAGGATTTAAAAATATTATTTTAAATAACTATGAAATATAAATTTTAATGACATACTGTTCAAGTCGAAGATATAATTTTAACTTGAAAAGTATTACAAAATTTATCTGAGGATTAGAGTTAATAACTGATAAATTAATCTTGAACGAAATCAACATGAAGTGTTCAAGTTTAATCAATTATATTCAAACTTGCACAGAAATCTGTGAATATTACAATGCAGACAAATTTCTGAATTTGAACTGATTTTCTAACTCTGAATAGTGAAGCCCTGACCTCATATTTATAGAGGTTGGAAAATGCTTAGTATGACCTTTATCATTATTACTTAATTTAACAAATTTAACACTTGTATGACTTAAGAAAGAGAGTGGGTAAGACTTATAAATTCGGTATGACTTATTCTAAGTCATATTCGAATTTTCTTTAATTAAAATAAATCAGAATGACTTATTTTAAAAGAAAGAAACTCGGTATGACTTAACTGAATAAGGCTTCGATATGACTTATTTTTAAGCACTCGGTATGACTTATTTAAATAGATAAATATATATATCTCGGTATGACTTATTAATAAGTCATCCGGTATGACTTATTCATAAGTCATTCGGTATGACTTATTTAAGTCATTCGAAATATATATGTAAGTCATATTAATTTATTACTTTTATAATAAATTAATTCTACTTAAATTAATTAAATAATTTATAAATTAAATTAAATTCAACTTGAATTAATTTAATTAAATAAATTAAATAATTAACTTACTTTGATTTTAGAATTAAAAATACTATAATGATCTGTTTAATCTGCAGTCAATTTTGAAATCTTCCCGTCTTTTCTGTGTCTTCTGTTCTTGAAACCTCTTTGAACTAAATGAAGAATAAATAATATTTTTATTTTAGTTGACACACAAATGTACGGCCTGGTTCATTTGTGTCATACTAATAAATATTCTTCATTTATTAATACTTTAAGTTGAGGCCTTCTATCATTCTTCTGCTTCACTATCTTTGATCTTCTTCTGGAATCATTCTATAGTAATCACTTAAAATCTTTTATATCTTCTGTATCTTTTAGAAGTGCTACTTCTTTATTTTCCACTGACGCTTGAACATATTAATGAACTTCTTCCAGTGTTGAGTAGCAGTCCCAGAAAATACTTTTGATACTTTGATCCTTTGTGATTAGTTGACTGTCTTCGTCTTGATTCCTGTTTGGTGTTTATTATTTACTTCTCTTTATTAGATAGAGTTGAGTTGTCATCTAATTATTACAAATAGGCCTAGTCATATGCCTTTCAATAACTTTGCAGATAAATTACTGAATTTGAAAGTTTTCTACTTTTGAAAAAAATGAAGCCTAAGATTTCATATTTATAGAGGTGAAAGTTGGCAAGGCTTTTGAATAAAACTTATTTAAAAAATCAAAAAGACTTTATAAAATAGACTTCAAGACTTTTTAAATAAGTTGGGCAAGACTTTTTTTGCTCGGTAAGACTTTTCAAATGGCCGGTAAGACTTTTGCAAATTCGGTAAGACTTTTGAAAAGTCTTATTGAATAAGTTCGGTAAGACTTTTAATAAGTCTTATTGAATTCAATCAGTAAAACTTTTTAGAAGGTCTTGCTGAGATAACTCGGTAGGACTTTTAGAAAGTCTTACCGAGATAATTAGGTAGGACTTTTAGAAAGTCTTGCCGAGATAATTCAGTAAGACTTTTCTAAATAGTGCAGCAAGACTTTCTATACTTATGCAGCAAGACTTTCTTTAAATATTAAATAAAATGTGCTTTTAGCTTAATTAATTCCACCAATTTTTAATTAAATAATTTATAAATTAAATTAGTTCAAGGTGAATTAATTTAAGTAGATAAATTAAATAATTGATTAACTTTTGATATTAGAATTAATTTAGTTTATTTACTACACAACTATTGTAGATTTGACTTGAGTCTTCTTGTCTTCACTATCTTCTGTCTTCTTCATTATAAAATAATTCTAAGATAATTATTCCTTTAATTAATTTAAGAAATAAATTAATTCTAAGTGAATTAATTTACTAATTAAATTAACTAATTAATTTAATTAATTAATAGAGAATTAAATTAAAGTCTTTACTGTAGGACTATTGTTGATGTAGATAAAACTATTCTGTTCTTCAACAATAACCATTCTAACCACTTGAACTTTTTGATGACGAATCTTCACTGACATTGTTGACACCCTGTGCACTGGTCTGGTTCACAAATGACTAACTACAATGTTGATTCTCATTTCTACTGTAGTGGTCTTTATGTCTTGTCTTGTCTTCTTTTCATTTTTCCTCTATAATTTTCTTCTGGAATCTTACTATAGTAGGCACTTAAAATATTCTGTATCTTCTGAACTCCTTGAGATACTACTCTTTTATTTTACTCCGATGCTTGATCATATAAATGAACTTCTTTCAGTGTTGAGTAGCAGTCTTGTCAGACTTCTACTGATATTTTGATTCTTCATATCTAGTTGACATTCTTCGTCTTGATTCCTTATTCAATATTTGTTATTTACTTGAGTTGAGTTGAGTTGTCATCTACTTATTATAAATAGGACTAGTCATATGACTTTCATGAATTCGATTGTGTAGCTCTAATACTGTGGATGAGGAACCAATTGAAAGATTATGGCATGGAGCACAAAAAGATTCCAATCATGTGTGACAACACAAGTGCCATTGCCATGACCAACAATCCTTTAGACCACTCAAGAACCAAGCATATAGATATCATGTATCACTTCATTAGAGAACATGTCGAGGAAGGGACTGTGGAGTTACATTTTGTACCCACAATGCAACAAATTACAGATATATTCACTAAACCTCTTGATGAAGTAACATTCAATAGGTTGGTTGGTGAATTGGGGATGCTTAACACAAGTTAGTGATTTCTCCTATCTGTAAAATTCTAGTTTTAATCATGTACATATGTTTTTAGTCTTGTCAATTGCCTATTTTATTTGTGCAAAGTTGAAAACATATGTAAATAATCTCTACAGTTGCTTAAAATATCACTTCTGCATGCTAATTAATCATTATGGACTTAGACATTAAAATGGTTAATCAATGAGTATTATAGGATGCATGTTGTGTTATTTTACATAAATTCATTGTGATTTATGTGTAATTTTTTGGTTAAATATTTGAATTTATGTTAGTTAGATTGCATGATCATAGGGGGAGTTAAATTCATATTATTCTAAATTTTTCATGATTTTTAGATGAATTTACCTGTGTTTTCATGTAATTTTTTATCATTTTAGATGCCTTAGAATTGTCAAGGAATGTTTTTAATTATTTGCTTTGTTAAAAATCCTTGAATTGATATTTATATTAATTTGGCAAAATTTATTTGTTACTATGATTACAAATATTGCCATATTATTCTAACTATTTTCAAAATTCAAAATTTTGAAAATTCTAAGTCTGGGAAGAATATTCGAGATACGGACTATCTCGAAGTTCATCTCGAAATTCGACTTCAATTTCGAGTTACAGTTCCTAGTATGCCTGATTAAAATTCCAAGTTTGGGATAGCATTCGAGTTATTCTATCTCGAATATTCGACTTGATGTTCGAGTTAGTCTCTATCTCGAACATTATCTCGAATATTCGACTTGATGTTCGAGTTAGTCTCTATCTCGAACATTATCTCAAATATTCGACTTGCAATTCGAGATGGGATTCCCAGGTGGGTTGTTATGCTGTTTTAATTGATAAAATGATTATTTGTTCGAGTTAGTGTCATCTCGAACTTTATCTCGAATATTCGACTTGATGTTCGAGATAGTCTCTATCTCGAACCTCATCTCGAATTGCGACTTAAATGTTCGAGATAGTGTTCGACTTGATGTTCCCTAGTGCGTACTTAGCATTTTTTTCTTATTTTCACAGGGGTATTTTTGTCTTTGCTCATATTTGCCTATATATACATCTCTAACTCGCATCAGTTTTCACTTTTACCTAATTGTTTTAACCCTACATTTTTACAGCCCCCACCCTCTCTCCCTCCCTGCGATTTCAAACCTTCATCGCCCTGTTCATTCGATTTGTGTTAAAACTCATACATATCTCGAATTGCTGCCCGTTTTTAATCTTCCATCTTTATTTGTATCCCATTATTGTGTGTTTCTGTGCACCTATAACTGTTCTTAATTGTGTTTGGTATATACACACATATCTATACACGCACGCAAATCTATGGTATTCAATACATTGTGGTTGGTGTGTTTGATTTTGCCTCCTTCATTGATTATAATTCCGTAGTTTAATTCCAAAGTAAGTACTTTGTTTAATTAAAAGGAATTATTCTATTTTTTCCCGTGCTTAATTGTCTGTGCTAGTTGCTTCTTTTTATAACATCCAATTAATTCATAAGACAAGATTTACAAACATGGCTCACCAATTTTCCCTTGCCAAAAACAATTTTTATAATATTTCTACGAAAATTGGTGATCAACTCCCGCGATTCAAATTTTGGGTACGATTTCTTAATTTGTACTCCAAGGCTAGTGTTGCTTTTACTGCCAAACCAACACTAGTCCATGATGCTTTACAGCAATTATGGACTAGTACGGTTATATTTGGGAGAAAATCTGCCCCCTATGGTTTCAGGTTTACCTTGGCAGGTCAGGAATATCACGTTACAGAGGAAGTGTTTAACAGGGTTCTGGGATTCCCAATCAAGGATGTTTATGACCCCGAACCTACAACGGCAGAGCGTATTAAGTTCTTTGAGGAGATTGGATGCTATCCTCCTTCTGGACGGATCTCAACTGGCGCCATCCAGAAACAATACTTCCATGTGGAATGGAATTACTTTTTCGAGGCCATAACAAGATGTTTTCGGGCACGCGAAAAAGATTTTCATCAGATTCCAATTCCCATGCAGGTCTTTGCAGTTTCCCTAGCCCGTGAACTGGATATTAATTATGACAGAATCATTTTTTCAGAGATCGTGACTGCAATGGGATCATCTGCAAGCAGAGACCTTTCAACTACTGATGTTACATGCTGGTATCCTCGCTTCTTACAGATGCTTATTAATCACTTAGTACCGACTGATTCTTTAGCTGTAAGACAGGCATTTGCCACAAGTGCAACATCTGCATTACTGGGAATGGGCACCAAGTCCCTCACAACCATTGATAATCAAGATAAACATCATGGTAAAGCAATGTCTATTCCTGATAACATTCAAGTATGGATTAAATATGATGCAGGTATTACTTCAATGACGGGGACCTCCCACATTTCATCACATGCTAAGAATCCATCTGCCCATGCTGACACATTCCAGGGGATTCCTGACGACAATCTTGGTGATGAAGATGATGATGGGCATTCTCATGGTCAATCTTCTTCCGGTCAAAGGGACAGACAACCTACTCCACATACTGATTCTGCTTCCTTTGCTGGACAAGGTAATGAATAAGGTAATTTCTTTGAACAAGAGCAATTCTCTGTTCACACTACTCATACTTCTTCATCTAAATCTGATTCCGTGGCCCAAGATTCTGCTAACCCGCAGGATCTATCCCATGGCGAGAGCTATATTTCTGATTCTGAATCTGATACTCTTGCTTCCTCTCTTTCACCCTCGCTGACGGGAGTCAAAAGGCAGGCACCTGTAGATTTAGGTGAGGGTTCTGAGAGTGACCCCGAAGTGCAGCCTCTTATTCGGAAGAAAGCCAAATTTTCACATGCTGCAACTTCACAAGCCCAGTCCAAACCTAGTGTGTCTATCACAACCACTCCACCTCACGTGAGTTGTTCGCCCCTTGAACATTCTACACATAAGGATTTTGGTGAGGATTTTATGCCTTCTGAAGAGCCTGTTACTTCAGAAAGGCAAGAAGCTTTCATTGCTTTTGAAGTACCTTCACCGGTACCTACTGATGCTGTAGAGAGGATCGGTTCTGATGTTGTACTAGAACACTCTGCAGCCTCTCAGCCTGAGATTCCACCTCAGGATATGACAGGAACAGATCCCATAACTGCTACTCACTTTGCTTATCCAGTTTCTATAGATACTGCTTTCTCTTTCAGGAATATTGTTAAAGACATACACGAGCGTGAGACATGGAGTGTGTGTGAGCGTTTAGGGAGTGAGGGACCTTCATTTTTAAGGCCCGAAACCGAGCGACAAACAGTAACAGAACGATTTTTAAAGCGAGGACACCCAAGCCAAACACCGTCCCTTAATCTTGAAATTCTCGACACGCGTATGACAATAATTGAAAATGAAATAAAGCAGTTCGGGCAGTCGATAGGGCAGTTAGGGATCAATGTTGGAGACAACCAGGGAGCTCTTAATGACTACGCAGCATCAATGGCCAGTCAAGCAACAGTATTCGATGAGTTGACGAACAAGGTGAATGACTTGAGCCATGCTGGTGGTGTATTGGGCAGCACTCTTTATGATAGAATGGGAGCAGTGGAAAACATTATGCATACAATGGCAACGGAAATAAGCAGACTGATGTATGCCATTAGGAGCTTTATTCCCCCAGAGTGCTTTGATGATCAATATAACCAACCTCCCCCTGATAATGATGGTGCTGGTGATGCTGGAGGTGCTGGTGGAGCTGAACCCTCGGGTTCGGGTTTTGGTGGTTCCTATACTACTGGTGGATCTAGAGAGAAGGGTGGTGTTCAGGATAACTCACCTAAGGGGGAGAGTGCAAAGGAGACGAGACAACAGTCGCTAGTTATTGAAGAAATTGAAGAACAGACTACTGATTTTGTCAAAGAAAATGAGCCAGTAATTGAAGAGGAGGCTCAGAGGAAAAGAAAGGGTAAGGCAGTGGTGGTTGAGCAAGAAGAGCCATTCATTGACTTGAGTTATCATCAGGAAGAAGTACATAAGGTACTTGATTCAGATTCTGATATGGAGGATGTACCTTTAGCACATGCAATTAAAAGATCTTTGATGGAACAAGGTGGAGGTGCTGGAATGTCTTCCGGAAAGCCTGAAGAAATACCTGTTGATAAAGAGACCCTGGAAGCTCAACAGTTGGCCTTGGAACAAGCTCAGTTCTATAAAATGAAGATGATGCAGGATGAGGCTGTTTTCCTTGAAAAGCAAGCGGAGCTCAAGGAGAAATAATATGATCATGAGCTTGCAAGGTTAGCTGATCCTCAAGTTGATCTGGACAAGAGAATGATCGGATAGAAATGGAATGATGCAAGGAAGATTCTATTGGGAGTTTGTGCGAAAGGAACTCATAACAAAGAGGCGGATGACTTATTCTACAACTTGAACTTGCAGAATCCACTGATTGTTGACTATATAAATGCTTTGAAAAGGTTGATCTCTAAAGTCAGAGTTGGATACAATGCGATGGTTAAGGAGTGACAGGTCATCTTGTTTTAGTCGAAGGAGTCCCGGCATCTTTCTTATATGTGGATGATCAATTCATCTCGAGAAGATCTGCGTCAGAGTTGTTCTTGCTAGCAACAAAAATTCAATATTCTCAAGTTGAGGAGCTTAGCATTCTGTATAGAGATTAGTTAATGCAGCTAGCAGAGGACAAGGGACCAGAATTCTCAGCGAATCCTGATGGTGTTCGGATGGTTGTTGATGGGAAGATGAAGAAGGTTAGTTTAGAGGAAAATGACCTAATGGCTCTATCGGTAGAATCCCTAAAAGCTCTCTGCAGGCAAATGATGAGTAAGGGATTCACCTCTGACATTAAGGAGAAGTCAGTGGAGTTTATTGAGAGGATCATATTCAAGATGAGCAATGAGATTTGGAAGTGCGACATTATTGCTCCAAACCCTCTAGACAATGTAAAGGTTGAGCCGGAGCTAATTGAAAGAAAATGGAATATTCTATAAGCTGTTAAAAATGTAGATGAAGCTCTGACTCTTCCTTCTGGATCACTGGAACAAGGAGAGATAAGGGAGGCAATTGGTGTTCCAGGAAGAGATAGTGTATACTGGATACACTCGTATGACGATGACACAGCTGATGCTTTGGCATTCATAGATGCAGACCAGAATCAAACATTATTGCATATGAGTAGGAAAGGTTGCTGCAGACTCAAGATGCCGCATTTCTGGAAAGAGTTTTAGAAGTGTTCAAATGGGGCGAAGTGGAGAATGAGAATGTGGATGAGAAGCAGAGACTTCTGAAGTACTTGTCTGAAGTAGTGGTGGAGAAGAAGCGAATGGAGCGAGATGCGGCTAGTGTCTACAATACTTACCGTGTCAAGGGCTACCCCAAAATGATCTATTGTCAGTTCAAGGCTGATAAATCACATTGGAAATCTCAGCTCATAATGAAGAATTTTGAGGATATTCCAAATATTAGAACTACTCAGGAGGTGGACAAACTCAGAAGGCTTTTCAAGCATCCTTATCCAGAGCCCAGGAATCCTCTAGAAATGGAAGCGGTAAGTCTGTTGAATGCAAGGTGGAAGCAGCTTCATGATCCAGTCTATAAGAGAGAACAGCAGCAAAAGGAAAGGCGCAGAAAGCTGAAAGAAGAGAAGCACCAAGATGAAGAGGCTAGGAAGAGGAGACGGAATTAGAATTAAAGGTCAGAGTGGTGTGAACTTGAAATTGGAAAAACTTCGTATCTGTTGGTTGCTTTAACTCATTTGAGGAAAATTCACCTGATCACGGTATGCGAGATAGGCTAACTTACCATACTGTAACCGTGAATCAGAGTGGATCCAATATGGTGATATAAGTTTGACTGAAAGATATGAAATAATCCAGGTGATAGGAATCACTCAAATGGTCTTTAATTCGAAGTTCGAATTCTTTGTCTAGCTTAAGTTTTATTTATTCTAGTTCTTTGAATTGTTTTCCAAGTTTATTTCAGTTGTAATTTAAACAAGACAGTAATGTTATTTATCTTTTTCTCGTCTCATTGTTTAGTTATGTTATCCCTTGTTAATTTGAATGTCAATGTTAGACTATCAAATAGGGGGAGATTGAAAGGCAGGGTGTCTAAACTTATAACACTATAACTTATGTAACTCAACTAAAAGAAAAGATACTTAACCTGAAGACAATCAAGAACATGAAGCCACAAAGAAATCAATGTTAAATGAAGACAAGGTAATTGATACAATTCAACATGTTAACTATGATCAAACAAAGAAGAAATCATTGAAAGAAGTTCAAGACAAAGTTGTTCATGCCTCAGTGATTTGTAACTTAAAGATTCAAGATCATAACTATCAGTATCAATAAGACTAATTGATTTCAAGTGAACAAGAAGGAAAACAATAATTGGAAAGCCACATTACTAATTGAATATGGTAATCTATTCAAGAAGCATAGACACTATCAAGACTAGTCACTTATGAATCAGACCATTGCATCAAGTTCAGGACATTGATAGCAAGTTTATGTCAGTGATAGAGATCCAGGTTCAAGAGCTTGTTGAAGAATATGGAAGACATAAAGAAATCACAAGTTCAAGATGTTGCATTGAAATTTCAAGTTGAAGCCCAGAATTTTTCTAAGTACAAAATGTTCGAGATGGCCAAGTAGAATATTCCTATGTAGAATATTCAACTTAAATGTTCGAGATGGCCAAGTAGAATATTCCTATGTAGAATATTCGACTTAAATGTTCGAGATGGCCAAGTAGAATATTCCTATGTAGAATATTCGACTTAAATGTTCAAGATGGCCAAGTAGAAATTCTCAAGTAGATGTTCTACATAGAGGGCAGTTTCAACATGACACATGGCATCATCTAATTGGCAGATTTCCAAGCTTTCAAGATAAGATAAGATTTATGTGGACATCATTGGGCCACGTATATCTTAGTCTTTGAAGACTACAGGACATAGAGTAGTATAAATAGAAATACTTGTGTATTATTTTAAAAAAAGAGCAATTTTTTCAAGATAAACACTTGTAAAAGAGAGAGAGTATATTCACAGAGCTTAGTATCATTTACTACCCTCTTTACTTCTGGTGTACTTTGTAATGAATGTTGTAGCAACCCTTTCAAGTTATATATAAGACATATATTCCTTGAATCATTGTGTTCATTTATTACATGGCATTTATTGCTTCTTAAATTCGAAAAGTTGTATTCACCCCCCCTCTACAACACATTTGGACCTAACAGGCATTCATTCATAGTTGCTCTTCTTGTCCTCACACCTTCATCAGAATTTCCAATGATTTGATCAATTGTGTGAGCTCTATTTCATTTAGTTTGATGAGCTCCATCTTTATCATTTGAGCATGTTTCCTCCTGATTGAAGTTGTTGCCATTTGTTGTAGATCCTTGAGAATCTCCCCCTGAGTTGATGCTAGGGTTGTGTGGAGAATTCTCAAGTTGAATGTGACTGTAATCTTTATTTTCTCTTTCCTTAATTGTTCCATTGAGATATCTACATGTGATTCTTCATGAGTGTTGACAATATTTTCAGTTGCAAATGTTTCAGAATCCATTTCATTTTCAAATCTCAAGGTGTCACAGTTTTCACCTTCCAAATTCATAGCAGAATTTGAAATCATCAAATGTCACATTTGTACTTTCCATGACCTTATGTTAATCAATCACATATACTCTATAGACAGTTTTGTCCAAGGAGTATCCCACAAAAGTTTCTTCATATGCCTTGGCTTCAAACTTTCTAAGGTTGTTAACATCATCCTTGAGAACAAAGCACTTTGTTCCAAGCACATGCATGTATTTTACAGATGGTCTTCTATTTGTCACGATGTGATAATGAGTCTTTCCAACTGGTTTTATGATGAGTGTTCTGTTTGAGTGTAAGATGCAGTTCTAACAGCTTCAGCCCAAAAACTAGTTGGTAGATTTGTTTCTGCTAACATGGTTCTTGCAACTTCAATTAGAGTCATGTTCTTTCTCTGAACCACTCCATTTTGTTGTGGAGTTCTTGGGGCTGAGAATTGGTGAGTGATTCCATTCTTTTTACAGAATTTATTGAGTATAACATTTTTGAATTCTGTTCCATTGTCACTTCTTATGGCTACTACTAGTGTAGGGCCTTTATCCAATCTTCTCAAATTCTCAATGATAACTTCAGGAGCTTCATCTTTTGAGTGCAAGAATTCTACCCAAGTGTACTTTGAAAAATCATCAACCATGACTAGAGCAAATCTTTTTTAGACATGGACATGACATTTACTGGTCCAAACAAGTCCATATGAATTAATTATAATGGTTTAGTGATTGAAGTGAATTCCTTACTCTTTTGAATTGATCTCTTTATTTTCCCTTTCTGGCATGCCTCATATAATCCTTCTATGTAGAATTCAAGTGTGGGCAGGTCCTTCACTAATTCTCTTTTGACTAAAGAATTAATGTTTTTGAGATTTAAGTGAGATAACCACTTGTGCCAAAGAAAACTTTCATTTTCTGAGGCCTTGGTATAGAAACAACAAATTTTCTCCTTATTTGCAGAGTCCAAATCTGCTACAAACAGGCTTCCTTTTCTTACTCCTTGCAGAGAAATCTCCTTAGTCTTTCTTTGTGATATGAGACACAATTCTTTGTCAAACTCCACCTTCAAATCTTTGTTGCAGAATTGAGTGATGCTGAGAAGATTATGCTTTAAACCACTGACCAGGACTACATCTTCAATGACAACATTTTCATGAATTAATTTGCCATATTCCATGGTGAAACCAATGTTGTTGTCTTCAAATGTTACCATTGAGCCAGCCTCATCTTTGAATTGTGACAGCAAGGCCTTGTCACCAGTCATATGCCTTGAACATCCACTATCCAAGATCCACATGACCTTCTTCTTACCTGTGCCCTGCAAACAAACACAAATCAAGTTTTCTTTGGTACCCAAACAAGGTTGAGTCCTTTATGCTTAGTTACATGAATGTCATTCCTGTTTTTAACACTTTTAGTTACTTGCACATGAATATTCTCATTTTTCTTATTTTGACTTTTAGCTTGATTTGTGCTTTCAGAACTAGATGTTTGCTTGGGTGACAGAGTGTTTTCTATGTTTAACAGGACTAGCAGATTTAGGCCTAGGGTTGTTGATGTTCATATTCTGACTTATGCATCCATTAACAAATTGTTTCTTGAGCCTAAAACAAGTATTCATGATATTCATGTTGCATGGCATACAATTAAATTTGTCACAAAATTTATGATCATCATGCATCAAAGGTTTTACATATCCACATGCAAATTCATCATTTTTAACAACAGGTTTCTTGCACATATGAGTAAGATGATTTGTTGAACCACAGTTTTTACAAATCTTCTTAGGTGCTTTATGAACAGGTGCATAATTGTTGTGTTTGTTAATGCCTATCTTTCCATTTCTATTTGCCTTTTTCTTTTTAACATGCATGATGTCAATTTTCTGAACATTTTGTTTTGGTTCAATTTTAGTAGGAATGGACTTGGCTTTGATTGTGGGTTCTTCTTCTTCAATAGAGGGCATATTTCTTTTATTTGTTTCCTTATCCTCATCATCCAACTGTTGTTTGATGATCATACTGACCTCATAAAGTTCAACAGTTGCTTTCTTAAAAATTGGATCCTTAACATTTTTCAAGATGTGAGGAATTCAAGGGATTTCAACTTTCTTGCCTTTTGTTGAAACAAATTTCTTCTTTTTGATATTCTCATAATCAAAACCAACTCCAATACTAGAGTTTTCCTTATGCTTCTCATGGAATTCTTGAACAATAGTAGCTGAGTTTTGATAAAATCTAATTTTCAATTCATTTTCTGAAAATTGTTCTTTAAGAAATTTTTCAATTTGTTCAGAACAACCAAATTTGTTTTTGAGATACTCATTTTCCTGTTTCAAGTTTTCCAGAGTTCTCAAAGATAATTTTAAAATCTCATTCCTAGCAATTAGTTCATTATTAGCTTTTAATAACCTAGCAATTTTCTCATATGCAACATTCATACTGGTGTGAATGTTAAACATTTCAATGCTCAATTCTTCCACAGTTTTCTTATATTGAGAATTTAATATGTCAGGTGAGATTAATGAAGGTGCCTGTGAATTTGAGGATGAAGCTTCATCATGTGAGTTGGCCATGAGTGTCAGATTCCCATATTCCCCTCATCATCTTTATTTGTGTCATCCCAACATTTTCCTTCAATAATATAAGCCTTTCATGTATGGTTTTTTAGGAGAGCTTCTAGTTCTCAGTAGTCTTTATCCTTCTTGATTGCTTTAGGTTTTCTACATTCTGTTGCAAAGTGTCCAAGCCCATTACAGTTATAACATCTTATTTTAGATCTATCAATTGTTCCAGTTGTTACCCTCCATTGGTATTGTTTTTGTTAGGTCCGTAAGGATGGGGTATAAGCTAAAGGGGGGGTTGAATAGCTTAATACCCTTTTAAAAATTAGAGCTTGGCGCTTAAAAATTTTCTCTTCTCTTTTAAAAATGTTATTAGTCAACTAGTAAATCAAATACGGAAATTAAAAGAGAGTAAAGATATAGAGTACAACACATAAGAATTTTATCCTGGTTTGCGATAGCGCAATCCCCTAACGAATTCACTCACCCCTAGTCCAGTCCCCGAGTCCCTCCCCGAACTCGAGATTTTCCCACTATAAAAAGATTCACTCCTTATAGCGGTGGAAAAGCCTGTTACAACCACTATGTATTAATCTCCGACCTTAACTCCCCGTTAACCCCTCAAAATACAATAGCAAAACCTACTAGACTAATCTTGGAGCATAACTCCCTGCTACCCCCTCACAATCTAAGTAGAACCCTTACAAGTTTATCTTGAAGCGTAACTTCCCATTACCTCCTCAAATACAAGTAAGAAAAATAAATTACAACCCTCTGTAGACTATGTTCCTCTAACCCTTTGTAGGTCTTGGATCTTAGGTCTTAGGTCTTGAGTCTTTCCTCTTCCTCACGGTGCAGAGACACCCAACTTCCCGTCAACATGCCTAGGACTTGGGTCTAAGAACAAGGATCACCTCATTTCACTTCACCTCACTAACAAAGTCTAGACAACCAGTACTACGACTTAATAACCCTGTTTTGAAAAGAAGATCGGTGGACTAGTATATTACTGTACTAGACCGAGAACAAACAAACAAATATATATAATATAGCCGAAGCAACAGAATATATAAATGTGAGTCGGGGTAGGTCGATTCGTTAGAAGGACGAACCACACAGAGTGTGTGAACGTGTATGCAGTAAATTTAAGTGCGTATGCTAAAGTAAAAAGCGATATGTAAAATGTATATCCTATACTTAAAGTAAATCTATCTATAATACATATATATAATACATATATATATATATATATATATAGTACTTGCATTCATACGCTTTATATATCGCTTTTTACTTTAGCATA
Source organism: Oenanthe sinensis (assembly GCA_028671895.1). Lineage (NCBI taxonomy): Eukaryota > Viridiplantae > Streptophyta > Magnoliopsida > Apiales > Apiaceae > Oenanthe > Oenanthe sinensis. The sequence goes on from CM053812.1 coordinate 4,412,473, forward strand.
CGGACTTAAATTTACTGCATACACGTTTACACACTCTGTGTGGTTCGTCCTTATAACGAAGCGACCTACCCCGACTCACATTTATATATTCTGTTGCTTCAGCTATATTATATATATATATATATATATATATATATATATATATATATATATAATATAGGATATATAAGGCGAAAAATAATTAAGCCAAATATATTGTGACTTGAACAAGATCAAGAACGTTTTATGAGTGGATTGTTTATAAGGCCTTGGAAATTAAAAGAACTAAACTATGACCTTTAAACAAACACCGGATATTCCACTAAGATTCAATGAGGATGTTTCGTTTATGTCGTACCTCGACTTATACGAATACTATCTAACTCGGAATCGAAGTTGGATTAATTTCAAGAACTCAACAAGTTAGGTTCATTTATGTCATACCTCGACTTATACGAATAACCCTTAACTCGGTGTTCGAAGTAAAAGAATAAACTTACAAATATTCTATGAGTTTGCTTTGTTTATATCTCTAAGTGAGATTTATACGAAAGAGTATAACTCATAATATAAGTTTGTTTCTTTCACGAATAATTCAACAAGGAGTCCTTTTGTTTATGTCGTACCTCGACTTATACAAATTGGTCTCTACTTGAAATTAAGGTGAGTTTAAACTTGACAAATATTCTACGAGAGAAAGCTTCGTTTATATCTCTAAGTGATATTTATACGAGTATTTTTTTAATCTCAAAATTTAAATTAATTTCTTTCACTTAATTTTTTTACAAGGAGTCCTTTTGTTTATGTCTTACCTCTTCTTATACAAATTGGTCTCTATTCGGAATTAAGTGAGATTAATACTATATTTATTTCAAACAAGGAGAAGTTCGTTTATGTCTAATAATTTAGACTTATATGAATAGAAGCTAGTTTAATTACAAAATTCAACAAGGAGTCCTTTTGCTAATACCTATTTATGAGATTTATACAAATCGGTCTCTACTCGGAATTTAAGTAACTTGGAGGCATTATTAATCCCGGAAGCCTACACCGAGGATATAAACAACTTGGTTGTGAAGAGTAAGAGATTAAATTAAATCTCTTCCAACACTTACCACAATATATATAGAAGACAACGAATAAACAATTAAAACACGTAACTATATAAATCGTAGACAGGGCTAACTATATAATAGATCTAACAAACAAACCAAGCAAGTACAAATCTATTTATAATCTGCCTAATATGTATACTAACATATAAAAATGGAATCAACTTGTAACCCTTGAGATTTAGAGAGAAACCAAGAGAAAAAGCCAATTTCGAATCCAAAACACACAAAAAAGTAGTCGCCGGGAAAAGTCGCCGGAAAATCGCCAAAAAGTGAACTTTTGGTATAAATTTGGGGGAAACTAAACAAGCCTAAGGTCAGTATATGTATGGTATTTTCTTGGTCTAAAGGGACTTGTATGGTTGGTGTGTTTAAAGTGCAAGTATGTAGGTGTTTAAGCTTGTAAGGAGTAAGATCTATGAAAGAACTAAGCTTAAAGGGCTAGAATTCTTGAAGATGAAATGCTAATGATCTTGAGAGCTTCTTGGAGGAGAAATTTACAGCATATACTTGGCACTTGAAGGCTTGAGAAATGAAGTGGGGGTGAGGTCTTATTTATAGGCCAAAATTAAGCAATTTTGATTTAATTAATTAGGGGACAAGGGAACAAGGCTTGACATGTGATAAGGTAAGGTACACAACTTGAAAGTGCTGTCCCCCAGCTGTATTTACCCACATGGGTGCCTAGAAAAACGTGCTAGCCTCATTCAGTAAATTATTTAAGCGAATAAACACGATACTGAACGATACGTTGAAAAATGACCTTTTTCAAAATATGCTCCAAAAAACATGAAACTTTGAGCACTATCTAGGAATGATCCAAATAGATCATGGTCAAAATTCTACTAAATTTGGAGTTGACCTTCATTGACTTTTAATTGACCGAACAAATAATCCTGAAATCGGGAATACAGGCCAAAAATAAAATTCACCCAAAAATTATGAAAAAACTCCTAAACTTCTTTTTCAATATTATAATAACAATCCTCAAGTTTCAAGTCATTTGGATATGTGTAGCTATTACTTTAAGAAAAAGATTATTTCGCTGACCCTACAGGCCGAAACAATAATCGATAGCCATTTGCTAGAACTTGTCGATGTTTGGACTAAAGTTTTGACTCAAAATATATTCAAATATAATATTCCTAAAATAATAATGACTATGAAGTCCAAGGAATATTTAATTTTAATTAAAATACAAATTATCCAAAGAAATAGGACAATTCAGGGTTTTTGGGAAAAAATCTGTATTTTATGTTTAGGCAGGACTTGGTTGAAGATAAATTGAAAAAATATATTTATAGAATATATTTAAAATATATTCCCTTTAAAACCTTTAAAACAAACACTCTTTTAAATAGATAACACATTTTCTGTCTCGTAAAAGTAGTGTTAAAATGCTGTATTTGTTCATCTTCAGTCATTGCCTCAAAATGTAACATATATAAATTAGATTTGATTTTATCAATATATTATCTAAATATATGTAGAGAAAAAATCATTTGGTTTCTTTTGTAGAAGCAGTTTGACCTAGTTTGATTTTCTTCTTGTTGACTGTCCCTTCGAACAACCTAAGGGAGGATTACTATATTAATTAGTAACTTTCTAATTCTAATTTAATTTACACTTATTGTTAAGACAAAATAATCAAAACATAATCCATAAAACCTTATCTCACAATCTTCCCCTTTTTAATATTTTGTCGAAACATTCTAGTGTAAAATTAAATATGTGTGTGACAGTCCTAGCTTCCCCTACGTGTATGCAACTATCTAATTTATGAATTTTTAGATTATTAAAATCTAACTAACACTTCCCCTATAGTGTTGAAAATATTTCTTGATTTTAATGCATAGCAGATAGACATACAAATATTATGCAGCAATTAGGATGCCCGGAAAAATTGAATATATACCCTCTGATAAGTGAGCACTTATCAATCATTCATTTCCAGCTTGTATACTCCTTTTTCCAAAAAAATATTTGTCATGTGCATTCCATTTTGATAAGAATTAATTTTTTTTATCAATTTTCCATTTTTCCAATTTAGTTCCTTGCTGTAAAAAAATTAGTATAGTATATGAGAGCTCAAAATAAAATTCTAGTTTAAACACTCTCTTCCCATTTAAAAACTATCTGATAAAACATTGGTAGTAGATAAATTTTAATTTTAATTTCATGTTACCAAATAATTACCATGCAAGAATTTCATTTATTTTTACACTTCTCTTCCCCTTTTTGACAATGAATATCAAAAATAAATTTTTAATTTTTGAAAACCATTTTGATTTTCACTTAAATTAAAAATCCGATGAAGAAACAAAGTAAAGAAACTTCCCTCTTTAATTTATTCATTATCGAATAAATTAGTTTTATTAGACCTTGATTAAATTTGAAAAGAAATTTTGAAATAACATTCGAGTGCCATATATGGTGTCCAAATTTCAAATTCTTAGCAGTTTATTTGATTTCCTTAGCAAAAGCAATTTTCATCTATTGAAGGAGTTTTAATCTTGTAGTCAACTTCAATCTAGCTACCAAGTGTACACAATTAAGAAACAATGTATAGCTTCTTAATATCACTGTTAGGTCCCTGTACAAATAAATTATGTTAACTGAATTATAAAGCTATTTTAACAGTTTTGTTTATAAAAAACAACTGAGTTACAGGCTATGTACCAACTTGTGTACTTGCAAAGCTAAGTTTGTTAGTAAGGGAATAAGGAAAATGTGTATATAAAATGAAATGACAGAGTAGGATAAAGTTATTATAAAAGACAAGTCATTCATTTCAACTTCTGCAAAGCAAGATGAAGCAATATATATCATTAAGTATTTCTAACATGACCTTGAACCAACTGAACTATAGGTCATCTTACATACTTCTTAGCAGACACAAAAGAAATGCACACTTAATCCCTAAATATCAGATAGCCAAAAGATCTACTACTGATACTAGTCCTAACAACAGAGATACAGGTAAATTAAGCAAAAGTAGGCATAGCAAATATCCTAAACAACCATTCAAGACAACACAAAAATAGATAATGCAGATAGACAACTCCACACCACAGTTTCTAGCTTCCATACTAGGAATCAGATTTCAAATCATGCAACAATGTCATCAAAACCTGAAATATCAGGTAGAGATTCACTTGCACCACCTACTTCCATGTCCCTTGGAGCCCTGCATTTCCTACCACCATCTCAGGAATATCATCATTTACATTCTCAGTTAGGGGCAGAAGTGGAAGATCCATCAATCCAAGTTGGATATTGATCAGTTGGGTCAATCCATCATCTATTCTACCAGCTCTAGTGACTGAGTTGGATAATATTTCCACCAAAACACCTATTTTAGTCTCATTTATCTCAAGTTTACCAGCTAGAGCCTTAATTTGCTCTTGTAGAAACTTAAAGACTGCCTCAAGTGCACTGTGACTCTTCTCAAGGTTGAGAATTTTAATTTCTAAGTCAGGAACAGATACAGTTGCAACATTAGCAATAGTGGTGACAGTAGATGGATTAACAACAACATTTGGAGGAGGGTTTGAGGCTGAGGGGGTTGGGAGAGTATTGAAACCAGGTAAAGGGATCACTGTCCTCATAAATTTGTCAGAAATGGTGCTAGCAACTTGAAAGTATGGAAGTTGATTGACGTTTAACTTAAAATAGTCAAACACTTTGGTAAGGAGAAGGCCATAAAACATATAACCCTTTTTGAAACCATTAATCATTTAGAGAAGGATGGTGTAAGAGAGATTGAAGGTAACTTTTTGGCTAGATAGTTTGTACATGAGTTTAATTTCTGCAAAAGACATCAATTTTCCAGGTGTAGTGTTTGGAAAAATGTTTACCCTCATGATCAAAGCTAAGTTCTGGAAATCAGGTGTGAAATGCTCATAAGATATCCCCTTATCTTCAACAAAAAGATTATGGGGCACTTTAACTCCACAGAAAACAGATAGATAGAGTTTAAGTTTCATGGCATTGAAGGTGAATTCTTTGAGTATGTCAATGTTGACTAGGTTTAAGAGCTTGAGACTGAGTTTGAGAGCTTTGCAAAGCTTAATGTGATCAAGAAGAAGTGGTTTCCCATTTATAACAGAGGTAACAAAGACTACATCCCCAACCCCATACCTAATCTCCATGTTGTTATAGAACTCAGTCACCATATTTGGAAGAACTTTTCTATTTGGATAGAATAAAATAGGCTCCCAATTTGATTTGGCAAAGAGTTGATAGAATTCAGTTCTCTTATCAAGGTGAATCAAGCATCCTGGTTAAATTTTGGATTTGTTTGGCCTAGAAGCTGGGTTGTCATAGGTGGAAGCGGGATGGTTTTGCTTCCTTGGTTTCTTCCTATTCCTATTAATGGAAGATGAAGGTTCTGTGGTAGAGTTTTGACCAAGACACAAGGAGTGAATGCAAGAAATACACATATGAGTTTTAAGTGCAAGAAGATAAGTTTGTTTAAGGATATGAGACACAGATGAATACATGCACAAATGTGAAACCACAATTAAGGTTACTGCACTCATATATACACAAACACATAGACACAGCCAATAATAGATACAAACATGCATATATCACCAAAAGGCTACAAGTACCAGATTCTGGGCATGCAGAAACTAAAACAGTAGTAGTACAACTTATGCAACACATAAATTAGGAAAGCAAAAGTTAGTTCAGTCTATATCTTATTTGCACAAGAAAAATTCAAAGATATGACTTCTCAGAGAACAATAGACTACAGATATTAAATCATAGACTACACATGAAATATAGTAGGCATGCTATAACTGTTGCAGAAATGAGTTTAGGCAAGTAGCAGTTGACATTCAATCATTTTACAGATACGTTGGCAAAATATACTTACACTAACTAGTTCTAAAATAAAATCAATTGATTCAGTTATAGCTGCACAACAATTATCAATGATGGCAGTGAATAGTGATAGATAAGTGAAAGACTGAGAACATGAATCAGAGTATATATTTTAAAAACTGATTTTCTGCAGAGAATATGACATAAAGAATTTAGATCAACTAAGTGCAGTCAAGTACAGGGGGCAAGTAGTAGAAAAGTTTTCAAATAGTATAGTGAACAACAGTAAACTACTCAATTCAGTACATTAAAAACCATACTCATTTAATGATTTTCAGTCCTTCTTATCAAAACAAATTTCCAGCTCTGCCAGCAAGTACACATACTAGAGTTCATAAAGTAACACCAGTTGTATATATGGATACATACATGAGAAAATGTGTGTGTGTGTGTGTATGGAAACATTGTGACTGTTGGTTGAATATCATGTCCAAATAAAACATTATTAAATTTAATGTACATGTAAACCAATGATTCCAGATTAATTACCACAAACAAATTTTGATTGTAATTTAATAAAATCAGAGTTATATGTCATGAATTGAATCACATAAAATTCAGATAAAAACTCAAATCATCTCAGATTTTAATCATAGAAACTCCACTTGTGTCCACAATAGCAATCCAATTAATCAGCTAATTCTCAATAAACTATATTGATTACTAGATTAATTATTCAAAAGCACATTCAAGTATAATTAACATGTATTTTCAAGAAAAACTATGCAACTAATCAAGCATGCTGGACCTACAATTCTAGAACTCTAAAGTAGGTAAGACATGATATTGCTACAGGGTACTGAACATCACAAGACAAATATGATTACATATTGATAGTGATACAATCCAATTAAATTCTATGAATCTCAAAGAATTGAAACAATTTATATGTTCACTAAATCATAACATACCCAGTCCAAGTGATTTATCAGTAACATTTAACATGTTTTACATAGTTTTAACATTTAATCAGGTCATGTAAACACATAATTAATGCACTAATTCCAGAGATACATCAAACATGAAAGATTATCAATTCAAGCAAGATAAAGAATGATGCAATATTGACTTACACTACTAGAGTGGCTGTTTGATCTGGGAACAGATCAAGGGGTGCTCATGGGACACCACAGGCAGTCCGTAATCAAATAGCAGTGTGTGCTAATTGTGTCCTAAAGTGATGAGTCTTACAATAAATCAATGAATTTCATTTATCAATAATTTTGCAGACACCTTAAGTAGCACATTTTAGATCATTATATGCTCTCAAGGTCAAAAGTACATGTAATGCACATAGAATAACATATGCAAGTTAACCAATCAATTCAGTTTACTCAATTGTACTCAAATTATCCTCAGGTCATAGGCAGATGGTAATCAACAAGGATAAACAAGTATCAGTTAGTCAAAATATTGTCAATTCAAAGAATTTAACACACATTCAGTACTCAAAACATAGACAATTTCAATTATACTTAATCTAAGCACATGAGAGGCATGTAATAATAAACAGTTCTTTAAATATATCTCAAATAAGACATATATCTAAGTATACACTTTACTAATTTTAAGATCATACCACCATTGTGGTGTTAATTTACATAGTGTATTCGCAAACAAGTCCAACTATATCCTAAGATCATCTAATTATCATCAGTTTGGTTGACTCGAGTTTGACTAAGTTGAACCTCGTTGAGTTTGACTGAGTTGACTCATCTCTCACCTTCTACCTGCAATACTCGATAACAATTAGTCAGTATTCATCAAATATGATTATATTAAGAAATAAAAATTGATGAAACAATAAAGATAAAGAGTTTGAGATAAGATGATTTAATTTTTGTCAAGGCTTTATGTTCTTCTCCACGAATTGGCCTCTTTAAGCTTCGAACCATCATCAGGAAAGATTATCTTGATCACTTCGTCACGATTCCAGTCTAGGGTTTGAATTCCTGTGCACATTTGAGCTTGATTAAAGATGATACTCTTGTCAGAGTGAAGTTCTTGAGTCATAGAATATGAATCCACCATCAATTTGATTGGACAAACACTCAGTCGATCGGAGTTATAGAGTGTTGAATTAGGGTTTTGAAGACACGATCGATTTTGAACTTAATCCATTGCAAAAATGATAAGATTCGATAGGTTTTGAAGAATAGAACAGGAATCCAAGGTTGATTTTTTTGTGAAATTTATCATATGGAGTGAATTTGAGTTTTAAGATTTAGGGTTTCAAACTCAAGAGTTGGGGATAGAAGCACTGTTGCGGCTAAGTCGTAAAATGAGAATAAAAGAAAATTTATTTCTATTTATATTTTTCAACATAAACGGCCCTGATTTAATCCCTATTAGATCAACAACTTAGATTTATTCAGTCAATATAGAATTAAAATTGCCCCTTTTTATATAATAAAAATTATATTATGACAATTTTAATTTGCATAAATTTTATATTTTAATTACAAGTGAATTGTAATTAATTTATATAAGACCATATGAAAAAAAATATTTTATAATTCTTAATTACAAGTGGAAATGTAATTAATTTATATAAAATAATAATTTATCAGAAAAATATTTTCTCAATTAAGGAATTTATTTCTAAATTCTCAATAATCTATTAAAAATATCTTCTGGGACATATTAATTAACACACATTATTTTCCCGAGTTTTAAAATACAAAGTATTCCAAGGCCAATCAATAGTTATGTTAATATTATTTTATTGAGCTTAATTTCACAATAAAGCTTGAACAACTTATAACTAAACCAATTATTGACAAATCTGAATTCCATATAGAAATCCGGTCAAATAAGAGCCTTAATTACAAGTGGAACAAATTTCACTGAAAATTAATTCAACAAAATTAGAGACACTCGGTGTCTTTACTTTGGGCACAATAGCATTTCTAACTCCAGACGGAGTTTATTTAATCTTTCAGAGCTCAAAGGTTTCGTAAAGATATCCGCAATATTATGTTTAGTATCTATATATACCATTTTAATATTGCCTTTAGAGACATGGTCTCTTAGAAAACGATGTCGAATATCAATGTGTTTTGATAATGAGTGCAACACGGAATTTTTACTTAAATTTATTGCACTTATATTATCACACTGAATTGACACTGCATCAAATTTCATAGTGTAGTCAGCTATTGTTTGCTTCATCCAAATGATTTGAGCACAATATTTTGCAGCTGCTATATATATAGCTTTTGTAGTGGATATCGATACAGAATTCTGTTTCTTAGAAAACCAAGAAACTAGACATCCACCCAGAAACTGACATGTACCACTTGTGCTTTTTCAATCAATCAAGTTTCTGGTATAGTCCGAATCAGAAAAGCACACTAGGTCAAATGGTTGTCCTTTTGGATACCACAAACCCATTTCAGTGGTTCCTTTAAGATATCTAAATATTCGCTTAACATCAACTACATGAGATTCCTTAGGGTTGACTTGAAAGAGGGCACACTTATATACATTAAACTGTATGTCATGCCTACTTGCAGTAATATAAAGAAGACTGCCAATTATTCCTCAATATTTCTTTGTATCCATAGAGATACCACTAGGATCTTCAGTCATCTTTAATGCAGGTGACATAGGGGTACTAATGGTCTTACAATTTTCCATCTCAAATTTCTTAAGCATTTCCTTGCAATATTTCGATTGTGAAATATGAATGCCTTCTTCGGATTGCTTTATTTGCAATCCTAAAAAGAAATTTAATTCCCCATCATGCTCATTTCAAATTCTTTACTCATAATGTCTGAGAAATATTTACATAGAGATTCCTTGGTAGAACCAAAGATAATATCATCTACATAAATTTGAACGAGCAAGATATCCTCATTTTCATACTTCGTAAAGAGAGTGGTATCAACAACTCATATTTTGAAACCATTTTCAATAAGAAATTTGCTTAACCTCTCATATCAAGATCTAGGAGCTTGCTTTAGCCCGTATAAGGCTTTGTACAATTTGTACACATACTCAGGATGTAAATAATTTTCAAATCCCAGTGGTTGTCTTACATATACTTCATCTTCTAAGACACCATTAAGGAAAACAGATTTAACGTCCATTTGATAGACCTTGAAACCTCTATGACACGCGAAGGCTAAAAACATTCGAATCGATTCAATTCGAGCCACGGGAGCATAGGTTTCATCAAAATCTATTCCTTCCATTTGAGTATAGCCTTGAGCAACTAGTCGTGCTTTATTTCTTACCACTGTTCCACTTTTGTCTAACTTGTTACGAAAGACCCATTTTGTTCCAATAATGGAAGTATCAAGAGGTTGTGGAACTAGTTCCCAAACTTTATTATGAGAGAATTGATTTAATTCTTCTTCCATAGCAAAAATCCAATCCTTATCCAATAATGCTTCTTTTGCGGTCTTGGGTTCTATTTGTGATAGAAAGGCCATATGACTCACAATATTTTGATGTTAAGCACGAGTTTGAACACCTTTAGTTAAATCCCCTAAGACATAGTCTATTGGATGATCTTTAAGCAATGACATTTCCATAGGCAATTCAAGTTCGTCCTCATCTATTTCAAGAGAATTCTTTGGGATTATAGATCTAAGATTCATATTTCCAATTTGCCGAATAACATTTTCAACATCACTTGGAATATGACCATTTGAATCAGGTTCCTCCTCTATCAAATCTTTAAACTTTGAGTTTGGTTTAGATTCATCAAATGCAACATTCATTGATTCTTCCACAACTAAAGTATTAAGATTAAATACTTGATAAGCTTTACTATTCACAGAATATCCTAGAAAAATGCCCTCTCCAGATTTTGGGTCAAATTTCATTAAATAATCTTTGGTATTCATGATATAGCATTTACATCCAAAAACTTTGAAGTAACTAAGCTTAGGAGTTTTACCAAAATAAAGCTCATATGGATTTTTCATTTTGATAGGTCGTAGTAATACTCTATTAAGAACATGGCATGCAGTAGACATAGCTTCGGTCCAAAAATATTTTGGTCGATGATATTCATTAAGCATATTTTCCATTTCTTGCAACGTTCTGTTTTTCCTTTCAACTGCCCCATTTGACTACGGTCTATAAGGAGCAGAAAAGTTGTGAGTAATACCATACGCTTCACAAAATTCAACAAATTTAGAATTTTCAAACTCTTTTCCATGATCAGTCCTGATATAGATGATCGATTCATTTTATTGATTTTGTATGCATTTGTAAAAAGCAGCAAATAATTCAAATGCATCACTCTTTGACTTTAGAAACTCAGTCCATGTATACTGAGAGTAATCATCAACTACCACGAGTGTGTATTGACTTCCTCTAAGACTTTGTACTGGGACTGGTCCAATAAGATCCATATGTAATAGCTCAAGTGGTCTAAAAGTAGACACTATGAATTTGGCTTTATGAGATGCTCGAATTTGTTTTCTAATTTCACAAGCTTCACATATATAATCTTTAACGAAATTGAGTTTCGGTAATCCACGTACATGTTCCTTCGAACATATAGTTTTAATGAGTTTCATGTTAACATGGACCAACCTTCTATGCCATAACCATGGATCCTCATTAATAGAAACCAAACATACATTCTCATATTTCGTAGTGTCACACGTATAGACATTTTTATCACGTGGACAGTTTAGAGCTAGTCTTCCGTCTGCATCGTATATAGAATAATGTGATGATCGGAAGACTACTTTGCAACCATTATCACATAGTTGACTTATGGATAACAAATTGTACTTTAGTCCCGTGACTAATTGTACGTTTGTTATTTTGAAACGTTCATTTCCTATATCCCCAATGCCATTGATGTTGCCTTTACGGTTATCTCCACAGGTTACACTTCCAGTAGCTACCTTTCTAATGTTGTTCAACAATGACTTATTACCGGTCTTATGTCGGGAACATCCACTATCAAGATACCAAACGTCTTTCTTAGCAGTAAGGCATACCTACAAAACAAATTAGTTAATCATGTTGGTACCCCCTTTGTCTTAAGGGTCCTTGGGTTAGTACATCATAAGGCATGTATGAACTAGCATTAAAAAATCCAGGCATGGGATAATATTGCACATCATCATATAATCTTCTAGATGCTTCATTCCTAGTAGAGATATGATAGGGATTTCTTTTAGGAGTATATTTGTTATAGTTAGCATGATTATGTGTCTTAATATGTAGGAATATGATAATAATTGAATTTCTAGAATAAGCATTGGCACTATAATTCGTATTATTATGTCTAACATGAGCATTTGAAGTACTAAAATAGGCATTGTGACTCATATTAGCATGATGACTCGATCTAGCATGATAATTCACATTTTTAGGCATGTTAGCATTTAAATTACGAGATTGATCATGGTAGTTAGGGTTTGAGAAACATTATCCCTTCTAGTTGAACTACAGCTAGGATGAATATTTTTGATGTTCCTTGGTCCATAGATTATTGGTTCTTGATGATACCAAAACCTAGGTTGAATTTGAACATTCACTTTAGGATCATTTCTCTTTTGAGATAATTTCTTGTTCTTTCCATTTTTAGAAATTGAGCCTTTAGGAACCCATTTGTACTTCCCCTTAAGTTCACATTCTATGGCTTTGCAATATAAACGAGTATGTCCACTTATATCGCAATACGTACACTTAGGTGCAGGTGACTTAGGTGTACTACTAATCGGAGGTCTAAGTTTATGCTCTTCTTTTTTAGGAGGACCATTATGTTCATAATCCAATCCTTCACGATTAAATGATTCCCGGGTGCCAAACACCATTCTTTCTAAAATGGCACTGCCCCTAGTGAATTGTTTCAAAGTGGATTCAAGATTTTCTTTTTCTTTAATTAATATATTAATCTTGTTAGTCAAGACAATCTCTTTATCCATACCTTGAGATAAGAGCTTTTGGTTTTCATCTTTAAGCCTTTGACTTTCCAACTTCATCGTTTCTAATTCCGAGACAAGTCTTTGATGACTTTCAAGTTCAACATCTGCCGTACTTTTAAGTTTGGCATAATCGATATTTTTACTCATTAATTGAAGTTGGTAGTCAAATTTTTGTTCTTTTAAGGCTTCGTGAAGCTCTTCCTCTCGATCTCCCGTAAGAGACTGTTCGAAATCATTTATACGATTGCATTTTGAAGAATTCTCTTGAATTAGTGATTCATTTTGAATTTTCAAATTTAAAAACGCAACGTGGAGCTCATGATTGCATTCGTCTAAATGAATCTTGTCATTCTCAATCTCTTCAACTTGTCGAATAAGAGATGTATTATCGATTACTAGAGTACGAATTTGATCATCCTTTTCGTTTGTCTCGATTTTCAAGCTTTCATTAAGAGAGAGAATGTTAGTAATGTACTTCATGTCTTTAACATGTACGTCGGTCAAACTAGTGACCTCTGTTTGAAGTTGGAGACACAAATCCTCATATTTTTCCTTTTCAGATTTGGTCTTGGTATAGTTTCAGCTTAACTCATCATAACCAATTTTCAGATCTTTAACCAAATTTCTAAGCTCAGAAATATCCATGTCATACTGATCAATTTTAGACAATTTAATATCATTATTACTACATGACAATATTGAAGTTGTTTAGATACTACCTCTTGTAGAGAAGTGAAGGCTTCAGTATGAGTAGTTTCGTCTCCGATTGCCATCAAGCAGAGGTTCAAAATTTCTTCATTTTTCTCTAGAGTTTCCTCATCCTCGCTTAAATCCCATCCACTTTCAGCAACAAGGATTTGTCCCTTGGACAAATTTGGACATTCCCATTTAAAATGACCAGGTTGTTTACATTCGAAACAAACATTCTCATTTTCCTCGTGATTTACCTCTTTAGGCTTAGGTGTATAATTACTCGTAAATTTCGAGTTATTATTGCAAGCATTATTTGCTTGTTATTGCACACCTTTGCCTTTAGCATAGCTCATGCTAGGAAAATTACTTTTATAATTCGGTCTACCCTTAGAGTTAAAAACTCATTGTTGGTTACCGGATTTAAGAAAGCCTTTCCCATATCTTTGAGCTTTTCTTTGTAAAACGTGATTGAGTTGTCTAGTGAGTAAAGCAATTTCTTGCTCATCAAGATTTTCTAACTCTTCGTTTAGATCGTCGTCGTTTTCATCTTCATCGATAAGTATTGCTTTCAGAACCATACTTTTCCTCTTTTCTTTAATCTTAGGAAGAGGCTTATCTGAAGCATTGTCTTCTTTATATGCACGAAGGTTGCCGAATAAACTATCGATGGTATATGCATTTAAATTATGCATTTCTTTTATAGTGGTAACTTTAACTTTCCAACTCGGAGGCAAAGCTTTTAACACCCTTCAATTTTTCTCATTAACCGAGTAAGCTTTTCCGAGTTATGCAAGTTCATCAATAATCCGAGTAAATCTCATTTCCATATCGATGATGGTTTCACCCTTGAGGAGTTTAAAGTTCTCGTATTCTTGGATAAGAGTATCCATTCGAGAGTCTTTAATATCCATTGTTCCCTCGTAGGTAATAACCAATTTGTTCCACATTTCTTGTGCCGACTTGTAGTTATTAACTCATTTGTACTCTTTTTCTACAAGTGCACTGGTTAAGACCATTTCCGCTTTAGCGGCTATATTCATTAACTCTTCTTCTTCCCGGGTGTATTCACTGACTTTCTTTTCGATGAAAATTTCGTCAACTACTTTAGTCGGAACAACAACACCGTCATCGATAACCATCCACACTTTGACACCTTGGGATTTAGCATAAATTTTAAATCTTGTTTTCCAAGTAGCAAAGTTGGTTCCGTCGAATAAAGGAGGTCTCAAACTCGAGAGACCTTCACCACAACCAATGGTACTCAAATACGCCATAAAAGATCAACTTTTTTTCGCGTTCGTAGGCACTAAAAAAAGCCACAGAACACAGTCAAAAGCACTGCTCTTATACCAACTGTTAGGTCCGTAAGGATGGGGTATTAACTAGAAGGGGGGGTTGAATAGCTTAATACCCTTTTAAAAATTAGAGCTTGGCATTTAAAAATTTTCTCTTCTCTTTTAAAAATGTTACTAGTCAACTAGTAAATCAAATGCGGAAATTAAAAGAGAGTAAAGAAATAGAGTACAACACACAAGAATTTTATCCTGGTTTGTGATGGCGCAATCCCCTAACGGATTCTCTCACCCCTAGTCTAGTCCCCGAGTCCCTCCCTGAACTCGAGCTTTTCCCACTATAAAAAGATTCACTCCTTATAGCGGCGGAGAAGCCTGTTACAACCACCATGTATTTATCTCGGACCTTAACTCCCCGTTAACCCCTCAAAATATAAGAGTAAAACCTACTAGACTAATTTTGGAGCGTAACTCCCTGCTACCCCCTCACAATCTAAGTAGAACCCTTACAAGTTTATCTTGGAGCGTAACTTCCCGTTACCTCCTCAAATACAAGTAAGAAAAATAAATTACAACCCTGCGTAGACTATGTTCCTCTTACCCTTTGTAGGTCTTGTATCTTAGGTCTTAGGTCTTGGGTCTTTCCTCTTCATCACGGTGCAGAGATACCCAACTTCCCGTTAACGTGCCTAGGACTTGGGTCTTAGAACAAGGATCACCTCACTTCACTTCACCTCATTAACAAAGTCTAGACAACCAGTACTACGACTTAATAACCCTGTTTAGAAAAGAAGATTGGTGGACTAGTATATTATTGTACTAGACCGAGAACAAGGAAATAAATATATATAATATAGCCGAAGCAACATAATATATAAATGTGAGTCGGGTTAGGTCGCTTCGTTAGAAGGATGATCCACACATAGTGTGTGAACGTGTATGTTGGGTTCCGAGGCATAAAACGCAGCGGATTAAACGTAAATATAACGAAAAATTTTCGGAACCCTAACGCAGGATCATGTATAATCATGGACTGATTATTGTGAAACGGAATCATACCTTTGTCTGGTCTTGACTTTCACGAACTCAACGGAGATCCTAGCTTTCACGATTTGTGTCTTCCTCTCGAAAACACCTCTATGGTATCCACACGAGCACCTTCAAAAACGTCTCACGATCTTGATTACGGAATGGATGTACTAGCCTCCTTTGATGATTTCGAATTAGTTCTTCTCTGCCTTATTGCTGTGTAGTTGCTGCCTCTAGGGTTTTTCTTATCAAAAAATGTAATGCCCTATTAACCCTACATTATCTATTTATAATGGCTGGTTAATAGGCCCATAACAGCAACCCATAACAGTAAATCCTAACCCATGTAGGTTTAGGATTAAATAATAAAACTGAATTTCTATTATTTAATTAATAACTAAGTCATACTTAATTATTAAGGGCAGAATTCAAATTCGAATTTATATTATTTCAATTAATTAAGTCTCACTTAATTAATATAATAAAATTCAAATAATCATCAATTAATTTAAATCTATTATTTAAATTAACTATTCCTTTAAGTGCTCTATGTGTGTGACCCTATAGGCTATTATTTAATTTACAATAATTTTATTCTCCAATAAAATTATAAATAATGAACGGTATCTAGTAATACATCATTGCTACCCAATTAAATAATAATTAAATCATGATTCGATAAAACCTTTCGTGTTTAATGTTTCCGTGTAATATAATCCCTTTAATCATATATATTATAGATTAAACTCAAGGCATGAATTTAGTCATCATCTTCAACATTTAATCCGGGTTTACTTGATCCATGAGTAGACTATGAAAAACAAATCATTATTTGAGCATGACCATGCATTTTATAGTCTCACTCAATCAAGAGGCCAATAATATCTCTCCTAATTATAGGAGGTTAAATCATTTATCTATCATTCATATTTCTCATACGACTCATGATATACCCGATGTCCAATTTTATCATCACCCGGTCCAAGGTAACTTTTAATGTAGTCAAAGTATATTAATCCTCGTATAGAAATATAATGATCTCAAGTCAAAGGATCATTACACCATTATCACTGTGAGTCTTTCTTATGACTTTATTAAACATGAAGAATCTCACTGTGGGTCTGTCCAGTACCATGTACTCCTGCATGTACCTATGTGTTGACTTTAGTATCCCCATACTTATAACCAATGAGATGTGGTTATCTGTCAAACAACATGCTAGTCTATTTTGTGTATTATTATTGTCCTATAATAATAATACTCGACTAGGGACATTTAAGAATATGATATATTATATAATCTCAAGTTCAAGTCATTTACTAAACTATATAATGTGTATCATGATTCTAAGGACATTTATTATGCTAACAATTATATCGCAGTAATTAAAGTCATAATAAATACGTTTATTGAATAATCAAATGACATAAAGGTTTATCAAAAGAAACATTGTATTGCCTCTAGGGCACCTACACCAACAATCTCCCACTTGCACTAGAGCCAATCACCCATGTATCTAATACCTATGGAACTAGTGTGACCGTCGTGCTTCGTCTGCGACAAGCCTTTGGTCAGTGGGTCTGCAGTGTTATCATTTGTGTGCACTTTACATATGTGTATGTCACCCCTTTCATTAATCTCTCGAATGAGGTGATATCTCCTGAGTATATGTTTGGTTCGGGAGTGAGCTCTAGGTTCTTTAGCCTGTGCAATGGCTCCATTATTATCACAGTATAGATCAATGGGATCTGCGATCAATGGAACCACTCCCAAATCAGTAATGAATTTTCGAATCCAAACAGCTTCCTTAGCCGCTTCACAAGCTGCAATGTACTAAGCCTCCATTGTAGAATCAGCTACTGTTTCTTGCTTTGAACTCTTCCAACTTACAACACCTCCGTTTAGACAAAACACAAAACCAGACTGTGATACAGTATCATCCATGTCTGTTTGGAAACTTGCATCGGTATAACCTTTTACAACCAGTCTCTCCTCTCCTCCATACACCAAGAATGAATCTTTAGTCTTTTTCAAGTACTTTAGAATATTCTTGACAGCCGTCCAGTGACCTTCACCTGGATTAGATTGGTATCTGCTCGTCATGCTTAAAGCATACGAAACATCTGGGCGAGTACATACCATCGCATACATGATGGATCCAATTGTTGAGGCATATGGAACCTTGCTCATGTGGTCCTTCTCATCTAATGATTTCGGACACTGATCTTTAGAGATCGTTATCCTTTGAGACACGGGGACATATCCCCTTTTTGCATTTTGCATACCAAAACGATGCAAAACCTTATCGATGTATGTACTCTGACTTAGACCGATCATCCTTCTAGATCTATCCCTATAGATCCTTATTCCTAGAATGTAGGATGCATCTCCTAAGTCTTTCATAGAGAAGTTGCTCCCTAACCAAATCTAAACAGCCTTGAGAGAAGGTATGTCATTCCCCATTAGTAGTATGTCATCAACATATAGTACTATGAATGCCACATGGCTCTCACTAACCTTCTTGTAAACACAAGGTTCATCTTCATTTTAAACAAAGCCATACTCTTTGACTGTTTCATCAAAACGGATGTTCCATCTCCTAGAGGTTTGCTTCAATCCATAAATGGATCGACATAATTTACATACCTTGCTAACATTCCTTGGATCGACAAAACCTTCAGGTTGTGTCATGTACACATCCACATCCTCTTCAAGGCTTCCATTATGGAAGGATGTTTTGACATCCATTTGCCAGATTTCATAATCATGGAATGCTACAATAGCAAGCAAAATCCTTATAGACTTGACCATAGCCACTGGTGAGAAAGTTTCATCATAGTCAATACCATGAATTTGTTTGAAACCTTTTGCAACCAGCCTTGCTTTATAGGTCTGAACATTTCCATCCATGTCAGTTTTCTTCTTGAAACCCATTTGCACCCAATGGGTTTTACCCCTTCAGGTGGATCAACCAAAGTCCATACTCGGTTTTCGTACATGGAATCCATCTCGGATTTCATGGCTTCTAGCCATCTCTTAGATTCTGGACTGTTCATAGCATCTTGGTATGTGAAAGGCTCATCTTCATCTATGAACATCAAATCACCACATTGAGTCAAAAGAAATCCATATCTCTCTGGCTCATGGTGAATTCTACCAGTTCTATGAACAACCTGTGTTTGTTGAATATTATCATTATCCTGCTCTTGTTCCACTTCTGGTTCAATGCTATTTTGTGGTTCTCGATCTTCATCGAGGTCTATAGTTCTCCCACTGTTTCTTTTGGAAACAAAATCTCTTTCCATGAAAACAGCATCTCGAGCAATAAACACTTTCTGCTCAGAAGGACTATAAAAATAATACGCCTTTGTTTCTTTAGGGTAACCCACAAAATTGCACTCTTCATATTTAGGTCCAAGCTTGTCAGATACTTGACGTTTCACAAACGCCTTGCATCCCCAAACTTTCATAAAGCTCATGCTTGACCGTTTCTTCTCCCATATCTCATATAGAGTCTTTTGAACCTTCTTAGTAGGAACACGGTTAAGTGTGAAAGCCGCTGTTTCTAGAGCATAACCCCAGAAACTAATTGGAAGATCTGCATGACTCATCATCGATCGCACCATGTCTAACAAGGTGCGATTTCTCCTCTCTGAAACTCCATTCCATTAAGGTGTACCTGGCGGAGTGAGTTGTGATACAATACCACACTCCTTTAAATAATCTTTAAATTCTGTGCTCAAGTATTCTCCTCCACGATCAGATCGTAAGATTTTAATACTTGTACCTCCGCCAATTTGCTTCTCTACTTCAGCCTTGTATTCTTTGAACTTTTTAAAAGAATCGGATTTATTATTCATAAGATATACATATCCATATCTACTGAAATCATCAGTAAATGTTATGAAGTAGTAGTAGCCTCCTCTAGCCATCACACGCATTGGGCCACATACATCACTATGTATTAGCTCTAGACATTCAGTGGCCCTTTGACCCTTACCAGTGAAAGGGGCTTTAGTCATTTTACCAAGCAAACAAGATTCGCATTCTTGGTATGATTCAAAATCAAACTTATCCAAGTATCCATCCTTATGTAATTTGGATATGCGTTTCTCATTTATATGGCCTAGACGACAATGCCAGAGGTATGTTTAATTTGAGTCTTTAACTTTAAGTCGTTTATTTTCTATATTACAGACAGGATTATCTAAGTCAAGAACATATAAACCATTAAACAAATGTGCAACATCATAGGTTAAATCATTCAAAGTAAAAGAACAACTGTTGTCCTTTATTGTAAACGAAAAACCTTTCTTGTCCAAACAAGAAACAGAAATAATGTTTCTGCGAATCACAGACACGTAATAACAATTCTCCAGTTCTAAAACTAGCCCAGAGGGCAAAGATAAATAATAGGTTCCTACAGCTAAAGCAGCAACTCTTGCTCCGTTGCCAACTCGTAGGTCCATTTCTCCTTTAGCCAATGTCCTACTTCTCTGCATTTCCTGCACATTTATACAAATGTGAGAAGCACATCCAGTATCCAATACCCAAGATGTAGAAATAGACAGATTGACTTCTATAACATATATACCTGAATTAGAAGCTTGCTCAGCCCTCTTCTTCTTCAGATCCTCCAACTAAACTGAACAGTTTCTCTTCCAGTGACCAGTTTTCTTACAGTAGTGACATTCACCCTTAGCGACCCCACCTTTAGGCTTTAAAGCCTGTTTAGGACCTGACTTTGGCTTGAGTGTAGAATCAGAACCTGTCTTCTTCTTACCCTTCCACTTGCCTTTCCCTTTGGCCTTACCTTTATTGCCCACCATCAGTATGGGAACAGGTTCAGCCGTCTTCATGTTGGTCTCATATGTTCTCAACATAGCCAACAATTCAGTAGGTGTTTTGTCAAATTCATTCATATTGTAGTTTATAACAAATTGAGTGAATTTGTTGTTTAAAGAATTCATGATCAGGTCAATACCAATTTCCTGAATAATCGGGAAACCCAAAGTCTCAAGGTACTCAATGTAACCAATCATCTTCAGAACATATGGGCCAACTGGTTCACTTGCCCCTTGTTTGCAATTAAAAAGTGACTTACTCGTGTTGAACCTTTCTTGACGAGTTTGGCTTGCAAACATGCTTTGCAAGTGCTCATAGATAGTATATGCATCCATATGCACATGCTGTCTTTGAAGCTCAGCACTCATAGTTGCCAACATAGACATGCAACATCAGTTACATCATTCTCATCCTTTGTGTGGGCCGCTCGTTCCTCAAAAGTAGCGCCCTCAGGAAGGGGACTGCCAGAGGAATATCAATGACATGAAGCTTGCACTCCTGCCTGAGGACAATCCTCAAATTCCTCTGCCAGTCTAGGAAGTTGTTTCCTCCTGTCAGCTTATCCTTCTCAAGGACTGATCGTACGGATAGTGTGTTTGTGTTGTTTGCCATTATTTGGTATCTACAATGATAAAAACACAAAATAAACATTAGATTGTCTGAGTTATTTATTATGTTCAAATGATTATGATATATTCATAATATATCTCCCACTATTTTTATCAAATTAATAGCCCTTACTATTAATTTGGAAAGTATATCCCATAATTCTTTCTAGTGAGCCAAGATCCATATTTCGTCATGTCTTAAGTCAACCACTGGAAGTCCTTAAAAAATGATTATTTAGGTAGACAACATTTGTCAATTATATCATATATATAATTCTTGGATAGTTTGGTGAACAACGATTGATCTTATCTATCTAATAGACTTTTAACCAAACTCTATGCTTCTAAGTTCATAAATGGTTGAATATAACCGTTTATTTTCACCTTATTATGACGACTCAGTTAAGTTAGACCCAATGATACAACGGCCGAATATAACCATTTATATTTGTCGCATCTCACCACGATAGATAGGAGTCCCCTGCCACTGACAGTCTTTCCCCTAATCGATCTAGGATTCGATGAGTGTTCATTCATTGGAAAGCATCCGAGTAAAACTTAATATTTTGTTAAGGGGTTTAGAAAATTTCTGACGATCATGATCACATCATGAAGAGATCCTCAATTTTTCCTTGAACCAAATATTTCAAATTGACATCTTAAATTGTTCATTTCCCAGGTAGATGGAGGATACCAGTGGTCACATTTAAAACCCATCAGCCTTACGAATACGCATATCCGTTTTTGTCAGAAAATCCCAGTTATAGATATCAAAAATTCATATTCAATTCCGTGTTTTAAAAATCCATATTTCATAAACACAAGAATCTCATGATCGTTTGTTAATTTTAAAATCTTAAATCGTTACAGATTTTATCTTGTTTAACATGACAAGCATGGCATGGGTGACGTTTCTAATACATACATGATTTATCTAATTAAAGCATGCATCATTAACTTTTCTACACTACCATTCATACATCAATATATAAAGTGCAGTATGTAAACGGCTTGGTTATGGCCCCTTTCCTATGTGATCCTTTTGAGCTAATGAAAGGATCAAAGTCAATCTATGGTGGTAAAATATAAATACAATTACATGTCTTCATTCTTCTTGTATCCATGGGTGCTTGCTCCTCTTCTTGGATCATCCTTCAATCTTCAAGTACATTACATGGAATAATTGAATACAACCTATACTAATGCACTTACATAAGAAAACTCGAGTTACATTCGAGGTTAAACAATTACAAGAATGAAGAAAACGACATGCAATTCGTATTTATAAAACCAAAACCAAAACCATTAATCTAGGGGTCTAAGGGCCATAACCAGCACCATGCTCAAGTACACAAAATAAAATATTACGAGGGTCCGGGGGCGGCAGCCCCGGGCGGGGTCTGGGGGCGGCAGCCCCCAGCTGGCGGCAACCCCTCAAAATACAAGAGTAAAACCTACTAGACTAATTTTGGAGCGTAACTCCCTGCTACCCCCTCACAATCTAAGTAGAACCCTTACAAGTTTATCTTGGAGCGTAACTTCCCGTTACCTCCTCAAATACAAGTAAGAAAAATAAATTACAACCCTGCGTAGACTATGTTCTTCTTACCCTTTGTAGGTCTTGTATCTTTGGTTTTAGGTCTTGGGTCTTTCCTCTTCATCACGGTGCAGAGATACCCAACTTCCCGTTAACGTGCCTAGGACTTGGGTCTTAGAATAAGGATTACCTCACTTCACATCACCTCATTAACAAAGTCTAGACAACCAATACTATGACTTAATAACCCTGTTTAGAAAAAAAGATTAGTGGACTAGTATATTATTGTACTAGACCGAGAACAAGCAAATAAATATATATAATATAGCCGAAGCAACAGAATATATAAATGTGAGTCGGGTTAGGTCGCTTCGTTAGAAGGATGATCTACACATAGTGTGTGAACGTGTATGTTAGGTTCCGAGGCATAAAACGCAGCGGATTAAACGTAAATATAACGAAAATTTTTCAGAACCCTAACGCAGGATCATGTATAATCATGGACTGATTACTGTGAAACGAAATCATACCTTTTTCTGGTCCTGACTTTCACGAACTCAACGGAGATCCTAGCTTTCACGACTTGTGTCTTCCTCTCGAAAACACCTCTATGGTATCCACACGAGCACCTTTAAGAACGTCTCACGATCTTGATTATGGAATGCATGTACTAGCCTCCTTTGATGATTTCGAATTAGTTCTTCTCTGCCTTATTGCTGTGTAGCTGCTGCCTCTAGGGTTTTTCTTATCAAAAAACGTAACGCCCTATTAACCCTACATTATCTATTTATAATGGCTGGTTAATAAGCCCATAACAGCAAAGCCTAACCCATGTAGGTTTAGGATTAAATAATAAAACCGAATTTCTATTATTTAATTAATAACTAAGTCATACTTAATTATTAAGGGCAGAATTCAAATTCGAATTTATATTATTTCAATTAATTAAGTCTCACTTAATTAATAAAATAAAATTCAAATAATCATCAATTAATTTAAATCTATTATTTAAATTAACTATTCCTTTAAGTGCTCTATGTGTGTGACCCTATAGGCTATTATTTAATTAGCAATAATTTTATTCTCTAATAAAATTATAAACAATGAGCGGTATCTAGTAATACATCATTGCTACCAAATTAAATAATAATTAAATCGTGATTCGATAAAACCTTTCGTGATTAATGTTTTCGTATAATATAATCCCTTTAACCATATATATTATAGATTAAACTCAAGGCATGAATTTAGTCATCCTCTTCAATATTTAATCCGGGTTTACTTGATCCATGAGTAGACTATGAAAAATAAATCATTATTTGAGCATGGCCATGAATTTTATAGTCTCACTCAATCAAGAGGCCAATAATATCTCTCCTAATTATAGGAGAGTTAAATCCTTTATCTATCATTCATATTTCTCGTACGACTCATGATATACCCGATGTCCACTTTTATCATCACCCGGTCAAAGGTAACTTTTAATGTAGTCAAAGTATATTAATCCTCATATAGAAATATAATGATCTCAAGTCAAAGGATCATTACACCATTATCACTGTGAGTCTTTCTTATGACTTTATTAAACATGAAGAATCTCACTGTGGGTCTGTCCAGTACCATGTACTCCTGCATGTACCTATGTGTTGACTTTAGTATCCTCATACTTATAACCAATGAGATGTGGTTATCTGTCAAACAACATGCTAGTCTATTTTGTGTATTATTATTGTCCTATAATAATAATACTCGACTAGGGACATTTAAGAATATGATATATTATATAATCACAAGTTCAAGTCATTTACTAAACTATATAATGTGTATCATGATTCTAAGGACATTTATTATGCTAACAATTATATCGCAGTAATTAAAGTCATAATAAATACGTTTATTGAATAATCAAATGACATAAAGGTTTATCAAAAGAAACATTGTATTGCCTCTAGGGCACCTACACCAACAGTGTATGCAGTAAATTTAAGTGCATATGCTAAAGTAAAAAGTGATATGTAAAACGTATAAATGCAAGCACTTACAGTATATATATATATATATATATATATATATATATATATATATATATATATATATATATATATATATATATTGGATATATAAGGCTAAAAATAACTAAGCCAAATATATTGTGACTTGAACTAGATCAAGAATGTTTTATGAGTGGGTTGTTTATAAGGCCTTGGAAATTAAAACAACTAAACTATGACCTTTAAACAAATACCGGAAATGCCACTAAGATTCAACGAGGATGTTTCGTTTATGTCGTACCTCGACTTATACGAATAGTATCTAACTCGGAATTAAAGTTAGATTAACTTCAAGAACTCAACAAGTTAGGTTCGTTTATGTCCTACCTCGACTTATACGAATGACCCTTAACTCGGTGTTCGAAGTTAAAGAATAAACTAACAAATATTTTACGAGTTTGCTTTGTTTATATCTCTAAGTGAGATTTATACAAAAGAGTATAACTCATAATATAAGTTTGTTTCTTTCACGAATAATTCAACAAGGATTCCTTTTGTTTATGTCGTACCTCGACTTATACAAATTGGTCTCTACATGGAATTGAGGTGAGTTTAAACTTGACAAATATTCTACGAGAGAAAGCTTCGTTTATATCTTTAAGTGAGATTTATACGAGTATTTTTTTTATCTAGGAATATAAGTTAATTTCTTTCACGTAATTGTTCTACAAGGAGTCCTTTTGTTCATGTCGTACCTCGACTTATACAAATTGGTCTCTACTCGGAATTAAGTGAGATTAATACTCTATTTATTTCAAACAAGGAGAAGTTCGTTTATGTCTAATAATTTAGACTTATACGAATGGAATCTCAACTCGAAAATAAAATGAGTTAACTTGCAACTTATCAACAAGGAGTCCTTTTGTTTATGTCTTTAAATAAGACTTATACAAGTAGGTCTCAACTTGGAATAGAATCTAGTTTAATTACCAAATTCAACAAAGAGTCCTTTTGCTTATACCTCTTTATGAGATTTATACAAATCGGTCTCTACTCGGAACTTAAGTAACTTGAACTCGTTATTAATCCCGGAAGCCTACACCGAGGATATAAATAACTTGGTTGTGAAGAGCAAGAGATTAAAGTAAAGCTCTTCCAACAGTTACCACAATTTATATAGAAGACAACGAACAAACAATTAAAACACGTAACTATATAAATCGTAGACAGGGCTAACAATATAATAGATCTAACAAACAAACCAAGCAAGCACAAATCTATTTATAATCTGCCTAATATGTATACTAACATATAAAAATGGAATCAACTTATAACCCTTGAGATCTAGAGAGAAATCAAGAGAAAAAGCCAATTTCGAAGCCAAAACACACAAAAAAATAGTCGCCGAAAAAAGTCACTGAAAAGTGAACTTTTGGTATAAATTTGGGGGAAACTAAACAAGCCTAAGGTCAGTAGATGTATGGTCTTTGGTTAGCCTAAAGTATTGGTGTGTTTAAAGTGCAAGTATGTGGGTGTTTAAGCTTGTAAGGAGTAATATCTATGAAAGAACTAAGCTTAAAGGGCAAGAACTCTTGAAGATGAAATGCTACTGATCTTGAGAGCTTCTTGGAGGAGAAATTTGCAGCATATACTTGGCACTTGAAGGCTTGAGAAATGAAGTGGGGGTGAGGTCTTATTTATATGCCAAAATTAAGCAATTTTGATTCAATTAATTAGGGGACAAGGGGACAAGGCTTGGCATGTGATAAGGTAAGGTACACAACTTGAAAGTGTTGTCCCCCCAGCTGTATTTACCCACATGGGAGCCTAGAAAAACGTGCTAGCCTCATTTAGTAAATTATTTAAGCGAATAAATACGATACCGAACTATACGTTGAAAAAATGACGTTTTTCAAAATATGCTCCAAAAATTATGAAACTTTAGGAACCATCTACAAATGATCCAAATAGGTCATGGTAAAAATCCTACTCAATTTGCAGTTGACCTTCATTGAATTTTAATTGATCGAACAAATAATTCTGAAATCGGGAATACAGGCCAAAAATAAAATTTACCCAAAAATTATAAAAAAAAACTCCTAAAATAACTCTTTAGACAGAGCTGCAAATTATCTGTCTTGTTCTTCTGCAATTCTCCTTGAAAATAGCTCTTTAGAACAGTCGAGTACTCTGTTGAAATTAATTCGAGAAGTCATAGTGATTGACTTCTCGATTGAGTACTAGTTGTGATTTCTCAATTAGTCCTTGAATGGTTGACTTCTCGAATGTTTAGACTTCTCGATCGCATACTGTATTTGATGACTTCTCGATTAGACTAGACTTCTCGAATGAACACTTGAAACTGAGACTTCTCGATTGATTCAGCTCTACCACTTCTCGAATTCTCCTTTTTCTAACTTCTCGAATTGATTTTCTAAACTTCTTGAATGTGTAACATTTCACACTACTCGATTGGCTTCAATATCTTGACTTCTCGAATGGATACTTCTCGATCGAATACTGAGCCAATGAGTGTGTTTTGAGACTTCTCGACCAGTTGCATATTCCTGACTTCTCGAATGGGTGACTTCTCGAATGTGCATTTGCCTTAGTCGAATTCTCAGACTGCATTCCTTATTCTTCAATAAGCCTTCTTTGTCTTGTTGCATGATTCAACTTGAATCTTCTAACAGACTTTATTCTTGACTTTAATCAAAACTTGAAATTACAATCTGATCAAACTTCTATCTACAATAATACATAGAAATGTCTAAGTCACTACCTTATTACATAAGTTCTAAATGTGTTATAGCAAGACCAATAATTACATAGAATAGACTTGATTTGGTCCAACATTTTGTATTTTTATATAATATGTATTCTTCAATTTTTTTATATCTATTTCTAAAATAAATATAAATTAAAATCATATCATTTTATATAATATTACTATTTTAGTGTTAATATCGCAATTATAGTCCAATATCATATTTTATTAAAATATTTAACATATTAAAAATGTAAATTTGTTATTACTTTTTCAACAATTCATTTAATTTGTAATAAAAAAAAAGTTGAACTCAACTATATGAACCTCATTAATTTCTCATATTTAAAAAATTATTACTAAATAACTTATATATGATGCATTTATAATATGAATAATTAATATATGATAAAAAGATTGATGGTTTGTGTATTAAGACTTTTAAAAAAAACATAAAAATCCAAGTAGATCAAATGATTGCAATAATTTAATATATGATAAAAAAATTAATGATTTATGTATTAAGGCTTTTAAAAGAAACATAAAAGTCCAAGTAGATCAAATAATTGCAATAATGATTATTTAACATGTGGTTACTTGTTCAATATTTGACGATAACATAATTATATATTTTTTAATAAAAATTTATGAATAGTGGTACACAAGTAATTATGAAAGATACAAGACTTAACAATCGTTTCACAGTTAATAAAATGACAAATTTTGCGCTTATGTCCTCATTTAATATATATATATATATATAAAATAATCAATTATATGGATTTACTTATATTATATATTATATATAAGTTATCATTTAAATTAACATGTATTTTATAAAAATATAATATAATTAGTTTAGAATGTTATTTGATTAAAATTTTATTTATTTATTTGTTATAAATATAAATTTATTAATTATTATTTTAGATGGGCTTATTCATGTGTAAGTATTTTGATCCATTAAAATTTTGGATCACATTCGGATTAGGGTTAAATTTGTGACTCCGTACATATGTGAATTGTGAAGGGAAGTTGGTTGGCCCTTACATGTGGAAAGCTGAGGGCAAGATGAGGTCAGAGAATGATAATCAACAAATCAATAATAATAGTTGTGTGAATAAGCAAGTGAAGATGGTGAACAATTTAGTGAGTAATGATGGTTGTCCTCGATTGAGTGTTCGTCCAGGGTCACCTATAGAATTTGGCCTGGCGGTGTGAGAATCCCATGGAAGCCAAAGACTCCCCTGAACCCGATTGCTGATCGAATGAGTAGTTATGGGAATTCGAAGAAGCTGAAATTAAAGCAGGGGATAAAGATAACCTCGGAGAGTAATTTAAGGTATTGGAAGGTGAAAAAGTCTGTTAGGAATTATAAGTTTTGATGATAACAAATTACTTAAAATTTCAATAGGGACTCAAAATTATTTTGTAACTGATCAATGGATATGACTTATAAATATCCATTGATTAGGAAACCAGTTATCAGTTGAAACTTGTTTATCAACTGATAAACTGGATTGTAGCATTGATTTATGTTTCACTATCAATTGATTGTATTACCTCGATGGATGCAATGATGTAGTCAACTGATGTTATTGACTTCAATTTCTAGCTTCTCAACAGATGTGAAGAATGACTGATCAATTGTAAATATTCTAAGTCAGAATTCTCACAAGTGAAGTGATCAACTGATGTTGAAGTCGATGGATGAAGACACTACTCAACGGATGAAAGCTATCAATGGATAATTACAGTCAACGGATAAAGAACCATCAATGGATAAGGAGTCGATGGATAACTCAATTATCCATCGACACATCAACTGATCAACAGATATCCTATTCATCGATGGATAAGCAAAGGTGAATCAACTGATAAGCTTAACAGCATTTATCAGTTGATTAAAGTTTCCCTATTTAGCTAAAAGCCAGAAATCACGGGAACAGTGCAGAAACTGAATCATTGGAAGACAGTCCTGTCAGGACTGTGAAGACTTTCTAGGCAACACAGCATCCAAGAAATATTTTAAGACAAAAGACACTTCCAGAGCTAGTTAGTTCTACAAGGAAAGCTGTGAAAAGGAGCTAGTTTCTATTTTTATGAAAACAGTATAAATTGTAATATTATATTGTTATCAGTCGATAGAAAACTAGTGTAGTAGTTTTTGTTTATAAAAAGCAAAAACACAGTAGCAAAGGAAGAAGTAGTTGTTTCTAAGAACTCAAGAAAAGCAAAGTAGAAAATCAGGCAGAACTTGTAATGCTTTTCTAGATTCTACATTCAACTTTGTACGCAGCTTAGTATTTTTACTAAGATCAATTGAAAGTAAAAACTCACTAGTGGAAAAACAATCCACTAGTAATTTTTAATCTTGTTGTTTCTGTTTTCAACACTTTAGTTATCCAGTTCTTAGTTACATCAATCTAAATTAAACATTCTCTTTGTACAAACTTATTTCCGCAAGAAGTTGAATTAATTATTAAGTTTGTATTCAACCCCCCCTTCTCCAAACTTAGTGTACTTAAGGGCGGATAACAATTGGTATCAGAGCAAGCTTTCAACAAACAGAAAGTCAAGATCTAAAAGTACATCAAGAATGGGTCAAAGAGAAACAGGAGTTAAGATTCCAGTTCTAGAGAAAGATGAATATTTTCCCTGGAAAGTAAAAATGCACTTGCATCTGCTATCTATTGATCCTTCCTATGTTCATTGCATAGAGAAAGGTCCACATGTGCCTATGAAAATAGTTACAAGTGTAAATGCAGACGGTACTCAAGCACTAGACAAACTCATTCCTAAATCTGTGAGTGAGTATACAGATGAAGATGAAAAGGAAGTACACAAGGACAAAAAGGCCATGAATATCTTGTTTAATGGTCTTGACAAGGACATGTTTGACAATGTCATCAGTTGTACAACCTCCAAAGAAGTCTGGGACACTCTTCAAACCCTCTGTGAAGGTACTGAGCAAGTAAGAAAGAACAAGATGCAACTCTTGATTCAAAAGTATGAGGCCTTTCACTTCAAGGGTGGTGAATCAATAAATGATACATATAGTAGGTTTCAAAAGCTGTTGAATGAGCTTAAGCTATATGGAAGAGTTTATGCTGTTGAGGACACCAACCTCAAATTCTTGAGGTCCCTACCCAAAGAATGGAAACCAATGACTGTCTCTATAAGGCAATCTCCTGACTTTAAAGATTATACCTTGGACAAGCTGTATGGCATCTTGAAAACCTATGAGTTGGAGCTACAGCAAGATGAGGAAATTGAGAAAAGTCAGAAGAGAGAAAAGTCCATTGCTTTGATGGTCAAGGAAAAGCAAGTTGCAGAAACAGATGAAGATGCTGATTTCAAAGAAGGGAAGAAAGAAGGTCATGGCAATGGTGCAAATTATGTTAGATATGATGAATCTTCTACTGGTAAAGGAAAAGAACTTTGTGACAGTGATGAGTCACTCATCAAAGATGAAATGGATGAAATAGATGAGCATTTAGCTTTTCTATCAAGAAAATTTTCTAAACTCAAGTTCAAAAGGAATCCAATGCAAAGGCCTGGATCACAGTTCAGGAGAGACAATCAACAAGGCAAAAATCTTGTTGACAGAACTCAATTCAGATGCTTTAATTGTGGATTGGCTGGTCACTTTTCAAGCGAATGCAGAAAGCCCAAAGTTGAAAAGAGGTCAAAGTCTAGTGATGGTATTGACTATAAGAAGAAGTACTTTGACTTGCTCAAACAAAGAGAGAAGGCTTTTGTGACAGAAGAAAAGGACTGGGCTGCTGAGGAGGATTCTGAAGAAGAAGAAGAACACATCAATCTTGCTCTAATGGCCAATCAAGATGACCAAGAAGCTAGTTCATCTAGCAATCAGGTAATTTCTACAAATCTATCTGAGTTGTCCAAAGATGAATGCAATATTACTATTAATGAAATGTCTAATGAATTGTATAATTTGCACGTCACTCTTAAGTCTTTGAACAAAGAGAACACTAGGCTCAAATTAACATTAGAAACTCTCACTGAAAGAAACAATTTCTTAGAGAGTGAGCTAGTGCAATTGGACAGACTCAAGATGGAAAACAAAGATGCTAGAAATGAACTAGTTGACAGTAAAAAGGAAATAGAGAAGTTAAAAGAAAAATTAGAGGATGAACTAAGAACCATTGACAAGTGGAACAGGTCAAGTAAAGCCAGTAAGAAGATGAATGACATTCATGGAACAAACTCTTTCACCATGTTGTCTGAAACTCTTGAGAAAATAGCCATTGATGAAGATCAATCTTTAGAAAAGAAGCAATCGATTGATAACTCTGAATCAATTGATAAGAATTATCCATCGATTGATAATGCTATTTCAACGGATAATTATCCATCGATTGAGAAGTCATCAACTGCTAAGAAATGTGATATTAAAACTAAGTTTAACAGACCTATTAAATTTGTCAAAGAAAGTAGCTCCTCTGAAGCTAAAATCGAAGTTGAAAAGGCTAATATAGGGTTCTTATCTAAAAATCAGTTGAAAGAGAAATTGGAAAAGATAGAACCTAATATTCAGCCAAATGAAAAGAAGAAGAAAAATAGAAATGGTAAAGTAGGCATAAACAAGCACAACAACTACACACCTGACAAATATGCTCCTAGGAAAGTATGTGCTAAGTGTGGTAGTAAAAATCATTTATCTGTGCAATGTAAAATCACCATGCCTACAGCAACAAATATACCTGCTATACCCAACATGCATACCAGTTCTGTTTTTCCTCATTTAGTTGATTCTCATGCTATTCATGCTCAGTATGCATCAATGCCTTATATGTTTAATCCATATCTTGCATTTGCCAATATGAATATGCCTGCTATGCCATGGAATATGCTTAGCAATCTTCATGCACCAAATTTTTTCAACTCTGCAAGCATGAGCATTCCAAATATTAGCACTGAGAATTCTGAGGTAGGGAGACCAACACCTAAGGTTGAAGTGGAAGTAAAACCACCCAAACCAAAGGTACAAAAATTGGAAACCAAGCCAAAGATAACAACTAATAAGAAAGGACCCAAGGCAACTTGGGTACCAAAATCAACTTGATTTGTTTTGAATGTGTGCAGGGAAAGAGAAGAAATCTTTGGTACTTGGACAGTGGATGTTCAAGACACATGACTGGAGATAAATCCCTGCTCACAAAGTTTGAGGAGAAAGCTGGCCCTGGAGTAACTTTTGGAAATGACAGCAAAGGGCACACCATGGGATATGGCTTGATTTCAAAAGAGAATGTCATCATTGAACCTGTTGCATTAGTTGATGGCTTAAGACATAACTTGTTAAGCATAAGTCAACTATGTGACAATGGAAATAAAGTCTGTTTCACAACAGAAACATGCATAATTTCCAACAAGGTAGATGGAAGCCTGGTCATGACTGGGAATAGAAAAGGGAATGTGTACATAACTGACTTCAACTCAACAAATGCAGAATCAATGACTTGTCTTCTCTCTAAGGCAAGTACAAATGAAAGTTGGCTGTGGCATAAGAAATTAGCTCACTTGAATTTCAAAGCCATGAATCTCTTGGTTAAGAAAAATCAAGTGAGAGGCTTACCACAAATGGAATTTGTCAAGGATGGACTTTGTGATGCCTGTCAGAAAGGAAAACAGAGGAAGGCATCATTTAAGTCGAAATTGGAATCTTCAATTGAAAAGCCACTTGAGTTATTACATATGGATTTGTTTGGTCCTGTAAATATTATGTCTATTGCAAAGAAGAAGTATGCTCTAGTCATTGTGGATGATTTTTCAAGATTCTCATGGACTTATTTTCTACATTCAAAGGATGAAGCTAGTCATCTCATCATCAAGCACATAAGAGAAAATGAGAAAAATCTTGAATTGGATGTAAAGAAGATAAGGAGTGACAATGGAACAGAATTCAAAAATTCCACAATGAAAGAGTTCTGTGAATCAAAAGGAATCATACACACATTCTCTGCACCCAGAACACCTCAACAAAATGGGGTAGTTGAAAGGAAAAATAGGACATTGATTGAAGCTGCTAGAACCATGTTGGAAGATGCCAAACTCCCAACATACTTCTGGGCTGAGGCCATAAACACAGCATGTTTTACTCAAAACATCTCCCTAGTAAATAAAGCTCAAGGGAAGACTCCTTATCAATTGATCAAGAAAGACAAAAAGCCAAAGGTGGGATTTCTTCATGTCTTTGGCTGCAAGTGCTATGTACTAAGAAATCAAGGTGAAAATCTAGGAAAATTTAAAGCCAAGGCTGATGAAGCTATATTTGTTGGGTATGCACTATCAGGTGTAGCCTATAGAATCTACAATCTCAGACTACACATTGTTATGGAATCTGTACATGTAGTATTTGATGATAAAAAGATTCAAGGCTTGTTTGATGAAGGAAATCATGACACACTGCATTTTGAGAATGAATCAAATGATGTAAATGACGATTAAGAGGCAGAAATTATAAAACCTCAAGTGTTCAGAAACCCAATATCAGTTGATGTTACTGCATCAATGGATAATTTATCAGTTGACAGAAATCCATCAACTGATAATGCATCAACTGATAACTCCTCAACGGATAATCAACAATCTACATCAAGGGTATCCACTTCAGGGGGAGGGTTTCAGAATCAATCTACAAATTCAGATCACTTTGAGTTCAATACAAATGATCATGAAGCTTCATCATCAAGGCAAAATTTGTTTCCTCAAAGAAAATGGACAAGAAGCCATCCATTTAAACTAATTATTGGAAATGCAGAAGATGGTGTCAAGACAAGAAGTGCTACTCAAAATGAGTGTCTGTATAGCAGTTTTCTATCTCAAGAAGAACCCAAAAGAATTGAAGAGGCTCTCATGGATCCTGATTGGGTTTTGGCTATGCAAGAAGAACTGAATCAGTTTGAAAGAAATAAAGTATGGAAGCTGGTGCCCAGACCAAAAGATAGATCAGTAATTGGTACAAAATGGGTATTCAGAAACAAAATGGATGAAACTGGTATTGTGACTAGGAATAAAGCAAGGCTTGTAGCAAAGGGTTATTCACAAGAAGAAGGAATTGATTTTGATGAAACTTTTACACCAGTTGCAAGGTTAGAAGCAATTAGAATCTTTCTGGCCTATGCTGCACATGCTAATTTCAAAGTCTACCAGATGGATGTGAAAAGTGCATTTTTGAATGGAGTACTAGAAGAGGAAGTCTATGTGGAACAACCTCCTGGCTTTGAAGATCTAAAATTTCCTAACTCTGTCTACTTTTTACTCAAAGCACTTTATGGCTTGAAGCAAGCACCAAGGGCCTGGTATGACACTCTATCTCAGTTTCTCATTGAGAATCATTTCACAAGAGGTACTGTTGATAAAACTCTATTCAGTAGACAAGTTAATGGCTCTATCATTCTTGTACAAATTTATGTGGATGACATTATTTTTGGATCAACAAATGAGGAACTTTGCAAGAAGTTTGCCAAACTAATGCAGAGTAAATATGAAATGAGCATGATGGGAGAGCTTACCTACTTTCTTGGGTTACAAGTCAAACAGGTTAAGGATGGTATTTTTATAAATCAAACAAAGTACATTCATGATTTGTTAAAGAAATTTGAGTTAAGTGAATGTTCTTCTGCAAAAACTCCCATGGCCACTGCCACTAAACTTGAATTAAATACCAAAGAAGCTAAGGTGGATATTTCAAGTTATAGAGGCATGGTAGGCTCACTTTTATATTTAACTGCTAGTAGGCCAGATATAATGTTCTCTACATGCTTATGTGCTAGATTTCAGGCTGATCCTAGAGAATCTCATTTAGTAGCTATTAAAAGAATTTTCAGATATCTTAAGGGTACATCAAATTTAGGTATTTGGTATCCTAGAGATTCTGGTTTTAATCTAATAGGCTACTCAGATGCTGATTATGCAGGTTGCAAAATAGACAGGAAAAGTACTACAGGCACCTGTCAATTTCTGGGAAATAAACTTGTGTCATGGTTTAGCAAAAAGCAACACTCAGTATCAACTTCAACTGCAGAAGCTGAGTACATTGCTGCTGGAAGTTGCTGTGCACAAATTTTATGGATGAGGAATCAACTATTTGACTATGGGTTCAACTTGAACAAAATTCCCATCTTCTGTGACAATACAAGTGCCATTGCAATAACAGAAAATCCTGTGCAACATTCCATAACCAAACACATTGACATAAGGTATCATTTCATTAGGGAACATGTAATGAATGGTACAGTTGAATTACATTTTGTCCCTAGTGAACAACAACTTGCAGACATATTTACCAAACCTCTAGATGAATCTACTTTTAATAGATTAGTCTGTGAGTTAGGTATGCTTAATTATGCTCATGCTTAAAATGTCTATCAAGTTTTGCAGCCATTGTTCATAATTATCAATGGATATTTATCTATCGACAGATAATTACCTAAGTAATTGTTTATCGACGGATAAATCCCATCCTATTTGATCAACAGATAAATGTTATTCCTATCGATGGATATTTATCTATCGACAGTTAATTATCTTGGTAGTTAGTGATCGATCGATAAATGATTAATTCTCTATTTTTATCCGTCGATAGTAATAGAATTTCTACAGTTTTATTCATCCGTTGATCAGATTATAGCCGTTGGAGAATTACCATCAAGGGTAATAAATTACAGTCTTTTATACATCAACGGTTATCTGCTAATTAAAAAGTCCTTTCAAGTCTTTTTAATACTAAAAAATATAAATAGCAGCTACAATTAAAAATTCATTCTTACCTGCTATTTTTTTTAACTATTCATCTTTGTCTCTCTCTCTCTCAAGCTAATTTTATCTAATTCTCACGAGCTCTCACAAATTCTTTCAAGTTCACTTTAATTTCTTGAATATCAACTGAAAGAATGGCACCACAAAAGAAGATCGTCTCTTCCACTGGGTTCACCTATGAACAGAACAACTTCACAGCATGTTTAACGGTGAATGATGCTCATGTGGACTTTCATCCATTGATGTGATTCCTAGGAGACTGCAAAGTTTCCAAAGCTCTCAGCGAAGCACCAACAATCGTGTGTTCCTTTGTTGAAGAACTGTGGACCTCTGCAGAGATTTCATCAGATGGAAAGATAATTTCTTATTCTTGCAAAGGTAATACCTATATAATTAATAGTACTTCATTATCTGAATGTTTAGGATTGCCTGCAAATAATTGTGATAAGCCCCCAACTGAAGAAGAAATTAGGGACATGTTAGAATCCGTTAATTATGCAAATGCTGAAACTGGATTAGGAGAAGTTGTTAGGAAGAATCTTAGAAAAG
The DNA here is from genome assembly GCA_028671895.1 of Oenanthe sinensis. Classification (NCBI taxonomy): domain Eukaryota; kingdom Viridiplantae; phylum Streptophyta; class Magnoliopsida; order Apiales; family Apiaceae; genus Oenanthe; species Oenanthe sinensis. The sequence goes on from CM053812.1 coordinate 4,449,448, forward strand.
AATGGAGTTATTTCTTTGATGCCATAATTAAAGTATTTTCTGGAAAAATAAGTAATTTTGATGCAATTACAATAAGTATGCAAGAAATTGCTTATTCTGTCCTATTTGATAAATATTTTAATTTTGGCACATTACTCCTAAATGAATTGACTGCCAAGTTAGGACCCAAGTCATCTAGGAAACATAATATCTACTTTGCAAGATTTTTCATGATGATTATTAATGCCTCTGTTGGAGAATATGAAATAAGTGCAGATATGGAGTCCTTGGAGCCATGGATGCAAAACAAGAGGGTCTTCAAGGATCTTGTGAGAATCAACTTACACCCTAAGTTGTGCCTCATTTATCCTCCTCTTGTACAGGTATATCTTCAAAATCTCAATCTTTTACATTCTTCTTCAAAATCTCAAATTTCTTTGCCTTCTACAACAATGGAGGGAGATGGAAATGCCCCCATTCCTCCTACCCAAGTTGCACAACCTTCACAACACAAGTCTAATCAAACCACCTCAGTAGTTTTTCAAAAGACTACTGTTGTAAGAACTAAGAAAAGAAAAATCACTGAGGGGAGAGTGAAGGTGGTTGATAAGGGTGAGGTAACTGGCCAACATCAAGAAAGCCAGAAGGATAAGGAGAGTGAGATTGAGAGGAACCAGCCAGCCTCCAGTCCAATCTCCCAACAGATTGAGGCTGTAGTAAAGGACTTGAACACATCCCTAGTTGCATCTTCTCAAAAAGATGTAACTATTGAAAAGAGGTCTCAACCAGGACCATCAGATGGGGATAAGGGTCACCAAATAATACAACCATACAAAAGAAGAAAGAAGGTTACAAATTCTGCACAGGGCACACACACACTTGCAAAGCCAAATGAAAATTTGGTGGAGCCTTCCGTTTCTTCTTTTGATGTGTCTCAGAATCTTCCTGAGGCATAGCCCCATTCTTTATCTGAATTTTCTTCTCAATCTCCCTCAAAAACTATTTCTTCAGAACCAGTGTTGATTGACAACTTCATTGTTTCAAATTCACCCTCTTTGCAACTCAGGGTGGAGCCAACACTCTCACCTGAATCACCAAATAAGGTTAACACCTTGGTTGATCAGGCAAATACTGTTAGTTCTCTCCAGTCAATGGATATTATGCAATCAACTGATAATCTCCAACATCCATTGACTAGTTCACTATCATCGATGGATATCCTTACATCCATCGACGAGCTCCCATCAACGGATATTCATCCATTGATGGATACTTCTTATCCATCGATTGATCCCTTCATGTCAATTCATGAATCATCCATTGAAACACTTCAGGTGGCCAATACTCTATTAGGATTGAGTGGAGTGGGTGAGGTGTGTGAGAGGCAAGGTTTGCATACCTTGGCAAAAGGAGAGTGTGTGAATGAGGGGCCCTCAAATTCTTCTGAGGTGGCAAAAGGAGAGGGTGTGAGAAAAGAGAGTCCCACCTTAGCAGGTGATGAAAAAGGAGAGGAAAGTAAGGGAGAGGTGAGAATCCAGGATGAGATCCTGATGCAAGAAAAGAGAGAAGAGAGTGAGAGAGAAAAGAATAGAGAGAAACCAATTTCACCATCTCATGAAGCATCAACTTCTAAAACTGAGCAGATTGAAGCAGGACTCACCCAGAAGTTGGGGCTGGAGTCAGGGGGAGCTGTAGACTATGAAGTCCCTGCAGGAGGTGCAGAAGTCAACATGGAGGTGGAGGATGAAATTGATGTAAATCTTGATGCTTCAACCTTTCAACATGAAGATCCTCATTATCAGGAACTAGCAGCAGCATCTAATCAAATAGCTGAGCAAATGCTGGGTTTAGTGCAGACATAAGAGCAATTCAGGAGTGGGAAAGAGTTTTTGGCCAGTCAACCTGATGATATATCCCACATGAATCCTGAAGATTTTGATGAAATTTCTGATGATGACCTTCTAGATCCACAAGTGGCTAGTGATGAAACTAATTTGGCTGAAACAGAAAGGGCCATCATTTCTCTTTACAGAAGGTCCATGGCTGAAGTAGATGTGGTGGATCCCCTGCACCTGAGAATTCTGAACTTTTACAGGGATAATTTGAAGATCCAGAAAATGCATGTCACAAGCTCCAAGTATGAATTGAAGAAAATAAGAGAAGACATTGACAGCTCAAGGATGCATTTTGACACCACCATTGACTCCAGACTCAGCCTCACAATGCTGACTAGAATCAAGCAAAGGTTGGACACTGAGTTTTCAGCAAAGGACAAGGTAATGGAATTGGAGAAAAGAGTAACCTCCATAGAACTTAGCATGCAGCAAATTTTGAAGAATCAAGTCACTCAAATCAATCTTCTGGGTAAACTCTTAGAGACTCCCATACTCTCTCAGTCAGTAGCACAAGTGCCAGTTGCTGATAACAAAAAGGGGGAGAAGCAAGAAGCTGATGCATTGGAGAAAGCAAGTGGTACTGAAGCTGTGGTAAAGTCTACAGATCCCAAGAAGGAGTTGGCTCAAGACATAGTAAGGAAATTTGATGCAATTACTAGCAAATTCAAAAAGGAAACAAGTTCCAGTAGCTCACAACCTGGTGACAGGAAAGGAAAGGGAAAGCTAATTGAAGATGATAAAAAGAAAGCTGTCACAGGTGGAGGGGAAAGTGAAAAATTGTTGAGCAAAGCCATAGTAGTTGGCATAAAAGAAAAGGAGCAACAAGAAAGAAGACAAGAAGAATTAGCCATTCAATTGCAAAGGGAATATGATGAAGAGGATAGGCTAATAAGAGAAGCCAGAAGAAAAGAAGGTGAAAGGAGGCCAAGGATGAAGCAAAGAGCAAACAAGCCCAAAGATGCACCAAAATCATCTGGAGTTAAAAGACCATTAGCTGATGAAGACAAGGAGAAGAAGCCAAAACAAGTCAAGACTGAAGGTCAAGCTTCTGGGAGTAATCAAGCCAAAGAAATAGAGGTGTTCAAACACAAATCTGAAAACTTTGTGCCAATCAAAGCTGAGGGAATGATTGCAGCAAAAGGGCAAAGGAAGAAAGATGTTGATCTTCTTCACATTGAGTATGAAGATGGATCACACTCAACCTTCACATTCAACCAAGTTTTGGATCAAGGATATGGCATCTTGAGGAAGATCTACACTATGCTCAACAGGAAGTATTATCTAACTGAAGAGCTAGGAAAGGCCATCCTTGAAAGAATGAAGAAGATAAGGGAGGCACTTGTTCAAGAAGAAAGGGATGACAGAATAAAGATCTGGAATCCTGAAGGAAGAAAAGTGCTTCATGAGCCCTTCTACTTGATGATATACAAGGACAGGGAAGGCAGAGAAAAATGCATTGATATTTGTCAAGAAATAGACAAACTGCCAAATCTGGAATTAAATCATCTGGCAAGTCAATTGGACTACAGGATTGAAGATGAGAAGATATTGAAGGGAACCCTCTACAGGAAGATGAAGGAGAATGAAGACAAGATGAATGAGTCAAGGGGAAGAAGGAGAAAATAGGAGATTCAACCTCAATCATCAAAATTATCAGAATTCACCCCTGTCTGGTATCTGATTACTCTGTCTCAAACTTTACTTATCAATATTGTAATTCTTGCTAAGAATGAAAATGTTCAGGAGTTTTGTTATCATCAACAGAAAATTTATGCATATTTTAAATATTCATAAATAGGGGGAGATTGTTAGGAATTATAAGTTTTGATGATAACAAATTACTTAGAATTTCAATAGGGACTCAAAATTATTTTGTAACTGATCAATGGATATGACTTATAAATATCCATTGATTAGGAAACCAGTTATCAGTTGAAACTTGTTTATCAACTGATAAACTGGATTGTAGCATTGATTTATGTTTCACTATCAATTGATTGTATTACCTCGATGGATGCAATGATGTAGTTAACTGATGTTATTGACTTCAATTTCTAGCTTCTCAATAGATGTGAAGAATGACTGATCAATTGTAAATATTCTAAGTCAGAATTCTCACAAGTGAAGTGATCAACTGATGTTGAAGTCGATGGATGAAGACACTACTCAACGGATAAAAGCTATCAATGGATAATTACAGTCAACGGATAAAGAACCATCAATGGATAAGGAGTCGATGGATAACTCAATTATCCATCGACACATCAACTGATCAACAGATATCCTATTCATCGATGGATAAGCAAAGGTGAATCAACTGATAAGCTTAACAACATTTATCAGTTGATTAAAGTTTCCCTATTTAGCTAAAAGCCAGAAATCACGGGAACAGTGCAGAAACTGAATCATTGGAAGACAGTCCTATCAGGACTGTGAAGACTTTCTAGGCAACACAGCATCCAAGGAATATCGTAAGACAAAAGACACTTCCAGAGGTAGTTAGTTCTACAAGGAAAGCTGTGAAAAGGAGCTAGTTTCTATTTTTATGAAAACAGTATAAATTGTAATATTATATTGTTATCAGTCGATAGAAAACTAGTGCAGTAGTTTTTGTTTATAAAAAGCAAAAACACAGTAGCAAAGGAAGAAGTAGTTGTTTCTAAGAACTCAAGAAAAGCAAAGTAGAAAATCAGGCAGAACTTGTAATGCTTTTCTAGATTCTACATTCAACTTTGTACGCAGCTTAGTATTTTTACTAAGATCAATTGAAAGTAAAAACTCACTAGTGGAAAAACAATCCACTAGTAATTTTTAATCTTGTTGTTTCTATTTTCAACACTTTAGTTATCCAGTTCTTAGTTACATCAATCTAAATTAAACATTCTCTTTGTACAAACTTATTTCCGCAAGAAGTTGAATTAATTATTAAGTTTGTATTCAACCCCCCCTTCTCCAAACTTAGTGTACTTAAGGGCGAATAACAAAGTCTTCAGTAGCATTCCCAGAATGCTATGCAGTATGTAATCGGTGATTATATCGCTTTTTGTTCGTAGTTCTGACTACTGGTGTTGGTTAATGTCATATCTTTGCAACATCAGAGGTTCTACCCTACTCTTAACTTCTTTACAATATGTTTATCTAAAAGTTTGCATATGTTACTATGATGTGTCTTTTTTCTGAATTTTATTAAATTACTACTATTACTACTCTAAATTAGATTTTATCAATTTCAGTTTTATGATTAATGATAGTGAGCGCTATGCTAGATTATGTTATATTAGAGACATTCACAGTGAGATACACATTTAAATGACCCGTGTTGAAGTTCTGCTCTATGATAACTTCTCATCGTAGTATCTGTTTGAGTTGGAGTTATTACAATGTGTGGCTTTTGAGTTGGATTACTTATTTTTGCATATGTATGTAGAGATGCTCCTTGATAGCATTTGGCGGTCATACTGTCGCGGACTTTCCACAATATGTCTGTAGCTCCAAAAGATGTTCACGAGAACCAGATTCGTGGCGTGCCTGCAATGGTGGCAGCAATATGTCTGTAGCTCAAAAAGATGTTCATGAGAACCAGATTCGATTTGCGCTTGAGCATGGCGTACCTGCAATGGTGGTAGCTTTTACAACACACCAATAGTTATATCCAAGTCACGCTTTTGAGTTAATACATTGCTCGTGTAGAATTAATTGGACACGTGATCTAAAACCCCAGTAGGGTAAGAAAAAATTAATAGTAGTATTTAATATTATTTTTTAGACCCCATTAAAATTAAAAAACTAGCCCCTCAGAATTTTTATAATCTATGTTAATTCAAAATACTTACTTAAAATTTATATAGTATAACATTAAAAAAACAAGAAATTAAAAATATATGTAATGAAATTAAATATTGTAATTGACATAAAAAACTATGTAATTATAAATTTTAAATATATTACAATAATGGTAAATCTATACAAAATTTGAAAGTAGTAATCTGTAACTTGATCTAAAAATCTCATTAATATTAAATCAATTAGTAAATATATTTAAATGGATAAATTTGTAATGGTTATGTTATAAACTGAATAAAATTTTGGTTGAGAGTGATTTTTAAGCCCCATCAAAAAAAATGTTAAACCTTTACAAAAATAAAGACGAGTTTGGAAGAGTGTTTTCAATTCCGAATATTGTAAAAATTAAATTACGTATAAAAAATGGAATAATAATCATTTTAGTGAAATATATAGAGTGTTTTCCGTGTATAAAAGATAATTTAATTTTATAGGGTTTAACATGATGGTATGATTTTTTCTCCAGCATGTCTACATGATTTGCTTCTGACATCTCCAGTTATGTATTGGTTGGTATACAATAGCGTCGATGACGAAGGAAGGTGGAATGAACATAACAGTGATGAGAAGGGAAGTTCAACAATACTCAAGCTTAGCCGGTAGTCTAGCACTCTAACGTAGTTTATATTGCTTCGTACCCGTTTTTTGCTATATTGAATACAATGTTACTTTTATGGATTTTCTTTGAAATGCAGTGAATTTTGTAGTGTTCAGTGCAGTTTCTTTATGAAAATTTTTGGATTGGCTGAATATTTTGGTTTAATATAAAATTACTTTTGTTATTAGTATTTCATTTTGTTAAATTATTATTATTATTATTTTTGTTTGACAAGTTCATTTTGTTCATTTTGTGAAGCCTTTATGAATAATTAATATATGATAAAAAAAAATTGATAGTTTATGTATTAAGACTTTTAAAAGAAACATAAAAGTCCAAGTAGATCAAATAGTTGTAATAATGATTATTTAATATGTGGTTACTTGTTCAATACTTGACGATAACATAATTATATTTTTTTAATAAAAATTTATGAATAGTGGTACATAAGTAATTATGAAAGATACAAGGGCATAACAATCGTTTTACAGTTAATAAAATGACAAATTTTGCACTAATGTCCTCATTTAATATATAGTAATATATATATATATATATATATATATATATATATATATATATATATATAAAATAATCAATTATATAGAATTACTTATATTATATATTATATATAAGTTATCATTTAAATTAACATATATTTTATAAAAATATAATATAATTAGTTTAGAATGTTATTTGATTAAAATTTTATTTATTTATTTGTTATAAATATAAATTTGTTAATTATTATTTTAGATGGGCTTATTCATGTGTAAGTATTTTGATCCATTAAAATTTTGGATCACATTCGGATTAGGGTTAAATTTGTGACCCCGTACATATGTGAATTGTGAAGGGAAGTTGGTTGGCCCTTACATGTGGAAAGCTGAGGTCAAGATGAGGTCAGAGAATGATAATCAACAAATCAATAATAATAGTTGTGTGAATAAGCAAGTGAAGATGGTGAACAATTTAGTGAGTAATGATGGTTGTCCTCGATTGAGTGTTCGTCCAGGGTCACTTATAGAATTTGGCCTGGCGGTGTGAGAATCCCATGGAAGCCAAAGACTCCCCTGAACCCGATTGCTGATCGAATGAGTAGTTATGGGAATTCGAAGAAGCTGAAATTAAAGCAGGGGATCAAGTAATTCTACGATTTTCTGCTTCTTTGTACTGAGTCTTGCCTGTTCTTAGATCTTGTTTCGGAGTAATGCTTTCTCAACTCTACTTCCTTCTGCCATAACCTTGCCTTCACTAAATCTCTAGCTTCCACTTCAAGAGTATTGACTAGAGGTGGTTCTTCTAACTTCTTCAAAACTTCAGTGAGAAATGCTGTTGAATTTGCCTTAGAGATTGACTCGAAGGCCAGAGATTGTCTAGCTCTTTGAAAACACGAACACTGTTATTCTTTTTGGAAAGCCTTTAACTTTGTCTGTGTCATGTATCGACTCTTCTGCCAGTTTCTCCCTTAGAACATCTTCAATCATCCTCAAAGCCTTCTTGTCTGATTTGACAGTGGATCTCTTTACCCTTGAAAAGACTTTTCAGATAGTTTCAGAATTGTTTCTCTTCAGTTTTGATAGATCTTTTTTCTTATCCACTTCATCCTTCTTGAATAGGAAGTGTTTTGTTCCATTTGCTTTCGTCTGAATGCATGGTTCAGAATCCCTTATAGTTTCGAGTAACTCTGTGCCATCCTCTCTTCTTACATACACTGGCTCTTGGTAATATCTGGTCGTTTCCATTAGATATCTCCCTGATGTCTTAATTGCTCTATTCAGCCTGAATGTGTAGATCAACTCAGCAGCCTTTAGATCTACTTCTATTCTATTTTTCTTGCTTCTGAGTTTCCCTTCTACATATTGCATGAACATTGCATGGCTTATATCCAGACATTCATCAGACAAAGTTAGATTATGAAGTGTTGTTGCTTTGTAGTATTTGACCACCGGAGGCTTCTCAAATGCTTCGACACCGATCTCTATTATCTTCTTCTCAATCAGATCTCTCAGTATCTCATTTGTTTTGTGCCCTCCAAAGATGAATTTCCTCTTCAGCACGTACAACTCCACAATATTCATCTTTTCAAAACTCTTTATCGACAAAATCTTTGACCCTAGTGATGTTGAATTTATGAATATTTTCCATCCTTGTTTGAATGCACTTACTGACACGCTTATTATTTCTTCTGATAGCAATGCATAGAATTCATGAACATCTTTAAATTTTTCCCTCATGGTTCTGAAGAGATCAAGGACTTCTCTGTCTTTCTTCTGTGTAAGAGATAACTCTTTCTTCTTGAGCAGATTCCTTGCTTCATCCCACTCAGGACCAAGTTTTGCTTCTATGTCCTTAATTCTATTTCTTCTTTCTATTGTGTGCTGTACTCTCTTCCATTTTCTTTCCATCAATTCTTGAGCTTGAACTATACCTTGAGTAACAACTTCATCTACACCAACTAGAAGACAGTTATTATCAAAAGCATATTCTTCTGCAAATTCCTCCTCAACATCTATTCCTGCAGCCTTTGACGTTTCCTCTATCTCAATCTCAGTTGGAATCTCTATTGGCACATAGGGTTCAAGGATTTCTCCTTCTTCAAGTTGCCTAGCTCCAGGCCTGTAGAAGATATCTGACTCCCCCTGAGCTGTGTATTCCAAAATCACTTCAGCTCCAACTTTTTCTTATTCTTTTCTCTCCCCCTCAGTTGGGTTATCCTCTCTTCTGACCGGAGTAATCTGAGTTGTTGAAGTTGATTGAGTAGAAATAGGGACTTTCTGAGCCAGCATTTGTTTGAATAAATCTTTGATTTCTTTCATTTCATTTCGCTGCTGCTCTTGCACTTCCAAGATCTTCTTAGAGAATAGTGAATTTCTGTTTCTTGGGCCTCCAGATTTAAAATCCTTTAGTTGTGTACAGTGTGTGCATTCTGTGGGGTGTTTGTTTGGTCAGTGGGTGTCTCACTCCTCACTGTTACTGTTTGAGCACGTCCCTCAACATTCACACTCGATTGTTCAGGGTCAGGGAATAGAAGATCTTCAAGGTGAAGTGCTTCACTCATTTCTATGTAAGCATTCTGATCTTCTGTACCTGCATTAAAATCCCTATCCCTTCTATGGGTAGGTTGCATCTCCGCCGAACCACTTTGGGTGGGGAGAACTCCTTTTTCAGGAACTGGGGTTTTAAAACCCAGTGTGGTCACCACTGTGAATTATGTAATGATTGGCAAGAATGTAGAATCTGTGATGCCAGCTGAAGCCATTGAAGGCCTTACCTACTCAGAGACACCCTGAACAGGTTCTACTACCGAAGTAGCAGATACTCTATTAATAGAGTCCACATCCCTTCTATGGGTGTGTTGTCCCTCCGTCTGACCTGTAAAGGTAGGGAGGACCTCCTGAGTAGGAGCTGGAATTTGAATCTCCAGGGGGTCACTATGACACCCCCAAATCTGGGGTCAGGGATTTGAGTCGCCACATCACCATCCAATCATTTACAACCTGCAATAACTCAATACTCTAACAAACACACATCATAGACCCCTCTCTCTCACACACACAAGTTATAGTCTTAGAAACGATATACAACAAGTATCATTAGTTATTACAAACCAAATGTACTTATCCAGGATCTCATACTATCAATGCTAACCTCTTCATGAAGTAACATTAACAACTAGCTCAATACTGAAACTTATCCAACTTACTTTCGTAGAATATGGTTGAACTGAACCATCTCAAAGGTGAATCTTCTACTTTCCTCTCTCTAGGCATGAAGCCAATCAAACATGTTATCACTTCCTCTGAAAAATATAATATAAGCAAGAATGAGCGAAAGAATGCTCAGCAAGTTATTCACCCAATTAGCTATGTGACTCTCATTCAAGAATATGATAATCACTACTATCTCAATAGTATAACCATAAGGTTTAACAGTATATGGTAAGCATAATACAGTATCTTTCAACGATACACATGATCAGAGTTTTTCTGCTAAAAACATTTGTACTAAACATAAAGTTTAGAAAATATCATACGAACAATTTGGTTCGGTATATAACATAAGACACTATCAAATATAGTGTTACCACGCTTTCATATCTCCTCTAAAGCTTTTTAAGATAAAACTCAATGAACTTATTACGTTCATAGTTTTGAAATAGTCTTTCCATAACTTAGCAAAATAGCTTCAACTATAGTTTTGCTAAACTCCCCTAATATACAGGGTACACCATTCAAGATACAACAATCATAGTTGCTTATCTTTGAGAAAATTAACTCACTTTAAACCATACCATTTATAAGGTTTAAACTCCCATAAAATATCTTTAAAGATTCTGTTGTGTTGTGATATATAAAGAAAACAAGAGTGAGCAATATAGGCCCACTATAATCATAACTTCTATAAACATACTTTCTGATAAACATTTCAAAAGCTTGTAAGCTTTTCATACATCAGTTACCTTATGAAGTTTTCATATAACTATTCGTTAAATCATACGACTAACAAGATGACATTTCAAGTTGTTAAAAACCTTTTTCTCATCAGATCCCATCTGAAGTTTTCCTTTCTTTTCGTTAAAACATTTCAACATTTCATTCGCTAATCACACCATCGGTAACTCAGCTCATAGGCTTTCATTACGGTGTAAAACACAATTCCAATTGAAAGAAGGGACTGTAACTGGAGCATCAACACGCCCGCTACCACACATCCACGATGATCAGTCGTAGCACGTGGCAGCCTTCATCATTTCTCTACATGTAGAAGGGGGAGCCCCGGTACTCGCTACCGTTAATGGGTAATCACCCTACACCGCATACGGGTCAAAGTGCTGGACCGTGCGTCACTCGGCCTCTTACGCTATCTCCAAGTCCGCTGAATCAATCTATAAGTCTGGAACTGGAACGTTAATCCAAGCTCCCCAAGTATATAATACTTGTTAATAGATTTGTCTATCTAACCTGGAACCGAAAGTAATCCTAGTTCCCTAAGTATATCGTACTTGTTGATAGACCCTCATAACTATGAGTAGTCACTGATTAGATTAATCGGGCTGTCCTCTCACCACACAGGTAAGTGACCTTCACCCACTAATCTCTTTCATCAAGGAATGATAACTTTTATAAAACCATGACCAGGGAGTTAACTGAAAACTTGTCTTTATTTTGATTAGTAAAGCTCTGCTTTTGATAAGTTGAAAAGCTATTTCTACTGTGGAAACTGGTTCCAAAACTTGACTGCTTTCGAGAAGTAAATAGGTATTCACTTCCTATACCGAGTTCCCTATTTTTGATAAGTCTGAACGTATTTTATTCTTATTAAAAGAATAAAATAAAATAATTAATATTAAAATATTAGGGAGCTCTCACTATCTTTAAATCATTTTCTAAAGGTCGGAAAGTATTTAAAATAATTATCGAAAGCTTTGAATAATTATTAAAGACCTAAAATAATGTGTAAATGAATTTTAAATAATTAATAAATATTTAAATAATATTTATTAATTATAATTAATTAATAATCCTCAATAAATGAATATTCAAAATAATATTCATTAATTAAATAAATATGAAAATAATATTTATTATCTCCTTCAAATGAATATTCAAAATAATATTCCTTAATTAAATAAATATTAAAATAATATTTATTATCTTCATTTAATTCTTTTATCAAAAGAATATCAAAATATAAATATCGAAATATTTATATCGTCATTTCAAAATAATCTGTCTCCGACTTCTTCCGGATTACGAAAGTACTTAACATAACCTTCTGACTCCCGGTCTACGTTCGAAAATACATAACTCGCTATACACTTAGAGCATTTTTCCTTCACCGGCTTATATCTATATTTCTTATAGTATATAACCGAAACATTTACGAAAGCTTTAATAATACATAAAACAATTCATACTTTTCAATATATAGTTATATCACAACAATAACTGTCTTTCGACAAAAATATAGTACATTAAGTACAGGTGTTTAAAAACATGCATACGTAGCAATACATATATTTTGATATGTAAAAACGTAGGTTAGAAACTTGCTTGGAGTCCAAGATACATTCTCAGAGTCCCACTCGTTCCGGATTCTCTATCAATAGATATCACAATCCTCATTAGTACTCTTACTCCCATCAACTACTTACATTACTCATAAGTATAATCATATTTCGATTTCAATTATGACAACCTCGAATTTTACTTAGTCATTTTACTAACGCTTGTCTTACCCAGTATTCACCTCCTCGGGTCTATCTTAACCATTCGTAAACCATCTCGTCAACGGCTTTTAATCTAATCTTTTTACTCCAACACATAGTCATGTTGTTTCTCAACATCTTTCGTGTTTTAACCGACTCGAAATTATCATTTTATCCTAGCCAAAACGGCTCGTCAAAACCGTGTCTTTGTAGTTGACTTTCCTGCGAATTACTATTACGCGACTCGCACTTTAATATTTTTAGTAAATCAGAAAATTCATAATTAAATATGAAACCACCTCAAGGAGCTTCTTGAGTATTTTTAATATTTATCAAAAATATTTTGATTTGAAACACTTGAGATTAACTGAGCGAAAAGCATTTTAGAAATCGAGTCAACTACGAGGTTTTTCTATTTGCACTGCTTTCACTAAAACACTCATAACTTATTAACCGTTAACTCAATTGATGCACCGTTTTCGCGTGCACGATCTAGAGAATATCTAGAATATAATCCATCAAAATTTTGGCCCTGAACAGATGACTCATTTTTCCGAAGTTACTGAAGAATGCAGTAGCTTTTTATGTGAATAGTGTCATTGCACAACTTTGGTTTCCATATTTTTATAAAATCGAAAAATTAACATATGCCCTTGAAATTTTGGAGAGGCCTTATTAACTGACCAAATTACTTAACCTCAAAATTGAATGATTTTTGGAGACTGTTAAGGGGTCCATTTATATATACAAAGGGAGTCATTCGAAACAGTTGGGTCCTTTTAGACACCTCTACTAAAACTAACTTTTCTCCTAAACCGTATATCAGAATAACATGATTCAAGTGTCAAAACGATTATGAGTCAAGTACTATCCAAATATGGTCAGAGATATTAGGGGCCAGGAGCTTGACAATTCGGTTTTCACAGTTTAAAGGAGTGCTCACGAAAAATGGGCATTACGACGGCTATAAACGTAACGTTTTCCGGATTCAACCAATGTGAATCCATTCACAACCAAGATAGATCATCAACATACTAATATGGTCATATCATTCAACTACTCATTTCATAACTTTTTGACCAACACCACTTCACAAAATCATCCAACAACATTCAACCATTTACATCCAAACTCCTTAAACCACATATGCTTAAACATAACTCAACTCAAGCTTTTAACTCAAAGTAAATCAAAGGGTGGGTGGTGTTTATACCTTCTTTGGATACTTAAACATACTAAAAAGAGCTTGTAAGCCTTAAGGGAGCCTTGATCTATGCTTGTCATCCTCAAACTTACAAGAGAAAATCAAGAACAAGTTAGTAAATTTTCGGAGTTACTATTCAACCTCAACTTCTACAATTTATTTACCCAATCAAAACACCTCCAAAAATTATGAAATTAAATAAATACCTTCTACATATAGTGAAGAAGCTATGGTTAAAATTTGGTGAGTTTTGGATGAGTAGAACCGAAGTTATAAAATCGTCTTTGCACCTTGCTCAAGCTGGGCAGAAAATGGAGAAAGAGGTGGGAGAGAGCTTTTTCTACTTTATCAAATTGTGTTGGCTGATTTTTATGTTTGTATAACTTGTATGTATTATTACTCACATCTTCCAAGTCTAGTTGCTAGCTTGAGTACACCTTTATCATGAATTTAGGGAACTTGTTTCCTTCTTTTCCATGTTTTGTGGAACCATGTTTCTGACTAGCACTTGGTCACTTGGTTTGCTTGACTTGTTGACTTGGTTCCTCATTAACCAACTTGGTTGCATGGTTCTTAAGTGTATTTAACTTACCTTTCGATGATTAACACTTAATCCCCCACGTAAGTTCGATTAATTTTCGAAAGCTTTTCGTCGTTGGAATTTCGTAGCGTAAATCCTTAATATTCCAAATACTTAATTCGAAACAAACCATTGGTTTTCTAATTTGTAATCTTCCCGATCATAACATAATTCTCTTATTCCTCGATATCTCATAAATTACGAAACAAATCGTAAAAGTGAAAATCTTCGAATTCTGACGACTTTTACATTCACTCATTTTCTTCATACAACAATACCACATATTCGGTTTTCCCATATTCCACCACTTTCTTAGTGTAGGCTAAAATGTTTTTCATAATCCGTAGAATCACTATTCATCAGGATAGTTTATAAATAAAAAAAAATATGTCTAAAAATACGGGTTATTACAATCAACACATCAGGCAATGTAGTGATTGACAAATGAGAGCCTGTGGTGCCCCGCGACGCCTGTGAAGGCACTTTCACTTGAAGTGGTGATGGTGATGTTGTTAACACAGCTACTCCTTGAATGGAGACCTCTTCCCTTCTATGAGAGAGTTACCTTTCCACTTCACCCACTTGGGGAGGGAAAACATCCTGAATAGGATCTGGAGATTTTAAGTCCAGGGAGGTCACCACATTTAACAATGTAATGAATGGCTCTTGAGAGTCAGTGATGCCCCCTTCTGTCTTTGAAGACAGGTTCTGAATTGAATCAACCAAAATAGTACTAGCTACTGAAGTAGCGGATATTATTACAATCTTTGTTTATGTTCCCTTACCTTTCAGGATTTTGTCAATTTCAGAATTTAGACCACGAAGGAAAAGAAAGGTTTCAGAGATTGGAGAATCAGGTTCCTGGCTCACAGTTGCCCTACGTTTAAAATTCATTTTACGTCGTTTTCTAGAGGGCAGAGCTCTAGGAGATATTTCAATAATTTCCTGTTTCGGTAAGGACTCTCTATCATCTAAATAAATGGTTCTTTTTCTTGTTTTAGGAGATGAAGGGAGTGTTTGTTGTTCTCTGGCAGTGGTTAAAATTTGCTGGTCTTGACCAAGTTCATTGCCAGCTTCGATGGCCACTGAGGGTTCTTGTGTGTGCATTGCCGGTTCAGGCTCAGTAGGAGATATTGTGACAAAGTGTTCTGTTAGAAAAGCAGAAAAATCAAAGTCAAGAAGTGTACCTTCATCCATTTGTTCATCAGAAATGATAGGGATGTATACCTCTGTGGTCTGATCTTCTTCTACTATGTCCTCAATATTGTCCTCCTCTATTGGATTTTCAGGGTTATTCTTTTCTTCTTCTTCAGGAATTGGTTCTTGCTCATGTTCAGAACCAGCTTCTTCCATACTTTCATCTTCTTTTTCAGTGCCTGGTTCTTCTTCAGATGCTTCTTTGCTTCCAGAATCAATTGATGTTTCAGCTTCATTCTCCTTTTAAGATGATTGTTCTTCTGAATTTTCATCTGCTGATTCATCAATTTCAGATATATGGTCTTCTTCAAAGGTTGCTTCTCTTTCTCCTTCAGATATCTTCTTCTTCTTCTTCTTCATCAACCTGTCTAAGAAGAGCAAGGTAATCTCTGGTAGGGTCAGTCAGTGGAGCAGGAGTATACTTGTTTGGATAGTCAGCCTCATTCTGTAGCATTAAAATTGTTTTGAACTGTAGAGAGGGTAACTCTTCCAACTCACTATTCTGAAAAGATTGGAGTTGATCAGCAATCAATACTTGGTTCAACACCAGCTGCAGAAATCTTGGATACAGATAGAAATTCTCCATTTTTGCCTGATTATATAGGATCTCCTTCATGATCATCTTCTCAAAATTGATTCTTGACCCAGAAGCCACTGCATATCGAATCACCTTATTGAAGTTTGTAATTCCATGGAAGCCACCTGTCTTTGGTGCAAAGCCATGAGACAAGATGTTGGAGAACATGTTCCATTATTTGGGTATGTGATTTTTGTAAATCTTCTTTGGAAGATTATTGTAAAGTCTTGTACAGTGTAGGAACATGAAGAAATTGTTAAGGTCTGCTTAAGATGGTTCATCTTCAAAATCTTCAGTTGGCAAATAAAGTGCTTGATTAATGTCATTCTCTGTTATTCGCACTTTTTGTCGCTTGATAGTGCAAGTGAAAACTGATATCCCACCTGCAAATGTGTCTTTAGAAGACATGTACACCTGTCTCAGAAGATTTCTATTTAAAGGAACATCAGTAGTTAGTGCATAACGGACTATAGAATGTTCATTTAAAAACCTTGCCCAGTTACCTAACTCCCCTGCTTCAGTCCAATTATCTACTAGGATAGATAAATAATTAGTCTTTTTAATCTCAAAACGACCTGCCATTTAATTAAAAATGAAAGATAATTTTTACGAATTAAAATTACTAATTAAAATAGAATTAATCAAGAATAATGGACTAAAACCCTAATAATTTAAAATTACTATGAGTGACTTGAGATTAATAAATCATAAACTCCTAGTAATTCTTAGCACACTTTTATTATTATTATTATTATTATTTTTAATCGAGTATAAAAGTGATAAACCCTAGCCAATTAGTTTGAGATTTGCAAAAAATGAGAGTTTTAAAATCTTAACCAAAATTGATGGGACCACTTGCAAATTAAAGATACGATTGTGAGTTTCACAAAACTGGTTTCAGATTAAAAAATGGATAAAAATTGACTTGGTTATGTTTGATTAAAATTTGTAGATCTGAGAAATTTTCTTGCGCCTCTTAGAGTGTATGCACTGTGTAAGTAATTAAAAAAACGCAACAAAACATATATATATATATATATATATATATATATATATATATATATATATATAGGCACCACAAAACCGAACAAAAATTGCTAAGTACTTTAGTTGCGCCTGCACAGTGCAAGCACTGTGTAGGCGCCACTAAACAATACTGACGCAACAAAATTTTGTAAGGCTGTTTTGTTGCGCCTTCACAGTGAATGCACTGTGTAGGCGCCACAAAGACTTCTAGCACCACGAACAAAATCCTATTAAGTACTTTATTGCGCCTTTACAGTGCAAGCACTGTGTAGGCGCAACAAAATTTATAGTCATCACTTGAGATTATATGAAAAACTTCTAAGTACTTGTGATTAGTTATGTTGCGCCTATATAGTCAAACCACTGTATAGGCGCCACTAAACTTATTAAGCGCCATAAAAGTACTTGTATAAATTCAAGTGTTCCTAGATTTTACTACAAATGAATAAATAATATTTATGAATAATTTGAGTAATTGATCAATAAAAATTAATTACTCACAAATATTATTTCAAAAAATATTTATTAATAACAGTAATAACATTAAATGTTAAAGTTGTTATCATAAATAAATTATGCTTCTTATTATTTTACTTTTATTTTAAATATAAGAATAAATATAAATATTCATCCTTTTTATTTAAAATAATTTAAAATAATATTTAAATATATAAGTGCCAAGAATTTATCAATTATATACAAGTACTTAAATATTTTCTAAGATCAAAATTAAATAAATAATAATATAATTAACATGTATGCACAAAATATTTATCTAATTTAAAATCCTAAGTACTGGAAAATAATTTAGTACATAAATTCACAAGTCCTAAAAATATTGAAATTAATCAACTAGTGAATTTATCAGCTTCAAATTGCAGTTTTTGATTACTAACTTATTAGTTAGTAGAATTTAACATCCCAAGTTCACAAACCAGTCTAGTGAAAGTGATTTCATTCAGTGGTTTAGTGAAGATGTCTGCATGCTGCTCTGTTGGTACAAAATGTAACTCTACAGTACCATTCATGACATGCTCTCTTATGAAATGATACCTGATATCAATGTACTTGGTCTTTGAATGTTGAACAAGATTGTTTGTAATGGCTATGGCACTTGTGTTGTCGCAGAATATTGGAATTTTGTTCAGCAACAGTCCATAGTCTTGAAGTTGGTTCCTTATCCACAGAATTTGTGCACAGCATCTTCCAGCAACAACATATTCAGCTTCAGCTGTTGACATTGCAACTGAGTGCTGCTTCTTGCTATACCAGGACACCAATCTTCTACCAAGGAATTGACAACTCCCTGATGTACTTTTTCTATCAATCCTACAGCCTGTATAATCAGAATCTATATAACCAATAAGGTCAAAACCTGTATCTTTAGGGTACCAAATTCCAAGATTCAGACTTCCTTTAAGATACCTAAAAATCCGTTTAACAGCTATAAGATGTGATTCTTTAGGGTTAGACTGGAACATAGCACACAAGCATGTAGAAAACATAATATCTGGCCTACTTGCAGTTAAGTAAAGTAATTAGCCGATCATATCTCTGTAGCTTGTGATGTCTACTTTCTTACCAGGTTCATCTTGATCAAGCTTAGTGGCAGTTGCCATAGGGGTTTTAGCTGTTGATGCATCTTCAAGACCATACTTCTTCAAAAGATCTTTGATGTACTTGGTCTGGCAAATGAAGATTCCATATTTCCTTTGGCTTACTTTGAGTCCAAGGAAGTAATTCAGCTCTCCCATCATGCTCATTTCATACCTACTCTGCATTAGCTTAGCAAATCTACTACATAACTGATCGTTAGTAGAACCAAATATAATGTCATCCACATATACTTGTACTAATATTATGTCATTTTTATGCATTTTATGAAACATAGTCTTATCTATGACACCTCTAGTGAAACCATTTTCAAGTAAGAATATAGATAGAGTGTCATACTATGTCCGAGGTGCCTGCTTTAAGCCATAGAGTGCTTTGAAGAGAAAGTATACAAAATCTGCAAATTCTGGATCTTCAAACCCTGGGGGTTGTTCCACATACACTTCTTCTTCAAGCTCTCCATTCAGGAATGCACTCTTCACATCCATTTGATATACTTTAAAATTGGAGTGTGCTGTGAATGCCTGAAACATCCTGATAGCTTCAAGTCTTGCCACTGGTGCATATGTTTCATCATAATCTATTCCTTCTTCTTGGGAATATCCTTTAGCAACCAGTCTGGCTTTGTTCCTCGTAACAATGCCATCTTCATCCAGTTTATTTCTAAATACCCACTTTGTGCCAATAATAGACTTGTTCTTTGGCCTGGGTACTAGCTTCCAGACTTTTTATCTGTCAAATTGATTGAGTTCTTCTTGCATTGCAATGACCCAATCTGGATCTTCTAGTGCTTCTTCCACTTTCTTTGGCTCTATTTCAGAGATAAAACCAGAGAATAAATATTCATTTTGAGAAGTACGTCTAGTTTTAACTCCAGCATCTGGATCTCCTAGAATCAATTCAAAGGGGTGATCTCTACTCCACACCCTATGTCTAGGCAGATTTTCCCTTGATGATTCAGCTTGATTATCATTGAAGTGCTGGGTCCTGTTAGTGGATCCTTCAATTGCTCCCCCTGAGCTGCTGCTTGGTTGAGAATGAGATTCTCTGCCACTACTAGTAGTTTCTGTGAATCTTAACTTGTTTCCACTACTAGGGTCAGAATCAACATTGTTGTTACTCTCATTTGGTGCCTGATTTTCTGTTGCAGCTTCAGGTTCTATTTCACCTTCATCTGAGTTCATATTTTTAAACTGCAAAGTTTCAGTGTCATCTGTTCTTTGTAGACTTGGGAGCTTGAGATCATCGAAAGTTACATTCATGCTTTCAGTGACCTTCTTATGTTCAATCGCATAAACCCTGTACGCCTTAGATTCCAGAGAGTAGCCAAGAAATATGCCTTCATGAGCCTTGGATTCGAATTTTCCTAGATGCTCATCATCTTTCAATACAAATCACTTTGCTCCAAACATATGAAAGTATTTCAATGTTGGTTTCTTGTTTGCCATTATCTCGTACGAAGTCTTGTCATGTTCTTTGTTGATCAGGGTACGATTTTAAGTGTAGCAAGCTGTGTTGACTGTTTCAGCCCAAAAGTATAAAGGTAACTTAGCTTCATTCAGCATTGTTCTTGCTGCTTCAACCAAAGTCCTGTTCTTCCTCTCTACTACTCCATTTTGTTGTGGAGTTCTTAGCGCTGAGTATTGTCTTGAGATACCTTTTTCAACACAGAATTCATTCAGGGTTACATTCCTGAATTCTGTTCCATTGTCAGACCTAATTTTTCTGACAGGCAAACCAGCTTCTACCTCTATCTTCTTTATGTGATCAATGATTATTTGAGGGGCTTCATCCTTTGAGGCTAGAAACAACACCCACGTGTACTTAGAATAGTCATCTACAATTACCAGTGCATATCTCTTCCTTGACATTGACATGACATTTACTGGGCCAAATAAATCCATATGTAAAAGTTGCAGTGGTTCAGTAATGTCTGAAGAGTCTTTGCTTCAGTGAGATGCTTTCTTTGACTTCCCTTTTTCACATTATTATTCCTCTAGAACAATGTCAATATTTGTAGAAGGGGGGGTTGAATACAAATATTCAACTTTTTTTTGAATTAGTGAGAATATGTTAGAACAATTTAACACTGAAAAAATAAACTAAACAAAGAGATTTAAAATTATTGATGGATTGGTTTTTCCATCAGTGTATATTTTTGCTCAATGTTTCTAGGTTAAAAGAAACCTAGCTGCGTTTTTACAAAATTAGAAAACAAATCAACTATTCTTACAAAAGGTGCTCTCAAGCTGGAACAGTTGATTTTTTTGTATTGTCTAACTTTTTCTCTGTCTTCTAATAATGCTGCTACACTTATTTATATAACCCAAGTGTGCTTTTTACAATTCCTATTCTAGGATTGTTTCTACCAGCCTTTCTTTTTACATTTTTCTATCTTTGAAAAAGGTTTGAATAGACAGCTTCTGATTGAGTCTTCACAGTCATTCTAGACTGTCTTCCATAGGTGTGCTTTTGTTATCTGGATCTTCAACAGATATCCTTTCTGTGTTGTCACACTCAATTGATAATTTGCTGTGAAGTATATCAATTGATCCATCCTTTAATCCATCAACTGATGTTCTTCTTCGATTGATCTTCATATCCATCGATTGATAAAAGATGGCTTATCGATTGATAGATGTTATCAATCGATATATCAATCGATGGGTCTTCACATCAGTTGATGGTCTTCAATGCTTGACTTGGCTTCTTCGATTGATCCCTCATCCATCGATGCTTCAATATCAATTGATCATCTTTCACTTGTGAAATTTCCTGTCTTCACATAATTATAAATTAACAGTTTAATTTACACATCAATTGATGATCCATTTCAATCGACTCTAACATCAATTGATGAACAAAATATCAATTGATTTACACCTTATCGATTGAAATAGACTAAATACATCTATGCTACGATCCAAAGTATCAGTTGATTCATATAAACACTTCAACTGATAAATGATTTCCTGATCAATTGATATTTATAACTTTCATATCAATTGATCAGTTACATCAAATAAAATTTCTATGATTCTAAGATTAATGTTATCATCAAATCACATGTAGATTCCTAACAATCTCCCCTTATTTGTGTCTGTGTTATTTACAGGCATAAATCTACTTGATGATAACAAAAAACCTTAAAATTTACATTTAGATAAAATCAAGAAATTTAATTGGCACATTAGTTTTGGAAGTACCAGATTGATAGATAACTCCTGCAAGCAGCTTCAATGTCTTCATAATTTACTTATTTCCTCTTCCTTCTCTTCTCTGCATTTTCCTTTAGTTGCCTCATGAAAGAATTTCTCAAGATTGCTTCATCCCTGTCAGTTTCTCCAAGTTGCCTCATAAAATAGTGTATTTCTTCATCTGTGATTTTGTCCAGATATTTACAGATATCGAAGAACTTTGTGTTGCCCTCTATATCTGTAAGAATCATAGCATACTTTGGCTCCAACACTACCTTTTTGACCTGTGACTTCCATAGCTTCAGAGTTGAATCAGGTTCAGCTTCTGCCTTGGATCTCCTTAACCTTGAAATTTGCTGTTGAATCTCCTGAGCAATTGTTATGTTGAGTTTGTACTTTCTGTTGAGTAAAGGAAGAATAGTCTTTAAAATATTGTAGCTTTGCTTCATTATCACCTTTAATGAATAGAAGATTTTTACTCCATTTTCATACTCCAACCTCATTGATTCTTCATGGTTAGAGGTTGCAAGGTGAGTCCTTACTCCAATTAATCCCTTTTCATTGATTACTGGTATTCCTTTCAAATTGTATACTTCAATTGTGACCTCCTCCTTGATTTCTTCTTGTTGACCCTAGAGGTTTTCCTGAACCACTATTTCTTGAGTAGACCCTGACCTTTTCTTGGCCATTGAAACTTTTCTCTTTTTCCTCAGTGGTTGGTCTATTAATTGTTCCTCCATTTTCCATTCCATTTCCATTTGCCTTGCTATCTCCTCATTTTCTTTTTCTCTCTTTTCAGCATCTGACAATCCTGTTGAAATGGCTCCTTGAAGAAGTTTCTGGCCAACTGGCTCTTTTCTTTTCTTCTCTTCTTCAATCATTATGGCTTTTCCCTTCTTCTCTTTAAGAGCTTCTTGATCAACTAACAAAAAGACTTCAGCATCTGAGTTACTTTCCTTGGCAGCCTTTTGTGCATCTTCATTTATTTTTCTTGTTTGAGCAATGAACTCATCCAAGTCTCCTTTTTCTACTGCCTCTGTTACTAACTCAGTGCTTCTTCTTAGTTCTTCAATTCTTTTCTTTTCCCTCTCAATCCTTGATTGAGTTTCTTTCTCCCTAGAAATTCTCCTAGCTTCAATCTCACCAACAAACTTCTTGAATTCTTTCTTTTTCTGTTCTAAATCATCTTTTGGAGAATTAGATGACTTAGATCTCTTTGAAGATTGATTGTCCCTGTTACTTCTGCTTTTATCTCTTTTGTGCAGAACCACCTATGCCACTTGACTTGTCTATACCAGAACCACATATGCCACCACTCCCACTGCCTTTACCATCACTACCACCATCACCATTACCATCCTTCTTCTCTATATTCTCCCCCTTTTTTGTTATTATCAAATGAAGGGGGTGGTGGAAGTCTGTCAAGAATCTTTTGAAGAATGGAGGCATGTAGATTTTGACCTCTGATAATATCATCCATTTTCTTTTCTAGAGACCCTACTCTTGTCTCCAAAGATGCAAAAATTTTGGATTCCTTGAAAAGCTTGTCTTTGATGCTATTCATGGTGTTGAATGGTAGCTTTTCATCCAATCTCCTTTCTATTGTATCCTTGTTAGTTGAGATAGAGTTCTTGATGATCTCCAGCTCCCTCCTTACTCATGTTACTGTCATCTTTTGAATCTTCAATGATTCTCTCATACAGTGAGCAATTCTTCTTTGAGAAAGATCTTCAATTTCTCCTTCCACCATTGCTCTTCTATATTGAGAGAGAATTTCAGTCTCAGCAGTTTGTAAGGAACCATCAATAGTGCTCATCCATGGTTCCTCATCAGAATCACTCTCCAACTCTTCAAGTGCCATATAGCAAGTGTCTGTTGTACTGGCAATGCTTTCCTTCAGATTCCTGGTCCTTTGATCTGTATGTTCAATTCCCAAAAGTTATTCTGAAGTCCTGTTACTTGAAGCAGCCAACCCTTGATATTGTGGATCAGGATGAATGAAATTCTTTGGATCCAATTCACCAGCATCTATTTCTTCTTCCAAGTCCTTAACAATTCCACTCCCACTAGCTTCTGCATTAGAGGCTCCCCCTATCTGCTTTACTCCTTCTTCTTCTTCTACCATCAGATCAATTTCCAACTCTTGTGCAAATTGAAGAATTGTTTTATCACTCTCACTCATCTCTCGATTTTGCATCAGGATCTCATCCTGGAATCTCACTTCTCCCTCACTCATTTCTTGTGCACCTACTATGGTGGGGCCCTCAAGTGTTTCACTCTCATTCCTGGAAGAAATAAGAATGTTTTTACTCACTTCCTCTCCTTTTGCCAGGTTACAATCCTGCCTCTCACTCAACTCACTCAATCCTAAGAGTGTTTGGGCAACATCAATTGATTGAGCATCAATTAATGTATTGACATTATCAGTTGAAGTGGTGTTTGGGGCATCCATCGATTGATACATACCCATCGATTGATCTTGAGTATCGATCGATAGCTTATCAGTCAATGGCTGAATATCAATTGATGAAGGAACATCAATTGATGATGAAGAAACAGTTGAATTAATTTGAGAAGTTATGTTTGAAATGATATGGGAAATAGAATCCTGAAAATTCTGAGAAGAAGATTCAGGAGAGAGTGTTGGCTTCTCCTTGAAAAATAATGAAGGAGAATCTGAAAATGTTCGAATATCTATCAAAACATTTTCTGAAGAAGTTTGAGATGGGGAGAGAAAAATGGATGAGATTGGAATTGAAAGAGAATGGGGCTGCATCTCATCATTTGTATGAGGTGCATCAAACAGACTTTGAGAAGGCTCCACCACAGTTTTCTGTGATTTTGCAGTGTGTGATTCCCCAAGTGCAAAGGTGACTTTCTTTTCTCTCCTTTTGTATGGTGTTAGTGTTTTGGTCTTTGTGTCCCCAACTTGGTTCTGTGCTCCTGGTTGTGGGCTATTTTCAATACTGTCCTCCTTTTGAGAGGATGCCAATAGAGATGTGGTGTTTTCCATATTTACATCCACAGTCTTTTGGGAGACTGTGGAGTGGCTTGGTTAAGGTTGCACACCCTCACTCTCCTTATTCTTCTGGGTTCTTTTATATTCCCCAGTTCCCTCACCACCTAGATCCTCCTCTAATCTATCTACCAAAATAGTTGTTTTTCTTTTCTTTGTTTTTATAACAGCAGGTTTTTGGGAACCTGTTGAGGTTGGTTTCTTAGATTTGGATATAGAGATTGGTTGTGTGACTTGGGTAGGAGGGTTGGGGTCATTACTACCACCCTCCATAGTCACAGAAGGCAAAGAAGAATTAGGTTGAGAAGAGTTTAAAGTAGAGATAAATACCTGAACAAAAGGAGGATAGATCAATTCCACATTGCTGTGGAGATTGATCCTAACCAAGTCTTTAAAGACCCTTTTGTTTTGGGTCCAGCAATCCAAAATTTCTGTACTCCTGTCAATCTCAATATCCTTGACAAAGTGGTTAATAATAATCATAATAAATCTAGCATAATAAATATGATTAGATCTATTTACTTTATTCCCCAATTTGGCATATATTTCATTGAGTAACAGGCTTCCTAAATTATGATATCTATCATATAAAATACTATACCCTACTTGTTGCATACTAGTTGTTATTGCATCAAAATTACTAACCTTACCAGAAAAATACTTTATAATAGCATCAAAGAAATATGACCATTCTTTTCTTAAATTCTTTTTAACAATACTACCTAAACTAGCATCAGGAGTAGTGTAATTGATCTCTCTAAACATGTTTCTTATTTCTGTGTCAGTAGGTGCATCTAATGTATTATTTGCAGGAATATTAAAGCACTCACCCAAGACCACAGTGGTTAGAATATACCTTTGTCCTTTACAATCAAAGGAGATTGAAGAAAAATCATCTGCTACTTCTGCTGTTGTCCAGAACTCTTCAACTAGATTACACACTATTTTTTGTGCTTCTGAGAGGGCCTTTGAAATCTTTGAGCTCCTGAGAAATTCCATCAGTGGATGAAATTCTGTTGGGGCTTCCTCCACCATAGTGCAGGCAACGAAGTTGTTGAGCTCGTAGTAGAATCCAGATTGTGATACTTTTTTTGATGATGCCATTAGTGTTTTTGAAGATTTAGAAGAAAATTAACTTGAAAGATTGTTAGTAGATGTACAAAAATAACAATTAAACAGTAGCAATTAGGGTTCTTAGCAAGAGAAAGAGAAAGAGACAATAAAATAGATAGTAAAAAAAATATAAGTGAGAATTAAAAGAAGTTTTAATCCCACTATTTATATTTACTGATTTCTTAATCAATTTCTTCCTCAAAATAGAACTTAATGGCCGTTGGATGAATATTTAAAAAGTAAATGTTACCAATTTTGACAATCGATTGTTATAGATACAGGCATGTTTGTATTAATCAATTGATAAAATAAGTAACCAACGGCTAGATTTTGTACAGATCGATTGATGACATGGACCTATCAAATTCCAGATCATCGATTGATAATAATGATCTTATCCTTCGACAGGTACATTTATCCATTGATAAGTAAATATATCATCAATTGATATATTTATCTGTCGATAGTTCCAAATATCTATTGATAAATAAAATGTTTATCAGTTGATTATTGAAGAATCAATAATTTAACATAATCA
The DNA here is from genome assembly GCA_028671895.1 of Oenanthe sinensis. NCBI lineage: Eukaryota > Viridiplantae > Streptophyta > Magnoliopsida > Apiales > Apiaceae > Oenanthe > Oenanthe sinensis. The sequence goes on from CM053812.1 coordinate 4,476,036, forward strand.
ATGGTTACAAATTATATTAATATATAACTTGTCAGACATTTTAAAGGATTAAATATAATTAAGCATACCTAAATCACAGACCAATCTATTGAAGGTAGATTCATCTAGTGGTTTGGTAAAAATGTCTGCAAGTTGTCTTTCACTAGGAACAAAATGTAATTCAACTATACCATTCATTACATGTTCCCTAATGAAGTGATACCTTATGTCAATATGCTTGGTTCTGGAATGTTGCACAGGATTTTCTGTTATAGCAATGGCACTTGTATTATCACAGAAAATAGGAATCTTATTCAAGTTGAACCCATAGTCAAGTAGTTGATTCCTCATCCATAAAATTTGTGCACAGTAGCTTCCAGCTGCAATGTATTCAACCTCTGCAGTAGATGTAGACACGGAGTTCTGCTTCTTGCTAAACCATGAAACAAGCTTATTTCTTAGAAATTGACAGTAACCTGTTGTGCTTTTTCTATCAATTCTGCAACCTGCATAGTCTGCATCTGAATAGCCAATTAGATCAAATCCAGAATCTCTAGGATACCAAATTCCAAGATTTGGAGTTCCTTTGAGATATCTGAATATTCTTTTTATTACAATCAAATGAGATTCTCTAGGATCAGCTTGAAACCTAGCACAAAGACATGTAGCAAACATTATATCTGGCCTAGTTGCAGTTAAATAAAGTAATGAGCCAACCATGCCTCTATAACTTGAAATGTCCACTATAGCTTCCTTAGTGTTTAATTCAAGTTTAGTTGTAGTAGCCATGGGAGTTTTCGCAGAAGAACATTCATTTAAATCAAATCTCTTTAATAAATCAGAGATATATTTGGTTTGATTTATGAAAATACCATCTTTGACTTGTTTGATTTGCAAACCAAGAAAGTAGGTAAGTTCTCCCATCATGCTCATTTCATATTTGCTCTGCATTAACTTAGCAAACTTTTTACAAACTTTTTCATTAGTTGAGCCAAATATAATGTCATCTACATAGATTTGAACAAGAATCATAGAGCCATTTACATTTCTATGAAAGAGAGTTTTATCAACAGTACCTCTTGTGAAGTGATTATCAATCAAGAATTTAGACAAAGTGTCATACCAGGCTCTAGGTGCTTGTTTTAATCCATAAAGTGCCTTGAGAAGATAGTAAACAAATCCAGGATGAACAGGATCCATAAAACCAGGAAGTTGTTCTACATATACTTCTTCTTCTAGTTCTCCATTGAGAAAAGTACTTTTTACATCCATCTGATACACTTTGAAATTAGCATGAGCAGCAAATGCTAGAAAAATTCTGATTGCTTCCAATCTTGCCACTGGTGCAAATGTTTCATCAAAATCTATGCCTTCTTCTTGTGAATAGCCCTTTGCCACTAATCTTGCTTTATTTCTTGTCACTGTACCAGATTCATCCATTTTGTTTCTGAACACCCATTTTGTACCAATGATAGACTTGTTCTTTGGTTTGGGCACCAGCTTCCATACCTTGTTTCTTTCAAATTGATTCAACTCTTCTTGCATAGCAATTGTCCAATCAGGATCATTCAAGGATTCTTCAATCCTTTTTGGTTCTTCTTGAGACAGGAAGCTACTATACAAGCATTCATTTTGAGTTGTACTTCTAGTTTTGACACCATCATTTGCATCTCCAATTATTAGTTCAAAGTGATGGCTTTTTGTCCATTTCCTTTGAGATGGTAAATTTGTCCTTGAAGATGATGCTTTATGATCATTGGAAGTGTTATGATCACTGTGATGTGATTGACTATTTGAGAACCCTCCCCCTGAGATGGACACTCTATTTAAAGATTGTTGAGCAGAGTTGTTATCCATCGAATGATTATCAATTGTTGTATTATCAGTCGATTGATGATTGTCAACTGATAAGTTATCTGTTGATACAATAACATCAATTGATGGGAGGATTCTAAGAACTTGATTTCTTGTAATTTCCACATCATCATCACTATCTTCAATATTACTTGTGGATTCATTTTCAAAATGTAATAGATCATGAAATCCTTCATCAAACAACCCTTGAGTTTTCTTGTCATCAAAGACTACATGCATAGATTCCATAACAATGTGTAATCTTAGATTGTAGACTCTGTATGTTTTGGTTGTTATTTCATATCCAACAAATATAGCTTTATCAGCTTTGGCTTTAAATTTTCCTAGATTTTCACCTTGATTTCTCAGTACAAAGCATTTGCAGCCAAAGACATGAAGAAAATTAACTGTTGGCTTCTTGTCTTTCTTTATCAATTGATATGGTGTTTTGCCTTGAAGTCTATTGACCATGGAAATATTTTGAATGTAACAAGCAGTATTAATTGCTTCTGCCCAGAAGTATGTAGGAAGTTTTGCTTCTTCTAACATAGTTCTAGCAGCTTCAATCAAGGTCCTATTTTTTCTTTCAACTACTCCATTTTGTTGTGGAGTTCTTGGAGCAGAGAAATGATGAGTGATACCTTTTTCTTCACAAAATTCTTTCATTGATGCATTCATGAATTCAGTACCATTATCACTTCTAAATTTCTTGACCTTCCATTCAGTGCTGTTTTCAACATTCTTCACATGATTGATAATTAATTTGCTTGCCTCATCCTTAGAGTGTAAGAAATATACCCATGAAAATCTTGTGAAATCATCCACAATTACTAAGGCATATTTCTTTTTGGCAATTGACATTATGTTGACTGGACCAAATAAATCCATGTGCAATAATTCCAAAGTCTTATCAATTGATGATTCAGACTTTGACTTGAATGATGCTTTTCTTTGTTTTCCCTTTTGATAGGCATCACACAGTCCATCCTTGGTGAATTCCATCTGTGGAATGCCTCTTACCAAATTCTTTCTAACCAATTGATTCATGGCCTTAAAATTTAAATGGGCTAGCTTCTTGTGCCAAGTCCAACTTTCATCTGTATTGGCTTTGCTAAGTAGACATGTCATTGAATTTGCCTTCACAGAGAGAAAATCAGCCACATAGACATTTCTTTTCCTTTCTCCAGTTAAGAGAATATCACCAGATTCTTTGTTGGCTATGATGCATGATCCAGTTGTAAACCATACACCATTACCATTATCACACAGTTGACTAATACTGAGCAGATTGTGCTTCAATCCATCAACTAGTGCTACAGGTTCAATGATAACATTTTCTTTTACAATTGAGCCATATCCCAGAGTAAAACCTTTGTTGTTATCTCCAAAAGTAACTCTTGGGCCAGTCTTTTCCACAAACTTTGTGAGCAGAGACAAATCTCCAGTCATGTGTCTTGAACATCCACTATCCAAATACCAGAGATTTTTCTTCCTGTTTCCCTGCACACATACAAAACAATCAAGTTGTTTTTGGTACCCAAGTTGCCTTGGGTCCTCTTTTATTAGTTGCAGCCTGAGCCCCTATTGTCAACTTAGGTTCCTTTTGTTTTGGTGGGTTTAAATCTACTTTAACTTTGAGAGTTGATTTTTGGGGCTTTGACACCTTGGAACTCATGGCAGAATTTCCATGAATTTCATCATTTATATTAGGCATGTTCCATGGCATACCAGGCATGTTCATATTAGGATATGCAAAGAAGGGATTATACATGTATGGAACTTGTGCATAAGGCATATGAACATTAGGTGCAACCAAATTAAAAGACATGGCATTTATGAGCATAGGATTAAGAAGCATGGAATTAGAAGACATAGCATGTGCATTTAAATCATTATTCTTTTTTTCATTCTTGCATTGCATGGACAAATGATTTACACTACCATACTTAGCACAAACCTTTCTAGGTGCATACATATCAGGAGTGTAATTGTTGTGCTTATTTATGCCTACTTTCCCATTCCTATTCTTCTTCTTTTTTCTCAGACTTAGGTTGAGTAGATTCCACAGGAGCTATCTTTTCTAGTTTTTCTTTTAATTGATTCTTAGATAAGCTACCTATGTTGATCTTCTCAGTCTCAGCCTCAACTTGATTTTTGGTTTCCTTAACAAACTTAATAGGAGTGCTAAATTTGTTCTTCTTATTAGCCATTGATGATTCACTTGTCGATGGATACTTATCAATTGATTCAGCATCAATCGATTGATAATCCTTATCAGTTGATGAAGGATTAGCATTCGATTGATCTTTATCCATTGAAGTATCAGTCAATGGCTTGTCTATTAATTTGGGGAGTTCTCCTAGAGTATCTACACCCTGAATGTCAATAATTTGTTTGGCAATTTTAACAGACCTATTCCATTTGCTAATGGTTTCAATTTCCTCAGCCAATTGTTCTTTCAACAATTCTTCTCTTTTCAAACTGTTTACTAGTTCATTCCTAGCATCCTTTCTTTCCTGTTTAAATCTATCTAAACAGACAAGTTCATTTTCAAGAAAAATATTCCTCTCAGTTAAGGCATCAATGGTGTTCTTTAACTTGAGGTTTTCTTTGTTTAGAGATTTTAGAGTGACATACAAATTATACAATTCATTGGACATTTCATTAATAGTACTATTGCATTCATCGGCTGAAAGCTTAGAATAGTTTGTAGCTAGTACCTGATTAGATGCTGAACTAGCTTCTTCATCCTCATGGTTGGCCATTAGAGCTAGATTGATATATTCTTCAGAATCACTATCTTCAGCAGCCCAGTCCTTCTCTTCGGTGACAAAGGCCTTTTCTTTCTGTTTTAAAAGGTCAAAGTATTTCTTTTTATAGTCAATACCCTCATATGACTTTGCCTTTTCTTGCTTTGGCTTCCTGCACTCACTTGAGAAATGACCAGCCAATCCACAGTTAAAACATTTAAACTTAGATCTATCAACCAAATTTTTATTTTGATTGTTGCTTCTAAACTGGGATCCAGGCCTTTGAGCATTTGGATTCCTCTTGAATTTTAGCTTTGAGAACTTTCTTGACAAGAAAGCAAGGTGCTCATCAATCTCATCCAAATCATCCTGTGAGCATGTTTCATTTTCTTCACACTCGTTCTTTCCTTTTCCCTTGGATGATTCTTCATTAGCATCATTAGCCATCATCATGACTTCTTCTACACATCCAGTTTCTTTCTTTTGTTTCTTATCTTCATTCCCTTTGACCATCAAAGCTACAGTTTTCTCCTTTCTTTGATTTTTCTCAATCTCTTCATCTTGTTGAATCTCCAGTTCATATGTCTTGAGAATACCATATAGTTTCTCTAGAGTATAATCTTTGAAGTCTTGAGATTTCCTAATGGAGACAGTCATTGCCTTCCATTCTTTTGGAAGAGATCTGAGAAATTTAAGATTTGTATCTTCTGTTGCATAAACCCTACCATATAGCTTTATAGCATTCAATAACTTTTAAAATCTGCTATAGGTATCATTGATGGCTTCACCACTCTTAAAATGAAATGATTCATATTTTTGAATTAAGAGTTGCATCTTCTGATTGAGTCTTCATAGTCATTCTAGACTGTCTTCCATAGGTGTGTTGCTGCTTGGTTGAGAATGAGATTCTCTGCCACTACTAGTAGTTTCTGTGAATCTTCACTTGTTTCCACTACTAGGGTCAGAATCAACATTGTTGTTATTCTCATTTGGTGCCTGATTTTCTGTTACAGCTTCAGGTTCTATTTCACCTTCATCTGAGTTCATATTTTCAAACTGCAAAGTTTCAGTGTCATCTGTTCTTTGTAGACTTGGGAGCTTGAGATCATCGAAAGTTACATTCATGCTTTCAGTAACCTTCTTATGTTCAATCACATAAACCCTGTACGCCTTAGATTCCAGAGAGTAGCCAAGAAATATGCCTTCATGAGCCTTGGATTCGAATTTTCCTAGATGCTCATCATCTTTCAATACAAATCACTTTGCTCCAAACACATGAAAGTATTTCAATGTTGGTTTCTTGTTTGCCATTATCTCGTACGAAGTCTTGTCATGTTCTTTGTTGATCAGGGTACGATTTTAAGTGTAGCAAGCTGTGTTGACTGTTTCAGCCCAAAAGTATAAAGGTAACTTAGCTTCATTCAGCATTGTCCTTGCTGCTTCAACCAAAGTCCTGTTCTTCCTCTCTACTACTCCATTTTGTTGTGGAGTTCTTAGCGCTGAGTATTGTCTTGAGATACCTTTTTCAACACAGAATTCATTCAGGGTTACATTCCTGAATTCTGTTCCATTGTCAGACCTAATTTTTCTGACAGGCAAACCAGCTTCTACCTCTATCTTCTTTATGTGATCAATGATTATTTGAGGGGCTTCATCCTTTGAGGCTAGAAACAACACCCACGTGTACTTAGAATAGTCATCTACAATTACCAGTGCATATCTCTTCCTTGACATTGACATGACATTTACTGGGCCAAATAAATCCATATGTAAAAGTTGTAGTGGTTCAGTAATGTCTGAAGAGTCTTTGCTTCAGTGAGATGCTTTCTTTGACTTCCCTTTTTCACATTATTATTCCTCTAGAACAATGTCAATATTTGTAGAAGGGGGGGTTGAATACAAATATTCAACTTTTTTTTGAATTAGTGAGAATATGTTAGAACAATTTAACACTGAAAAAATAAACTAAACAAAGAGATTTAAAATTATTGATGGATTGGTTTTTCCATCAGTGTATATTTTTGCTCAATGTTTCTAGGTTAAAAGAAACCTAGCTGCGTTTTTACAAAATTAGAAAACAAATCAACTGTTCTTACAAAATGTGCTCTCAAGCTGGAACAGTTGATTTTTTTGTATTGTCTAACTTTTTCTCTGTCTTCTAATAATGCTGCTACACTTGTTTATATAACCTAAGTGTGCTTTTTACAATTCCTATTCTAGGATTGTTTCTACCTGCCTTTCTTTTTACATTTTTCTATCTTTGAAAAAGGTTTGAATAGACAGCTTCTGATTGAGTCTTCACAGTCATTCTAGACTGTCTTCCATAGGTGTGCTTTTGTTCTCTGGATCTTCAACAGATATCCTTTCTGTGTTGTCACACTCAATTGATAATTTGCTATGAAGCATATCAATTGATCCATCCTTTAATCCATCAACTGATGTTCTTCTTCGATTGATCTTCATATCCATCGATTGATAAAAGATGGCTTATCGATTGATAGATATTATCAATCGATATACCAATCAATGGGTCTTCACATCAGTTGATGGTCTTCAATGCTTGACTTGGCTTCTTCGATTGATCCCTCATCCATCGATGCTTCAATATCAATTGATCATCCTTCACTTGTGAAATTTCCTGTCTTCACATAATTACAAATTAACAGTTTAATTTACACATCAATTGATGATCTATATCAATCGACTCTAACATCAATTGATGAACAAAATATCAATTGATTTACACCTTATCGATTGAAATAGACTAAATACACCTATGCTACAATCCAAATTATCAGTTGATTCATATAAACACTTCAACTGATAAATGGTTTCCTGATCAATTGATATTTATAACTTTCATATCAATTGATCAGTTACATCAAATAAAATTTCTATGATTCTAAGATTAATGTTATCATCAAATCACATGTAGATTCCTAACACACATGCTTCACACAAACCTTCTTGACAGAATTCCATATCAAGTAAGCCTCTAACCAATTCCCTCTTAACTAAAGACTTCATTGCCTTGAAGTTCAGGTGTGAAAGTTTCTTATGCCATAACCAACTGTCCTCTGTTGAAGCTTTGCTGTAAAAACATTGAGCTTCGCCTTTGCTTGCAAAGAATAAGTCAGCTACAAAGAGATTCCCCTTTCTCACTCCTTGAAGAGCAAGCTTCGTATATTTCCTAGTTTGGATTGCACATCTTTCTTTCTTAAAAGTTACTTTGAAGCCTTTGTCAGTGAACTGACTGATACTTAGAAGGTTGTGCTTTAATCCATCCACAAAAGAGATATTTTCTATGATAACATTTCCAATTTCCAGATTGCCATATCCCGGGTTGAATCCCTTGCTGTTATCTCCAAAGGTCACTATTGGGCCATCTTTTTCAATCACATCTGATAGCAGGGCTCTATCACCAGTCATATGCCTAGAACAGCCGCTGTCGAGAATCCACATGACACGTTTGTTCTTTGCTATACCCTGTATCCACAGATTGATTACTTTTTCTTTGGTACCCAAACTTGATTGGGTCCAAGAGGCTTAGTTGAATAAACGAATTTAGCTATAGAAACTTTCTGGTCCTTGTCTTTCTCATCGACTGTGCCCTTGTCCTTTGGTTTAGCTTCGACAGGTGTGTCTTTAGGCTTAGGAACAGGGGCTTCCTTCCTAGACTTAGGAGGACTAGCAGTCTTTGCCCTAACATGCTTTCTATTCTTGTTCACATCTGTATTCATGCTTGTACTAGATGAAGTATTCATTAAGTTTATATATGCAGACATGATGTTGAAAGCACATGGCATGCATCCTACTTTACCACATGGTTGATGAGGAATAGACATGGCAGGTATATTAGAAGTTTCTTTTTTTACTACTTTTATCTTTTTGCATGCATGCGTAAGATGATCAGTAGAATTACAATTATTGCAAACTTTTCTAATAGCTTTGGGAGAATAGGCATAATCATTTTTCTTGTTAACACCTATTTTTCCATTTCTGTTAGCTTTCATTTTTTCATTCTTGTTACCTAAATCACTTTTAATATGTTCCTTAGGGTCTATAATTTTTACAGATTTTTTAGGTAACTCCTTTTTACTTCCTTCCTCTTTCTTCTTTTGATCCTCGGCAAGGATTTCTTCTTTTATTAAGATCTCCTCTTCATCTAAGGGTTCCATGAAAAACTTCTTATATAGGGGCTTAGTGACATTTTTCAACACATGTGGAATGTCTTGCTTCACAGGACTTTCCTCAGCAATTGATTCTACATGCATCTTTCCTGCCTTTTTATCATAGTCAAAACCTATTCAGTTTTCTGACCTATGACCTATTTATCTATTACCTCCTTTACAAGATTAGTAGATTTCTTATAAGCTTGAAGTTTTAACTCTAACTCAGAAATTTTATTCCTAAGAGTAGTTTCTACTTCCTGGTTGCACTTATCTCTATTATGAAGGTATTCTATTTTCTGTTTCAGATCTTCTAGATTAACACATGCAAGCTCTAGTTCTTCGTTTCTTGCTTCTAGCATTTTATTCTTTAGAACTAGTTTAACATTTTCTTCTTCAGATGCTAGCATGCTTGTATGTATGTCAAACATTTCTATATTGAGATCTTCTACAGTTTTCTTATATTCAGATTTAGACATGTCAACGGAGGAGATAAATGATACCTTTGATGATTGAGGGGATGCCTCTGAATAGTCTTCCATTAAAGAAATATTTCCATAAGTTTCTTCTTCATCGTTGTCTGAATCATCCCAGCTCTTTCCTTCAGCTATATAAGCTCTGCCCTGATGCTTCTTAACCAGTGCATCATATTTCTCCTTGAGTTCATCATATGACTCCTTTCTTTCCTTCACTTGCTTCAGCTTCCGGCATTCTGTTACAAAATACCCGGGTTCATCACAGTTGTAGCACTTGAACTTACTGCGATCTACCATTTCCGTCTTATAACCTCCTTTGTTGTAAGACCCTGAAGACGATCCACCTCGGTTGCTGTTTCTGAAACTGGAACCACTGTAACTGGAGTTACTCTTGAATTTGTACTTAGGGTTCCTCCTAAACCTGAGGTTCTTGAACTTCTCTGCCATATAGGCCATTGTTTACATATACCATAAATGATCTTTCTTTGGTCTTGCTCCATTTCGTGAGTCTTGAGCTTCCCATATAAAATTTCAATGGACATGTCATTTATGCAACTCTCTCTTTATCAGTGTCAGTAAACTCTGAAGGTTCCTTTGGGGTAAAACCTTGCGGAATCCGTTTGCCATCTTCTGAAACTATTTCCGGTGTAAGCTTCTGAGGTACATAGGGTCCATTTTCCAAAATTCCCAAGTATTGAGAATTTGAAGTTTTAATGAAAATGGACATTTTCTTCTTCTATAAGATGTATTCATTTTTGTCAAAGGCCGGGATTTTAATGTTGCTGAGTTTTTGGGTACTCATGGTTATAAGAATTTTAAATCTTAAGAAATAATTAATTTCTTAAAAATTAAAATCAATTCGAATAAAAATTAAATTTCGAGAAATAAAATTTTAATACGAATTCTTGATGACTGATAGTCTTTTAAAAATTAGTGAATTCAATTAGTTCAATCAAAGTTATAATAGAAATACAGCTGGGTGAATTAAATGATTGTCTTTAATGGAGCTCCCGTCTATATCTCTTTTGTTGAAGATGAATGAATTGTTCTGTTTATATTGATTTTCACTCATATATAATTTGTAGACTTGTTGGAAATTGATTTCCAACAATGTGCAAGTCCTTTGTTGCGCCTGCAAGAGTGGTAGTGGTGTGTAGGTGCCACAAAGAAGTATGTTGCGCATTGCATGTTTGTTGCGCCTCTTTATCAAGTTAGTTGCGCCTATACAGTGGTTACCGTGTAGAGGCGCCACTAATTGACTTAGAAACATTTCAACAAGTGTTTTGTTGCGCCTGGGTTCTTTTTGTTGCGCCTGCACACTAGATGCAGTGTGTAGGTGCCACAAACCTTTTCCTTGCGCCACTCTACTTAGAAAACTCTTGATGTCTTCTTTTGTTGCGCCTGCACACTAGATGCAGTGTGTATACGCCAAAAACTTCTATTTAACTTGAGTTGAGCTTTGAACATACTTATGTTGCGCCTAAGCCTTTTTGTTGCGCCTTGTACAGTGGTTGCCCTGTAGAGGCGCCACCAACCCTTGCTGAGTTATTGCCTTGTTATCCCTTTGTCTGAGCAGAAGTTATTCAGAACTTCATTTCTGAATTTTGTTCCATTATCTGATCTGATTGCCCAGATAGGTAACTTTGAATCTAACTCAATCAGCTTTATATGATCAATCACCAAATACGGAGTTTTATCCTTAGAGTTCAAGAATAAAACCCACGTGTATTTTGTGAAGTCATCCACAATCACTAAGGCGTATTTCTTCCTTGACATAGACAAAATATTTACTGGACCGAATAAATCCATGTGTAGGAGTTGAAGTGGTTCAGTGATGTTTGTAGTGTTTGTGCCTCTGTGAGTTGCTTTCTTTGACTTCCCTTTCTGACATGCCTCACACAAGCCTTCTTGTGTAAATTCTATCGGAGGCAGTCCTCTCACCAAATCCCTCTTGACTAAAGAGTTCATTATTTTGAAGTTTAGATGTGAGAGTTTCTTGTGCCATAGCCAGCATTCTTCTGATGAAGCCTTTGAGTAGAAATAGTTTGCTTCGTCTTCAGTTCCTGAGTTGAGATCGGCTACGTACAAGTTTCCTTTCCTTACTCCATGCAAGGCCAGTTTGTCATCTTTAGTATGAGCTATTAAGCATTTCTCATTGATAAAGTTTACTTTGTACCCTTTATCACAAAATTGACTGACGCTTAGTAGATTGTGCTTAAGTCCTTCCACTAAAGAGACATTTTCAATGATAACATTTCCAGTATTTAACTTGCTGTATCCCGCAGTCATTCCTTCGTTGTTATCTCCAAAGGTGACGATCGGGCCAGCTCTTTCAATCACGTCTGATAGCAGGGCTCTATCTCCGGTCATATGCCTTGAAGATCCGCTGTTCAGGATCCATATAACTCGGTTTACCTGTTTAACTCCCTGCAATTATCAAACGGATTAATTCATCTTCGGAACCCAAAACTGATTGGACCCGGCATACTTAAAGAATTGACCTTTTCTACTTTGACAACAGATCCTTTTCTAATAACATCATTATCTTCCTTGACTGTTCCTACCTTCTTAAAAATAGTCTTAACAACTTTCTGTTTAGACTGAGGAATATATGAATCCTTCTTCTCAGGTGAAGGAGTCGCAGTCTTGGATTTAACGAATTTACTATTGATGTGCTGTCCAGGTGTCATGTTATCTTTCTTAGCTATCATGCGTTTAAAGTAAACAGTCATAGCATTAAAAGCACATAACATACAATTCATTATTCCATAAGGTTTATGGAAAGCATCAATAGTAGGCATGTTATTCAATATAATAGGGGGCTTAACAGATTCTACTTCAATTTTATCAGCAGATTTAAAGTTTTCAGTAGAATGATATTTGTTATTACTATCCCTACTTTTAACAAACATGTTAGGTCTGTTCATTTTATTCTTTAAGTCTTTTGCACCTATACCAGGATTGGGCGACTTAGAAGTTCCCTCATCTTTCACTGGTGTCTCCGGTGCACACTTCTCTTTCTGGACATTAACTCATTTCATGTCCTTAACCTATTTTCTTCTCTTCTTCTCTTCCTCGAGATCCTCTAACTGCATTTCATATGCAATCAGTATGGAGCTCTCAAGGATAGGTTCAGCTATCGGTGTAATGAAGAGATGTTTCGGTGTGTCTTTAATAACATGTGGGATACCCCTTTCTATAGCACTTTCTCTAAAAGGGGTTATGTTGCTTGGCTTTCCTACAGATTTATTGTACTCGAAGCCTATTCCAACTTTACGACTTATTTCTTGTTAGTCAACTAGGTTCTTTACAATATACGAGGAATTCTTATATGCAAGACACTTTTTCTTTTCTTCTCCTATCTGGTTTCTGAGATTAGTCTCTACTACAACATGACAACTGACTTTACAGACTTGAACAGCTAAGTCCTCAGTCAATTCGACAGTCAACTTGTCATGTTTCTTTTTAACTGTTTAAGAACTTTAGTCTCATCAACTAACTCTTTGACTTTGAGTCTGAGTTTCTTAACCTTATCTCTTTCACCATCTAGTTCTTTTCCTAGCAGAGCAAACATCTTAGGGCACGAAGGATTTACCTCTATTCCTCCTTGACGGGTGGGAGATAGTGATTCCTCGGATGAAGCCATAAGAGCAAGATTTCCCAGCTCTTCATCATCATCATTATCTGAGTCATCCCAGCTTCTGCCCTCTACTAGATAGGACTTTCCTTGATGCTTTTTGACGAGCGCATCATACTTCTCTTTGAGCTCTTCGTAAGACTCTCTCTTTTTCCCTTACTTAGGCTTCTTGCACTCAGTTGTGAAGTGGCCTAGCTCATTACAGTTGAAGCAACAAAACTTGCATCTATCAACTAAGCCGGTCTTGTAGCCATTTTTTGATACTGCTGTCGAAGAACCTCCTTTTTGGAATCTTCCAAAATTAAGCTCCCCTCTGAATGAGGAGTTTCTTCGGAATCTCATGCTGCCAAACCTCCTGGCAACCATAGCTAGAGATTCATCTTCCAACAGATCTAGTTCTTCCAGCGAGTTGAACTCACCATCTTCTTGTTTTTTAGAAGTATGTCCAAATTCTGGAACCACATACTCCGTTGAACGGTTAGAAGGTGAAATAACCTTCACTTCTACTTTCTCTGGTGCTTCTACCATTAATGCCTTGGAGGAGCTCAATACCTTACCTCTCCCATACATCTCTCTGATTTGGATCTGTTCCATCTCATAAGTCTTTAAAACTCCGTAGAGTCTTTCTAGGGCAACCTCCTTCATGTCCCTAGATTCCCGGATAGCTGCAATCCTGTGTTCCAAATGCTCGGGTAAGGTCAGCAAAAACTTTCTATTCACTTCCTGATTCTGATAAAACTTTCCATTCTTATTGAGCTCGTTTATCATTTGTTTAGTCTCTGAAACACCTCAGAGATACCCTCACCAGGGTTGGATCTAAACTGCTCATATTGGGAGGTCAGGATCTCCAGTCTATTCTCCTTTACTTTTTCAGTTCCCTCATTGATAATTTCAATTGTTTCCCAGATCTGTTTTGTATTTTTACAATTGACTACTTGATTGTACATTACGTAGTCAAGGGATTCAATTAATATGAGTTTCAGGTTATTATCAATGTAACGATCGAGGTAATTAAATCTATTTGAATAATATGGAGTATATGATTTATGTGTTTTAATGTGTTAAGATATGATATGTGGTCACTTGTTATGTCCAGTTGACTGCCCGTTTGACTGTATTATGCTTAAGTGATTTAATTAAGTGATTAATTGATTTTTCATGCTTAATTGAGTAACTGTTTGATTTTTATAAAATTATTGGTGTGTCCAATAATTATGAAATTTTATATGTAGTTCCTATGTGATTTTAGAGACTTTCTAAAAATGGTGATGTATTTAATTCTAGTCTCAGTGATTTTATATAAATCTTTCATTCCTGTTTTATTCTAGAGATATTACTCTTCTAAATTCCATATTTAATTATTGGAATGTCCAAAAATCATGAAACCTTTTCCAAAATGTTCCTTATTTATTCTAGGACTTTGGAAAAATAAAAGTTTATTTTATTTGAGCTCAAAATTGTTTTTATGATTTTTCTCCTCTTATTTCCTATTTATGTACTAAAACTTCAAAGATTTTTAATTAATTCGTTATTCATCCGAGAAATATTTTAAAAATATGGGGAGGCTTCTAAATTCATGATCTTTATTTTAAAAATATAAAAGTTATTTTTGTACCCTGTTTCTACCAAAATTCGATTTTAAATTTGACTTAAATTCAGAAAATAGCATATGTGAAATTACTAGAATACCCTTGTCTTTGTTTTGTAAAAAGCCACCGCCCACTTTCATTTCCTTGTTCTGCACATTTGTATTGAGGTCGAGTTCTTCTCTCTATTGTCCTGCGATTTCGAGTCACTTTGCATGCTTTGTTCGATTCTATGTAATTGGGTGTTTATTCCTTGCTAGTAATCAAGCTAAAAATCTTTGTAGCTTTTGTTCTAGCTTTATGTGTAAAGATGTGTATATGCCGTATGTATATATGCTTGAGTTTGAACTGGACTTGCATGCAAAGGCTGAGACTTGTTGATTGTAGCAATCGACACTTGTTTAATGTTGCCGTGTTGTTAATAATTAAATTACAGGGGATTTGGTGTTGAGAATCCGGTAACCGGAACTCCACCGGATCTTTGGCCGCCGACGATGAGTTCAATGAGTTGGCCGGTCAACGGCGATGATGAAATGAGCCGGAAATATTACTTTCATTTATGTTAGGCTAGTAATTCTCATTGCATGTTACAGTTTTGATTTTTCCGATTAAAGATGGCATTTTCCGATTTGTTATGACTTAGTATGATTCCACGAAGTCTTGTTCTTGCTTAGTAACAATGCTAGTACTTGCTTTACAATTGATTCATGGTGGTTAAGGACTGCATGATAGTATTGGTTCGAATTGATGCATGTTCGACTCGAAAGCTTCATTTGGCTTCGGGATTAATTGATTAAAATGTAACCTAGTTAGTTTAATGACATTTTAACTACTAGAAGTCTTGATTGCTAGGAATTGATATTTAACAATTATGTTTCTGTGTGGTGATGTTATACTACGGCCAATCTTGTTAATTGCCGAGTTAATATCAAGTAAATAGGTTTAATTGAAATGTATGTCTAGCATAAGTTGTTAATGAATTATTAGATTTTATTAGTGAATTAAATTGTTGATGTAAACTTTGGGACAATTCGACTAGCCATGCTCTATGTTTGGAAATTTTCTAATTAGTATAAGTTTTGGGATGCCATGTTGTTTAATTAAAAAGATTTACAAACATGGTAAAATATGGTGGCTCCTACTTAGTTAAATTTGAGTAAATTGTGTATTGTGATAATAGCAGGGCATTAGCTTGAATTGAGGTTAATTGAGATGTGTTAATTCTAGTGGTCGATAGTTGAATGCATCGACTTTGTACTATAATAAATTTTTCGAACTATATATGCGTAATTATGTTTGGAAATGAATTACTACATGAGGATTAGTGTGGAATTAATGATTAATTGTAATAGAAGCTATTTGAATAATGTATAATATAGAGTTGAGTTAAGAATTGAATTGATTATATAGTTAAGCCGTTGATACCTGAGTTGTTTCGGTTATTCTGAATGATAATAGTATTGTATATTAATTATAACTATTGCTTGTTTGATATGGATTTGGTGCAAACATGGTTGTATAATAGGATATAATTGACATTGAATGTTTGGTTGTGTCGGTTGTATTCCGACGGATAGCTCCAATTACAGGGGAGGTGCTGCCAAAATTTCTAAAAACTAGAATGACTTTGTAAAATATGATTGGCACACCACTTCTGTATAAGAAAGGCTATCAGTCAGGAATGCTGTGAATGATATAATTGTCTATGTGCTACTTGTTTGCCAGTGTAGAAGTGATTTTAGTAGAATATGTCTATAGTGGATGATATATGTGTTTAAGGATTGCATTATCGAAAGGGTAGAATAGTTAGACGTTATAGAGAACGTCGAGAGTTTATAAGATTCTGAAATAGTATTATTTTTTTGTGTAGCTACGAAGGATAGTGAGGTGAAGGACAAAGGAAAGGCTAAAGTAGAGAGTTAGTGTCTGGTATAGACGATCTACCTGTTCCACAGCTGTAGCATTCCTTATTTGAGGCAAGTAACTACTGCCTAATCTCTTTCAACTTAAACACTGTTTTATGAACTGCATAGTGAACTGTTTTATAAACTACTTTATGACCCTGCAACTATAATACCTTGTTTCAACTGTTTTAAACTATATCATGTCCTACTTTAATTGCTTTATTTAAACTGCAACCTTATGTCAGATTCAATTGCACTTTAAACTTTTCAATCCCTGAACTGTTATCTACAACTTATAAACTAGTCTTAAAAATCTTAAACCAGTGACATTGAACTGTGACTTAAGCTGTTACCATTTTCCTTAACTACGTTTCCTTAAACTTTAATTCTGAACTTACCATTTTACTATTGCCTAACTACTGTCATGAATAAATGCCTTGCAACTGTTTTCAAAACACTTTACTATCCTGTGAATTGACCTTGCAACCTAACTTTACAACTTAGCTTGGTTTTGAATTCCCAATTCATGATTCCAGCTTACCTTACTATAACAGAAACTTGTTTTGAGAATTATCCTGGAATAAATTTTACCTCTGTTCAATGATATTAAAAATGGATTTAAATATGGAATCCGACTTTCAAGAAGTCTTTTTCATCAAATGATTTGGTAACTTTAAAAAGAAAGGTTTTGATTATTATTATAGGAATTCCGATCAAAATGGTTTCTGCGGATTCCTATAGGTTGGAGGCGTAAGAGGCCGAGTGACGCCGGTCCAGCACTTTTTATGGGTAGACTATAATGAGATAGTCAATGGCTATAATGAGATAGCCCAAGGCCAATGGCAATAAGTGCCTTTATGAGTACTCCTTATGTCCAGAGGGACTTTAGTCCGTTATGGGGACTTTACGTGGCTGATCACCCGTATTGTCTGGCGTTGTGAGAAAACTTCAACCAAAATGATTGTTTTAAACAGAAAAGGTCCTAATGAGAGGACAGTTTTATAAATGATTTGAAAAGTAAAGGTCCTAATGAGAGGACAGTTTGATAAAATGTTTTGAAAGAATCAGTCCTAATGAAAGGACAGTTTTATGCAAATGAACTTTGAGATTATTAATAATGAAAATTGAAATGCCCCGTTATATCATTCCCTTTTTAGCTTAAACTGTCAGTCATATCTTGACTTCACTTTATTTCAATTGTTATACATTATTTCCTGTTATCCATCTAACCCTGCAGATTACTCTTATACTTACACCTGGTTATTACTTTCCAGCTTCTTGTTTATTTTGTACCAGCTATTGAAATTGTTTAACCCTGTAAGCAGTTTTATAAAAGAAAGTTTTGCGAGTAATGATTACCCTGACTAGTATGTTAATTACAATTTTGGGACAATGAGGTCCAGTAATGATTTAAAGCATGGTTTTGAGCAAAAGATTTTGTTTAAATTATATATAAGCCTGTAGAACTGTTTTTAACCAGTATGGTTACTTGCTGAGCTTTTGTAGCTCATTCTTTTATTTTTCTAACATCTACAGCTTTTGAGAATCATGGTCCGTATTAAGCAGACTGCTCGGAAGAACATGTCTTACATGAACTTTGCTAGGCTGGCTGAGAGGGAACAGGTAGGATCGAGGCCGAGTTGGAAGGAAAAGACTTTGTTTAGTCTTGTACTTTATTAGTAGATCTTGAGATGTTTCAGGAGTTGTAATATTATTTTCGTTGATGTAAATTTAAATATAAATGAATGTAGTAGTGTGCTTGTTTCATACCATTACCTTGAAAGGTCCAGGCGAGTAGTCGGGGTCATATTTATGCGTATTTTCTATTACTGTTATTTAGGGTGCATGCATATAGAGTGTCAGTGACGCCCCGATCTAGACCCCGGGTCGGGAGGGCGCCACAGGTTGCTCATAAAAGACTTTGTTTAGTCTTGTACTTTATTAGTAGATCTTGAGATGTTTCAGGAGTTGTAATATTATTTTCGTTGATGTAAATTTAAATATAAATGAATGTAGTAGTGTGCTTGTTTCATACCATTACCTTGAAAGGTCCAGGCGAGTAGTCGGGGTCATATTTATGCGTATTTTCTATTACTGTTATTTAGGGTGCATGCATATAGAGTGTCAGTGACGCCCCGATCTAGACCCCGGGTCGGGAGGGCGCCACAGGTTGGTATCAGAGCTAAGGTTTTGGTCACTGAAACAAGCCAGGACTAAGTTAAACAAGTAGATCATTTAATAACAGAAGAGAGAGTAATGGTAAGATAGGATTAGATATCGAAGAGTGGTTTAGATATTAGGATTTTAACTGTAGATTTAAGATGATCTTATCCCTTTTTGCTTTACATATTATATTATTGCAGGCTCGTGGTATTGTTTCACAACCACCACCCTCTCCTAGTTCCTCTGATTCTTCTTCTTCGGATTCTGACGATGATGTTATAGTCATATCCAGTTCTGAGAGCGAGGAGGAGTTGATTCCTGAGCCCGTTGCTCAGCCTGACCTACCCTCAGGGAGTGCTTGTGCCCCTATTCGCCGTATAGTTTATAGGCCAGCTATTACCCGAGGCCAGCTGAGAGTTCCCGAGCGTCCTGTCGAGTGGTGGGAGGATCGCATTAGAGCTGTTGAGGAGGAGGGACGTAGGCAGATTGCGGCTAGGGCATTTCCAGACGATGTGGCGGAGCGGGCAGGAGAGTTAACCCGTGTGCTTAGTAGACTGCTGATTGGACTCAGGGCAGCCAGAGACAGGGATCACAGGGGTGATTAGATGTCAGGATGTTTGAGTGTTAGAAGGGACATTTGTTAGAGCCCTCTAGCACCCTTGCCAGATGTTATTTCTATTTTCTTCCCAGTACTTTTATTCGTGTTTGTACTTTAACTATCTTGCACTTTGGTACCTTTCGTATCTATGTATGTTTGCTTTTCAGTTCCAGTATCTTTCGATATATCTGTCATTTACTTTTTCGCACATTTGACCATAAACTGTTCCTTACCTTTACCAGTACCTTATTTATACCTGTTGTGCTAACCTGTTTTCGATAGAACCTTTATTTATCCTTGTTGTACAGGCAACTTATGTAGTAATGATGCTACAAGATTGATTTCTAAAGTAGAGTTTTAATGCTCAAATGGTTTTAAAAGTATTTGAACTGTTTACAATATGGTGTAGTGTATTGCTTAATAAGTTGCTTGTTTCCCTATAGTAAATGCCGCCAAGAAAAAGAAACACTTCAAATTCGTCTCAGAACCAAAATACTCAAGATCAAAATCCTATGGACCCTACAGTTGCCCAACTCATTCAGCTGCTACAACAGCAGACAGTTCTTTTAACTCAGCAACAGCAAAGACCTTCTGCACCCCCAGCAGTTACTTTTAAATCTTTTCAAGCCGTGAAACCACCTGAATTTAAAGGATCCACAAACCCAGTAGAAGCCCAAACTTGGCTTAAGGAAATGGAAAAAGCTTTTCAGTTAGTAGACGTAGATGAAGATAAGAAGACTGAGTATGCTAGTTACTTTCTTAAAGCTGAAGCCGGTTACTGGTGGGAGTCTACGAAGATGCTTCAGGGTGAAGGTGTAATTTCTTGGGATCGGTTTACAAATTTGTTTTTAGAAAAGTACTTTCCTAGTTTCATGAAGGACCAGATGGAGATTAAATTTTTAGAATTGAAGCAAGGAGGTATGAGTGTAGCAGAATACGAGGCCAAGTTTTCTGAGATGGCCAGATTTGTGCCAGAATTTGTCAACACTGACGTCAAAAAGGCCAAGAGGTTTCAGCAAGGCCTAAGGCCATGGATTAGAAGTAGGGTAGCAGTTTTTGAGTTGCAAAGCTTCACTGCAATAGTTCAAAAAGCAATGATCGTGGAAGGAGAAAGTGACATGTCCCAGAAAGAGAAGGATAACAGAAAAAGAAAGTTTGGTGCTAGGGAAGACAGTCAGGGACATGGTAATTTTAGAAACAAGTTTCATAGAAGGCCAGAAGGTCAGAGAAGTGATTCCCAGCAGATCAAGAATGATAATGATGGAAGAGGAAGACAAAACAATAAATCTCAAAGTTTCAACCAGCCGAAGGCCATCAGACAGTTTGTTCCTGAATGCAAAATTTGTGGAAGGAAGCACTCTGGAGTTTGTAATAAGCCCAATATCACCTGCTTCAAATGCAACAGGAAAGGACATTATGCAGCAGAATGCAACAGTCAGAGTCAGAATCAAAATCAAAAGTCAGGGATCAAATGCTATAAGTGTGGCAAGCTAGGTCACATGGCAAGGGAATGCAAGGAACCTACACAGCCCACCAATGTTCTCCGAATAGCTGGAACTCCGTCTCAATCTTCAGCACATCAATCTAGAGCAAGAACATTCAACATGACTCAGAAAGAAGCTATTCAGGACGTGGATGTGATATCAGGTACACTTCCTGTTAACTCAGTGCAAGCTAGTGTATTGATTGATTCAGGAGCTACTAAGTCTTTTGTGTCTCAAGATTTCCTTGGTAAATTGCAATGTGAAGTCCGACCTTTGGATCAAGCCTTAGTTATAGAAGTAGCTAACCAGGCAACGATTCCAGTAAGCAAAGTTTGTCCTAGTTGTGACATTGAAATAGGCAGTTATCATTTTCTTGCTAACTTGATACCTTTTAAGTTAGGTGAATTTGATGTAATTCTAGGAATGGATTGGTTGTCAGAATACAAGGCTCAAATAGATTGTAGGAATAAGAAATTAAAGTTGAAAACCCTAGAAGGAGAAGAAGTTGAATTTCGAGGTACCCGTCAAGTTAAGAAGTTTTTGAATATTGCTCAGGCAAAGAGATTTCTGCGTCAAGGATGTGAGGCTTACCTAGCCTATGTTGTAGACACTGAGAAGAAGTCAGTTCAGTTAGAGGATGTTCCTATCGTCAACGAATTTCCCGACGTATTTCCAGATGAATTACCAGGCTTACCTTCCGATAGGGAAATAGAATTCTCCATTGATTTAGCTCCAGGCACTGAGCCAGTTTCCAAAGCTCCGTATAGAATGGCGCCAGTTGAGATGAAAGAATTGGCGAGTCAAATACAAGATCTCTTGGATAAAGGAATTATAAGGCCTAGTGTGTCCCCTTGGGGAGCACCAGTGTTGTTTGTTAAGAAGAAAGATGGAAGCATGAGGTTGTGCATAGATTACCGAGAATTAAACAAGTTAACTATCAAGAATAAGTACCCGTTGCCGAGGATCGATGATCTTTTCGACCAGCTGAAAGGAGCCGAATGGTTCTCAAAAATTGATTTAAGGTCCGGATACCATCAACTCAAAATCAAACCTGAAGATGTATCTAAAACAGCATTCAGAACAAGGTACGGACACTATGAATTTTTAGTTATGGCTTTTGGATTGACAAATGCCCCAGCAGCATTTATGGATCTAATGAACAGAGTCTTTAAGAAATATTTAGACAAGTTTGTGATTGTTTTCATCGACGATATCCTGATATATTCCAAGTCAGAAGAAGAGCATGCAGATCATTTGAGAATTGCTTTAGAAACTTTACGAAAGGAAAAGCTGTATGCGAAGTTTTCAAAATGTGAATTTTGGTTGAAGGAGGTACAATTCTTAGGTCATGTTGTTAGCAGAGAAGGCATCAAAGTTGATCCGGCGAAGATAGAAGCAGTGATGAAATGGGAAAGGCCACGGACTCCAACAGAAGTCAGAAGTTTTCTGGGTTTAGCAGGGTACTATCGAAGATTTGTTCAAGATTTCTCTAAGATAGCTACCCCTATGACCAAATTGACAAGGAAGAATGAAAAGTTTGTATGGAACGAGAAGTGTGAAGAAAGTTTTGAAGAGTTAAAACGAAGACTAGTGTCTGCCCCAGTTTTGGTGTTACCAGATGATCAAGGAAATTTTGTCATCTACAGTGACGCTTCACTCAAAGGTTTAGGATGTGTTCTGATGCAACATGGGAAAGTTATTGCATATGCTTCCAGGCAGTTAAGACCTCATGAATTGAAGTATCCTACACATGATCTGGAATTAGCTGCCATCGTATTTGCATTGAAGATTTGGAGGCACTATTTGTACGGAGAAAAGTGTGAGATTTTTACTGACCATAAGAGTTTGAAGTATATCTTTACTCAGAAAGAATTGAATATGAGACAGAGAAGATGGTTGGAATTGATCAAGGACTATGACTGCACAATCAACTATCATCCAGGCAAGGCGAATGTTGTAGCAGATGCTTTAAGTAGAAAAGAAAGATTGAATATGATGGTTTCGTCTGAAGAATTGATCAAAGAGTTCGAGAAATTGGAAATAGAGGTATGTGATTCAGATTCAGTGGAAGAAATGGTGTATACAATGACTTTTCAGCCAGAATTGTTAGAAAAGATCAAGAGATGTCAAGAACAGATGATGAGTCAAGACAGAACCAAGTTGACTGGAGAAGAGTTAAAAAGTCAGAAGGACGATAAAGGAATCTTTAGGTTTTCCTCACGAATTTGGATCCCTAATGTTCAAGAGCTCAAGAATGAAATTTTGCATGATGCACATAGTTCAAGATACTCTATTCATCCAGGGAGCACAAAGATGTATAAGGACTTGAAGGAAAATTTTTGGTGGCCCAACATGAAAAGAAATGTAGCAGAGTGGATCAGTAAATGTTATACATGCCAGAGAGTCAAAGCTGAACACCAGAGGCCCAGCGGATTGTTGCAACCACTAGAGATTCCAGAATGGAAATGGGAGAATCTTGCTATGGATTTTGTAGTAGGTCTACCAAGGACTAAAGCTAATCATGATGCTATCTGGGTAATAATAGACAGATTGACCAAGTCAGCGCACTTTCTACCGATCAACGAAAGATTTTCACTGGACAAGTTGGTTCATTTGTATCTGAAAGAGATTGTGATGCGACATGGTGTTCCTGTATCAATAGTGTCAGACAGAGACCCGAGATTCAATTCAAGATTTTGGAAGAAATTTCAAGAATGTTTGGGAACAAAGCTGAATATGAGTACTGCGTATCATCCTCAGACAGACGGCCAAAGTGAAAGGACAATCCAAACCATTGAAGATATGTTAAGAGTTTGTGCCTTAGATTTTGAAGGAAGTTGGGACGAGCATCTACCATTGGTGGAATTTTCTTATAATAACAGTTATCATGCTAGTATTGGGATGCCCCCGTATGAAGCTTTATATGGAAGAAAATGCAGGTCACCAGTGTGTTGGAATGAAGTCGGTGAGCGTAACATTTTGGGTCCAGAGTTGGTTCAGCAAACTAAAGAAAAGATTGAGTTGATTCAGAAGAGATTGTTAGCTGCTCAGGATAGGCAAAAGAAGTATGCTGACCAGTCAAGGAAAGATATGAATTTTGAAGAAGGTGACCAAGTGTTGTTAAAGATTTCTCCGTGGAAAGGTGTGAGTAGATTTGGCAAGAGAGGAAAGCTTAATCCACGATATATAGGACCTTTTGAAGTTCTGAAGCAAGTTGGGAAAGTTGCATACGAATTGGCTCTACCACCACAGATGCAGCACATTCACAATGTTTTTCACGTGTCTATGCTTCGAAAGTACAATCCTGATATGAGCCATGTGATAGAATATGAACCCTTGGAAATTCAACCCGACTTGTCCTATGTAGAACAGCCTGTAGAAATTCAGGATCGTAAGGATAAAGTTTTGAGGAATAAGTCTGTTAAGCTTGTAAAGGTTTTGTGGAGAAATCCTCGAGTTGAGGAATCCACCTGGGAACTTGAGAGTGAAATGCTCGAGAAGTATCCCTATTTGTTTACTTAGGCTGATTCTGGGGACAGAATCTTTTTAAGGGGGGGAGAATGTAACGATCGAGGTAATTAAATCTATTTGAATAATATGGAGTATATGATTTATGTGTTTTAATGTGTTAAGATATGATATGTGGTCACTTGTTATGTCCAGTTGACTGCCCGTTTGACTGTATTATGCTTAAGTGATTTAATTAAGTGATTAATTGATTTTTCATGCTTAATTGAGTAACTGTTTGATTTTTATAAAATTATTGGTGTGTCCAATAATTATGAAATTTTATATGTAGTTCCTATGTGATTTTAGAGACTTTCTAAAAATGGTGATGTATTTAATTCTAGTCTCAGTGATTTTATATAAATCTTTCATTCCTGTTTTATTCTAGAGATATTACTCTTCTAAATTCCATATTTAATTATTGGAATGTCCAAAAATCATGAAACCTTTTCCAAAATGTTCCTTATTTATTCTAGGACTTTGGAAAAATAAAAGTTTATTTTATTTGAGCTCAAAATTGTTTTTATGATTTTTCTCCTCTTATTTCCTATTTATGTACTAAAACTTCAAAGATTTTTAATTAATTCGTTATTCATCCGAGAAATATTTTAAAAATATGGGGAGGCTTCTAAATTCATGATCTTTATTTTAAAAATATAAAAGTTATTTTTGTACCCTGTTTCTACCAAAATTCGATTTTAAATTTGACTTAAATTCAGAAAATAGCATATGTGAAATTACTAGAATACCCTTGTCTTTGTTTTGTAAAAAGCCACCGCCCACTTTCATTTCCTTGTTCTGCACATTTGTATTGAGGTCGAGTTCTTCTCTCTATTGTCCTGCGATTTCGAGTCACTTTGCATGCTTTGTTCGATTCTATGTAATTGGGTGTTTATTCCTTGCTAGTAATCAAGCTAAAAATCTTTGTAGCTTTTGTTCTAGCTTTATGTGTAAAGATGTGTATATGCCGTATGTATATATGCTTGAGTTTGAACTGGACTTGCATGCAAAGGCTGAGACTTGTTGATTGTAGCAATCGACACTTGTTTAATGTTGCCGTGTTGTTAATAATTAAATTACAGGGGATTTGGTGTTGAGAATCCGGTAACCGGAACTCCACCGGATCTTTGGCCGCCGACGATGAGTTCAATGAGTTGGCCGGTCAACGGCGATGATGAAATGAGCCGGAAATATTACTTTCATTTATGTTAGGCTAGTAATTCTCATTGCATGTTACAGTTTTGATTTTTCCGATTAAAGATGGCATTTTCCGATTTGTTATGACTTAGTATGATTCCACGAAGTCTTGTTCTTGCTTAGTAACAATGCTAGTACTTGCTTTACAATTGATTCATGGTGGTTAAGGACTGCATGATAGTATTGGTTCGAATTGATGCATGTTCGACTCGAAAGCTTCATTTGGCTTCGGGATTAATTGATTAAAATGTAACCTAGTTAGTTTAATGACATTTTAACTACTAGAAGTCTTGATTGCTAGGAATTGATATTTAACAATTATGTTTCTGTGTGGTGATGTTATACTACGGCCAATCTTGTTAATTGCCGAGTTAATATCAAGTAAATAGGTTTAATTGAAATGTATGTCTAGCATAAGTTGTTAATGAATTATTAGATTTTATTAGTGAATTAAATTGTTGATGTAAACTTTGGGACAATTCGACTAGCCATGCTCTATGTTTGGAAATTTTCTAATTAGTATAAGTTTTGGGATGCCATGTTGTTTAATTAAAAAGATTTACAAACATGGTAAAATATGGTGGCTCCTACTTAGTTAAATTTGAGTAAATTGTGTATTGTGATAATAGCAGGGCATTAGCTTGAATTGAGGTTAATTGAGATGTGTTAATTCTAGTGGTCGATAGTTGAATGCATCGACTTTGTACTATAATAAATTTTTCGAACTATATATGCGTAATTATGTTTGGAAATGAATTACTACATGAGGATTAGTGTGGAATTAATGATTAATTGTAATAGAAGCTATTTGAATAATGTATAATATAGAGTTGAGTTAAGAATTGAATTGATTATATAGTTAAGCCGTTGATACCTGAGTTGTTTCGGTTATTCTGAATGATAATAGTATTGTATATTAATTATAACTATTGCTTGTTTGATATGGATTTGGTGCAAACATGGTTGTATAATAGGATATAATTGACATTGAATGTTTGGTTGTGTCGGTTGTATTCCGACGGATAGCTCCAATTACAGGGGAGGTGCTGCCAAAATTTCTAAAAACTAGAATGACTTTGTAAAATATGATTGGCACACCACTTCTGTATAAGAAAGGCTATCAGTCAGGAATGCTGTGAATGATATAATTGTCTATGTGCTACTTGTTTGCCAGTGTAGAAGTGATTTTAGTAGAATATGTCTATAGTGGATGATATATGTGTTTAAGGATTGCATTATCGAAAGGGTAGAATAGTTAGACGTTATAGAGAACGTCGAGAGTTTATAAGATTCTGAAATAGTATTATTTTTTTGTGTAGCTACGAAGGATAGTGAGGTGAAGGACAAAGGAAAGGCTAAAGTAGAGAGTTAGTGTCTGGTATAGACGATCTACCTGTTCCACAGCTGTAGCATTCCTTATTTGAGGCAAGTAACTACTGCCTAATCTCTTTCAACTTAAACACTGTTTTATGAACTGCATAGTGAACTGTTTTATAAACTACTTTATGACCCTGCAACTATAATACCTTGTTTCAACTGTTTTAAACTATATCATGTCCTACTTTAATTGCTTTATTTAAACTGCAACCTTATGTCAGATTCAATTGCACTTTAAACTTTTCAATCCCTGAACTGTTATCTACAACTTATAAACTAGTCTTAAAAATCTTAAACCAGTGACATTGAACTGTGACTTAAGCTGTTACCATTTTCCTTAACTACGTTTCCTTAAACTTTAATTCTGAACTTACCATTTTACTATTGCCTAACTACTGTCATGAATAAATGCCTTGCAACTGTTTTCAAAACACTTTACTATCCTGTGAATTGACCTTGCAACCTAACTTTACAACTTAGCTTGGTTTTGAATTCCCAATTCATGATTCCAGCTTACCTTACTATAACAGAAACTTGTTTTGAGAATTATCCTGGAATAAATTTTACCTCTGTTCAATGATATTAAAAATGGATTTAAATATGGAATCCGACTTTCAAGAAGTCTTTTTCATCAAATGATTTGGTAACTTTAAAAAGAAAGGTTTTGATTATTATTATAGGAATTCCGATCAAAATGGTTTCTGCGGATTCCTATAGGTTGGAGGCGTAAGAGGCCGAGTGACGCCGGTCCAGCACTTTTTATGGGTAGACTATAATGAGATAGTCAATGGCTATAATGAGATAGCCCAAGGCCAATGGCAATAAGTGCCTTTATGAGTACTCCTTATGTCCAGAGGGACTTTAGTCCGTTATGGGGACTTTACGTGGCTGATCACCCGTATTGTCTGGCGTTGTGAGAAAACTTCAACCAAAATGATTGTTTTAAACAGAAAAGGTCCTAATGAGAGGACAGTTTTATAAATGATTTGAAAAGTAAAGGTCCTAATGAGAGGACAGTTTGATAAAATGTTTTGAAAGAATCAGTCCTAATGAAAGGACAGTTTTATGCAAATGAACTTTGAGATTATTAATAATGAAAATTGAAATGCCCCGTTATATCATTCCCTTTTTAGCTTAAACTGTCAGTCATATCTTGACTTCACTTTATTTCAATTGTTATACATTATTTCCTGTTATCCATCTAACCCTGCAGATTACTCTTATACTTACACCTGGTTATTACTTTCCAGCTTCTTGTTTATTTTGTACCAGCTATTGAAATTGTTTAACCCTGTAAGCAGTTTTATAAAAGAAAGTTTTGCGAGTAATGATTACCCTAACTAGTATGTTAATTACAATTTTGGGACAATGAGGTCCAGTAATGATTTAAAGCATGGTTTTGAGCAAAAGATTTTGTTTAAATTATATATAAGCCTGTAGAACTGTTTTTAACCAGTATGGTTACTTGCTGAGCTTTTGTAGCTCATTCTTTTATTTTTCTAACATCTACAGCTTTTGAGAATCATGGTCCGTATTAAACAGACTGCTCGGAAGAACATGTCTTACATGAACTTTGCTAGGCTGGCTGAGAGGGAACAGGTAGGATCGAGGCCGAGTTGGAAGGAAAAGACTTTGTTTAGTCTTGTACTTTATTAGTAGATCTTGAGATGTTTCAGGAGTTGTAATATTATTTTCGTTGATGTAAATTTAAATATAAATGAATGTAGTAGTGTGCTTGTTTCATACCATTACCTTGAAAGGTCCAGGCGAGTAGTCGGGGTCATATTTATGCGTATTTTCTATTACTGTTATTTAGGGTGCATGCATATAGAGTGTCAGTGACGCCCCGATCTAGACCCCGGGTCGGGAGGGCGCCACAATCAAGGGACACAACTTCTGCTTCCTCGTCTGTATAGTCTGCTGGACTTTTCAGAAACTGTCTGTGGGGGATTACGACCCCATCTACCTGATGTTCGAGAATAACTGATATAGGGGGATCAACACCTTTGGCCATGACTATTGCGTACTTGGGATTTGCAATCCCGATAAACAGTAGCATTTTATGTTTCCACAAATTGTAGTGTTCTCTGTCGAACTGTGGAATTTTGATACTAGTCACTTTCTGGGTACTCATCTTTAATAAGATTAAAAATTAAGTATTTCAAAAAATATTTTAATTTTTGACTTAAAACAATTTTTTATCAGAAATAATTTTTAAAAAAAATATTTCGAATAAAAAATTATTTCGAATTAAAAATAATTTTTGATGTCTGTATGAGTTGCGGAATTTTTGGTTTGGATCTGATAATAAAAAATATCAACCAGCTCTGATGCCAATTGTTGGTCTCTAATATTGTAGAGGGTGGGTTAAATACAATATCTGAAAATCGTCGCGAAATTTCGGATATAAAATTTTACTTTATTTAATCACGAAATATTAGTCTTAATGAAATACAGTTCAAGTAGAAGATATAATTTTTAACTTGAAAAGTATTACACAAGTTATCTGATGAAAAGTGTTTATAACTGATAAAATAATCTAGAACGAATTTGACATGAAGTGTTCGAGTTTAATCAATTATATTCAAACTTGCATAGAAATCTGTGAATATTACAATGCAGATAAATTTCTGAATTTGAACTGATTTTCAATCACTAAAATATGAAGCCAAAACCTCATATTTATAGAGGTTAAAAAGCTAGATGACTTTTTTTCACTATGACTTTATTTAATTAATTTTAGCCTTGTATGACATTTATAAAAGACTTTATTTATTATTTACTACAGTTTCTTATCTGAGTTGAGTTATCATCTAATTATTATAAATAGGCCTAGTCATATGCCTTTCAATCTCCCCTTATTTGTTGTTAAATATTTAACACATAAATTCCTAGAGGATAACTCAACTAACAACTAAGAAAATAATACGACATGTAAAAACTATAAATAATAAACAAAGTTCTGGTATTATATTTAACAATTTTCCAGATTCATGTTTTGACATATAAATACAAGATAGATGTTCCTCTAGCACTGAACAAAAATTACATAGATTTATCTTGACTTACCTATCATTACCAGTTTCAGAAATATCAACTTCACCTTCTTCTAGAGTTTAACTTTTGTGACCAGGTGTCATTGGTTTATCTTTAGTGGCTGGTTTCTCTAGATCAGATTCTGCATTTCCAGATTTCTTGAGTAACTGAAATGAAAGATGTTTGTTCCTCAAGCGCTGAACATATTATACAAGTAGTATTATCTTTATTTCTCAGACTCATCACTACTCCCCCTTAGGATGGCAGGGATGAAGTCTTGTTCTCTTCTCATTACCACTTCTCCTCTGTTTCTCCAATTCCTGTCTTGTTTTCTTCTCTCACAAGGTGAATTCATTCTCCCCTTACGTGACTTATCCAACCAATTTAATAGAGGTAACAACAAACATGGCATACATTCAGTATTAAACCATCGTAAATATTAAAAAATGCAAACTATGACATGTTATGCATTTTAGAAAATCCGGTTAGTCCTATATACAAGAATCTTCTAAAATCAAATGGAATAGAAGAACTAATAAATAATCATTAGTTTTATCCAATTCAAGCATGTTGTTATATATCCCCTTTTCTTGTTCAACAGTGGAGTAATCCTCTTCTAGTAAAAGTCTTTGTTCAACAATTCTCCCATTTGGATCTTCAACATTTCGAATCAACACTTCTCCCCCTTAGTTGAGTAATCCTCTTCAGGAAAAATTTCATCCCCCTTAGTTGAGTAACATTAGAAATCTATAACAGGGAATTGGGAATGAGATTTGGTAATTGTACTAGTATGTGATTTTACTTTGTGTTCCTCACAAGTGTTTCGCTCATATACTCTCTAAGTCTTTCACTCATAGAATATATATTTTCACTCTTTCTCACTTGTGTTTCACTCTTTCTCACATCACTATTTCTCTCTCTCAGTACGGATGACATAGTCTTTTGTACCTGCAAGAAAGATCACCATAGCCTCTTCAAGAGAGGTCACTGGTGGTGCAATGGGGTTTCGCAAATCCCTGACCTCAATTGAATCTATTAAAATATTTGACTAATTTTTTTTTAAACTGAATTATTTTAGGAATAGATTCAGTGAGTTGTTGATCATCTAAGATGATCTATTCCGTTAGGAATCCAGATATGTTCCATCTGGGGAGAGAGACAAGGATCTATAATGTAGCACATGATCCAAGTTTCCCCCTGACGCCTGTGAAGGCATGTTGATTCAGTCAAAATCATCAATCATTCTTCCTTCCTTGATATGGAAGTTTAGAATAATTGTTACCTTCAATTCATCCTTCCTGTGACATTTCAATTGCTCCCTCTTGGTCCTTTTTGGTCCCAAGTATGTCCTAAAATTGTTGGTCCCTTGTTGCTCCCTAAAAATAAGACAATATTTGTGGTTTCTTGAAAAATGTCAGATGAAATTAACTCTTTTCTGGTAGCCTTGACTGACAGGCTGAATTCAATAGACTCACTCTGTTGAGAGAATGAACATAATAACAGTTTTGCCTTTTCCAAGTCTGTATCCTTTTGAGAGAACACAGATGAGCTAACAGTTGTCTCAATTTATATAAAATAGAAACACCTTTCTGGAGACAAAGCTGTTGGTTCACTCACATAACCAACCTTATCAAATGCACTCAAGGCATTGACTCCCTTATTCTTAACAATTAGGTATTCTGTTTAATGGTTAGAGAGATGGATGTGATAGTGTTTGTGTGTTTGGTTCTAAGATCTTGGATAGAGATTGATGTCAATGATTAGGATCTCTCTATTAGAAACTATTGGATGATCAAGCTCATAGATCTTTCCTACTTCTCAAAAGAGACGTGAAATAATCAGCACATATTTAGATAAAAATAAAAATACATTTAATAAAAATAAAGATGCCAAATTGTTGGAAAACAAAAGTAACATAAAATATATTTACAGTAGAGATGCCAAATAAATAAAACTGTACAAAAATAAGGAAAATCTTTTTGTGATTTCTTTTTCATTTTGTATGTTTTTTTTATAACTTTAAGGAATATTTAAAGTATATTTACAAGGATTGCTTAAAATTAAATATGCAATTTAAAACATCATGCAATAATCAGTTCATGTTTAACATCCCTAACTCACTAACCAACTTAGAGAAAGTGGATTCATCAAGTGGTTTCGTGAAGATGTCAGCAATTTGATCTTCTGTGGGTACAAAATGTAACAGCACAGTTCCATTCATGACATTCTCTCGGATAAAATGATACCTTATGTCTATGTGCTTGGTTCTTGAATGTTGTACAGAATTGTTGGAAATTTCTATGGCACTTGTGTTATCGCAAAGTATTGGAATTTTAGTTAGCGCAAGTCCATAATCATTCAGCTGATTCCTTATCCATAAGATCTGTGCACAACAACTACTTGCCGTAATATATTCTGCTTCGGCTGTCGAGGTAGATACTGAGTGTTGTTTCTTGCTGTACCAGGAGATCAATCGTTGTCCTAGAAACTCACAGCTTCCAGAAGTACTTTTCCAGTCCATCCTGCATCCTGCATAATCTGAATCTGTATAGCCTATTAGTTCAAAACTTGTATCTTTAGGGTACCAAATTCCAAGATTTGGTGTACCCTTCAGATATCTAAATATTCGTTTAACGGCTATAAGATGAGATTCCCTTGGGTCAGATTGAAACCTTGCAAATAAGTAAGTTACAAACATTATATCGGGTCTACTAGCAGTTAGATATAATAATGAGCCTATCATACCTCTGTAGCTTGTGATGTCAACTTTCTTACCAGTTTCATCTTTGTCAAGCTTGGTAGCTGTTGGCATTGGGGTTTTTGCCGGTGAAGAATCTCATAGACTATATTTTCTCAGAAGATCCCTTACATATTTTGATTGGCAAATAAAAATCCCATCCTCCTTTTGCTTTACTTGCAATCCAAGGAAGAATGACAGCTCACCCATCATGCTCATTTCATACCTACTCTGCATTAACTTAGCAAATCTCTTGCACAAGTTTTCGTTAGTAGAATCAAATATAATATCGTCAACATAAACTTGAACAAATATCATATCTTTTTCATGCAATTTATAAAAGAGAGTTTTATCTATGACACCTCTAATGAAACCATTTTCAAGTAAAAACTCAGAGAGAGTGTCATACCATGTCCTCGGTGCTTGCTTGAGTCCATAGAGAGCTTTGAATAAGAAATATACAAAATCAGCAAAATCTGGATTTTCAAAGCTAGGGGGCTGCTCCACATATACTTCCTCTTCTAACTCTCCATTCAGAAATGTACTCTTCACATCCATTTGATAAACTTTAAAATTGGAATGTGCTGCGAATGCCAAAAATATCCTAATGGCTTCAAGTCTTGCAACTGGTGCGTAGGTCTCATCATAATCAATTCACTCTTCCTCGGAGTAACCCTTTGCACCAGTCTGGCCTTGTTCCTTGTAACAATGCCATCACCGTCTAACTTGTTCCTGTATACCCATTTGGTGCCAATTACGGATCTATCTTTTGGCCTGGGTACCAGTGTCCACACTTCTTGTCTTTCGAACTGATTGAGTTCTTCTTGCATGGCAAGAACCCAATCTAGATCAGTTAGAGCATCTTCAATTTTCTTTGGTTCTTCTTGAGATAGAAAAACTGAAAATAGACATTCATTTGAAGTTGCACTTCTAGTTCTAACTCCAACATCTGGATCACCTATGATTAATTCAAAAGGATGATATCTGCTTCATATCCTTTCCCTTGATAGGTTTGATCTTAATGATTCGCCTCTATATTCATTGTGATGTTGTGTTCTGCCAGTCGATCCACCATTTTCCTCTGAATTACTGCCTGGAGTACTTGTTGATCCACCACTGGTATTAGTAGTATCTCCAGTGTTTCCATTATTTCCACACTATTACCTGGATCAATATCATCAATATTTCCATTATCATCTTCTGTTGCATCTTCAGGTTCTTCTTCACTATCTGAATCTGAGTCTGGATGATTATCAAGTTTTAAAGACTCGGAAGGATATTCAGTTTGGATACTTGGGAGTTTAGTGTCATCAAAAATTACATTGACACTTTCTTTCACTTGATACTGATCAATTATGTACACCCTATATGCTCTTCTTGAATATCCGACAAATATAGCTTCATGTGCCTTAGCCTCGAACTTGCCACGATATTCATCTCCATCCTTTAGCACATAGCATTTGGCTCCAAATACATGAAAGTACTTTACAGTAGGTTTCTTGCCAGCCATTAATTCATAGGGATTTTTCATATGATCTTTGTTGATCAGAGTTCGATTCTGAGTATAACAAGCTGTATTAATTACTTCAGCCTAGAAGTAGATAGGTAACCTTGATTCACTTAACATAGTTTCATCCTTAGAGTTCAAGAATAAAACTCACGTGTATTTTGTGAAGTCATCCACAATCATTAAGGCATATTTCTTCCTTGACATAGATAGAATATTTACTGGAACAAATAAATCCATGTGTAGGAGTTGAAGTGGTTTAGTAATGTTTGTAGTGTCTGTGCCTCTGTGAGTTGCTTTCTTTGACTTCCCTTTCTGACATGCCTCACACAAGCCTTCTTGATGTGATGTCTAGGTGTCATGTTATTTTTCTTAGCTATCATGCATTTAAAGTAAGCAGTCATAGCATTAAAAGCACATAACATACAATTCATTATTCCACAAGGTTTATGGAAAGCATCAATAGTAGGCATGTTATTCAATACAATAGGGGGCTTAACAGATTCTACTTTAATTTTATCAGCAGATTTGAAGTTTTCAATAGAATGAAATTTGTTATTACTATCCCTACTGTTAACAAACGTGTTAGGTCTGTTCATTTTATTCTTTAAGTCTTTTATACCTATACCAGGATTGGGCGACTTAGAAGTTCCCTCATCTTTCACTAGTGTCTCCGGTGCACACTTCTCTTTCTGGACATTAACTCCTTTTATGTCCTTAACCTGTTTTTCTCTCTTCTTCTCTTCCTCGAGATCCTCTAACTGCATTTTATATGCAATCAGTATGGAGCTCTCAAGGATAGGTTCAACTATCGGTGTTATGAAGAGAAGTTTGGGTGTGTCTTTAACAACATGTGGGATACCCCTTTCTACAGCACTTTTTCTGAAAGGGGTTATGTTATTTGGCTTTCCTACAGATTTATTGTAGTCGAAGCCTATTCTAACTTTACGACTGATTTCTTATTGGTCAACTAGGTTTTTTACAATATACTAGGAATTCTTATATGCAAGAGACTTTTTCTTTTCTTCTTCTATCTGGTTTCTGAGATTGGTCTCTACTACAACATGACAACTGACTATACTAACTTGAACAACTAAGTCCTCAGTTAACTTGTCATGATTTCTTTTTAACTGTTTAAGAACTTCAGTCTCATCAACTAACTCTTTGACTTTGAGTCTGAGTTTCTTAACCTTATCTCTTTCACCATCTAGTTCTTTTCCTAGCAGAGCAAACATCTTAGGGCACGAAGGATTTACCTCTATTCCTCCTTGACGGGTGGGAGATAGTGATTCCTCGGATGAAGCCATAAGAGCAAGATTTCCCAGCTCATCATCATTATTTGAGTCATCCCAGCTTCTGCCCTCTACTAGATAGGACTTTCCTTGATGCTTTTTGACAAGCGCATCATACTTCTCTTTGAGCTCCTCATAAGACTCTCTTTTTCCCCTTGTTTAGGCTTCTTGCACTCAGTTGCGAAGTGGCCTAGCTCATTACAGTTGAAGTAACGAAACATGCTTCTATCATCTAAGCCGGTCTTGTAGCCGTTTTTTGATACTGCTGTCGAAGAACCTCCTTTTTGGAATCTTCCAAAATTAGGCTTAACTCTGAATGAGGAGTTTCTTCGGAATCTCATGCTGCCAAACCTCCTGGCAACCATAGCTAGAGATTCATCTTCTAGCTGATCTAGTTTTTCCAGCGAGTAGAACTCACCATCTTCGTGTTTGTCAGAAGTATGTCCAAATTCTAGAACCACATACTCCGTTGAACTGTTAGAAGGTGAAACAGCCTTCACTTCTACTTTCTCTGGTGCTTCTACCATTAATGCCTTGGAGGAACTCAGTACCTTACCTCTCCCATACATCTCTCTGATTTGGATCTGTTCTAGCTCATAAGTCTTTAAAACTCTATAGAGTCTTTCTAGGGTAACCTCCTTCATGTCCCTAGATTCCTGGATAACTGCAATCCTGTGTTCCAGATGCTCGGGTAAGGTCAGCAAAAACTTCCTGTTCACCTCCTGATTTTAATAAAACTTTCCATTCATATTGAGCTCGTTTATCAGTTTGTTTAGTCTCTGAAACACCTCAGAGATACCCTAACCAGGGTTGGATCTAAACTGCTCATATTGGGAGGTCAGGATCTCCAGTCTATTCTCCTTTACTTCTTTAGTTCCCTCATTGATAATTTCAATTGTTTCCCAGATCTGTTTTGCATTTTTGCAATTGACTACTTGATTGTACATTACGTAGTCCAGGGATTCAATTAATATGAGTTTCAGGTTATTATCAAGGGACACAACTTCTACTTCCTCATCTGTATAGTCTGTCGGACTTTTCAGAAACTGTCTGTGGAGGATTACGACCCCATCTTCCTGATGTTCGAGAATAACTGATATAGGGGGCTCAACACCTTTGGCCATGACTAATGCGTACTTGGGATTTGCAATCCCGATAAACAGTAGCATTTTATGTTTCCACAAATTGTAGTGTTCTCTATCGAATTGTGGAATTTTTATACGAGTCACTTTCTGGGTACTCATCTTTAATAAGATTAAAAATTAAGTATTTCAAAAAATATTTTAATTTTTGACTGAAAATATTTTTTGATCAGAAATAATTTTTTTAAAAAATATTTCGAATAAAAAATTATTTCGAATTAAAAATAATTTTTGATGTCTGTATGAGTTGCGGAATTTTTGGTTTGGATCTGATAATAAAAAATATCAACTAGCTCTGATCCCAATTGTTGGTCCCTGATATTGTAGAAGGGGGGTTGAATACAATATCTGAAAATTGTCGTGAAATTTCGGATATAAAATTTTATTTTATTTAATCACGAAATATTAGTCTTAATGAAATACTGTTCAAGTAGAAGATATAATTTTTAACTTGAAAAGTATTACACAAGTTATCTGATGAAAAATGTTTATAACTGATAAAATAATCTAGAACAAATTCGACATGAAGTGTTCGAGTTTAATCAATTATATTCAAACTTGCACACAAATCTGTGAATATTACAATGCAGACAAATTTCTGTATTTGAACTGATTTTCAATCACTAAAATATGAAGCCAAAACCTCATATTTATAGAGGTTAAAAAGCTAGTATGACTTTTTTCACTATGACTTTATTTAATTGATTTAAGCCTTGTATGACATTTGAAAAAGGCTGGACATGACTTTAAAATTCGGTATGACTTTTAGAAAATTCGGTATGACTTTTCTAAAGTAATACCCGAATTTTCTTTCATTTAAATAAATCAGAATGACTTATTTAAAAAAAAATTGGTATGACCTTTTTCAATCAAAAGTTTGGTATGACTTATTTAAATAAATCAACATGACTTATTTAAATAAAATCGGTATGACTTTTGATATATAATTCGGTATGACTTATTTTAACAAAATTCGGTATGACTTTTATTAATAAAAATCAATATGACTTATTTAAAGTCATTTGAATTAAGTTAAAAATTATACTAAATTATATATTTTTTAATAAATTAATTCTATTTAATTTAATTAGTTAATTTATAAATTAAATTAAATTCAACTTGAATTAATTTAATTAAATAAATAAAATAATCAATTAATTATTGATAGTAGAATTAAAATACTATAAAGACTTATATAACTATGCAGTCTTCTTCGAAGTCTTCCCGCCTTGGCTTTGTCTTCTGTCATAAAACCACTTGAGCTAACTGAAGAATAAATATTAATTTAGATGACACACAAATGTACTGTGTAGTTCATTTGTGTCATACTAATAAATATTCTTCACTTAATTAACTTTTAAGTTATGGCCTTCTATCATTCTTTTGCTTCACTTTCTTTCCTCTTCTTTTGGAATCTTTTTGTAGTAACCACTTAAGATCTTTTATATCTTCTGAACTTTTAAGAAACACTATCACCTTATTTTTCACTAACGCTTGAACATTGAAATGAACTTCTTCCAGTGTTGAGTAGCAATCCCATAAAATTATTTCTGATACTTTAGATCCTTTGTGATCAGTTGACTGTCTTCGTCTTAATTCCGGTTTGGTATTTATTATTTACTACAATTTCTTATCTGAGTTGAGTTTACATCTAATTATTACAAATAGACCTATTCATATGCCTTTCAAGTTTATTGAGGGCTTTCTAAGAGGAAAAGGGTTCAGAAATCCTGAAAAGTGAAAAGCGGCAGAAAGAATCTTTGCTTACAGGTTAAACATCTCAGAAGCTCTAGGAAGAGATATCGAGAACGTAAAAAGATTTGATTCATCAAAAGGTACTCAACTTAGAGAACCTTTCAGAGCTAATCCGGGTGATGAACACATGTTGGACCTAACAAAAGAAGTGACAGAAGAAGAAGTAACAGAACCAAGTTTTGAGTCTATAGAAGCAAGAAAACCAATGGTCATCACCAATCCACTAAGAGTCATTTACTCAAACAGAAATGAAAGTGAAAGAGAAATCGAAATGAGTAGAATCAGAAATGAAAATTCTAAAGTGATTGGAAGAATTTTGGAAAAACTTAGGAACTCGACAAATCCTGAAGACAAGATCGTGCCATGAGAAGTAGAAGAAGCCTACATGGACAAAGTGTTACAAGAAGATCAAATGATTACAAATCGAGTGGATGTTAATCCAAAGAGAGTTATGGTGCAAGGGTGGACTCAGCAACTAAGTTTTAAATTCAGTGAATTAAAAAAATTCAGGAGTATGCCACTGCTACAACTTATCTTTGATCAACTGCAATATCCAAAGCCAAGAAATCTTCTAGAATGGGAGGCTCACGACATTGTCAGAAGGAGAATAACAAAGGTTCAAGAATGAAGGAACAAATGTAAGTATTAGTTCAGGCTAGAGGAACAAACTCATTCTTGTAAATTAGCTGTAATGAAATTTGGAATTGTAATATTTAATCCAGAATGCAATTAATTTTATTTACAGTCTTTCCGCACTTTAATTTTTCTTGTATTATTAGTTGAATTATCCTTTTTCCTTTAGAATTTGCTTGTCGAACTCTAACAATCAAATAGGGGGAGATTGTAAAGCATAATGTAACATATAATGCAATCGAGGATATGTAACTCAACTAAAAGTAAAGGACTGGTAAATAATATTATTGTAATCACAAGAATCTACAATGAAGATCAGGCAACTACATGTATTAAGGTATTTGATGGAATGTTGAAGATCACTAAAAGAAGTTCATTACTATGTTCAAGCATTAGTGAATAATAAGTCATTTAGTGTTTCAGAAAGTAGTGAAGATCAAGCAGTCAGTGCCAGAAGATTTCAGTGAAGATCAGAAGCAATAAAGGAATACAACAAGCTTTGTCAATTAGTTTGAATTGAGAGTATGAAAATCAATTCAGTATTAGCCACTTGTGAACCAGACCAGTGCATTAAGCGTCAGCACAAAAGAAATTGATTAACATACTCTATACAGAAGAAGAACTGACAGGAAGCAAATATGCAAGCCAAAAAGAATACAAGTCAAGTAGAACATGGTTGAAGAATTCAACACATGGCTTTGTAATGCCTAAAATAGTCTAAGTCATTTGTACATTAAAGAACTATTCGACACATAGACTAATGGGTGTCAAAAGTGGCTAAGTAACCTATACATTGCTTAAGAATTCGACACATGGTATGAATGGAAGATGAAAATTATTCTAAGGCAATGTAGAGTGTACACTAGTCGACACATACACTTCATAGTTGACACAATTCGACACATGCCTTTTCGAGTTGATCAAAATTACTCTAAGTACTACTAGAGTATGGTTAAGTCGACACATGTGGCTACTAGGTAAAGAAAAGTCGACACGTGGAATTCATGGGGCATAAAATTCGACACATACATGACTTAAGTGATGGAAGTAATTCTAAGGCATGCTAGAGTGTGACATAATCGACACATGGACTCCATTGTAAAGAGAATTCGACACATGTATCTAAATGATTCAAAATGACCAAGGCATGTATACAAGGAATTAAACTTCGACACATAGCTCTTCTCAAAGGCTGGATTATTTTTTAAGTACTCTGCACAAGGAAACATTCTTTGACACTTAGAAGATTAACCTCAAGTCAACTCAAGTCAACACAGGAGAAAAATTAGTCGACACTTAGAATTGTATTTCACTTTATTGTAAAGTCTACATATAAACAAAATTTATTTTCATTTTGAAAGTAATCAGAACACAACACACACAAATAGATACAGCTGAGAGAGATAGAGAGAATATGCACTGCCATTAAAGCTCGTATTTATTTCTTGTTGTGAGATTCATTGTAGCTCATACATCTTTGTGAGAGTGTAGCACCTTGGGTTTATATAATACAAGTATATTCCCAAAGATTGTTCTTGTTATTTAGAATCATGACTGCTATATTTATTGCTCACCAAGAACATATCTATAAACACGAACCAAATTGAAAAACTACCAATATCGTATTCAATACCCCCTTCTACGATAGTTTGGATCTAACAATATCTATGATGGTTTCACTATCGTGAAACTTAAATTTCTCGTATTCTTGGATTAGAGTATCCATACGTGATTCTTTAATGTTGATAGTACCTTCATAGGTAATGACCAATTTGTTCCATATTTCTTGTGCAGACTTGCAGTTATTAACACGTTTGTATTCTTTTTCTGCAAGGGCACTTGTGAGAACCATTTCCACTTTTGCGGCAATATTCATGAGTTCCTCATCTTCATGAGTGTATTCACCCACTTTCTTTTCAATAACTATGTCATCTATTATTTTAGTGGGTACAACAACACCGTCTTCGATGGCCATCCAAACTTTGACAACTAGGGCTTTAGCATAGATCCTGAATCTTGTCTTCCACGTGGTAAAGTTTGTTCCATCAAAGAGAGGAGGTCTTGAACTAGAAAGACCTTCACCACATCCAATGGTATTCAGATACGCCATAAGAATCGATTTTTTGTATATGCCTGTAATCTATAGAGACTAAACAAACTTGTTAAAAAGCACTGCTCTGATGCCAATTGATAGGTCCCAAATAATTGGTAATAATGACGTAATTAAGATAGAAGGAGGGTGGAATAACTTAATTACCCTTTTAAAAATATTACTGGCGTTTAAAAATATTTCTTAACAAGTTCGCCGGAAAAATTCCCCGATATGTTGATCGGAAAAATCAGGAATGATCGGATTTTTCTCGTACCAAGTTAGGCCGAATTTATGCGAAAAAACTAGGGAAATTAATGAAGCCTTTATGGTTTCCAAATATGGCCAAAAAGCTTGCCGGAGAACTTAGCCGGAATTTCAATTGGAAAAATCCAAGTAGCCAGATTTTTCTAATACAAAATGGGCCGAATATTCAAGGCTACTAATGGGCTAAATGGAGCCTTTATCGAACGAGAGAATCAAATTAGAAATGCTTGGTTTTGATCCATTTGTATAGATCTACAAATTTCAAGGTCAAATGGGTTTATAAAAAACCAAATGGGTTTTAAGATTTGTTGGATCTTTATAAAAGATTTGTTCAAAAAACTCAAGGCAAATCAAAGACTTTGAAGCCAAAAAGGTTTCCTCTTTGTTACACCATAAATATGAACTCAAAAACAAGCTTTAGAGTTCATTGAAAAAACTCGCCGAAATTTGGTCGGAAAAATCGAAAACGATTTTTTCTTCCTCTTTTCAAGGTAAACGAGTTTTAATTGGCTAGATCTAAGATGTTTAAGCTTGGTGTAGAAGAGAAACCAAAGATGGAAAACTAGTTTAGAAATTATAACCTTTTGTTGAAGAACTTGAAAGTTGGAATAAAATGGGTTATAAGAGAGAAGTATTCTAGAGAGAGATTTTCTAGAGAGAAGGAGGAGAGAATACTTCTACTAAATATGAGACTAGCTTTACAAAAAATGAGAGGTGTTTTGGTTTTCTTGGTATAGAGAAATGAGGGAGTGGGGGTTGTATTTATAGAGAGAGTTGAGGGGAATGAATGGTGAATATTGACTTGGAATGAAGGGTTGAGATTGATGCTCCTAAATTTTGAATTGGTGGGGGGGGGATTTGAATTCCTTAGGGGGAAATATGATGTGTATTTGGGGGAGGAGCATTTTTGGGTTTGACCAAGTCAATTAGTGCTTATTGTTTCATATTAATCAAATAAACACGTAATAAAAAATAATAAGCACGTAACACCAAAATTCATTAATAAATACAATAATTATGAAAATAATATATTTATTTTTCTGGAAATATTATAAATAATATTATGTCCGGAAAAATATTTTTTGGAATATTTTCCTCAAAAACGAATAAAATATGAACCGGACGAACTGGCTCGAAAATAAAAGTTCTCAGAAAATTAGAGTAAAATGCAAATTATGTGGCTTGGAGTTTGAGCCAAATGCAAATTGTATACCTATAGTTAAGAAATAGCAAAATGTGTACCTATAATTTGATTAAAGGTGCAATATGTGTGGCTGAAGTTTGGTCATGGTGCAATCTGTGTGGCTATAATTTCGAAAATAGCAAGGTGTGTACCTCAAGTTTACAAAACGTTGCAAAGTGTGTACTTAGAAATTATTATTTTTTTAATCATTTTTTTCATTTTATAATTTTAATAGTTAAATTTTTTATTCCTTTTCAATAATAGTTAAAAAAAAGTATAATTTTTCATTCCTTTTCAATATTAAAGGTCCGAAAATTCATTTTTTTCTTTATATAATTTTATATATTCATTTTTTTCTAATTGAAAATACTTGATTCGTACATAAACTCAAAAAGAAAAATTGAGATTTAAAAAAATAATTATTTTTATTTTAAATAATGTAATTTTCATGTATAATTCAAAAATATATTGAGATTTTAAAATAATAAAATTAAATTTTAATTTTATCTACAAAATTTGAATTTTTTTATAAATTAAAAAAAAGATTAAAATTTTATTAGAGAAAATATTATTTTTAATTTTAAAAAGACCGTTACTATAACGTGTATATATATATATAGGCTAGTGATCAAATAGAAACCAAAATTAAAATAGAAACTAGAAACTAATGTTAGCCTTTACATCAATCTAATCTAATAACCCCCTTAGAAGCAGTACACAATATCAAAATACAGTCTCCCACATGCAATCTTATCTATTTCTTTTCATTTTTAATTTATTTTTTCGTTAGTCGGTGATTTTTTTTTGAAATCCGATTTCACTGTATTTTTATACATCTCCCAACGATCAATTTA
Organism: Oenanthe sinensis; assembly: GCA_028671895.1. Taxonomy (NCBI): domain Eukaryota; kingdom Viridiplantae; phylum Streptophyta; class Magnoliopsida; order Apiales; family Apiaceae; genus Oenanthe; species Oenanthe sinensis. Next base: position 4,519,212 of record CM053812.1, read on the forward strand.
CATACCATATGTGCTATATTTCGATATGATTTAAAAAAAATTAATTTCTAGGTACACACTTTGCTACGTTTTGTAAACTTGAGGTACACACCTTGTTATTTTCGAAATTATAGCCACACAGATTGCACCATGACCAAACTTCAGCCACACACGTTGCACTTTTAATCAAATTATAGGTACACATTTTGCTATTTCTTAACTATAGGTACACAATTTGCATTTGACTCAAACTCCAGCCACACAATTTGCATTTAACTCCAGAAAATTATGAGAAATATTCTAATATTATTTACATTATTCTAATGACCCATAAAAAGTTTCAAGTCATTCTAACAAGTGGAAGTGGTTTATTTGATCAAAATACGATAAAGTTATGTCCCGGATCAAAATAAAATACATATAGTCGTTGGGTGAAATAAATCAACCCTTAAGCTAAAATTTTGACTTGAATAAAATTATTTACTAGTATTCTCATATATAAAATATAGTTGAGGGCTTGTGGGAAGATACTAGTGTATTTAAAATATTTTTCTCCGACTAAAAGATAAAATGGATCACCGGGATAAAATTATATTTGAAATATGAGGCAAAGGTAAAAAATTAAACAAATAATATTTTCATTGAGATAGATGATTTTTCATTCTGATAGTTCCTTTAGGAAACACCTAATCTCAATAAACAATATTATTCGAAAAAAGATTTATATTTAGGTACCGAAAAATCTTTACTTTGCCTTATTAATATAACAATAGTCTTCTAAAAAATACCATAACATGATATTTCTTTTTCAAACTTTTTTCTCTATTAAAATAGAAGTTTTAGGAAAAATAACCACTTGTAGAAAAATTGAACTCTCGAAAGGATCACTTGAATAATCCTATGAGAGGTTATTAAGTGATTTAGTTACTTCCTAAAATCTATTTAAATTTAATAATATTAGACAAATATTAAAACACTAAAAAGATTAGAAAATATGAAAAGAATAACATCCTTTCATATATATTGTAAAAAGTTCTATTATACAAATTGTTTAAATTTTTATCCAAATTTACTAAATTTTTGTATATACTATCTAATATCTTATTCTTAAATATAATTTTCTAAGAGAAAAAATCCCATAAGATTGACCTTATGAAAATTAACCCAGGTTAGAATGTTTTCTAGTATAAAAAGATTGTGTCATTTTTGTAAATATATAAAATTTTCTGTAATTACAATAAACCCTGGTGTATTTATATGGGAAATCTTTTTAACCTTAGATAAAATTACCTAAGGTCATCCTTAGGAGCAAGATACTCATTTTCTAAACCAATTTATTTAATTATACATATCATAATTGATTGCTTATTATATTTTGTCTACTTACATATTACAACATCTTGTGAATATATTTTTTTCTTGCACCCACAAAATTTGTAGTTTTTTTTAATCATAGTTACGACCTCTCGAGAATATCCATTTTTTTTCACACCCGCAGTCTATGACTATGATTATATATCATGAGATTAATGGTTCGATATCCAATAATGACATAAATTCTATCTTTTTTTAACCAAAATTTTAAAATAATGGTACATGTGTAATTATATAAAATATAAGGGTCCGAACAACTAGGTGTGACAGATTAATGATGAATTTAAACATTTATTTCAAATCCATTTTTATATGAAAATATATATTCAATACAAACACATACATATAATCATATTCATGTAAATTCATATTCTTTTAACTAATAATTTAATAAATATATCTATACACCGTAATAGTTTATTTTCAAAATTTATCATTTAAAATTCAAATATTTTCACTGCTTACAATTTAACTAATAAATTGTAATATTTTGTATTTTTATATAATATGTATTCTTCTATTTTTTTTATCTATTTCTAAAATAAATATATATTGAAATCATATCATTTTATATAGTATTACTATTTTAGTGTTAATATCGCAATTATAGTCCAATTCCATATTTTATTAAAATATTTAACATATTTAAAATGTAAATTTGTTATTACTTTTTCAACAATTCATTTAATTTGTAATAAAAAAAAATTGAACTCAACTATACGAACCTCATTAATTTCTCATATTAAAAAAATTATTACTAAATAACTCATATATTATGCATTTATATTATGAATAATTAATATATGATAAAAAAATTAATGATTTGTGTATTAAGACTTTTAAAAGAAACATAAAAGTCCAAGTAGATCAAATGATTGCAATAATTTAATATGTCCTTCGTCCCAATTCAAGTGGCTTGTTTGACTTTTTGTGATCAATTTGACTAAATTTTGACCGAACATTAGAGATTATTCTTTTACAATTTTAAAAAATAAAAAGTTATATTTTAAAGTAGATTAAATATATTTTCTAATGATATATTTTATATAATTTTTTATAATTATATAATATATGTAATTTTCAGTCAAAAATTAGTCAAGTTGACCTCTAAAAGTCAAACAAGACAATTGAATTGGGACGAAAGGAGTATATAATAAAAAAATTGATGGTTTGTGTATTAAGACTTTAAAAAAAACACAAAAGTCCAAGCAGATCAAATGGTTGCAATAATGATTATTTAACATGTGGTTACTTGTTCAATACTTGACGATGACATAATTATATTTTTTTAATAAAAATTTTTGAATAGTGATACATATGTAATTATGAAAGATACAAGGACATAACAGTCGTTTCACGGCTAATAAAATGACAAATTTTGAGCTTATGTCCTCATTTAATATATATATATATATATATATATATAATAATGAACTATATGGAATTACTTATATTATATATTATATATAAGTTATCATTTAAATTAACATATATTTTATAAAAATATAATATAATTAGTTTAGAATGGTATTTGATTAAAATTTTATTTATTTATTTGTTATAAATATAAATTTATTAATTATTATTTTAGATGGGCTTATTCATGCGTAAGTATTTTGATCCATTAAAATTTTGGATCACATTCCGATTAGGGTTAAATTTGTGACCCCGTACATACGTGAATTGTGAAGGGAAGTTGGTTGGCCCTTACATGTGGAAAGCTGAGGGCAAGATGAGGTCAGAGAATGATAATCAACAAATCAATAATAATAATAGTTGTGTGAATAAGCAAGTGAAGATGGTGAACAATTTAGTGAGTAATGATGGTTGTCCTCGATTGAGTGTTCGTCCGGGACGTAATAGTTCTTCCGGGGTCACCTATAGAATGTGGCCTGGCGGTGTGAGAATCCCATGGAAGCCAAAGACTCCCCTGAAAAAGTCAAAATCAAAGCCGCAGAGGCTATGGCTTTCCGGATTTTTCCAGGCTCAGCTCCGGATGATGAAATCCTCCAAGCACCATTGGAAGAATAAAGGTAAGTTAAGCAGCTCCAAAATATCTGTCAAGAATCAATTTTCTCATAAGATTAGTAGTAGTAGTTTGCCAAAGCAAGGAAAGATGCCTTTGATTAATTATCAAATTAGCAGTATTAGTAGTTGTCCGGTCTTGGATACGCGCAAGGGAAAGATGACCTTGTTTGACAGTTATTCCCCCATTCTTAAAAAGCACAGGAAGACGCCCGACAATCGGATTCATGACTTGCCTAAGGAACTCCTAGCAGAAATTCTTAAAAGACTGCCTGTGAAATATATCTTGCGTTGTAGGTGCGTCCAAAAATCATGGCATTCTCTCCTACAATCTCCTTTCTTTATCACCCTCCAATTAAATTATCAGAAGAATAATATCATTACCACCACCAATGCTAGTCATCATCATTATAAATATCTCTTTTTCCAGAGTCAGTTTGCTATTAAATTAACCATACGTTATGATGATGTACAATGTCAAGAATACTGCAAAATTGAATTTCCTTCTGGCTTGCCCAAATATGCTTGGTTTGCAGTATCATATGGTTTAGTGTGTGTGTCTTCGACATTAGAAGGTGATACAGATGATTATAATCGCAACATATATTTATGGAATCCTCTTATTCAGAAATACAAAACGCTCCCCGATTCACCTCTTCCCTCTAAACAAGACTGGGAGGAACAAGACTGGGAGGAATGGGAGGCCTTAGCTTTTGGCTTTGTGCCGGAAGTTAATGATTATGTTGTGGTACATATTATCAAACCTTATCTGCACCCCAACTCCCACTCGCTCATCATTGGTGTTTATAGTCTAAACACTAATTCTTGGAAGAAATTAAGGCGAGATAATGTATCTATTTCTAGACTTTCTAGTAATCATAACAATGTTGTTTTCATTAATGGTGCTGCATATTGGGTAGGATTTGATTCGGACAAGAAAAAAATACTTATGTGCTTTGATACCAAGACTGATATTCTAAGTGAAATCTCATTGCCTGATTGGGTTAAACATGAACATATTCCTGTTATTTATCCATTTGATCAATCTATTGCTTACTTTGTTTACGAAGAAGGAGTACATCATTTTGACATGTGGGTATTAAAAGACCATTCCATAAATGAGTTTATCTGGGAGAAGAAGCTGTGTGTTAGTACAAGTGAAGATGTTTGGGAGGAAGTCTTGGGTGTAAGGAATAATGGTGAACCAATACTTGCAAAATCTAATAATTTTATTACATACAATCCTTGTAGCCATGAAGCAAATGATTTTGTTGATTCGTGGGATCGTTGGACTCCAAAATCAGCTCATGGGGTAGGCTTTGCAGCACGTTATGTCATTAGTCCTTTTGTGGAGAGTCTTGTTTTGTTTGATATTGATTGAAATATTAGAAGAAGAATACAAATATCAAGTTGGGAAGTTTGTCACTCCTAACATAGATCTGGTGAATGATTTATGAATTTTGTTAGTTTTTTAATAAATTTCATAGTTGTACTTGCTGTTTTTGGTAATTAGTATTGTTGTTGGTTATGGAAACTTGTGAATTTATTAGTGACAATTACAAAGGTTTATGAATGATGGTCTTGAGGTTTTGTGATTTGTTATGATTGGCAATTCTGGCGGGTTCACAATGGATCAATAGGTTTATCAATGTACAACTTTTTTGTTCCTGTAACATTTCAAGGTTAAAGAACTATCAACTGTGAGCTCTTGTTTTGTAGTATAAAACTTTACTTTTTATTTTTAAGCAAACTCTATTACTCTTGTTACATGCTCTTTATATAATAATAAATTTTTTGTGCTGTTGTATTCCTTTTTTTCCTCGATATTGTGTGTTGGCAAAACTATGATAAAAAATCAAGAATATATTTTTAATTTATTTTATATTATAAATTTAAATATATGAATGTTCGTCTTAAGTATTTAATTTAAGTCTGTTTTCCTAATTTTAATACAGAAAATGATACTCCGTATTAAGATACTTTTCATGAGTAATTAGATTTTGCTTAATGTTGATAGAAATGATTAAATAAAATAGAGAACAAAGTTAACTAATTTGTAGTTTTCCTCAAAGAACAGGACTGGTCAGACTAACAATTATGATTATGTGTGTTCTAAGAGTTCTTGCATGTTGGATGTGGTGTTGTAAGTTTTGGTCCTTATCTAATGTCGTGGAAAGTCCTCACTCCTCAGTATGTCTGTAGCTCCAAATGATGTTCATGAGAACCAGATTCGATTTGCACTTGAGCGTGGCGTACCTGCAATGGTGGCAGCTTTTATAACACACCGATAGTTATATCCAATTCAGGCTTTTGAGTTAGTACATTGCTCGAGATGTAGAATTAATTGGACACGTGATGGTATGATTTTTTGTCCCGCATGTCTATATTTAAATGTATTTGTATAGGTGGTTTCCTTTTTTAGAGATCAATTAGTTGTTTAATATTTGTTAATTTAAAATCATTATTTTGTATGATAATGTGGAATCGTTGTAGTAAAGTTATAAATTTTTTAATATGGGATATAGCTATTTTTTGTGCTCCTTTATGCGACAGAAACATGATACATTCCCTTCTTGATGCTGTTTCTGAGATTGCCGAATCCATACAAAGGTTCTCATGATATCAATATTGATGAGGGGGACTCTGATGTTACTATTGTCAGACCCTGAGACCCAAATTACATCATGTTTTTTGCTTTAGTTTGAACTTTCTTAGGAAGGTCACCTGATATTCAGCGTGGAATCACAAGAATATTTCATCGAACAGCTACAACATCAGAGGTTCTACCTTACTCTTAACTTCTTTACAATATGTTTAGCTAGAAGTTTGCATATGTTTCTTAGAGGAAAATGAAATGCTCAAGTTGGGAGGCAAGGAAATGAAACTTAACCTAGGTAGTGTCGGTGATGAAGCTGTTGCCGGGCTAGATGCTGCAAGGGCTGCTGAACGCGATACCCTTATGAAGCTTGGTTATGCAACAGGGGAGGCAGATAAGAGTCATAGGATGGTTGCACAAATGACTGAGCAGTTGGAAGCAGAACGGCTTGCAAATTCTGAATTAGAGGCCGAGTTGAGAAGGATAAAGGTGCAGTCTGACCAGTGGGGGAAAGCAGCTGGGGCAGCTGCATCCATGCTTTCAACAGGAAACAATGGAAATTTAGTCGAGAGAACAGGATCGTTGGACAGCAACTACAGTCCTGTTACTGGGAAGATCAGTTCACGTTATCCTGAGGAAATGGATGATGATTACCTCAAGAAAAAAATTTGGAAACATGCTTAAGAAGATTGGGGTTTTGTGGAAAAAACCCCAAAAATAAAAGAATCTATCGTCAGGTGCATTATCTCTAATGTTTTCCCTTTGAGTACAGCTTCTGCAGCAATGTGTGTTGTATTACATCTTGATTTCTTTTCTGAGAAGGCATTCTATCCAAGGCAGCCAAATTATCTTCGGAGAATAGATGTTTGTGGCACACAAACTCTCCAGTAGCATTCCCAGAATGCTATGCAGTATGTAATCGGTGATTATATCGCTTTTTGTTCGTAGTTCTGACTACTGGTGTTGGTTAATGTCATATCTTTGCAACATCAGAGGTTCTACCCTACTCTTAACTTCTTTACAATATGTTTATCTAAAAGTTTGCATATGTTACTATGATGTGTCTTTTTTCTGAATTTTATTAAATTACTACTATTACTACTCTAAATTAGATTTTATCAATTTCAGTTTTATGATTAATGATAGTGAGCGCTATGCTAGATTATGTTATATTAGAGACATTCACAGTGAGATACACATTTAAATGACCCGTGTTGAAGTTCTGCTCTATGATAACTTCTCATCGTAGTATATATCTGTTTGAGTTGGAGTTATTACAATGTGTGGCTTTTGAGTTGGATTACTTATTTTTGCATATGTATGTAGAGATGCTCCTTGATAGCATTTGGCGGTCATCCTGTCACGGAAAGTCCGCAATATGTCTGTAGCTCCAAAAGATGTTCACGAGAACCAGATTCGTGGCGTGCCTGCAATGGTGGCAGCAATATGTCTGTAGCTCAAAAAGATGTTCATGAGAACCAGATTCGATTTGCGCTTGAGCATATGGCGTACCTGCAATGGTGGTAGCTTTTACAACACACCAATAGTTATATCCAAGTCACGCTTTTGAGTTAATACATTGCTCGAGATGTAGAATTAATTGGACACGTGATCTAAAACCCCCACTAGGGTAAGAAAAAATTAATAGTAGTATTTAATATTATTTTTTAGACCCCACTAAAATTAAAAAACTAGCCCCTCAGAATTTTTATAGTCTATGTTAAGTCAAAATACTTACTTAAAATTTATATAGTATAACATTAAAGAAACAAGAAATTAAAAATATATGTAATGAAATTAAATATTGTAATTGACATAAAAAACTAAGTAATTATAAATTTTAAATATATTACAATAATTGTAAATCTATACAAAATTTGAAAGTAGTAATCTGTAACTTGATCTAAAAATCTCATTAATATTAAATCAAATAGTAAATATATTTAAATGGATAAATTTGTAATGATTATGTTATAAACTGAATAAAATTTTGGTTGAGAGTGATTTTCAAGCCCCATCAAAAGAAATGTTAAATCTTTACAAAAATAAAGACGAGTTTGGAAGAGTGTTTTCAATTCTTGTAAAAATTAAATTACGCATACAAAATGGATTAATAATCATTTTAGTGAAATATACAGAGTGTTTTCCGTGTATAAAAGATAATTTTCCGTGTATAAAAGATAATTTAATTTTATAGGGTTTAATATGATGGTATGATTTTTTCTCCAGCATGTCTACATGATTTGCTTCTGACATCTCCAGATATGTATTGGTTGGTATACAATAGCGTTGATGACGAAGGAAGGTGGAATGAACATAACAGTGATGAGAAGGGAAGTTCAACAATACTCGAGCTTAGCCGGTAGTCTAGCACTCTAGCGTATAGTTTATATTGCTTCGTACCCGTTTTTTGCTATATTGAATACAATGCTACTTTTATGGATTTTCTTTGAAATGCAGTGAATTTTGTATTGTTCAGTGCAGTTTCTTTATGAAATTTTTTGGATTGGCTGAATATTTTGGTTTAATATAAAATTACTTTTGTTATTAGTATTTCATTTTGTTAAATTATTATTATTTTTTTTGTTTGACAAGTTCATTTTGTTATATTTGTTTTATTTAAAATTCAAGTTTTTTGGTATAATAGAATAAATGAGTTTTTAAATTTATCAAATATAATATAATTATATGTGAAAACAACTAATAAAAGAAATAAATATTAGATAATAATAATTTTACAGATTAAGAGATGCGTCCTAACAAAATAAAAAAAAAGAATAAGAGGTGTATAAAAAACAAAGATTAAGTGATATATACGGTAATTTCGAGGGGAAAAAACGATGTATATTGTGATTGGTTCCTAAATTGTCAGGATTATTTTCTTAATTTTAAAATTTTAAATTTTTATCGTCTCTTTAAATAACAATAGCCATTTCAAATTTTGAAATTTCGTACAAATATACTATTTAAATTAGAATTTGGATATATAAATTTTATAATCCAACTTTTATTTATGTAAAGTTTTAAATAGATAATTTTTTTTTCAAATATTGTTCCTAATTACAATTTTTTGTTTTATTCGAATTACAAAATATCCACTTAATTGAAATTCATTCCTAATTATAATTATTATTTTCAACACATATAAAAAGTTAAAATTATTAAATCTACATTGTTACGGATTAAAAACTAGGTGTATTTAATATGTAATTAATGTTAGGGTTTGAGAGAGTTTCCAGTTTTAATGGCTGCACTAACGTTTCGTGACTATCTCAGGTGCTCGTTAACTGCATACGTATCTCAATGCGTATGAGAATCAAGCCAATAACGTAGTTTTAAGGTTGAGGGGTAGACCCTTTATATAAGCGCACTAGGGCCTTGGAATCAGATTAGAAATAGGAGATTTGGTGAAGCCTTTATGAATAATTAATATATGATAAAAAAAAATAATGGTTTATGTATTAAGACTTTTAAAAGAAACACAAAAGTCCAAGTAGATCAAATAGTTGCAATAATGATTATTTAACATGTGGTTACTTGTTCAATACTTGACGATAACATGATTATATTTTTTTTAATAAAAATTTCTGAATAGTGGTACATAAGTAATTATGAAAGATACAAGGGCATAACAATCGTTTCACAGTTAATAAAATGACAAATTTTGCGCTTATATCATCATTTAATATATAGTAATATATATATATATATATATATATATATATATATATATATAAAATAATCAATTATATAGAATTACTTATATTATATATTATATATAAGTTATCATTTAAATTAACATATATTTTACAAAAATATAATATAATTAGTTTAGAATGTTATTTGATTAAAATTTTATTTATTTATTTGTTATAAATATAAATTTATTAATTATTATTTTAGATGGGCTTATTCATGTGTAAGTATTTTGATCCATTAAAATTTTGGATCACATTCGGATTAGGGTTAAATTTGTGACCCCGTACATATGTGAATTGTGAAGGGAAGTTGGTTGGCCCTTACATGTGGAAAGATGAGGGCAAGATGAGGTCAGAGAATGATAATCAACAAATCAATAATAATAATAGTTGTGTGAATAAGCAAGTGAAGATGGTGAACAATTTAGTGAGTAATGATGGTTGTCCTCGATTGAGTGTTCGTCCGGAATGTTCATCCTGGATTTGTATACTATCTTCTCATGGCACTTTATGGATTGAAACAAGCACCTATAGCCTGGTATGATACTTTGTCTAAATTCTTGATTGAGAATCACTTCACAAGAGGTACTGTTAATAAAACTCACTTTCATAGAAACATAAATGACTCTATGATTCTTGTTCAAATCTATGTAGATGACATTATTTTTGGCTCAACTAATGAAAAACTTTGTCAAAAGTTTGCTAAGTTGATGCAGAGTAAATATGAAATGAGCTTAATGGGATAACTTACCTATTTTCTAGGTTTGCAAGTCAAACAAGTCAAAAATGACATTTTCATAAATTAAACAAAATATATTTCTGATTTATTAAAGAGATTTGATTTAAGTGAATGTTCTTCTGCAAAAACTCTCATGGCCACGACAACTAAACTTGAATTAAACACTAAGGAAGCTAAAGTGGACATTTCAAGTTATAGAGGCATGATTGGCTCATTACTTTACTTAACTACAAGTAGGCCAGACATAATGTTTGCTACATGTCTTTGTGCTAGGTTTCAAGCTGATCCTATAGAATCTCATTTGATTGCAATAAAAAGAATATTAAGATATCTCAAAGGAACTCCAAATTTTGGAATTTGGTATCCTAGAGATTCTGGATTTGATCTAATTGGTTATTCAGATGCAGACTATGCAGGTTGCAGAATTGATAGAAAAAGTACAACAGGTTCCTGTCAATTTCTAGGAAATAAACTTGTTTCATGGTTTAGCAAGAAGCATAATTCAGTGTCTACATCTACTGCAGAGCTGAATACATTGCAGCTGGAAGTTGCTGTGCACAAATATTATGGATGAGGAATCAACTATTTGACTATGAGTTCAACTTGAACAAGATCCCTATTTTCTGTGATAATACAAGTGCCATTGCAATAACAAAAAATCCTGTGCAACATTCCAGAACCAAGCACATTGACATAAGGTATCACTTCATTAGGGAACATGTAATTAATGGTACTTTTGAATTACATTTTATCCCTAGTGAAAAGTAACTTGCAGACATTTTTACCAAACCATTAGATGAATCCACCTTTAATAGATTGGTCTGTGATTTAGGTATGCTTAATTTTAATTAACATTTGAAATGTTTGATAAGTTAGTTAGTTGTTTTAGTTCTAGTAGGTAGCCGTTGATAAAGCTAATCTGTTGATTTTTTATTAATCAATTGATAAGCATTTTACATATCAATGGATATTACTGAAGCAATCGACAGATAAATATATCAATTGATGATATATTTACTTGTCGATTGTTGTTTATAGCTATCGACAGATAAATATATCAATTGATGATATATTTAATTATCGATGGATAAGAGTACTTGTCGATGAACAAGATTTATCAATCGATGATGTGAAATTTAGAGGGATCCATGTCATCAATCGACCTGTACAAAAATCTAGCCGTTGATTACTTGTTTTATCAATTGATTAATAAATACATTCCTGTATGTATAACAATCGATTGCCAAAATTAGTAACTTTTACTCTTATTTTTTTAACGGTCGATTAAGTTCTATTTTGAGTAAGAAATTGATTGAGAAATCAGTAAATATAAAAAGTGAGATTAAAACATTGTTCATTCTTACTTACATTTTTACTAACAATTTCTCTACCTCTCTCTAAATCTACGAACTTAATCACAAACCTCTTTCTCTCAGTACTCAAATTTCTTAATATCTTCAAAGCTTTTGTACTACTAATCTTCTACTCAAGGATGGCATCTTCATCCAAGAAAATCTCTCAAGCCGGATTCATCTATGAATTAAATAATTTTGTGGCTTGCACTGTGGTTGAAGAAGCTCCAAGGGAATTTCACCCTTTGATGCAATTCCTGGGAAGTGGGAAGATACAGAAAGCATTGAAGGAAGCACCAACAATAATCTGCAATTTGGTGGAAGAGTTTTGGACCTCTGCAGAAGTTGCTGATGACTTCTCGAGCATCAAATTCTACTGCAAAGGACAAGAGTACATTCTTACTACTTTAATTTTAAATGAATGTTTAGATTTGCCTGTTAATAATACTGATAATGTGCCTAGTGAATCAGATATTAGAAACATGCTTAGGGCTGTTAATTATGCAAATTCTGACATAAATTTAGGGCAAGTAGTTAGAAAACACCTTAGGAGAGAATGGTCTTATTTATTTGATGCAATAATAAAATGCTTTAGTGGTAAAATTAGTAATTTTGATGCCATAACTTCAAGCATTCAACAGATAACATATAGTGTTTTGTTTGATGAATATCATGATTTTTCTTCTATATTGTTGTCTGAAATTGCTGCTAAGTTAGGAAAGAAGCATGATAGGTCTAATCATATATACTATGCTAGATTTATCATGATTATAATTAACCACTTGGTCAAAGAAATTGAGATTTGCAGGGAAACTAAAACCCTTAAGTGTTGGACTCAAAACAAAAGGGTCTTTAAGGACTTGGTCAGGATCAATCTTCACAGCAATGTGGAATTGATCTATCCACCTTTTGTTCAGGTATTTATTTCTTCCCTTGCTTCTTCTGAAACTCAAGTTTCTTTGCCTTCTGTGGCAATGGAGGGTGCTAGCAGTAACCCCAACCCTCCTACCCAAGCCACACTACCTATTTCCTCAATCAAATCCAAGAAACCAACCTCAACAGATTCCCAAAAAACTGTTGTTGTAAAACCAAAGAAAAGAAAAACTGCAGGTGGTGATAGATTAGATGGAGAAGGTTCTGGTGAGGGAACTCGGGAAAATCAAAGAACCCAGAAGGATAAGGAGAGAGAGGGTGTGCAACCCAAACCTACCCACTCCACAGTCTCCCAAAAGACTGTGGATGTTAACAAGGATAATACCACATCTCTGTTGGCATCTTCCCAAAAAGATGTCAATATTGAAAAGAGCCCACAGCCAGGGGCACAGAACAAAGATGGGGACACTCAAGCCAAAACCCCCAAATCCTATGAAAGGAAAAAGAAGAAGGTAACCTTTGCACAAGGGGATTCACACACTGCAAAATCACAGGAAATTGTGGTGGAGCCTTCTCAAATTCAGTTTGATGCATCTCCAATAAATGTGGAGTTGCAGTCCCATTCTCTATCTATTTCCATTCCTTTCTCTCCTCTACATCAAATTTCTTCAGAAAATGTTTTGATAGACAATCAAGCTTTTTCAGATTCTCCTTCTTTGTTACTCAAGGAGAAGCCAACACTACATTCTGAATTTTCTTCCCAAGAAGTTCAGGATTCCATTTCTCAAATCATCTCAAATGTAACTTCTCAAATAATTACATCAAATGTTTCTACTCCATCAATTGATGTCTCAACATCAATTGATATTCAGTCATCGACTGATAAGCCATCGATCGATACTCAAGATCAATCGATGGGTATGCATCAATCGATGGATATCCTAAACACCTCATCAACTGATATTTTCTTAACATCAATTGATACCCAATCAATTGATGTTGCACAAACACTTATAGGATTGAGTGAGTTGAGTGAGAGGCAGGATTGCAGCCTGGCAAAAGGAGAGGGAGTGAGTGTAACGCCCCCAAATCCGGGGTCTGGGATTTGAGTCGTCACGTCATCATCCAATCCTTTAAAACCTGCAATACTCAACAATTCAACCAAATCACATCATAGACCCGTCTCTCTCACACATACAAGTTATAGTCTTAGAAACGATATACAACAAGTACCATTAGTTATTACAAACCAAATGTACTTAACCAGGATCTCACGCTATCAATGATAACCTCTACCTGAAGTGACATTGATAACTAGATCAAAACTGAAACCTATCCACTTACTTCTGCGGAATTGTTCTGGACTGAACCATCTCATAGGTGAATCTCCTACTTTCCTTCCTTGAAGTATGGAGCCAATCGAATGTCTTCTCGCTTTCTCTGAAAAAATTTATTATAAAGCAAGGGTGAGCGAAAGAATGCTCAGCAAATTATCCACCATATTATCTATGTGATTCTCATCAAAGAACATGATAATCACTACTATCTCAATATTATATTATAAGGTTACCGGTATAGGGTAAGCATAACAAAGTATCTCTCGACGATACATATTGTCGGAGTTTTCTCTTAAAGTCATTTATCCTCAACATGGAGTTTAGAAGAATATAATCCGAACATTATAGTTCATTATATAAAATAAGACACTATCAAATACAGGGTTACCACTCTTTCATAATTCCTCTGAAGCTTTTGAGATAAAACTCAATGAACTTATTATGTTCACCGTTTTGAGATAATATTAACAATAACTTAGCAAAATATTATCAACTATAGTTTTGCTAGATTCCCATAAATATAATAAGTACCCAGTTTCAAGATACCGCAATCATAGTTGCTTCTCATCATAAGCAAATCATACCCCTTTAACCATACCCCTTGTAAGGTTTAAAATCTAGTAAAACATTTTAAAGATCTATAATTTAATTGGTATATATCATATATCCACTTAAATCTTTAAAATAAACCTTTTGTCAAAACCTCTTAGACAATTCCAGCATACTATGGCTGTTCGGTGTACATCATGTACCCGCTTAAGTTTTCAAAATAACTTTTTATCAAAATATCTCGACTGACCTGTTGTGTTGTGATATATATAAAGAAAGCAAGCGTGAGCAATATAGCTCCGCAAGCACATATATAACTGTAAATATTCTCTTTTAAAACATTGTTAAAAAAAAACTGCAATATTATGCATACTTTACGTACTCTACGAGTTTGCAAAATAAACTTTTTTGTCAAAGTAGTTTGAATGAGTACGAAAATCTCAACATCTCAACCACTGACAACACCCTCGGTAAATCAGCTCCTAGGCTTTCATTACGATGTTGCAGCACAATTCCAATTGGAAGATGGGACTTTATCTGGAGCATCCACCACGCCTATTGTACACGATGATCAGTCGTATAGTACAATAGTTAAGTAACCTTTACTACTAGTAGAAGGATGATCCAAAACAGGTCATCACCCTAGGCAACACATGGGCCTTTAAATGCTGGACCGTGCGTCACTCGGCCTCTTACGCTAGATGGACTGTGCCGCACACAAGCCTCTTACACTTTATATCTCCAAGTCCACTGGAATAATCTATAACCTGGAACTGGAACTTAATCCAAATTCCCCAAGTGTATCATACTTGTTAATAAATTCATCTATCTAGTTTGGAACTAGAACTCAATCTTAGTCCCCCAAGTATATCATACTTGTTAATAGATTCATCTATCTAGTTTGGAACTAGAACTCAGTCTTAGTCCCCCAAGTATATCTTACTTGTTAATAGATTCACAAAACTCTGAATGAGTACTGCCAGAATATTCGGGGCAGTCCTTTCACCACAAACGTGTGTTGACCTCCGTCAACTGATGTTCTCTATCAAGGGATGGAAACCATTTAAAACCACGACCCGGGAGTTAGTTGGAAAACCTCTCATGTTTTGATAAGTTGAAAACCCTACCACCGAAGGGCAGTGATGCCAAAACATAATCTCTTTTGAAAAATAAATCACCTTTTTCTTTCTAGACCTCGTTCCCTATTTTTGATAAGTCTGAAAATATTTTATTCTTATTAAAAGAATAAAATAAAATATAAATAAGTATTAGGGAACCCTCACTATTTTTAAATAATTTTTCTGAAGGTCGAAATATTTTTAAATAATTATCAAAGACCTCCACTAATTTTGAAATCAATTTAGAATATTTAATAAATATTCAAATAATATTTATTAAATAATTAATCAATTAATAAACCCTTTTTAAATGAATATTCAAAATAATATTCATTAATTAAAATAAATATTCAAATAATATTTATTAACTCCATTTAATCCTTTTATTAAAAGAATATCCAAAATATACTTATTGGAATATTTAAACCCTTTATTTTGAAATAATCTGCCTCCGGCGTTCCCCGGATTACAACAGTTTTTAAAACAACTTTCCAACTCCCGGTCTATGTTTGAAAATACGAATATCTGCTCTACTCCTAGAGCCTTTATAGACACCGGCTTATATCTATAATACCTTATAGCATATAGCCAAATAATTACGAAAGGTTCAAACAGTTATTAAATCAATACGTAATTTCAAAAATAGTATATATCACAACCACAACATCAGTATATCAAGTACATGTTACAAAAACTTGCATAAACATAATTTAATTTCCTATGTAACTCAAGAATATAATCTTTTGAAAATAAAAGTATAAGGTTAGGAGAACTTGCCTTTGGTTCTTAGCAACGGGCAGACATTCCAATTAAGTCTCCTTTTCTCACGGTATGGATACATCTTCTCTCGTCACTTAGACGTCATAATACTCCATCTTGATATCTTTCTAACATAACAAGATATATATATCAGCTTGGTCTCATATCTCAAGCAAACACAACTCAACTACACATTTAGTTATTAAACTCAAAATCAACCAAACGAACAAATCCCCCTTTGGGAAACTCACAACTTCTTGTTACAACTATGCCTCAATATTAACTCCACAACATATCTCGAGTCCAATCGTGACCATTACGATTGACACTTTGTCATTTTATTAACTCTTATTTTGCCCGACATTTCACCTCCTCGGGCCTACTTTAGCTACTCGCAAAACTATCTTGTCAATGATTTTTAATCAAGTTCTTTGCATCTAGGTATAGTCATGATGTTCCTTAACAACTTTCGTTACTTGGTCGACTCGAGACAAGTCCTCTAACTTGCTCGAATTCGACTCCCAAAACGGTGGTTTAACATTTTCCTCGCGTTCATTTCACTTAACACCCCGTTTTCTAGCATTTTTAATAAATTGGAAATTAATCCATTTGACACGATTTCTTTTCTGTGGTCTTCTATGACTGTCAAGGAATATCTCATAAAAGTTTCAGATTTTATTAAGCTCCGTAGCTAGTCCAATCATAGCCTCAAAGTTGGACAAAAAAAACAGGATTTCCATTTCCCGCGCTACCGTTACTAAATTGGCCATAACTTTTGACTCGTAACTCCAAATGACGCAAAATTAGCGCGCAAACGATCTAGAGAATACCTAGAATACAATCCATCAAAAATTTCCCTTGGACAGGGGACTCATTTTCAACTGTCTAAAACAGGGCAGTAGCTTCTCCCATGAACGGCGTCACCGCGCAACTTTGGTTTCAACATTTTTATAAAATCGAAATTTTAACATCTTTACATGAAATTTTACAGGAGCCTTAATCAATGTCGAAATTATTTATCCCCCAAATTTCATGATTTTTAACCACTGGTAAGGGGTCCGTTTATATTTCCAAAGTGAGCACAAGACAGCAGTTTGCTCATTTTCATCACCTTCACTAAAACTAGCTTTTCTCCTAAACCGTAAATCGTATCGATATGATTTTTATACCAAAACAAACTACAAGGCAAGGCCTACACATACATGGCCAGTGGTTTACAAAATCATCATTTTGACAGTTCTTAAAGCTTGGTTAAAACAGTCCCAAATCAAACGGGCATTACGACGGCTATAATCGTAACGTTTTCCGGATTCAACCAACGTGAATCCATTCACAACCAACATTAATCATCAACACTACAATCTTTACTATAACATCAGTTGATAAACTTCATAAAATTGTTACCCTCAATAATCCAAAACTTTTAACCAACAATAAACAATCATATACATCCAAGCTCCTTAAACCATCATATACATAAACACATCTTAAACTCAAGCTCATAACTTAAAATAAATCAAAGGTTGGATGGGGTTTATACCTTCCTTGAATCCCCAACATACTAACAAGAGCTTGTAAGCCTCAAGGAAGCTTTGATTCATGCTTAACACCCTTAAATTAGCAAGAGAACATCAAGAAATAAGTTAGCAGTTTTCGCAGTTACTATTCACAGTCATTTTCTACATTTTATTTACCCAACCAAAACACCTCCAAAAATTATGAAATTTAATCCGTACCTTATACATATCATGAAGAAGCTCTGGTTAAATTTTGGTGATTTTTGGATGAGTGGAGCTGGGGGTTTGAAAATTTTCTCCTCTTGCTTTCTTGAAATGGCCGAATGGTACAAATGGGGGAGAGAGCTTTTCTCTTGCTTCTTTGACTTATTTTCTCAGCTTTCTTGAAAAGTGTGTGCTGATGTAAATCAGTCTAAGGCAAGTGCTAGCAAGGTTCCATATATTAAGGATATTGTCTTCTACTTTTCCATGTTTTAGGGAACTATGTCTCCAAGTATTAGTTGGTTGATTGGTTGGTTTCTAACTAGCTAGTTCCTTGCTTGGTTACTCCCATTTGGTTGCCAAGTATTCTAGTTGCATGGCTTTTTGGTGTAATTACTTGTTATCCAACATTTAACACTTAGTCCTCCACGTAAGTTCGATTAATTTCCGAAAGCATCTCTTCGTAGGATTTTCGTAGCGTAAATCCTTAATATTCCAAAACACTTCAATTCGATTATAACCATAACTTTCTAAAATATAATCCTCTTGATCACAACTTAATTCTCTTATTCCTCAATATCTCATAAATTACGAAACAAATAGTAAAAGTGAAAATCCTCGGATTTTGACAACTTTTACATTCACTCATTTGTTTCATACAAAAACATTACATCTCCGGATTTCAATCTTTCCAATACTTACTTAGTGTGGCTAAAAAGTTTTTCATAATCCGTAAAATCACTATTCATCGAGGTCTTTTATAATTAAATAAAAAAAATAATACGTCAAAAATACGGGTTATTACAGTCTACCCTCCTTAAAAGGATTCCGTCCTCGGAATTTAAACAAAAGTAATCAAGGTTTGTCTCTTCAACCTTTTGATTCCTCCATGCACTCTTTTTGGTGCCATGGTTTTATTTCTCCACACTGGCTCTTTTCAATCATTGACCTCTACCAGTCGTAAGACACATTTGCTTACCATCTCCACAATTTCTTATTATAACACATGCCTAGCATTCACATTACTCTCTCGTAATATAGACATAGGGCACGCGAGGTTTTCGTATTATAAATATTGCGAAACTACGCCAACTTATACGTATTTTCTATCATGCGTCAGAACTTACCAGTATTAATATCCTCGAGCTTAACTTTGCTCATAAGTCAAATCTCGTTACCACTTTCCGCGATAATATTTCTAGAAATATGAAGTCTCTCACTCCATGCTTTCTTTCCTTTCTGATTTGATTAACGTACATGCGGGTTCCTTCTCGATACCCAAACATTTCCTCATTCTTTGTCTTAGTCCTACAGTGAGGGAGATCAACATTATTCTTTCATACAAAATTTCGTAAGGTGGCGTGGCTGCATTCGGAATGTAACTATTCTCGAATGAAAACTCTATCTGTAGTTCGTGATTTTCCCGACTATTCTCGATATCCAAGGTATAAACCTTTTTATGAAGTGCTATTTTTGCACGAGATTTTAACTGGAGATCCCTTTATCGGATAACATTGCAATAAAATGATTCGAGTGATTTGAAGATAAATAAACTCACTTCCAAATGTATATGAGAAGAGGAAAATATTGATATGAATGAAAACAACCATTTATGTACTTGTGATGGAAAGTCTTTATCATCATTTGGTTTTTCAACACATAATTGGGTGGCGTCCCACCAGACTTTTGTCACACAGACAAGAAGTCACACCATATGCATTGTCAATCCCAATCGGATGACGAATTGTCAAACATAAGAAGAAGGAAAGAAAAAAAATGATGTTGAAAAGAATTGCTAGGAGTTTTCCTTCCTGAATGCGTTACGGAACTTTTAACATAAAACAAGTCCGTACTTATCTAGGAATCCATTTTATAAAGTCTCAGACCCAACATCTCAACTCTAGAATTCCGGCTTGAATACCTCTATGGCACTCATGTTCCTCATAAGTCCTAAACTCTCATCGGTGCAATTTAATGCTTTTATAACTCAGGTGCAGATACTATCGCTATCGACTGCGATCATGAGTCGGATACCGTAACAATCATTTATAACGACCTCTAGTCCACAAGTTCTCACTTCCTTTAGTACATTGGGTCTTTCCCAATTCCCAACAATTTTACTATGTCAACAAATCTCCTTTGTTACACATTAATTTCCCCGAATTTAACTTTACTCAACCAAAATTCATCCTTTAGAGAAAAGGGCATACAACCTCTTTTTCTCTTTCTCAGGCTAATCACATTTGTCCTTTCGTTCTCTCTCTTCATCTTTTAGTAGATCGAAATATCACTTATAAAACTATGGTCATTTGCCCACTCATTTCTTAAAATTTCCATTGATTAAACCCATAAAGTTATAGGTGCATTCATTGATCCAATTGACATCATATCTTCAAACTCGCAATGTTCATAACTCTTATCGAATGCAACCTTGGGCAATTCCTCTAGGTCAATCTCTATTTCAGGATACTTGATCCTCGAATCTAACCTCGAAGGGTAAATTAGGTCTCCAAATAGTCGGATGATCTCTATCCCTGGTTAGTATATTCATTCCTAATTGCTATCTTAATCAATTTTGGCAATCAACACACTGATTCATGGTGTTATCCTTTTCTTCAACAATCAAAACAAGTACACCTCATGGTGACACTTTCATTCTCCTCATGCCTCTCTCTAATACTTCTTTTACTTGAGTGATTAATCCTTTTTCATCTTGGTAGGTGCAAACTTCTAATATAACTTTGATGCTAGTGATGTTCCTGACACTAGATTAATGGTGAATTATAATACTCTATCAGATAGTACCTCATAAGGTCACTGATAATTACATCCTCAACCCATTAGCTACTACATACTCTCTCTTTTTCCCAAGTATTTCCTCTTTCGTACCAATCACGGTTGTTCAACAACCTATCATCCAAAGTGTAATAGTTCACTTCTATTATAATCGAAATTCCTCAGTTTGTCTCTCTGTCCTTGAACACAACTTCATCATTATTGTATAATCTTAACCTTCACTATTTTATCTCTATCATTACTTTGAACATCCTTACGTCGACGATATTTTTATCTCGACATTACATCTATTCTCTTTTCTCAACTGACTTATATCTCTGCCGAATGGCACTAGTAAATATTCTTGCAATATTACTCTTCCTGCCTCAGTCTTGCACCTTCGAGTCACCACTTCTTACGCTTCCACTTTTCCTTATAACAATTTCTTGAATCACCACCAATTAATAAGTTATATCCATCACAACCATCTTATTTGGCCACAGCATATGAGACAACCACTCAACAACTATTGTAAACTTTAACTCATAATATTCCATACTTAGGTTATTTCGTCCGATTCCCAATTTCAACTTCATCTGGCTTCCCAAATATTTAGGAACGTATTCGTAAGATACACAACCTAGTTCTGGATATAGACAGATTCACTTCAAAAGTTCATACTTACTCTCGTGAAAGCAACAATTGCTAGGCTTGACTACTCACAATAATTATTCCACCGGCTCCGGTTTAGACTCAACTCTGGGTTACACCCTTCATGGATTTCCCCCCTTAATCACGGGTGTTTAACGAATTGCACTCATGGGTGATACTTTCTGAGGTGAATCAACACCCTCTATTTAAGCCTTTTCATAAGGAGAGTTTCCTCAAAACACACTTCTTTCAAACATCTTGGTTTAATAATCCTTATCACTGTCCACCACAGCAGGACTGTCATAATACTCAACAGGCTACCAAACACAACACGTGAGATATGCCAGATCAACATTACCTATCAGGTCTCTACTTAAGGGAAGATTCCTCACAACTTATAACAATTTCATGTTCATACATTTCTCGTCTGGTCCTTCCGACCGTCACTTTTCAAAACTCATGGTCTACACGACATATGATATATTACCAAAAGGACGAGATATACTATCCATTATGTAGTCTCAATCAATTCACACCTATGGGTTTATAATTGTATTATGGGACCTCTTTCCCCGAACCCTTTATCTCAACTAAACCATTAAATTCTCAATGAATGCTCAGAACCCTCCTTTCTGTCCGTAGTTCCACCACTACCAGAAGGAGCTTTATACCAACATTTACACACTGGGTCATTCATACTTTTCATCCTGACCACAATATCCCGAATGCGTGGGTCACTACACTAATAGGCTTACCTTGATCAGAAAATACTTAACATACTTAGAAGATACAACAGACGTGCGTCTTAACTCCTCGTTGCGACTTTATACCGTATCAATACTACGCATTGTCTTAACAATTATGCTCGGCTTCTTATCCTCAATAGAATCCTCAAAATCTTTATACTTATCAGCTTTGTACAAAATATATCATTGCCTCTCTCGGAACGGTCTTGCCAGTTCCTATCCAAAATCTATATCCCAAATGTCATTCATAATCTCCTCACTACTAACTCCAAGTAGATGACCTTTTCTTAACTCATTTATTGGTACTACATCCGGTAGTCCAATTACGAACTCTACATGCGTTCTCACGTTATCCTCTTATATATTAATAACTTCTTAACACTCTCGTATCTAAGTACTATAACTCATGCTCTGATACCACCTCTGTAACGCCCCCAAATCCGGGGTCTGGGATTTGAGTCGTCACGTCATCATCCAATCCTTTAAAACCTGCAATACTCAACAATTCAACCAAATCACATCATAGACCCGTCTCTCTCACACATACAAGTTATAGTCTTAGAAACGATATACAACAAGTACCATTAGTTATTACAAACCAAATGTACTTAACCAGGATCTCACGCTATCAATGATAACCTCTACCTGAAGTGACATTGATAACTAGATCAAAACTGAAACCTATCCACTTACTTCTGCGGAATTGTTCTGGACTGAACCATCTCATAGGTGAATCTCCTACTTTCCTTCCTTGAAGTATGGAGCCAATCGAATGTCTTCTCGCTTTCTCTGAAAAAATTTATTATAAAGCAAGGGTGAGCGAAAGAATGCTCAGCAAATTATCCACCATATTATCTATGTGATTCTCATCAAAGAACATGATAATCACTACTATCTCAATATTATATTATAAGGTTACCGGTATAGGGTAAGCATAACAAAGTATCTCTCGACGATACATATTGTCGGAGTTTTCTCTTAAAGTCATTTATCCGCAACATGGAGTTTAGAAGAATATAATCCGAACATTATAGTTCATTATATAAAATAAGACACTATCAAATATAGGGTTACCACTCTTTCATAATTCCTCTGAAGCTTTTGAGATAAAACTCAATGAACTTATTATGTTCACCGTTTTGAGATAATATTAACAATAACTTAGCAAAATATTATCAACTATAGTTTTGCTAGATTCCCATAAATATAATAAGTACCCAGTTTCAAGATACCGCAATCATAGTTGCTTCTCATCATAAGCAAATCATACCCCTTTAACCATACCCCTTGTAAGGTTTAAAATCTAGTAAAACATTTTAAAGATCTATAATTTAATTGGTATATATCATATATCCACTTAAATCTTTAAAATAAACCTTTTGTCAAAACCTCTTAGACAATTCCAGCATACTATGGTTGTTCGGTGTACATCATGTACCCGCTTAAGTTTTCAAAATAACTTTTTATCAAAATATCTCGACTGACCTGTTGTGTTGTGATATATATAAAGAAAGCAAGCGTGAGCAATATAGCTCCGCAAGCACATATATAACTGTAAATATTCTCTTTTAAAACATTGTTAAAAAAACTGCAATATTATGCATACTTTACGTACTCTACGAGTTTGCAAAATAAACTTTTTTGTCAAAGTAGTTTGAATGAGTACGAAAATCTCAACATCTCAACCACTGACAACACCCTCGGTAAATCAGCTCCTAGGCTTTCATTACGATGTTGCAGCACAATTCCAATTGGAAGATGGGACTTTATCTAGAGCATCCACCACGCCTATTGTACACGATGATCAGTCGTATAGTACAAGAGTTAAGTAACCTTTACTACTAGTAGAAGGATGATCCAAAACAGGTCATCACCCTAGGCAACACATGGGCCTTTAAATGCTGGACCGTGCGTCACTCGGCCTCTTACGCTAGATGGACTGTGCCGCACACAAGCCTCTTACACTTTATATCTCCAAGTCCACTGGAATAATCTATAACCTGGAACTGGAACTTAATCCAAATTCCCCAAGTGTATCATACTTGTTAATAAATTCATCTATCTAGTTTGGAACTAGAACTCAATCTTAGTCCCCCAAGTATATCATACTTGTTAATAGATTCATCTATCTAGTTTGGAACTAGAACTCAGTCTTAGTCCCCCAAGTATATCTTACTTGTTAATAGATTCACAAAACTCTGAATGAGTACTGCCAGAATATTCGGGGCAGTCCTTTCACCACAAATGTGTGTTGACCTCCGTCAACTGATGTTCTCTATCAAGGGATGGAAACCATTTAAAACAACGACCCGGGAGTTAGTTGGAAAACCTCTCATGTTTTGATAAGTTGAAAACCCTACCACCGAAGGGCAGTGATTTCAAAACATAATCTCTTTTGAAAAATAAATCACCTTTTTCTTTCTAGACCTCGTTCCCTATTTTTGATAAGTCTGAAAATATTTTATTCTTATTAAAAGAATAAAATAAAATATAAATAAGTATTAGGGAACCCTCACTATTTTTAAATAATTTTTCTGAAGGTCGAAATATTTTTAAATAATTATCAAAGACCTCCACTAATTTTGAAATCAATTTAGAATATTTAATAAATATTCAAATAATATTTATTAAATAATTAATCAATTAATAAACCCTTTTTAAATAAATATTCAAATAATATTTATTAACTCCATTTAATCCTTTTATTAAAAGAATATCCAAAATATATTTATTGAAATATTTAAACCCTTTATTTTGAAATAATCTGCCTCCGGCGTTCCCCGGATTACAACAGTTTTTAAAACAACTTTCCAACTCCCGGTCTATGTTTGAAAATACGAATATCTGCTCTACTCCTAGAGCCTTTATAGACACCGGCTTATATCTATAATACCTTATAGCATATAGCCAAATAATTACGAAAGGTTCAAACAGTTATTAAATCAATACGTAATTTCAAAAATAGTATATATCACAACCACAACATCAGTATATCAAGTACATGTTACAAAAACTTGCATAAACATAATTTAATTTCCTATGTAACTCAAGAATATAATCTTTTGAAAATAAAAGTATAAGGTTAGGAGAACTTGCCTTTGGTCCTTAGCAACGGGCAGACATTCCAATTAAGTCTCCTTTTCTCACGGTATGGATACATCTTCTCTCGTCACTTAGACGTCATAATACTCCATCTTGATATCTTTCTAACATAACAAGATATATATATCAGCTTGGTCTCATATCTCAAGCAAACACAACTCAACTACACATTTAGTTATTAAACTCAAAATCAACCAAACGAACAAATCCCCCTTTGGGAAACTCACAACTTCTTGTTACAACTATGCCTCAATATTAACTCCACAACATATCTCGAGTCCAATCGTGACCATTACGATTGACACTTTGTCATTTTATTAACTCTTATTTTGCCCGACATTTCACCTCCTCGGGCCTACTTTAGCTACTCGCAAAACTATCTTGTCAATGATTTTTAATCAAGTTCTTTGCATCTAGGTATAGTCATGATGTTCCTTAACAACTTTCGTTACTTGGTCGACTCGAGACAAGTCCTCTAACTTGCTCGAATTCGACTCCCAAAACGGTGGTTTAACATTTTCCTCCCATTCATTTCACTTAACACCCCATTTTCTAGCATTTTTAATAAATTGGAAATTAATCCATTTGACACGATTTCTTTTCTGAGGTCTTCTATGACTGTCAAGGAATATCTCATAAAAGTTTCAGATTTTATTAAGCTCCGTAGCTAGTCCAATCATAGCCTCAAAGTTGGACAAAAAAAACAGGATTTCCATTTCCCGCGCTACCGTTACTAAATTGGCCATAACTTTTGACTCGTAACTCCAAATGACGCAAAATTAGCGCGCAAACGATCTAGAGAATACCTAGAATACAATCCATCAAAAATTTCCCTTGGACAGGGGACTCATTTTCAACTGTCTAAAACAGGGCAGTAGCTTCTCCCATGAACGGCGTCACCGCGCAACTTTGGTTTCAACATTTTTATAAAATCGAAATTTTAACATCTTTACATGAAATTTTACAGGAGCCTTAATCAATGTCGAAATTATTTATCCCCCAAATTTCATGATTTTTAACCACTGGTAAGGGGTCCGTTTATATTTCCAAAGTGAGCACAAGACAGCAGTTTGCTCATTTTCATCACCTTCACTAAAACTAGCTTTTCTCCTAAACCGTAAATCGTATCGATATGATTTTTATACCAAAACAAACTACAAGGCAAGGCCTACACATACATGTCCAGTGGTTTACAAAATCATCATTTTGACAGTTCTTAAAGCTTGGTTAAAACAGTCCCAAATCAAACGGGCATTACAACGGCTATAATCGTAACGTTTTCCGGATTCAACCAACGTGAATCCATTCACAACCAACATTAATCATCAACACTACAATCTTTACTATAACATCAGTTGATAAACTTCATAAAATTGTTAACCTCAACAATCCAAAACTTTTAACCAACAATAAACAATCATATACATCCAAGCTCCTTAAACCATCATATACATAAACACATCTTAAACTCAAGCTCATAACTTAAAATAAATCAAAGGTTGGATGGGGTTTATACCTTCCTTGAATCCCCAACATACTAACAAGAGCTTGTAAGCCTTAAGGAAGCTTTGATTCATGCTTAACACCCTTAAATTAGCAAGAGAACATCAAGAAATAAGTTAGCAGTTTTCGCAGTTACTATTCACAGTCATTTTCTACATTTTATTTACCCAACCAAAACACCTCCAAAAATTGTGAAATTTAATCCGTACCTTATACATATCATGAAGAAGCTCTGGTTAAATTTTGGTGATTTTTGGATGAGTGGAGCTGGGGGTTTGAAAATTTTCTCCTCTTGCTTTCTTGAAATGGCCGAATGGTACAAATGGGGGAGAGAGCTTTTCTCTTGCTTCTTTGACTTATTTTCTCAGCTTTCTTGAAAAGTGTGTGCTGATGTAAATCAGTCTAAGGCAAGTGCTAGCAAGGTTCCATATATTAAGGATATTGTCTTCTACTTTTCCATGTTTTAGGGAACTATGTCTCCAAGTATTAGTTGGTTGCTTGGTTGGTTTCTAACTAGCTAGTTCCTTGCTTGGTTACTCCCATTTGGTTGCCAAGTATTCTAGTTGCATGGCTTTTTGGTGTAATTACTTGTTATCCAACATTTAACACTTAGTCCTCCACGTAAGTTCGATTAATTTCCGAAAGCATCTCTTCGTAGGATTTTCGTAGCGTAAATCCTTAATATTCCAAAACACTTCAATTCGATTATAACCATAACTTTCTAAAATATAATCCTCTTGATCACAACTTAATTCTCTTATTCCTCAATATCTCATAAATTACGAAACAAATAGTAAAAGTGAAAATCCTCGGATTTTGACAACTTTTACATTCACTCATTTGTTTCATACAAAAACATTACATCTCCGGATTTCAATCTTTCCAACACTTACTTAGTGTGGCTAAAAAGTTTTTCATAATCCGTAAAATCACTATTCATCGAGGTCTTTTATAATTAAATAAAAAAAATAATACGTCAAAAATACGGGTTATTACAGTGAGTGAGGTCATTCCTATTTCTTCCAGGAATGAGAGTGAAACACTTGAGGGCCCCACCTTAGAAGGTGCACAAATAATGAGTGAGGGAGAGGTGAGGTTCCAGGATGAGATCCTGATGAAAAATAGAGAGATGAGTGAGAGTGACAGAAAAATTCTTGAATATGCTCAGGAGTTGGAAATTGAATTGATGTCTGAAGAGGAGGGACTAAAAGAGTTAGGGGGAGTCCCTAATGCAAATGAAGCAGGAGGAAGTGGTGTAGAGAAAGAAGCTGAATTATTGGAGGAAGTAGCTGTTGAAGATATGGAAGTTGATGCAGGTGACTTGGATCTAAGCAACTTTATCCATCCTGATCCAAGGTACCAGGGACTAGCCACATCAAGCAACAGGGATGCTGAACAACTCTTAGGCATTGATCATACTGAACAGAGAACTAGAAACTTGAAGGAAAGTTTGGTCAATGTCACAGATGTCTATCATATGACTCCTGGTGATCTAGAAAGTGATTCAGATGAGGAGCCATGGATGAGTACCATTGAACGTTCTCTTGAAGATGCAGAAACAGAGATCCTATCACAACACAGAAGGGCAATGATGGAGGTGAACATTGAAGACTTAACTCACAGGAGAATTGCCACCTGCATGAAGGATCAGTTAAAATTGCAGAAAATGACAGTCACTGGCATAAGAAGGGAATTGGACAGCATCAAAGATTCAATCTCAACAAACAAGGATGTATTGGAAAGAAGATTGGATGAGAAACTGCCAATGAACACTCTGGTGCAGATTAAGGATAAATTGTTTAAAGAGTCAAAGAATTTTTCAGCCTTGGAAAGAAGAGTAGAGTCCATAAAAACTAAGATGGAAGCTATAATTAGAGGATAGACTCTACATGCTGAAATTCTTCAGAAGTTTATTGACAGGATGCCACCACCTCCTCATTGTGATGATAACAAAAAGGGTGAGAATACAAAGAAGAATAATGATAAAGATGGTGATGGTGGTGTTGGAGGAGCTAGGAGTGATAATCCTAGAGTTAATTTGGGTGGTCATAGCAGGACCTCAAAAAGTGGTGCAAGTGGCAGTGGAAACTATAAGGGTCAATCTTCAAAATATTTCAAAGATGACATGGAACATAAAAAGAGAGATGCTAAGAAATTTGAAGATGATTTGGAAGCTAGAAGAAATTCTAGAGAAAAGGAAACTCAACTAATGATTGAGAGGGAAAGTCAAAGACTTAAAACCCTAAAAAGGAACACTGAGTTGGTTGCAAAGGCTGCAGAGTCAAGAAATTTAGATGAATTTATTGCTCAAATCAGAGCAGTAAATGAAAGTGCAAAGGGGGCCACTCAGGAAAGCAACTCAAATACAGAAGTTTTTCTTCAATTGGATGTTGAAGCACTTAAAGAAAAGAAGAAAGGGAAAGTAATAGTGATTGAAGAAGAGAAGAAGAAGAAATCTGAACCAGTAGGCCAAAAGC
Organism: Oenanthe sinensis; assembly: GCA_028671895.1. Classification (NCBI taxonomy): domain Eukaryota; kingdom Viridiplantae; phylum Streptophyta; class Magnoliopsida; order Apiales; family Apiaceae; genus Oenanthe; species Oenanthe sinensis. The sequence goes on from CM053812.1 coordinate 4,548,583, forward strand.
TACTTCAAGGAGCCATCACTACAGGAATCTCAGATGCCTCAAGGAGAGAAAAGGAGAATGAAGAGATTGCTAGAAAGATGGAAATGCAATGGCATTTGGAAGAACTACAGGCAGAGCAACCATTGAGAAAAAGGAGAAAAATAGCAATGGCCCAGAAAAAGGCAGATTCATCTCAGAAAATGGTGGTTCAGGAGAATCCTCAAGTCACTCAAGGAGAAACCAAGGAGGAAGTGACATTTGAAGGATACCAATTAAAAGGAACTCCAGTTGTAAGTGAGAAAGGATTAATTGGAGTTAGAACCCATCCTGCAAATTCAAATCAAGAGGAATCCATGAGGTTGGAGTATGAAAATGCTTCTAAACTCACTTACTCAATGAAGGTGATTATGAAGCAGGGCTACAATGTGTTGAAGACAATTCTACCTCTTCTAAACAAAAGGTACAAACTCAATGTGACTATTTCTCAGGAAATCCAACAACAAATCTCAAAACTGAGGAGAGCAAAAGCTGAAGCTGAACCTGATTCTCCTTTGAAGCTATGGAAATCTCAAGTCAAGAAGGTGGTGTTGGAACCAAAGTATGCCATGATTTTTACAGATGTGGAAGGCAATACAAAATTCTTTGATATCTGCAAGTATCTGGACAAAATCACAGATGAGGAAATCCACTATCTTATGAGGCAACTGACGAAGATGAAGCAATATTGAGGAGCACCTTTATGAGGCAATTAAAAGAAAATGCTAAAAAGAAGAAGAAGAAGAAGTAATTGAAGATTGAAGATCATGAAGAATTGAAGACACTGAAACAGTCTGCAAAGAATAATCATCAACTGGTATTTCCTAAAAGTGCTATGAAAATTTCTTGATTCTATTTGAATGATTAAATTTAAGGGTTTTGTTATCATCAAGTAAATTTATGCCTGTTCATATCACAGACACAAATAGGGGGAGATTGTTAAGAATCTACATGTAATTTTATGATAACATTAATCTTAGAATCATAGAAATTTTATTTGATGTAACTGATCAATTGATATGAAAGTTATAAATATCAATTGATCAGTAAACCATTTATCAGTTAAAATGTTTATCTGAATCAACTGATAATTTGGATAGTAGCATAGGTGTACTAAGTCTGTTTCAATCGATAAGGTGTAAATCAATTGATATTTTATTCATCAATTGATGTTAGAGTCGATTGATATATATCATCAATTGATGTGTAAATTAAACTATCAAATTGTAATTATGTGAAGACAGGAAATTACACAAGTGAAGGATGATCAATTGATATTGAAGCATCGATGGATGAGAGATCAATCGAAGAAACCAAGTCAAGAGTTGAAGACCATCAACTGATGTGAAGACCCATAGATTGATATATCGATTGATATCATTTATCAATCGATAAGGTAACTTACTTATCAATCGATGGATATCAAGATCAATCGAAGAACATTATCAGTTGATGAATTAAGGAAGAGTCAATTGATATGCTTAACAGCAAATTATCAATTGACTGTGACAAAAAGGCAATCTGTCAAAAATCCAAAAAGGCAAAAGAACACCTATGGAAGATAGTCTATGATGACTGTGAAGACTCAATCAGAAACTGTCTTTCAAACCTTTATTCTAAAATAGAAAAAGGTAAAAGGAAGGTAGGTAGAAACAATCCTAGAATAAGAATTGTAAAAGCACACTTGTGGTATATAAACAAGTGTAGCAGCATTATTAGAAAACAGACAAGTTAGACAATATTTCTTAATCAACTGTTCCAGTTTGATAGCATATTTGTAATAACAGTTGATTTGTTTTCTAATCTTGTAAAAGTGCAGCTAGGTTTCTTTTAACATAGAATCATTGAGCAAAAATAAACACTGATGGAAAAATCAATCCATCAGTAATTTTAAATCTGTTTTGTTCAGTTTATTTTTCAGTCGAAATTTGTTTGAACATATTCTCTCTAATTCTCAAACATTAAGAACAAATATTAGAACAAGCAAAAAGTTTTAATATTTGTATTCAACCCCCCCTTCTACAAATATTGACACTGTTCTAGGGAATAACAGTACTCTTCTTCTGGTGCTGGAACATAAGATTCAAATTGTTCTTCAGAATACATCTTTACTTTTCCTTTATCTTGAGTATCTTGAGTAGCCCCTTCATCTTTAACTACTTTCTTCTTTCCTTTCTCCCCCTTAGTTGAGGGATCCTCTTCAGATTTAGAAGTTTCAAAAGATGTAACAAGTTTCTGCATGGTCAGATAGACCTGCTTCATTCCCTCATTTAGATGTACCATTCCATCATCCAGTTTGTTGAATCGTTTTGTTGAGATCTTTTCATTTTCAATAATCGTCAGAGTCAAACTTTTCTCAACTACATCAATTCTTTCATGTAATGAGCTTACTTCTTTCATATCTTCAACAATGAGACTTTGCACGTTCTGGATATCTTGAGTTTTCAGGAGAATGGAGGATTTGACATTTTCAGCATCTTTCCGCACGATTGTCAGTTGTTCTGTTATAGAGGCAGACTTGGATTCTGCTTGTGCTTTTTCCTTTGCTAACTCAGCCTGAATAATTTGCATTTTTTTCTGTTCCATTTTTTATAAAAGTTCACTGTATGTGTATACACTCACCTCGCTTGCACTCTTGTTTGTTTCACTTAAACTATGTGCATGTGTTTCGCTCGGTGTTTGCCTCACTTCACTCATGTTTTGCTCCTTTCCAGAATCTGATGTTATACCTGTATATAATATTATAGCTTTTGAAGACTCATAATGTTCTTCTGATGCTGTAAAGGTGCGTCCTCAACAAGATTAACTTGAAGTGGCTCCGCTACTGACGTAGCTACTCCGTGAATGGAGTCCCATCTTCCTCTAAAGAGTGGTTGCCTCTCAAATCCACTAGTGGATTCGAGAACTTCCTTAAAAGGAACTGGATGTAAGAAATCCAGGGGGGTCACCACCTTAGAGAATGTAGTTATTGGCTCATTAGAGTCTGTGGTGCCCCTCAATACCTGTAATGGCTCATGATGCTGCACTGCATCAAAAATTTCTTGGTCCACTATAAATGTGGCATCCGACAATTTTATTTCAAAAATATTGTCTTCATTAATTGTGCCCTCATCTTATTGTGTTTCTTCAAGTGGAGGTCCTGCTAGTGTGAGCGCTAGTAGTATGCGTGACTCTTCACAGGATGCCGCGACCAGACGACGAATTTTAATAGAATTACCCGGTTGAGCGAGTGAGTCCAGTGACTGTTGAATTGCCCTTTCAAAGTCCATATCCCAATGAGAGGATAAGGATGAATCTGCAATTGTCTTAGGTTCATTCCTCGATCTTTTAGAAGGTGGAGACAACGCTGCGGGTTCACTCACTGTGACACCACTACCTCTTACTTTCCTAACAGGTTTTTCCTTTTCCTGATTTGACTCAATGAAGTTGGTGAAGGAAAAACTATTTGAGGTTCTATCTCAGCTTGGGATTGAACCTGTGTGTTGTCAGGTTCATAGCCGAAGTCCTGAAGTGTAAGACCACAATCATAGTCAGCCACAGATATATTTAAAGGTATAGTAGATATATTTATAGGTAGGAAATTAGAATCCAGGGTGTTAGATATTACCTGATGTTCCTGTGCCTCTTGTTTAGCATGATGAGCAGCTTCAATTAGTAGTTGCGCAGAATTTTCCATTTCCATTGGCACTTATTCTGGCTCTTGCTGATATGGTTGAGCCTGTGCTGGATTGGTTATTTGATTGAGAATGCCAGCCATATATTATGTTATTTCTATGGCTACCCCTTCAAATTTGTTCTTGTTGCTCAGCCTGGTGAACAAATTCTTTTTAGTTGAAGGGGATTCTTCCACTAGGCTGTTTATAAATCTAGCTTTGTCCTCCTCTGATAAAACAAAATTCATCAAGAGCATTAGAAATCTAGGATAAAAACAAGTTACTTTCTGATCTACATCCAGTCTTCTACCTTTAGCAGTGCCCATCTTCCTTATTATTTCTGTCAAGATTAGTGTCCCAAAATTGATTCTTCGGTTGTAGGCCACAAAATACCCAATTACTTGCAGAAGAGTTGAAATATTGTGGAAGTTGTTCTTCATGGTTGATGCACGGACTTTAGGTAAAGTGTCGAAAAAATAATCTCATTCGCCTACTAACTAGGATTTTGATAGCTTTACTAAATCAATCTTTCCATGATAGTGAATTGACTGTAAAGTTTGTTATGTCTTCAACTGTTAGCAGGGTCTCGAAATTATCTGTCGGGAACCCTAACACTATCAACTTCATCTATAATGTACTCCGTCTCTCCAATTCTGAGTGAGAATTGAACCAGCCTGTCATTAGAAATATTCCTTGTTATTGAATATAAGGCTCTGAGAGTTTCAATTTGTAGAGGAGTGTTTAGGGTAATTGATGTCCTCACCAACGAGTGTTCATTCATAAACCTGATCCAGGGACTAAATCTAGCTTCTTTGCATTGTATCGGATCAAAGTACCCAACAAAATTAGTCTTGGCAATTACAAACATGGCTACCATTTTAATTAAATTAACTTAATAATTCTTACTAAACTCAATTTAAATAAGAAAACATAAAATTACACTCGAATTAATCACACAATTCGAAAATAAAAACCTAAATAAATCAACTTTTAATAGCAACAAGCCCTAAATCGATTTTTAACACCCAACACACTCTAAATCAGTCCTCTAATTCGTCAAAGATCAAAATCAAGTTTTGTTCTTGACAAAACAATCCACAATCAGTTCATTTTTTTATAGAAAAATCGGGCAGTAATATGACTGTTTGAATCGATTTAATCACACTGAGCAAGCTAAAGCTTGCAATAACAAACAAATAGCAACTGAGCAATTGAGTTTTGCACAAAATTGTTGGTTTGTTTGAAAGTTTTTCAAAGGTCTTGTTTGAGTTCTTCTGTAGTGTCTGTGTGTATTCGTGTGTATATATATATATATATATATATATATAAAAACTAATAAGACTGTTAAATAAAACAAATAAAACTTATAATTAAACTGGAAACAAAAGTCGGTAAGACTTTTGGTAAAGACTCTGTAAGACTTTTGAAAAGTCTTGCCTGGTTTTATAACAAAAGTCTTGCTGAGATATAAAAACAAAATGAAAATAAAAGAAATGAATTGTCGGTAAGACTTTTAGAATTAGAATCTCGGTAAGACTTTTGAAAAAGTTTTGTCGAGTTCTATATTTAAAAGACTTTCCATAAAACAAAGAAATAGATAATAAATCGGTAAGAGTTTTCATTACAGTCGGTAAGACTTTTTAATATACACTCTGTAAGACTTCTGAAAAGTCTTGCTGAGTTTTTATAAAGAAAAAGTCTTTCCGAAATATAAAACCTAAAAAAACAACATATATATATATATACATAATTTTAAGAACTTAATAAATAGTAAACAAATATATACAAACTAAAATAAATATATACAAATATTATTAATTATTCTAAAATTTGAAATAAAATAAAGAATTTTTTTTAAAAAAATTAGATTAATTAATAAAAATTAAACTACATATTTACATTCAACTAAATTATTAATGACATATAATAATTAGTTACATTATTAACTGTTCTAATTAATTTAGGAATTAAATTAATTTAGACTTGAATTAACTTAAAGAATAAATTAATTAAGTAATTAATAAAATAATAATTATTAACGTGCAATAATAATTAGAAAAATATACAATAATTTATATACTAATGCTTATTAGTGCTAAAAATAAATATAAGTAGTTATGATATAATTGAAATAATTATCTATTAAGAGTATTAAATTAATCTCAAGATAATTTATCCAAATATTCATAAGCCCTATGATTTTATTAATTCAAGTCTTAAAAATCCTTTAAATATTAACATTTAATATTTATGAGGTCAAATTAAATCCTAGCAACCAAAAATTAGCCATTGTATAACATCCCTAATTCACTAACCAACTTAGAGAAAATGGATTCATCAACTGGTTTCGTGAAGATGTCGGCTATTTGATCTTTTGTGAGTACAAAGTGTAGCACCACATTTCCGTTCATGACATGCTCTCGGATAAAGTGATACCTTATGTCAATGTACTTGGTTCGAGAGTGTTGTACAAGATTGTTAGAAATAGCTATAGCACTTGTGTTTTCGCATAAAATTGGAATTTTGTTCAATGCAATTCCATAGTCATTTAGTTGATTCCTTATCCACAAGATCTGTGCACAACGGCTACCTACTATAATTTATTCTGCTTCGGCTATCGAGGTAGACACTAAGTATTGTTTCTTGCTGTACTAGGAGATCAACCGACTTTCCAGAAACTGACAGCTTCTAGAAGTACTTTTCATGTCCATCCTGCATCCTGCATAATCTGAATTTGTAGAGCCTATTAGGTCAAAACATGTATCTTTAGGGTACCAAATTCCAAGATTTGGTGTACCCTTCAGATATCTAAAAATTCTTTTAACAGCTATAAGATGAGATTCCCTAGGGTCAGATTGAAACCTTGCACATAAGCATTTTGCAAACATTATATCGGGTCTACTAGCAGTTAGATATAGTACTGAGCCTATCATACATCTGTAGCTTGTGATGTCAACTTTCTTACTAGTTTCATCTTTGTCAAGCTTGGTGGCTGTTGGCATTGGGGTTTTTGCTGGTGAATAATCTTCTAGACTGTATTTTCTCAGAAGATCTCTTACGTACTTTGATTGGCAAATAAAAATCCCATCCTCCTTTTGCTATACTTGCAATCCAAGGAAGAATGACAGCTCACCCATCATGCTCATTTCATACCTACTCTGCATTAATTTAGCAAATCTCTTACACATGTTTTCGTTAGTAGAACCAAATATAATATCGACAACATAAAATTGGACAAATATCATATTTTTTTCATGCAATTTATAAAAAAGAGTTTTATCTATGACACCTCTAATAAAACTATTTTCAAGTAAAAACTCAGAGAGTGTGTCATACCATGTCCTCGATGCTTGCTTGAGTCCATAAAGAGTTTTGAATAGAAAATACACAAAATCAGAAAACTCTAGATTTTCAAAGCCAAGGGGCTATTCCACATATACTTAATCTTATAACTCTTCATTCAGAAATGCACTCTTCACATCCATCTGATAGACTTTAAAATTGGAATGTGCTGCGAATGCCAGAAATATCCTGATGGCTTCAATTCTTGCAACTGGTGCGTAGGTCTCGTCATTATTAATTACCTCTTCCTGGGAGTAACCATTTGCCACCAGTCTAGCTTTGTTCCTTGTAACAATGCCATCACCGTCGAACTTGGTCCTGTATACCCATTTCGTGCCAATAACAAATCTATCTTTAGGCCTGGGTACCAGTGTCCAGACTTCTTGTCTCTCGAATTGATTGAGCTCTTCTTGCATGGCAAGAACCCAATCTGGATCAGTTAATGCATCTTCAACCTTTTTCGGTTCTTCTTGAGATAGAAAAATTGAAAATAAACATTCATTTGAAGTTACACTTCTGGTTCTAACTCCAATATCTGGATCACCTATGATCAATTCAAAAAGATTATCTATGCTCCATATCCTTTCCTTTGGTAGGTTTGATATTGATGATTCGCCTCAAAATTCATTGTGATGTTGTGTTCTGCCAGTAGATCCTTCATCTCCCCCTGAGTTGCTGCCAGGATGACTTGTTGATCCACCACTGGTATTAGTAGTATCTCCAATGTTTCCACCACTATTACCTGGATCATTATCATTTCCTACTGCAACCTCAGGTTCTTCTTCATCATCAGAATGTGAGTCTGGATAATTATCAAATTTTAATGACTCAGAAGAATTTTCAGTTTGGATACTTGGGAGTTTAGTGTCATCAAAAGTAACTTTGACACTTTATTTTACTTGGTGCTGATCAATTATGTACACCCTATATGCTCTTTTTAAATAACCGACAAAAATAGCTTCATGTGTTTTGGCCTCGAACTTGCCACGATGTTCATCTCCATCCTTCAGCACATAACATTTGGTCCAAATACATGAAAGTACTTGAGTGTTGGTTTCTTGCCAGCCATTAATTCATAGGAAGTCTTCATATGATCTTTGTTGATCGGAGTTCAATTCTGGGTATAACATGTTGTGTTTACTGCTTCAGCCTAGAAGTAGATAGGTAACCTTGATTCACTTAACATTGTTCTTGCAGCTTCAATCAGGGTTCTATTTTTCCTTTCTACAACTCCATTCTATTGTGGAGTTCTTGGTGCTGAATATTGTCTTGTTATCCCCTTGTCTGAGCAGAAGTTATTCATAATTTCATTCTTGAATTTTGTTTCATTATCTGATCTGATTGCCAAGACAAGTAACTTTGAATCTTACTCAATCAGCTTTACATGATCAATCACCAATTATGGAGTTTCATCCTTAGAGTTCAGGAATAAAACCCACGTGTACTTTGTGAAGTCATCTACAATCACTAAGACATATTTCTTCCTTGACATAGACAATATTTACTAGACCAAATAAATCTATATGTAGGAGTTGAAGTGGTTCAATGATGTTTGTAGTGTATGTGCCTCTGTGACTTGCTTTCTTTGACTTCCCTTTCTGACATGCCTCACACAATCCTTCTTGTGTAAATTCCAACATAGGCAGTCCTCTCACCAAATCCCTCTTAACTAGAGAGTTCATTGTTTTAAAGTTCAGATGTGAGAGTTTCTTGTGCCATAGCCAGCTTTCTTCTGATGAAGCCTTTGAATAGAAATAGTTTGCTTCATCTTCAGTTCCTGAGTTGAGATCGGCTACGTACAAGTTTCCTTTCCTTACTCCACGTAAGGCCAGTTTGTCGTCTTTAGAATGAGCTATTAAATACTTTTCCTTGATAAAGTTTACTTTGTATCCTTTATCACAGAATTGACTGACGCTGAGTAGATTGTGCTTAAGTCCTTCCACTAAAGAGACGTTTTCAATGATAACATTTCTAGTATTCAACTTGCCATATCCCGTAGTCATTCCTTTATTGTTATCTCCAAAGGTGACGATTGGGCCAGCTCTTTCTCAACCACGTCTGATAGCAGGGCTCTATCTCAGGTCATATGCCTTGAAGATCTGTTATCCAAGATCCATACAACCCAGTTTACCTATTTAACTCCCTGCAAATATCAAACGGATTAATTCGTCTTCGGAGTCCGAAATTGATTGGGCCTGGAATACTTAAAGAATTGACCTTTGTCAGCTTTGACAACAGATCCTTTTCGAATAACAACATCATCCTCCTTGACTGTACCTACCTTCCTATAAACAATCTTAACAACTTTCTGTTTAGACTTAGGAATATATATTTCCTTCTTAACAGGTGAAGGAATCGTAGCCTTGGATTTTACAAATTTATTATTGATGTGTTGTCTAGGTGTCATGTTATCTTTCTAATCAATCAAGTGTTTGAAATAAGTAGTCATAGCATTAAAAGGACATAATATACAATTGAATATACCACAAGGTTTATGGAATGCATCAATAATAGGTATGTTATTCAAAATAGTAGGTGGCTAAACAGTTTCTACTTCAACTTTATCAGTAGTTTTAAAGTTCTTAGTAGAATGAAATCTGTTGTTACTATTCCTACTATTAACAAACGTATTAGGTCTGTTCACATTATTCTTTAAGTCTATTGCACCTATACCGGGATTGGGTGATTTAGAAGTTCCCACATCTTTCACTGGTTTCTGAGGTGCACTCTTCTCTTTTTGGTCATTAACTCCTTGTATGTCCTAAACCGGTTCCTCTCTTTTCTTTTCTTCCTCGAGATCCTCTAACTGCATTTCATAAGCAATCAGTATAGAGCTCTCATGGATTGGTTCAACTATTAGGGTTATGAAAAGAGCTTTAGGTGTGTCTTTAACAACATGTGGGATACCCCTTTCTTCAGCACTTTTTCTGAATGGGGTTATATTACTTGGCTTTCCTACTGATTTATTGTACTCGAAGCCTATTCCAACTTTTTGGTTTATCTCTTATTGGTCAACTAGGTTCTTTACAATATAAGAGGAATTCTTATAGGCTAGACACTTTTTATTTTCTTCCTCTATTTGATTTCTGAGATAAGTTTCAACTTTCACATAACAACTGACTCTATTGACTTGAAAATCTAAGTCCTTAGTTAACTTGTCATTTTTTCATTTTAACAATTTTAAAACATCATTCTCATCAATTAGAACTTTGTTTTTGAGAACTAGGTTCTTAACTTTATCTCTTTCACCATCTAGTTCTTTACCTAGCAATGCAAACATTTTAGGGCAAAAGAGATTTATATCTATTACTCTTTGACAGGTGGGAGACAGTGATTCCTCGGATGAAGCCATAAGAACAAGATTTCTCAGCTCTTCCTCATCATCATTGTCTGATTCATCCCACCTTTTACCCTCTGCTAGATAAGACTTTCCTTGATGTTTTTTCACTAGAGCATTATACTTCTCCTTGAGCTCATCATAAGACTCTCTCTTCTTCCTTTGCTTAAACTTCTTGCATTCTGTTGCAAAATGGCCTGGCTCATTGTCGTTGAAGCAACGAAACTTGCTTCTATCAACTAAACCGGTCTTGTAGCTGCTTTTTGATACACCTGATGAAGAACCTCCTTTTTGGAACCTTCCAAAATTTAGTTTAACTCTCTAGGAGGAGTTTCTTCTGAATCTCATGTTGCCAAACCTCCTAGCAACAATAGCTAGAGATTCATCTTCTAGCTGATCTAGTTCTTCCAAAGAGTAGAACTCACCATCTTCTTGTTTATCTGAAGTATGTCCAAATTCTGGAACCACATACTCCATTTTACTATTAGAAGGTGCAACAGCCTTCATTTCCATCTTCTCTGGTGCTTCCACTATCTATGTTTTGGAGGAACTCAGAACATTACCTCTCTCATACATTTCTCTGGTCTGGATATGTTCCAATTCATATGTCTTTAATACTACGTAGAATCTTTCTAGGGTTAACAAAAACTTCTTGTTTACCTCCTGATTCTGATAGTACTTTTTATTCATATTGAGCTCGTTTATCAGTTTATTCAATCTCTGAAACACCTCAGAGATACCCTCACCAGGGTTGGATCTAAACTGCTCATACTGGGAGGTCAGGATTTCTAGTCTATTCTCTTTGACTTCCTCAGTCCCCTCGTTGATAATCTCTATTGTTTCCCAGATCTGTTTTGCGTTTTTACAATTGACCACGTGATTGTACATGACGTAGTCTAGGGATTCAATCAATATGAGTTTGAGGTTGTTGTCCAGGGACACAGCTTCTGATTCTTCTTCTGTATAGTCTGCTGGACTTTTCAGAAACTGTCTGTGAAGAATTACGACTCCATCTATCTCATGTTCGAAAATAAATGTTATTGGGGGTTCAACACCTTTGCCAAAACTAATGCATACTTGGGATTGACAATCTCAATGAATAGTAGCATTTTGTGCTTTCACAAATTGTAGTGATCTCTATCAAATTGTGGAATTTTGATGCTCGTCTCTTTCTGTGTATTCATCTTTAATAAGATTAAAAATTAAGTATTTCAAAAAATATTTTAATTTTTGACTTAAAACAATTTTTGATCAAAAAAAATATTTAGAAAAAAAAATATTTTGAATAAAAAATTATTTCGAATTTAAAAATAATTTTTGAGATCTGTATGAGTTGCAGAATTTTTAGTTCGGATCTGATATTAATAATATCAACCAGCTTTAATACCAATTGTTGGTCTCTGATATTGTTGAAGGGGGATTGAATACAATATCTGAAAATTGTCGCGGAATTTCGGATTTAAAATATTATTTTAATTAATCACGAAATATTAAACTTAATGAAATACTGTTCAAGTAGAAGATATAAATTTTAACTTGAAAAGTATTGTAAAAAATTTCTGATGAAAATTGTATATAATCGATAAATTAATCTAGAAAAAAATCGACATGAAGTGTTCGGGTTAATCAATTATATTCCAAACTTGCACAGAAATCTGTGAATATAACAATGCATATAAATTTCTGAAATTTGATTGTTTTTTATCTTTTCAATCTTGAAATAATGAAGACATTTTTCTCATATTTATAGAGAAAAATGCTAGCAAGACTTTTGACTAAAACTTATTTAAAAAATCAAAAGACTTTATAAATTAGCCTATAAGACTTTTTAAATAAGCTGGGCAAGACATTTAAACTCGGTAAGACTTTTCAGAAACTAGGTAAGACTTTTGTAAAGTCTTGTCGAGGCAAATGTAAATTCGGTATGACTTTTGAAAAGGTCTTACCGTGTTAATTCGGTAAGAGTTTTAAAATGTCTTACCGATTTAATTCGGTAAGACTTTTTTAAAAAGTCTTACCGATTTAATTTGGTAAGACTTTTAAAAAGTCTTACAGATTTAATTCAGTATAACTTTCAAAAATAGTACATCAAGACTTTCTTTAAATGTTAATTTAAATGATCTTTTAACTTAATCAATTCCACTAATTTTTAATTAAATAATTTATAAAATAAATTAATTCAAGATGAATTAATTTAAATAGATAAATTAAATAATTAATTATCTTTTGATAGTATAATTAATTTAGTTTCTTCACTACACAACCGTTGTAGATTTGACTTGAATCTTCCTGTCTTCTATCTGAAAATCACTTGAGCTAGGCGATAAATATTTATTTAATTAGTTGACACACAAATGTACTGTCTGGTTCATTTGTGTCATACTAAAAAAATATTATTCACCTTTTAACTTTAATAACTGTGATCTTCTGTCTTGTTCTTGCTTCTCGCTTTGTCTTCAATATCTTCTTTTCTTGGAATCTTTCTGTAGTAGCCACTTAAAATCTTCTTAATCTTCTGAAATCTTCTGAAAAACTACTTCTTTATTTTTCGCCGACGCTTGAACATATTAATGAACTTCTTCCGGTGAAAAGTAGCAGCTTCGTTAAAACACTTCTGATTCCTAAGATTCTTTATGTCTAGTTAAATTTGTTTGTCTTGATTCATGTTATCATATTTACTATTTAATTCTTTTTCTTATTTGTGTTGAGTTGTCATCTAATTATTACAAATAGGCCTAGTCATATGCCTTTCACAAGATATAAAGACCACTACAACAGAAATGAGAATCAACATTGTACTTATTCATCCGTGAACCAGACCAGTGCAAAGGGTGTCAACAATGTCAGTGAAGATTCGCCATCAAAAAGTTCAAGTGCACTTCCAACATCATCCTCTTTGGGATAATATTATATACTACTATTGTTGATGTAGATAAAACTCTTTTGTTCTTCGACAATATCCTTTCTACCCACTTGAACTTTTTGATGACAAATCTTCACTGACATTGCTGACAACCTGTGCACTGGTCTGGTTCACGAATGACTAACTATAATGTTGATTCTCATTTCTGATGTAGTGATCTATATATCTTGTCTTCTTTTTATTCTTCCTCTATAATTTTTCTTCTGGAATCTTTCTTGTTAGAAATAAAGACCTGATGTTGTCAGAGAATACTTCAATCAGAGCTTAATGAAGCCAATCAGAGTTTAGAAGTTGTCGATAGAGTTTACTCAGTCAGAGTTTATCAAATGACAAAGTTTATGATTATCAGAGTTTGACACAGATGGAAATCGATAAATCAGGAGGTGACTGAGATAAACAAGAAAGTGTTTTATTGCAATTCAATTACCTTTCTGGATGTTATCTTTTCCATAATTAGATAGGGTAGCTATGTATTATATAAACATAGAATTAGGTTTACATTGTAATAGTTCAAGAAATTATCTTTCACATAACCTAGCAGCTCTTAAAAACTTTTTTTTTCGTGAGAGAGTTTTGTATTCAGTTATTCAAAGTTAGTACAAAACAGTACTTCTTTTACAAACTTGTGTTCTTAATCGATTGTTTGGTACTATTATATTCAACCCCCATTCTATAATATTTTATTATCAGGGCAATAATTGGTATCAGAGCAGGCGGTTAATTACAACTCAAAAGATCTATAAAAAATATCTGGAAACAAATATGAAAGTATCAGAATCTCAATCTTGAAGAAGGATGAATACCCTACATGAAGGATAAAGATAATGATGTTTCTGGAAGAAAAATATATTTTATTATTTTTAAAACTAATTAAAAATAATAACTTTTCATAATGTTTAAATATTTCAAATATTCAAAAATATAAAAAATTTAAAATTTAAATATTCAAATAATTACTCCAAATAAAATTTTCACCCGAAGAAAAATACTGACTCGAGATACTGACCCGATCAGGAAAATAATATAAAAAATTTAAACTGAACTCGGCCCTACTGAACCGAAATAATTACTAAGATAATAATAAAAATATGGAAATGTATCCAACTGGAATAAAATATATTATTTTTATTACTCCTCATTTATGAAAAATCAATAAAATATTTAAATAATAAAAATAAATTTAGGAAAATATCTAGGTTGTCACATTCTACCCTCCTTATAAGGATTCCGTCCTCGGAATCACATAAGAAAAGCAGTAGGGTTCCATTTGCTAATATTTTGATTCCCGATACTTAAATTGACATTCCAACTTATTGAGTCTTCCATGACATCCTCGATAATACTAACTATTTAATCTTAACACTCGTCCCCGTTAGTCTAAAATTTCTACCGATTTCTCTATATAGGATAAATCTGGTCGTTCACCACATATTCACACTCTATTATGAGCCTACCAATTGGGATTAGACGTTCTTCATCTTAATACGAGAAACATATTACGCATTTTACAAAATTGGTGTTGGCTTCAATTCGTATGTAATCCTCCCAAAACCTTGAATTAAATCGGTAGCTTTATCGCATCTTTAAATTCATGTCAGCAAAGTTAACTCATTTCGACCTGGTTGGCATACCTCCAAAACTTTTAGAGATAATAAGAATCAAGGAACTTTGAAGAGAAAAGATTTCATATCAAAGAAAGTGTAAAAAAAAAAATGAGTTTATAAGATTTTGAGTTTTAAAGTCAACCTCATTTGAAATATAAAAATAAATGAGTGGTCAATATGATAAAAAAGAACTTAATGTTGCGTGCCTTAGTTAAGACACTTACAAGTAAAGGTAATTAGTCTTCTTGTAATGCACAACTCACAAGTGACAGCGTCTCATCAAACTTCTATCACACAGACAGATAGTCCTTGTGTCCCTTATAAATAAGGTTGTTCGCCTCAGTTGGAGTAGAGAACTAGGAAAGGAATTAAAAATCATATTAATATTGATGTATTCTGACGAATAATTTTATTTCCCCACACTTTGGATTAAAATTGAACAAACTCCAAAGGTATTATTTCTGGAATAAAGAATAACCGAAAAAGAAAATATTGATACATATCGAACAAGTGAGGGATATATTTCTTAACAAAATTTTTTTTTTTGGGAAAGGTGTCAAAATAAATCAATGATGGAAAAAGGTAATCAAAATATTTCACAAATGAGGAAGGTATTGCCAAGGTCTCCACTGATGTCTTCTTTGTCGCTCTTCTGATGGATCGTCGTTCGATTCTAAACTTTTCTTCTCCACGTTCGGAATTTATCGATACCCTATTTCGTCGTTGACTCATAATAGTTTTTTTTTTTGAAGATTCCACAATAAATATATATAGACGCAAGGAGTTTTATCCACCTCAGCACAACCATATCCAACAAACATACCAATCTTAACATAATCATTGGTACTATATCCAATAGTCCAACACGAACTCTATATGAGCTCTGACGATCCTCACTTAGCTATACGCACTCCTACATACTCTCGTTTCTAGTTTCTATAATCTCAGCTCTGATACCACCTGTAACGCCCCCAAATCCGGGGTTGGGGATCTGGTCGTCACGTGAAAATCCTCAATATAAAATCACCTGTTTAATAATATTTTAAATCACATGTAGTCATTCAATATTTGAATTCTACATTTACGACCCCAATTACCAAGATCTTTTAGATTATAGTTCTAGAAACAAGACTTTAAAGCTCAAACATTAATTATTATAAACCTCAAATAACCAAATCAAATCTCGCTTGTGACCCCATCCATAAAAATTCCATAATTGATTTCAACAATTTCTTTAAACCAATCTTATATTACCAGTATAACTTCGATAAAAAGTATACCAGCAGCTAGGACGAGTCTATAACAAGGAATATATATAATATATAATATACAATATACCAATATATAAATAAAACTTACTCCAGATACAGACTTTCTGGATCGAAAACTTCTTCGTAAAAACATCTTACTTTCTTCTTCCGAGCTACGCGGATACATCTCGTCGATCTACTTTTTCTGAAAGGCTAATATTTTCTCATCCTGTCTGGAAAAGTGTATGATGAAAAGCAAGAGTGAGCCAAAAAAATGCTCAGCAAGTATATGAACAATTGAAATTAAATCAAGATATGAGATCTGTATCGAGAATGGAATATAACACAGTTTATTATGAAAACTAAACAGTAAATAAATCACAGTTTATTTCAACTGAAACAATGCAGTATGTCATCAAAATGAATCAACTGCTCAAAATCAATATATAATAGCCACACAGGCAATATGGATTGGATACATACAAATAAACACTATTGCCCCCTGATCAGGTTCAAAAGCAATAGGACCCCTTTATAGCTTATCGGTACATTTCTATACCCATAGATATAACAAGGATTTCAAAATATAGGTACCAAAATAGGCAAGTAATGTTAGCCTATAGGAAGATGGATTGGTTACCATATCCTCCTTAACTCCGCAGGACCTACTCCCTGGCCACTTACGCTACATAAATTCCAATCCAATAGAGCAATCCCAAATAAAATAAGGTATGCTTAATTTCAAATACAGACCATATCCTCGTTATTTACTACGATAACACTGGATATGATGTGTTTATTATAATCATCTTCCAATATTCAGAGTACGAATAATAAGTAGCTCTGATGCACAGAATAAATCAGGAATCATAAATAGCTCCGAACAATACTATTTATCATGATATGAATAACTGAAACAGTAAAACAAAAGTGTTTAGGATGATCAAAGAGGAAATACTTGCCTGATGTTGAAACTGTCTTAAGTTGGAATGGGTCGACTACACTGCCCGTTTCACGGTATCACCTTTTAATAATTATTTAATCTGACACTCATGCAGTTGCTACGAGTCTGAACTATTGAGATCGAGTCCGCACGTCTACATTTATAGTCAAATATAATACGGTACTTTAGTCCTTGAAGTACCTCGCTGTATTCTACGAGCGTTTATAACTTAACTATACTTATCACAGACAAATTCCTATTAACAAGAAAACTCACATCAAACCTAACAATCCAATAAATAAAATATAAACTCAATTATTAACTAATCCTCAAATAAGTAGTTAACCCTCGAGACTCGATTATAAAACAACAATTAATCCTCGAGACACGAATATAAATAAACAATTAATCCTCGAGACACGAATATAAATAAACAATTAATCATCGAGACATGAATATAAATAAACAATTAATCCCCGAGACTCGAATATAATTAAACAATTAATCCCTGATACTCGAATATAAATAAATAATTAATCCTCGAGACTCACATATAAATAAACAATTAATCCTCGAGACTCAAATATAAATAAACAATTAAACATAACACTAAACATTTTTTTAAAATATTTAGCTAATTAATATTTTTAATCAAATAATAATTGAAACTTAAAATAAATCTTTTATTACAAGAAAAATTTTCGAAATAAGGGCTTTGTAAAATGAACTTTTCCCGGGATCACAGTCCCTCAAAATCAATCCCAAACAATACAATCCAACTATACTAAAATAAATTAAACAAATTTAAACCATAAAATAAATTAGACCTATACACATAAAATTGCTAGAAACAAGAAACATGGTCACCTAAACTCAAAAATCTGATCAACAGGAAATTTACGGGGTATAAAAATAATCTCTAAAAATTATGAAATTAATATATGTAAACTAACATGCCCGAATATTCACAAGCGTCAAGTCATGATCTTAAAAACCTTACCATAAGATCAATTATGGACACCCCACGAGTCTTTTCTGAAGACCGGAAAATATTCTCAGAAAAATCCGAAATTAATCCTCATGCATATACACGTGCTGTACTCCCTCCTGGCTTGATCACCATCTTAAAATCCCCTTTCTATACTCCTAAATAAATTAAAAAGGAAAACCTGTCCAAAAAATATTTATCTCAAAATTTATCCAAAATTATACCTATGCGTAGGCCTTAAAGCGCTGGTTATTTATATATATACATATCAAATATGGGATGCATGGTTTGTAAGTAATGAATTTTGAAAGATTTAAGTATATATATAAATATACGGTAAAGAGAACAGATGCGAGAACATGAGGCGGCAATAATAAAAGAGAGAAGGATTATTGTGTTGCTATACAAAAACAAAAAGGGGAAAAAGAAAAACGCAACTGGCGGCTTGGGGGAAGAAGATTGATAAACAAGGGAGACAGAGGAATTTGGGAATTGGATTTTGGCAGATGGGGGGAAGGGCAGTGGGGGTGGGGGTCGGGTAGATTAGGTTTATATATATATATATATATATATATATATATATATATATATATATATATATATATATATATATATATATATATATATATATATTTAATTTCTTTTTCTTTTTCTTTTTCTTTTAAAAAAAAACAAAACTTTTATAAAATCTAAAATATATTTTTAAAAATTATTTTATTATCACATTTAATCCCTGAATAATTTTAAATAATCTCAAAATCCTAAAAAATATTTTGCGGGAAAAATAAATTTTATTATTTTTAAAACGAATTAAAAATAATAACTTTTCATAATGTTTAAATATTTCAAATATTCAAAAATATAAAAATATTAAATTTTAAATATTCAAATAATTACTCCAAATAAAATTTTCACCCGAAGAAAAATACTGACTCGAGATACTGACCCGATCAGTAAAATAATATAAAAAATTTAAACTGAACTCGATCCTACTGAACCGAAATAATTACTAAGATAATAATAAAAATATGGAAATGTATCCAACTGGAATAAAATATATTATTTTTATTACTCCTCATTTATGAAAAATTAATAAAATATTTAAAAAATAAAAATAAATTTAGGAAAATATCTAGGTTGTCACATTCTACCCTCCTTATAAGGATTCCGTCCTCGGAATCACATGAGAAAAGCAGTAGGGTTCCATTTGCTAATATTTTGATTCCCGATACTTAAATTGACATTCCAACTTATTGAGTCTTCCATGACATCCTCGATAATACTAACTATTTAATCTTAACACTCGTCCCCGTTAGTCTAAAATTTCTACCGATTTCTCTATATAGGACAAATCTGGTCGTTCACCACATATTCACACTCTATTATGAGCCTACCAATTGGGATTAGACGTTCTTCATCTTAATACGAGAAACATATTACGCATTTTACAAAATTGGTGTTGGCTTCAATTCGTATTTAATCCTCCCAAAACCTTGAATTAAATCGGTAGCTTTATCGCATCTTTAAATTCATGTCAGCAAAGTTAACTCATTTCGACCTGGTTGGCATACCTCCAAAACTTTTAGAGATAATAAGAATCAAGGAACTTTGAAGAGAAAAGATTTCATATCAAAGAAAGTGTAAAAAAAAATGAGTTTATAAGATTTTGAGTTTTAAAGTCAACCTCATTTGAAATGTAAAAATAAATGAGTGGTCAATATGATAAAAAAGAACTTAATGTTGCGTGCCTTAGTTAAGACACTTACAAGTAAAGGTAATTAGCCTTCTTGTAATGCACAACTCACAAGTGACAGCGTCTCATCAAACTTCTATCACACAGACAGATAGTCCTTGTGTCCCTTATAAATAAGGTTGTTCGCCTCAGTTGGAGTAGAGAACTAGGAAAGGAATTAAAAATCATATTAATATTGATGTATTCTGACGAATAATTTTATTTCCCCACACTTTGGATTAAAATTGAACAAACTCCAAAGGTATTATTTCTGGAGAAAAGAATAACCGAAAAAGAAAATATTGATACATAACGAACAAGTGAGGGATATATTTCTTAAATTTTTTTTTTTTTGGGAAAGGTGTCAAAATAAATCAATGATGGAAAAAGGTAATAAAAATATTTCACAAATGAGGAAGGTATTGCCAAGGTCTCCACTGATGTCTTCTTTGTCGCTCTTCTGATGGATCGTCGTTCGATTCTAAACTTTTCTTCTCCACGTTCGGAATTTATCGATACCCTATTTCGTCGTTGACTCATAATAGTTTTTTTTTGAAGATTCCACAATAAATATCTATAGACGCAAGGAGTTTTATCCACCTCAGCACAACCATATCCAACAAACATACCAATCTTAACATAATCATTGGTACTATATCCAATAGTCCAACACGAACTCTATATGAGCTCTGACGATCCTCACTTAGCTATACGCACTCCTACATACTCTCGTTTCTAGTTTCTATAATCTCAGCTCTGATACCACCTGTAACGCCCCCAAATCCGGGGTCGGGGATCTGGTCGTCACGTGAAAATCCTCAATATAAAATCACCTGTTTAATAATATTTTAAATCACATGTAGTCATTCAATATTTGAATTCTACATTTACGACCCCAATTACCAAGATCTTTTAGATTATAGTTCTAGAAACAAGACTTTAAAGCTCAAACATTAATTATTATAAACCTCAAATAACCAAATCAAATCTCGCTTGTGACCCCATCCATAAAAATTCCATAATTGATTTCAACAATTTCTTTAAACCAATCTTATATTACCAGTATAACTTCGATAAAAAGTATACCAGCAGCTAGGACGAGTCTATAACAAGGAATATATATAATATATAATATACAATATACTAATATATAAATAAAACTTACTCCAGATACAGACTTTCTGGATCGAAAACTTCTTCGTAAAAACATCTTACTTTCTTCTTCCGAGCTACGCGGATACATCTCGTCGATCTACTTTTTCTGAAAGGCTAATATTTTCTCATCCTGTCTGGAAAAGTGTATGATGAAAAGCAAGAGTGAGCCAAAAAAATGCTCAGCAAGTATATGAACAATTGAAATTAAATCAAGATATGAGATCTGTATCGAGAATGGAATATAACACAGTTTATTATGAAAACTAAACAGTAAATAAATCACAGTTTATTTCAACTGAAACAATGCAGTATGTCATCAAAATGAATCAACTGCTCAAAATCAGTATATAATAGCCACACAGGCAATATGGATTGGATACATACAAATAAACACTATTGCCCCCTGATCAGGTTCAAAAGCAATAGGACCCCTTTATAGCTTATCGGTACATTTCTATACCCATAGATATAACAAGGATTTCAAAATATAGGTACCAAAATAGGCAAGTAATGTTAGCCTATAGGAAGATGGATTGGTTACCATATCCTCCTTAACTCCGCAGGACCTACTCCCTGGCCACTTACGCTACATAAATTCCAATCCAATAGAGCAATCCCAAATAAAATAAGGTATGCTTAATTTCAAATACAGACCATATCCTCGTTATTTACTACGATAACACTGGATATGATGTGTTTATTATAATCATCTTCCAATATTCAGAGTACGAATAATAAGTAGCTCTGATGCACAGAATAAATCAGGAATCATAAATAGCTCCGAACAATACTATTTATCATGATATGAATAACTGAAACAGTAAAACAAAAGTGTTTAGGATGATCAAAGAGGAAATACTTGCCTGATGTTGAAACTGTCTTAAGTTGGAATGGGTCGACTACACTGCCCGTTTCACGGTATCACCTTTTAATAATTATTTAATCTGACACTCATGCAGTTGCTACGAGTCTGAACTATTGAGATCGAGTCCGCACGTCTACATTTATAGTCAAATATAATACGGTACTTTAGTCCTTGAAGTACCTCGCTGTATTCTACGAGCGTTTATAACTTAACTATACTTATATACTTATCACAGACATATTCCTATTAACAAGAAAACTCACATCAAACCTAACAATCCAATAAATAAAATATAAACTCAATTATTAACTAATCCTCAAATAACTAGTTAACCCTCGAGACTCGATTATAAAACAACAATTAATCCTCGAGACACGAATATAAATAAACAATTAATCCTCGAGACACGAATATAAATAAACAATTAATCATCGAGACATGAATATAAATAAACAATTAATCCCTGAGACTCGAATATAATTAAACAATTAATCCCTGATACTCGAATATAAATAAATAATTAATCCTCGAGACTCACATATAAATAAACAATTAATCCTTGAGACTCAAATATAAATAAACAATTAAACATAACACTAAACATTTTTTTAAAATATTTAGCTAATTAATATTTTTAATCAAATAATAATTGAAACTTAAAATAAATCTTTTATTATAAGAAAAATTTTCGAAATAAGGGCTTTGTAAAATGAACTTTTCCCGGGATCACAGTCCCTCAAAATCAATCCCAAACAATACAATCCAATTATACTAAAATAAATTAAACAAATTTAAACCATAAAATAAATTAGACCTATACACATAAAATTGCTAGAAACAAGAAACATGGTCACCTAAACTCAAAAATCTGATCAACAGGAAATTTACGGGGTATAAAAATAATCTCTAAAAATTATGAAATTAATATATGTAAACTAACATGCCCGAATATTCACAAGCGTCAAGTCATGATCTTAAAAACCTTACCATAAGATCAATTATGGACACCCCACGAGTCTTTTCTGAAGACCGGAAAATATTCTCAGAAAAATCCAAAATTAATCCTCATGCATACACGTGCTGTACTCCCTCCTGGCTTGATCACCATCTTCAAATCCCCTTTCTATACTCCTAAATAAATTAAAAAGGAAAACCTGTCCAAAAAATATTTATCTCAAAATTTATCCAAAATTATACCTATGCGTAGGCCTTAAAGCGCTGGTTATTTATATATATACATATCAAATATGGGATGCATGGTTTGTAAGTAATGAATTTTGAAAGATTTAAGTATATATATAAATATACGGTAAAGAGAACAGATGCGAGAACATGAGGCGGCAATAATAAAAGAGACAAGGATTATTGTGTTGCTATACAAAAACAAAAAGGGGAAAAAGAAAAACGCAACTGGCGGCTTGGGGGAAGAAGATTGATAAACAAGGGAGACAGAGGAATTTGGGAATTGGATTTTGGCAGATGGGGGGAAGGGCAGTGGGGGTGGGGGTCGGGTAGATTAGGATTATATATATATATATATATATATATATATATATATATATATATATATATATATATATATATATATATATATATATATATATATATATATATATATATATAATTTCTTTTTCTTTTTCTTTTTCTTTTAAAAAAAACAAAACTTTTATAAAATCTAAAATATATTTTTAAAAATTATTTTATTACCACATTTAATCCCTGAATAATTTTAAATAATCTCAAAATCCTAAAAAATATTTTGCGGGAAAAATATATTTTATTATTTTTAAAACGAATTAAAAATAATAACTTTTCATAATGTTTAAATATTTCAAATATTCAAAAATATAAAAATATTAAATTTTAAATATTCAAATAATTACTCCAAATAAAATTTTCACCCGAAGAAAAATACTGACTCGAGATACTGACCCGATCAGTAAAATAATATAAAAAATTTAAACTGAACTCGATCCTACTGAACCGAAATAATTACTAAGATAATAATAAAAATATGGAAATGTATCCAACTGGAATAAAATATATTATTTTTATTACTCCTCATTTATGAAAAATTAATAAAATATTTAAAAAATAAAAATAAATTTAGGAAAATATCTAGGTTGTCACATTCTACCCTCCTTATAAGGATTCCGTCCTCGGAATCACATGAGAAAAGCAGTAGGGTTCCATTTGCTAATATTTTGATTCCCGATACTTAAATTGACATTCCAACTTATTGAGTCTTCCATGACATCCTCGATAATACTAACTATTTAATCTTAACACTCGTCCCCGTTAGTCTAAAATTTCTACCGATTTCTCTATATAGGACAAATCTGGTCGTTCACCACATATTCACACTCTATTATGAGCCTACCAATTGGGATTAGACGTTCTTCATCTTAATACGAGAAACATATTACGCATTTTACAAAATTGGTGTTGGCTTCAATTCGTATGTAATCCTCCCAAAACCTTGAATTAAATCGGTAGCTTTATCGCATCTTTAAATTCATGTCAGCAAAGTTAACTCATTTCGACCTGGTTGGCATACCTCCAAAACTTTTAGAGATAATAAGAATTAAGGAACTTTGAAGAGAAAAGATTTCATATCAAAGAAAGTGTAAAAAAAATGAGTTTATAAGATTTTGAGTTTTAAAGTCAACCTCATTTGAAATGTAAAAATAAATGAGTGGTCAATATGATAAAAAAGAACTTAATGTTGCGTGCCTTAGTTAAGACACTTACAAGTAAAGGTAATTAGCCTTCTTGTAATGCACAACTCACAAGTGACAGCGTCTCATCAAACTTCTATCACACAGACAGATAGTCCTTGTGTCCCTTATAAATAAGGTTGTTCGCCTCAGTTGGAGTAGAGAACTAGGAAAGGAATTAAAAATCATATTAATATTGATGTATTCTGACGAATAATTTTATTTCCCCACACTTTGGATTAAAATTGAACAAACTCCAAAGGTATTATTTCTGGAGAAAAGAATAACCGAAAAAGAAAATATTGATACATAACGAACAAGTGAGGGATATATTTCTTAAATTTTTTTTTTTTTTGGGAAAGGTGTCAAAATAAATCAATGATGGAAAAAGGTAATAAAAATATTTCACAAATGAGGAAGGTATTGCCAAGGTCTCCACTGATGTCTTCTTTGTCGCTCTTCTGATGGATCGTCGTTCGATTCTAAACTTTTCTTCTCCACGTTCGGAATTTATCGATACCCTATTTCGTCGTTGACTCATAATAGTTTTTTTTTTGAAGATTCCACAATAAATATCTATAAACGCAAGGAGTTTTATCCACCTCAGCACAACCATATCCAACAAACATACCAATCTTAACATAATCATTGGTACTATATCCAATAGTCCAACACGAACTCTATATGAGCTCTGACGATCCTCACTTAGCTATACGCACTCCTACATACTCTCGTTTCTAGTTTCTATAATCTCAGCTCTGATACCACCTGTAACGCCCCCAAATCCGGGGTCGGGGATCTGGTCGTCACGTGAAAATCCTCAATATAAAATCACCTGTTTAATAATATTTTAAATCACATGTAGTCATTCAATATTTGAATTCTACATTTACGACCCCAATTACCAAGATCTTTTAGATTATAGTTCTAGAAACAAGACTTTAAAGCTCAAACATTAATTATTATAAACCTCAAATAACCAAATCAAATCTCGCTTGTGACCCCATCCATAAAAATTCCATAATTGATTTCAACAATTTCTTTAAACCAATCTTATATTACCAGTATAACTTCGATAAAAAGTATACCAGCAGCTAGGACGAGTCTATAACAAGGAATATATATAATATATAATATACAATATACCAATATATAAATAAAACTTACTCCAGATACAGACTTTCTGGATCGAAAACTTCTTCGTAAAAACATCTTACTTTCTTCTTCCGAGCTACGCGGATACATCTCGTCGATCTACTTTTTCTGAAAGGCTAATATTTTCTCATCCTGTCTGGAAAAGTGTATGATGAAAAGCAAGAGTGAGCCAAAAAAATGCTCAGCAAGTATATGAACAATTGAAATTAAATCAAGATATGAGATCTGTATCGAGAATGGAATATAACACAGTTTATTATGAAAACTAAACAGTAAATAAATCACAGTTTATTTCAACTGAAACAATGCAGTATGTCATCAAAATGAATCAACTGCTCAAAATCAATATATAATAGCCACACAGGCAATATGGATTGGATACATACAAATAAACACTATTGCCCCCTGATCAGGTTCAAAAGCAATAGGACCCCTTTATAGCTTATCGGTACATTTCTATACCCATAGATATAACAAGGATTTCAAAATATAGGTACCAAAATAGGCAAGTAATGTTAGCCTATAGGAAGATGGATTGGTTACCATATCCTCCTTAACTCCGCAGGACCTACTCCCTGGCCACTTACGCTACATAAATTCCAATCCAATAGAGCAATCCCAAATAAAATAAGGTATGCTTAATTTCAAATACAGACCATATCCTCGTTATTTACTACGATAACACTGGATATGATGTGTTTATTATAATCATCTTCCAATATTCAGAGTACGAATAATAAGTAGCTCTGATGCACAGAATAAATCAGGAATCATAAATAGCTCCGAACAATACTATTTATCATGATATGAATAACTGAAACAGTAAAATAAAAGTGTTTAGGATGATCAAAGAGGAAATACTTGCCTGATGTTGAAACTGTCTTAAGTTGGAATGGGTCGACTACACTGCCCGTCTCACGGTATCACCTTTTAATAATTATTTAATCTGACACTCATGCAGTTGCTACGAGTCTGAACTATTGAGATCGAGTCCGCACGTCTACATTTATAGTCAAATATAATACGGTACTTTAGTCCTTGAAGTACCTTACTGTATTCTACGAGCGTTTATAACTTAACTATACTTATATACTTATCACAGACATATTCCTATTAACAAGAAAACTCACATCAAACCTAACAATCCAATAAATAAAATATAAACTCAATTATTAACTAATCCTCAAATAACCAGTTAACTCTCGAGACTCGATTATAAAACAAAAATTAATCCTCGAGACACGAATATAAATAAACAATTAATCCTCGAGACACGAATATAAATAAACAATTAATCATCGAGACATGAATATAAATAAACAATTAATCCCCGAGACTCGAATATAAATAAACAATTAATCCCTGATACTCGAATATAAATAAATAATTAATCCTCGAGACTCACATATAAATAAACAATTAATCCTCGAGACTCAAATATAAATAAACAATTAAACATAACACTAAACATTTTTTTAAAATATTTAGCTAATTAATATTTTTAATCAAATAATAATTGAAACTTAAAATAAATCTTTTATTTCAAGAAAATTTTTCGAAATAAGAGCTCTGTAAAATGAATTTTTCCCGGGATCACAGTCCCTCAAAATCAATCCCAAACAATACAATCCAACTATACTAAAATAAATTAAACAAATTTAAACCATAAAATAAATTAGACCTATACACATAAAATTGCTAGAAACAAGAAACATGGTCACCTAAACTCAAAAATCTGATCAACAGGAAATTTACGGGGTATAAAAATAATCTCTAAAAATTATGAAATTAATATATATAAACTAACATGCCCGAATATTCACAAGCGTCAAGTCATGATCTTAAAAACCTTACCATAAGATCAATTATGGACACCCCACGAGTCTTTTCTGAAGACCGGAAAATATTCTCAGAAAAATCCGAAATTAATCCTCATGCATATACACGTGCTGTACTCCCTCCTGGCTTGATCACCATCTTCAAATCCCCTTTCTATACTCCTAAATAAATTAAAAAGGAAAACCTGTCCAAAAAATATTTATCTCAAAATTTATCCAAAATTATACCTATGCGTAGGCCTTAAAGCGCTGGTTATTTATATATATACATATCAAATATGGGATGCATGGTTTGTAAGTAATGAATTTTGAAAGATTTAAGTATATATATAAATATACGGTAAAGAGAACAGATGCGAGAACATGAGGCGACAATAATAAAAGAGAGAAGGATTATTGTGTTGCTATACAAAAACAAAAAGGGGAAAAAGGAAAACGCAACTGGCGGCTTGGGGGAAGAAGATTGATAAACAAGGGAGACAGAGGAATTTGGGAATTGGATTTTGGCAGATGGGGGGAAGGGTAGTGGGGGTGGGGGTCGGGTAGATTAGGATTATATATATATATATATAATTTCTTTTTCTTTTTCTTTTTCTTTAAAAAAAAACAAAACTTTTATAAAATCTAAAATATATTTTTAAAAATTATTTTAATACCACATTTAATCTCTGAATAATTTTAAATAATCTCAAAATCCTAAAAAATATTTTGCGGGAAAAATATATTTTATTATTTTTAAAAAGAATTAAAAATAATAACTTTTCATAATGTTTAAATATTTCAAATATTCAAAAATATAAAAAATTTAAATTTTAAATATTCAAATAATTACTCCAAATAAAATTTTTACCCGAAGAAAAATACTGACTCGAGATACTGACCCGATCAGTAAAATAATATAAAAAATTTAAACTGAACTCGGCCCTACTGAACCGAAATAATTACTAAGATAATAATAAAAATATGGAAATGTATCCAACTGGAATAAAATATATTATTTTTATTACTCCTCCTTTATGAAAAATCAATAAAATATTTAAATAATAAAAATAAATTTAGGAAAATATCTGGGTTGTCACAGGTTCAGTGTCAAGAAACCAAGGAAATTAAGAAGAATAGAAGATATGTTCTTATACAGGAGTATGAATACTTTGAGGCTAAACAAAATGAGTCTCTCACTGATTTTTATGACAGATTTCTTACTCTATTGAATAAGTTGGCTTTTGTTGATAATGTGTATGATAATGAGGATTTAAACACCAATTTTCTTAGGGCTCTTCCTGAAGAATGTGATTTACAAACATCCTTGATAAGAGACAGGGCATATTTGGATGAGATATCCCTAGATGAAGTGTATGGAAGGCTGAAAACTCATGACTTGGAGTTACAACAAAGGAAGAATAGGAAGAATGTCAAGGAAAAGTCTGTTTCCTTGAATGTTGAGACTAAGGTTGAAGAACCAAGAGAAAAGATTTCAAAAGTCTCGAAAAGAAAAGGAAAAGCTGTGATGGTCAAGGAAAACAGTGAATCAGAGTTTGAGACAGACTCTGATGTAAACTCTGATGAATCTACAAACTCTGACATGATGGAGATGGTTGCCATGATTGTCAAAGGCTTCAAGAAGATGAAGTATAGGAAGTACAGAAAGCAAGGAAACTTCCAAAAGAAGCATGGAGAGTCAGAGAATAAAGACAGATTCAGGAAAAGAGAAGAAAGAGATGGTAAGTCTAAAACACTTGACAAATCAAAGGTCAAGTGTTACATGTGTAACAAGATGGGGTACTTTGCTACTGAGTGTAGAAGCAAGGAATCTGGGAAAGCTCTCATAACCTCCAAGAAAGATTGGATGGATTCCTCAGACTCTAAAGAGGAAACAAATTATGCTCTCATGGCAAACACTGATGCACCTATCTTAAACTCTGACAAGGTACCATACTCTATCTTTAATATTGACACTGAAACTGTTTATGAATTAAAGTCTTTCCTTAGAACCCTGCATGTTAGTTTTAAATCACAGTCACTTGAGAATGAAATGCTAAAATCTGAAATTCAAACTCTGTCAGCTAGGAATGATTTTCTTGAATCTGAATGTACACACATGTTTAGCACTAAGAAAGAATGTGAGAATGCTATTCACATGCAAACTCAACTAGAAATACATGTTGAATATTTAAAAGTCGAGATAGCTAAAGAACAGGAGACTTTCAGAGTTTGGACAAACTCTGGCAAGAAAGTCCAACAAATTCTTTCTGATAAAAATTGGTCATTTGCACTAGGTTATGAATCTGATAAGGAGACACATGCTAAGAAAGATAAGACACACACAGGAATAAAAGAGAGTTGAGTAAACCAATGAATTTTGTTAGAGCTATTATTGAAAAAGACACTTAGGATAAATGCTCTAATAATCACAAAATCAAAGAGAATATTGTGTCAGAGAATAAACCAATCAATATTGGGTTACTCTCTCAGAAGCAACTTAAGGAAAAGTTGAAGTCAGTCACAAACAAAAATAAACCTAAAAAGGTCAAGAGGAATAGAAATGGAAAAGTAGGAATTTCTAAGGAAAATGACTATAAGAATATCCCTGATGTTCCTAGAAAAACTTGTTTCACATGTGGAAATTCTAATCATCTTGCTATTTACTGCAGGCAAAATAAAAAGAAGAAAGCTGAAAGACCTAGATCATAGGAGAGGAAACAAACTAGAAATAGACCACAAAATCCTTGTTTTCACTGTGGTAGTTTATGGAATTCTATTTACACATGTAAAGAATATCATAGTCTGTATTTAAATTATTATGAATTATTGCCTCATTTGAATAAAACTCCAGTTTCTTCTAATTCTTCTGCTAAACAACAGTATGTGGTAAAAGCTGATAGAAGAAAGACAAACTTTGATAATGTAAACTCTATTAACTTAAACTCTGATAAAGTTACTTCTGCTACACAAGTTAACAATTTTCAAAAGAAAGGATCCAAACTTGTTTGGATCCTTAAAGCTACTAATTGAGTTGCATAAATAATTACAGGGAAACAGGAAAAACATCCTAGTAATTGATAGTGGATGTTCTGCACACATGACTGGAAACAAATCCCTGCTTTCAGAGTTTGAGGAGAAAGCTGGCCCAACAGTATCTTATGGAGATGGCAACATAGGAAGAACACTGAGATATGGCAATATTGTGATTGGAAATGTCATCATTAAAAAGGTAGCTCTAGTTGAAGGACTCAAACACAATCTCTTGAGTGTGAGTCAAATGACAGACAGAGGTTATTCTGTGGAGTTTTATGAAACATATTATGAAGTCAAATGCCAAAAGGCTGGCAAGGTGGTTCTCATTGGTCACAGACATAACAATTTATTTGAAGCAAGCTTGGAGGTAAACTTTGATGGTCAATTTAATCAAAAAGGATGTAACAACTAAGATTATTTTTGATCATATCACAATGATTGAAAATGGATCACCACTCAAGGTAAAGATTCTAAGGAGTGACAATGGAAAAGAGTTTAAAAACTCTGCAATGGAGGAATTCTGCTCAACCAAAGGAATCATTCAACAATTCTTAGCACCTAGTACACCTCAACAAAATGGTGTAGTTGAGAGAAAGAACAAAACTCTCATTGAAGCTGCTAGAATAATGTTAGGAGCAAAGCTTCCTACTTACTTTTGGGCAGAAGTTGTGAATACTGCATGCATTACTCAGAATTGTACCTTGATAAATAGACATGGAATGACTCCATATAAAATGATGAAGGGAATGAATCCAAATGTGAAATACTTTCATATATTTGGAAGCAAGTGTTTTATTCTTAAAACACATCCTGAGCAGTTGAAAAAGTTTGAACTCAAAGCAGATGAGGGTATCTTTGTTGGTTATTCTACAACTTCCAAAACTTTTTTAAGGGCATTTAAGGTGTTTAATTTGAGAACCAAGGTAGTCATGGAATCTATTAATGTCTCTTTTGATGAAGGAAAAATAACAGGATTACATGATAAAGATGCTCAAGAATCTCTACGATTTGAAAATGAACTACTCAAAGCTCAACAAGATACAGAGTCTGATGAGCTAAACTCTGACTCCCTAAACTCTGATTCAGATAGAACTGTCACAATAATTGAAGATTCTGCATATGTTGAGGGGGGGCAACATCAATCTTCTACTGATACTGTAGAACCAACCTTAATCATTAAAATTACGAAATCTGACCAATCTCTGACAGAAACAAACTCTGAAAGCCTAAACTTTGATCCATCAAATTCTGAAAGTTTAAAATCTGATCCATCAAATTCTGAAAGTTTAAACTCTGATCCATTAAACTATGATGGAAACACAACTTCAGGGGGAAGATCTACATTCACTGAGGAATCATACTATGAAGGCACAAATCATGGGGGAGCATTTAGTTCAAGAAATCTTCTTCATCCAAGGAAATGGACCAAAGATCACACACCTGATTTGATTATTGGTGATCTAGAAAGTGGAGTAAAGACAAGGAATGCTACTAAAAATGAATGTCTATACCATAGTTTTCTTTCTCAAACAGAATTGAAGAAAATTAAAGATGCTTTGAAGGATGCAAACTGGGTTACTGCAATGCAGGAAGAATTAAATGAGTTTGAAAGAAATGAGGTTTGGACTATTGTTCCAAGACTAAAGAACAGATCCATTGTTGGCACAAAATGGGTGTTCAGAAACAAGATAGACTCTGATGGAATTATAACAATGAACAAAGCAAGACTAGTTGCCAAATGTTACTCTCAACAGAAAGGTATTGACTATGACGAAACCTTTTCATCGGTGGCTAGACTTGAAGCAATTAGAATCTTTCTTACTTATGATGCACACAAGAAATTCATAGTATACCAGATGGATGTTAAAAGTGCATTTTTGAATGGTGAGCTTGATGAGGAGGTATATATTGAACAACCTCCTGGCTTTATGAATCCCAAATATCAAAATCATGTCTATAGGTTGGATAAAGCTTTATATGGACTCAAGCAAGCTCCTAGAGCCTGGTATGAAACACTGGCTCAATTTCTACTTGAAAGTGGTTTCATAAGAGGTACATTTGATAAAACCTTGTTTTATAGAACTCAAGGCAATGATTTATTATTGGTTCAAATATATGTTGATGATATTATATTTGGATCTACTAATGAGAAACTATGTGAAATATTTCCAAAGCTAATGCAGTCCAGGTATCAAATGAGCATGATGGGAGAGATGGGCTATTTCTTAGGCTTGCAAGCGAAACAGACCGATGAAGGCATTTTCATAAGTCAGTCCTAATACACAAAGAATCTACTCATAAAGTTTTAAATGCAAGACTCTGCATCTGCTACAACTCCAATGGATACTGCAACCAAGCTTGATCAAGATACTGGTGAGCCAGTAGAAATAACAACATACAGAGGTCTGATTGGCTCACTTCTTTATTTAACTGCTAGTAGACAAGATATCATGTTTGTAACCTGTCTATGTGCTAGATTTCAGGACAATCCAAGGGAACCATATTTGATTGCTGTTAAGAGGATTTTTAGATATCTCAAGGGCACCATCAATCGTGGTTTATTCAGATGCTGATTTTGGAGGATGTAAAATTGATAGGAAAAGCACTAGTGGAAGTTGTCAATTTCTAGGTGGAAGAATTGTCTCATGGTTTAGCAAAAAGCATAAATCAATCTCAACATCAGCAGCAAAGTCTGAATATATAGCTGCAGGAAGCTGCTGTGCTCAGATCTTATAAATAAGAAATCAGTTATTAGACTATGATTTGAACTTTTCAAAAATTCCTATTTATTGTGATAATCAAAGTGCTATTGCAATGATAGGAAATCCAGTTCAACATTCTTTGACAAAACACGTCAGCATTAAATACCATTTCAGAAGGGAACATGTCATGGAAGGAACAATTGAAATGCATTTTGTTCCAACAGATCAACAACTAGTAGACATATTCACAAAACCTCTGTGTGAAGCAAATTTTACAAGATTGGTTTCTGAATTGGGAATAGTGACAAGTGGTTCAACTCCAAACAAAAAGTAGCAAACACAATCAGTGTTTATAAAAAACTCTGGCAGAGTATGTGGCAAACTCTGATCGAAAATGAAGTAAACTCTGATCCTTGGAGTACCTAATCTTTGATGATCTAAAGCTATCAGTGTTTATGGTAAACTCTGTCAAAGTATGTGGTAAACTCTGTCAGCGGATAAAACAAACTCTGATTACTGTAAACTCTGATCTTAGTCTACATGTCAAACTCTGAGTTATTATTGATTATTCTATTTATGACATCATATTTAATTATGTGACATCATATTTGTTAATCTCTGATTGGAGTAATCATTATGGCGCGTATGTGTCACGAAAAACGATTCATATTTATACACAGATACACACAGATATGCTGTATTTTGAGACTTGCACTACTCATTACTCCACCAATCAAATCATGCACGTGTCCCACTACAGAGTATATGTTATTGAGAGGGATTTGGTTAATTCATTCATATTCTTAATTTGAATTAACAATTGCATCTTATTCTCTCTATCTCTCTCTTGTACTCTCAACACCCTAATATCTTATACATGCATATCTTTGTATCAATGGCATCCAAGGGTCTTTCTTTCAGGAATTACAATTTTGCTGCTACCAACTATACTGCTCTTTTGAACAAACAAGAAGCACCTACAGAGTTCCATGTTATTCAGGACTTTCTAACTCAAAGCAGTATTGGGTATGCTCTCCAAGAACCCAAAGAAATCTCTGCTCAAACTCTGAAAAAGATTTGGTCAACTGCTATATACAATAATGCTGATGATGATAAGGAGCCATCATTATTTTCCACTACAATGGTCGCCACTCTATCACTCCGAAGGTTGTTCGTCAAGCCCTTCACCTTCCTGAAGTGGTTGAATATGATGATATTATATATGATGAACACATTAGAGAATTTTTTCAAGCAATAGGCGATGGAGGCAGCCTAACCAAACTGGGGAGTCTTGCAAGGCCCCATCTGCGAAGAGAATGGAGTTTCTTCTTCGATTGTGTAACTCAGGCTTTCACTGCAAAGTTCACCAATTTTGATGCCATTCCCCAACTATCTCAACAAATTAGGTATTCTCTAACCCACAATTTAAATTTAAATTTTCCTTGTTTGTTGATTAGGCAGATAACTAGCAAAATTAGAGATGATGAACATACTGTATACTATGGTAAATTTTTGCAGTTGATTTTTACTTATCTCTTGCCTGATGTTCATTTTGACAATGACAAGAGTTTGCCTAGTTTTAGCATGAATAAGCGAATTTTTGATGACTTGGCAAGGAAGGATGTCAAGAAGGACAATGCAGGTATGTTACCTAGGCTCTTTTATCCCACACAGGTCATGCTTCTCTTAAATCAGAGAATGCCTATTGTGTATGAGAGGGATTTTCTATCAGTGACTATGAATCAGAGTTTAGCCCCCTCTGGTTCTAACCCAAGTCAATAACCAAACACGGATACACCACCCATGCCAACCTCTGTTGTCTCCTAAAAGAATTCAGTTGTAAAACACACCTCACAGGGATCAGGCATGAAAAGAAAGGGAAAATCAGTCTCAGAGTCTTCTCCCATTAAAAGGAGATTAATTGATGAACATACAGGCTCTGATGATAGTAATGAAGGGTTGGTATTTCCATTGAAGAAAACAGATAAAACAACCTTTGACATTCCTCTAGCTCCTTTTATGAATCCATTCCATGTCAATCCCATCACAGAGCCTACAAAGAAAAAGAGAAGATTAGTCAAGGCATTAAACTCTGATGTGCTAAACTTTGATCATCCAAACTCTGATCAAGTTTAAGCCTTAGACTATGAGCCAATAAACTCTGATGATATGGTAGTCTGGTGAAATTGAGGTAGATGCTGATAATGAAAATGCCAATAGAGAAGAAAATGATGAATTGGCTGAAATGGATTGTAAATCTCTTCATGTTAATCCTTTTACCAGTCCTGTAATCACCATGGAGAGTACTAACACTGAAATGAATGTTGCTCCAGTATTAATCTCTGATTCTCTTGTCCACTCTCCTAAACAAATAATCAAGGAGATTTCTTATAAAAGAGTAAGGGAGTTAGCTGAGGAAGTGAAAAGAGAAATGGTGCTTAGAAATCTCAAACATCTCCAGTCTCTGGCACTTCAAAGCTATTTACAGAAAGGAAGAAGAAGAAGGTTTCCTTCATCCAAGACACACAAGAACCTACTTCTGAAAGTGAAGTAGCAGTCTATACACGACCAGACCCACAAGAACCTATTGATAAAAGTTAGAAGCCACATTTCCAGTAAATGAAGTCAACATGGATCAGGGGTATAGACCACAAGAACCTTCAGCTCAAAGGGTTGAAAAAGTTATTGATGCCCCAGCCATACAAGAACCATCCAATCAAATTTTGGATGCAGGCACACACACTCTGAATGAAGATCCTGTTGTTGCTGATGTTGAAGGCCAATTTCTGACAGAGTCAAGCCCACAAGAACCTTCACGTCAAAGTGGTGAAGCAGTTGATGACAAAACTCAGGTCCCATAAGAACCAATCACCACATTTATGATTGCAGACCAAGATATGGGGGTGCAGACAAACTCTGATTCTGCTACTGCAACTGCTGAGAAGATAAACTCTGATGCTAATCCATTGGCAATATCTGATGCAATTCTGGTGCAACCTCTTTCTGGATAGTCATTGGACACTTCATCAGACTCTACAAATTTTCAAGGTATAAACTATGACTTTTCTTCAAAATTTACATACTCTGATAGCATACATTCATATTTTATATTTCCTCCTTTAACTGCTAGAATGACCATGGATAGTCCTGGAAAGGAACCCTCTATCCCTGTGACCACATATCTCATTTCTTAGCCACCTCTTATTTCTGTAAGTCATTGTGATTTGAGTCTTTCTTGTGATACTGAGGTAAAATGTGTGACAAACAAAACTAATATTGAGAGGCAGACACTGGATCTCGCAAAAGGAGATTTAGAAATGAGAAAGAAGTTAGTTACTTCTTGTGAGCAAACTCTGACTCTCAAAAGTCATGATATGTGTGATGTGAGAAGTAATGAGATTATAAAAGAAAAGAGTGATTTAGGGTGTTCTGTTCATTTTGCAGGTACTCAGATTTTAAACTATGAGGTACCAAACTCTAATGTTGTTACAAACTTTGATGATGAAGCTGCAATCTCTGAGGATCCTATTTTTGAAGATGAAGTAGTCACGGATCTCTCTATTCCTTACACACACAGATACAACTCAAAGAAATGGCCCATTGATGCCTTTGATGCTCATGATAGACTAAGGATGGAATATCCTGATTACAGTGTTGTTTAATAGTTGAAAGGAGAAATTGAATCTGCTCTTAACCATGAAGGTATAAGGAGGGATGTTAGCAGAGGGGAACCATCTACAGAAGATCTTTTAAGCTCTAAAAGAGAAACTATCTGGGATATGTCTTGAAATTTTTCACATGAAGAAATTTCTCTGCCCCGTGTTCATGATCTCATCAACAAAGCATATACTGCAATTAATTCTGATGAGCTGAAGATAGTTCTCAAGGCTACAACTGTGTTAACAAAGGGTCTTCACAGTGAAGTTTCTTATCTCAAAGACACTGTGAGCAAGACAAGTGCTTCAGTTCAAAACTCTATTTCTGCTTCTCAAAATATTTTAGAATTCAAGATTCAAGTTGTTTCCTCTGGACAAGATGCTTTGGAACCTAAAGTTGATAAAATTGCTAATGTTGTCACATCCATGCAGACCATGTTGCATACTATTATAGACATCCTGACTATTTCTTCTGATGTCAGAAAGGGGGAGAAAATATCCAAAGAGAAATGCAAGGTGGATTTTTTTCTAAAATCTGATAAACCTGAAGGTAATGATGATGGCAGTGCTGTTCCTAAAAAAAAGCCAAGGGAGTCATAAGGTTGGACAGAGTTTACAAGCTCAAACTCTAACTGATCAAACACTAATTCCTTCAGGATCTGGTGTAAACTCTGATAAGCAAACTCTGATGGAACTTGATGAAGATTTGGCTAGAAGGCATGCAGAGGAAGAGAAGCCTGAGAATATTGAAGCAAGAAACAAGGAAGATGCAGAACTGGCAAAGAAACTGTTTGAAGAAGAAAATCGAGGAATGGATCCATGTGCTGTTTAAAAAGAATTGAAGAAAACTGGTACTAACAATGCTCAAGTCCAGTCAAACATGAAAGGAAGACAAATCTAAAGGAAAACTCCAGCTTAAAAGAAGGTGCCTGATCAAGCAAAGAAAATTGTATCTAAGCTTTTTGAAATTAAACCAAAGTCATCTCAAGCAATTCAAAAGAAAGCTCCATTAAAATCAAAGACTCCACTCACCATGCTTGGAACTACATTTCTTCCAGGTAGAAGAAGTTTTGAAGATGAGGAAGAAGAACAACAATCTCTGTGTAGAAAGAAGAATCCTGATCTTCTGTGGACAAAATCTGAAACTCTGACTCTTAATGCCATACTTGGTAAGATCAAGGGAGGTATTGGTGATTTAAAAGCAAAAGTCTACAGAGGAGAATCCTTATTCTTAGAAGAAAAAACCTGAAGAAGAGTTATCACAAAATCATTTGGACAAGCTAATTCATGTTCATATAGTAAAAGATATCTTTGATGGTGCTATTCTAAAAGAAAAACTGTTGTATTTTCTAGAAGATGGAAGGGTGATGAAAATAGCTGAAGAAGATTTAATTCCTAAATCATCAAAAGAACTTGAATATGTTCTTTATCTATTAAATGATGAAAATGAGGTTACAACTAAGTGGGTGAAGATCTTAGAAGGAGTAGTTGATGAGAAGAAGAAGAATGAGAGACTGTTGATGTTAAACCCTGAAGAGTACAGACTTGGATATGTGCTTGAAGATGGTACTGAAAAGGAAATGATTGAAGGGGATGAAAAGGTTAATATGGTGTTAAGTATTCCAACACTAATATTAAATCCTGGTGGTCAAAAAGCCTGTTGCATACCTTTGGATGAGAGAATGGAGAGGACATCAATCTACAACTTGAGAGCTGTAATTCTTCAAATTGATGATTCTAGTGATCAGATGAAGGAGTTGATGGAGAAGCTAGTGGAGTTATTGAAGATGGCTGAGAAGAAGTTGCTTGATAATTTTCTGTCTGAAGATTTTTCTTACAAGAGAGTATAAGGCAAGGTAGAAAACTCAAACACTTATACATTTGTCTATGAGGTTTCTGACATCATAAGTTAAATTTATGTTTTACTGAATAAAGCATAAATTGGGGGAGATTGTTAGAAATAAAGAACTGATACTGTCAGAGAATACTTCAATCAGAGTTTAATGAAGCTAATCAGAGTTTAAGCTGACGTCATCAGATTTTAGAAGCTGTCGACAGAGTTTACTCAGTTAGATTTTATCAACCGACAAAGTTTATGATTATCAGAGTTTGACACAGATGGAAACCGATAAATCAGGAGGTGATTGAGATAAATAAGGAAGTGTTTTAATGTAATTCAATTATCTTTCTGGAAGCTATATTTTCCATAATTAGATAGGGTAGTTGTGTACTATATAAACACAGAATTAGATAGGTCAGCTCGACCCCAGCCAGGGGCTGCCGCCCCCGGACCCCGCCCGGGGCTGCCGCCCCGGACCCCGCCCAGGGGCTGCCGCCCCCGGACCCCCGCCCAGGGGCTGCCGCCCCCGGACCCCCGCATTATTTTGGTTGAGTACTTGAGCATGGTGCTGGTTATGGCCTTTGGACCCCTAGATTAATGGTTTTGGTTTTGGTTTTATAAATACGACTTGCATGTCGTTTTCTTCATTCTTGTAATTGTTTAACCTCGAATGTAACTCGAGTTTTCTTATGTAAGTACATTAGTATAGGTTGTATTCAATTATTCCATGTAATGTACTTGAAGATTGAAGGATGATCCAAGAAGAGGAGCAAGCACCCATGGATACAAGAAGAATGAAGACATGTAATTGTATTTATATTTTACCACCATAGATTGACTTTGATCCTTTCATTAGCTCGAAAGGATCACATAGGAAAAGGGCCATAACCAAGCACGTTTACATACTGCACTTTACATATTGATGTATGAATGTATGTGTAGAGTAGAAGATGCATGTTTTAATTAGATTAATGATGTATGCATGTATTAGATACGTCACCCATGCCATGCTTGCCATGCTAAACAAGATAAAATCTTTAACGATTTAAGATTTTAAAAAAAAATTAACAAACGAACGATCATGAGATTCTTGTGTTTATGAAATATGGATTTTAAAACACGGAATTAAATATGAATTTTTGATATCTAAAACTGGGATTTTCTGTCAAAAGCGGATATGCGTATTCGTAAGGCTGATGGGTTTTAAGTGTGACCACTGGTATCCTCCATCTACCTGGGAAATGAACAATTTAAGATGTCAATTTGAAATATTTGGTTCAAGGAAAAATTGAGGATCTCTTCATGATGTGATCATGATCGTCGTAAATTTTCTAAACCCCTTAACAAAATATTAAGTTTTAATCGGATGCTTTCCAATGAATGAACACTCATCGAATCCTAGATCGATTAGGGGAAAGACTGTCAGTGGCAGGGGACTCCTATCTATCGTGGTGAGATGCGACGAATATAAACGGTTATATTCGGCCGTTGTATCATTGGGTCAAACTTAACTAAGTCGTCATAATAAGGTGAAAGTAAACGGTTATATTCAACCATTATGAACTTAGAAGCATAGAGTTTGGTTTAAAAATCTATTAGATAGATAAGATCAATCGTTGCTCACCAAACTATCCAAGAATTATATATGATATAATTGACAACTGTTGTCTACCTAAATAATCATTCTTAAGGACTTCCAGTGGTTGACTTAAGACATGACGAAATATGGATCTTGGCTCACTAGAAAGAATTATGAGTTATACTTTCCAAATTAATAGTAAGGGCTATTGATTTGATAAAAATAGTGGGAGATATATTATGAATGTATCATAATCATTTGAACATAATAAATAACTCAGACAATCTAATGTTTATTTTGTGCTTTTATCATTGTAGATACCGAATAATGACAAACAACACAAACACACTATCCGTACGATCTGTCCTTGAGAAGGATAAGCTGACAGGAGGAAACAACTTCCTAGACTGGCAGAGGAATTTGAGGATTGTCCTCAGGCAGGAGCGCAAGCTTCATGTCATTGATATTCCTCCGGCAGGTCCCCTTCCTGAGGGCGCTACTGTTGAGGAACGAGCGGCCCACACAAAGGATGAGAATGATGCAACTGATGTTGCATGTCTTATGTTGGCAACTATGAGTGCTGAGCTTCAAAGACAACATGTGCATATGGATGCATATACTATCAATGAGCACTTGCAAAGTATGTTTGCAAGTCAAACTCGTCAAGAAAGGTTCAACACGAGCAAGTCACTCTTTAACTGCAAACAAGGGGCAAGTGAACCAGTTGGCCCACATGTTCTGAAGATGATTGGTTACATTGAGTATCTTGATACTTTGGGTTTCCCGATTGGTCCGGAAACTGGTATTGACCTAATCTTGAATTCTTTGAACAACAAATTCACTCAGTTTGTTATGAACTACAATATGAATGAATTTGACAAAACACCTACTGAATTGTTGGCTATGTTGAGAACATATGAGACCAACATGAAGACGGCTGAACCCGCTCCCATACTGATGGTGGGCAACAAAGGTAAGGCCAAAGGGAAAGGCAAGTGGAAGGGTAAGAAGAAGACAGGTTCTGATTCTACACCCAAGCCAAAGTCAGGTCCTAAACAGGCTTTAAAGCCTAAAGGTGGGGTCACTAAGGGTGAATGTCACTACTGTAAGAAAACTGGTCACTGGAAGAGAAACTGTTCAGTTTACTTGGAGGATCTGAAGAAGAAGAGGGCTGAGCAAGCTTCTAATTCAGGTATATATGTTATAGAAGTCAATCTGTCTATTTCTACATCTTGGGTATTGGATACCGGATGTGCTTCTCACATTTGTATAAATGTGCAGGAAATGCAGAGAAGTAGAACATTGGCTAAAGGAGAAATGGACCTACGAGTTGGCAACGGAGCAAGAGTTGCTGCTTTAGCTGTAGGAACCTATTATTTATCTTTGCCCTCTGGGCTAGTTTTAGAACTGGAGAATTGTTATTACGTGCCTGCAATTCGCAGAAACATTATTTCTGTTTCTTGTTTGGACAAGAAAGGTTTTTCGTTTACAATAAAGGACAACAGTTGCTCTTTTGCTTTGAATGATTTAACCTATGGTGTTGCGCGTTTGTTTAATGGTTTATATGTTCTTGACTTAGATAATCCTGTCTGTAATATAGAAAACAAACGACTTAAAGTTAATGACTCAAATCAAACATACCTCTGGCATTGTCGTCTAGGCCATATAAATGAGAAACGCATATCCAAATTATATAAGGATGGACATTTGGATAAGTTTGATTTTGAATCATACCAAGAATGCGAATCTTGTTTGCTTGGTAAAATGACTAAAGCCCCTTTCACTGGTAAGGGTCAAAGGGCCACTGAACGTTTGGAGCTAATACATAGTGATGTATGTGGCCCAATGCGTGTGATGGCTAGAGGAGGCTACTACTACTTCATAACATTTACTGATGATTTCAGTAGATATGGATATGTATATCTTATGAAGAATAAATCCGATTCTTTTGAAAAGTTCAAAGAATACAAGGCTGAAGTAGAGAAGCAAATTGGCGGAGGTGCAAGTATTAAAATCTTACGATCTGATCGTGGAGGAGAATACTTGAGCACTGAATTTAAAGATTATTTAAAGGAGTGTGGTATTGTATCACAACTCACTCCGCCAGGTACACCTCAATGGAATGGAGTTTCAGAGAGGAGAAATCGCACCTTGTTGGACATGGTGCGATCGATGATGAGTCATGCAGATCTTCCAATTAGTTTCTGGGGTTACGCTCTAGAAACAGCGGCTTTCACACTTAACCGTGTTCCTACTAAGAAGGTTCAAAAGACTCCATATGAGATATGGGAGGAGAAACGGTCAAGCATGAGCTTTATGAAAGTTTGGGGATGCAAGGCGTTTGTGAAACGTCAAGTATCTGACAAGCTTGGACCTAAATCTGAAGAGTGCAATTTTGTGGGATACCCTAAAGAAACAAAGGCGTATTATTTTTATAGTCCCTCTGAGCAGAAAGTGTTTATTGCTCGAGATGCTGTTTTCATGGAAAGAGATTTTATTTCCAAAAGAAACAGTGGGAGAACTATAGATCTCGATGAAGATCGAGAACCACAAAATAGCATTGAACCTGAAGTGGAACAAGAGCAGGATAATTATAATGCTCAACAAACACAGGTTGTTCGTAGAACTGGTAGAATTCGCCATGAGCCAGAGAGATATGGATTTCTCTTGACTCAATGTGGTGATTTGATGCTCATAGATGAAGATGAGCCTCTCACATACCAAGATGCTATGATCAGTCCAGACTCTAAGAGATGGCTAGAAGCCACGAAATCCGAGATGGATTCCATGTATGAAAACCAAGTATGGACTTTGGTTGATCCACTTGAAGGGGTAAAACCCATAGGGTGCAAGTGGGTTTTCAAGAAGAAAACTGACATGGATGGAAATGTTCAGACCTATAAAGCAAGGCTGGTTGCAAAAGGTTTCAAACAAATTCATGGTATTGACTATGATGAAACTTTCTCACCAGTGGCTATGGTCAAATCCATAAGGATTTTGCTTGCTATTGCAGCATTCCATGATTATGAAATCTGGCAAATGGATGTCAAAACAGCTTTCCTTAATGGAACCCTTGATGAGGATGTGTACATGACACAACCTGAAGGTTTTGTCGATCCAAGGAATGTTAGCAAGGTATGTAAATTACGTCGATCCATTTATGGATTGAAGCAAGCATCTAGGAGATGGAATATTCGTTTTGATGAAACAGTCAAAGAGTATGGATTTGTTCAAAACGAAGATGAACCTTGTGTTTACAAGAAGGTTAGTGGGAGTCATGTGGCATTCATAGTAC
This sequence comes from Oenanthe sinensis, assembly GCA_028671895.1. NCBI lineage: Eukaryota > Viridiplantae > Streptophyta > Magnoliopsida > Apiales > Apiaceae > Oenanthe > Oenanthe sinensis. The sequence goes on from CM053812.1 coordinate 4,592,187, forward strand.
TATATGTTGATGACATACTACTAATGGGGAATGACATACCTTTTCTCAAGGGTGTTAAGACTTGGTTAGGGAGCAACTTCTCTATGAAAGACTTAGGAGATGCATCCTACATTCTGGGAATGAGGATCTATAGGGATAGATCTAGAAGGATGATCGGTCTAAGTCAGAGTACATACATCGATAAGGTTTTGCATCGTTTTGGTATGCAAAATGCAAAAAGGGGATATGTCCCCGTATCTCAAGGGATAACGATCTCTAAAGATCAGTGTCCGAAATCATTGGATGACAAGGACCGCATGAGTAAGGTTCCATATGCCTCAGCAATTGGATCCATCATGTATGCAATGGTATGTACTCGCCCAGATGTTTCGTATGCTTTAAGCATGACGAGCAGATACCAATCTAATCCAGGTGAAGGTCACTGGACGGCTGTCAAGAATATTCTAAAGTACTTGAAAAGGACTAAAGATTCATTCTTGGTGTATGGAGGAGAGGAGAAACTGGTTGTAAAAGGTTACACCGATGCAAGTTTCCAAACAGACAGGGATGATACTGTATCACAGTCTGGTTTCGTGTTTTGTCTAAACGGAGGTGCTGTAAGTTGGAAGAGTTCAAAGCAAGAAACAGTAGCTGATTCTACAATGGAGGCTGAGTACATTGCAGCTTGTGAAGCGGCTAAGGAAGCTGTTTGGATTCGAAAATTCATTAATGATTTGGGAGTGGTTCCATCGATCGCAGATCCCATTGATCTATACTGCGATAATAATGGAGCCATTGCACAGGCTAAAGAACCTAGAGCTCACTCCCGAACCAAACACATACTCAGGAGATATCACCTCATTCGAGAGATTAATGAAAGGGGTGACATACACATATGTAAAGTGCACACAAATGATAACATTGCAGACCCACTGACCAAAGGCTTATCGCAGAAGAAGCACGACGGTCACACTAGTTCCATGGGTATTAGATACATGGGTGATTGGCTCTAGTGCAAGTGGGAGATTGTTAGTGTAGGTGCCCTAGAGGCAATACAATGTTTCCTTTAATAAACCTTTATGTCATTTGATTATTCAATAAACGTATTTATTATGACTTTAATTACTGCGATATATTTGTTAGCATAATAAATGTCCTTAGAATCATGATACACGTTATATAGTTTAAGTACATGACTTGAACTTGAGATTATATAATATATCATATTCTTAAATGTCCCTAGTCGAGTATTATTATTATAGGACAATAATAATACATAAATAGACTAGTATGTTGTTTGACAGATAACCATATCTCATTGGTTATAAGTATGGGGATACTAAAGTCAATGCATAGGTACATGTAGGAGTACATGGTACTGGACAGACCCACAGTGAGATTCTTCATGTTTAATAAAGTCATAAGAAAGACTCACAGTGATAATGGTGTAATGATCCTCTGACTTGAGATCATTATATTTCTATACGAGGATTAATATACTCTGACTACATTAAAAGTTACCTTTGACCGGGTGATGATAAAAGTGGACATCGGGTATATCATGAGTCGTATGAGAAATATGAATGATAGATAAAGGATTTAACCCTCCTATAATTAGGAGAGATATTATTGGCCTCTTGATTGAGTGAGACTATAAAATGCATGGCCGTGCTCAAATAATGATTTGTTTTTCCATAGTCTACTCATGGATCAAGTAAACCCGGATTAAATGTTGAAGAGGATGACTAAACACATGCCTCGAGTTTAATCTATAATATATTTGGTTAAAGGGATTATATTACACGGAAACATTAATCATGAAAGGTTTTATCAAATCACGATTTAATTATTGTTTAATTGGATAGCAATGATGTATTACTAGATACCGCTCATTGTTTATAATTTTATTGGAGAATAAAATTATTGCTAATTAAATAATAGCCTATAGGGTCACACACATAGAGCACCTAGTGGAATAGTTAATTTAAATTATAGATTTAAATTAATTGATGATTATTTGAATTTTATTATATTAATTAAGTGAGACTTAATTAATTAAAATAATATAAATTCGAATTTGAATAATTGTATTTCTGCCAATAATAATTAAGTGTGACTTAGTTATTAATTAAATAATAAAAGCATGTTTTATTATTTAATCCTATGCCTACATGGGTTAGGTTTTGCTGAAAAGACCCATTAACCAATCATTATAAATAGATAATGATAGGTTAAATGAATGGTACGTTTTATATGATAAAAACCCTAGAGGCAGAGTAAGGAGGCAGAAAAGGCAGTCATTCGAATTCATCAAAGGAGGCTAGTACATCCATCCCGTGATCAAGATCGTGAGACGTTCTTGAAGGTGCTCGTGTGGATACCATAGAGGTGCTTTCGAGAGGAAGACACAAAATCGTGATAGCAAGGATCTCCGTTGAGTTCGTGAAAGTCAGGACAAGAATAGGTATGATTCTGTTTACCATAATCCGTCAAGTCTTATACATGATCCTGCGTTAGGGTTCCGATTTTTTTTTTTTTTTGTTATTTTTACGTTTATCCGCTGCGTTTTATGCCTCGGAACCCAACAAATTCGACACATAACTTTCCATATACCAAAAAGAAGCTAAGTCATGTATACAAGGAGAAAAACTCGACATATGGCTATACATGGAAGAGAAAATCGACACATAGCTTGTAGTATGCCAAAAAGAATCTAATTCAATTCTACATGGAAGAAAAATCGACACATGCTTACACAAGAGAGTAGAATTCGACACATAGATTTTTTGAATGATGTAAAATATTCTAAGGCATATACTAGTGAAGAAAAGTCGACACATGCTCGGACAAGGGACAAGAAAGCGACACATAAGTTCTTGGCATGATGAGAAATTCTCTAAGGCATATACAAGGGAACAAAAATGGAGACATAGGTCACGCACCAAGAGAAATCGACACATGTCAATATTATTCGACACATTGACCCTCTATAAAACATGTATTATTTTCTAAGTACTAATAATGGAAACAATATTCGACAATTAGAAAATATCTACGGGATTCTCAAAGTCAACTCAAGTCAACATACAGGGGAGAAGTTGTCGACACTTAGAAAGTTATTCAATTATTGTAAAGCCTAGACTATATAAACAAGTGAATCTAATTCATTTGTAAAGTATGTGTGTGTGAGTGAATACACACAACCACAGAAAGAGATACAGAGAGAGACAGAAGACGGAGAAGAAGAGATACAAAGCTATACACATACCTTCTTCACCGGAGTTTTATAATCTAGCTGGTTCATTATGTTATAAATATATAGGGCTATTATAAAACACTCTCTGTTAGATTGATTTTCTTTTGTACATTCATAGATCTATACATTATAATAGGAATCAGTCAGATCTCTCTGTTGTAGCAAAGAACTAATTTGTTCTTTGGAAACCGGTTTATTAAAACCGGGTGTAGTACCCCACTGGGTTTATATACGAAAGATATATTCCCCGAAACTTGTCTCGTTTAATTACTTGCTAATTTTCTAGAACTTTAATGTTTATTCATAAATACAGAAAATTAGTAAGTCAGCCTCTTAAACACTATTCACCTCATGAATTTGAACCCACTAACCGAACCCTAAATTATTTATCCGCAAAATATTCGAAAGAATTTTTTAATTTAGTGAGTATCGTATTCAACCCCCCTTCTACGATACTTCCGGGACCTAACAATTGGTAACAAAGTTTGTTGATTGATATACAAATCAAGATCCATTAGCTCAGTGAAGCTCACTATGCCAAAGCTGTTTGAACCCAGAAGGAGGCCTTGTTAAATAAGTTTAATAATAAACTTTTTAATAAAATTTCTTTTATAAACTTTTATAAAATTTATTTTATAAACTTTTACTCCCTCCGTCCCGGCCAGTTGTTATCATTTCAAAATGGGGTGTCTGGCACGCATTTTAAGGTGAATTTTAAGGATAGTTCCATAATTTATTTTTGAAATTTTCCTTTTTCGTATAAATATAGAACAATCCTATTTTTATACAAAAAAAGAATTTTTTAAAAATAAGTTATGGAACTATTCTTAAAATCCACCTTAAAATGCGTGCCAGAAAGTGAAAAAAAAGTGATAACAATTGGTTGGGACAGAGGGAGTATTACTTTATGTTATAAATTTTAATTAGTTTATTTCATAAATTTTAAATAAAATTTATTTTGTAAACTCTTATAAAATTTATTTTTATAAACTTTTATTAGTTTATGTTATAAATTTTAATTAATTTATTTTATAAATTTTAAAAATTAAGTTTATAATTTAAATTTATTAAACATTTTATGTGGTCAAAGTCAACTTGCAAGGCCATGAAACTCGACACATGAAGTTCTTAAAAGAGTGGAGAATATTCTAAGTCATATCACATGACTTAGAATTCGACACATGCACTTCACATAGTGAAACAATTCGACACATGCACTTCACATAGTGACTTAGATTTATTTATTTTTTCAGAAAATTTAAAATTCTTGAAAACTAAAATTTTTTTTAAGTATTAATTTACGATATTTTAATTGTTAAGAAAATTTGAAATTTTTGAAAATTAATTTATTATAATTTTTTATTTTTTATTAATTTATTTTCTAAGAAAATTAAAAATTCTGTAAACCAAATTTGATTCAAGTCAAGGTTGAGAACCTCTGAACTGAAACAAAATGATCTGAGAAGCTGAATAGAAGATGTAGTAGCTCAAGGTAGTGGTCAAGGTGTTATAAGTTAATCTTACACTTTGAAATAACTTGAAAAACTGGACGACAAGTCAATCCTACAGGGCAACTAGAAGTTCAGTGACATCAGATTCAGACGGAATCCCGATTCTTAATCTAAGGTCATTACCTATAGATTCCAAAGATGAGATTTTCTAGACTAGTTTAAGAGTCATTTGCAAGACATGGATGGTTTATATTTGTGTTACGGATTAAAAACGAGGTGTATTTAATACGTAATTAATGTTATGGTTTGGGGGAGCTTCGAGCTTTTATGGTTGCACTAACGTTTCGTGACTAACTCGGGTCCTCGTTAACTGCCTACGTATCTCTGTTGTGTTTAGAAAATCAAGCCAAAAATGTAGTTCTAATGTTGAGGGGTTAGGCCCTTTATATAGGCACATGAAGGCCTTGGAATCAGATTAGGGTTAGGAGACTTGGGGGCCAAGTCTCCTAGCAGCAGGGGTATCCAAAACCTTATAGGAATGAGAGTCCTTGTTGGATTCCCCCCACGTTTGGGCTTCTAGATCCTTCTAGGATGTGGGCCTCCAACAGGCTTCTTGGGCTTTTTCTAGACCTCCCTTTAATAACTATGAATTTAAATAATAATAAAGGCTTATCGGGCCTAGGGCTTCAATGGAGCTCGTGGGCTGGACTTAGAAATCCAATTAACCCTAGGATTTATTTTCCTAATTTGTTTCGAGGGCCTTAAGCCTTTGGACCATAACAGGTCTAATTAAAGGAATAATAAATGCTATATTTATTACTTCTTTCAGGGCTATTTTTACCCATATCATTTGCCCCCAACTTTTTGGGAAAACTTCGAGAGTTTTCATAAAAGTTTTACAAAGGATTTTCAGTGCCTTATCGGGCTTTTGACTCGCTTCAATTAATTGTATCTTTGACTTTTGGGCTCAGGCCTTCTATTATTAATTCTTTTAAAGAATCAATATCACATAAGTCGATCTTCTAAGAACTTTACTTACAATAATTTCCAAAAGATAAGAATTTCAAAATTTAGTCCATTTCGACCTGAAATGAGGTCGAAAAAGACCTCAAATACGACCCCAGGTCGAAACCAAGGATCGGGGTCGACTTCAACTTCGATTGGAGTTGATCAAATCTTCAAATACAGTCTCAGGTCGAAACCAAGGATTGAGGTCGAAATCGACTTCAATTGGAGTCGAACTAGGCCTCAAATTCTTTTGAAATCGAAGACTTAGATTGGGGTCGACTTAGACTTCAAAAATCCTTGAAGTCGAAATGTTTGTCTGAGATCGATTTCGACTAGGATTGGAATCGAAATTTCTTTGGGCCTCAAGGCTTCATAATTTTCGACTAGAATTGGAGTCGAATTAGACTTCAAAACCCTTTGAAGTCGAAATTTCTTGGGGCCTCCAGGCTTCATAATTTTCGACTAGAATTGGAGTCGAATTAGACTCCAAAACCCTTTGAAGTCGAAATTTCTGGGGGCCTCAAGGCTTCATAATTTTCGACTAGAATTAGAGTCGAATTAGACACCAAAACCCTTTGAAGTCGAAATTTCTTGGGGCCTCAAGGCTTCATAATTTTCGACTAGAATTGGAGTTGAATTAGACTCCAAAACCCTTTGAAGTCGAAATTTCTTGGGGCCTCAAGGCTTCATAATTTTCGACTAGAATTGGAGTTGAATTAGACTCCAAAACCCTTTGAAGTCGAAATTTCTTGGGGCCTCAAGGCTTCATAATTTTCGACTAGAATTGGAGTGGAATTAGACTCCAAAACCCTTTGAAGTCGAAATTTCTTGGGGCCTCAAGGCTTCATAATTTTCGACTAGAATTGGAGTCGAATTAGACTCCAAAACCCTTTGAAGTCGAAATTTCTAGGGGCCTCAAGGCTTCATAATTTTCGACTAGAATTGGAGTCGAATTAGACTCCAAAACCCTTTGAAGTCGAAATTTCTTGGGGCCTCAAGACTTCATAATTTTCGACTAGAATTGGAGTCGAATTAGACTCCAAAACCCTTTGATGTCGAAATTTCTTGGGGCCTCAAGGCTTCATAATTTTCGACTAGAATTGGAGTCGAATTAGACTCCAAAACCCTTTGAAGTCGAAATTTCTTGGGGCCTCAAGGCTTTGTGGGCTTTACCCAAAGTGGGCTATACTGTGGACCTTAAACAAAGAGTTCAACATATTTTGCAACATAAAAGGTCTTCAAGGCATTTGGTCCATTGCTTGTTATTAATTGATTTCTGGGCCTTTCATTTTTATTGGGCCTTGGGCTTTTCATGTTATAGGCCTTCGAGGCTTTCAACATTATATAGTGGGCCTTTATGGCTTTTTAGGATCATAGGCCTTGCAGGCTTAAGTTGTGGATTTCTCTCTGTTCCCGGGTGGCAGGCATTTGGGCCTTGATGCATGGGCTTTTGAGCCCATTTACCGGCCATACCGGTTGCCTTACCTTCCAATGGCCGCGTAACCTAGAAACACCTGTAAAAGGGTGAGTTTAAACGGATAGGTGACCTGTTGGGGGTTGTATATATGAGTGGTGTGAGGATCTCATTTCTCACTTCTCGAATTTCTTCTCGGTCGTATTTGAGCTCTCAAGCTTCTAAGCGACTCCAGTCGTTAATTTTCTCGAAGATAAACATCAAGTCGAAAACCAGATGGCAGATAAGAGAGCTTCGAGATTGGCAGCTATGAATGTGGGGTCGGCCAAGAGAGGTAAACCCCTAAACCGAATCCCCATTTTTTCAACTTACATGTCTTTGATGGATATGATCAACCAAAGGGGGGATGAGTATCCCAGTCAGTCTCATTTAGATTCATATAGTCGTAGCAGTAAGTTTTTCGATAATGATGTAATAGAGGAGTACAATAAACTTTTTAATTTCCCCCCTAGATTTACCATTTCTTTGGTGGAACCTGGTGACAGGACCTGTCATTGGAATCCTAGTCATTTGTTTGTTTATGTAGATGCCCTATTAGCAAGGCTTAGGTTTCATTTACATGAGTTTATCCCCATTCTTTTAGCCGACGTCCAAATCAACCCCTGCCAACTTGTGCCCAATGCATGGAGGCTTATTCACTGCTTTATGGTTTTATGCTTAGAAAATAAAATAAAAATGACCGTCCCACTCTTCCGCAAAATTTTTCAATTTAAAAACTCTTCGAGTCTTTCCTTGGGTTGGGTTCAAATAGCACACAGGCCTAACAAACCCCACATCTTCGATACCACTTCAATTCCTGACAACATCCTTCACTGGAAGGAGAACTCCGTTCAAGTGGAGTGGGAAGGGGGAGATTGGGGGACTTTCTTTAGAACCACATTTGGCCAGGTTTCAAATGGGAGTGTCGATTCCATCAAGCTCTCAGATGAGGAGCAGGCCGCCTATGTCAAGCTTACTCAGGCAGAAACCAAGCAAGTTGCTTGGGCTCTTCTTGATGAGTTTAAGTTGAAAGCTGTGGGCCTGTCCAGGGCCTCTAACAAAGGTATATGCATTGCTTTACCTCATTTACCTTGTCGATTTAGTGTCTTTTTGACGTACTTGTGTTTTCTTTTCAGCTGCAGCGTTGATCAACGAGTGGACTATTCTGCCCACGAAAGAAACAGGTCGGATGAAGCGGCTAAAACTGATGCATGACCCTAGGCATGAGAAGGAACTTTTGGCCTTCTTGCAGCCACACTCCAGGCCAAGCGAGGCTGAGGGCGGCGAGCCTGTAAAAGCGCCCAAATCTCAAGTGTACAGGCCAGGTTGGGGCTTTAGGAAGTCGGACACCGTTGTCGGCTGCACAGATCATGCAAGGGATTGGTCCCTTCATTCCCTTACCCCTTGTGATTACAAGGACATTGTTTTGGGAAGCGAAGAGGAGGGCATCAAAACATTGGGTGCGCAGGCTTTGGCATCAGTAAGTTTCTTTACTTGGTTAATTCGTATTTCACAGTGCCTCCATTTATGTTTTAGGTTCTTAACTGGTTTCGTTCCCTTCTAGGCTAATGCCTATTTTCAGGCCTCTCTACATCAAGCAGAATCGTGGAAGACCCTGGCGGGGAAGCACAAGAAGGAGCTGACCACGGCCCACGCCAAAATCAAGTACTTGGAGGAGCAGTTGGCCGAGAAGGAGGGGATTCTAAAGCAGGCCCAGGCTGAGGTGGTTGAGCTGCGGGCAGACAAAAATGCCATTATTGATAAATATATGGCTTCGGACGAGTATCGAGATCTGATTGAGGCCCACGACGACCTGGTCTTCCCAGCCAACTATACCATTGGGTGGAATGATGCTTTGCAGGAAGTGCTGGACAAACATCCAGGCTTATTTGACCCAAAGGTGGAGTTGAAATGCCCCCAATCGGCCGATGCCCTGAAGAAGCTGCTCGAAGAGCATGAGGAAGCGGATGAGGAAGATAGCCCTGATGTTAGGAATCGTGCGCCTCCTCTTACTCCTTCCCCAGCCCCTTCTCCTCTCAGAATTACCTTGGGAAAGACTACCCCAGAAGCAACTCCAACAGAAAAAAGCTCTTCTGGGGAAGAAGGTTCATCTTCGTCTGGAACTTCTTCTTCGGGTGAGGAGGAGTCTGAAGAGGAGGAGGAATCCCCTAAATAGTTTATTTTTATTTATGTTGGCCTTGGAGGCCTTGTAAAAACATTTAGCCGTCGAGCTTTTATTTATGCATTTTTCTTTACTGCCTTCTCTCTTTGTGCCTTAGTTTTGCTTTGTTTTTCGTGTTTATATTGAACATCAACTACTCTCGAGGCTTGTAAAAAGACTAAGTAAAAAATGACAAGTGTCATATAAGGAAAACTGGAAGCATTTCTCGAAACTTATAATTTAGTATAAAAAGAAACAACTTATGCCTTCGAGGCTTAAACAAGTCATTAATTAAATGTTCTCAAAAATCGAAACTTATAATTTAGTATAAAAAGAAACAACTTATGCCTTCGAGGCTTAAACAAGTCATTAATTAAATGTTCTCAAAAATAAAAACTAACAATTTAAACATAATAAATTCTCAAGTTGGCAACATTCCAGCTTCTAGGGACTTCAATCCCTTCAAGGGTCTGGAGTTTGTATGCTCCTTGCCCGGTGACTTCCTTTACTTGGTACGGTCCTTCCCAGTTTGGGGCTAACTTGCCCTTGGGAACAACTCCAGATGCCTCGATCTTTCGCAGGACTAAGTCTCCTTCGCGGAAGAACCTTTCTTTGACTCTCAGGTTGTAGTAGAACGAAGCTTTCTTCTGGCTTTCTACTATTCTGGCATTAGCTTCATCGCGCAGCTCATCTATTAGGTCTAGAGCCAGCTTCAGGCCTTCTTCATTGGTGTCAACTTGAAATTCTTGAATCCTTGGTGATGTCTGAGCAACTTCAACGGGCACCACTGCCTCGGCCCCATAGGCTAGTTGAAATGGAGTAGCTCCTGTTGATGTTCTGCAAGTAGTCCTATATGCCCATAAGATTGGGAGTAACTCATCAACCCAAGTCCCTTGGGAGCGTTCAATCCTTTTCTTGAGTCCATCTAGGATAATTCTGTTAGCAACTTTAGCTTGCCCATTTGACTGCGGATGAGCTACTGAAGTAAAGCGTAGTTCAATGTGATAATTCTCACAGTATTCCATAAAGTCCTTATTGTTGAACTGAGTTCCGTTGTCCGTCACTAGGATTTGGGGTAGCCCGTATCTGCATATAACATTCTCCCAGAAAAACTGAGTTACGTTCTTGGTGTCGATCTTGGCCAAGGGTTTGGCTTCTATCCACTTAGTGAAGTAGTCAATAGCAACAATGAGAAACTTTCTTTGCGCGCTGGCCATAGGGAACGAGCCTAATATATCCATTCCCCACATGGCAAAGGGGATTGGAGAACTTATTGATGTCAGCATCTCAGGGGGCTGCCTGACGATGGGTTCAAACCTTTGGCAGCGATCGCATTTCTTAACATATGTTTTTGCATCTTTAAGCATCTCAGGCCAATAGAATCCTAGCCTTATAACTTTATGAGCCAAGACCCTGCTTCCAAGGTGTTGGCCACATACACCATCATAAACTTCTTTCAGGGCAGCTTCAGCCTCATGGGGTCTCAGGCACTTCAAATAGGGTATCACGTATGATTTTTTGTAGAGTATTCCTTCTATGAGGGCATACCTCGAGGCCCTAACCAACAGTTTGCGAGCTTCCACGGGGTCAGCAGGTGTTTTTGCTGTTTCCAAGTAGAGTTTGATGGGATCCATCCAACACGTTCTTGGCCCAATAGGAGCTATTAGTTTGGCATCAATGCTTGGGGTTTTCAAGACTTGAAAATAAACACTGCCCGAGTAGCTTTCAATTTCTGATGATGCAAATTTGGACAAGGCATCAGCCTTCATGTTTTCCTCTCTCGGGATGTACTCAAAGTGACATTCTTCGAACTGCGTGGCTTGAGCTTTAACGATTCTCAAATACCTAGCCATAGTCACGTCTCGGGTCTCGAACTCCCCATTTACTTGAGAGATTACTAACCTGAGTCACCACATACTTTCATGTTTTTCACCCTCAGGGTTCTGGCCAGACCAAGTCCAGCTATCAAAGCTTCGTATTCCGCCTCGTTGTTTGTAGTTGGAAAGTCCAATTTGATTGCATATTCGACAATGAAGCCATCCGGGCTTTGTAAAACTAGGCCAGCTCCACTAGTTTTTGTTTTTGAAGCTCCGTCAAAAAAGAGCAACCAGTATTCTTTGAGTTCTTCCTCTTTTTCCTCTTTCTCCTTACTACCTTCTTTATCCTCTCCTTGTCCCCTGACTTCCTGGTTTGGAATGGTACATTCAACCACGAAGTCAGCTAGAGCCTAGGCTTTGATGGCTGTCCTTGGCTTGTATCTGATTTCGAACTCTCCAAGTTCAATGGCCCATTTGATTAGCCTTCCACTGGCCTTGGGGCTATGCAGTATGCTTCTCAGGGGTTGGTCTGTCAAGACTTCAATAACATGCGCCTGGAAGTACGGGCGTAACTTCCTCGAAGCCATTATTAATGCCAATGCAAATTTTTTAACCTTTGAATAGTTTAGTTCTGCACCATGCAGAATCTTGCTAACGTAATATATGGGTTTCTGAACCTTAGCTTCTTCTTTCACAAGAACTGCACTTAGAGCTGAGCTCGAGACAGCAATGTATAAGAATAACACTTCCTCGGGTTTTGGTTTAGCAAGCAAAGGTGGCTTAGCCATATACTTCTTCAATTATTCAAATGCTGCTTGACTCTCGTCATTCCATTCAAAGTTCTTGACCTTTTGAGGGCTTTGAAGAATGGTAAACACTTTTCTCCAGATTTGGATATGAATCGCCCTAAGGCCGCTACCCTTCCAGTGAGTTTTTGGACTTCTTTTATAGTCTTGGGGGGCTCCATGTCCAAAATTGCTTGAATCTTCTCAGGATTGGCCTCAATGCCCCCTTTTTGAGACCATCAGGCCTAGAAATTTTCCGGACCCTACACCAAAGGCACACTTGATCGGGTTCAACATCATCTTGTGGGTTCTCAAAACTTCAAATGCCTCATTCAGATGCGCAAGATGATCGGCCCTGTCTAGGCTTTTGACTAACATGTCATCAACGTAAACTTCCATGGTCTTACCGATAAGGTGCTTGAAAATTTTATTTACAAGCCTTTGATACGTGGCTCCTGCATTCTTAAGTCCAAAAGCCATAACTAGATAACAAAAAACACTAAAATCAGTGACGAATGATACCTTGGGGATGTCTCCGGGGTGCATCTTGATTTGGTTGTAACCACTGAAACCATCCATGAAGCTAAGCATTTCGTGCCTAGCGGTGGCATCTATCAACATGTCTATTCGTGGCAAGGGGAAACAGTGCTTAGGACAGGCATCATTCAGATCAGTGAAGTCCACGCACATCCTCCATTTTCCATTGTTTTTCTTGACCATCACAGGGTTAGCCAGCCACTCAGGGAACTGAATTTCCTCAACAAATGCAGCTTCCAACAACTTTTCTACCTCTGCCTTAATAGCCTCTTGCCTCTCAGGAGCAAAATTTCTTTTCTTCTGTTTGACTGGTGTCCTACTAGGATTCACATTCAACTGATGCGTTATGAGCTCGGGGTCTATCCCTGGCATGTCGGCTGTTGTCCAAGCAAAGATATCTCTGTTATCTTGTAGGAACTGTACCATCTGTTATTTCAAGTCCTTGGGGAGTGAAGCCCTAACATAGGTCACCTTCTCAGGATCTAGAGGATCCAAGGGAATGGACTCCAAATCCTCTGCGGGCTTCCCCCTTCTTTCCTCATGATCTTTGACATCCATATCTTCAATGGGGAGAACCTGCCCCCCAGTGCCATCGGGTTTCAAGGCGGGCACATAGAAACATCTGGCCATCTTTTGATCACATTTTTCTTCTCCCACACCATGCCTAGTCGCGAATTTGAGTTTTAAGTGGTATGTAGAAGCAACTGCTTTGAAGGCATGCAACCCGGTCCTCCCAAGGATCGCATTATAAGTAGTGCTTGCTTTTATAACCAGGAAGTTCAGCATTTGAGTGGAGAGTCGCGGCTCTTCACCCATAGTCATAGGCAGTTGTATGATCCCTTCAATCCGAGACTCTACTCCATTAAATCCATATATAGGCATGTTGGAAGGGGTTAGCTGTGAATCGTTATACCCCATTCTCACATAAGCATCATAAAACAGAATGTCAACAGATGAACCGCTATCCACCAAGACTCTTTTTACTGGAGAATTCCCTATGGTGGGAGTAATTACCAAGGGATCATCGTGGGGGAATCTCACCCCTTCCAGTTCTGAGTCATTAAAAGACAATGAGACCTCAGTCATCGCCCTTTTGGGAGGCTCTCCTACTATGCTCATCACCTCCCGGGCATAAGCCTTTCTTGAATTTCGGGAGTTACCTGCCGCGGTTGGTCCTCCTGAGATCATATTGATCACAGGCCCTCGGGGCAGTTTATTTCTTTCCTTGGGGTCTGAGTCCCTTCGTTTGTCGTTGTACTCCCTATTGTTTCCAGTACCGTCCTTAGTATATTTCTCCAGCTTTCCTCTTTTGATTAGGAACTCAATCTCATCTTTTAATTGGTGACAATCATCAGTGTCGTGCCCTGTGTCCCTATGAAACCTGCAATACGCATTCTTATTTCTTTTTTCAGGTTCATTTCTTAGTGGCTTCGGCCATCGAATGTCCTTGCCCTTCTCAATATCCATTAATATTTGGCTACGAGGGGTGTTTAGCCTTGCATACTCTGTAAATCTAGCTCCTCCTTTTCTCTTGGAGTCATTGGCGTCAACACTCTTCGCATACTTGGTATCAACAGTGTACTCGGTATCGCTGGATCGTTTTTTAGAATAGGTGTTTGAGGTCTGAAACCCTTGAGCTTTCCTCATACTTTCCTCAACCTTGATATACTTTCCTGCTCTCTCTTGGAGCTCATTCATAGTTTCAGGGGCCCTCTTGGCTAACGATCTCCTAAAATTTTTGTCAGAAGTCCGTTGCTGTAAGGCTATCATAGCTACCTTCTGATCTAGATCAGGGACCTTCAAGGCTTCCTTTGTGAACCTATTCATGTAATCCCTCAAGGATTCGTTCTTCCCCTGGTGCATGTTCATTAGCGAAGCTGAGCTCTTTTCATGAGTCTTGCTGCTAATGAATTGACCAATGAAGGCCCTGCTCAGATCCTTGAATGACCCAACAGAGTTTGGTGGTAGACGACTGAACCACCGCTGAGCCATGCCACTCAGGGTTTGGGGAAACGCCCTACACTTGATAGCATCATTTACAGGCTGCAGCAACAGTGCATTAGAGAACTTGAGAACATGATTTGAGGGATCTCCCGTTCCATCATAGGCCCTGATTGTTGGCATCTTAAACTTCCTTGATATCTTCTCATTCATAATATTCTCTGTGAAGGGGGGTGTGGGATCATCAGGATCTCCAAGCGGCGATAAGTCTTGGGGATCAGCCCTAACATGACTGGTTTTTATTTGCCTCGGGGGCTCATCCAAAACTATTACAGAGGTGTTTCTCATCAACTCTCCAGCACACTCCACTCTGGGGCGCTGTCGCCTTGTCAATGCCTTCTCCAGGTCTTTCCTTAGTCATTGATCTTCGGCTTCATGAGCGCGTATTCTTTCCTGAAGTTTCAGGGAGTCATTACTTTGAGGCCCTCGGGGCTGGGTACTCCTCCCTCCAAGGGGCTCCTTACCAGGTCGCCTCCTTCGTGGGTTAACATCTTCGTCAGACGACTTCTCGTCATCAGTTGAGTAAGGTCCGGAGAAGTCCCGACTTCTTCGTTGTGAGGTATAGTGGGGCAACAGCCCTTGCTCATAAGGGGGCTCGTAGTTCCTTGGGAGACCATAATGAGGGTCAGGTGTAATAGCAGACGAGACCTGCATAGTAGGAGGAGCAACAAAAGTTGTATGAAGGGGTGGAATTACCTGGAGTAGAGGAGCTGAAGCATGAATTGAGACTTCAGGGTTGGAAGGATGAACGACAATGCTAAAGGGTCCAGCACGCCGGGTGCTTGCTTCAGGGTCTTCAACGGAGGTGGTTGGAACAACAGCCTGTCGCTCCTGAGTTGTAATAGGGGGAACAGTTGTTTTCCCAGTTGCACAAGTAGAAGGGGGGGTTGAATACTTGTGTGTCTTGTCTGCCCGATTTAAAATCAAATTAATAACAAACTCAAGCACGAAGATATGAATAAGAACTGTTTTGTATTATTGATTTGTGAATACAAAACTCTCCTAGGATGTACACAAACCCTAACAGCTTCTCTGTGTTTTTCACAGCAACTCTATCTATCTCTATGCTCTCACAAAAATATTAGTAAGACAATTATTTTCTCACACTTTTACAATTAGGTTACATAGAATTTATATAGAGAGCTTCCTATCAACTAATAACAAAAAGATAAATTATAATAGGAATATAATTCCTAATTATTAGTTGACAGTTTCCTTGTAGAATTCTATTTCTTTCCCATAGCATATCTGTAATTTAAATTATCTTGATCTTCGAAGACTTTCCATTCCTCTGATCTTCTGTATAGACTCTGAAATCTTCAGACTCTGATGATCTCCAGACTCTGATTAGATGTAGACTCTGATAGTTCATAGACTCTGATGATCTATAGACTCTGACCACCTTCCAGACTCTGATCTTCATGTAGACTCTGGTTTCACTTTCTACAGAAATTCTTCTAAGTACAAATAACATGAATGTTGACTATCTAGACTCTGATTATATATTTTAGAGACTAGAAAGACTCATTACAGATAAACTAATCTAGACCCTGTTCTAGCATTTTGTACATCATCAAATGGATATATTCCTAACAATCTCCCCCTATTTATGCTTTATAAAATGTAAGCATGAATCAAGGTTTGATGATGTCAAAACTAAAGAATAAAACTATTAATCTAGAACAGTATAAAAGAATTATAAGGGAAAAAGAATTACTTCTTATTTAATCTTCTCAAAAGCTGGATTATTCTTCAAAAAAGACTTTAACATATTTTCCTCCACAATTGCCAAAGCTTCACCAACAAATTTCTTCAGTTTCTTCATTTCTTCATTTGAACATTTTATTTGACAGTAAGCTGCTCTTAGGTCATTTGCATTGCTTTCTTGAGTTTTTAAGTCCTTCAACATTAGAACACTGACTTTCCCATTCATAGGCTGAAAACCAAAGTAATGACCAACACCTTCTTGAAACTTGATTTGTTTTTCTTCTAATGGCATGACTTGATCATTTCCCTCAGCATCAACATATTTCAAAGAGAATTTGCTCATTTGTCGATTTGCCTGTCTGTGCAGAGTCAGCTTCCTGTCAATTTCTTGAAACCATTTGTGAGTGATAGCCTCTTTGATTTTGTTCACTTCATAAGCAATTTGCAGTAGGAATCTAATATACTATAGCTCCTCAGCTTGTTTGAAAAAGATAAAATTTGATTGACTAATCCACCTTACACTTCCACCTTCTAGGAAGTAAACTAGCATCTCATTTTTCACCTTTTCTGTTTCTCTCTGACCTCCTTGTACCTTTCTTTCAAAAATATTATAAACAATTTGAGCAGACACCACTTTGTTTAAATGCTTCTGGGTGATCTTCTCAAACTGCCTATCTGTCAAGGATTGAGGATCCCTGGTTAAGGTAGATGTTCTGTCAATATCTGATTCTTCAAATCCTCCAAGTCTTGTCTTGTTTTTAGCTCTAAGTTGCAGATTTGATTGACTGCATTTCCAGTAAGAAGGTTCTTGAGTGTCATCAGAGTCTGATTTCTTCCTTTGCCTATCAGAGTCTGATTTAGACCCTGATTTCCCATGTCCAGTCCCTGACTGGTGTGTTTGAGTTCTTGCTACTCCAGATTGTTTTTGTTGCACACCATCAGGACCCTTAGGACCATGAGAACTATCTCCATCATCACCATCTCTCCTCCTTTTAACTCCCCTTGATTGATCCTTGCATCCCTCATCCTTATGTCTCCTGGAGGATTCACCTTGCGTCTCCTTCTCCCCCTTTTTGACATCATCATTACTGGTGACAGCCAAAAGGATCTGCTCAAGAACTGTGGAGATATTTGCCTGGGCTGCAATAACTGAATCAACCTTAGTGGTCAAAGCAGAAACTGTAGTTTGAAGAGAGGCTTGAGTGGTAGTGATAGCCGCCAGAGCATCTTTAAAAGCGACCTCTTTGGATAATTGAAGGGAGTGAATTCTGTCAAATCTTGTATTGAGAAGAGAAGTGGTATTATCAACACCAGTGAGCTTCGTTTTAATATGAGAAATATCCTGGACCACACTGGATAATTGAGCAGCAACATCAGGCAGCTTAGCTTTAACAGCTCCATCTAAGACTTGATCTTCTTCACCAGGATAGTAACCATGTTCCTGTTGAAAAGATTTTTTCTGAAAAGCTGGAAGCCTCTCAGATTGATGAATTGCCAAAATGCAAGCAAAAGAATCTTTATCTGTTATTCCCCTTTGCTGTGCAGACTCCCAAGATTGGGGAAACACCTGATCAAAATATACAAAGGAGGGTGGAACTGGATCATCATCTTCAGAAGAGCACTCCTCAGCAACAGGCTCAATCTTTGTAATTGGAGGGGTAGACTCTGGTGGTGTAGACTCCGAAACTGCAAACGGGACTATAGACCCTGACTCCTCCTGAGAGTTATCAGAGACTGTAGACTCTGGAAGTCTAGCCCTTATAGGCATGATTAACAGAGGTTCTTCTGACTTCAAATTCGCAGCCTCAGGTGAAATGACAGGGTTTTCCACCATAGCCTCCATGACACTATCTGCTCTCCTTGCTAGAGAATCCACCAAATGTAGTTGTGGTCTCTGAGTAAATGATTTCTGAGCAGCAAGAGTCTCCTCCTTCTTTCCAATCTGCACAATCAAACAGTGTGAATTTTCATCCATCCCCTGCTCCAACTCATTGGACCAACTTTGTGGAAAATCTTGATCCCAATAAGTAAAGCTAGGTTCAGAATACCCTAATCTCTCATGCTCACAGTGGGGTTGGGCACCCACTTTCTCAAACTCACTCAGGCTCTCTACAGCCTTTTCTACCTCTCCTTTTGCCTGGTCCAGTGCCAGCCTCTCAGATATTTTTTCACTCAATGTGGAGGGTGCACTCAATAATCCTACAGAAGAGGGGTTGAGAGATAAGAGTTGTGTTCAATACCTGAACCACCTTGATGGAGGGGAACCCCTTCAAATGTCTGAAGGCTAGGGGTTTCCACCAAGGGGTGAGCATCAACAGATCCTGAACCCTTACAAGCATCTTCTCTCTTTTCAGAGTCTGTTGGCTCCAGTATTCCAGTCTCAGGGTCTACTCTAGACTCTGACAGCTTCAGTATGACTTCATTAGAAGCCAGAGTCTGAGTGTTGCCATCTTGGACTGTTTGTGCATGAGACTCCCCCTCAAGGTGGATAGACTCTGACATAATAGATTGGGAAATTTCTTCATGAGCATCCATCAGAGTCTGTCCTCCCATATCACTGGGGTTCTCATCAGCTGTTTGGTGAGTTGTCAAGGAGGGCCTAACAGCATACTCCCCTGCCCCACTATCACCCAACCTCTGACTAGGTGGTTCTTGTGTGGGTGAGGCAGACTGAGCATCTTTATCACTAGTCACCACTGGTGCACTAGTCCCATCCTCCAACTGCCTTGCACTACCTGCTACCTCCTGTTGTTCTTCAATAATAAATGCATCCAACTTGTGATGAAAGGCCCTGAGATGGATTGCATTGATTGCCTGGGCATCTGTGAGATTGAAGAGGTCCTGCAGTTCCCTTCTTACTTTTTGAAAATAAGTGCCCTTGAATTGATCCAGTCTACTTTGGTAGGTTGGATAGATGTATTTGTTGGCAATTGTACCTATATTATGGACAAGATAGTCAGCCACCTGTCTTGACAGAGGTTCAATTTGAGAGATCCATTGAATGGCTGTCCTGTAGGTAACTCCATTATCCCAAATTGCTTCATAGTTAAAAACTGGTTGCTCAATCTCAGTTTCCAACTCAGCAACAAACTCTGATGCTCTCCTTTTGTGGACCTTAAGCTTTTTAGGCTTCTTTGTAATTTGCTGTTCAGAGTCTGGCACACCTAGTGCTTTGAGAACTTCATTTGTCTTGCCTTCTATGAGCCCAGCTTCTTGTACTTGTAATGAAGAGTTGAATAGGTAGCTGTATAGATTTTTGACCACATCCTGTGCAGACATTTGTAGCTCCTGTTCCATTCTCTTCCTTAGGGCTTCATAGGTTGTAAGAAAATCCAAGACTTGAGATTTAGTCTGATATTGCCCTGGATCTTCAACTGATTCCACCAAAGGATATAGGAATAGCAGTACCTCATCACTTGGAATAATGATCTCATTAATTAGACTTGAGGCTGCATCCAATGGCATTCCTTCCCAAAATGTTTCATGATCAGAGTCTAAAGGCAGCCTAGACTCTGACTCAACATTAGACTCTGATTCAGGAGTTTTCTTGCTTTCAGAGTCTGGCTCTGCAGGAGCCTTGGGAGCATCTGTTTCCTGCAAAACAGGGTTAGTAATAATAAGAGGCTTTTGTGTGTGTGCAGAATAAGCCTTCTTCAATCTTCTGTACTTCTGATCAAAGGATTTGTCAGGAGACTCAATTAGAGAATCCTGAGGTGCATTCCTAGGCTTTTCAGAGTCTGTAGCCTTTTCAGAGACTACAGACTTGGCTTGAAGGTTAGAATCAAGTGTATCATGACCTTCTTTTAACAAAGAAAGACCTTCAACAACTTGTTTCTCTAGAGGGTTGAGCTCTTCATCACTGTGTTCATCTATCAGCCTAGTTTGAATCAATTTTCTCCTCTTTACAACTGGTGCCTGTTGAGAGACACTAGAGGTTGGTTTCTTTTTGGATTTTGGTTTGGAAGATTGTGGAATTGAAGGGGATTGGGTGACTTGGGTAAGTGCAGGGGGACTCTCCATTACTTGTTCCTGCACCATTGCACCACCAAAAAATGAGGCATTGTAGATAGAAGGTTTGTAGGTTGAGAGTTTTACCTGCATTACCTGTGGATAGTGCATGGCAGGTAGACTTTTCTTCTTGTCATCAATTCTCTTGATGTCAGAGAATATCCTCATTTGCTGTTTGTATGCCTGCACACAGCAATCATCTGCCAACTTGGTTGACATATCAGGAATGAAATGGTTGAGGAGAATCATAAGAAATCTATGATAGTAGACTTTCTTCTTCCCCTCTTGCACATTATTTAATTTTGCTCCTATTTGAGTGAGCAACATATCACCAATGTTGATCACTTTGTCAAACAGGAGACTGTGACCAATTTGATAAGTTATAGCAGTAATAGCATCAAAACCACTACACTTACCAGTGAAACACTTAGCAATTTGATCAAAGAAAAAGGACCATTCTTTCCTTAAGTAAGGCCTAGTTATTTTACTCATGTTATCTAAGCTAGCAGAATAACCTATTGCCTTAAACATGTTTTTAATGTCATCATCAGAAACAGTTTCATCAAAAGGTGTTCTTACAGGCAATTTAAACACAGTATTAAGTACATCGGCAGTTACATCAAATGTAGTGGAGCCAAAGGTAAACATGATTTTACATGGTTGATCCTGAGAAGGATCAACAACCTGTGCAGAACTCCAAGCCTTTGACACAGCATCCATGTGAATCACTGGTGATGCCTTGAAAATGTAACTGAGCTCAGAGTGCTCCATGAAATCCATCATTGGGAAGTAGTCAGCATCTACTCCTTTCTTATCTCCAAGAGCAGCAACATGATTTGTAGTCATGAAATCAAAGTCCCCAAAAGTAAAAGCAATCGCCTTGGGTCCCCTTAGAACAGTAGAAATGGCAGCCATTGAAGTTGTTGATGTTGAAAGTGATGGAAAAACTTGAAGAAATTAACTAGGGTTCACAAAAAGCTCTGTGAATATTTTTGCCTTAGAAAATAATTGCAATAAACAAGTGAGTAAATTGTATGAAAAATTTTCTATTTTGTTTGAATTGCATACAATACACACGAGTCTACAGTCTATCTCCAGTCAAAAGATAACTGTTACCGCCTATTTCAAGTCAATTGAACCGTTTAAACGCAATCAGAGTCTGCAGGCGCGAATATTGACCGATTCAGAGTCTAGGCGATATTTTTCTCAGAGTCTACAGACTTCTCCGAGTCGACAGGCTCTCAGAGTCTATAGACTCGTCAGAGTCTAAGAACTGGACTTTGTCAAGGTAAAGTACCAAACAAAATTTTGCACTTTTAATTAATCATAGTGTGTTAAGCCAGGGACTATAATTAAAGTACATACCTTGCTTCTTGTAATTTTGATCACTTACATATTTAACATACCTAATTCACCTACCAGTCTGAGAAAGGTAGATTCATCAAGTGGTTTTGTCAAAATGTCTGCAATCTGTCTGTCAGTTGGAACATAGTGAAGTGTCACAGTGCCATTTTCAACATGTTCTCTAATGAAGTGATACCTGACATCAATGTGCTTTGTTCTGGAGTGTTGGACTGGATTCTCTGCAATTTTAATAGCACTAGTATTATCACAATACATAGGAATATTTGATAATGTTAGTCCATAATCAAGTAATTGATTTTTCATCCACAGAATTTGAGCACAGCAACTTCCAGCTGCAATGTATTCAGCCTCAGCTGTTGAGGTGGATACTGTTTGTTGTTTCTTGCTAAACCAAGAAATTAATCTGTTGCCAAGAAACTGGCATTGTCCTGTTGTGCTTTTCCTGTCTACTTTGCATCCTGCATAGTCAGAATCTGAATAACCAATTAGTGAAAAATCTGACTCTCTAGGATACCAAAGTCCAAGAGTTTGTGCCCCCTTGAGATATCTAAAAATTCTTTTCACAGCTATTAAATGTGATTCTCTAGGGTCAGCTTGAAATCTAGCACACAGACAAGTTGCAAACATTATGTCTGGTCTACTAGCAGTTAAATATAACAATGAGCCAATCATACCTCTGTAGCTAGTGTTGTTAACTTTCTTACCCTTTGGGTCAGAGTCTAGCTTTGTGGCAGTTGACATGGGAGTTTTAGCAGTTGCAGAGTCTTGCATATCAAACTTCTTCAATAGTTCTCTTACATACTTTGTTTGATTGATGAAAATTCCATCATCATTCTGTTTGACTTGAAGCCCCAAAAAGAAGTTTAATTCTCCCATCATGCTCATTTCATAATTTGACTGCATTAGTTGACTAAACTTTTCACAGAGTTTATCATTAGTAGATCCAAATATAATATCATCAACATAAATTTGGACAAACAAAATATCACCTTTACATTTTCTAATAAAGAGAGTTTTGTCAATGGTACCTCTTGTGAAATCATTTTCCAGAAGAAATTTTGAAAGAGTTTCATACCATGCTCTAGGTGCTTGCTTCAATCCATATAGTGCCTTGTCTAACCTGTAAACATGATCAGGAAACTTTGGATCAACAAATCCTGGTGGTTGTTCCACATAGACTTCTTCTTCCAATTCTCCATTTAAGAAGGCACTTTTCACATCCATCTGATACACCTTGAATTTTGAATGAGCTGGAAAGGCAAGAAACATTCTGATAGCTTCCAATCTTGCTACTGGTGCAAAAGTTTCATCATAGTCAATTCCTTCCTCCTGTGAGTATCCTTTTGCAACTAGCCTTGCTTTGTTTCTTACTACAGTTCCATTCTTATCAAGTTTGTTTCTGTAAACCCATTTTGCACCAACAACAGATCTATTTCTAGGTCTTGGTACTAGTTTCCACACTTTATTTCTCTCAAATTCATTCATTTCTTCTTGCATTGCAATAATCCAATCAGGGTCTTGCAAGGCTTCCTCAATTTTCTTGGGTTCATTCTTTGAGAGAAAACAGCTATAAAGACATTCATTTTGAGTGGTTGTTCTTGTTTGTACACCACTCTCAGGGTCACCAATTATTAAGTCAGGAGTGTGATCCCTTGTCCATTTTCTAGCTGGTGGAAGATTGGTTCTTGAACTTGAAGCTCCCCCTAAGTCATTTGCATCTTCTGTATTTGAGTGAAATTCAAATGAAGAGGCTCCCCCTAAATTGCTTGACTCTGACAAGGTTTCAGAGTTGCTTGATCCAGACCCTGATGAGTTAGACTCTGTCTGTCTAGACTCTGTCTGTCTAGACTCTGTCTGGGTAAACCCTGACCTGTTAGACTCTGAATTATTTGGAGTTGAATTTTCTGACTCCCCCTCAGAGTGTGCAGATTCCTGTGTTGGTTCAGGAGTTGTTTGAGGGTCTTCATCCTCTTCTTCTTCATTTATCTCAGAACTTTTTAGATTTTCAAATTCCAGTGTAGTAGACTCTGACTCATCCTGCAATCCTGTAAACTTTTTATCATCAAATGCAACATGAATAGATTCCATAACAATTTTGGTTCTGAGATTAAACACTCTGAATGCTTTTGTGTTTGATGCATATCCAAGAAAAATTGACTCATCTGCCTTGGCTTCAAATTTGCTTAGATTTTCAGGATGTACTTTCAGTACATAACACTTGCATCCAAATATGTGAAAGTGTTTCACACTTGGCTTCTTGTTCTTTATCATTTCATAGGGAGTCTTTCCATGCATGTTTATTAAGGTGCAGTTTTGAGTGAAACATGCTGTATTGACTGCCTCTGCCCAAAAATAGACTGGTAGCTTAGATTCTGCCAGCATTGTTCTGGCAGCTTCTATGAGTGTTCTATTCTTTCTCTCCACAACTCCATTTTGTTGAGGAGTTCCTGGTGCAGAAAATTGTTGAGTAATTCCCTTTGATGCACAATAGTCCTCCATGATTGAATTCTTGAATTCAGTACCATTGTCACTCCTTAGAATTTTAACTGTTTTTGTTGATTTCCTTTCCAGAAAGGTGATATGGTCTTTTATGTGTTGTGGAGCTTCATCCTTTGAATGTAGAAAGAAAACCCATGTGAATCTTATAAAATCATCTACAATAACAAGAATATATTTCCTTTTGTTAATTGACATAACATTTACTGGACCAAATAAATCAAGATGCAATAAATAAAAGGGTTCAGAAATGGTGTTAATTGTCTTGCTCTTGAAGGATGATTTTCTTTGCTTCCCAAGTTGACATGCTTCACAAAGTCCATCTTGCACAAAATCAACCTGTGGTAATCCTCATACAAGATTCTGTTTAACCAACTTATTGAGTGTTTTGAAGTTGATGTGTGACAGTTTCTTGTGCCATTTCCAGCTTTCTTCTGTTGAGGCCTTGCTATATAGACATGTGATTTCACTGTGTATGCAATTCTCCAAGCTGGCTTCATAAATGTTACCATGCCTAAGTCCTTTGAAAACCACAATGCCTGTTTCTTTGTGAGTCACAAGACACTCTTTGTTGTCAAAGCCAGTATGGTAACCTTTATCACCAAGTTGACTTATGCTTATTAAATTATGCCTTAAGCCATCAACTAGAGCTACTTGTTCAATGATGACATTCCCGAGTACAATCTTGCCATATCCCAGTGTTTGTCCTTTGTTGCCATCTCCAAAGGATACTTCTGGGCCAACCATTTCCACAAAGTCTGTAAGCAGGGATTTCTTTCCAGTCATGTGTCCTGAGCATCCACTGTCCAGGATTAGGGTTACATTCTTTACCCTGGTTCCCTGCATACATAAAGCAACTAGTTAGATGTTTTGAGGACCCAAACAGTTTTGGATCCTTTTCTACTAACTTTAGGAGAAGCAGACTTTACAATTTTCACCTTTGATTTACCTGTCTCTTTTGTTGCCTTAGACTCTGGTGGAGTCTTGACAGTGTCATACCAACTTTTATCAATAGAAGATTTTAGCTCATAAAAATTGTAATACAAGTCATGATAGTCCTTACACATATAGATAGAATGAAATATGCTACCACAGTGATAACATGGTTTCTGTGGTATGTAGTGACTTTTCAGAGTCTGTGAAGGATTAGACTCTGATTTCTTCTCAATCTTTGCTTTACAATCTATAGCTAAATGGTTGTGGTTGCCACATCTATAACACTTCTTTCTAGGAGCATTAGGATCCTTTTGGTAATTGTTTGCCTTATTAATTCCTTCCTTACCATTCCTATTTTTCCTAGTTTTGGTAGACTCTGATAAGTTCTCTAGCCTTTCTTTTAATTTTGACTTAGACAAGTACCCTATATTAATATTTTTCTTAGAGTTATTTGCTCCTGTTTCATCTGTCTTTTTGTTAACAACAGGGGGACTAATGACAGATGAGTTTGTGATTTCAGATTTTTCTTTAGGTGTCACAAACTTAACGGGAACAAATGTACTTTTGTCTTTAGTCTTATTAACTTGGCTAGCTTCTTCACTGTTATCATTCTCAACAATAGGTTTTTTTTCTTGACTCTTGTCATAGCCTAGACCAGCAGTTTGACACACATTTTGATTATTGAGAATTTCTTGAACTTTTCTACCAGAGTCTGTCCAGACTCTAAACTTGAGTCTCTCTTCTTCTAGTTCTTTCTTAACATAGTCATAGGCCTTCAAGATTTCAGTGTAGTTATGACTATGTTTCTCAGAATCCTTTTTGTATTGTTCCATTAATATTAACTCAGACTCTAAATGATCATTCCTTTTAGTCAAGGTCAAATTTTCCTCTCTCAACCTTTCGCTTTCACTAGTGAGAGACCTACATGTTGTCATTATTTTATTGACCTCCCTTTGCACAGTTTCTATACCATCAGAGTCTAAATTAATTAAGGATTCAGGAGTAAAGATTGATACCTGAGTTTTAGGAGATGAGGGTTCTTTGGGAGATTGTGATTTTCTTGAGGAGGATGCCATCAGTGCTAGATTTTCATAATCAATTTCATCCTCTGAGCTTGAATCTGCCCAATCCTTTCCAGTTGATAGAAGTGTTTTTCCTTTTCCTTGACTTTTTGACTTTCTGCATTCACTAGCAAAGTGGCCCAATATTCCACAGTTGAAACATTTGACCTTTGCTTTGTCAAGTTTGATTATTGTACTCTTGCTCTTCTCAACCTTCTCATCTTCCTTCTTGAATGATGGCCTCTTGCTAAATTTTCCAGTTCTTTTGTTAAATTTCATTCTTTTGAAATTTTTTGCAAACATAGCCATCATTTGACTTAGGTCAATCTCTTCATCAGAATCAGAGTCTGTGTCAGTAGACTCTGACTCCACAACAGCTTTACCCTTCTTCCTTGAATCCTTGATTCTAGCTGCTGTGGGTTGTTCCTGTTGTTCTTTCTCATACTCCAGTAAGAGTGCCACAGATTTGGTCTTCACAGACTTCTTATTCCTCCTCTGTTGCATCTCCAAATCATATGTCTTGAGTCTGCCATACAATTCTTCTAGAGTTAGTTCATCCAAATCTCTAGCTTCCCTTGTGGCTGTTGTTTTATTGTCCAACTCTTCAGGAAGTGCTCTTAGAAACTTGGTGTTTGTATCTTCAGAATCATAAACCTTACCAAGCATAGCCATCTCATTCAGAAGTTTTGTAAACCTATCATACATCTCAGTGATAGATTCTCCAGATTTAGCTTCAAAATATTCATACTCCTGAATTAGCAAAGACCTTGCATTCTTCTTGACGTCTTTAGTCCCTTGACAGTGCACTTCAAGTTTTGCCCACATCTCCTTAGCAGTGGTGCATGATATAACACAGTTTGTAAGAACAGAATCCAAACTGTTGAAGAGAATGTTTTTGACTTTTGCCTCCTTAAGGACATTCTCCTTGTCCTCTCTTGTCCATTCAGCCTTGGGTTTTCCAATGAAGTGTTCTTCAGTTACTTTACCTTCTTCATTGATTTGAGGCACAAGCTTTAAGGGCACATAGGGTCCTTCATGAATTCTTTCAAGGTAGTCAGGGTCTGTTGCTTCTAGATGGTGCAGCATCTTAACCTTCCAGTGGGTGAACTCGTTTCTTTTAAGCATAGGAATCTTAGAATTGCCATCTTTGTTTCCAGACATCTTTGATCGATTTTATACGTTAGGCTCTGATACCAATTGTTTTCCCAGTTGCACAAGTAGAAGGGGGGGTTGAATACTTGTGTGTCTTTTCTGCCCGATTTAAAATCAAATTAATAACAAACTCAAGCACGAAGATATGAATAAGAACTATTTTGTATTATTGATTTGTGAATACAAAACTCTCCTAGGATGTACACAAACCCTAGCAGCTTCTCTGTGTTTTTCACAGCAACTCTCTCTATCTCTATGCTCTCACAAAAATATTACTAAGACAATTATTTTCTCACACTTTTACAATTAGGTTACATAGAATTTATATAGAGAGCTTCCTATCAATTAATAACAAAAAGATAAATTACAATAAGAATATAATTCCTAATTATTAGTTGACAGTTTCCTTGTAGAATTCTATTTCTTTCCCATAGCATATCTGTAATTTAAATTATCTTGATCTTCGAAGACTTTCCATTCCTCTGATCTTCTGTATAGACTCTGAAATCTTCAGACTCTGATGATCTCCAGACTCTGATTAGATGTAGACTCTGATAGTTCACAGACTCTGATGATCTCTGACCACCTTCCAGACTCTGATCTTCATGTAGACTCTGGTTTCACTTTCTACAGAAATTCTTCTAAGTACAAATAACATGAATGTTGACTATCTAGACTCTGATTATATATTTTAGAGACTAGAAAGACTCATTACAGATAAACTAATCTAGACCCTGTTCTAGCATTTTGTACATCATCAAATGGATATATTCCTAACAACAGTGGTGTCGGCAGCGGTGTCAGGGATCTCTCGTTCGAAGGTGCTTGCAGTACTTCGTGTTCTTGCCATGGTTGTTATTCGATTCCTACAGACGGCGCCAAATGTTACGGATTAAAAACGAGGTGTATTTAATACGTAATTAATGTTATGGTTTGGGGGAGCTTCGAGCTTTTATGGCTGCACTAACGTTTCGTCACTAACTCGGGTCCTCGTTAACTGCCTACGTATCTCTGTTGTGTTTAGAGAATCAAGCCAAAAACGTAGTTCTAATGTTGAGGGGTTAGGCCCTTTATATAGGCACATGAAGGCCTTGGAATCAGATTAGGGTTAAGAGACTTGGGGGCTAAGTCTCCTAGCAGTAGGGATATCCAAAACCTTATAGGAATGAGAGTCCTTGTTGGATTCCCCCCACGTTTGGGCTTCTGGATCCTTCTAGGATGTGGGCCTCCAACAGGCTTCTTGGGCTTTTTCTAGACCTCCCTTTAATAACTATGAATTTAAATAATAATAAAGGCTTATCGGGTCTAGGGCTTCAATTGAGCTCGTGGGCTGGACTTACAAATCTAATTAACCCTAGGATTTATTTTCCTAACTTGTTTCGAGGGCCTTAAGCCTTTTGGACCATAACAGGTCTAATTAAATGAATAATAAATGCTATATTTATTACTTCTTTCAAGGCTATTTTTACCCATATCAATTTGAAAGACAAGATTAAGGTTTGCTATACAGTTTGAAGAAGCATGTATAAGGAAATGATGATAAACACTGTGTTGGGTTGTAGCAGGAATATAAAGCATTAGTGAGGATGTAGCAAGGGAAAGCATTTGTCGGTGAAGTTCAAAAGAAAAGTTGGTTCTATCAGTGATAGTGATGAACCCTATGGATATCTGGTATCAATGACCAACACTAGAGATGAATCACTAAGCACTTCACATGTACACATTTTAACTAGTATACTTTATCTAATTCAGAACTGTATGATTATTAAGTTTTGAAATGTATTATATTCATGTCAGTATGTTAGCATCTTAGAACTTAAATGCTTAATTGATTACTAAGAATGAGATATTCCATGCTAGGACAGTTAGTGCATTTCATACTTGATCCTCTATGCAGTAAAATGAATATCTAGAATTAGATATGGTATTCTAGACGGTTAGGTGTATCCCTGAACATTTGTTGGAACTTGATTTAAATCTTCTGTGATTTAATATATCTGCTAATGTTGTGAAAATTGTTAATAGACAAGCATGTCATAGATCAGATATTTTATATTTGTTCCTACTTGAAATTGTTTATGTGCTTATTTTCATATGATTTGCTCCCATTAACATAGTTGCACTTAAATGTCATATCATATCATGTATTCCTTGTTAAGGAGTATAATATTAAAAGATGGAAGAATTATCTAAGTAGTCAGTAAGACTTGTTGATTCGAGGATTAATCTAAAACAGACTTAGGTAATTAGAGTTAGTTAAAAATGTTAGACAACAACAGAAATGGATTAGGAAGAATTAGTAATAAATTTGTTAGTTCTTCTATTTCATGTACTTTTAGAATATTATTGGATATCTGTAAATCTGCTTGACATCTGTTACACTTGTGTAGAATGATTAAAGTAAATAGTACTGAATTTTTTAATATGCATATTGAAGCTGTTGTTACCACTGTTGAAAGTAATATCTCTAACCCATCTAGACTCAATTGAAGTTGAGTACCAAGAAGCTTAATCATTTGTGATTGCAGAGTATGTAACAAAAGATAGAAGTTATGTGATTTCGTGACATTTAATGTTCGAGGCATATGATTAATATTGGAGCTCTGACATCACAGTTGGTTGAGAAAGCCTACATAATGTTAACCTTTGGAGATGACATCAAAAGATGTACAAGGGATTTAGCTATCATGATTTTGGAATTGTCATCAATGGAAGCATCTTTCTTGTGGAAGTATTTAAGCACTATCTACAGGGGACTAGAGAATTCTTTGTCAAGGGTTTTCTGGAAAAGCATTAAAAAGGAAAAGTGTTGGATTTCAAGCAAGAAAGATGGAAGCTCACTCAAACTGAGAGTGATGAAGTTTTTTCATAGCTGACATGGATTCGATATGAAAAGATCAATTAATCTTTTTAGTAAAGCTTAATTAGTAAAGAGTTAGATATGGCATAGGAAGCTCTCACACTTGAAGATCGAGGCAATGGATTCTTTGATAAAGAAGAAATCGGTGAGAGGACTGCTTCATTTAGAATTCTATCTAGAAGGAAATTTTGAATCATGTCATATAGGGAAGTCAATAAAAACATCACACTGAATCAAATTATGTCATAGAAGAAATATGTTTAGTGGTAGTTGGTGACAACCCTAATTATAAGTTGGTGATGTTCGTGCATTCAACAGATAATATATCACAGATGGTAATTGATCACATCAGGTAGATCAAGTTGGAAGCAAAGTAAACTGTGAGAACTTTGAAGTCAGATATTAGAACTTAATTTCACGAATGAAGTTCTAAATGAAGTCTGCATTGATAAAGGTACTTTGAAGCTGAAGTAATTAACACGCATGCTGCTGTAATCAACAAAGATCATGAAAAGACATCATATGAGTTAATGGCCAACCAGAAGAAAACACTGAAGCTCTTTCGTGTGTTTGGAAGAAATTCATATTTATTAAAGATTTAGATGAGCATCTTGGTAAGTTTGAAGTTAAGGCTCATGGAACAATTTCCTAGGCTACTCATTGAAGTTGAAAGCTTATGAGGCGTATGTGATTGAAAACTAGAAGGTGATTGAAAGTCTGAATGTACCGTTCTACTACACCAAGCTCCCAAGCATTCAAATGAAAGACTATTCTGAATCTTTGAGGTTTGACATCCCGTTATAGTCAAATTCAGATACTGATGTTGAAACTGAGGTTGCAGAAGGAAACAATGATAATGATGATGATTTAGATCCTATTATTGGAAATGGTAAAGAAACTAGACAACTTGTGAACTTTAACAGAATCCACTAAATAAGGTAAAGGATCCTCAACACATCCTAACAGCAACTCAGGGGAGCAAATAAAAGAAGGACTATTAGTCTTACTCAACACAATGAAGATCAAAGGAATACATCAAGAACATGTTTTCCAAGACAAAAGGTTTAAAGTCAAAATCATTCCTGGAGTCTAGTTCTTAGTGATCCGGATTTTGGAGTAAAGGCTAGAAGTGCTATGCAAAGTAAATGGTTATTCTTCGGAAAAGAACAATTATTAACAGTTGGTAGCCCAAAGAAGAGTGTAGATGCAATGATTGATCCAGATTGGGTGATTGCAATGCAAGATGATCTCAATCAGTTCGAAAGGCAGAATCTACTGAAGCTGGAAACCAGACCACAAAACAAGACGGTATTTGGTATTGTAAGGGTTTCCAGAAACTGGATGATTATTGGCATTGTTATGAGGGACAAAGCCAAACTGGTTGCTACAGGTTACTATCAAGTAGAAGGTATCGACGATGATGGAAACAAAATCTTTGGGACTTTCAAGATCTAACTATAAGCACTAGTGATGAGACTTGATCCTATTAGGGCTGAACAAGTTGATGACCTAACAATAGGATATCCTAGCACATGTTGAGCACTCAAGCATGAATATCTTTAAGATGAATGTGAACAAGTGCACTCCTGAATGGTGAGTTAGAAGTTGAAGTAGATGTACAACTCCTGGACTTTGAAGCTGTAGATACATTTGAATTTGTATATCATTCTATTCACAAGATCTTCCATGAATGGAGTAAGGGATTCAATCAAAACGTCAAGGATATGGTGAAAGGCATATGGCTAGGCCTATTTGTAATAATTAGATGCCAACTCAACTCAATCTAGAAACAGTGGTAAATAATAGGTATCAAACAGGAATCAAGATAGAGACAGTTAACTAATCACAAGGGATCTAAATATTAGAAGTATTTTGATTGGATTGCTACTCAAAACTGAAGAAGTTCATTAATATGTTCAAGCATCAGTGAAGAATAAGGTGGTAGTACTTCTAATGAATATAGAAGATATAAAAGATTTCAAGTGGTTACTACAGAAAGATTCCAGAAGAAGATCAAAGACAGTGAAGCAGATGAATGACAGAAGGCCTCAACTTAAAGTATTTATAAATGGAGAATATTTATTAGTATGACACAAATGAACCAGACAGTATATTTATGTGTCAATTAAAATAATATGTATTCTTCATTTAGCTCAAGAGGTTTCAAGAACAGAAGACAAAGAAAAGACAGGAAGATTTCAAAGCTGACTGTAGTTTAAACAGATCAATATAGTATTTTTAATTCTACAATCAAAGTAGGTTAATTATTTAATTAAATTAATTCAAGATGAATTTAATTTAATTTATAAATTATATAATTAATTTAAGTAGAATTAATTTATTATAAAAGAAATGAATTAGTATGACTTATATATATATATATATATATATATATATATATATATATATATATATATATATATATATATTCAGAATGACTTAACAATAAATCATACCGAATGACTTAGAATAAGTCATACCGATTTTTTTAATTAAGGAAAATCTGAATATGACTTAGAATAAGTCACGAATTTATTAAGTCATGCCCAGTTTTTTCTAAGCATACAACTGTTAAATTTGTTAAAATAAGTCGTTATGATAAAGGTCATACCAGGCCTTTTCCAACCTCTATAAATATGAGGTCAGGGCTTCACTATTCAGGATCGTTCAAACATTCAAATTCAGAAATTTGTATGCATTGTAATACTCACATATTTCTATGCTTAATTTGGAATATAATTGTTAAACCTGAACAATTCATGTCGAAATCGTTCCAGAACATATAATCAATTATATTCACTTTGATCATATTAATTTTGTAATACTTTTCAAGTTAAAATTTATATCTTCTACTTGAACAATATTTCATTAAAATTAATATTTTGCGAGAAATTAAAGTAATATCTTTAAATCCAATATTCCGCGATTAAATTAAGATATTTTATTCAACCCCCCTTCTACAATATCAGGGACCAACAATTGGCATCAGAGCTGGTTGATATTATTATTATCAGATCCGAACCAAATATTATGCAACTCATACAGATCTCAAAAATTATTTTTCATTCGAAATAATTTTTTTTCTAAAAAATTATTTTTGATCAAAAATTGTTTTAAGTCTAAAATTAAAATATTTTTTGAAACACTTAATTTTTAATCTTATTTAAAGATGAGTACAAAAAAGGTAACGAGCATTAAAATTCCACAGTTCGACATAGAGCACTACAATTTGTGGAAACATAAAATGCTACTGTTCATTGGGATTGGCAATCCCAAGTACACATTAGTACTGGCCAAAGGTGTTGAGCCCCCTATATCAGTTATTCTCGAATATGAGGTAGATGGGGTCGTAATCCCCCACAGACAGTTTCTGAAAAGTCCAACAGACTATACAGATGAGGAAGCAGAAGTTGTGTCCCTGGACAATAACCTCAAATTAATTCTATTTGAATCCCTGGACTACGTAATGTATAATCAAGTAGTCAATTGTAAAAATGCCAAACAGATATGGGATACAATAGAGATAATCAACGAATGGACTGAAGAAGTAAAGGGGAATAGACTGGAAATCCTGACCTCCCAATATGAGCAATTTCGATCCAACCCTGGTGAGGGTATCTCTGAGGTGTTTTAGAGATAAAACAAATTGATAAACGAGCTCAATATGAATGAAAAGTTTTATCAGAATTAGGAGGTGAACAGGAAGTTTTTGTTGACCTTACCCGAGCATTTGAAACACAGGATCGCAGCTATCCGGGAATCTAGGGACATGAAGGAGGTTACCCTAGAAAGACTCTACGGAGTTTTAAAAACTTATGAGCTAGAACAGATCCAAAGTAGAGAGATGTATGGGAGAGGTAAGGTACTGAGTTCCTCCAAGGCATTAATGGTAGAAGCACCAGAGGAAGAAGAAGTGAAGGCAGTTGCACCTTCTAACATTCCAACAGAGTATGTGATTCCAGAATTTGAACATACTTCTGACAAACAAGAAGATGGTGAGTTCTACTCGCTGGAAGAACTAGATCAGCTAGAAGATGAATCTCTGGCAATGGTTGCAAGAAGGTTTGGCAGTATGAGATTAATGTAGGTTCCAAAATGGAGGTTCCAAAATTTTGGAAGATTCCAAAATGGAGGTTCTTCGACAGCAGTATCAAAGAGCGGATACAAGACTGGCTTAATTGATAGAAACAAGTTTCGTTGCTTCAACTGTAATGAGCTAGGCCACTTCGCAACTGAATGCAAGAAGCCTAAGCAAGGGAAAAAGAGAGAGTCTTACGAAGAACTCTTGGAGAAGTATGATGCACTCGTGATAAAGCATCAAGGAAAGTCCCATCTAGCAGAAGGCAAAAGCTGGGATGACTCAGATAATGATGATGAGGAAGAGCTGGGAAATCTTGCTCTTATGGCATCATCTGAGGAATCACTATCTCCCACCCGTCAAGGAGGAATAGAGGTAAATCTTTCTTGCCCTAAAATGTTTGCTTCGCTAGGAAAAGAACTAGATGGCGAAAGAGATAAGGTTAAGAAACTCAGACTCAAAATCAAAGACTTAATTGATGAAACTAAAGTTCTTAAGCAGTTAAAAAGAAATAATGACAAGTTGACTGTCAAGTTGACTGAGGACTTAGCTGTTCAAGTCAGTAAAGTCAGCTGTCATGTTTTAGTTGAAACCAATCTCAGAAACCAGATAAAAGAAGAAAAGAAAAAATGTCTTGCTTATAAAAATTCCTCATATATTGTAAAGAACCTAATTGACCAACAAGAAATAAATCGTAAAGTTGAAATAGGCTTCGAGTACAATAAATCTGTAGGAAAGCCAAGCAACATAACTCTTTTCAGAAAAAGTGCTGAAAGGGGGATCCCACATGTTGTTATAGACACACCGAAACCTCTCTTCATAACACCAATAGTTGAACCCATCTGAAAGGGGAGATAGGAGTGAAGGGAAGTAACTCACTGCACTTTCATGTGTACTAGGAATGCTAAATGTAATCTCTATGTAATGGTTGATGATAACTCAACAATAGAACAGGACATGTAATAATATGCAGGTGCACAGAAATCTTGGATCACAGAGTTCAGTTAAGACAAAGTATCAAAGGATCATCTACAGACTTGAAGCTCACTGGAAGAAGTTCATTAACATGTTCATGCCTCAGTGGAGAATAAAAGATATTGACATCTATTCAAGGATGTGGAAGCTACAAAAGATTGTCTTAGTCTATGAAGATTTTAGTGCATTACAATCGAAGCTACAAGTAAGGTTTGCAAAGAAGAATGTGGAATCATGTTCCGAATCAAGAGCCCCTATCAAGACTAGTCACTTATGAACCAGACCGTTGCATAAAGTGTCAGGACATTGGAGGCAAGCTCTCGTCAGTTAATATGGTTTTAATTATTCTAAAGTTGTTGGTTTTCTTGAGTCATGTGGAGGATCAACAAAGGTGGTAAATCAGTGTTGGAAAAATGTCAGCCTAATGGATAAGGGACATACGGCATAACCTGATTGGATCTTACTAAAGCTTCACAGATTAGAAGGCCAAATACTTGGACGTGGTGGAGTCACGTATACGGGGCCAAGTATTTGGATAAGGAAGTCTACACAAATTGAAGAGTGGAATGGAAATATTTAATTTAATTAAATAAAGTATTTATTTAATTATTTATATATTTTATAAATAAAGACACTCTTTATTTATATTATATATATTTATTTAAATATTACTTTTACATTAAATATTTCCAAATGCATGCTTGGCACATGACTTTGAAGATAAGATTTGAGTGGACAAGAGTAAAAGGTGGAAAAGCAAAAAGCAAACCCTTTTTCTATATACAAAAAGAATCCAAGTCTTGATCTTCAGTAAGAATTCGGATGAGAAAGAAAAGGGGAGAGAGAGAGAAATTATTCTCTCCCCCATGGCCGAACTAATACTTTAATATTTTGGGGCCATGATTTTCTTTATTATACCACTCCTCTATCTTTCTATTGTAAACACTTGCTAAATCTTGTATAGAAGATAGGGTTGATTTTTGTCTCCTAGATCTACAAAATGTAATAGTTTTAGAGGAGACAAAAATCACTTCTTTGTTGTGTTCTTGAGCTTATGTTCTTGAACTTGTTTGTAGCATCTACCCCACTTCAATGAATATAAAGTTATATTCTTGGATCTTGTTGTGTTGTGTGTTTTGGATGATTTACCGTTCATTATCTTGGTTACTTTAATGGTGTTCTTGAGGTTGAAGAAGATGATGAACAGTACCTGGGTTTGAACTAAAGTAATTTTTATGTTGTCCCAAAAATTATTAATAGTCAGATTTTCAATTGGGAATCGTATTCACCCCCCCCCTCTACGATCTCCGGGACCCAACAATTGGTATCAGAGCTACTCGATTGACATACAAATCGATTGGATCTATTTTTATTTTTGAGATTAAAGAGGGTACAATTGGTTCACTGGACATCCAGAATTTTTTTCTGAAGCCCGGAATTTTTCTAAGTACAAAATGTTCTACATGGCTAAGTAGAACATTTCTATGTAGAAATTCTACTTAATGTTCTAGATAGAACCTAAGTAGAAATTCTGGAGTTAGAAATATTTTCTAAGTCAGAAGTTCTACTTAATGTTCTACATAGAGCCTAAGTAGAACATTTCTATGCAGAAATTCTACTTAATGTTCTAGATAGAACCTAAGTAGAAATTCTGGAGTTAGAAATATTTTCTAAGTCAGAAGTTCTACTTAATGTTCTACATAGAGCCTAAGTAGAACATTTCTATGTAGAAATTCTACTTAATGTTCTAGATAGACCTAAGTAGAAATTCTGGAGTTAGAAATATTTTCTAAGTCAGAAGTTCTAGTTAATGTTCTACATAGAGCCTAAGTAGAACATTTCTATGTAGAAATTCTACTTAATGTTCTAGATAGAACCTAAGTAGAAATTCTGGAGTTAGAAATATTTTCTAAGTCAGAAGTTCTACTTAATGTTCTACATAGAGCCTAAGTAGAACATTTCTATGTAGAAATTCTACTTAATGTTCTAGATAGAACCTAAGTAGAAATTCTGGAGTTAGAAATATTTTCTAAGTCAGAAGTTCTACTTAATGTTCTAGATAGAGCCTAAGTAGAACATTTCTATGTAGAAATTCTACTTAATGTTCTAGATAGAACCTAAGTAGAAATTCTGGAGTTAGAAATATTTTCTAAGTCAGAAGTTCTACTTAATGTTCTACATAGAGCCTAAGTAGAACATTTCTATGTAGAAATTCTACTTAATGTTCTAGATAGAACCTAAGTAGAAATTCTGGAGTTAGAAATATTTTCTAAGTCAGAAGTTCTACTTAATGTTCTAGATAGAGCCTAAGTAGAACATTTCTATGTAGAAATTCTACTTAATGTTCTAGATAGAACCTAAGTAGAAATTCTGGAGTTAGAAATATTTTCTAAGTCAGAAGTTCTACTTAATGTTCTACATAGAGCCTAAGTAGAACATTTCTATGTAGAAATTCTACTTAATGTTCTAGATAGAACCTAAGTAGAAATTCTGGAGTTAGAAATATTTTCTAAGTCAGAAGTTCTACTTAATGTTCTACATAGAGCCTAAGTAGAACATTTCTATGTAGAAATTCTACTTAATGTTCTAGATAGAACCTAAGTAGAAATTCTGGAGTTAGAAATATTTTCTAAGTCAGAAGTTCTACTTAATGTTCTACATAGAGCCTAAGTAGAACATTTCTATGTAGAAATTCTACTTAATGTTCTAGATAGAACCTAAGTAGAAATTCTGGAGTTAGAAATATTTTCTAAGTCAGAAGTTCTACTTAATGTTCTACATAGAGCCTAAGTAGAACATTTCTATGTAGAAATTCTACTTAATGTTCTAGATAGAACCTAAGTAGAAATTCTGGAGTTAGAAATATTTTCTAAGTCAGAAGTTCTACTTAATGTTCTACATAGAGCCTAAGTAGAACATTTCTATGTAGAAATTCTACTTAATGTTCTAGATAGAACCTAAGTAGAAATTCTCGAGTTAGAAATATTTTCTAAGTCAGAAGTTCTACTTAATGTTCTAGATAGAGCCTAAGTAGAACATTTCTATGTAGAATTTCTACTTGATGTTCTAGATAGAGTCTATGTAGAACATTTCTATGTAGAATTTTTTTTTCTTAGAAGGCTGTTTCAACATGACACATGGCTACATAGTTTAACTTTTATTTAAAACAAAAATTGTTTTTCTCTCAAATTATTTTTAGTTTAATAATTAATTTAATAATTAAATTTGAATTTAATTATATAAAATATTTTGAAAATAATTTTTAAATTTAAATAATTTATTTTTCAAGTTTATCTTACATCTTGGAAAATATTTTATTTTCTTTTAAATTTTAGAGTCAAATATTTTATATTTTTAATATTCTTAGTTAAGAATTTTATTAATTTAAAAACTAAAATTAATCTTAAAATCCAATTTAATTTCTTTTGAGTTTAATATTCTTAAAAGTATTTTGAGAATTATTTTTGAGGTTTAATAATTTATTTTTTATAGAAGTTTTAATTATAAATCTCATAAAACTTTTTGGAAAATCATTTTGGTTGAAATAATTTATTTTCAAGAATATCTAAGATGACTTGAAAATTTATTATTTTTATATCAAACTTATATTTTCAATCTGTTTTATTTTAATTATAATTGAAACTGTTTTGGATTATAAATTCTATAAAATTCTTTGGAAATTAATTTTGATTTGAAATAATTTCTTTTTCAGGATTATTTAATATTCCTTGAAAAATTTATTATCTCTATATCAAAACTTTCTTTTCGAATTTTATTTTATTTATAATTTGAAATTGAGAAATTTATTATTATTTATCAAAAATGCCTTTTCAATTTATTTTGATTATTTAGATTCCTAAAAAAAAATTAAATACTTCTGTTTGAACAAAATGTTTTATTAAACGAAACAACAGGAGTTGATTCTTCGTTCGTTGAGGACAAACGAACTGACTGAAGAACATTCTAATGGAGTTGAGACCTGATCTTACCATTGGAGATGTATTTCTACATCGGTCTACTCAGTGGATCATTTGGTTATTGAAATGGGATTAGTTCATTTAGGAAAGAGTCTTCGATCAGTGGTTTTCGAATCAATATCTGAAGAATTTGGGATTTTGAAAAGGAATTCAGTTTATCGGTCAAAGAACCAAAACAACAATTGAAGATTTGGTTAAAGGACATCAGTGGCAAAAATACACAAGGTTTGATTATCACTGACATATGATAATCAAGGGGTTATTGCTACACATACAAAGAAGAGTGATCTTTTCAAGCAGAACATGAGACATTCTATGTTGGGGTCTTTAAGCAGAACAATCAGGTATCAATTTGGGTTGAAGCAGGAACATCATTTGTTATTGAGGTCAAATGCAAGGATACTTCCATGAGTGTTAGTAGAATGGAAATTGATTTGGATCAATTGATTATCACTCAAGATGGAATGCTAAGCATCGCTCAGGTATACTTTCTAACTAGTTTATACTTGTTTGATTCAATTATAGAGTATTAAGTGCTGAACTGCATTATATTATAAGTTTGATGTAATGCATGTCTCACCTTGATTTCTATATAAATTAGATAACTTATGCTAGTTTGTTAGTGTTGCTTGTTTATCAATATTTGACTTCATGATTAGATCTTGTGTGATTTAATGCTTGCTTTACGATAATTGATCATGTTAGCATATAGAGTCTTAGGTATTTGTAAGGGTACATTTACCGGAAAGAGTATTTGCTGCATGCTAAGTGCCTTGATGTTTACATTGTCTATAATCTATTTATACTCGCATGGTTGTATTAAATGCTATATCTGATCATGTTCTTGTTAAGATAAGTTTGTTTCTAATTTGGGAATTGCATAGGGGTCAGTATAATAAACCATGAATTAAATTTTTAAATCTAAATTGACTCAGGCAATTAGAGATAATATAATGTTAAAGTGAACAACAAAGGTGATTTAGAAGAATTAGGAATCTGAGTGATTGATTCTTCTATGACTACATATATGTATGACATGATTCTTATAGACTGCTAGTCCACCTTAAGTTAGGTTGGGATCACTGAGCTCATAGCCAAGACAACTTGTTGAGGCTGATATAGATGAGGAGTGATCAGTCAAATAAGAATGAGCATGTTGAACTTGAATGCTTTGTTGGTTAACAATGTTTAGAAATATCTCTAACCCTTGGACTCAATCAAATTGAGGACCACGTGTCTTAATCATTTGTGAATGCAGAGTATCTTTCAACATGTACAAGTTATATATCTCTGACATTTTCATGTTCGAGGCATGTAACTACTTTTGCTTTGGTATTCAAATGGTTAAGCAAGGTTACCTATTTCTCTTGAATGATCTGAAGCACAATATTAAGGAAGACCTAGGGAATTCTTTGCGAAGGGTTTCCTAATATCAGTTCGAGGATGAACAGTATTGATCGAGGTCAAGAGAAATAGAAGCTCACTCTACTGGAAGTGAGGTTATTGCTGACACGAAATTTAATGCTTATGATGAAGTCAACTATTCGTTGAAGTTTATCAGAATGGAGTTAGCTGCAACAACAAGTGATGCTCTCACACTTGGTTTATCAACTAATACTTGGTTTATCAAGATAACAGATTCGACGGTAAAGATGAAGTTGGTGAGAAAGGACTACTTCTAATGAAATTCTTTTAAGAAGGACATTAGTGAAGTATGTCAGTTGAAGGGAAGTCAAGTCAAAGACTACCCTGTTTAGTTTTGGTGTTTGTTCATGCATTCGATAGATGAAGCATCTCAGTGATTAATCACATTCAAAGGATTA
Source organism: Oenanthe sinensis (assembly GCA_028671895.1). Classification (NCBI taxonomy): domain Eukaryota; kingdom Viridiplantae; phylum Streptophyta; class Magnoliopsida; order Apiales; family Apiaceae; genus Oenanthe; species Oenanthe sinensis. Next base: position 4,633,073 of record CM053812.1, read on the forward strand.
GGCAGATTGCTGTAAGAACACTTTGAGGGCAGGTAATAGAATTTGTTGACGAACGAAGTTCTATGTTATGTCTGCACTGAAAGGAGTATTCTAGAGTAAAGTTCAGTTTCCGGACTTCATGACCAAATGAAGGAGTTAATAGGGAAATCCAGACGTTGAGTGAAATTACAAGGATAATGTATAGACTTAAGGTTTCCTATTCACTACGGCTGAATCAGTTGACACAGCAAGTCTAATCAGCAAATGTAAAGAGAAGACATCAAGTAAGATTAATCATGCCTGAAGTCACATGGTGTGATGGAAGGCTATCTTATTTGGAGTTAAGAGCTTACACAGAGTCTGTGATTGATTTAAGATGATCTAGATGCAGTGAACATCATCATCAAGCTCCCTAGCATTCGTTTGATTTTAGCTCTGAATTTCTAAAGGTTGACATCCTGTTTAGGGCTCAAGATCAGATGACACCAGATGAAGAAAAGCTGCAAGCAGCATCACAGGGGGAGCATCAGTAAGTTGGATCAACTAGTCATGTTTGATGTTCAAAGGCTAGCAGTGCTCATTGAGTAAGAGTTGAGATTCTTTGGAGCACTTAGTGATCCAGATTGAGTGATTGCATATTAGAAAGGAAATTGTCAATTTAAAGATAATGCAAGGTGATCTCAATCATATTTGAAGAAGACTACTCTACCCACTGAATATCTAAGGAAACATTAAGGACACATCTGTCATGACAAAGGGTTTTGTGTAACAACATTTCCTAGAGTCAGTTCTTGATGATTTTGGGTAGTAGAGTAGTGATTGGTCGTGCATGTATAAGTGTATTTCATTGGTTTTTTTCTGAGTGAATTCAATGAAGACTGAAGATGCGCTAACTAATCAAGATTGAGGAGGGTTCGAATCAAGGAACTAACTCAATTAAACCAGAGGCAGATACACTTAGCGCAAGGAATCAATCCACATGAAGACTTGGTATTGATACGGAAGCTGAAGGGTAGTTCAGAGTTTTTTTTTGTTCTACTCTGCTAGTGTCAAGACTACTGGTTTCTAGAGTGCTGAGTTTAGTGAAGCTGCTGCCAAGACCAATATCTACAAGGAAATATTTGGGTGCTGAAGGTAATGCAGTTTCCATCTGGATGAGCGTGGTATTGTTTCGAGGAACAATGTTAACTGGTAGCTGAAAAGTTATTCCTGTCCAAAAGGAGTAAATGTTCAATCTCGAAAGGAGTAAACGTTCGATCTCTAGGGCAAAGAGGAGTAATTGTTCATTCAACGATCATACACCAGTAAAAGCTCTATTGACTAAGGTATGTCACTCTAGTCTAATATTGATTTATTTAAACATAATGTTTATAGAGAGTGTTCATGCTATTTAGATGTCTACGATCTCTAGGAACTGAATGTTTGGCGTGTGACCACCCGGGACTCAATATTATCATTATGAGATTACCTATGATCACCCGGGACCTAGGGACCTAACATTGTAGCATCTCTTTGTATAGTCAATTTATATCCAGGATCTCGTACTTTGTGCTGTCATATGTTATTCATGCTATATGTATCAAATGTTTCAGCATAAGTATTTGTATATATTAATTAGTTGTAATTTTATTTACTTCTAATTGTTTAATGTTAATATTAATGGAACCACTTAATATGTAGTTTAAGTGATGTAATTCATGTCTTTTGCAAAATCCATTAATATTAGTTGTCATTCTTTTTATATTAGTGATGTCACTTAGAATTTCTGCACTAAGTGATAAAAAGATTATTTCAAAAACACTGATATTGAAAGTAATTTACTACATCGCGAGGGGTTGTCAAAGATCATAAATTTTAGCATTAATATTTAAAGGTATTTGATCCTTGATGCAACTAGTACCTCGAGCTTACATACATTATGATTGTCATGAGTATTTTCAATATGCTTAAGTGATAATTATTGATATGTAGTGTAAGAAGTTAAATGCTGTCATTCGGTCAATGTATGTTCAGTGTTTAGCGGATGCTTATGTTTTATGCTTTAGAATTACCATGATCTATATTGCAATATGTGTTTGTTTCAAGCGACAAATGGTAATTGTCTAGCATAATGTAAGTATCTTATGTGCTTGATTATTTTGTAGTAAGACGCATTTTATTACAAAATGATTGAATGATGTTAGTACTTTTGAATGTATTGTCACTCATATCTTTGATAATTCATTAGTATTAACATATGTTTTTCATTCTTAGAACTTGAATGCATAAAGAAATTTCTTGTCTATTTCTTGTGAAAAATGTTTTATCTAAACATGCATTCATTTGCCAGAGAATGAAAAGCCACTAAAAGTTTTTTTCCTTTGAAAGAGAACATTTCTTGAGGATTATCTTTAAATCATATATCCTCTCTCTCTAAATGTTTTGTAATGAAAACTGTTTTCTCTCCACGATTTGTTTAAATAAAGTTACTTGATAACTTATAACTTAGGTTGCATGGTATCAGGCTATTTTATTTGAGTAAATTGTTTTGATCTTAAAGTATCAACCATTGGTAAAACGTTTTTCAAAACTCTTGTTAATGTCTGTTTCACATTGACCTGTAGTATTAAAACAATGGTTGTTTGCTTTGGGATTAGTGCCTTGGACTGTATGACTAAAGCATTCATTCGATTTTTTTTAAATGATTTATGTTTTAAGTCGGAGATAATATCCGATAAGAATGAATTGCAAAACAATTTCTGAAAACATACAGTGAGCAAGATGAAATAGATTTGAGTTATTAATCAAAATGTTTTTGTTAAAAGAGTTGAATTTCAATTGGATATTTGTCTAAGAGAAATTCAAAAGAATACTTTTGTTAATCTGTTAAACTTTTTTTTCAAAATTGTGAGTTTATGAAATTTGGCTTAATATTCTTTTACCTATTCTTTATTAATTCCCACATTTTAGCTCTGGTGCATTGTTTCTTGAGGACACATTGCTCCGATGCTATATTTCTGAGAAGGAATAGAGAATAAGTTTAATCATACTCTACCAAATTTTATATAGCTCTGATCAACTCTATCTATTTAGCCGTAATGGCTTGGCCTTAGTGGCTATAGGGGAAGGTCAAGAAGTTGAATAATCCATCAATTTCTAACCAAGGCCTTAGTACCAAACACTATCATTCTAATTCAAACTTTCAACCCTTGGTGATATAAGGAACTTATATAGATTAGCGGTTGTTAAAGGAGAAACTGCACTTGATGCAGCAAATAAGGATGAAGTCGGAAGTGCACCCACAGCTCTACCTCTAGAGAAGAAAAGAAGTATATAAATTGAGGTATCTGTAGCTCATCTGTATTCTCTCAAAAGGATGCAGAGCTGAAAAGGCAATTCAACCGTTTCTGAATGAACTCTCTCAACAGAGTGATTTCATTGAAAATTTGCTCGTCAGCCAGAGCACCTTGTAATGAGTCAAGCACACCAAAAGCATTCACGCTGATGGTAATCCTAAAGTTTTTGCTTCTAAGGGATGTTATAGGACCTAACAGTTCTCTAGCCTCTCTTGGGACTTACAATTGTGAGGACACATTGCAAGAAGTGCACATTGTGAGGTATAGGTAAAACCCTTAAACTTCTTTGTTTACCATTCATGGTGAATGAAGTTGTTGAGCCACCTTCACAGGTATTTGAGAGAAACTTGGATTTCTTGCCATATATTAGAATCCTTGTCAACCTTCCTAGGAGGAACAGTCCTAGTTCCCTAACGGGATTTCACATCCGCAGAGTAATCTGTTGATGTTGAGAGGCAATCACTAACAGTTTTCCATGACTGAAAATAGTGAGTTAATTCATCTTCACAGGTGATTGAGAGAGATGTTTGTACACGTCTACTCTCCCAGGAATTCAAATTCTGGAATACATGGATCGCTCAAAACTTAAAGGCATATCACCGTCAACGATCCAGTGCATGGATTTGCATATGGGGAGTCGGTTGATGCTTAGATGGCTGCTAGTACGCATACCACATTCAACGATCTAGTGCATGGATTTGCATATGGGGAGATTGTTGATGCTGAAAGTAGATGAGCAACAACTCCTAGACTATGATTCAGTTGGTTTACCAATTTGATGAGTCTTTTGAGGATCAGGGTGTTGGGATTTCAGTCACTCCTGGAATGGAGGAGATTCCAATTTCAGAAGGGTTATTCCCCGACGACGAGCCACGTGTGCATGGATTTGCTCATGGTGAGTTGGGTGACGACCTAACTGAAACCCTGTCTGAGATTCCATCTCAGAACCTAGATCTTTAGTGATCGATAACATGCTACAGTCAACGATCCATAATATCTTGGTGAGACTAGCATGGATTTACTTGCAGGTACAAATTGCTATAAATGGAATGAGTGCTAGTAAGGGAGAGAAACACTTGAGTGAAGTGAGGGAGTGATACACTTGAGTGAGAGAAATAGGGAGAGAAATGAGTGGAACACTTATGCTTGAAAGTGTAAACACCAACAGAACGTAGTAGAAGTGAGGAAACCATATACCAAACACTAACCTTGCTACTATGCTTGAATCCTGTTACTGAATTTTCCAGCTCTGGAATGTTGAAAAGATTCTTTTCTGGAAGACAAGCTGAAGAAGAGTCTAGCTGAAGCTTAGTGGGAATGTCCAAACTATTACCTTTGGGTCTATTAATTCATGTTGTTCTCAATCTCAAAAGGGGAGACATTAATTTTTAGGCCTAAGGAGGATTTTATGTTCAGTTGGAGGAGAGTTTCTTATTCGATTGGATGTAGATGATACTTTTATTGTTTTAAAGGATATTCTCAACTAAGGGGGAGAATTTGGTGATACAAGAAACGAGATCTCTTGGTGATACAAGAAATGAGATCCGTCAATCCTATCTTGTGGAGGTTACTTAGAGGATATCTAAAGACACAAGGGTGGATTGGAGCTTGCATGAACTAAGGGGGAGAATTAGATAAAATTGAAACCTTAGTGATGCCATGGAGAAATTACTAAGGGGGAGTTTCTTAGTAATTAGTTGGAGCCTAATCCCTAAAGGTGTTGTAGATTTAACTGATTTTTCGTCTGAAGTGGAGAAGTTACTTTTTGTCAATTGGGAAGAAGTTACTTGTCGTACTAAGGGGATAAGTTATGGAGAATTTTAACATCTTGGTTTGCAATGCTATATCTTATTCTGAAAAGATATCTAAGGGATTTTGCTCTATTTGTTTGAAGATCTGTTCTTGGAACATTCTTAGGAGAGGTTCGGTAGAAGAATTCTTTCTAGCACGATCAATGAATGAAAATGAAGATTTCTTTGAAGAGTATCAACTCAGGGGGAGTTTTTGCTAAGTATAAGTTTTCTGGGTAAAGAAGAATGTGAAGGAGATTTTCAAGGGGCATCTGAGAAGTGTCCAAGTGTGTTCTATTTCTTGTTTCAGTGATAGATGAAATCAGTGGAGTAGTGCAGGGAAGAAAGAAAAATATGTTTCCTGGAAATAGAACATCCTGAAGAAAAAGAGGAAGTGACTTTCATTCCAAGAGAGAACAACCTTAAGGGGAGAATGAGTTGACCTCTTATGGGGAACATAGAGAGCTGTATGTTCTAGTTCGAATTGCAAGATGAACAAGAATGATTGTTCAGAAGTCTTTACTAATGATTTGTTTCTTTATTGAAAGAACCCCATCTTTGAAGAACATTGAAGTGGAGGAAGCTAAAGGAAAATGAAATTCAGAAATTCATCATTCATTTTCATCAACTCAGGAAATCTGGATTTAACTGATTATATCTTTCCAGAACCTTTTGTATATTATTTTCATGTCCAGTACTTTAATTGTTTCTTGTATGTTAGTTGAGTTATCCTCTAGTAGTTAATTTTATTTAATTGCTTTTGGGGGAGATTGTAAAGGGAAATAGTATTTGATTGCTATTCCATATCAACCAAATAGGGGGAGATTGAAAGGGGAGATAGGAGTGAAGGGAAGTAACTCACTGCACTTTCATGTGTACTAGGAATGCTAAATGTAATCTCTATGTAATGGTTGATGATAACTCAACAATAGAACAGGACATGTAATAATATGCAGGTGCACAGAAATCTTGGATCACAGAGTTCAGTTAAGACAAAGTATCAAAGGATCATCTATAGACTTGAAGCTCACTGGAAGAAGTTCATTAACATGTTCATGCCTCAGTGGAGAATAAAAGATATTGACATCTATTCAAGGATGTGGAAGCTACAAAAGATTGTCTTAGTCTATGAAGATTTTAGTGCATTACAATCGAAGCTACAAGTAAGGTTTGCAAAGAAGAATGTGGAATCATGTTCCGAATCAAGAGCCCCTATCAAGACTAGTCACTTATGAACCAGACCGTTGCATAAAGTGTCAGGACATTGGAGGCAAGCTCTCGTCAGTTAATATGGTTTTAATCATTCTAAAGTTGTTGGTTTTCTTGAGTCATGTGGAGGATCAACAAAGGTGGTAAATCAGTGTTGGAAAAATGTCAGCCTAATGGATAAGGGACATACGGCATAACCTGATTGGATCTTACTAAAGCTTCACAGATTAGAAGGCCAAATACTTGGACGTGGTGGAGTCACGTATACGGGGCCAAGTATTTGGATAAGGAAGTCTACACAAATTGAAGAGTGGAATGGAAATATTTAATTTAATTAAATAAAGTATTTATTTAATTATTTATATATTTTATAAATAAAGACACTCTTTATTTATATTATATATATTTATTTAAATATTACTTTTACATTAAATATTTCCAAATGCATGCTTGGCACATGACTTTGAAGATAAGATTTGAGTGGACAAGAGTAAAAGGTGGAAAAGCAAAAAGCAAACCCTTTTTCTATATACAAAAAGAATCCAAGTCTTGATCTTCAGTAAGAATTCGGATGAGAAAGAAAAGGGGAGAGAGAGAGAAATTATTCTCTCCCCCATGGCCGAACTAATACTTTAATATTTTGGGGCCATGATTTTCTTTATCATACCACTCCTCTATCTTTCTATTGTAAACACTTGCTAAATCTTGTATAGAAGATAGGGTTGATTTTTGTCTCCTAGATCTACAAAATGTAATAGTTTTAGAGGAGACAAAAATCACTTCTTTGTTGTGTTCTTGAGCTTATGTTCTTGAACTTGTTTGTAGCATCTACCCCACTTCAATGAATATAAAGTTATATTCTTGGATCTTGTTGTGTTATGTGTTTTGGATGATTTACCGTTCATTATCTTGGTTATTTTAATGGTGTTCTTGAGGTTGAAGAAGATGATGAACAGTACCTGGGTTTGAACTAAAGTAATTTTTATGTTGTCCCAAAAATTATTAATAGTCAGATTTTCAATTGGGAATCGTATTCACCCCCCCCCCCTCTACGATCTCCGGGACCCAACACCATCCTTGAGAGCTCCATACTTATTGCATATGAAATGCAGTTAGAAGATCTCGAGGAAGAGAAGAAGAGAGGAGAACATGTTAAGGACATAAAAAGAATTAATGTCTAGAAAGAGAAGAGAGCACCGGAGACACCAGTGAAAGATGAGGGAACTTCTAAGTCGCCCAATCCTGGTATAGATGCAAAAGACTTAAAGAATAAAATGAAGAGACCAAACACGTTTGTTAACAGTGAGGATAGTAACAACAAATTTCATTCTACTGAAAACTTCAAATCTGCTGATAAAATTGAAGTAGAATCTGTTAAGTCACCTACTGTTTTGAATAACATGTCTATTATTGATGCTTTCCATAAACCTTGTGGTATATTGAATTGTATGTTATGTGCTTTTAATGCTATGACTGCTTACTTTAAACGCATGATAGCTAAGAAAGATAACATGACACCTAGAAAATGCATCAATAATAAATTTGCTAAATCCAAGACTACAACTCCTTCACCTGCTAAGAAGGAAGAATATATTCCTAAGTCTAAACAGAAAGTTGTTAAGACTGTGTATTGGAAGGTAGGAACAGTCAAGGAAGATGATATTGTTATTCGAAAAGGATCTGTTGTCAAAGCAGACAAATGTCAATTCTTTAAGTATGTCGGGCCCAATTAATTTTGGGCTCCAAAGACGAATTTATCCGTTTGGTATGTGCAGGGAGTTAAACAGGTAAATTGAGTTATATGGATTCTGGACAGTGGATCTTCAAGGCATATGACCGGAGATAGAGCCCTGCTATCAAATGTGGTTGAAAGAGTTGGCTCAATCATCACCTTTGGAGATAATAGCAAAGGAATGACTATGGGATATGGCAAGTTAAATACTGAAAATGTTTTAGTGGAAGGACTTAAGCACAATCTACTCAGTGTCAGTCAATTTTGTGATAAAGGGTACAAAGTAAACATTATCAAGGAGAAATGCTTAATAGCTCATTCTAAAGATGACAAACTGGCCTTGCGTGGAGTAAGGAAAGGAAACATGTATGTAGCGGATCTCAACTCAGGAACTGAAGATGAAGCAAACTGTTTTTATTCAAAGGCTTCGTTAGAGGAAAGCTGGCTATGGCACAAGAAACTCTCGCATCTAAACTTCAAAACAATAAACTCTTTAGTCAAGAGGGATTTGGTGAGAGGACTGCCTCCGATGTAATTTACACAAGAAGGTTTGTGTGAGGCATGTCAGAAAGGGAAGTCGAAGAAAGCAAGTCACAGAGGCACAGACACTTTAAACATCACTGAACCACTTCAACTCCTTCACATGGATTTATTTGGTCCAGTAAATATTTTGTCTATGTCAAGGAAGAAATACGCCTTAGTGATTGTGGATGACTTCACAAAGTATACGTGGGTTTTATTCTTAAACTCTAAAAATGAAACTCCACATTTGGTGATTGATCATGTATAGTTGATTGAGTTAGATTCAAAGTTACTTGTCCGAGCAATCAGATCAGATAATAGTACATAATTCAAAAATGAAGTTCTGAATAACTTTTGCTTAGACAAGGGGATAACAAGACAATATTCTGCACCAAGGACTCCGCAACAGAATGGAGTTGTAGAAAGGAAAAATAGAACCCTGATTGAAGCTGCAAGGACTATGTTAAGTGAATCAAGGTTACCTATCTATTTCTGGGCTGAGGCAATAAATACAGCTTGTTATACTCAGAATCGAACTCTGATCAACAAAGATCATATGAAAACTCCCTGTGAATTAATGGCTGGCAAGAAACCTACTCTAAAGTACTTTCATGTATTTGGAGCTAAATGCTATGTGCTAAAGGATGGAGATGAATATCGTGGCAAGTTCGAGGCCAAGGCACATGAAGCTATTTTTGTCGGATATTCAAGAAGAGCATATAGGGTGTACATAATTGATCAACATCAAGTAAAAGAAAGTGTCAATGTTACTTTTGATGACACCAAACTCCCAAGTATCCAAACTGAAGATTCTTCTGAGTCATTAAAATTTGATAATTATCCTGACTCACATTCTGATGACGAAGAAGAATCTCAGGTTGCAACAGGAATTGATGATGACAATAATAATGATGATCCTGGTAATAGTGGTGAAAACAATGTTAACACTAGTAATTCTACTAATACCAGTGGTGGATCAGCAAGTCATCCTGGTAGCAACTCAGGGGGAGATGAAGGATCAACTGGTAGAACACATCATCACAATGAATTTCGAGGCGAATCATCTAGATCAAACCTTCTCAGGGAAAGAATATGGAGCAGAGATCATCCTTTTGAATTGATCATAGGTGATCCAGATGTTGGAGTTAAAACCAGAAGTGTAACTTTAAATGAATGTTTATTTTCAGTTTTTCTGTCTCAAGAAGAACCAAAGAAGATTGAAGATGCATTAATTGATCCAGATTGGGTTCTTGCCATGCAAGAAGAGCTCAATCAATTCGAGAGACAAGAAGTCTGGACACTGGTACCCAGGCCTAAAGATAGATCCATTATTGGTACTAAATGGGTATACAGGAACAAGTTAGAAGGTGATGACATTGTTACAAGGAACAAAGCCAGACTGGTTGCAAAGGGTTACTACCAGGAAGAGGGAATTGATTATGACGAGACCTACGCACCAGTTACAAGACTTGAAGCCATCAGGATATTTCTGGCATTCGTAGCACATTCTAATTTTAAAGTATATCAAATGGATGTGAATAGTGCATTTCTGAATGAAGAGTTAGAAGAGGAAGTATATGTAGAACAGCTCCCTGGCTTTTAAAATCCAAAGTTTTCTGTCTTTGTGTATTTCATTTTCAAAGCTCTCTATAGACTCAAGCAAGCACCAAGGACATGGTATGACACTCTCTCTGTGTTTTTACTTGAAAATGGTTTCATTAGTGGTGTCATAGATAAAACTCTATTTTTATAAACTTAATGAAAAAGATATGATATTTGTCCAAGTTTATGTTGACGATATTATATTTGGTTCTACTAACGAAAACTTGTGCAAAAGATTTGCTAAGTTAATGCATAGCATGTATGAAATAAGTATGATGGGTGAGCTGTCATTCTTCCTTGGATTACAAGTAAAGCAAAAGGAAGATGGGATTTTTATTTGCCAATCAAAGTACGTAAGGGATCTTCTAAGAAAATACAGTCTAGAAGATTCTTCACCGGTAAAAACCCCTATGCCAACAGCCACCAAGCTTGACAAAGATGAAAATGGTAAGAAAGTTGACATCACAAGCTACAGAGATATGATAGGCTCATTATTATATCTAACTGCAAGTAGACCCGATATAATATTTGCAACATGCTTATGTGCAAGGTTTCAATCTGACCCTAGGGAATCTCATCTTATAGCCGTTAAACAAATTTTTAGATATCTGAAGGGTACACCAAATCTTAGAATTTGGTACCCTAAAGATACAGGTTTTGACCTAATAGGCTATACAGACTCAGATTATGCAGGGTGCAAGATGGACAGGAAAAGTACTTCTGGAAGCTGTCAGTTTCTAGGAAAACGATTGATCTCCTGGTATAGCATGAAACAACACTCAGTGTCTACCTCGACAGCCGAAGCAGAATACATTGCGGCAGGTAGCTGTTGTGCTCAGATCTTATGGATAAGGAATCAGCTAAATGACTATGGACTTGCGTTGAACAAAATTCTTATTCTCTATGACAACACAAGTGCTATAACTATTTCCAACAATCATGTACAATATTCGCGAACCAAGCACATTGACATAATGTATCACTTTGTCCGAGAGCATGTCATGAATGGAACTGTGGTGTTACATTTTGTACCCATAGAAGATCAAATAGCCGACATCTTCACGAAACCACTTGATGAATCCACTTTTTCTAAGTTGGTTAGTGAACTAGGGATGTTAAATAATGGCTAATTTTTTGGTTGCTAGGAATTTATTTAAGCTCATAAATATTAAATGTTAATATTTAAAGAATTCATGAGACTTGAATTAATAAAGTCCTAGGGCTTATGAATTTTTTGAAAATTATCTGAAGAATAAATTAATATTCTTAAAAGATAATTTTTTCAATTAGTGCATAAGTACTTTTGTTTAAATTAAGCTTTTATAAGTATTTATGTAAATTAATGTATATGTAACAAATTATTATTGTACATAAATATAAATGATTATGTTATTAATTAGTCAATTAATTTACTCATTAAATTAATTCAAATTTGAGTTAATTTAATTCTTAAATTAACTAGAACAATTAATAATGTAAATATTTATTATATGTCTTTAATAATTTATTAGTATGTAAATTATTGTTATTTGTCTCATAATTTGTAAAGGAGAATTGCTTGTTAATATTTATTGTAGAATTATTAATTTATCTAATATTTGAATAAGATTTTTATTATTTTATTTCGAATTTAGAAACAATTAATAATATAAGTAATTATTCTATTTTAATCTATAATTGTTCAGCATTACTTATTTTTTAAAAGAAATTCGACATGACTTTTTAATTAAATAGAAAGTCATACTGAGTTCTTGTAAAAATAAGTCATACTGACTATTTATAGTATTTTGTTCTATTATTTATAAAACAGCATGACTTATTTAATAATGAAATTCTGCATGACTTTTTATTTTAATAAAAAGTCATACCGAGCTTTAAATTAAATAAATCATACCAATAGAAAAACTCGGTATGACTTTTAATAAGTCATACCGACGGTTCTGCTTTATGTATTTTTCGGTATAACTTTTTAAAAGTCATACCGAGTCTTATTTACTTATTAAAAGTCGTTTTAAGCTATTTTAAATAAGTCATACTCAGCAATATATATACACACAAACGCATATACACACTATTTTCTTGAACAGAGGTGAAAATCGATCGTTTTTAATCACAAAACAACTGCCAAGTTGATTCTTCTTGTTTAATTACAAGCTTTATTGCTTGCTAGTGTTTTAAAATCGAACCTTTCTAATCGAATTATTGCCCGATTTTTGTTAAAATCAAACTGACTGTTCTTCTTCTTGAACAAAATCGAAGCAATTGTGATTTTTATTGATTAAATAACTACCGTGTAATTGTTAACTGATTGGAATCATCTTGAAGAATTAATATCAATTAGGGTTTTAAATTTATCAGTATGATTTTCAAATTTTGGACTTGTAATTTATATTTTACTATTTTATTGCAAGTTGTAATTTATCAATTGTAATAGTAGTAGTTAAAATGGTTGGTTTTTGCGAATTAGTGAAAAATAATTTTGTAGGATTTTTCAATCTGGTGAATTGTTCAGTTGAGAGGTTTCGACCATGGATCGTATTTATGAATGAACATTCACTAGTCAGAACTGCAATCTCTTTGGACGCCCCGTTGCAAGTGTTAGCACTTAGGGCTTTGTACTCCACTGCTAGGAATAGGAGTATTGCAGACAGAGTTCAATTCTCTTTCACCATAGGAGAACGTGAATACATGGTGACTGAAGAGGATGTGAACAGGATCTTAGGCTTTCCAACTGATAATTTTGTGGATCCACCCACTGTACCAGAAAATTTAGAATTTTTCTATACCATTCTATATCAGAGTGAGATCAATATGGTAAGACTGTCTAAAGCCAAGTTAGTAAGCGAGTGGGACTACTTCTTTGACACGCTAGCCAAAGTGTTTGCACCCACTACAAAGAGCAACTTCAACAATATATCTTCTCTACTGTAAATCATAGGGTTTTCTGTGGCCTACAACCGGAGGATAAATTTTGGAAAGTTGATTCTAAAAGAGATAATCAAGAAGATGGGGAAACTAAAAAGCAGGGAACAGAATGTACAAGTCTACTATCCGAGGTTCCTAATGCTGTTCATGAATGACTTGTTGTTGGATGAAGATAAAGCCTTATTTCAGAATAGTCCTGTAGAAGAATCTCTAACTTCTCAGAATAACTTGTTTGCAAGGCTCCACAACAACCCCAAGTTTGAAAATGTGCAAGTGGTAAGGACATATTATATGGCAGGGGTACTAGATCAAATTGTTAATCCTGTGCAGGATCAAGAGCCAGAACAAGTGCCAATACAAATAGATCATCATGTGCAACTTCTACTTGAAGCTGCTCAGCATGTCGAACAAGAGGCACTGGATCAACAGGTAATATCTCAATCACTGACTTCTAGTTTCCTACCTATAAATATATCTACTGCACTTTTAGAGTTATCTATGGCGGACTATGATTGTGGTTTTACACTACAGGACATTGGCCATGAACCTGAAAACACACAGGTTCAAATCTAGGCTGAGTTAGAGCCCAAACAGTTTCTCCTTCACCTACTTCTCTAAGTCATATTCGAAAGAGGAAGAAACCTGTTAGAAAAGTAAGAGGTAGAAGTGTTTCTGTAAGTAAACCCGCAGCTCTGTCTCCACCAACTAAAAGATCAAGATCTGAACCTGAGACAACTGCAGACCCGGTCTTATCCTCTCAGTGGGATATGGATTTTGAAACGGCTATCCAAGATTCTCTAGATACACTCGATCAAACGGGTGATTCTATTTGCCGTACAACCACGGCATCCGATTCAGATTCAGATTCTCGCACACTGCTAGCTCTCACACTAGCAGGTCCTCCACTTGAAGAAACTCAATCACAAGAGAGCACAATGATTGTTGAACAAAATGTTTTTAAAGAAAACTCGTCGGTTGCCACATTCATAGTGGATCAAGATATTTTGGATGCAGTGCAGCATCAGTTACCCTAATAGGTACTAAGGGGCACCACAGATTCTCAAGAGCCATTCAATACATTATCTAAGGTGGTGACCCCCCTGGATTTCTTTCATCCAGTGCTTGTAAGAGAAGGTCTCGAATCCACTGGTGGATTTGAGAGGCAACCACTCCATAGAGGGAGATGAGACTCCATTCATGGAGTAGCTACGTCAGTAGCGGAGCCACTTCAAGTTCAACTTGTTGAGGACGCGCCTTCACCAGCATCAGAAGAACATTATGATTCTTTAAAAGCTATAATTGTATATACAGGTACAGCTTTGGATTCTGGAAAGGAGCAAAACATGAGTGAAGTAAGGCAAACACTGAGCGATACACATGCACATAGTATTAGTTCAAATACGAGTGCAAGCGAGGTGAGTGCACACATACACAGTGAACTAATGTCAAAAATGGAAGCTTTTCAGAAACAAATGGAAATTGTACAGGCTGAGATTGAAAAAGGGAAATCACAAGCAGAACTAAAGTCTGCCTCTGTAACAGAATAGCTGTCAATAGTACGAAAAGATGTTGATAATGTCAAATCAAAGATTCTCCTTAAAACTCAAGATTTAGAGAAAGTGCATAGTGAAAATGCTGATAATACTAAAGATGAGTTTTCAAACTTGAATGAAAGAATTGATGATATTGAAAGAAGCTTGACATAAAGGATCATCGAGAATGAGGAAATCTCCACAAAGAGATTCAATAAACTTGATCAAGGTATGATTCATCTGAATCAAGGTATGAAGCAGGTCTACGAGACCGTGGAAAAACTAGTCAAATCTTTACAAACTTCTACACCTGTAGAGGATCCGTCAACTAAGGGGGAGAAAGGAAAGAAAGTAGCTGCAGAGGAAGTGGCTGCTAGCCAAGAGAAAGGAAAAGAAAAACTGTACTCTGAGGAAGATCAATTTCAGACATATATTCTAGAGGAACAGTACTATCTGCAAGAACAACTAATTGATGAAGAAAATGTGGAAAATCAAGGCTTCAATTCTGACTTCTGCAGAGCTGAAGATGAAGCTGCCTTTGATGATGAATTCTTATTGCCAAAAGAAAAAGAGTATGATCCTGCCTATGAAGAGGCAATAAGGAAGCTAAAAAGAAGACATCAAAGCAAGCCATGCCAAAACTCTAAATTTGAAAGCTCTAGTCAAAGAACGAACCCAAATTGAAAGAGAAGCAAGCTTAGAAAAATAAAAGCTTTGGGCCTTAGCAGTAAAGAAGAAGAAGCAAGATATTCAAATGAAGATAGGAGCTAAATGGGATGCGGCAAGGAAAGTCCTAGACAAAATTCAGCAAGGTCCTTTTGAAGATAGGCAAATGCTTTCAGTTATCAAGGGTCTTGAAGATTCAAATGATAATCTAGATAACTTTATGAAGGCATTGAAGGAAGAATTTGATTATATCACTGTCGTAGTGGATCACATTCTTGAAGACTGACAACTACTAGTCTACACACATAGGAATGGAACAATCAGAGTATCTTTGGAATTCTTCCGAAAGACATCATTGTCAATGATATGGATATTGTTGAATAAAATCAAGAGAAGCTCAGAAGAAAATGAACTCCTCAGGGACAAACTCAGAGACATTGCAACAGATACTAGTCCTTAGATCTTGTATGATTCTCTTGAGGTGAGATTTTTCTCAAACCAGCTGTATAAAATCATGAAGCTAGATGAGGAGTCTTTAAAGGGATACATTGTGAAATACATGATTCAAGTGGAGAGAGGCTAAGATCAAAAGGATTCAGATCCCAAGCCAAGCTGGATGCTGCACAGAAAATCAGGAACTACTGTTTATCAAGAAACATAAAATCTTACATCAGGCAAATGCCAAAGATAGATTCTACGCAGTCATATGATGTACAACAAGAAATAATAGATCCTATTGAAGAAGAAGTCATGTTTCAGCTAGCAAAGGCTGAACATAGAAAATTGTATGGAGAGTCAACTGCAACTCAAACTATAGTTGAAGAGGTACCCAGAACACCTGTGCAGAAGAGTTCTGATCTAGAAGAGGGTGAAGTAGATACCAATGAAGACTGAAGTCTTAGGTAGGTCAAGATAGAAACAATGTTATATTTGTTCAGTGCTAGAGGAACAACTATCTTGTACTTATTTTTTATGAATCTGGAAAATTGTTATATATATATCCAGAACTTTTATTTATTATTTACAAGTTCTTACATGTCGTATTTACTTTCTTAGAGATTAGTTGAATTATCCTCTAGGAATTTGTGTGTTAAATGTTTAACAACAAATAGGGGGAGATTGAAAGGCATATGGCTAGGCCTATTTGTCATACCGAATTTATTAAGTCATGCCCAGTTTTTTTCTAAGTCATACAAGTGTTAAATTTGTTAAAATAAGTCATTATGATAAAGGTCATACGAGGCCTTTTCCAACCTCTATAAATATGAGGTCAGGGCTTCACTATTCAGCATCGTTCACACATTCAAATTCAGAAATTTGTATGCATTGTAATACTCACAGATTTGTGTGCTTAGTTTGGAATATAATTGTTAAACCTGAACAATTCATGTCGAAATCGTTCCAGAACATATAATCAATTATATTCACTTTGATCATATTAATTTTGTAATACTTTTCAAGTTCAAATTTATATCTTCTACTTGAACAATATTTCATTAAAATTAATATTTCGCGAGAAATTAAAGTAATATCTTTAAATCCAATATTCCGCGATTAAATTAAGATATTGTATTCAACCCCCCTTCTACAATATCAGGGGCCAACAATTGGCATCAAAGCTGGTTGATATTATTATTATCAGATCCGAACCAAATATTCCGCAACTCATACAGATCTCAAAAATTATTTTTAATTCGAAATAACTTTTTATTCGAAATAAATTTTTTTTCTAAAAAATTATTTTTGATCAAAAATTGTTTTAAGTCTAAAATTAAAATATTTTTTGAACCACTTAATTTTTAATCTTATTTAAAGATGAGTACACAAAAGGTAAGGAGCATTAAAATTCTACAGTTCGACAGAGAGCACTACAACTTGTGGAAACACAAAAGGCTACTGTTCATTGGGATTGTCAATCCCAAGTACGCATTAGTACTGGCCAAAGGTGTTGAGCCCCCTATATCATTTATTCCCGAACATGAGGTAGATGGGGTCGTAATCCCCCACAGACAGTTTCTGAAAAGTTCAGCAGACTATACAGATGAGGAAGCAGAAGCTGTGTCCCTGGAGAATAACCTCAAATTAATTTTGATTGAATCCCTGGACTATGTAATGTACAATCAAGTAGTCAATTGCAAAAATGCCAAACAGATATGGGATATGTTATTGTAGGTGCCCTAGAGGCAATACAATGTTTCTTTTTAATAGACCTTTATATCATTTGATTATTCAATAAACGTATTTATTATGACTTTAATTACTGCGATATATTAGTTAGCATAATAAATGTCCTTAGAATCATGATACACATTGTATAGTTTAAGTACATGACTTGAACTTGAGATTATATAATATATCATATTCTTAAAAGGTTTCTAGTCGAGTATTATTATTATAGGACAATAATAATACATAAATAGACTAGTATGTTGTTTGACAGATAACCACATCTCATTGGTTATAAGTATGGGGATACTAAAGTCAATATATAGGTACATGTAGGAGTACATGATACTAGACAGACCCATAGTGAGATTCTTCATGTTTAATAAAGTCATAAGAAAGACTCACAGTGATAATGGTGTAATGATCCTTTGACTTGAGATCATTATATTTCTATACGAGGATTAATATACTTTGACTACATTAAAAGTTACCTTTGACCGGGTGATGATAAAAGTGGACATCGGGTATATCATGAGTCGTATGAGAAATATGAATGATAGATAAATGATTTAACCCTCCTATAATTATGAGAGATATTATTGGCCTCTTGATTGAGTAAGACTATAAAATGCATGGTCGTGCTCAAATAATGATTTGTTTTCATAGTCTACTCATGGATCAAGTAAACCCAGATTAAATGTTGTAGAGGATGACTAAATACATGCCTCGAGTTTAATCTATAATATATATGGTTAAATGGATTATATTACATGGAAACATTAGTCACGAAAGGTTTTATCGAATCTCGATTTAATTATTGTTTAATTGGGTAGCAATGATGTATTACTAGATACCGCTCATTGTTTATAATTTTATTGGAGAATAAAATTATTGCTAATTAAATAATAGCCTATAGGGTCACACACATAGAGCACTTAGAGGAATAGTTAATTTAAATTAATTGATGATTATTTGAATTTTATTATATTAATTAAGTGTGACTTAATTAATTGAAATAATATAAATTCGAATTTGAAAAGGATTTCTGCCCATAATAATTAAGTATGACTTAATTATTAATTATATAATAGAAACACGTTTTATTATTTAATCTTATACCTACATGGGTTAGGTTTTGCTGAATAAGCCCGTTAACCAGTCATTATAAATAGATAATGATAGGTTAAATAGGTTTTACGTTTTTGAGAAACCTTAAACCCTAGAGGCAGCAGCAAGGTTGCAAGAAGGAAGAAATTCGAAATCATCAAAAAGGAGGCTAGTACGTCCGTTCCATAATCAAGATCGTGAGACGTTCTTGAAGGTGCTCGTGTGGATACCATAGAGGTGTTTTTCGAGAGTAAGACACAAGTCATGAAAGCTAGGATCTCCGTTGAGTTCGTGAAAGTCAAGACCAGAAAAGGTAGAATTCTGTTTCACCATAATCTGTCAATCTTATACATGATCCTGCGTTAGGGTTCCGAAAATTTTGTTATATTTACGTTAATCCGCTGCGTTTTATGCCTCGGAACCCAACAATGGCATCAGAGCTACGTGTATAAGAGACTGATTTGGTTACGTGTGAACTGTATTTGATGCAAATATGACTGTTTTGGTGACTGCCATGCCACTACCATGCTACTGATTTGTTACTGCCATGCATGTTTGAAACTGCCATGCCTGTTTGAAACTGCCATGCTACTGCAATGTTATAATCTGTTATGGCATGATATGTGTGATGCACTGTATGTATGTGATACGAGATACGGTCATACGAAGGTCGTCGGAATCGTTCTGAGACGTTTAAAAACACAACTGCATAAGATGTGGTTTGTTGTGAATAGTGATTCTGCAGTGAATAGTGTTTTTCGACGGAATCAGAATGGGTCAAATTTACTCTTTCTGGGAAGGGAAAATCGCCACGAGCAAAAATCACCGCTTTGCTGTGACCTATGGTGTTTTTTGGCCATTTAACATTGTTAAGGGCCTCAAAAATGCAGTTTTCTGTTTTTAGATCATAATTTTAAATTTTTGATAATTTTTTTATGATGCTTTGATCATTACATATATGATGCATGCTGATATGATTATGCATTCTGAGATGTCAGTAATTGTTATGTGGGCATGGTGCTGGTTATGGCCTTAGACCCTAGATTAATGGTTTTGGTTTTGGTTTTGATTTTATAAATACGACTTGTATGTCATTTTCTTCATTCTTGTAATTGCTGAACCTCGAATGTAACTCGATTTTTCTTATGTAAGTACATTAGCTTAGATTGTATTCATTTATTCCATGTAATGTACTTGAAGACAAAGGATGATCCAAGAAGAATAGAAGGCAGCCATAGATGCAAGAAGAATGAAGACAAGCAAATGTATTTATGTTTTACCACCACCGTAGATTGACTTTGATCCTTTCATTAGCTCGAAACACATAGGAAAGGGCCATAACCAAGCACGTTTACATACTGCACTTTACTTATTGATGTATGAATGTATGTGTAGAGTAGAAGATGCATGCTTTAATTAGATTAATGATGTATGCATGTATTAGATACGTCACCCATGCCATGCTTGTCATGCTAAACAAGATAAAATCTGTAACGATTTAAGATTTTAAAATTAACAAACGATCATGAGATTCTTGTGTTTATGAAATATGGATTTTTTAAACACGGAATTCAATATAGATTTTGATATCTATAATTGGGATTTTCTGACAAAAACGGATATGCGTATTCGTAAGGCTGATGGGTTTTAAGTGTGACCACTGGTATCCTCCATCTACCAGGGAAATGAACAATTTAAGATGTCAATTTGAAATATTTGGTTCAAGGAAAAATTGAGGATCTCTTCATGATGTGATCATGATCGTCGTAAATTTTCTAAACCCCTTAACAAAATATTAAGTTTAACTCGGATGCTTTCCAATGAATGAACACTCATCGAATCCTAGATCGATTAGGGGAAAGACTGTCAGTAGCAGGGGACTCCTATCTATCGAGGTGAGATGCGACGAATATAAACGCTTATATTTGGCCATTGTATCATTGGGTCTAACTTAACTGAGTCGTCATAATAAGGGAAAATAAATGGTTATATTCAACCATTATGAACTTAGAAGCATAGAGTTTGCTTAAAAGTCTATTAGATAGATAAGATCAATCGTCGTTCACCAAACTATCCAAGAATTATATATGATATAATTGACAACTGTTGTCTACCTAAATAATCATTTTAAGGACTTCCAGTGGTTGTCTTTGGACATGACGAAATATGGATCTTGGCTCACTAGAAAGAATTATGGGATATACTTTCCAAATTAATAGTAAGGGCTATTAATTTGATCAAAATAGTGGGAGATATATTATGAATATATCGTAATCATTTGAACATAATAAATAACTCAGACAATCTAATGTTTATTTTGTGCTTTTATCATTGTAGATACCAAGTAATGGCAAACAACACAAACACACTATCCGTACGATCAGTCCTTGAGAAGGATAAGCTGACAGAAGGAAACAACTTCCTAGACTGGCAGAGGAATTTGAGGATCGTCCTCAGACAGGAGCGCAAGCTTCATGTCATTGATATTCCTCCGGCAGGTCCCCTTCCTGAGGGCGCTACTGTTGAGGAACGAACGGCCCACACAAAGGATGAGAATGATGCAAAAGATGTTGCATGTCTTATGTTGGCAAGTATGAGTGCTGAGCTTCAAAGACAGCATGTTCATATGGATGCATATACTATCAATGAGCACTTGCAAAGCATGTTTGCAAGCCAAACTCGTCAAGAAAGGTTCAACACGAGTAAGTCACTCTTTAATTGTAAACAAGGGGTACGTGAACCAGTTGGCCCACATGTTCTGAAAATGATTGGTTACATTGAGTACCTTGAAACTTTGGGTTTCCCGATTATTCAGGAAATTGGTATTGACCTGATCATGAATTCTTTGAACAAAAAATTCACTCAATTTGTTATAAACTACAATATGAATGAATTTGACAAAACACCTACTGAATTGTTGGCTATGTTGAGAACATATGAGACCAACATGAAGACGGCTGAACCTGCTCCCATACTGATGGTGGGCAATAAAGGTAAGGCCAAAGGGAAAAGTAAGTGAAACGGTAAGAAGAAGACAGGATTTGATTCTACACCCAAGCCAAAGTCAGGTCCTAAACAGGCTTTAAAGCCTAAGGGTGGGGTCGCTAAGGGTGAATGTTACTACTGTAAGAAAACTGTTCAGTTTACTTGGAGGATCTAAAGAAGAAGAGGGTTGAGCAAGCTTCTACTTCAGGTATATATGTTATAGAAGTCAATTTGTCTATTTCTACATCTTGGGTATTGGATACTGGATGTGCTACTCATATTTGTATAAATGTGCAGGAAATGCAGAGAAGTAGGACATTGGCTAAAGGAGGAGTGGACCTACGAGTTGGCAATGGAGCAAGAGTTGCTGCTTTAGCTGTAGGAACCTATTATTTATCTTTGCCCTCAGGGCTAGTTTTAGAACTGGAGAATTGTTTTTACGTGCCTGCGATTCGCAGAAACAATATTTCTATTTCTTGTTTGGACAAGAAAGATTTTTCGTTTACGATAAAGAATAATTGTTGCTCTTTTGCTTTGAATGATTTAACCTATGGTGTTGCGCGTTTGTTTAATGGTTTATATGTTCTTGACTTAGATAATCATGTCTATAATATAGAAAACAAACGACTTAAAGTTAATGACTCAAATCAAACATACCTCTAGCATTGTCGTCTAGGCCATATAAATGAGAAACGCATATCCAAATTACATAAGGATGGATACTTGGATAAGTTTGATTTTGAATCATACCAAGAATACGAATCTTGTTTGCTTGGTAAAATGACTAAAGCCCCTTTCACCGGTAAGGGTCAAAGGGCCACCGAACGTCTAGAGCTAATACATAGTGATGTATGTGGCCCAATGCGTGTGATGGCTAGAGGAGGCTACTACTACTTCATAACATTTACTGATGATTTCAGTAGATATGGATATGTATATCTTATGAAGAATAAATCCGATTCTTTTGAAAAGTTCAAAGAATACAAGGCTGAAGTAGAGAAGCAAATTGAAGGAGGTGCAAGTATTAAAATCTTATGATCTGATCGTGGAGGAGAATACTTGAGCACAGAATTTAAAGATTATTTAAAGGAGTGTGGTATTATATCACAACTCACTCCGCCAGGTACACCTCAATGGAATGGAGTTTCAGAGAGGAGAAATCGTACCTTGTTGGACATGGTGCGATCAATGATGAGTCATGCAGATCTTCCAATTAGTTTCTGGGGTTATGCTCTAGAAACAGCGGCTTTCACACTTAACCGTGTTCCTACTAAGAAGGTTCAAAAGACTCCATATGAGATGTGGGAGAAGAAACGGTCAAGCATGAGCTTTATGAAAGTTTGGGGATGCAAGGCGTTTGTGAAACGTCAAGTATTTGACAAGCTTAGACCTAAATCTGAAGAGTGCAATTTTGTGGGATACCCTAAAGAAACAAAGGCATATTATTTTTATAGTCCTTCTGAGCAGAAAGTGTTTATTGCTCGAGATGCTGTTTTGATGGAAAAAGATTTTGTTTCCAAAAGAAACAGTGGGAGAACTATAGACCTCGATGAAGATCGAGAACCACAAAATAACATTGAACCTGAAGTGGAACAAGAGCAGGATAATGATAATGCTCAACAAACACAGGTCGTCCATAGAACTGGTAGAATTCGCCATGAGCCAGAGAGATATGGATTTGTCTTGACTCAATGCGGTGATTTGATACTCATAGATGAAGATGAGCCTCTCACATACCAAGATGCTATGAACAGTCCAGACTCTAAGAGATGGCTAGAAGCCATGAAATCCGAGATAGATTCCATGTACGAAAACCAAGTATGGACTTTGGTTGATCCACCTGAAGGGGTAAAACCCATAGGGTGCAAATGGGTTTTCAAGAAGAAAACTGGCATGGATGGAAATGTTCAGAACTATAAAGCAAGGCTGGTTGCAAAAGGTTTCAAACAAATTCATGGTATTGACTATGATGAAACTTTCTCACCAGTAGCTATGGTCAAGTCCATAAGGATTTTGCTTTCTATTGCAGCATTCCATGATTATGAAATCTGGCAAATGGATGTCAAAACAGCCTTCCTTAATGGAAGTCTTGAAGAGGATGTGGATGTGTACATGACACAACCTGAAGGTTTTGTCGATCCAAGGAATGTTAGCAAGGTATGTAAATTACGTCGATCTATTTATGGATTGAAGCAAGCCTCTAGGAGATGGAATATCCGTTTTGATGAAACAGTCAAAGAGTATGGCTTTGTTCAAAACGAAGATGAACCTTGTGTTTACAAGAAGGTTAATGGGAGCCATGTGGCATTCATAGTACTATATGTTGATGACATACTACTAATGGGGAATGACATACCTTCTCTTAAGGCTGTTAAGACTTGGTTAGGGAGCAACTTCTCTATGAAAGACTTAGGAGATGCATCCTACATTCTAGGAATGAGGATCTATAGGGATAAATCTAGAAGGATGATCGGTCTAAGTCAGAGTACATACATCGATAAGGTTTTGCATCGTTTTGGTATGTAAAATGCAAAAAGGGGATATGTCCCCGGGTCTCAAGGGATAACGATCTCTAAAGATCAGTGTCCGAAATCATTGGATGACAAGGACCACATGAGTAAGGTTCCATATGCCTCAGCAATTGGATCTATCATGTATGCAATGGTATGTACTCGCCCAGATGTTTCGTATGCTTTAAGCATGACAAGCAGATACCAATCTAATCCAGGTGAAGGTCACTGGATGGCAGTCAAGAATATTCTAAAGTACTTGAAAAGGAGTAAAGATTCATTCTTGGTGTACAGAGGAGAGGAGAAACTGGTTGTAAAAGGTTACACCGATGCAAGTTTCCAAACAGACAGGGATGATACTGTATCACAGTCTGGTTTTGTGTTTTGTCTAAACGGAGGTGCTGTAAGTTGGAAGAGTTCAAAGCAAGAAACAGTAGCTGATTCTACAATGGAAGTTGAGTACATTGCAGCTTGTGAAGCAGCTAAGGAAGCAGTTTGGATTCGAAAATTCATTACTGGTTTGGGAGTGGTTCCATCGATCACAGATCCCATTGATCTATACTGCGATAATATTGGAGCCATTGCACAGGCTAAAGAACCTAGAGCTCACTCCCGAACCAAACATATACTCAGGAGATATCACCTCATTCGAGAGATTAATGAAAGGGGTGACATACACATATGTAAAGTGCACACAAATGATAACATTGCAGACCCACTGACCAAAGGCTTGTCGTAGAAGAAGCACGACGGTCACACTAGTTCCATGGGTATTAGATACATGGGTGATTGACTCTAGTACAAGTGGGAGATTGTTAGTGTAGGTGCCCTAGAGGCAATACAATGTTTCTTTTTAATAGATCTTTATGTCATTTGATTATTCAATAAACGTATTTATTATGACTTTAATTACTGCGATATATTAGTTAGCATAATAAATATCCTTAGAATCATGATACACATTGTATAGTTTAAGTACATGACTTGAACTTGAGATTATATAATATATCATATTCTTAAAAGGTCCCTAGTCGAGTATTATTATTATAGGACAATAATAATACATAAATAGACTAGTATGTTGTTTGACAGATAACCACATCTCATTGGTTATAAGTATGGGGATACTAAAGTCAATACATAGGTACATGTAGGAGTACATGATACTAGACAGACCCACAGTGAGATTCTTCATGTTTAATAAAGTCATAAGAAAGACTCACAGTGATAATGGTGTAATGATCCTTTGACTTGAGATCATTATATTTCTATACGAGGATTAATATACTTTGACTACATTAAAAGTTACATTTGACCGGGTGATGATAAAAGTGGACATCGGGTATATCATGAGTCGTATGAGAAATATGAATGATAGATAAAGGATTTAACCCTCCTATAATTAGGAGAAATATTATTGGCCTCTTGATTGAGTAAGACTATAACATGCATGGCCGTGCTCAAATAATGATTTGTTTTCATAGTCTACTCATGGATCAAGTAAACCCGGATTAAATGTTGTAGAGGATGACTAAATACATGCCTCGAGTTTAATCTATAATATATATGGTTAAAGGGATTATATTACACGGAAACATTAGTCACGAAAGGTTTTATCGAATCACGATTTAATTATTGTTTAATTGGGTAGCAATGATGTATTACTAGATACCGCTCATTGTTTATAATTTTATTAGAGAATAAAATTATTGCTAATTAAATAATAGCCTATAGGGTCACACACATAGAGCACTTAGAGGAATAGTTAATTTAAATTATAGATTTAAATTAATTGATGATTATTTGAATTTTATTATATTAATTAAGTGTGACTTAATTAATTGAAATAATATAAATTCGAATTTGAAAAGGATTTTTGCCCATAATAATTAAGTATGACTTAATTATTAATTAAATAATAGAAACACGTTTTATTATTTAATCCTATACCTACATGGGTTAGGTTTTGCTGAATAGGCCCGTTAACCAGTCATTATAAATAGATAATGATAGGTTAAATAGGTTTTACGTTTTTGAGAAACCTTAAACCCTAGAGGCAGTAACAAGGTAGCAAGAAGGCAGAAATTCGAAATCATCAAAAAGGAGGCTAGTACGTCCGTTCCATAATCAAGATCGTGAGACGTTCTTGAAGGTGCTCGTGTGGATACCATAGAGGTGTTTTTCGAGAGGAAGACACAAGTCGTGAAAGTTAGGATCTCCGTCGAGTTCGTGAAAGTCAAGACCAGAAAAGGTAGAATTCTGTTTCACCATAATCTGTCAATCTTATACATAATCCTGCGTTAGGGTTCCGAAAATTTTGTTATATTTACGTTAATCCGCTGCGTTTTATGCCTCGGAACCCAACATGATACAATAAAGATAATCAACGAAGGGACTGAAGAAGTAAAAGAGAATAGACTAGAAATCCTGACCTCCCAATATGAGCAATTTAGATCCAACCCTGGTGAGGGTATCTCTGAGGTGTTTTAGAGACAAAACAAACTGATAAACAAGCTCAATATGAATGGAAAGTTTTATCAGAATCAGGAGGTGAATAAGAAGTTTTTGTTGACCTTATCCGAGCATTTGAAACACAAGATCGCAGCTATCCGGGAATCTAGGGACATGAAGGAGGTTACCCTAGAAAGACTCTACGGAGTTTTAAAAACTTATGAGCTGGAACAGATCCAAAGCAGAGAGATGTATGGGAGAGGTAAGGTACTGAGTTCCTCCAAGGCATTAATGGTAGAAGCACCAGAGAAAGAAGAAGTGAAGGCAGTTGCACCTTCTAACATTCCAACAGAGTATGTGATTCCAGAATTTGGACATACTTCTGACAAACAAGAAGATGGTGAGTTCTACTCGCTGGAAGAACTAGATCAGCTAGAAGATGAATCTCTGGCAATGGTTGCCAGAAGGTTTGGCAACATGAGATTCCGAAGAAACTCCTCATACAGAGTAAAGCCTAATTTTGGAAGATTCCAAAAAGGAGGTTCTTCGACAACAGTATCAAAGAGCGGCTACAAGACCGGCTTAGTTGATAGAAACAAGTTTCGTTGCTTCAACTGTAATGAGCTAGGCCACTTCGCAACTGAATACAAGAAGCCTAAGCAAGGGAAAAAGAGAGAGTCTTACGAAGAACTCTTGGAGAAGTATGATGCTCTCGTGAAAAAGCATCAAGGAAAGTCCTATCTAGCAGAAGGCAAAAGCTGGGATGACTCAGATAATGATGATGAGGAAGAGCTGGGAAATCTTGCTCTTATGGCCTCATCTGAGGAATCACTATCTCCCACCCGTCAAGGAGGAATAGAGGTAAATCCTTCTTGCCCTAAAATGTTTGATTTGCTAGGAAAAGAACTAGATGGCGAAAGAGATAAGGTTAGGAAACTCAGACTCAAAATCAAAGACTTAATTGATGAAACTAAAGTTCTTCAGCAGTTAAAAAGAAATAATGACAAGTTGACTGTCAAGTTGACTGAGGACTTAGTTGTTCAAGTAAGTAAAGTCAGCTGTCATCTTTTAGTTGAAACCAATCTCAGAAACCACAGAGAAGAAGAAAAGAAAAAGTGTCTTGCTTATAAGAATTCCTCGTATATTGTAAAGAACCTAATTGACCAACAAGAAATAAGTCGTAAAGTTGGAATAGGCTTCGAGTACAATAAATATGTAGGAAATCCAAGCAACATAACTCCTTTCAGAAAAAGTACTGAAGAAAGGGAGATCCCACATGTTGTTAAAGACACACCGAAACCTCTCTTTATAACACCAATAGCTGAACCCATCCTTGAAAGCTCCATACTGATTGCTTATGAAATGCAGTTAGAGGATCTCGAGGAAGAGAAGAAGAGAGGAGAACAGGTTAAGGACATAAAAAGAATTAATGTCCAGAAAGAGAAGAGAGCACCGGAGACACCAGTAAAAGATGAGGGAACTTCTAAGTCGTCCAATCCTGGTATAGGTGCAAAAGACTTAAAGAATAAAATGAACAGACCAAACCCATTTGTTAATAGTAAGGATAGTAACAACAAATTTCATTCTACTAAAAACTTCAAATCTGCTGATAAAATTGAAGTAGAATCTGTTAAGTCACCTACTGTTTTGAATAACATGCCTATTATTGATTCTTTCCATAAACCTTGTGGTATATTGAATTGTATGTTATGTGCTTTTAATGCTATGACTGCTTATTTTAAACGCATGATAGCTAAGAAAGATAACATGACACCTAGAAAATGCATCAATAACAAATTTGCTAAATCCAAGACTGCAACTCCTTCACTTGCTAAGAAGGAAGAATATATTCCTAAGTCTAAACAGAAAGTTGTTAAGACTGTGTATAGGAAGGTAGGAACAGTCAAGGAAGATGATACTGTTATTCGAAAAGGATCTGTTGTCAAAGAAGACAAAGGTCAATTCTTTAAGTATACCGGGCCCAATTAATTTTGGGCTCGAAAGACGAATTAATCCATTTGGTATGCGCAGGGAGTTAAACAGGTAAACCGAGTTATATGGATTCTGGACAGTAGACCAACACATGGTATGACACTCTAACTGCTAATTACTCGAAAATGATTTTATATTAAAGTAGTTATACACATATATCTCTCTAGAATACAAGGCACACTCAAAGTAATATATGTGCATGTATACCATGATTATATTATATGTGGGTCTACTAATGAAAATTTGGCAAGAGATATTTGCTAAGTAAATACAGAGTAGGTACAACATGAGCATATTGGAAAAGTTGTAATTCTTTTTGGATTACAATTAATTCAAAAGAATGATGACAATTAAAGTAAGTCAAGGATCTTTTAAAGATGTGCAATTTAGAAGATTATTGACCTTCCAAGACTTCTTCTTGCCAATAAACCACTAAGCTTGATCAGGGAAAATTAGGTATATGAACTGAATTGACAAGCTATAGAGGTATGATCAGCTCATTACTTATTCAAGTGTATAAAGACCATATATTTTATTCTCAATATGCCTATGTGCAAGTTTTCAAGAGGATACTAGATAATCTTATCTTATAGCTAAGATATGAATTGTTAGATATCTTAAGGGATTACTAATTCTTAGAATCAGGTACCCTAAAGATGCTAGGTTTAACCTAATTGGCTATATAGATATAGATGATGCAGGTTGTAAGAAAGACAGAGAAGTAATTCCTAGAAGTTATCAATTTCGTGGAGGAAGTTGATTTCCTGTTGAAATAAGAAGAAGCACACAATACATAGTTACAACAAAGGTGAAAATTTAAAGCAACTAGTGAATGTGATGCTCTGATCTTCTAGACAAGGAAACTACTTCAATTCCAACAACTTTACTGGATATTCTCTACAATACTCAAGGAACAAACACATGGACACCAGGTATCATTTCTTTCGAGATTTTTCTTAGTATAATAAATTACAGATATTTGTTAAACAAATTGATGAATTCATTTTGTCTAAGTTGGTTAGTGAACTTGGGATATTATTTATTTGCATATTTGTTGGAAATCCCATTTGCAGGAATTCTTAAATGAGTTCACAAGTATTAAATTTTCCATATTTAAATGACTTGTGAATTTGTTTGAAATCTAGTACCTCGTGCTTTTTGCTATTAGTTTAATTAGCATGCTTACAATGTTATATGCATATGTGGTAGTTAAATGATTTAGCATAAGTTAGCAGCATAATTATTTATATGTTAAATATTTGATGAATATTAGTCAATGATATCTTGCTTAATTGCTCTAATATTTTACTCTGATATTTTTAAATATTTTATTACAAATAATTGTGGTACTTTTGGTATTAGTGACGTTATTTAGAATTTCTGTTCTAAGTAATTAATGCATATTTCAAACCTCACGAATATTAGAAGACGAAGTATTTTCTAAGTCATGTGTATAAAATTCTCAATATTTTATATACTTAGAAAATATTTCTAAAATATGATTTTATTTGCGAGGAGTTGTAATTAAGATCACAAGTAAAATATTTCTAAATTCGGTAAAACCTTTGAAAACTCGGTAAGACTTTTGAAAAGTCTTGTCGAGCCAAGTGTTTGCTCGGTAAGACTTTCTTAAAAGGTCTTACCGATTTAGTTCGGTAAAACTTTTGAAAAAGGTCTTACTAGATTATTTCGGTAAGACTTTTGAAATGTGTTACTGAGATAATTCGGTAAGACTTTCTCAAAAGGTCTTACCGAGATAATTCGGTAAGACTTTTGAAAAGTCTTACCGAAATAATTCGGTAATTCTAATTAATTAAATGCAGCAAGACTTTCTTAAATTGTAAAATGAAATCTTCTTTTAACTTAATTGATTCCACAAATTATTAATAAAATAATTTATAAATTAAATTAATTCAAGGTGAATTAATTTAAGTAGATAAATTAAATTATTAATTAACTTTTGTAAGGGGAATTAATTTAGTTTCTTCACTGCACAATCCTTTTTGATTTGACTTGGTCTTCCTGTCTTCTGTTTGAAAAACACTTGAGCTAGGTGATAAATATTTATTTAATTAGTTGACACACAAATATACTGTATGGTTCATTTGTGTCATACTAAATAAATATTCATCACCTCTTTAACATTAATAGCTGTGATCTTCTATCTTGTTCTTTCTTCTTGATTTGTCTTCAATATCTTCTTTTCTTGGAATCATTATGTAGTAGGTACTTTAAATCTTCTGAATCTTCTGAAACACTAATTCTTTATTTTTCACCGACGCTTGAACATTTTAATGAACTTCTTTCAGTGATAAGTAGCAGCTTCTTTGGAATACTTCTGATTCTTAGGATTCTTTGTGTCTATTAAACTTGTTAGTCTTGATTCCTATTATCGTACTTATTATTTACTTCTTTTTCTTATTGCATTGAGTTGTCATCTAATTATTATGTATAGGCCTAGTCATATGCCTTTTAATCTCCCCTTATTTGTTGTTAAACATTTAACACACAAATTCCTAGAGGATAACTCAACTAACAACTAAGAAAGTAATTAAAATATATAAAAACTGTAAATAATAAAGTTCTAGTATTATATTTAACAATTTTCTAGATTCATTTTTTTGAAACATAAATACAAGATAGTTATTCCTCTAGAACTGAACAAATATTACATAATTTTCTATCTTGTCCTATCTAAGTCTTCAGTCTTCAGAGGTATCAATTTCACCTTCTTCCAGGATTGAACCTTTATGCACAGGTGTCATTGGTACTTTTTTAGTTACTAATGGATCTGTTGTAGTGGATACTCCATACAACCTTCTTTGCTCAGCCTTGGCTAGCTGAAACAACACTTCCTGCTCAACAGGATCTACTGCTTCTTCTTCCAAATCAAATGGCTGAAATGAGTCTATCTTCTTGATTTGCCTAATGTATGATGGGATTTCCTTTGATAAGCAGTAATTTCTTATTTTCTGTGTAACGTCTAATTTAGCTTGGGACATGAACCCTTTAGACCTGAGCATCTTTTCCACTTCGATCATATATTTGACTGAATAGCCCTTTAATGATTCCTCGTCTAACTTCATGATCTGATAAAACATGTTAGTGTAAAATCTTACTTCATGAGGATCATATGTGATCTGAGGACTAACAACTCTTGAAAAGTCTCTGAGTCTGTCTCTGAGAAGCTCATTTTCTTCTGAACTTCTTCTTATCTTGTTCAACAGGATCCACACTACTGACAATGATAATTTCCTAAAGAACTCTAAAGATATTCTGATTGTACCGTTCCTGTTTGTATAGACTAAGATCTGCCAATCATCTAGAATATTATCAACTATTACAGTGATATAATCTATTTCCTCCTTCAAAGCCTTCATAAAATTATCTAGGTTGTCATTTGACTTTTCCAAGCGTTCAATCAAAGACTGTAGCTTGTAGTCTTCAAATGGCCCTTTTTGCAGATTTTCCATGATTACTCTGGCAGTGTCTCATTGCTTCCCTATCTTTAGCTACACATCTCTCTTCTTTTCTCTGACTGCTATAGCCCAGAGATTTTGCTTTTCTAGGCTCATTTCTTTTTCAGCCTTCGTTCTTTCCATGACTAGAGCTTTCAATTTATCAATTTTAGCATGACTTGCCTTGATGTCTTCTTTTAGTTTCTTCATTGCCTCTTCATAGGCTGGAACAACTTCCTTTTCTTTCAGAAACAAAAATTCTTCATCAAATGCAGTCTCTTCCTCAGCTCTACAATAGTCAGGATTGAATGATTCATCATGAGCACTGTCATAATGAATTATTCTTGAGTATAATACTGTTCTTCTGGTTCTGGATCATACATTTGAAACTGTTCCTCAGAATACAACTTAGCTTTCCTTTTATCTTTTGCAGTAGCCCCTTCATCTTCAGCTACTAATTTCTTCTTTGATTTCTCCCCCTTAGTTGAGGGATCCTCTTGAGTTTTGGATGCTTCAAAGGATGCAACCAGTTTTTGCACGGTCAGATAGACCTGCTTCATTCATTCATTTAAGTGTTCCATGCTATTATCTAGCTTGTTGAAGCATTTGTTTGAGATCTCTTCATTTTCAATGATTCTTAGGGATAAACGTTCCTCAACTTCAACAATTTTGTGCTCTAAAGATTTTACTTCTTTCATATCCTCAGCAATGAGACTCTGCACATCCTGGATATTTTGAGTTTTTAGAAGTATGGATGACTTGACATTTTCAACATCATTTCGCACAATTGTCAGTTGTTGTGTTACAAAGGCAGATGTAGACTTCTCTTCTTCTTGTGCTTTAACTTTTACCAGCTCAGCTTGGACAATCTACATTTCCTTCTGGAGAGCTTCCATTTTAGATAGTAGTTCACTGTGTGTGTGCACTCATCTCACTTGCACTCCTGTTTAACTTACTATCACTTGGTGCATGTGTTTCACTCTTTGTTTGCCTCACATCACTAGTGTTTAGCTCCTTTCCAAATTCCGTTGTTGTACATGTATATATAATAATAGGTTTTGAAGAGTCGAAATGCTCTTCTGATGCCTGTGAAGGCGCGTCTTCAACAAGTTGCACTTGAAGTGGCTCCGCTACTGACGTAGCTACTCCGTGAATGGAGTCCCAACTCCCTCTAAAGAGTGGTTGCCTCTCAAATCCACCATTGGATTCGAGACCTTCTTGTAAAAGAACTGGATGTAAGAAATCCAGGGGGTCACCACCTTAGACAATGTAGTGAGTGGCTCATTAGAGTTTGCGGTGCCCCTTATTACCTGTAACGGCTCAAGATGCGGCACTGCATCAAAAATGTCTTGGTCCACTATAAATGTGGCATCTGACATATTTGTTTGGAAAAAGTTTTCTTCATTACTTGTGCCCTCATCTGATTGTGTTTCTGCAAGCGGAGGTCTTGTTAGTGTGAGCGCTAGCAAGTGTGTGTGACTTTTCACAAGATGCCGCGGCCGTACGGCGAATTTTAGTAGAATCACCCGTTTGATCGAGTGAGTCTAGAGACTGTTGAATTGCCATTTCAAAATCCAAATCCATATGAGAGGATAAGGATGAGTCTGCAGTTGTCTCAGGTTGAATTTTAGATCTTTTAGTTGGTGGAGACAGAGCTGCGGGTTCACTCACTGTGACACCACGACCTCGAACTTTTCTAACAGGTTTCTTCCTTTTTCTGATTAGACACAATGAAGTTGTAAAAGGAGAAACTGTTTGAGGCTCTATCTCAACTTGGGATTGAACCTGTGTGTTGTCAGATTCATAGCCGAAGTCCTGAATAGTAACATCACAATCATAGTCCGCTACTGATAAATCTAAAGGTATATTATATGTAGATATAGGAAGGAAATTAGAAGCTAGGGTCTGAGATATTACCTGTTGTTCCTGTGTTTCCTGTTCTGCATGATGAAGAACTTCAATTAGTAGCTGCGCAGAACTCCACGATTCCCTTTGTACTTCTACTTGCTCATGCTGATGCGGTTGAGCCTGTGCTGGGTTGGCTAAAATATTGAAAATACCAGCCATATATCCTATGACATGTATGACTACCCCTTCAAATTTGTTCTTGTTGCTTAGACGTGTGAACAATTTTTTTGTGTTGAAGGGGACTCTTCCACTGGATTGTTAGCAAATCTAGCTTTGTCCTCCTTTGATAAAACAGAATTCATCAGGAGCATTAGAAATCTAGGGTAAAAACAAGCTACTTTTTGTTCTATGTCCAGTCTTCTACTTTTAGCAATGCCCATCTTTCTGATTATTTCCATCAAGATTAGTTTCCCAAAATTGATCCTCATATTATGGGCTATGGAATATCCAATCACTTGCAGAAGTATTGATATGTTGTGGAAGTTGCTTTTCATTGTTAGAGCAAAAACTTTGGCTAAAGTGTCGAAGAGATAATCTCATTCACCAACTAACTGGGATTTAGACAACTTTACCAGATCGATTGTGCCCTGATAGTGAATTGACTGGAAAAAGTTTGTGATGTCCTCAATTGTGGGCAGGGTCTCAAAATTGTCTGTCAGGAACCCTAGCACTCTATTTACATCAACTTCATCTATCAAGTACTCCGCTTCTCCAATCCTGAAAAATACTGAACCAGCCCGTCGTTAGAAATATTTCTTGCTATAGAATAAAGGGCTCTCAATGGTTCAATCTGCAGTGGAGTGCTCATGGTAATAGATGTTCGCACCAACGAATGTTCATTCATGAACCTGATCCAGGGCCTAAATCTAGCCTCTTTGCAATTAATCGGATCAAAATACCCAACAAAATTTATTTTTGCGATTACAAACATGGCTGACATTTTAATTAATTAATTATAATAATTAATTAATTTTTTAATTAATTAGCCCTTTAATCGAAAATTACAACCGAAAATTAATAGAAAAAAATTACAACTCAAAAAAAAGTACAACTCAAAACCCTAACTTTGACTTAAAACAGAGTCCAAATCAGTCAATCACTTAAGCACACTCAGTAAAATCAACCAATAATAAATCCAAGAACAGTTCTTATAAACCAATAATCGATTCGTTTTTCACTAAAAACGGGCAGAGTTTCATTGTTAATGATTGATTTTGATAAACTAAGCAAGCTAAAGCTTGTAATAACAATCAAGGCAACAGAAATCAGTTGTTTTGTAGTCCAAAGGTTTTAATCGATTTTGCAAAAGTCTTATTGGGTTACTGTGACTGTTCATGTGTATCATGTATATATATATATATTATAAGTTAATAAGACTGAGAAAAAAAATGATTAAGTACTGAAACTATAAAATTCAGCAAGACTTTTAAAAAGTCTTGCCGAATTTCATTAAAAAGTCATATTCAGTTTAAAGAAAATAAAACAAAAATAAAACAAATAACATTCGGTAAGACTTTTGAAATAAATCTTGGTAAGACTTTTGAAAAGTCTTGTCGAGTTTTATTAAAGAAGTCTTACTGAGTATTTAATAAAAATATTTAATTTAAAACATAAAATGCCAGTAAGACTTTTAACACAAAAATTTTGGTAAGACTTTTGAAAAGTCTTGCCGAGTAAAAGTCTTGCCGAGTTATTTTATTTAAAAGTCTTTCTGATTAATTAAATAACAATAAAACAAAACACATATATAAATATTTAGTAAGACTTTTTATTAAAAGATCTCGGTAAGACTTTTGGAAAAGTCTTGCCGAGACTTTTAAATTGAAAAGTCTTGCCGAAATATTTTAGAATTATAAACTGTGTAATTACATAATAATAATAATAATAAATATAAATAATAAACAAATATACAAAAACTGAAATAAATACTTACAAATATTATTAATTGTTCTAAAATTCAAAATAAAGGAAATTTTATTTAAAAATTAGATTGATTAATTATAATTAAAATAAATATTTACATGCTACTAAATTATTAAAGTACAATAATAATTTGAAAAACATACAATAATTTACATACAAATGCTTAAAAATGCTGAAAATAAATATAAGTACTTATGCAATAATTGAAATAATTATCTTATAAGAGTATTAAATTATTCTCAAGATAATTTATTCAAAAATTCATAAGCCCTAGGATTTTATTAATTCAAGTCTCATAAATTCTTTAAATATTAACATTTAATATTTATGAATTTAAATTAACTCCTACCAACAAAAAATTTAGCCATTATTTAACATCCCTAGTTCACTAACCAGCTTTGAGAAAGTGAATTCATCAAGTGATTTCGTGAAGATGTCGTCTAATTGATCTTCTGTGAATACAAAATGTAACACCACAGTTCCATTCATGACATGCTCTTGGATAAAGTGATACCTTATATCAATGTGTTTGGTTCGTGAATGCTGTACAGGATTGTTGGAAATAGTTATAGCACTTGTATTGTCGCAGAAAATTGGAATTTTGTTCAATGCAAGTCCATAGTCATTTAGCTGATTCCTTATCCACAAGATCTGTGCACAACAGCTACCTGCCGCAATGTATTCTGCTTCTGCTGTCGAGGTAGACACTCAGTGTTGTTTCTTGCTATACCAGGAGATCAACCGACTTCCTAGAAACTGACAGCTTCTAGACGTACTTTTCATGTCCATCTTGCACCCTACATAATCTGAATCTGTATAGCCTATTAGTTCAAAACCTGTATCTTTAGGGTACTAAATTCCAAGATTTGGTGTACCCTTCAGATATCTAAAAATACGTTTGACGGCTATAAGATGAGATTCTCTTGGGTCAGATTGAAACCTTGCACATAAGTAAGTTGCAAATATTATATCGGGTTTACTAGTAGTTAGATATAATAATGAGCCTATCATACCTCTATAGCTTGTGATATCGACTTCCTTACCAGTTTCATCTTTGTCAAGCTTGGTGGCTATTGGCATCGGGGTTTTTGCCGGTGAAGAATCTTCTAGACTGTATTTTCTCAGAAGATCCCTTACGTACTTTGATTGGCAAATAAAAATCCCATCTTCCTTTTTCTTTGCTTGCAAACCAAGGAAGAATGATAGCTCACCCATCATGCTCATTTCATACCTGCTCTGCATTAACTTAGCAAATTTTTTGCACAAGTTTTCGTTAGTGAAACCAAATATAATATTGTCAACATAAACTTGGACAAATATCATATCATTTTTATGAAGTTTGTAAAAAAGAGTTTTATCTATGACACCTCTAACGAAACCATTTTCAAGTAAAAATTCAGAGAGAGTGTCATACCATGTCCCCGGTGCTTGCTTGAGTCCATAGAGAGCTTTGAATAGAAAATACACAAAATCAGCAAACTCTGGATTTTCAAAGCCAAGGGGCTGCTCCACATATACTGCCTCTTCTAACTCTCCATTCAGAAATGCACTCTTCACATCCATTTGATAGACTTTAAACTTGGAATGTGCTGCGAATGCCAGAAATATCCTGATGGCTTCAAGTCTTGCAACTGGTGCATAGGTCTCGTCATAATCAATTCCCTCTTCCTGAGAGCAACCCTTTGCGACCAGTCTGGCTTTGTTCCTTGTAACAATGCCATCACCGTCTAACTTGTTCCTGAATACCCATTTTGTGCCAATAACAGACCTATCTTTAGGCCTGGGTACCAGTGTCTAGACTTTTTGTCTCTCAAACTGATTAATATCTTCTTGCATAGTAAGAACCCAATCTGGATCAATTAATGCATCTTCAATTTTCTTTGGTTCTTCTTGAGATAGAAAAACTGAGAATAAACATTCATTTGAAGTTGCACTTCTGGTTCTAACTCCAACATCTGGATCACCTATGCTCAATTCAAAAGGATGATCTCTGCTACATATCCTTTCCCTAGGTAGGTTTGATCTTGATGATTCGCCTCGAAATTCATTGTGATATTGTGTTCTGCCAGTTGATCCTTCATTGCCCCTTGAGTTGCTGCCAGGATGGCTTGTTGATCCACCACTGGTATTAGTAGTATCTCCAATGTTACCATTGTTTCCACCACTATTACCTGGATCATTGTCATTATTGTCATCATCATTTCCTATTGCAACCTCAGGTTCTTCTTTGTCATCAGAATGTGAGTCTGGATGATTATCAAATTTTAATGAATCAGAAGAATCTTCAATTTGGATACTTGGGAGTTCAGTGTCATCAAAATTTACATTGACACTTTCTTTTACTTGGTGCCGATCAATTATGTACACCCTATATGCTCTTCTTGAATATCCGACAAAAATAGCTTCATGTGCCTCGGCCTCAAAGTTGTCACGATGTTCATCTCCATCCTTTAGCACAAAACATTTGGCTCCAAATACATGAAAGTACTTGAGAGTTGGTTTCTTGTCAGCCATTAATTCATAGGGAGTTTTCATATGATCTTTGTTGATCAGAGTTCGATTCTGGGTATAACATGTTGTATTAACTGCTCCAGCCCAGAAATAGATAGGTAACCTTGATTCAATTAGCATAGTTTTTGCAGCTTTAATCAGGGTTCTATTTTTCCTTTCGACAACTCCATTCTGTTGCGGAGTTCTTGGAGCTGAATATTGTCTTGTTATCCCCTTGTCTGAGTAGAAGTTATTCAGAACTTCATTTCTGAATTCTGTTCGGTTATCTGATCTGATTGCCCGAGCAGTTAACTTTGAATCTAACTCAATCAGCTTTATATGATCAATCATCAAATGTGGAGTTTCATCCTTAGAGTTCAAGAATAAAACTCACGTGTACTTTGTGAAGTCATCCACAATCACTAAGGCGTATTTCTTCCTTGACATAGACATAATATTTACTGGACCAAATAAATCCATATGTAGGAGTTAAAGTGGTTCAGTGATGTTTGTAGTGTCTGTGCCTTTGTGAGTTGCTTTTTTTGACTTCCTTTTCTGACATGCCTCACACAACCCTTCTTGTGTAAATTCCATCAGAGGCAGTCCTCTCACCAAATCCCTCTTGACTAAAGAGTTCATTGTTTTGAAGTTTAGATGTGAGAGTTTCTTGTGCCATAGCTAGCTTTCTTCTGATGAAGCCTTTGAATAGAAACAGTTTGCTTCATCTTCAGTTCCTGAATTGAGATCGGCTACATACAAGTTTCCTTTCCTTACTCCACGCAAGGCCAGTTTGTCATCTTTAGAATGAGCTATTAAGCATTTCTCCTTGATAAAGTTTACTTTGTATCCTTTATCACAAAATTGACTGAAGTTGAGTAGATTATGCTCAAGTCCTTCCACTAAAGAGACGTTTTCAATGAGAACATTTCCAGTATTTAAATTACCATATCCCGTAGTCATTCCTTTGTTGTTATCTCTAAAGGTGACAATTGGGCCAGCTTTTTCAACCATGTCTGATAGCAGGGCTCTATCTACGGTCATACGCCTTGACGATCCGCTACCCAGGATCCATATAACTCGGTTTACCTGTTTAACTCTCTGCAATTATCAAACGGATTAATTCATCTTCGGAGCCCAAAATTGATTGGTCCCGGCATACTTAAAGAATTGACCTTTGTCTACTTTGACAATAGATCCTTTTCGAATAACATCATTATCTTCCTTGACTGATCCTACCTTCCGATAAACAGTTTTAACAACTTTTTATTTAGACTTAGGAATATATGATTCCTTCTTCTCAGGTGAAGGAGTGGCAGTCTTGGATTTAGTGAATTTATTATTGATGCATTTTCTAGGTGTTGTGTTATCTTTCTTAGCTATAGTGCGTTTAAAATAAGCAGTCTTAGCATTAAAAGCACATAACATACAATTCATTATTCTATAAGGTTTATGGAAATCATCAATAGTAGGCATGTTATTCAATACAGTAGGTGGCTTAACAGATTCTACTTCAATTTTATCAGCAGATTTGAAGTTTTCAGTAGAATGAAATTTGTCATTACTGTTCATACTATTAACAAACGTGTTAGGTCTGTTGATTTTATTCTTTAAGTCTTTTGCACCTATACCAGGTTTGGGGGAATCAGAAGTTCCCACAACTTTAACTGGTGTCTTGGGTGCACACTTCACTTCCTGGACATTAACTCTTTTAATGTCCTTAACCTGTCTCCTCTTTTTTTTTCTTCCTCAAGATCTTCTAACTGCATTTCATATGCAATCAGTATGAAGATCTCAAGGATAGGTTTAGTTATCGGTGTTATGAAGAGAGGTTTTAATGTGTTTTAACAACATGTGGGATACCCCTTTCTGCAGCACTTTTTCTGAAGGGGGTTATGTTGCTTGGCTTTCCTACAGATTTATTGTACTCGAATCCTATTCTAACTTTATGACTTATTTCTTGTTGGTCAACTAGGTTCTTTACAATATACGAGGAATTATTATATGCAAGACACTTTTTCTTTTCTTCCTCTATCTGGTTTCTGAGATTAGTTTCTACTACAACATGACAACTGACTTACTGACTTGAACATCTAAGTCCTCAGTCAACTTGATAGTCAACTTGTCATGATTTCTTTTTAACTACTTAAGAACTTCAGTCTCATCAACTAACTCTTTGACTTTGAGTCTGAGTTTCTTAACCTTAACTCTTTCGCCATCTAGTTCTTTTCCTAGTAGAGCAAACATCTTAGGGCACGAAGTATTTGCCTTTATTCCTCCTTGACGGGTGGGAGATAGTGATTCCTTGGATGAAGCCATAAAAGCAAGATTTTATAGCCCTTCCTCATCATCATTATCTGAGTCATCCCAGCTTCTGCCCTCTGCTAGATAGGACTTTCTTTGATGCTTTTTGATGAGTGCATCATACTTCTCTTTGAGCGCTTCATAAGACTCTCTCTTTTTCCCTTGCTTGGGCTTCTTGCACTCAGTTGCAAAGTGGCCTAGCTAATTACAATTAAAGCAACGGAACTTGCTTCTATCAACTAAGCCGGTCTTGTAGCCGCTTTTTGATACTGCTGACGAAGAACCTCCTTTTTGAAATCTTCCAAAATTAGGCTTTACTCTGAATGAGGAGTTTCTCCCAAATCTCATGTTGCCAAACCTCCTGGCAACCATAGCTAGAGATTCATCTTCCAGCTGATCTAGTTCTTCCAGCGAATAGAACTCACCATCTTCTTGTTTGTCAAAAGTATGTCCAAATTCTGGAACCACATAATCTGTTCAACTGCTAGAAAGTGCTACAGTCTTCACTTCTACTTTCTCTAGTGCTTCTACCATTAATGCT
This sequence comes from Oenanthe sinensis, assembly GCA_028671895.1. NCBI lineage: Eukaryota > Viridiplantae > Streptophyta > Magnoliopsida > Apiales > Apiaceae > Oenanthe > Oenanthe sinensis. Next base: position 4,674,197 of record CM053812.1, read on the forward strand.
TTGGAGGAACTCAGTACCTTACCTCTCCCATACATCTCTCTAGTTTGAATTTGTTCCAGCTCATAAGTCTTTAAAACTCTTTAGAGTCTTTCTAGGGTAACCTCCTTCATATCCCTAGACTCTCGGATAGCTGCGATCCAGTGCTCCAGATGCTCGGGTAAGGTCAGCAAAAACTTCCTGTTCACCTCCTGATTCTGATAAAACTTTCCATTCATATTAGGCTCGTTTATCAGTTTGTTTAGCCTCTGAAACACCTCAGAGATACCCTCACCAGGGTTGGATCTAAACTGCTCATATTGGGAGGTCAGGATCTCAAGTCTATTCTCCTTCACTTCTTCATTTCCCTCATTGATCATTTCAACTGTTTCCCAAATCTATTTTACATTTTTGCAATTCACTACTTGATTGTACATTACGTAGTCCAGGGATTCAATTAATATGAGTTTCAGTTTATTATCAAGGGACACAACTTCTACTTCCTCATCTGTATAGTCTGCTGGGCTTTTCAGAAACTGTCTGTGGGGGATTACAACCCCATCTACCTGATGTTCGAAAATAACTAATATGGGGGGCTCAACACCTTTGGCCATGACTAATGTGTACTTTGGATTTGCAATCTCGATAAATAATAGCATTTATGTTTCCACAAATTGTAGTGTTCTCTGTCGAACTATGGAATTTTGATACTAGTCACTTTCTGGGTACTCATCTTAATAAGATTTAAAATTAAGTGTTTAAAAATAAATTTTAATTTTGACTGAAAATATTTTTTGATCAAAAAAAAATTTTAGAATTTTTTTTTTCGAATTAAAAATAATTTTTGATGTCTATATAAGTGCGGATTATTTAGTTTAGATCTGATAAAAACTATCAACCAACTCTGATACCAATTGTTGGTCCCTGATATTGTAGAAGGGGGATTGAATACAATATCTATAAATCGTCATGAAATTTCAGATTTAAAAATATTATTTTATTAATCACGAAATATAAATTTTAATGAAATACTGTTCAAGTAGAAAATATAATTTTAACTTGAAAATTATTACAAAATTTATCTGATGAAAAGTTTATAACTGATAAAATAATCTAGAATGAATTCGACATGAAGTGTTCGAGTTTAATCAATTATATTCAAACTTGCACAGAGATCTGTGAATATTACAATGCATACAAATTTCTGAAAATTGAATGTTTTTGATCTTTTCAATCTTGAAATAACGAAGACAATCTTCTCATATTTATAGAGAAAAAAGCTAGCAAGACTTTTGAATAAAACTTATTTAAAAAATCAAAAGACCTTTTAAATAAGCCTATAAGACTTTCTAAAATTATTGGGCAAGACTTTCTAAAATTATTGGGCAAGACTTTCTAAATTCGTTAAGACCTTTGAAAACTCGGTAAGACTTTTGAACAATCTTGTCGAGCCAAGTGTTTGCTCGGTAAGACTTTCTTAAAAGGTCTTACCGATTTAATTCGGTAAGACTTTTGAAAAAGTTCTTACTGGATTATTTCGGTAAGATTTTTGAAATTTCTTACCGAGATAATTCAGTAAGACTTTTGAAAAGTCTTACCGAAATAATTCGGTAATTCTTATTAATTAAATGCAGCAAGACTTTCTTAAATTGTAAAATGAAATCTTCTTTTAACTTAATTGATTCCATAAATTATTAATAATATAATTTATAAATTCAATTAATTCGAGGTGAATTAATTTAAGTAGATAAATTAAATTATTAATTAACTTTTGTAAGGGGAATTAATTTAGTTTCTTCATTGCACAATCCTTGTTGATTTGACTTGGTCTTCCTGTCTTCTGTTTGAAAATCACTTGAGCTAGGTGATAAATATTTATTTAATTAGTTGACACACAAATGTACTGTCTGGTTCATTTGTGTCATACTAAATAAATATTCATCACCTCCTTAACATTAATAGCTGTGATCTTCTGTCTTGTTCTTTCTTCTTGCTTTGTCTTGAATATCATCTTTTCTTGGAATCATTCTGTAGTAGGCACTTTAAATCTTCTGAACCTTCTGAATCTTCTGAAACACTACTTCTTTATTTTTCACCGACGCTTGAACATTTTAATGAACTTCTTTCAGTGATAAGTAGCAACTTCTTTGGAATACTTCTGATTCTTAGGATTCTTTGTGTCTAGTTAACTTTGTTAGTCTTGATTCATGTTATCGTACTTATTATTTACTTCATTTTCTTATTGTGTTGAGTTGTCATCTAATTATTGCATATCGGCCTAGTCATATGCCTTTCAGAGAGGTATAGGTATTCAGACGAGATACGGACTCTAATTAACCATACATTATATTGTCCAAGGTATCTACCTCAAACAGAAGTTAATCTTCTGCTTCTCGAAAAGGAGATCTCTTGTTCAGATTTATCTGGGCTTGAAAGGCAACTCCTTGGCAAGAATTCTTCGGATGAGTCAAGTAAGGTATTTTACACGAAATTCCCATCACCGGGTTAAGAGGGAAATATAGGCTCTAATTTGTCATTCATTACATTGCCTACTATGTCGCCCCTCTTGGAAGGAACATTTCTAGATCTTTAAAAGGAAGTTCACCTCCCATTTATGGAGAAGGTGTGAGGCAACCCCTTTATAGAACAAGGCAGGATTCCCTAAAAGATTTAAATCTTGGGATAACCCAACTCAAAGAGGTGAGGCTACACTAGACAGTGATTTAACAAAAGCTATTGAGTCTAGTGCTGAGACAGTGCTTATTCATGATAGATCAAGAACAACTCTATGAGGCAATTCTCCACTTGATAGTGATTCAGTTCATTCTGAAGAGTCAGGTGATGAAAATATAAATGAATTGATGTATTTCACTTGCAGGTACAGAAGGCTATATTTAGAATGCAGAGTGAAAGTCAGAGAGAAACACTTGAGTGAAAGTGAGGGAGAGATACACTTGAGTGAGAGATAGGGAGAGAAAGAGTGAAACACTTCAAAGTGCTCGAAACTTTAGTGTAAACACCAACAGAATGTAGTAGAAGTGAAGAAACCAAAGACCAAAAACTTACCCTTGCTACATGCTACTTCTGAAAGAAAAGCTACTATGTTTTCCCAATCAATGACAGATGAGAACCTTCTTTGAAAGACAAGCCATGAGAAAATTATGCTCCACTAGAGGATTCCTCAACTAAAGGGGAGAATTTAGTATACAAGAAAAAGGAGAAATTCTTATATTCGTATCCTTAGGGGGAGAACTTAGACAAGAAAAAGAAGAAAATCTAATCTTCTGATCCTTATGGGAAACAACAGAATATGGGAGAATCAAGAAACTGTATCCTATACTTGAAAAGGAGTTGTCAGTAGAGGATTCCTCATCCAAGTGCGAAATACAGAAAAGGATTGACACTTTCATTGTTCATATGAACGGAGAAGAAGAAAAAGAAAAAGAATCACGTTCCCAGGAACTTTAATTCTTATGAAGCTTTGTTCTTGATAATTTCTTTAAGTTCAAACTATGAAGGATTTTGAAGTAGAGAGAGCTCAAACAGATAGAAATGAAGATGATACTACATGAATATCAGTTCAGTGCTAGAGGAACAAACATCTTTCATTTCAGTTATTCAAGAATTCTGAAAATGCAGAATTTGATCTAGAAAAATCAGTAGCATTATTTACAAGTTTCGGACGATTACTTTTTCTAGTTGTTAGTTGAGTTATCCTCTCCATGAGATTTGTTTGCTAAGTTTAACAATCAAATAGGGGGAGATTGTTGGAGAGACTACGAAACTGTATGAATAGTAATCGTGATAACTCAACACTAGAACATGACAAGTAAATAATAATACGTCTACACAGAAATTATGAAGAAATGAAGACAAGGCAAATACAGTGAATCAAGAAATTAGAAGAAGTTTTGAAGTCTACTACAGGTCACTGAGAGAAGTTCATTAATATGTTCATGCCTCAGTAAAACATAATGGTTGAAGACTTTCAGGGTTTCAGAAGTGTTGAAGATTCAGTATAGAAGTGCCACTAGAAGATTTCAGTGTAAAGGCATTGATTGAAGATAGACAGTGTTCGAAGCATAGGACTATATAGAAGAATTGAAGACAGGGTAAAGACAAAGGTTAAAGAAGACAGCTACAGTCTTGCAGTTAAACTCACTGAATGATGTTCATTTATATGTTCAAGCATTAGTGAAGAACATATAATGAAGTATTCAAGATTGTAGTAGTAATGAAGACGTTGTCTAAATACCAAAAAAGATTCTAGTGAAAGTACAATGTTTATTGACAATCAGTGTTCAAAGCAATAAAGAACTGCTGCATTCCTGTCATTTGATTTAAATGAGAATATGAAGATTAATATCAGTGTTAGTCACTTGTGAACCAGACCAGTGCACTAAGTGTCAACACAAATGATTTGGTCAACATGTTTATTGCACAAGAAGAATTGACAGGAAGCCAAGTGAAGCCAAGTATGTAAGGATTTAATAGAAGTTGAAATTACTCCATGGAAGAATCGACACATAGCTTGTAGTATGCTAAAAAGAATCTAATTCAATTCTACATGGAAGAAAAATCGACACATGCTTACACAAGGGAGTAGAATTCGACACATAGATTCTTTGAATGATATAAAATATTCTAAGGCACATACTAGTGAAGAAAAATTGACACATGCTCAAACAAGGGACAAGAAATCGACACATAAGTTCTTGGCATGATGAGAAATTCTTTAAGGCATATACAAGGGAACAAGAGAAATCGACACATGATGTCAAAGTCAAATCAAGTCAATCCTAGTCAACATACAAGGTAATATTATTTGACACATTGACCCTCTATGAAACATGGATTTTTTTCTAAGTACTAATACACGGAAACAATATTCGACACTTAGAAAATATCCACCGGATTCTCAAAGTCAACTCAAGTCAACATACAGGGGAGAAGTTGTCGACATTTAGAAAGATGTTCAATTATTTTAAATCCTACACTATATAAACAAATGAATCTAATTCATTTGAAAAGTGTTTGTGTATGTGTGAGTTAATACACACAACCATATAAAGAGATATAGAGAGAGACAGAAGCCGGAGAAGAAGAGATACAAAGCTATACACATACCTTCTTCACCAGAGTTTTATAATCTAGCCGGTTCATTATGTTGTAAATATATAGGGCTATTATAAAACACTCTCTGTTAGATTGATTTCCTTTTATACATTCATAGATCTATACATTGTAATAGGAATCAGTCAGATCTCTTTATTGTAGCAAAGAACTAATTTGTTCTTTGGAAACCGGTTCATTAAACCCAGGTGTAGCACCTCTCTGGGTTTATATACGAAAGATATATTCCCCGAAACTTGTCTCATTTAATTACTTGCTAATTTTCTAAAACTTTAATGTTTATTCATAAATACAGAAAATTAGTAAGCCAGGCTCCTATACACTATTCACCTCATGAATTTGAAACCACTAACCGAACTCTAAATTATTTATCCACAAAAGATTCAAAAGAATTTTTTAATGTAGTGAGTATCGTATTCAACCCCCTTCTACGATACTTTCGGGACCTAACAAAACCAGCTGAGTTTTATTAACTCAGAGAATTTGAAAAATCTATACACTGATGGAAAAACCAATCCATCAGTAATTTTTTTAAATATCATTGTTCGAGTTTCATTTTAGTTTTAGTTTTTCAATATATTTCTCTTAAACACATAAACATCAAGAACAATTATTAAAATCTAAAAAGTTTTAATAATTTGTATTCAACCCCCCTTCTACAAATTATATTGACTCTTTTTTGGGAAATAACAATTGGTATCAGAGAGGAGGCTTTCAACATACAGAAAATTTAAGATCAAGAATAAGTCAATATGGGTCAAAAGGATTCAGGTGTGAAAATTCCAGTACTAAAAAAGGATGAATATTTTGCATGGAAAGTTAAAATGCACCTGCATCTACTTTCTCTTGACCCTTCTTATGTTAACTGCATAGAGAAAGGTCCTCATGTCCCTATGAAATTAGTCATAGATGTGAACCTAGATGGAACTCCTGCTTTTGATAAACACATTCCAAAACTCATCACTAAATTTACTGAAGAAGATGAAAAGGAAGTGCTCAAGGATAAAAAGGCCATGAACATACTGTTCAATGGTTGGGACAAAGACATGTTTGACAATGTAATCAACTGTACTACTTCAAAAGAAGTATGATATACACTTCAAACTCTTTGTGAAGGAATTGAGCAAGTCAGGAAAAATAAAATGCAACTCCAGATTCAAAAGTATGAATCTTTTCATTTCAAAAGTGGTGAAGCCGTCAATAACACCTATAGCAGATTCCAAAAGTTGTTAAATGGATTAAAGTTATATGGTAGGGTTTATGCAACTGAATATACAAATTTAAAATTTCTTAGATCTCTTCCAAAGAAATGAAAGGCAATGACTGTCTCCATTAGACAATCTTAGGACTTCAAAGATTACACTCTTGAGAAACTTTATGGTATTCTCAAGACATATGAGTTAGAAATCCTAAGATGAAGAGATTGAGAAGAGTCAAAGAAAAGAGAAAACTGTGGCTTTGATGGTCAAAGGGAATGAAGACAAGAAAGGTAACAATGAAAGTGGCTGTGTTGAAGGTTCTATCATGGTGATTGGTGAAGCTGTTGAAGAATCATTCAAAGGGAAAGGAAAGGGCAAGTGTGAAGAAAATGAAGCATGCTCTCAGGATGATTTGGATGAGATTAATGAGAACCTTGCATTTCTGTCAAGGAAATTTTCAAAGTTAAAATTCAAAAGGAATCCAAATTTTCAAAGTCCTGGATCCCAGTTTAAAAGTGACAATCAAAATAAAAATTTGGTTGATAGGTCAAAATTCAAATGCTTTAACTGTGGAATGACTAATCATTTCTCAAATAAGTGCAGAAAGCCAAAGCAAGAAAAGAAGGCAAAGTCATATGAAGGCATTGACTATAAAAAGAAATACTTTGACCTTCTCAAACAGAAAGAAAAGGTTTTGTAACAGAGGAGAAAGACTGGGTTGCTGAGGACAGTGATTCTGAAGAATTTAACAATCTAGCACTAATGGCTAACCACGAAGATAAAGAAAGTACTTTAACATCAAATCAGGTACTAGCTACTAACTTTTCTGAGCTTTCAAAAGATGAATGCAGTAGTACTATAAATGAAATGTCAAATTAACTGTACAATCTGCATGTCACTCTGAAAGGTTTGCGCTAAATGTGGTAGTGTAAATCATTTTTCTATGCTTTGTAAGAAGGAAAAGAGCTCTATACCTGCAAATGATTTACACACCATGTCTATAAATGCCATGCTCACCAATCCTATGCTCATTAATGTCATGTCTTCTAATTTGGTTGCACCCAATGTTCATATGCCCTATGCACAAATACCATACATGTATAATCCTTTCTTTGCATATGCTAATATGAACATGTCTGGAATGCCATGGAACATGCATATACCTGATAACAATCATGCTAGTCAAAATATTAATTCTGAAAAAGTGCATGATTCATCTGCTATGAGTTCTAAGGCATTTGAGCCCCAAAAATCAACTCCTAAAGTTAAAGTGGATTTAAACCCACCAAAACAAAAGGAACCAAAGTTGACAACCAAGGCTCAGGCTGCAACTAGTAAAAGAGGTCCCAAGGCAACTTGGGTACCAAAAGAAACTTTATTATTTTGATTATATGTAGGGAAATAGGAAGAAAAGTCTCTGGTATCTAGATAGTGGATGTTCTAGGCACATGACTGGAGATATATCCCTGCTCACAAAGTTTATGGAAAAGGCTGGCTCAGGAGTTACTTTTGGAGAAAACAACAAAGGTTTTACTCTAGGATATGGCTCAATTGCAAGTGAAAATGTTGTCATTGAACCTGTAGCACTAGTTGATGGATTGAGGCATAATTTGTCGAGTATTAGTCAACTGTGTGATAATGTAAATCATGTGTGGTTTTCAACTAGATCATGCATCATAGCAAACAAAGAATTTGGTGAAATTATCTTAACTAGTGGAAGAAAAGGAAATGTCTATGTGGCTGATTTCAACTCTGTAAAGGCAAACTCAATGAAATGCCTACTTAGCAAAGCCAATATAGATGAAAGTTGGATTTGGCACAAGAAGCTAGCCCATTTAAATTTCAAAGCCATGAATCAACTAGTTAGAAAGAAATTGGTTAGAGTCATTCCACAGATGGAATTCACCAAGGATGGACTATGTGATGCTTGTCAAAAAGGAAAGCCTCTTTCAAGTCAAAGTCAGAATCATCAATTGATAAGACTTTTGAATTATTGCACATGGATTTATTTGGACCTATCAACATCATGTCAATTGCCAAAAAGAAGTATTCCTTATTAATTGTGGATGACTTCACAAGATATACTTGGGTACATTTCTTACACTCCAAGGATGAGGCAAGCAAATTCATTATAAATCATATGAAAAATGTTGACAATGGCATTGAATGGAAGGTCAAGAAAATAAGAAGTGATAATGGTACTGAATTCAAGAATGCAACAATGAAAGAATTCTGTGAAGAAAAAAGTATCACTCATCATATCTCTGCACCAAGGACTCCACAGCAAAATGGAGTTGTTGAAAGGAAAAATAGGACCTTAATTGAAGCTGCTATAACTATGTTAGAAGAAGCAAAAATTCCTATATACTTTTGGGCAGAAGCAAATAATACTGCATGTTACATTCAAAATATTTCCACGGTCAATCAACTACAAGGCAAAACACCATATCAATTAATGAAGAAAGACGAGAAGCCAACAGTTAATTTTCTTCATGTCTTTGGCTGTAAATGTTTTATTCTAAGGAATCAAGGTGAAAATTTGGGAAAATTTGAAGCCAAAGCTGATGAGGCCATATTTGTTGGATATGGAATAACAGCTAAATCTTACAGAGTCTACAATCATATATTACACATTATTATGGAATCTATGCATGTAGTCTTTGATGATAAGAAGATTCAAGGATTGTTTGATGAAGGACATCATGACTTATTGCATTTTCAAAATGAATCAACTGGTAATGATGAAGAAAGTGATGATGATGTGGAAATTCCAAGAAATCAAATACCCAGGAATTCCCCATCAATTGATGTCAATATATCAACAGAAAACTTATCAGTTGATAATCATCAATCGACTGATAATACATCAATTGATAACCATTCAATGGATAACAACTCTGCTCAACAATCTTCAAATAGGGTATCCATCTCAGGGGGGGTTCTCAAATAACCAATCACATCAAAATGATCATGATAATTCTAATGATCATGAAACATCATCCTCAAGGACAAATTTACCACCACAAAGGAAATGGACCAAAAGCCATCCCTTTCAGTTAATTATTGAAGATGCAAATGATGGTGTCAAAACTAGAAGTACAACTCAAAATGAATGCTTTTATAACAGTTTCCTATCTCAAGAAGAACCAAAAAGGATTGAAGAAGCCTTGAATGATTTTGATTGGATAATAGTTATGCAAGAAGAGTTGAATCAATTTGAAAGGAACAAGGTATGTAAGCTGGTGCCCAAACCAAATAAAAAGTCTATTATTTGTACAAAATGGGTGTTCAGAAACAAAATGGATGTACTTGGTACAGTGACAAGGAATAAAGCAAGATTGGTGGCAAAGGACTAATCACAAGAAGAAGGCATATATTTTGATGAAACATTTGCACCTGTTGTAAGATTGGAAACAATCAGAATCTTTCTAGTATATGTTGCCCATGCTAATTTCAAAGTGTATCAAATGGATGTCAAGAGTGCTTTTTTCAATGGAGAATTAGAGGAAGAAGTATATGTGGAACAACCTCCTGGATTTGTTGATCCTGGATTTGTGTACTATCTTCTCAAAGTACTGTATGGATTGAAACAAGCACCTAGAGCCTGGTATGACACACTATCTAAATTCTTGATTGAGAATCACTTTACAATAGGTACTGTTGATAAAACTCTCCTTCATAGAAATGTCAATGGTTCTACTATTCTTGTTCAAATCTACGTAAATGACATTATTTTTGGCTCAACTGATGAAAAACTTTGTCAAAAGTTTGCTAAGTTAATGCAGAGTATATATGAAATAAGCATGATGGGGGAACTTACCTATTTTCTTGGTTTACAAGTCAAACAAGTTAACGATGGTATTTTCCTAAATCAAACTAAATATATTTCTGATTTATTAAAGAAATTTGATTTAAATTAATGTTCTTCTGCAAAAACTCCCATGGCCAGTTCAACTAAACTTGAATTGAATATTAAGGAAGCTAAAGTGGACATTTCAAGTTATAGAGGCATGGTTGGCTCATTATTATATTTAACTGCAAGTAGACCAGACATAATGTTCGCTACATGTCTTTGTGCTAGGTTTCAGGCTAATCCTAGAGAGTCTCATTTGATTGCTATAAAAAGAATATTCAGATATCTCATAGGAACACCAAATCTTGGCATTTGGTACCCTAGAGACTTTAGATTTGATCTAATTGGTTACTCAGATGCAGACTATGCAGGTTGCAGAATTGAGAGAAAAAGTACAACAGGCACTTTTCAATTTCTAGGAAATAAGCTTGTATCATGGTTTAGAAAAAGTAAAATTCAGTGTCTACATCCACTGCAGAGGCTGAATACATTGCTGATGTGCACAAGTGTTATGGATGAAGAATCAACTGTTTGACTATGGGTTTAATCTAAGCAAAATTCCAATATTTTGTGACAACACAAGTGCAATTGCAATCACTAAAAATCCAGTTCAACATTCAAGGACCGAGCACATTTACATAATGTATCACTTCATTAGGGAACATGTAATGAATGGTACTATTGAATTACATTTTGTCCCTAGTAAAAGATAACTTGTAGACATTTTTACCAAACCATTAGATGAATCTACTTTCAATAGATTGGTATGTGATTTAGGTATGTTTAACTATGTTTAATCTCTTAAATGTCTGATAAGTTATTTTACTTTGTTTTGAAGCCATTGATTCTGTTACTCTGTTGATTTCTCAATAATTAATTAATAAACAGATATATTATGAATGGATATTTCAGTCTATTGATTGATAAATATATCAATTGATGATATATTTGTTCATTGATGGATAGTACTAACGGTCGATGGATAAGTTAGTTATCAATCGATGACATGGAAGCTTTAGGGTCCATGTCATCAATCGACCTGTACAAAATAAGTACTCATGGTCAACGGTCGTTGGATAAGTTAATTGATTACTTATTTTATTAATTGATAAATACATACAACCCTGTATGTATAACAGTTGATTGCCAAAATAAGTAATTCTTTTATTTACTTTTCAACACAATGGTCAATTGAGTTCTATTTTGAGTAAGAAATCGATTGGGAATTCAGTAAATATAAATAGTGAGATTAAAATTTATTTTAACTCTTACTTGCAATTTTACTAACTAATTCATTATCTCTTTCTCTCTCTCTACGAACTCAATCCCTAATCTCTCTGTTCTCTTTCATATACTCAATTTCTTTTAAGTGTTTATAATCACCAATTCGCATTAAGGAAATGGCATCTTCATCTGCTTCGTCATCCAAGAAGGTCTCACAGAGCGGCTGTTACTATGAACTCAACAATTTCGTTGCATGCACAATTGTGGAAGAGGCACATCCAGCATTCCATCCAATGATGAGTTTTTTGGACAGCTGCAAAGTGAGGAATGCTCTAAAGGATGCACAAAAGATAGTTTACAAATTGGTGGAAAAGTTCTAGGAAAGTGCAGAAGTGGTCAAGGACAATTCTTCAATTACATTTACTTATAAAGGAGATAAGTATACACTTACGACTATTGTAATTGATGAATGCTTAAATGTGCCTGCTAATAACACTGATAAATCACCTACAGATGAAGATATTAGAAATATGCTAAAATTGTTAACTATGTTGAACCAGAAATAGGCCTAGCTCATGCAGTTAGAAAACATCTTAGAAAAGAATGATCTTATTTTTTTGATACAATTATCAAGTGTTTTAGTGGTAAAATTGGCAACTTTGATGCAATAACTACTAGCATGCAGGAAATAGCTTATAGTATTGTGTATGATAAATACTTCAACTTGTCTTCTGTAATAATGATTGAGATTGCACCAAAATTGGGTAATAAGGCTAATAGATCAAACCACATATATTATGCTAGATTTATTATGCTCTTTATTAACCATATTGTGAAGGACATAGAAATTGTAAGGGAGACAGAGACACTGGACTGTTGGGTCCAAAACAAAAGGGTCTTCAAAGACTTGGTTAAGATCAATCTTCACAGTGATATGGAATTGATCTATCCACCTTTTGTTCAGGTATTTATTTCTAACTTAATAACTTCCCAACCTCAATCTTCTTTGCCTTTTGTGGCTATGGAGGGTGCTAGTAATGACCTCAACCCTCCTATCCAAGCCACACAACCAGTTTCTAAAACCAAATCTAAGAAACCAACCTCAACAGGTTCCCAAAAACCTGTTGTTGAAAAATTTAGAAAAAGAAAAACTCCAGATGGTGATAGATTAGTTGGAGATGGTTCTGGTGAGGGAACTGGGGATAATCAAGGAACCCAGAAGAATAAGGAGAGTGAGGGTGTGCAACCTAAACCAAGCCACTCCATTATCTCTCAAAAGATGTGGTTGTTAATAAGGACAACATCACATCTCTGTTGGCATCTTCTCAAAAAGGTTTCAATATTGAAAAGAGCTCTCAGCCAAGGGCATTGGACCAAGGGGAGGAAACACAAGCCAAAACCCCAAAATCATATGAAAGGAGAAAGTAAACTTTGCACAAGGGGAAGCACACACTACAAAGCCACAGGAATCTGAGGTGGAGCCTTTCATTTCTCAGTTTGATGCATCTCTAATAAATGTGGAGATGCAATCCCATTCTTTATCTATTCCAATTCCTCTTTCTCCACCTCATCAAATTTCTTCAGAAAATGTTTTGATAGATAATCAGGCATTTTCAAATTCTCCTTCTTTGGTACTCAAGGAAAAACCAACACTCACTCCTGAATTTTCTTTCCAGGAAATTCAGGATTCCATCTCAAATGCCATATCAGATATCTCTTCTCAATTTGTTACTTCAACTGTTTCTACTTCATCAATTGATGTTCCCTCATCAATTAATATTCAGCCATCGATTGATAAGCTATCAATTGATACTCAAGATCAATCAATGGGTATGCATCAATCAATGGATGTCCCAAACACATCAACTGCTATTTTCTCTACATCAATTTATACTCAATCAATTGATGTTTCACAAACACTTCTAGGAATAAGTGATTTGAGTGAGAGGCATGATTGCAGCCTGGCAAAAAGAGAGAGAGTGAGTGAGATCATTTCTATTTCTTCCAAGAATGTGAGTGAAACACTTGAGGGCCACACCTTAGAAGGTGCACAGGTTATGTGTGAGGGATATGTGAGGTTCCAGGATGAGATCCTAAAGAAAAATGGAGAGATGAGTGAGAGTGACTTAAGGATTCTTCAATATGCATAAGAAATTGAAAATGAATTGATGTTTGAAGGTGAGGAAGTCAATTAGTCAAGGGGAGTTGCAAACATTAATGAAGCCAGTGGGAGTGGAGTCAATAAGGAGAATGAGAAAGTGGTGAATGAGGCTGTAAAGGATGAAGAGGTTGATGCTGGTGATTTAGATCCAAGCAAATTTGTTAATCCTGATCCAAGATACCAAGATTTAGCTACATCAAGTAACAAAAGTGCAGAACAAATCTTAGGGATTGAACATACCGAATAAAGGACTAGGAGTCTCAAGAAGAGTCTAGTAAATGTCACAGATGTTTGTTATATAGCACCTGAAGAGTTAGAGGATGATTCTGATGAAAAACCTTGGATGAGTACAATTGAGGGATCTCTAGAGGCTGCTAAAACTGAAATTCTCTCTCAATACATAAGGGTAATGGTGGAAGTTGAAATTATAGATCCTACTCAAAGGAGAATTGCCAACTGTATGAAGGATCAGTTGAAGACTCAAAAGATGATAGTGACAGGAGTCAAGAGAGAATTGGAAATTCTTAAAGGATTTATCACCTCTAGCAAGGATGCATTGGAAAGGAGATTGGATGAAAAACTTCCAATAAATACTCTAGCTCAAATCAAAGATAAACTTTTCAAAGAATCCAAGAACTTCACAGCCTTGGAGAAAAGAGTGGACTCTATGGAAAAGAATATGGATGACATCATTAAAGGTCAAGCCCTTCATGCCTCAATTCTTCAAAAATTTCTTGACAGAATTCCTCCACCTCCTCCAATTAATGATAACAAAAAGGGGGAGAATGGTGATAAGACGGATAAAGATAAAGATGGTGACAATGATGGTAGTGGTAGTGTAGGTGGTGTTGGTGATCACCTTAGAGCTGCTAAGAGCAATGTGGCTGGATATAACAGAGTGGCAAGAAGTGGTGTTGGTAGAAGCAATAGAGGTCAATCTTCAAAGTCATATAAGTCACCCAAACATGACTTAGAAAAGAAAAAGAGAGATGCAAATAAATTTAAAGATAAACTAGAAGCTAGAAGAATTTCTAGAGAAAAGGAAACTCAAGAGATGATTGAGAGGGAAAAGAAGAAGATTGAAGATTTAAAGAAGAGTACTAAGTTGGTGACAAAGGCTGCACAATCTGGAAATTTGGATGAGTTTATTGCTCAAACAAAAGTTATGAATGAGAGTGTAAAGGAAGCTGCCAATAAAGTTAATTTTCATACAGAAAAATTTCTCCAAGAGAAAAAAGAGATTTTAGAAGAGAAGAGAAAAGGAAAGATCATTTTGGTAGAAGAAAGAAAGAAAAAGAAGGAAAACTCTACAGGAAGCAAATTACTACAAGGAACCATTGTTTCAGGAATTTCAGATGCTACTAGGAGAGAAAATGAAAATGAAGAGATTGCTAGGCAGATTCAGGTGGAATGGAACAATGAGGTTGAAGTAGAGGAACAACCTTTGAAGAAAAAGAGAAAAGTCACAATGGTTAAGAAAAAGTCAAGCATTCCTCAAAGTGAAGCTCAAGAGATTGTGGTTCAGAAAAATCCACAAGTTACTCAAGAGAAAATCAAGGATAAGGTGATGATTAAAGGATACAGAATGACAGGAATACCAGTTATAAATGAGAAGGGATTGATAGGAGTAAGAACTCATCCTGCAACCTCCAATCATGAAGAATCCATGAGGTTGGAGTATGAGAATAGTACAAAACTCTCTTATTCAATGAAGGTGATAATGAAGCAGGGCTACAATGTGTTGAAGGCCATTCTACCACTTCTCAACAAAAGGTACAAACTCAATGTCACAATTGCTCAGGAAATCCAACATCAAATCATAAAGCTAAGGAGGGCAAAAGCTAAAGCTAAACCTGATTCACCCTTCAAGTTATGGAAGTCTCAAGTCAAGATGGTGGTTTTGGAGCCAAAGTATGCCATGATTTTTACAAATGTTGAAGGCAATACAAAATACTTTGATATCTGGATAAAATTACAGATGAATAAATTCATTATTTGATGAGGCATCTTGGAGAATTTGATGAGGATGAGGCAATTTTGAGGAGTTCCTTTATGAGGCAGTTAAAAGAAAATGCTGAGAAGAAGAAGAAGAAGAAGTGAGTAAAGAATGAAGAACATGAAGAATTGAAGACATTGGAGCAGCTTGCAGAAATTATTCATCAACTGGTAGTTCTAAAATTAAAGTGCTTTTAAGATTCATGATTCTATTTGAATGCTGTTATTGGTTTTTGTTATCATCAAGTATATTTATGCCTATTTAGATCACAGACACAAATAGTGGGTGTTGGGTCCTGAAGTATCGTAGAAGGGGGGGTTGAATACGATACTCACTAAATCAAAAAATTCTTTCGAATCTTTTACAGATAAATAATTTAGAGTTCGGTTAGTGGGTTCGAGTTCATGAGGTGAATAGTGTTTAGGAGACTGGCTTTATAATTTTCTGTATTTATGAATAAATATTAATGTTCTAGAAAATTAGCAAGTAATTTAATGAGATAGGTTTCGGGGAATATATCTTTCGTATATAATCTTCGAGGTTGATACACCCAGTTAAAAATATAACTGGCTTCCAAAGAACAGATTAGTTATTTGCTTCTACAAAAATATACAAGTCAAATCCTATACAATATTTGTATCTATAATTTTTTCTAAGGATTTAACTACCGAGAGTATTTTATAATGGCCCTTAAAATATTACAAGGTTTATCTGGCCATTAACAAAAGACTTCAGTAAGGAGTAATGGAAAGATCTTTGATTTGGTTAGACCCCTCTGTATATTATTGGTTGTGTTCTTCTCCGACACTTTATTGGAAGAGACGAACCAGAACACACTATCAAAATGAGCACGTCATTTTGTTTATATGTGTAGACTTTTCAAATCAATTAAAATTGATTTGCTTCTTAATGCTTTAATTCCTTTGTTGTGCTTGTACATGGTGAGTAGTGTGTAGGTCACAAAATAGTTTTGTTGTGCTCCAATACTTTTGTTGCGCCAAAGAGGGGTTTTGTTGTGCCTATACTCTTATTGCTATATATAGGAGCCACAAACCACTTAGAAACTTTTCCTTGTGCCTAGCCTAGCTTTTGGTGCGCCTGCACTGTATTCACCCTGTAGAGGCGCCACCAAAACTTTCCTTGCGCCTATGTTGATGTTTGTTGCGCCTACACTCTTATTCCAGTGTATAGGCACCACAAAATCTTTACTTAAACTCTTGTTGCGCCTAGGAAAAGTTTAGTTGTGCCTATACACTCAATGCCTTGTAGAGGCGCCATTAAATACTCAGAATACTAGAGGAGTTGATTTTCCTTGCGCAAATAGACATTCGTTGTGCCTACACTCTAGTTGCAGTGTGTAGGCGCTACGAAATGACTTGGAAACTTTCCTTGGACTTTCCTTGCGCCTTGAACTTATTTTGTTGCGCTTGCACTTTAAGTGCCTAGTGCAGGCACCACAAAACACTAGATAACTTCCCTCAAGTATTTCCTTGTGCCATTACATAGCTTCAAGGGTATAAGAGCCACCAAATGTAGTAATACTTGCCTTAAACTATTTCTTGAAATGCTTGAATATTTACCACTTGGTTTTCACTCTTCTGGCTTGATCAACTGAATTTCTTCTGATAAATCAAAGTAATTCTCTCTTTATTGTGCTGACGCTTAGTGCACTGGTCTTGTTCACAAATGACTAACACTGAATTAAATTCCCTCGACTTCTATTCTGTTTTAGCTGATTAACCTTGGACTGTTGCATTGCTTCAAACACTGACTGTTGATAAACATAGTACTTTCACTAAAATCTTTTCTGGTACTTCGACAACGTCTCCATTATTACCACAATCTTGAATACTTCATTATCTATTCTTCACTAACGCTTAAACATTTAAATGAACTTCTTTCAGTGAGTATAACTCCAAGAGTACAGCTGTCTTCTTTAACCTTTGTCTTTACCCTTCTAGATTCCTATGCCTCGAACACTGTCTATCTTCTATCAATCCCTTTATACTGAAATCTTTTAGTGACATTTCTATACTGAATCTTCAACACTTCTGAAACCCTGAAAGTCTTCAATCATTATTCTTCACTGAAGCATGAACATATTAATTGATATGGGCAAAAATAGCCCCAGGAAATAATAAATATAGCATTTATTATTTCATTTATTAGACCTAGAATGTTCCAAAGGCTTGGGCCCCTGAAATGAACTAAGAAATAAATCCTAAGACCAACTGGACTTATAAGTCCAGCCCACAAGCTCTATTGAAGCCATAGGCCCATTAAGCCTTTGTTATTAATTAATTTCATAATTAATTAATGAAGACTCAGTAAAGGCCCAAGAAGCCAGTTGAAGGTACTAATCCTAGAAGGATCCAGAAACCCTAGCATGGGAAGAGTCCAATGAGGACCCTCACTCCTAAGAGGTTTCAATAACCTTGTCACTAAGGGACTTGGCCCCCAAGTC
Organism: Oenanthe sinensis; assembly: GCA_028671895.1. Lineage (NCBI taxonomy): Eukaryota > Viridiplantae > Streptophyta > Magnoliopsida > Apiales > Apiaceae > Oenanthe > Oenanthe sinensis. The sequence continues at coordinate 4,692,203 of CM053812.1, forward strand.
TCATATTTCTAATCTAATTCCAAGGCCCTCGTGCGCCTATATAAAGGGCCTAACCCCTCAACATTAGAACTACATTGTTGGCATGATTCTCACATGCACTGAGATACGTAGGCAGTTAACGAGGACCCGAGGTAGTCACGAAACGTTAACGCAACCATTAAAGCTAGAAGCTCTCACAAACCCTAACATTAATTATATCTTTGGTATGCCTAGTTTTAATCAGTAACATTTGGCGCCATCTTTAGGAAGACGAATAATAACCATGGCAAAAACACGGAGTATGGCGAGCACCCTCGAGGGAGAGGTCCCTGACATCGCTGTTGACATCAACGCCACCTGTTATAATGCGGGATCAAGGAGCTGTCGTTCCAACCGCATCTGCTGGAGACCCTAAAGTAAGTACCCGGCATGCCGGACCCCTTAGCATCGTCGTTCACCCTTCCAACCCCGATGTGTCTATTCATTCTTCAGTCCCTCCACTCTAGGTAATTCTACCCCTTGATACAACTTTTATCGCTCCTCCTACTTTGCAGGTCTCGTCTGCCTTGACCCCTGACCCTCGCTATGGGCTCCCGAGAAACTACGAGCCCTCTTACGAACAAGGGCTGCTGCCCCACTACACCTCGCAGCGAAGGACTCGGTACTTCTCTGGACCGTACTCTACTAATGATAATGAATCATCTGACGAAGATATTAACCCACGGAGGAGGCGACCCAGTAAGGAGCCACTTGAAGGGAGGACTGCACAGCCTCGAGGGCCTCAGAATACTGACCCCCAGTGTGGCGCCCCCAGACCCGGGGTCCAAGGTCTAGGTCGTCACGGTCCAACTTCCACCATTCATACACTTACAGTTCACTGATAATCATACTAAAATTTAATCATTCTAAGGTAAATAACAATCTGGTGACCCCCACACACTTTAACACACACACACGAGCCATAGTCTCAGGAAACGAGCATACATTAATATACATACTTGGATCTCCATCGTTACATTACTAGTTATCAAAAGGTTGAGTTCGTACTACTAAATATAGCTTCTGTTTGAAACTATAATAGCAGTCCAAAAGTTAGATTAAATCTCATTAAGTTACATATATTTACATAAACAGTGTTTATAAATAAATCTAACTAGCAGAAGCTGCCATCCTATCTTGCTCAATCTCCCTACCTCAGGAATAGGGCCAAGGGGTCGGTCATAAGGGGTCCTTGCCCTTCGCACGGTCTTTCTCAACGTCCTGCGTACTCCTCGTGGCATGGTCTGCAGCTGTGGTGGTAGAAAGATAAACAGAAAGCAAGAATGAGCTACAATGTTCAGCAAGTATAGAATCAATCAACATGGCATAATAAAGAAGCAACAACAATATGTGTATCAGAGTAATAAAATGCAACCTGTACTGAAATGGTGAACAGTTCTAGATACTGAACCAAAGAATAATAGGTTGCCATAATCCTCGTTAACACTATCGGTAACTAAGCACCTGGGCTTTCGTTACAGTGCAACGTCAAATTCCAATTGGAAGAAAAGAAGATACTGGAGCATCCACCACGCCTATTGTACACGATGATCAGTCGTATAGTACAATAGTTAAGTAACCTTTACTACTAGTAGAAGGATGATCCTAAACTGGTCATCACCCTAGCCAACACATGGGCCTTTAAATGCTGGACCGGCGTCACTCGGCCTCTTACGCTAGATGGACTGTGCCGCACACAAGCCTCTTACACTTTATATCTCCAGTTCCCTTTGAGTACAATCAACAAGTCTAGAAGGGAATTTAATGCAACCTTCTAGGATAACAACAAAGCTTTCTGGGAATATTCAATTCAAAGCGTGGAAGGGAATTTAATACAACCTTCCGGAACAACAACAAAGCTCTTTAGGAATTCAATGTTCGATAGTGGATTAACTCCCGAAACGAGGTGGAAGTAATCTCTTTATATGTGTGGGTTGACCTTTAGTCACGAATGAACAGTTCGAATCAAGATCACGACCGGGGAGTCGCTACTAGGTGATAAAATAAACCCCACGAAAATATAATACTTTTAGGTAAAATAATGGTCCCTACGGGCACCAGTTTAAATGAAAAGAATGTTAAAGTGGGATATTCCTTCCCTAATATGGAGTTATCGACTCAAAATAAGTACAAAATATTTGAGTCACAGCTCAGTATTTATTATTTAATGAAAAATAATATTTAAAGAAGTTTTAGATAACTCCAGAATATTTTTAAAGATCCAATAAATAAATAATCAATAAGTATGAGACCTTGAATAGTCCCTGAAAATATTTTAAAATATTTAAAATATTTAATTAGGATTTAATCAAGACTATTTAATATTTAAATAGTTTTTAAATGAATCAACATATTTAAGTAATATTTAATCACTATTAAATAATATTTAAATAATCCCAAAAGAATTGAAAGTATTTAATCAAGAATAAATACTTTAAAATAATCCCAAAATATTTAAATAATATTTAAATAACTCAAAATGAATTGAAAGTATTTAAATCAACATTTAAATACTATACATATATCCTTTTTAAATAATATTTAATAAACTAAATATTATTTAAAATATCAAAGGGACATTAATCAACTTGATTAATCCCTAACCCATACTAATTATTATCCCAAAACTTATATTCCAGGAAGAATCCCTGGATAATATCGACTAATAGTCGAGCGATAATATACTACTCCCGGTCGTCTGTCAAGTACCAAAGAAATGTACCTAACACTGAAATCAGTTATGCAAAACTGACAGGAAGCGTCATCTAACTTTTGAGAGTTCAGAGGCGCGAGCAAACAATTCAGTCGAATAAACAATTCAAAGACAGAAACGAATTCCAAGCACCACAGCCTTATAACCAAGAAACATATTATAAGGTCAGAGTTTAGAGAACTTGCCTTTACTGTTGAAGTGGTAGCTCGCTTGTCCCTCCTTGGCACGTGTCTCTATAAGAAAGAAAACACGGGTCCTAATTAGTCACAAAGGTTTTTAATGCTGTTTATAGCTACTCATGAATGTATACTAACTTATCTTGCTAACGAGTTTTAGCGCGGATTTTAGTTATTCATGAACTCATAAGTATTACCAACACATTTCATTAAAAGTTCGTTTGTTAGGCTAGCCTCGAATTCTACTAAGAACATAGCTTATGCAAAGACAATGCAAGCAGTTTTTGCAAGGTGTCCTAACTGCACCTATTTCCTTCCAACAATTACTATAAATCCGATTTTACTCATTTTAATCCGAAACCTTTTCCCAAGTCTTCCCAGATGTTCCTAGTATTTTGTGTAAAAGTTTCAGATTTTATAAGACAGTCTAACTAGGCTGATCATCTCCTCAAAATTGATTAAAAACAGGGCAGTCATGGTTTCTGCATCTCTTCACCATTTTAGCCATAACTTTTAGCTCACAACTCCGTTTGACGCAAAATTAGCGCGCAAACGATCTAGAGACTAATATCTATCCAACCATATAAAGAAATCATCCAGCAACACAGGCTAGACCCTTCGGGAGTGGTGAACAGTTGGCAGGCAGTAGGAAATTTTGCATGGTTCCGTTTATACGTTCATCGTTTTCCCTGTTTTAAACTCATCCAATTCAACTCAAATGACTTCCATATATTTTACACTACTACTTGGGAATGTACTCAAGACATCCCAAGCCCAAACACCATTTAACAATACTCCAAACATTACTAATAATTCATCCAACTCCTTCACCACTGCAGTTAGCTTTTTAAAACTGTTTCACTAATTCACAAACAATCAATTCTCTTCATCCTCTTAACATCCACAAGCCTTAATCAAATCATCTCTACATTACACAACCATAGCCAACAAAACAAGCACTTAAACATATGATCAAGCTCATTACTTAGCATGATTAAAATCACATTAATCTCATATAACTAGGGCTTGAGTTTTTCAAGCCATTCATGCTTCATTACTACTACCCATAGCCTAATTATCACTTAACAAACACTAGCAAAGCTTAAGGAACCATAAAACAAGAGTTTAAGAATTTAATCAAAATCATAAGTACTATTCATGTTCTTATTCTTTCATAAAAATCAAGAGATTTAACGGATAACTTTGCATGAGATTTGAATGGAAGATAGGTATTAGTTATACCTTCGATTTAAGTCCTTACTCGCAATGATCAAGCAACTAGAACTTGAGTTTTGAATTTTTCTCTTCTTCTTTTCTTGCTAAAACCGAATGGTCCTCTTGCTTGGCTAAGAGCTTGTGATTTTTTTCTTTTCTTTTTCCTTATGTCAAGTACTTGCTCTTTGTTTAAATAAAAGTCTAGTCAAGCTTTGGTCTTGGTCTTTGGTCAAGTCTTCCTTTGACTTGTATTAAAAATACTAGCATAAGCATTTCATACACTTTAAATAAAATGCAAGCAATTGCATTTTAATAATCCATGTCAAAAATATAAAATAATAAACTCTTTAATAATTCTTGGAAATCCTTGAATTTTCCAATTTCATAATAATCCATGACAATAATTTAATCTTTAACTCGCTCCGGCAATTCTAATAATTAGAATACCCATTAATTCTTATTCCATAATTATTATCCAACATATATATTATTATTAATAAGGTTTCAAAAGTACCTGGGAATCGGGAATATTACAGTCTCCCCTCCTTAAAAGGATTCCATCCCGGAATCTAACTTGAAAACAGGTAAGGGTACTTTTCCAGCATAGCACTTTCTAGTTCCCACGTTGATTCTTCAGTGTTCTGGTTTCTCCATAAGACTCTTACTAGTTTTACCACTTTGTTTCTGAGTACTTGCTCTTTTCGGTCTAAGATTTCCACCGGTCGTTCCACATAGGTCAGGTCCGGTTGTAGATCTACTTGCTCATACTCTATCACATGCCTGGCATCTTCATTATACTTTCTCAGCATTGACACGTGAAACACATTATGAACTTGTTGTAAATTTGGAGGCAGGGCTAACTCATAGGCCACTTTCCCCATACGTCTTAAGATTTCAAATGGTCCAATAAATCTTGGACTTAACTTTCCCTTCTTACCAAACCTCATTAAACCTTTCCACGGAGACACCTTTAGAAGTACTGAGTCTCCCACTTCGTACTCTCTGTCTTTCCTGGTTTGATCGGCATACTTTCTTTGCCTGTCCTGAGCGGCTATCAATCGTTTCCGGATGAGCTCTATTGTTTCTCTTGTCTGCTGGACCAGCTCGGGTCCCAACATCTTTCGCTCTCCTACTTCTTCCCAACACAAGGGTGATCGACACTTTCTGCCATACAAGGCTTCGTAAGGTGGCATCCCAATACTGGCATGATAGCTGTTGTTGTAGGCAAACTCAATTAATGGCAAATGATCATCCCAATTACCCTTGAAATCTATAGCACAGACTCTTAACATATCTTCTACTGTTTGGATGGTTCTCTCACTCTGCCCATCAGTTTGTGGATGATAAGCGGTGCTCATATTCAATCTTGTCCCCAAGCATTCTTGAAAGCTTCTCCAAAATCTAGAATTGAATCTTGGGTCTCTATCCGACACAATTCCCACTGGAACTCCATGACGTACCACTATCTCTTTCAAATAAAGCTCGACTAATCGGTCGACTGAATACCTTTCATTGATAGGAAGGAAATGCGCTGATTTTGTCAATCGATCAATTATTACCCAAATAGCATCGTGGTTGGCTTTGGTCCTTGGTAACCCTACTACAAAATCCATTGCAATGTGCTCCCATTTCCATTCTGGAATCTCCAGGGGCTGTAAAAGTCCGCTCGGTCTTTGGTGCTCTGCTTTCACTCTCTGACAGGTCAAACATTTACTTACCCATTCGGCAATGTCTTTCTTCATACCTGGCCACCAATAATGCATTTTCAGGTCTTTATACATCTTAGTACCTCCAGGGTGAATAGAGAACCTAGAGTTATGTGCCTCATTCAATACCTCATCTTTCAATTCCTGAACATTAGGAATCCAAATTCTATTAGCAAATCTTAGAATCCCTCTCTCATCCATAACACATCTTCGTTCATCTCCAATCATCTTTTCCTCTTTTTCTTCCATTGTCTTTTCTTGACATATCCTTACTTTCTCAATTAGTTCTGACTCAACTCGAATCTCAAATAGCGTCTCCATACCATCTTCAGGAAACTTCACTTCTAAATTCATTCGTTCAAACTCTCGTACCAATTCCTCAGAAGAAACCATCATTCTCAGCCTTTCTTTCCTACTTAGGGCATCGGCTACCACATTGGCCTTCCCTGGGTGGTAGTTAATCGAACAGTCGTAATCCTTGATCAACTCTAGCCATCTTCGTTGCCTCATGTTTAATTCTTTCTGTGTGAAAATGTACTTAAGGCTCTTGTGATCTGTATAAATCTCGCACCTTTCTCCATATAGATAATGCCTCCATATCTTTAATGCGAAAACTATCGCTGCTAATTCTAAGTCATGAGTTGGATATCTTATCTCGTACTCTTTCAGTTGTCTGGATGCATAAGCAATTACTTTGCCATGCTGCATCAGTACACATCCTAGTCCCTTATGAGATGCATCGCTATAAATCACAAAATCACCTTTTTCATCTGGTAGGGCTAATACCGGCGCAGTAATTAATCTCTTTTTCAATTCTTGAAAACTCTCTTCACATTCTTCAGTCCACTCAAACTTCTCGGTCTTACGGGTGAGTCTCGTCAATGAAGTAGCTATCTTAGCAAAGTCCTGGACGAATCTCCTGTAATATCCTGCTAATCCCACAAAACTTCTTACCTCAGTTGGTGTCGTTGGCCTTTCCCAATTTGAAATAGCTTCAATCTTAGCAGGGTCGACTAGCACGCCTTTACTACTTATCACGTGTCCCAAAAATTGAACTTCCTTTAACCAAAACTCACATTTTGAAAATTTAGCATAGAGCTTCTCCTTTCTCAATATCTCCAGTACTATCCTCAAATGTTCTTTATGCTCTTCCCTTGACCTTGAGTAGATCAATATATCATCTATGAAGACGATGACAAACTTGTCCAGATACTTCTTGAAAACTCGATTCATCAAATCCATGAAAGCTGCGGGGGCGTTGGTTAACCCAAAGGACATTACCAAAAACTCGTAGTGCCCATATCGGGTACGAAATGCTGTCTTCGGAACATCTTCACGTTTAATCTTCAGCTGGTGATATCCAGTTCTCAGGTCGATCTTTGAAAAGTAAACAGCATCCTTTAACTGATCAAACAAATCATCGATTCTGGGTAAAGGGTACTTATTCTTAATGGTTAGCTTGTTGAGTTCCCTATAGTCTATACACAATCTCATACTTCCATCTTTCTTCTTGACAAACAACATTGGTGCCCCCCATGGAGACACGCTTGGTCGAATCATTCCTTTATCCAATAGCTCTTGTAGCTGGATGGCTAATTCTTTCATCTCTACCGGGGCTAATCGGTAAGGAGCCTTTGACACGGGTGCTGTCCCTGGTGCTAACTCGATGGCAAACTCTATGTCTCTGTCAGGAGGTAACCCTGGAAGGTCATCGGGAAATACATCTTCAAATTCATTGACAACTGCTATGTCACTTATACTAGTTAATTCCTTCTCGGTGTCTACTACATAGGCTAAATAAGCTTCACACCCTTGGCGTAACAACCTCTTGACCTGCATCTTAGTCAAGAATTTATTAATCTGCTTCTGCCCTTTAAACACCACTTCTCCTTGGTTGGGCAACTTTATCCTCACTTTCTTTCCTTTGCAATCAATATTAGCTTCACAACTTGTCAACCAATCCATCCCCAAAATGACATCAAACTCCCCTAGGGAAAAAGGAATTAAGTCTAGGATGAATCGCTGCCTTTCGATTTCTAGTTCACAGTTATTACATACGTAACTAACAGGAATAACCTCCTGATTAGCTATTTCTACACGTAAGGGATCGCTTAACGGTTTTGACTCAAGATTCCATTTACGCGCAAAGTCTCGAGATATAAAAGACCTAGTTGCTCCGGAGTCAAACAAAACATTTGCATTGACGGAATTAAGTAAGAGTGTACTTGCAATAACATCCGTGTTCCTCACGGCATCCCTCACCGTCATGTTGAAAGTCCTAGCAGTAGGAGCCTTATTAGAAGCAGCTCCGCTTTGTCTTGTTACCGCTGGTCCAGAAGATTTACAGTCTTTCTTTACATGTCCCATTTGTCCGCAGTTGTGACAAACCATGCTATTCTGAGGGCAGTTATACACGAAATGCCCCACTCGTCCACACTTGAAACAGGTAACCCCTGACTTGTTACACGTGCCTAAATGCCTCTTCCCACATGTCTTACAATCTGGCAGTGGGGGTCGTGATGGATTGGAATATGCCACCCCTGACTGCCTGCCGCCTTGGTTAACACTTACACTTTCGGCCTTCTTGAACCCAACATTCCTCCGAAACTGAGACCCTTGTCCTCGATTAAATTTACTCGGAAAGTTCCCACTTGCTGAACCTCGTCGCTGGCTTTCTGCCTTTCTCTTCTTCCCATCCCTTTCCTTTTGGATCAGATCACTCCCAGCCTCTACAATCGAAGCTTTCTGCACCAACATTGCATAATCAGTCAACTCAAGTATTGCTACACGATTTTGAATCCACTGTTTCAATCCCTGCTGAAACCTCCTAGCCCTTTTCTCATCCGTGTTCCAAAATCCGGCACGAACCTAGACAGTTCAGTAAACTTTGCTTCATATTCGGCTACGGTTAGGTTATTCTGCTTCAACTCTAGAAATTTCAGCTCCATCTGGTTTTCCATAAATTTGGGGAAATACTTCTCTAAAAATAGTTGTGTGAACCTTTCCCATGCTACTACTCCTTCTCCCTCCAGATTTCTTTTCGCTTCCCACCAGAAATTGGCCTCCCCCTTTAGGAGATAAGTGGCGAAGACCGTCTTCTGTCCCTCTTCTATTTGCAGTATCTCAAAGGACTTTTCCATTTCTTTTAACCAGGCCCTAGCCTCTACTGGGTCCGCAGTCCCTTGAAACTCAGGTGGTCGCAAGGACTTGAAAGCTCGGAAGGAATTGGCAACGGGGTTATGGGGAACTGGTGGCGGCTGATTTGAATTGGGATTAACATGCTGCCTGAGAAAATCCATGAACACATTCATGGGGTCCATATTTCGGTTTTCCCCTTGGTGACCCTGACTCTCATTTTCTCCCTGTTCATTCTGGTTTTGATTCTGACTATGACCCGAGGCACTAGAACTCACATACTCCCCTTCTGCATACTCTTCATCATCAAACTCATTATAGTCTTCCGAATCACTTTCCTCTTCGTGAACACTTGGCTCATGCAAATCCCCACTGGCTACAGGGTGCAATCTAGTATTCCTCCTTGGTGGCATTTTCTGATACAATCAAATAATATTGGTCAATCCTTTTTATTAGTCTTAATCACTATATTATTCGCTATATTAAACAATCATGAATAAGGGTTTGCATTTACATCTAATACGGTCTGTTCAGCATATACATAACAAGTCATTTCTGAACAATCTCGATATCAAGAACAAGAAGATGTATAAATACAGTACGCAAAATAAGACTGCATTTAAGGCAACTGAAACAACATATATATACATAATTCCTTGGTTACATCTTCCATCATAGTTTCTGGTTACATCAAAAGTATGTCAGCAAGCTATCTTCTAGTCAGAGTGGGACTACTACTATATACACAAAATACTTCTCCCTCAAAAATGGCACATCTATACATAATGCCAAAATCTGATACTAGAAGACTATATCATCCCATAGAAGTCACTGAAACCTACCACGGATCAGGTCCCTAACCTGAACCATCACACCCTCAACCATCTCATCTGCATCACTGCCCCCTATCGGCCCTCCCCCTAAGGGTGCCCTCAACTCGCGGAAATATCGTGCCCACGTCTGAATCTCGGTAAGGCCTGTCACAACGTCCTGTGGAATGCCATCCTGAGAAGTGCTGCTCGGAGGTAGGCCGCCCTGAGGTCCAACACGTCCAGGAATCATCCTGTCTACTATGCGCCTCAACTCCTCCACACGACCGGTCGAGACATCCTGTTCCCTTATGAGGGAAGATATCATCCATGATGGTACTGGTTCTCCTGCAACTGGCGGAGGTGGAGGTGGTGCTGCCGGTGCTGCTGGTGGTGGTGATGGTGTGTCATGCGGAGCATCCTCTGTCTCTGAGAGATCTGGGATGAATCCCTCTGGCTCGTCCTCCTCGGAAGGTATGGGGCTAGCTGGGGGTGAAGGTGGAATCACTACTGGTGGTGGTATCATGGGGATATCTCTGTATACAACCTCTGATGGTCCGGCCTCATCAGCCACTGGGAGGGTAGGTGCTGGTACGGCGCCCTCCTCTAATGGAGCCTCTATCGGGTCCTCCTCGGGGTCGTCATCCTCCCCTAGCAACGCTCTATCAAGCTGAGCCTCATAGTCCTCATCGTCTGGTATCTACAATAAAACAATAACTAGTCACTATCGTGTAACGAATAGTTCCCTTTTTGGGTTTTAATCTTCTTAAAGTTTTTAGTCTTTTATTACTATTGCTTTTATTACCGATAGGCCTCTCGTTTCTGAGTACTATAACTTAGGGCTCTGATACCATCTCTGTGGCGCCCCCAGACCCGGGGTCCAAGGTCTAGGTCGTCACGGTCCAACTTCCACCATTCATACACTTACAGTTCACTGATAATCATACTAAAATTTAATCATTCTAAGGTAAATAACAATCTGGTGACCCCCACACACTTTAACACACACACACGAGCCATAGTCTCAGGAAACGAGCATACATTAATATACATACTTGGATCTCCATCGTTACATTACTAGTTATCAAAAGGTTGAGTTCGTACTACTAAATATAGCTTCTGTTTGAAACTATAATAGCAGTCCAAAAGTTAGATTAAATCTCATTAAGTTACATATATTTACATAAACAGTGTTTATAAATAAATCTAACTAGCAGAAGCTGCCATCCTATCTTGCTCAATCTCCCTACCTCAGGAATAGGGCCAAGGGGTCGGTCATAAGGGGTCCTTGCCCTTCGCACGGTCTTTCTCAACGTCCTGCGTACTCCTCGTGGCATGGTCTGCAGCTGTGGTGGTAGAAAGATAAACAGAAAGCAAGAATGAGCTACAATGCTCAGCAAGTATAGAATCAATCAACATGGCATAATAAAGAAGCAACAACAATATGTGTATCAGAGTAATAAAATGCAACCTGTACTGAAATGGTGAACAGTTCTAGATACTGAACCAAAGAATAATAGGTTGCCATAATCCTCGTTAACACTATCGGTAACTAAGCACCTGGGCTTTCGTTACAGTGCAACGTCAAATTCCAATTGGAAGAAAAGAAGATACTGGAGCATCCACCACGCCTATTGTACACGATGATCAGTCGTATAGTACAATAGTTAAGTAACCTTTACTACTAGTAGAAGGATGATCCTAAACTGGTCATCACCCTAGCCAACACATGGGCCTTTAAATGCTGGACCGGCGTCACTCGGCCTCTTACGCTAGATGGACTGTGCCGCACACAAGCCTCTTACACTTTATATCTCCAGTTCCCTTTGAGTACAATCAACAAGTCTAGAAGGGAATTTAATGCAACCTTCTAGGATAACAACAAAGCTTTCTAGGAATATTCAATTCAAAGCGTGGAAGGGAATTTAATACAACCTTCCGGAACAACAACAAAGCTCTTTAGGAATTCAATGTTCGATAGTGGATTAACTCCCGAAACGAGGTGGAAGTAATCTCTTTATATGTGTGGGTTGACCTTTAGTCACGAATGAACAGTTCGAATCAAGATCACGACCGGGGAGTCGCTACTAGGTGATAAAATAAACCCCACGAAAATATAATACTTTTAGGTAAAATAATGGTCCCTACGGGCACCAGTTTAAATGAAAAGAATGTTAAAGTGGGATATTCCTTCCCTAACATAGAGTTATCGACTCAAAATAAGTACAAAATATTTGAGTCACAGCTCAGTATTTATTATTTAATGAAAAATAATATTTAAAGAAGTTTTAGATAACTCCAGAATATTTTTAAAGATCCAATAAGTAAATAATCAATAAGTATGAGACCTTGAATAGTCCCTGAAAATATTTTAAAATATTTAAAATATTTAATTAGGATTTAATCAAGACTATTTAATATTTAAATAGTTTTTAAATGAATCAACATATTTAAGTAATATTTAATCACTATTAAATAATATTTAAATAATCCCAAAAGAATAGAAAGTATTTAATCAAGAATAAATACTTTAAAATAATCCCAAAATATTTAAATAATATTTAAATAACTCAAAATGAGTTGAAAGTATTTAAATCAACATTTAAATACTATACATATATCCTTTTTAAATAATATTTAATAAACTAAATATTATTTAAAATATCAAAGGGACATTAATCAACTTGATTAATCCCTAACCCATACTAATTATTATCCCAAAACTTATATTCCAGGAAGAATCCCTGGATAATATCGACTAATAGTCGAGCGATAATATACTACTCCCGGTCGTCTGTCAAGTACCAAAGAAATGTACCTAACACTGAAATCAGTTATGCAAAACTGACAGGAAGCGTCCTCTAACTTTTGAGAGTTCAGAGGCGCGAGCAAACAATTCAGTCGAATAAACAATTCAAAGACAGAAACGAATTCCAAGCACCACAGCCTTATAACAAGAAACATATTATAAGGTCAGAGTTTAGAGAACTTGCCTTTACTGTTGAAGTGGTAGCTCGCTTGTCCCTCCTTGGCACGTGTCTCTATAAGAAAGAAAACACGGGTCCTAATTAGTCACAAAGATTTTTAATGCTATTTATAGCTACTCATGAATGTATACTAACTTATCTTGCTAACGAGTTTTAGCGCGGATTTTAGTTATTCATGAACTCATAAGTATTACCAACACATTTCATTAAAAGTTCGTTTGTTAGGCTAGCCTCGAATTCTACTAAGAACATAGCTTATGCAAAGACAATGCAAGCAGTTTTTGCAAGGTGTCCTAACTGCACCTACTTGCTTCCAACAATTACTATAAATCCGATTTTACTCATTTTAATCCGAAACCTTTTCCCAAGTCTTTCCAGATGTTCCTAGTATTTTGTGTAAAAGTTTCAGATTTTATAAGACAGTCTAACTAGGCTGATCATCTCCTCAAAGTTGATTAAAAACAGGGCAGTCATGGTTTCTGCATCTCTTCACCATTTTAGCCATAACTTTTATCTCACAACTCCGTTTGACGCAAAATTAGCGTGCAAACGATCTAGAGACTAATATCTATCCAACCATATAAAGAAATCATCCAGCAACACAGGCTAGACCCTTCGGGAGTGGTGAACAGTTGGCAGGCAGTAGGAAATTTTGCATGGTTCCGTTTATACGTTCATCGTTTTCCCTGTTTTAAACTCATCCAATTCAACTCAAATGACTTCCATATATTTTACACTACTACTTGGGAATGTACTCAAGACATCCCAAGCCCAAACACCATTTAACAATACTCCAAACATTACCAATAATTCATCCAACTCCTTCACCACTGCAGTTAGCTTTTTAAAACTGTTTCACTAATTCACAAACAATCAATTCTCTTCATCCTCTTAACATCCACAAGCCTTAATCAAATCATCTCTACATTACACAACTATAGCCAACAAAACAAGCACTTAAACATATGATCAAGCTCATTACATAGCATGATTAAAATCACATTAATCTCATATAACTAGGGCTTGAGTTTTTCAAGCCATTCATGCTTCATTACTACTACCCATAGCCTAATTATCACTTAACAAACACTAGCAAAGCTTAAGGAACCATAAAACAAGAGTTTAAGAATTTAATCAAAATCATAAGTACTATTCATGTTCTTATTCTTTCATAAAAATCAAGAGATTTAACAGATAACTTTGCATGAGATTTGAATGGAAGATAGGTATTAGTTATACCTTCGATTTAAGTCCTTACTCGCAATGATCAAGCAACTAGAACTTGAGTTTTGAATTTTTCTCTTCTTCTTTTCTTGCTAAAACCGAATGGTCCTCTTGCTTGGCTAAGAGCTTGTGATTTTTTTCTTTTCTTTTTCCTTATGTCAAGTACTTGCTCTTTGTTTAAATAAAAGTCTAGTCAAGCTTTGGTCTTGGTCTTTGGTCAAGTCTTCCTTTGACTTGTATTAAAAATACTAGCATAAGCATTTCATACACTTTAAATAAAATGCAAGCAATTGCATTTTAATAATCCATGTCAAAAATATAAAATAATAAACTCTTTAATAATTCTTGGAAATCCTTGAATTTTCCAATTTCATAATAATCCATGACAATAATTTAATCTTTAACTCGCTCCGGCAATTCTAATAATTAGAATACCCATTAATTCTTATTCCATAATTATTATCCAACATATATATTATTATTAATAAGGTTTCAAAAGTACCTAGGAATCGGGAATATTACACCTTGGACCTTCAAGAAAGGATACGTGCTCATGAAGCCGAAGCTCTGCGACTAAGGAAAGACCTGGAGAAGGCACTAACAAGGAGACATTGAGGGGGCTGGAGGATCGATGAGAAATGCACCTGTGATAGATTTGGATGAACCCCCAACCAGGAGGCAAATAAAGACGAGTCGTGTTAGGGCTGACCCCGACTTATTGGCACTTGGAGATCCTGATGATCCTACACCCCCTTCACATAGAATATTATGAATGAGAGGATATCAAGAAAGTTTTAGATGCCTACAATTAGGGCCTATGATGGAACAGGGGATCCCTCGAATCATGTTCTCACATTCTCTAATGCGCTGCTACTACAGCCCGTCAATGACGCCGTCAAGTGTAAGGTAGAGTGGGATGGCTCAAAGGTGGTTCAGTCGTCTACCTCCTAACTCTCTTGGGTCATTCAAAGATTTAAGCAGGACATTCATTGATCAATCATCAGCAGCAAGACTCGTGAGAAAAGCTCATCCTCGTTAGTGAATATGCATCAAGGGAAGAATGAATCCTTAAGGGACTATATGAACAAATTCATAAAAGAAGCCTTACAGTAAGGTAGCTGTGGTAGCTTTACAGCAAGGGACTTCTGTCAAAAATTTCAGGAGATCATTAGCCAAGAGGGCACCTGAGAGTATGAATGAGCTCTAGGAGAGAGCCGGGAAGTATATTCAGGTTGAGGAAAGTATGAGGAAAGCCCAAGGGTTTCAAACCTCGAACACCTACTCTAAGAAGCGAGCTAGCGATACCAAGTATACTGTCGATACCAAGTATGCGAAGAGTGGTGATTCCAGTGACTCCAAGAAGAAATGAGGATCTAGGT
This sequence comes from Oenanthe sinensis, assembly GCA_028671895.1. Taxonomy (NCBI): domain Eukaryota; kingdom Viridiplantae; phylum Streptophyta; class Magnoliopsida; order Apiales; family Apiaceae; genus Oenanthe; species Oenanthe sinensis. The sequence goes on from CM053812.1 coordinate 4,707,565, forward strand.
TCACTGAGTATGCAAGGCTAAACACCCCTGGTAGCCAAATACTGGTGGATATTGAGAAGGGCAAGGACATTCGATGGCCGAAGCCACTAAGGACTGATCCTAAAAAGAGAAATAAGAACGCATACTGCCAGTTCCATAGAGACGCAAGACACGACACTGATGATTGCCGTCAGTTGAAGGATGAGATCGAGTTTCTGATTAGAAGAGGAAAGTTGGAAAAATACACCAAAGACGGTGCTAGCAACAACAGAGAATACAATGACAAACGAAGGGATTCAGACCCCAAAAAAAGAAATAATCAGCCCCGTGGGCCTATGATCAATGTAATCTCAGGGGGACCAACCGCGACAGGCAACTCCCGAAATTCCAGAAAAGCTTATGCTCGAGAGGTAATGAGCATTGTAGGAGAGCCTCTCAAGAGGGCAATGACTGAGGTCCCTTTGTCCTTTGATGATTCTAACTTGGAAGGGGTAAGGTTCCCCCACGATGATCCTTTGGTGATCACCCCCATCATAGGAAATTCACCTGTAAAAAGAGTCTTGGTAGACAATGGGTCTTCTATAAATATCTTATTTTATGATGCGTATGTGAAAGTGAGATACAACGATTCACAACCGACCCCTCTCCAACATGCCTATTTATGGTTTTAATTGAGTGGAATCTCGGATTGAAGGGATCATACAACTACCTATGACCATGGGCGAAGAACCTCGATAGTCCACTAAAATGCTGAATTTCCTAGTTATTAAAACAAACACTACCTATAATGTGATCCTTGGGAGGACAGGGTTGCATGCTTTCAAAGCGATAACTTCTACGTACCACCTAAAACTCAAATTCCTGACTAGGAATGGAGTAGGAAAAGAAAGAGGAGATCAGAAAATGGCCAGAAGTGTTATGTGGCTGTTTTGAAACCTGATGGCACTAGGGGCAGGTTCTCCCCATTGAAGACATGGATGTCAGAGATCATGAAGAAAGAAGGGGAAACCCGCAGAGGACTTGGAGTCTATCCTCTTGGATCCTCTAGATCATGAGAAAGTGACCTGTGTTGGGGCTTCACTCCCTAAGGACCTAAAACAACTGATGGTACAATTCTTGCAAGATAATAGAGATTCTTTGCTTGGACAGCAGTCGACATGCTAGGGATAGACCCCAAACTCATAACACATCAGTTAAATGTGAATCCTAGAAGGACAGCAGTCAAGCATAAGAAAAGAAATTTTACTCCCGAAAGGCAAGAGGTCATTAAGGAGGAAGTAGATAAGTTGTTGGAGGCCGGATTTATTGAAGAAATTTAATTTTTCGAGTGGCTGGCTAACCCTGTGATGGTCAGAAAGAGCAATGGAAAGTGGAGAATGTGCGTGGACTTTATTGATCTAAATGATGCCTATCCTAAGGACTGTTTTCCCTTGCCACGGATAGACACGTTGATAGATGCCATGGCTGGGCATAAAATGCTTAGCTTCATGGATGGCTTCAGTGGCTATAACCAGATCAAAATGCACCTCGATGACTTCCCTAAGTTATCATTCATTACTGACTTTGGCATTTTCTGTTATTTGGTTATGGCTTTTGGACTTAAGAATGCAGGAGCCATGTATCAAAGGCTTGTGAATAAAATTTTTCAAGCCCCTAATTGGTAAGACTATGAAGGTCTACATTGATGACATGCTAGTCAAAATCTTAGACAAGGTTGATCATCTTGAGCACCTGTTGGAGGCATTCGAAGTTTTGAGAACCCACAAAATGATGTTGAACCCGACCAAGTGTGCCTTTGGTGTAGGGTCTGGGAAATTTCTAGGCCTGATGGTTTCTAAAAGAGGCATTGAGGCCAATCCTGATAAGATTCAAGCAATCTTGGACATAGAGCCCCCCAAGACAGTAAAAGATGTCCAAAAGCTCACAGGGAGAGTGACGGCTCTGGGGCGTTTAATATCCAAGTCTGGAGAAAAGTACCTACCGTTCTTCAAGGCCCTTAAGAAGGTCAAGAACTTTGAATGGAATGATGAGAGTCAAGTAGCGTTTGAAAGGATGAAGAAGTATATGGTTGAGCCACCTTTGCTTGAAAAACCAAAGTCTGAAGAAATGTTATACCTGTACCTTGCTGTCTCTGGTTCATCCTTGAGCGCCGTTCTTGTGAAAGAAGAAGCAAAGGTTTAGAAACCCATTTACTACGTTAGCAAGATTCTGCATGGAGCAGAGCTGAACTACTCAATGGTTGAAAAGTTTTCCTTAGCATTGATAATGGCTTCAAGAAAGTTATGCTTGTACTTCCAGGAGCATGTTATTGAAGTCTTGACAGACCAGCCCCTGAGAAACATACTGCACAGCCTCAAGGCCAGTGGGAGGCTAATCAAATGGGATATTGAGCTCGGATAATTCGAAATCAGATACAAGCCAAGAATGGCCATCAAGGCTCAGGCTTTAGCAGACATCGTAGTTGAATGTACCATCCCAAACCAAGAAGTCGGGGGGGAGGAAGAGAGTAAGGAAAGTGAGGAAAAAGAAGAAGGGCTAAAAAACTACTAGGTACTCTTTTTTGACAGAGATTCAAAAACAAAAACTAGTGGAGCTGGCCTAGTGTTGCAGAGCCCGGATGGGTTTGTTGTTGAATATGCAATCAAGTTGGATTTTCCCACTACAAACAACCAGGCAGAATACGAAGCTTTGATAGCTGGACTTGGCCTGGCCAGAACCCTAAGGGTGAAGAACATGAAGGTATGTGGAGATTCAAGGCTAGTAATCTCTCAAGTAAATGGGGAGTTTGAGGCCCGTGAAGAGACTATGTAAAAGTATCTGAGGATTATTAAAGCTCAAGCCATATAGTTTGAAGAATGCCACTTCGAATACATCCCGAGAGAAGAGAATATAAAGGCCGATGCCTTGTCGAAATTTGCATCATCAGAGATTGAGAGTTATTCTGGCAGTGTTTATTTCCAGGTTTTGAAGACCCCTAGCATTGACGCTAAACTAATAGCCCCGATTGGGCTGGAAGCATGTTGGATGAATCCCATCAAGTTCTACTTGGAAACGGGAAAGACACCAACCGACCCCACGGAGGAACGCAAACTATCAGTGAGAGCCTTGAGGTATGCCCTCATTGAATGAATACTTTATAAGAAATCATACGTGATTCCCTACTTGAAGTGTCTGAGACCTCATGAGGCTGAAGCTTCCCTAAGGGAAGTTCATGAAGGTATATGTGGCCAACACCTTGGAAGTAGGGCTCTTGCTCATAAAGTCATAAGGATGGGACTCTATTGGCCTGAGATGGTTAGAGATGCAAAAGCTTATGTTAAAAAATGTGATTGCTGCCAAAGGTTTGCACCCATCGTTAGGAAGCCTCTTGAGATGCTGACATCCATCAACTCTCCACTCCTTTTTGTCATGTGGGGAATGGATATCTGAGGCCCATTTCCTATGGCTAACGCACAGAGGAAGTTTCTCATTTTCGCAATCAACTACTTCACTAAGTGGATAGAAGCGAAACCCCTGGCCAAGATTGATACTAAGAATGTAACTCAATTCTTTTAGGAGAATGTTATATGCAGGTATGGGTTACCCCGAATCCTGGTGACAGACAATGGAACTCAGTTTAATAACAAGGACTTCATAGAGTATTGTGGAAACTATAACATTGCACTATGCTTCACCTCAGTAGCTCATCCACAATCAAATGGTCAAGCTAAAGTTGCCAACAGAATTATCTTGGATGAACTTAAGAAAAGGATTGAACGCCCCCAAGGGACTTGGGTTAACGAATTGCTCCCAATCATATGGGTATACAGAACTACTTGTAGAACTTCAGCAGGGGCTACACCTTTTCAACTAGCCTACGGGGCTGAGACAGTGGTGCCCATCGAAATTACTCAAACATCACCAAGAGTGCAGGAGTTTCAGATTGACAACAATGAGGAAGGCATGAAGTTGGCTCTAGACTTGATAGATGAGCTACGCGATGAAGCCAATGCCAGAATTATAGAAAACCATAAGAAAGCTTCGTTCTACTATAACCTTAGAGTCAAGGAAAGGTTCTTCCTGGAAGGAGACTTAGTCCTGTAAAAAATTGAGGCATCTGGAGCTGATCTCAAAGGCAAGCTAGCTCCAAATTGGGAAGGACCATACCAAGTGAAGGAAGTCACCGGGCAAGGCGTGTACAAGCTCCAAACCTTTGAAGGGGTCGACATCCCAAGAAGCTGAAATGCAGCCAACTTAAGAATTTACTATGTTTAGATTTTTTGACTCTGATTTTCAAAAACGTTTCAGTGCGGGTTTATTAGCCTCGAAGGCAAGACATATTTTTAGTAGTAAGTTTCATTTGAAAACTTGTTAGTTTCTAAGGAATGTTTCCCGTTCTTATAATATGGCGTTAGTTACTTTTGTTAAGTCTTTTACAAGCCTCAAGAGTATTTGTTGTTTATGTTCAAGTTAAACATGAAAAACAAGCAAAACAAAGGCAGAAAGTAAAAGACATAAATATGAAAAACACTACATAAATAAAAGCCCGAGGGCCAAATGTCTTTACAAGCCACTATGGGCCAATATAAAAACAAAGATAGAAAACCTAACTACGACTCCTCCTCTGAAGAATCTTCCTCGCTAGACGAAGAAGAATCTTCCTCGTCCTCACTTGACTCTTCTTTCTCGGAAGAACTATCCTCAGTCAGTTTTTGTGGGGTTGCCGCAGGAACGGTCTTCTATGGCATGACTCTACGATGATGAGTAAGACTAGGCTCGCGAGCCCTTTCTTGCCTGACATCAGGACTGCTGTCCCCTTCAGTTTCTGTTTCTTGACCCTCGATCAACCGCTTCAACGCTTTGGCTGATTGTGGACTTTTAAAGTCCACATTAGGGTCAAACAAACCCGGATGCCTATTCAGCACTGCCTTCAATGCATCATTCCACCCAATAGTGTAATTGGCAGGGTAGAGGAGGTCGTCATGCTGTTGGATCAACTCTTGATATTCCTATGAGGCCACATACTTGTTAATAATAGCATTTTTGTCATCCCGGAGTTCAACTACTTCAGCTTGGGCCCGTTTTAGAAGCTCCTCCTTCTCGGCCAAACTTAGTAGATTTTCTTTCAGAAGTTGCAAGTAGCAAGGGTAAGTGTATGGCCTATGGTTTCCTCACTTCTACTATGTTCTGTTAGTGTTTACACTCAAGTGTCGAGCACTTAGAAGTGGTTCACTCTTTCTCTCCCTATCTCTCACTCAATTGTATCTCTCCCTCACTTTCACTTACGTGTTTCTCTCTCTCACTTTCACTCTGCGTTTCAAATATAGCCTTCTGTACCTGCAAGTGAAATTCATCAATTCAGTTACATTCCCAACATCTGATTCATCAGAATGAACTGAATCACTATCAAGTGGAGAATTGCCTCATTGAGATGTTTTTGATCTGCCATGCATAAGCACTGTCTCAACACCAGACTCAATAGCGATTACTAAAGCACTGCTTAGTGGAGCCTCTGAAAGGCACAGGTGTACTAACTTGTAACACTTAATTACTATGTAACTCAACTAAGTAAAAGATAAAATAACAGCAAAACAAGAGAAACTGAAGAAGCACATGGAATCGATCAACTGAAGAAATGGTAATGATACTTGGTAACTACAAGTAACTAATTTGGTTAATCAAGGATGCATAAGTGAGAAGAAGTTCAATCTGAGTATTGCTCATGCCCTAACTTATCTAATGGAGAATCAAATTAATGTCAAAGAAGTATCAAGAAGACCAAAGTGATTTCATGTAATGTATATCAACATCTGGATAATGTAAAGGTTAATCAACAAATGAGAACTGACATTCAGAAGCAAGAACCCCTACAAGACTAGTCACTTATGAACCAGACCATTGCATCAAGTGTCAAGACATTGGAGGCAAGTTCATGTCAGTAATAGAAGATCTCATTTGAATTGAGTGAGGAAAAGAAATTGAAGAAGCTAGGGAAACTTGCTCATAAAGGTTAATCCTCAATTAGTCACTAAAGAAGGTCAACATTGGATGTGTGCATATTTGCTAAGGCAAATGTCGATCCACAGCAGATCGAGATGCGGATCGAGATTTACAATTGAAGTAAAATATTGCAAAGGCAAATCTCGATCCACGGTAGATCGAGATCGAGATCTTCATAGATCGAGATCGAGATTCTCCCAGATCGAGATCGAGATTTTCACAGATCGAGATCGAGATGGGTCCAGGCGAAGATCGAGATGCGGGTAGATATGTAACATTTAATGTTCAAGGGACAAGTGGCTTATTGTGAACGGTTGATCCAGAGTTGTTGGGAAAGTACTTTTTGTTGTCGAAGTCCTGATTGGGCCACGTACACAAAAAGGACAAGATCAAGACTACATGACATTATAAAAGCAGCACTTTGATTTTATTAGAAAACAGACTTCCATCATCTCTGTAATTCAAAGATATTTTTATAAGAGAGAGCATTTACTGTAAAACAAAAAGTGAGAGAGAGGATCAGTTGAATCTAGCTTTAATTGATGTATTTATTATTCAACTGATCATGATGCTTTTATGAATGTTGTAGCAAATCCATCAATGAATATAATGATATATTCTTGAAATTCTGTGTCATCATTTATTACCTGCATATTGTTTATTCTCTCTTTAATTTTTAAACAGTTGTATTCACCCCCCCCCCCCTCTACAACACTTTGGACCTAACAGCCTCACCTCTTTGAGATGGGTTATCCCAAGATTTTAAAACCTGTTAGGGAATCTTGCCTTGTTCTATCAAAGGGGTTGTCTCATACCTTCTCCATAAATGGGAGGTGGACATCCTTTTCAGGATCTGGAAATGTTCCTTCTAGGAGGGGCGACATAGTATATAATGTAATGAATGGAAAATTAGAGCCTATGTTTCCCTCGTAACCCTGTGACGGGAATTTGTATAAAATACCCTACTTGACTCATCTGAAGAAGTCTTGTCAAGCAGTTGCCTCTCAAGCCAAGATAAAAATGAACAAGAGATCTCCCTTTCACGATTACTATTCATACAACTTCGTAATCTCCAACAATCTCCCCCTATTTGATTATTAAACTTAACAAACAAATATCATAGAGAGGATAACTCAACTAACACCTAGAAAAAGTAATCGTCTGAGACTTGTAAATAATGCTACTGGTTTTTCTGGATCAGATACTGCATTTTCAGAATCCTTGTGTGACTGAAATGAAAGATGTCTATTCCTTTAGCACTGAACTGATATTTATATAGTATCATCTTCATTTCTATTTGTTTGAGCTTTCTCTACTTCAAAATCCTTCATAGTTTGAACTTAAATAACTTATCATAAAAAGAGCTTCATAAGAATTCAAATTCCTGGGTATGTCTTCTATTGAACATAGAACACAGCACAAATAATATTTTCCCCCTAAGAATGTGATTCTTTTTTTTTCTCCTCCCTTTAGATAATCAATGGAATTGTCAATTCTTTTCTATACATCTAACTTGGATGAAGAATCCTCTACTAAAAACTCCTTTACAATTTCTTGATTCTCCCATATTTTTTTGTTTCCCATAAGGATCAGAAGATAAGATTTTCTTTTTCTTTCTTGTCTAAAATCTCCCCTAAGGATATTAACTTCTCCCATGGATACGAAGATAAGACTTTATTAACTTCTCCTTTTTCTTCCTATAAATTCTCCCCCTTCATTGAGGAATCCTCCGATGGCTCATCTTTTGAATGGTTCGTCTTCCAAAGAAGGTTCTCGTCTATCATTGATTGGGAAAACTTAGTAGCTTTTCTTTCAGAAGTAGCAAGTAGAAATGGTAAGTGTATGGCCTATGGTTTCCTCACTTCTACTACGTTCTGTTAGTGTTTACACTCAAGTGTCGAGCACTTAGAAGTGTTTCACTCTTTCTCTCCCTATCTCTCACTCAAGTGTATCTCTCCCTCACTTTCACTTAAGTGTTTCTCTCTCTCACTTTCACTCTGCGTTTCAAATATAGCCTTCTGTACCTGCAAGTAAAATCCATCAATTCAGTTACATTTCCAACACCTGATTCATCATAATGAACTGAATCACTATTAAGTGGAGAATTGCCTCGTTGAGATGTTTTTTTATCTGTCATGCATAATCATTATCTCAGTACCAGACTCAATAGCGATTGCTAAATCACTGTCTAGTGGAGCCTCACCTCTTTGAGATGGGTTATCCTAAGATTTTAAAATCTATTAGGGAATCTGGCCTTGTTCTATCAAGTGGTTGCCTCACACCTTCTCCATAAATGGGAGGTAGACATCCTTTTCTGGATCTGGAAATGTTCCTTTCAGGAGGGGTGACATAGTATGCAATGTAATGAATGACAAATTAGAGCTTATGTTTCCCTCGTAACCCTATGACGGGAATTTGTATAAAATACCCTACTTGACTCATCCGAAGAAGTCTTGTCAAGAAATTGCCTCTCAAGCCCAGATAAATCTGAACAAGAGATCTCCCTTTGAGGTAGATACATTGGACAATGAAATGTATGGCTAGAGTCTGTATCTCCTCTAAATGCCTATACCTCACATTGTGCACGCCTTGCAATGTGTTCCAAGAATTTATCTATTTATGCTTACCAGCAGCTTGAGTGCTAGTGGTGTGCTTGACTCATTACAAGATGCTCTGGCTGACGAGAGAATTTCAATGGATTCACCCTATTGAGAGAATGATTCCAGAGACAGTTTTATTACCTTTTCAGCTCTGCATCCTTTTGAGAAAATGCAGATGAGCTTACAGATACCTCAGTTATATACTACTTTACTTCTCTGGAGGTAGAGCTGTGGGTGCACTTCCGACTTCATCCTTATTTACTGCATCAAGTGCAGTTTCTCCCTTATCAACCTCTAACTAACATAAGTTCCTTATATCTCCAAAGGTTAATATATGGAAGTGGATGAATGAGTGTTTGGTATTAAGGCTTGGGTAAGAGATTGAAGGGTTTTCAACCTCCTAGCTAGCTTTTGTAGCCTCTGAGAGCAAATTGGAAAGAATCAATCAAGATTAAAAGATAATCACCTTAACATTCCAAAATATATTTTTCATCCCAATGAGAATGAAAAATATAATAAAGAATGGTAATGGATTGCATTAAAGCACTTTTAGTAAAAGAGTTTTGTCGGTTCTAAAGATTTATCATTTAAGAACATGAAACCAATAGAAATTTTTTTAAAGATACTTATCCCATAATAAAACGCGGGAATGTGTATCAGAGAAAAATTCTATCCCTTATGAATTTCTTATAAGGCAAACTTCCCATAATAAAATGCGAGAATTTATACCAAAGAAGAAATTCATCTCTCTTACCAAATTCTATCTCAATAAAATGACTCTTTTCCTTTATAACCTAGCACTATACATTTTAAAAACAGTTTTTCAAAATATCCTTATCAGATATAGGACTATGATTTTCGACTTACATCATTTTCGTCCACCTGATAGTATCCCCAACTAAAAATAAAAACATGATAATTGGGGTGAATGAATGTTTAACAATACAGTACAAGGCCTTCAAAGCAACAACCAATGTTTTGGTACTCTGAATCAATGTGAAACATACATTGAAACACGTATTTAAAAACAAATCATTTTACAAGTGATTGATACCTCGAAGTTAAAATAATTTTTCCAAATAAAATAGCAGTCACAAAGTATCTGCCATTTTAAAAGGAAAAATTAAGAGAGAAAAAGCTTTTAAAGATATAACTTTTAAAACTATCTTTTGGGAGATGATAATAGATTTTGAGATTGGAGAAAAATTATCCTCAAGAAAAATTTAATCCATACCGTAGGTTTGGGAAAATAAAGTAAGGCTGTAAATCAAAAGTTTTTCAAAAGAGAAGTTTTGAAGAAGAATTTTGATGTTTTCTTCTCTAAGACTGATAGAAAAATGAATGTATCTTTGAATAAAACATTTTGAAAAAGAAATAGACAATAGTTTCTCTTTAATACATTCAATTTTAAAATTCAGTCAAAAAAAGAAAACTAATATAAATGAGTGTAATATTAAACAGTTACCACAGACATGCATATATAAATCAAATAACATGTGACAATTATTTAATAGAACAATAAGTATTTAGACATATTTTTATTATTAGTGGTTTCAGATAAACAACATGTATTATCACTAATATTAAAAATATCATAATTAATTGCACGGAAATATTAACAAAATATCATTACTGATAATTATCAATACTTTCAAAATGCAAGAAATTATGCTTCTTATCAAGATTATGAAACTAGTAATCATTGAACTGCTTCAATCCATAATTTAAATAAGATAAAATAATTTCGCTAAATACTAAATATTCATTGTATTGAATATTAGCATCTAACTTAAAACGCTATATCTAATAATTATCACTCTAGCATATTACAATTATACTCATAACAATTATTATTGATATACGTAAGCTCGAGAAAATAGTTGAATAGAAATTCACAAGTCCTTTAAATATAGGCATTTAATCCTTATGATCCTAATTACAACTCCTCGCAAATAAACTCAAATTTAAAAATATTTCCCAGTATATAAAATATTGAGAATTTTATACACATCACTTAGAAAATATTTCAACTTTCAATATTAGTAATTTTTAAATATTCATTAATTACTTAGAACAAAAATTCTAAATACTATCACTAATATCAAAAGTATTACAATTATTTGTAACAAAATATTTAAAAATATCAGAGCCCAATATCAGAGCAATTAAGCAAGACATCTTGACTAATACTCATCAATTATTTAACATGCAAATAATTATGCTTCTAACTTATGCTAAATAATTTAACTACCACTTATGCATTATACATTGTAAGCATGATAATAAAACTAATAGCAAAAAGTATGAGGTACTGGATTTCAAATAAATTCACAAGTCCTTTAAATATGAAAATTTTAATACTTGTGAACTCATTTAAGAATTCCTTGCAGATGGGATTTCCAACATATATGCAAATAAATAATATCCCAATTTCACTAACCAACTTAGATAAAATAAATTCATCAAGTAGTTTAACAAATATCTGTAATTTATTCTACTAAGGACAATCTCGAAAGAAATGATACGTGGTGTCCATGAACTTGTTCCTTAAGTGGTGTGGAGAGATCAACGAAGTTGCTAGAATTTGATAGCTTCTAGGAATAACTTCTCTGTCTTTCTTACAACCTGCATTATCTATATCTATATAGCCAATTGGGTTAAACCTAGTATCTTTAGTGTTAGGAATCTACATGTAATTTGATGATAACATTAATCTTAGAATCATAGAAATTTTATTTTATGTAATTGATCAATTGATATGAAAATTTATAAATATCAATTGATCAGGAAACCATTTATCAGTTGAAATGTTTGTATGAGTCAACTGATAATTTGGATTGTAGCATAGGTGTACATAGTCTATTTCAATCGATAAGGTATAAATCAATTTATATTATTCAATTGATGTTAGAGTCGATTGATATAGATCATCAATTGATGTGTAAATTAAACTATCAAATTGTAATTATTTGAAGACAGGAAATTGCACAAGTGAAGGATGATCAATTGATATTGAAGCCTCAATGAATGAGAGATAATCGAAGAAGCCAAGTAAGGAATTGAAGACTATCAACTGATGTGAAGGCCCATTGATTGATATATCGATTGATAACATTTATCAATCGATAAGTCATTCCATATCAATCGATGGATGTAAAGATCAATCGAAGAAGAACATCAGTTGATGGATTAAAGGATGAATCAATTGATATGCTTTACAACAAATTATCAATTGATTGTGACAATACAGAAAGACTATCAGTTATAGATCCAGAGAACAAAGGCACACCTATGGAAGATAGCCTAGGGTGGCTGTGAAGACTCAATCCGTAGCTGTCTTTCAAGTTTATTTTTCCTAAAAAGGAAAAAGGAAAAAGAGAGATAGATAGAAACAATCCTAGAATAGGAATTGTAAAATACACTTGTAGTATATAAACAAGTATAGTAGCATTGTTAGAAATATAGAAGTTAGACAATATTTCTTAAATCAACTGTTCACGCTTCAGAGCATATTGTAAGATCAGTTGATTCTTTATAACCTTGTAAAAATGAAGCTAGGTTTCCTTTTAACCTAGGAACATTGAGCAAAAATATATAACTGATGAAAAAACCAATCCATCAGTAATTTTTAAATCTCTTTGTTCACTTTAATTTTCAGTTGTTATCTGTTCAAACATATTCTCTCAAACTCTCAAACATCAAGAACAAATATTAAAAGAAGTAAAAGTTTTAATATTTGTATTCAACCCCCCTTCTCCAAATATTGACATTATTCTAAGGAATAACAATTGGTATCAGAGCAGGCTTTGAAATACAGAAAGTTTAAAGATCAAGAACAGTCAATATGGGCAAAAAAGATTTAGGTGTAAAGATTTCAGTATTAGAAATGGATGAATACTTTCCATGGAAGGTAAAAATGCATCTGCATCTTCTTTCTCTCGACCCTTCCTATGTTCATTGCATAGAGAAAGGACCTCATATTTCCATGAAGTTAGTCACAGGTATGAACCCTGATGGAACTCCTGCACTTGACAAACATATTCCTAAACTTATCTCTGAGTTCACAGAAGAGGATGAAAAAGAAGTTCTCAAAGACAAAAAGACCATGAACATTCTGTTTAATGGCCTAGATAAAGATATGTTTGACAATGTGATGACCTGTACTTCATCAAAAGAAGTATAAGACACTCTTCAAACCCTATGTGAAGGAACTAAACAAGTAAGGAAAAACAAGATGCAACTCTTGATTCAAAAGTATGAATCATTTCATTTCAAGAATGGAGAATCTATCAGCAGATTTCAGAAGTTATTAAATGGACTAAAGCTATATGATAGGGTTTATGAAACTGAGGATAAAAATATAAAATTTCTTAGATCTCTTCCAAAAGAATGGAAACCAATGACTGTTTCCATTAGACAATCTCAGGACTTCAAGGATTATACTCTTGAGAAACTTTATGGTATTCTCAAGACATATGAGTTAGAAATCCAACAAGATGAGGAGATTGAGAAGAATCAAAGAAAGGAGAAAACTGTGGCTTTGATGGTCAAAGGAAATGAAGAAAAGAAGGAAAGTGGCTGTGTAGAAGAGTCTGTCATGATGGCTGGTGATGCTGTTGAAGAATCATTCAAAAGAGGAAAGGACAAGTGTGAAGAAAATGAAACATGCTCTCGTGATGATTTGGATGAGATTGATGAACACCTTTCATTTCTGTCAAGGAAGTTTTCAAAGCTAAAATTCAAGAGGAATCCAAATGCTCAAAGGCCATGATCCCATTTTAGAAGTAACAATCAAAACAAAATTTTGGTTGATAGATCTAAATTCAGATGTTTTAACTGTGGATTGGCTGGTCATTTCTCAAATGAGTGCAGGAAGCCAAAATAAGAAAAGGCAAAGTTTTATGATGGTATTGATTATAAAAAGAAATACTTTGACCTTTTGAAATAGAAAGAAAAGGCTTTTGTCACTGAAGAGAAGGTCTGGGCTGCCGAGGACAATGATTACGAGGAATTTATCAATCTAGCACTAATGGCCAAACATGAAGATGAAGAAGGTAGTTCATCATCAAATCAGGTACTAGCTAGAAACTTTTCTGAGCTTGCAACTAATGAATGCAATAGTACTATTAATGAAATGTCCAATGAATTGTACAATTTGCATGCCACTCTAAAATCTCTAAACAAGGAAAATCTCAAATTGAAGAAAACCATTGATGTCTTAACTGAGAGGAATATTTTTCTTGAAAATGAACTTGTTTTTTTAGATAGATTTAAGTAGGAGAGTAAGGATGCTAGAAATGAACTAGTAAACAGATTGAAAAGAGAAGAATTGTTAAAAGAACAATTGGCTGAAGAAATTGAAACCATTAACAAATGGAATAGGTCTGCTAAAACTGCCAAACAAATTATTGATGTTCAAGGTGTAGATACTCTAGGAGAATTCCCCAAATCAATAGGCAGGCCATTGACTGATACTTCAATGGATAAAGATCAATCGACTGCTAATCATTCATCAACTGATAAGGATTATCAATCGATTGATCGACAAGTAAATCATCAATGGCTAACAAAAAGAACAAATTTAGCACTCCTATCAATTTTGTTAAGGAAACCAAAAATCAGGTTGAGACTGAAGCTGAGAGGATTAACATAGGTAGCTTATCCAAGAAACAATTAAAAGAGAAATTAAAAAATATAGCACCTGTGGAAATTACTCAACCTAAGTCTGAGAAAAAGAAAAAGAATAGGAATGGTAAAGTAGGCATTAATAAGCACAACAACTACACTCTCGACATGTATGCTCCCAGAAAGGTATGTGCTAAATGTGGCAGTGTAAATCACTTGTCTATGCAATGCAAGAATGAAAAGAAATCTATATCTTCAAATGATTTAAATGTACATGCCATGACTACTAATGTCATGTTAACCAATCCTATGCTCATGAATGCCATGTCTTCTAATTTAATTGCACCCAATGTTCATATGCATTATGCACAAGTTTCATACATGTATAATCCCTTCTTTGCATATGCAAATATGAACATGCCTGGTATGCCATGGAACATGCCTAATGTAGATAATGAAATGCATGGAAATTCTACCATGAGTTCCAAGGTGTCTAAGCCCCAAAAGCCAACTCCCAAAGTTAAAATGGATTTAAATTCACCAAAATAAAAGGAACCAAAGTTGGCAACAAAAGCTCATGTTGCAACTAATGAAAGAGGACCCAAGGCAACTTGGGTTCCAAAAACAACTTGATTGTTTTATGTGTGTGCAGGGAAACAGGAAGAAAAATCTCTGGTATTTGGATAGTGGATGCTCAAGGCATATGACTAGAGACTTGTCCCTGCTCACAAAATTTATGGAAAAGGCTGGCCCAGGAGTTACTTTTGTAGATAACAGTAAAGGTTTCACCCTGGGATATGGCTCAATTGCAAAAGATAATGTTATCATTGAACCTATAGCACTAGTTGATGGATTGAAGCACAACTTGCTCAGTATTAGTCAACTGTGTGATAATGGTAATGGTGTATGGTTTACAACTGGATCATGCATCATAGCCAACAAGGAATCTGGTGAAATTCTCTTAATTGGAGAAAGAAAAGGAAATGTCTATGTGGCTGATTTTCACTCTGTAAAGGCAAATTCAATGACATGCCTACTGAGCAAAGCAAATTCAGATGAAAGTTGGATTTGGCACAAGAAACTAGCCCATTTGAATTTCAAAGCCATGAATCTATTGGTCAGAAAGAATATGGTTAGAGGCATTCCAAAGATGGAATTCACCAAGGATGTACTGTGTGATACCTGTCAAATGGGAAAATAAAGAAAAGCATCATTTAAGTCAAAGTCTAAATCATCAATTGATAAGCCTTTGGAATTATTGCACATGGATTTATTTGGTCTAGTCAACATCATGTCAATTGCCAAAAATAAATATGCCTTAGTCATTATGGATGACTTTACAAGATTTTCATGGGTATACTTCTTACACTCTAAGGATGAGGCAAGTAAATTAATTATCAATCCTGTGAAGAATGTTGAAAATGGAACTGAATGGAAGGTCAAGAAAATTAGAAGTGATAATGGTACTGAATTCAAGAATGCAACAATGAAGGAATTCTGTGAAGAAAAAGGTATCACTCATCATTTCTCTGCACCAAGAACTCCATAACAAAATGGAGTAGTTGAAAGGAAAAATAGGACCATGATTGAAGCTGCTAGAACTATGTTAGAAGAAGCAAAACTACCTACATACTTCTGGGCAGAAGCAATTAATACTGCTTGCTACATTCAGAATATTTCCATGGTCAATCAAATTCAAGACAAAACTCCATATCAGTTGATGAAAAAGGACAAGAAGCCAACAGTTAACTTTCTTCATGTATTTGGTTGCAAATGCTTTGTATTGAGAAATCAAGGTAAAAATCTAGGAAAATTTGAAGCCAAGGCTGATGAAGCTATATTTGTTGGATATGGAATAACAACCAAAACATTCAGAGTCTATAATCTTAGATTACACATTGTTATGGAATCTATGCATGTAGTCTTTGATGACAAGAAAATTCTGTTAGTATTGGTGTCCTAGAGGCAATACTTTTAATGTTTTATTGAAAACAATTAAGGATTATGTTTTATGTGATTATTTAATTAATATTTATTATGTTTTTATTTACTGCGTCATAAATTGAAAGAATAATAAATGTCCTTGGAATATTAATACGTAATATATATCTTTAAGTATATCACTTAAAATGAGATTATATGAATAGTATTTTATTCCTAAAAGTCCCTAGTCGAGTATTATTATTTAAGGACAATAATAATGCAATAAGACTAGCATGTTTGTTGACTGATGACCACATCTCATTGGTCATAGGTATGGTGATACTAAAGTCAAGAACATAAGTGCATGTCTCAATGCATGGCACTGGACAGACCCACTGTGAGAATCTACATGTTGATAAGTGTCATAAGAAATTCTTACTGTAATAATGATGTAATGATCCTTAGACTTGAAATCATTATATTTCTATACGAGAATTAATATACTTTGATTACACTCAAAGTTATCTTTAATCGGGTAATGATAAAGGTGGACATTGGGTATGCTATGAATCGTATGAGAAATATGAATGATAGATATAGGATTTAATCCTCCTATTTTAGGAGCGATATTATTGGTCTCTTGATTGAGTGAGACTATAAAATGCATGACCATGCTCAAATGTTGATTTGATTAATAGTCTACTCATTGATCAAGGAAACCCGGATTAAACGTTGAAGAGGATGACACATTATATGCCTCGAGTTTGATCTATAATATAATGTTAAAGGGATTATATTATATTGTACATTACTCATGAAAGGTTTAATTGAATTACCAATTATTATTATTACTTGGGTAGCAATGATGTATTACTAGATGCCACTCATTATTTATAATTTTATTATTAGAAAATAAAATTATTGTCAACGTAATAATAACCTATAGGGTCACACACAAAGAACGTTTAAACGGAGTGTTATTTAAATTATGAATTTAAATACTGTTATTATTATTAATTCGAATTTATTTATTTTATTAATTAAGTGGGACTTGATTAATTATTTACATATTAGAATTCGAATTTATTAATAATATAAATTCAAAATCTGAATGGGTTTTAAAAGGTCTAATCAGATTAGGATTTTGGCCCAAGTCCCTCTCTTCCCTATATATATATATAAAGATGTATAGTTTAGGGTTAACAGTTTTATAATTTCGTTTTTGATAAAACCCTAGCAGCTCTTCGTTATTTGAGAGGCTAGAGAAAGAGAGAGACAAAGAGGCAGAAACAGGCTAGTACCTAACTCCGGTGATCGTTAGATGATACGACGTTCGTGTGGATACCGATAGAGAGCAGATCTTCACGAAGGGTTGCTGTGATTCATCGCTTCTGGACCTCTATAATCATCATAAGGAAATCTTTAATAAGGTACACATCTGATTCTCCATAATCATCCACTTATTATACATGGATCCTGCGTTTGGGATTCGTTTTTTTGTATTTATTTTTCACATTTTTCCGCTGCGTGTGTGCCCGAATCCCAACAAATTCAAGGGTTGTTTGATGAAGGATTACATAACCTATTGCATTTTGAAAATGAA
Organism: Oenanthe sinensis; assembly: GCA_028671895.1. Classification (NCBI taxonomy): domain Eukaryota; kingdom Viridiplantae; phylum Streptophyta; class Magnoliopsida; order Apiales; family Apiaceae; genus Oenanthe; species Oenanthe sinensis. The sequence goes on from CM053812.1 coordinate 4,725,274, forward strand.
TCAACAAGCAATATTGAGGATAGTGATGATGATGTGGAAATTTCAAGAATTCAAGTACCTAGAATCCTCCCATCAATTGATGTCAATACATCAATAGATAACTTATCAGTTGACAATCTTCAATCGACTGGTAATACATCAATTGATAATCATTCGATGGATAACAGCTCTGCTCAACAATCTTCAAGAGGAGTGTCCATCTCAGGGGGAGGGTTCTCAAACAGTCAATCACATCACAATGATCAAAACACTTTCAATGATCATGAAGCATCATCATCTTCAAGAAAAAATTTACCATCTCAAAGGAAATGGACAAAAAGCCATCCCTTTGAATTAATTATTGGAGATGCAAATGATGGAGTCAAAACCAGAAGTGCAACTTAAAATGAATGCTTGTATAGAAGCTTTTTATCTCAAGAAGAACCAAAAAGGATTGAAGAAGCCTTGAATGATCCTGATTGGATAATTACTATGCAAGAAGAGTTGAATCAGTTTGAAAGGAATAAGGTATGGAAGCTGGTACCCAAACCAAAGAACAAGTCTGTCATTGGCACAAAATGGGTATTCAGAAACAAAATGGATGAATCTGGTACAGTGACAAGGAATAAAGCAAGATTAGTGGCAAAGGGCTATTCACAAGAAGAAGGCATAGATTTTGATGAAACATTTGCACCAGTTGCAAGGTTGGAAGCAATCAAAATCTTTTTAGCATATGCTGCTCATGCAAATTTCAAGGTGTATTATATGGATGTGAAAAGTGCCTTTCTCAATGGAGAACTAGAAGAAGAAGTATATGTAGAACAACCTCCTGGTTTTATTGATCCTATTCATCCTGGATTTGTGTACTATCTTTTGAAGGCACTTTATGGATTAAAACAAGCACCTAGGGCGAGGTATGAAACTCTATTTAAATTCCTGATTGAGAATCACTTTACAAGAGGTACTGTTGACAAAACTCTTTCATAGAAATGTTAGTGGCTCTATGATTCTTGTTCAAATCTATGTAGATGACATTATTTTTTGCTCAACTAATGAAAAACTTTGTCAAAAGTTTGCCAAGTTGATGCAAAGTAAATATGAAATGAGCATGATAGGAGAACTTACCTATTTTCTTGGTTTGCAAGTCAAACAAGTCAAAAATGGCATTTTCATAAATCAAACCAAATATATTTCTAATTTATTAAAAAGATTTGATTTAAGTGAATGTTCTTCTGCAAAAACTCTCATGGCCACTGCAACTAAACTTGAACTAAATACTAAAGAAGCTATGGTGGACATTTCAAGTTATAGAGGCATGGTTGGCTCATTACTTTATTTAACTGCAAGTAGGACAGACATAATGTTTGCTACATGTCTTTGTGCTAGATTTCAGGCTAATCCTAGAGAATCTCATTTGATTGCAATAAAAAGAATATTCAGATATCTCAAAGAAACTCCAAATCTTGGAATTTGATATCCTAGAGATTCTGGATTTAATCTAATTGGTTATTCAGATGCAGACTATGCAGGTTGCAGAATTGACAGAAAAAGTACTACAGGCTCTTGTCAATTTCTAGGAAATAAGCTTGTATCATGGTTCAACAAAAAGCAGAATTCAGTGTCTACATCTACTGCAGAGGCTGAATACATTGCAACTGGAAGTTTTTGTGCATAAATATTATGGATGAGGAATCAGCTACTTGACTATGGGTTCAACATGAACAAGATTCATATTTTCTATGATAATACAAGTGTCATTGCTATAACAGAAAATCCTGTGCAACATTCCAGAACCAAGCACATTGACATAAGATATCACTTCATTAGGGAACATGTAATGAATAGTACAGTTGAATTATATTTTGTCCCTAGTGAAAGACAACTTGCAGACATTTTTACCAAACTACTAGATGAATCTACCTTCAATAAATTGGTCTGTGATTTAGGTATGCATAATTATATTTAATGATTTAAATGTCTGACAAGTTATATATATGTATATAAATTTTAGCCATTGACCATGTTAATCTATTGATTTTTCATTAATCAATTGATAAACATTGTTCTTATCAATGGATATTTATAGCTATCGATAGATAAATATATCAATTGATGATATATTTACTTATCGATGGATATTTGTAGCTATCGACAGATAAATATATCAATTGATGACATATTTACTTATCGATGGATCTTTGTAACGATCGACAGATAAATATATCAATTGATGATATATTTATTTATCGATGGATAAGTGTACCTGTCGATAAACAAGCTTTACCAATTGATGACCTGGAATTTAAAGGGGTCCATGTCATCAATCGATCTATACAAAAATCTAGCCGTTGATTACTCATTTTATCAATTGATTAATACATACATTCCTGTATGTATAACAGTCGATTGCCAAAATTGGTAATTTTTACTTTTAATTTATTAACGGTCGATTAAATTCTACTTTGAGTAAGAAATTGATTGAGAAATCAGTAAATATAAATAGTGAGATTAAAACATTGTTCATTCTTACTTGCAATTTTTACTAACGAATTCTCTTTCTCTCTTTCTTTTTCTCAATCTCTGAACTCTCTCTTTGTATCTATCTTCTGCTAACAACCCTAATTGCTACTTTCTAAATTGTTGTTTCTGTATAATTACTAAAAAAAATTCCAGTTAATTCTCATCTCATCTTCAAACACACTAATGGCATCATCAAAGAAAGTCTCACAATCTGGATTCTACTACGAACTCAACAACTTTATTGCTTGCACTATGGTGGAGGAAGCCCCAACAGAATTCCATCTCTAATGGAATTCTTAAGAAGTTCAAGGATATCAAAGGCACTCACAGAAGCACCAAAGATAGTGTGCAATCTAGTTGAAGAGTTCTGGACTATTGCAAAGGTAGCAGATGATTTCTCTTCAATCTCCTTTGAGTGCAAAGGACAGATGTATATTCTAACCACTATAGTTTTGGGCGAGTGTTTAAATCTTCCTGCAAATAACACAGAAAATTCACCCACTGACACAGAAATTAGAAACATGCTTAGAGAAATCAATTACACAGCTCCTGATGCTAGTCTAGGAAGTATAGTTAGAAAGAATCTAAGAAAAGAATGGTTATATTTCTTTGATGCAATAATAAAGTGTTTTTCTGGTAAGGTTAGTAATTTTGATGAAATAACAACAAGTATGCAAGTAGGGTATAGCATTTTATATGATAGATATCATAATTTAGGTAGCCTGTTAATCAATGAAATGTCTGCCAAATTGGGAAATAAAATAAATAGATCTAATCATATTTATTATGCTAGATTTACTATGATTGTTATTAACCACTTTGTCAAGAATATTGAGATTGACAGGAGTACAGAAGTTTTAGATTGTTGGACTCAAAACAAAAGGGTCTTTAAAGACTTGGTAATGATCAATCTTCACAGCAATGTGGAATTGATCTATCCTCCTTTTGTTCAGGTATTTATCTCAAATTTAACTTCTTCCAATCCCTAATGTTCTTTGCCTTCTGTGGCTATGGAGGGTTTTAGTAATGACTCCAACCCTCCTACCCAAGCCACACATCCAGTTTCAAAGTCCAAATCTAAAAGGCCAACCTCAACAAGTTCCCAAAGACCTATTGTGGAAAAATCCAAGAAAAGAAAAACAACTATTGTGGTAGATAGACTAGAAGGAGATATAGGTGGTGAGGGAACTGGGGAACATCAAAGAACCCAGAAGAATAAGGAGAGTGAGGGTGAGCAGTCTCAACCAAGCCACTCCACAGTCTCCCAAAAGACTGTGGATGTTAATATGGAAAATACCACATCCCTATTGACATCCTCCCAAAAGGATGACAATATTGAAAATAGCCCACAACCAGGGGCACAGAACCAATTTGGGGACACACAGGCCAAAACAGTAACACCATATGAAAGGAGAAAGAAGAAAGTCACCTTTGCACATGGGGAATCATACACAGCAAAATCACAGGAAACTATGGTGGAGCCTTCTCAAAGTCAGATTGATGTGTTTCATATAAATGATGAGATGCAGCCCCATTCTCTCGCAATTCCAATACCTTCCATTCTTACTTCTCCATCCCAACAAATTTCTTCGGAAAATGTTTTGATAGATTATCAAACATTTTCAGATTCTCCTTCTTCATTCTTCAAGGAGAAGCCAACACTCTCTCCTGAATCTTCTTCACAGGATATTAAGGATTCCATTTCTCATGTTATTAAAAATATCTCTTCTCAAATAATTTCCTCAACAGTTTCTACTCCATCGATTGATGTTTCTTCATCAATTGATATTCAACCATCGACTGATAAGCCATCGATCGATACTCAAGATCAATCGATGGGTATGCATCAATCGATGGATATCCCAAACACCTCACCTATTAATATCTTTACATCAATTGATGTTGCACAAACACTCTTAAGAATGAGTGAGTTGAGTGAGAGGCAGGATTGTAGCCTGGCAAAAGGAGAGGGAGTGAGTATGGACATTCCTAATTCTTCCAGGAATGAGAGTGAAACACTTGAGGGCCCACCTTAGAAGGTGAACAGAAAATAAGTGAGGGAGATGTGAGATTCCAGGATGAGATCCTGATGTAAAATAAAGAGATGAGTGAGAGAGATAAAACAACTCTTCTATTTGCACATGAATTGGAAAATGAATTGATGGCAGAAGAAGTGGGAGTCAAGGAGTTAGGAGGAGTATCAAATACATAAGCTAGTGGGACTGGAATTGCTAAGGACATTGAAGAGGAGGTTGATGCTGGTGAATTGGATCCACAGAAATTCATCCATCCTAATCCACAATATCAGGGGTTGGTTACTTCAAGTAACAGGGATGCAGAACAACTCTTGAGAATTGATCATACAGAACAAAGGACTAGGAATCTGAAGGAAAGTATTGCCAATACAACAGACATATGTTATGTTGGAGATTATGAAGCTGTATGAATAGTAATCGTGATAACTCAACACTAGAACATGACAAGTAAATAATACTACGCCTACACAGAAATCAGGAAGAATTGAAGACAGGGCAGATACAGCGAATCAAGACATTAGAAGAAGTTTTGGAGTCTATTACAGGTCACTGAAAGAAGTTCATTTATATGTTCATGCCTCAGTGAAGAACAATGGTTAAAGACTTTCAGGGTTTCAGAAGTGTTAAAGATTCAGTATAGCAGTGCCGCTAAAAGATTTCGGTGTAGTAGCATTGATTGAAGACAGACAGTGTTAGAAGCATAGGAATCCAGAAGGGTGAAGACAAAGGTTAAAGAAGACAGCTGCAGTCTTGAACTGGATTGTAGTAATGAAGACGTTATCGAAGTACCAGAAAAGATTCTAGTGAAATAACAGTATCTATCAACAGTCAGTGTTTGAAGCAATGCAACAATCCTAGCTTACTCAGCTGAAACAGAAAAGAAATCAAGGGAATTCAATTCAGTGTTAGTCGTTTGTGAACCAGACCAGTGTACTAAGCGTCAGCACAACGAGAAGAGAATTACCTTGATTAATCATAAGAAAATCAGTTGATCAAGCCAGGCCAAAGGAGTGAAACCAAGTGGTAATTACTTGAAGAATTCAAGAAATATGCTAAGGCAAGTATTACTGCATTTGGTGGCATTAATACTCTTGAAGCAATGGAGAGGCGCAACATACATTTCCAAGGTGCAAGAAAAGCTAAGGCAAAATTAAGTGGCGCATACACAGGGCAATGAGAGTGTAGGCGCAACTAACCTTCCAAGGCGCAGGAAATGTTGGACTTAGAATCTATGTAGTGAGTGGCGCCTGCACTGGGAACTCAGTGTGCAGGCGCAACATAAGTTATCCAAGGCGCAACTCATGAAGTATATAGGCGCAAGGAAACTAAGCAAAGATTCTAAGGCACGAGTGGCGCCAATACAGTGTGACAAGAGTAGTGGCGCAACTCAAGTTCTTACAGGCGCAACTAACTATGATATACAAACAGCTGAATGTTTCTAAGGCAGAAGTGGCGCCTATACAGGGAAACCACTGTATAGGCGCAACTCACATGAAGTTGGAGGCGCAACTCAGGTATATTGGCTCAACACAGCTTCAAGTGGCGCCTACACACCATAACCACTCTACAGGCGCAACTCAGGACTTGAGCAATTATGAAGCAAATCAATTCTATTGATTTGAAAAGTCTACACTATATTAAATAAAATGAATTATTCATTTTTGTTTAATATGGTTGGTGGAGACACAGCCAACAAGAGAGAGAGACAGTGAGATATTTAGAAGCCGGAGAAGAAGAAGTCACCATGCCAAATCTATACCTTCTTCTCATGGGTTTTACAATCTAGCCGGTTAATCATGTAACAAATATTTAGGGCTGTTGTAAAACACTCACTGTTAGCTTGATTCCAGTTACTACTATATACTGTCAAACATTGTAATAGGGATTAAGCTTTATCTCTCTCTAGAAGCAAAGAGCTATTCAGTTCTTTGGAAGCCAGTTATTAATTTAACTGGGTGTAGCAAAACCTCAGGGATTAATACGAAAGTACTATTCCCCGAAACCTGTCTCACATTTAATTACTTGCTAATTTTCTAGATCCATATTGTTCATTCTTAAACACAGAAATTTAGTAAGTCTGCCTCCTAAACAACTAAACACTCCTGAACACGAACCCATTGACCGAACTCTAAATCATATATTCGCAAAAGATTCGAAAGAATTTTTTGATTTAGTGAGTATCGTATTCAACCCCCCTTCTACGATACTTCCGGGACCTAACAATTGGTATCAGAGCGGACTGATTGAAGTTAAAAATCAGGATCCGTATCTCAGTGAAGCTCACCGTGCCGAAGCTGTGTTGACTCAGAATGGAGGCCGTGCTAAATAAATTTAATTTTAAACTTTTTAAAATAAAATTTATTTTATAAACTTTTATAAAATTTATTTTGTAAACTTTTATTAGTTTATGTTATAAATTTTAATTAGTTTATTTTATAAATTTTAGATAAAATTTATTTTATAAACTTTTATAAAATTTATTTAACAAACTTTATTAGTTGATATTATAAATTTTAATTAGTTTATTTTATAAATTTTAGATAAAATTTATTTTATAAACTTTTATAAAATTTGTTTAACAAACTTTTATTTGTTGATATTATAAATTTTAATTAGTTTACTATATAAATTTTAAATTAGAATTTATTTGATAAACTTTCATAAAATTTATTTTATAAACTTTTATTAGTTTATGATATAAATTTTAATTAGTTTATCTCATAAATTTTAAATAAAATTTATTTTGTAAACTCTTATAAAATTTATCTTATAAACTGTTATTAGTTTGGTCTATAAATTTTAATTAGTTTATCTCTTAAATTTTAAATAAAATTTATTTTGTGAACTCTTATGAAATTTATCTTATAAACTTTTATTAGTTTGGTTTATAAATTTTAATTAGTTTATCTCTTAAATTTTAGATAAAATTTATTTTATGAACTCTTATGAAATTTATCTTATAAACTTTTAATAAGTTTGTGTTATAAATTTTAATTAGTTTATTTTATAAATTTTAAATATTAAAGTTTATCATTTAAATTTATTAAACATTATACGGCTTATCTCTCAAAGTAAGCAGCAGACGCGGTTACTAATTTGAAGGTGCTCAAGTTAGTAGATGAAGATTTTTCTGGGTATATGAAGACAACAAAGATTGACTGAAGATCTGGTTGATTCAAGTTGTATTTTTAGATGGAAAATCTTGGAGGTTAAAAAGTTGTGAAGGATAACAGACTGGACTACCTGATATCTCAGTTAAAGCCTTAAAGTTTATTCTACAGGGAGATTACAGGAAGTTCGTGCTAACACTGCAGATCATCTGGTAAACAGGGTTATAGCCATAGGGAATCTAAGGATACAACCACATTATCTTTAGAGAAACTATTTGTGTGCTGATGGCCTATGAACTAGAACAAGAGCTGAAGCAGATAATATTTGGTAAAGCAGGTTGTTAGCATATCCACTGTATTTGTGATCCAGGAACCAAATTTGATTGAAGTCAAGGTTGAGAACCTCTGAACAAATGTGAATTGATCCTAGAAGCTGAATTGAAGATGTTGAAGCTCGAGGTAGTGGCTAAAGTGTTATATGAAAATTTAGCACTTTGGAATAACTTGAGAACTGGACTGCAAGTCAAGCCTGCAGGGCAACAAGAAGTTCAGTGACATCAGATTCAGACGGAATCTCAATTCTTAATCTAAGGTCTTTACCTATAGATTCCATGAAGGAGATTTTCAAGATCAGTTCAAGAGGCGGTTGCAAGACAGGGATGGTTGATTATTTGGCAGACAAGTTTAGGGTTTCCTACATAGAATGAAGAAGCCTGTACAAGCGAAAGATGACAGACACTATGTTGGGTTGAAGCATGAATCTCAGGCATTAGTGAGGATGCAGCAAGAGAAAGCATTTGTTGGTAAAGGTAAATGCAAGGTTGATTCTATCAGTGATGAACCAAATGGATATCTGGCATCAATGACCAACACTGGAGATGAATCACTAAGCACTTCTCAGTTACACTTTCTAACTAGTATACGTTTATCTAATTCAGAACTGCATGATTATTAGGTTTTGAAATGTATTATATTCATGATAGCATGTTAGCATCTTAGGACTTAAATGTTTAATTGATTGCTAAGAATAAGATTGCATGCTAGGATTCATGAGTTTAATTAGTACGTTTCATACTTGATTTTATATGCAGTAAAATGAATATCTAGAATTAGATAGGGTGTTCTAGACGGTTAGGTGTATCCCTAAACATTTGCTGGAACTTGAGTTAAATCTTATGTGATTTAATACCTCTGCTAATGTTGTGAAAATTGCTAATAGACAAACAGGTCATAGATCATATATTTAATATTTGTTCTTAAATGGCTTGTTAAGTGTATGTAGAATTTGATATTGCTCATAATGTTTTATTCAAATATTCTGCATATTCTTAAATTGTTTATGTGCTTATTTTCATATGATTTGCTCTCACTCACATAGGTGCACTTAAATGCTATATCAGATCATGTATTGCTTGTTAAGGATAAATGGTTAAAAGATGGTAGAATTATCTAAGTAGTCAGTAAGTCATGTAGATTCGAAGCTTAATCCAAAACTGACTTAGGTAATTAGAGATAGTAAAATATGTTAGACAACGACAGAATGGATTAGAAAGAATTAGTAATTAATTTGTTAGTTCTTCTATCCATGTGCTTTTAAGAAATTAAGTACTGAATTTTCTAATATGCATATTGAAGCTATTGTTACCTTTGATAATATCTCTAACCCATCTGGACTCAATTAAAGTTGAGTACCAAGACGCTTAATCATTTGTGATTGCAGAGTAGGTAACAAAAGTCAAAAGTTATGTGACTTCGTGACATTTATTGTTCGAGGCATATAATTAAGATTAAAGCTCTACTATCACAATTGGTTGAGAAAGCCTCCCCGATGGTAACCTTTGGAGATGACAGCAAAGGATGTACAAGGGATATGGCTATCATGTTTTAAGAACTGTCATCATTGGAAGCATCTTTCTTGTGAAAGGACTCAAGCACTATTTGAAGAGCACTAGGGAATTCTTCGTCAAGGGTTTTCTGGAAAAGTGTTTGATCTCAAACAAGAAGGTTGGAAGCTCGCTCAACTGAGAGTGAGGAAGTTTGTTCGTAGCTGACATGGTTTTTGGATGCAAAGGTGAAGTGAACTTTTCAGTAAAGCTTCATCAATGAAGAGTTAGCTATGGCAAAAGAAGCTCTTACACTTGTCAGTCTACAAGGCAATGGATTCTTTGTTAAAAGATGAAATTGGTGAGAGGACTGCTTCATTTGGAATTCTATTCAGAAGGACATTTTGAAGTGTGTCACATAGGGAAGTCAATGAAAACATCACACTGAAGGAAAGTCATATGCTTAGTGGTGATTGAAATTGATAACCCTAATAACAAATTGATGATGTTCGTGCATTCAACAGACAAAATGTCACAAATGGTGATTGATCAAATAAGGAAGATCAAGTTGGAAGCAAAGTAAGCTGTGAGAACTTTGAAGTCAGATAATGGAACTGCATTTCGCGAGTGAAGTTCTAAATGAAGTCTGTACTGAAAAAGGGATTTTGAAGCTGAAGCAATTAACACAGCATGCTGCTTTAATCAACAAGATCATGAAAAGACATCATTTGAGTTAATGGCCAACCAGAAGCAAACACTGAGGCTCTTTCGTGTGTTTGGAGGGAATTGATTTTTAATGAAGATTTATTTGAGTAACTTGACAAGAAGTTAAGGCTCATGGAACAATTCTCCTCGGCTACTCATAGGTGATTAAAAGTCTGAATGTGACGTTCAACTACACCAAGCTCCCAGGCATTCAATGAACGACTATTCTGAATCTTTGACAAATTCAGATACTGATGTAGAAGCTGAGGTTGCAGAAGGAATTAATGTTTAGCAGCAACTCAGGGGAGCAAGATAATAGAAGGATCTACTAGCCGTACTCAACAATGAAGATCAAAGGATTTCATTAAGAACATTTCTGCCAAGACGAAAGGTTTGAAGTCAAATTCTATCCTGGAGTCTCGTTCTTAGTGATCCAGATTCTTGTGTAGAGGCTAGAAGTGCTATTCGAAATGATCATATATCTTTCGGGACCAAGTTGGGAAAGAGAAATTGTCAACTTACAATTGGTATCAACAATTGGTATCACCCATCATTTGGTATCCCAAAGAATACTGAAGATGCACAGATTGATCCAGATTGAGTGATTGCAATGCAAAATGATCTCAATCAGTTCGAAGGCAGAAAACAATGAAACTGGAACCCAGACCACAGACCACTAAAGTCGAAGCTGAAAATGGTACAGTAGGGGTTCACAGAAACTGGATGACTATTGGCATTGTTATGAGGGGCAAAGCCAAACTGGTTGCAACAGGACTTTAAAGCAGAAGGTATCGACGATGATGGAAACAGAATCTTCGGGACTTTCTAGATCAAGCAGTAAGCACCAGTGACGAGACTTGATCCTTTGGGACTCATCAATGGGGACCTAACAATTTTCAGGGACCCAACGATTAGGACCAAACAATTGGTATCCCTAGCACATGTGGAGCATTCAAGCATGAATATCTATCAGATGAATGTGAACAAGTGCACTCCCGAATGGTGAGCTAGAAGATGAAGTTGCAGATCCATTACAATTTGTATTTCTTTCTCTTCTAAGGACTCACTATGATGGAGGTAAGGGCTCAAGCAAAACGTCAAGGACATGGTATGACTCTCTAACTGTTAATTACTTAAAAGTAATTTTACATTTGAGTTGTTATGCATATCTCTCTAGAAATGCTAAGCACACACAATGACATATATATGTGCAAGTATACCTTAATTCTCGATATGCCTATGTGCAAGTTTCCAAGTGGAATCTAGAGAATCGTATCTTATAGCTAAGTTATGAATTGCTAGATATCTTAGGGGATCACCAATTCTTGGAATCTGGGACCCTTAAGATAATAGGTTTAACCTAATTGGCTATATAGATATAGATAATGCAGGTTGTACGAAAGACATGGAAGTCATTCCTAGAAGCTGTCAATTTCCAGCAACTCTGTTGAACTCTTCACACCACTAGAGGAACAAGCGCATGGACACCAGGTATCATTTCTTTTGAGGTGTTCTTAGTCGAATAACTTACAGATATTTGCTAAATAACTTGATGAATTTATTTTATCTAAGTTGGTTAGTAAACTTGGGATATTATTAATATGCATATTTGTTGAAAATCCCATCTGTAAGGAATTCTCAAATGAGTTCACAAGTATTACTTTTTCCCTATCCAAAGGACTTGTGAATTTATTTGAAATCCAAATCCTCATACTTTTTGCTATTAGTTTAATTATCATGCTTACATTGTTATATGCATAAGTGGTAGTTAAATTACTTAGCATAAGTTAGAAGCATAATTATTTGTATGTTTTAAATATTTGCTGAGTATTAGTCAATGATATCTTGCTTAATTGCTCTGATATTTTGCTCTGATATTCTTAAATATTTTATTACAAATAATTGTGATACTTTTGATATTAGTGACGGTATTTAGAATTTCTGTTCTAAATAATTAATGCATATTTCAAAACTCACTAATATTGAAAGATGAAGTATTTTCTAATTCATGTGTATAAAATTCTCAATGTTTTATATACTTAGAAAATAGTTCTAAAATTGAGTTTATTGCGAGGAGTTGTAAAAAGAATCACAAGTATTACTTTTTCCCTATTCAAAGGACTTGTGAATTTCTTTTCAACTAATACCTCGAGCTTACGTATATCAATTAATAATTGTTATGAGCATGCTTACAATGTGCAAAGTGACAATTATTAGATATGGCGTAGGAAGTTAAATGCTAATGTTCAATTCAATGAATATTTTAGTATTTAGTGAATTTATTTTATCTTATTGAAATTATGGATTAAAGCAATTCAATGATTATTAGTTTCATAATTTTAATTTGATAAAATAACAGAAGCACAATTTCTTGCATCTTGAAATTATTGATAAATATCGAATAATTGGTATCAGCGTGCAATTAATTGTGATATTTTTAATATTAGTGATAATTCAAGTTGTTTATCTGAAATCACTAATAGGAAAAATTATATATGCTTATTGTTCTACTGAATAATTGCCATGTATAGTTTATAAATGCATGTGATTGACAATTGCTTAGTACAACATAAGTATTTAATTTATTTTGATTTATTTAAATCATGAAGATATATAACAATTTAGTGAAATATCTGTTCCATGATTTAAGTAAATTAAAATAAATCTGAAGCATAATTATTTGTAGTATATTTATTATCTTTTATTACTCTGTGATAATTGAATAATATTTTATTACAATATAATTGTGATATATTGATACTAATGGATTTACTTAGTTTTTATTCTTAGAAACAATTGGTATCAATATATTTAGTTTTCTTTCTTTGACTGGTTTACAATCCTGAATGTATTTAAAAGAAATTTTTGTCTATTTCTTTTTCAAAATATTTTATGCAAAGATACATTCATTTGTCTATCAGTTTTAGTTAAGAAAACTTAAGAATTCTTTTTCAAAACTTCTCTTTTGAAAAACTTTTCTTTAGGATAATCTTTTTTTCTCTCGAAATTCTATGCTCTCCCAAAAGCTTGTTTTAAATGTTTTATCTAACAAAGCTTTCTCTCTCTTTTGAAAGTTAGTTTTAACTTCGAGGTATCAATCACTTGTAAAATGATTTGTTTTCAAATACTTGTTTCAATGTATGTTTCACACTGATTCATAGTACCAAAACAGTGGTTGTTGCTTTGAAGGCCTAGTACTGTTATGTTAAGCATTCATCCTAACCCCAATTGTCATGTTTTTATTTAAAGTCGGGGATACTATCAGGAAGACGAAAATGATGTAAATCATAATTGAATTATGAGTCGGAAAATCATTATCTTCTATCTGATAAGGATGTTTTGCAAAATTATTTTCAAAACATACAGTGCTTAGGTTTAATGGAAAAGAGTCATTTTATTGAGATATAATTTGGTAGAAGAGTTGAATTTCTTCTTTGGTGTAAATTCCCGCGTTTTATTATGGGAAGTTTGCCTTACAAGAAATTCATAAGGGATAGATTTTTTCTCTGATACACATTCCCGCGTTTTATTATGGGATAAGTATTTTAAAGAAAATTTCTATTGATGTCATGCTCTTAAATGTCAAATCTTTAGAACCGACAAAACTCTTTTATTAAAAGTGCTTTAACGCAATCAATTACCATTCCTTCATATATTTTTCTTTCTCATTGAGATGAAAAATATGTTTTGGAATGTTAATTGATTATTTCGTTTTATCTTATTTAAATGATTTTATCCATTTAGCCCGTAGTGGCTACAGAAGCTGGCCAGGAGGTTGAAAACCCATCAATCTCTTACCCAGGCCTTAATACCAAACACTGATTCATCCACTTCCATATATTAACCCCTGGAGTTATAAGGAACATATGTTTGTTAGAGGTTGATAAGGGAGAAATAAGGATGGAGTCGGAAGTGCACCCACAGCTCTACCTCCAGAGAAGTAAAGACGTATATAAACTGAGGTATCTGTAAGTTCATCTGTATCTTCTCAAAAAGATGCAGAGCTGAAAAGGCAATAAAACTGTCTCTGGAATCATTCTCTCAACAGGATGAGTCCATTGAAATTCGCTCGTCAGCCAGAGCATCTTGTAATGAGTCAAGCACACCACCGGCACTCACGCTGATGGTAAGCCTAAACAGATATATACTAGGAACCTTATATAATTTTTGGGACCTAACAATCCTAACAGTTATACTAGGGGCCTAACAATTGGACACATTGCAAGGCGTGCACAGTGTGAGGTATAGGCATGTTAACAAAACACCCGTCATTGGGTTACGAGGGAAACGTAGACTCTAATTTGCCATTCATTACATTGTCTACTACGTCGCCCCTCCTGGAAGGAACATTTCCAGATCCTGAAAAGGAATGTCCACCTCCCGTTTACGGAGAAGGTGTGAGGCAACTCCTTGATAGAACAAGGCAGGATTCCTTAAAAGATTTAAAATCTTGGGATAACCCATCTCAAAGAGGTGAGGCTCCACTAGACAGTGATTTAGCAATTGCTATTGAGTCTGGTGTGGGACAGTGCTTATGCATGATAGATCAAGAACACCTCTACGAGGCTATTCCCCACTTGATAGTGATTCAGTTCATTCTGATGAATCAGGTGTTGGGAATATATGAATTGACGGATTTCACTTGCAGGTACAGAAGGCTATATTTGAAATGCAGAGTGAAAGTGAGGGAGAGATACACTTGAGTGAGAGATAGGGAGAGAAAGAGTGAAACACTTCTAAGTGCTCGACACTTAAGTGTAAACACCAACAGAACGTAGTAGAAGTGAGGAAACCATAAGCCAAACACTTACCCTTGCTACTTGCTACTTCTGGAAGAAAAGTTACTATATTTTTTTCCCGTTCAACGACAGACGAGAACCTTCTTTGGAAGACAAACCATTTAAAAGAGGACCTATTAATTAGTATTAACATTTGGTATCTTCAAAAGTGGGCCATTGGAGGATTCCTCAACTAAGGGGGAGAATTTATAGTGTTATAGTTATAACAAGAAAAAGAAATTGGAGGATTCCTCTTCTTATGGGGGAGAAGTTATAATGTTATAGTTATAACAAGAAAAAGGTGAAGTTAATAAGTCTTATCTTCGTATCCTTCGGAAGAGTGAAAAGTTTATATCCTTAGGGTTCGTATCCTGAATCCTGGAGATCCTTGGGAAAAGGGGTTCGTATCCTTGGGAGAAGTTAATATCCTTAGGGGAGATTTTAGACAAGAAAAGGAAAATCTTATCTTCTGATCCTGAGGGGAAACAACAGAAATATGGGAGAATCAAGAAGCTGTATTCTTACTTGAAAGGAGTTGTCAGAAGAGGATTCCTAATCCAAGTGGGAAGAACAGAAATGACTATTCCATTGATTTTCTAAAGGGAGAAGAAGAATAAGAAGGAGAATCACATTCGTAGGGGGAGAACATTATTTGAGCTATGTTCAGTATTCTATTGAAGACGTACCCAGGAATAATGATTCTTATGAAGCTCTGTTCAGGATAAGTTCTTTAAGTTCAAAACTATAAAGGATTTTGAAACGGAGAAAGCTCAAACAGACAGAAATGAAGATGATACAATTTGGATATCAGTTCGACTTAAGAGGAACAAACATCTTTCGTTTCAGTCACACAAGAAATCTGGAAGTGCAGTATCTGATCCAGAAAAACCAGTAGCATTATTTACAAGTCTCGGACGATTACTTTTTCTAGTTGTTAGTTGAGTTATCCTCCCTAGATGATTTGTTTGCTAAAAGTTTAACAATCAAATAGGGGGAGATTGTTGGAGATTATGAAGCTGTATGAATAGTAATCGTGATAACTCAACACTAGAACATGACAAGTAAATAATACTACGCCTACACAGAAATCAGGAAGAATTGAAGACAGGGCAGATACAGCGAATCAAGACATTAGAAGAAGTTTTGGAGTCTATTACAGGTCACTGAAAGAAGTTCATTTATATGTTCATGCCTCAGTGAAGAACAATGGTTAAAGACTTTCAGGGTTTCAGAAGTGTTAAAGATTCAGTATAGCAGTGCCGCTAAAAGATTTCGGTGTAGTAGCATTGATTGAAGACAGACAGTGTTAGAAGCATAGGAATCCAGAAGGGTGAAGACAAAGGTTAAAGAAGACAGCTGCAGTCTTGAACTGGATTGTAGTAATGAAGACGTTATCGAAGTACCAGAAAAGATTCTAGTGAAATAACAGTATCTATCAACAGTCAGTGTTTGAAGCAATGCAACAGTCCTAGCTTACTCAGCTGAAACAGAAAAGAAATCAAGGGAATTCAATTCAGTGTTAGTCGTTTGTGAACCAGACCAGTGTACTAAGCGTCAGCACAACGAGAAGAGAATTACCTTGATTAATCATAAGAAAATCAGTTGATCAAGCCAGGCCAAAGGAGTGAAACCAAGTGGTAATTACTTGAAGAATTCAAGAAATATGCTAAGGCAAGTATTACTGCATTTGGTGGCATTAATACTCTTGAAGCAATGGAGAGGCGCAACATACATTTCCAAGGTGCAAGAAAAGCTAAGGCAAAATTAAGTGGCGCATACACAGGGCAATGAGAGTGTAGGCGCAACTAACCTTCCAAGGCGTAGGAAATGTTGGACTTAGAATCTATGTAGTGAGTGGCGCCTGCACTGGGAACTCAGTGTGCAGGCGCAACATAAGTTATCCAAGGCGCAACTCATGAAGTATATAGGCGCAAGGAAACTAAGCAAAGATTCTAAGGCACGAGTGGCGCCAATACAGTGTGACAAGAGTAGTGGCGCAACTCAAGTTCTTACAGGCGCAACTAACTATGATATACAAACAGCTGAATGTTTCTAAGGCAGAAGTGGCGCCTATACAGGGAAACCACTGTATAGGCGCAACTCACATGAAGTTGGAGGCGCAACTCAGGTATATTGGCTCAACACAGCTTCAAGTGGCGCCTACACACCATAACCACTCTACAGGCGCAACTCAGGACTTGAGCAATTGTGAAGCAAATCAATTCTATTGATTTGAAAAGTCTACACTATATTAAATAAAATGAATTATTCATTTTTGTTTAATATGGTTGGTGGAGACACAGCCAACAAGAGAGAGAGACAGTGAGATATTTAGAAGCCGGAGAAGAAGAAGTCACCATGCCAAATCTATACCTTCTTCTCATGGGTTTTACAATCTAGCCGGTTAATCATGTAACAAATATTTAGGGCTGTTGTAAAACACTCACTGTTAGCTTGATTCCAGTTACTACTATATACTGTCAAACATTGTAATAGGGATTAAGCTTTATCTCTCTCTAGAAGCAAAGAGCTATTCAGTTCTTTGGAAGCCAGTTATTAATTTAACTGGGTGTAGCAAAACCTCAGGGATTAATACGAAAGTACTATTCCCCGAAACCTGTCTCACATTTAATTACTTGCTAATTTTCTAGATCCATATTGTTCATTCTTAAACACAGAAATTTAGTAAGCCTGCCTCCTAAACAACTAAACACTCCTGAACACGAACCCATTGACCGAACTCTAAATCATATATTCGCAAAAGATTCGAAAGAATTTTTTGATTTAGTGAGTATCGTATTCAACCCCCCTTCTACGATACTTCCGGGACCTAACATGTTATATGGCAC
The DNA here is from genome assembly GCA_028671895.1 of Oenanthe sinensis. Classification (NCBI taxonomy): domain Eukaryota; kingdom Viridiplantae; phylum Streptophyta; class Magnoliopsida; order Apiales; family Apiaceae; genus Oenanthe; species Oenanthe sinensis. The sequence continues at coordinate 4,743,074 of CM053812.1, forward strand.
CTGAAGAGCTAGAAGAAGATTCTGATGAGGAGCCATGGATGAGAACAATTGATGGTTCCTTAGAAGCTACTGAAACTGAGATTCTTTCTCAATATAGAAGGGCAATGGTGGAAGGAGAAATTGAAGATCCTACTCAAAGGAGAATTGCTCACTATATGAGAGAGTCATTGAAAATTCAAAAGATCACAGTGACAGGAGTAAAGAGGGAACTGGAGATTATCAAGGACATTATCACTACCAACAAGGATGCTTTGGACAGGAGATTGTATGAAAAGCTACCATTCAACACCTTGAATCACATCAAAGACAAGCTCTTCAAGGAATCAAAGAACTTTGCAGCTTTAGAAACTAGAGTGGGCTCTCTAAAAAAGAAAATGGATGCTATAATTGCAGGTCAAAGTCTTCATGCTTCCATTCTTCAAAAGTTTCTTGACAGAATGCCACCACCCCCTCCAATTGATGATAACAAAAATGGGGAGAATACAAAGAAGAAGGATGATGGTGATAATGGTGATGACAAAGGTAGTGGTAGTGGTGGTGTAGGTGGTTTTGGTATGGACAAGACAAGTGGCATTGGTGGTTCTGCAATAAAAAGATTCAAATACAGAAGTAACAGGGATAATTAGTCTTCAAAAAGATCTAAGTCATCTAATTCACCCAAAGATGACGTAGAACAGAAAAATGAAGCATTCAAGAAATTTGAAACTGATCTAGAAGCTAGAAGAATTTTTAGGGAAAGAAAAACTCAATCAATGATTGAGAGAAAAAGGAAAAGAATTGAAGATTTAAAGAGAAACACTGAGTTGGTGACAGAGGCAGTAAAAAAAGGAGACTTGAATGAGTTCATTGCTCAAACAAGAAAAATAAATGAAGATGCACAAAAGGCTGCCAAAGAAAGAAACTTAAATGTTAAAGCCTTGAAGAGAAGAAAAAGGGTAAATCCATAATGATTGAAGAAGAAAAGAAAAGGAAAGAGCCAGTTGACCAGAAGCTTCTTTAAGGAGCTATTTCTACAGGATTGTCAGATGCTGTAAAAAGAGAAAAGGAAAATGAGGAAATAATAAGGCAAATAGAAATAGAATGGAATATGGAAGATCAATCAATGGAGAAACCACTGAGGAAAAAGAGAAAAATAGCTATGGCCAAGAAAAGGTCAAGTTCTATTCAAGAAATAGTGGTTCAAGAAAACCTTTAGGGTCAACAAGAAGAAATAAGGGAAGAGGTGACAATTGAAGGTTATGATATGAAGGGAGTACAAGTAATTAATGAAAAAGGACTAATTGGAGTAAGGACTCACCCTGCTACTTCTAATCAAGAGGAATCTATGAGATTGGAGTATGAAAATGGAGTGAAGATCACCTATTCAATGAAAGTGATAATGAAGCAGAGTTACAATGTTTTAAAGACTACCCTTCCTCTACTCAACAGAAAGTACAAACTCAACACAACAATTGCTTAGGAGATTCAACAGCAAATTTCAAAGTTAAGGAGATCCAAGGCAGAAGCTGAACCTGATTCACCTCTAAATCTATGGAAGTCACAGGTCAAAAAGGTAGTGTTGGAGCCAAAGTATGTTATGATTTTTACAGATGTGGAGGGCAACACAAAGTTCTTTGATATCTGCAAATATCTAGACAAAATCACAGATGAAGAAATACATTACCCTATGAGGAAACTTGGAGAAACTGACATGGATGAAGCAATTTTGAGGAGTCCTTTCATGAGGCACATAAAGGAAAATGCTGAGAAGAGAAGGAAGAGGAGCTAATTAAATCATGGATACAATGAAGACATTGAAGCTGCTTGCAGGAGTTATCTATCAATCTGGTACTTCCAAAATTAATGTGCTAATTAAATTTCTTGATTCTATCTGAATGTAAATTTTTAAGGGTTTTGTTATTATCAAGTAGATTTATGCCTGTTCATATCACGGACACAAATAGGGGGAGATTGTTAGGAATATACATGTAATTTGATGATAACATTAATCTTAGAATCATAGAAATTTTATTTTATGTAACTCATCAATTGATATAAAAATTTATAAATATCAATTAATTAAGAAACCATTTATCAGTTGAAATGATTATATGAGTCAACTGATAATTTGGATTATAGCATAGGTGTACTTAGTCTATTTCAATCGATAAGGTGTAAATCAATTGATATTATTCTTATTAATTGATGTTAGAGTCGATTGATATAGATCATCAATTGATATGTAAATTAAACTGTCAAATTGTAATTATTTAAAGACAGGAAATTGCACAAGTGAAGGATGATCAATTAATATTGAAGCCTCAATGGATGAGAGATCAATAGAAAAAGCCAAGTCAGGATTTGAAGACTATCAACTGATGTGAAGACCCATCGCTTGATATATCGATTGATAATATTTATCAATCGATAAGTCATTCCATATCAATCGATGGATGTAAAGATCAATCGAAGAAGAACATCAGTTGATTGATTAAAGGATGAATCAATTGATATGCTTAACAATAAATTATCAATTGATTGTGACAACACATAAAGACTATCAGTTATAGATCCAGAGAATAAAAGCACACCTATGGAAGACAGCCTAGGGTGGCTGTGAAGACTCAATCCGTAGCTGTCTTTCAATTCTATTTTTCCTAAAAAGGAAAAAGGAAAAAGAGAGACAGATAGAAACAATCCTAGAATAGGAATTGTAAAATACACTTGTAGTATATAAACAAGTGTAGTAACATTGTTAGAAATATAGAAGTTAGACAATATTTCTTAAATCAACTGTTTAAGTTTCCGAACATATTGTAAGATCAGTTGATTCTTTCTAACCTTGTAAAAACGAAGCTAGGTTTTCTTTTAACCTAGGAACATTGAGCAAAAATATATAACTGATAGAAAAACCAATCCATAAGTAATTTTTAAATCTCTTTGTTCACTTTAATTTTCAGTTGTCATTTGTTCAAACATATTCTCTCAAACTCTCAAACATCAAGAATAAATATTAAAAGAAGCAAAAGTTTTAATATTTGTATTCAACCCCCCCTTCTCCAAATATTGACATTGTTCTAAGGAATAACATTTAGGGTACCTGATTCTAAGAGTTGGTGATCCCCTAAGATATCTAACAATTCATAACTTAGCTATAAGATAAGATTCTCTAGTATCCATTTGGAAACTTGCACATAGGCATATCGAGAATAAAATATATGGTCTTTATGGACTTGAATAAGTAATAACCTAATCATACCTCTATAGCTTGTCACTTCAGTTCATATACCTGATTTGTCCTGATCAAGCTTAGTGGTTTATTGGAAAGAAGTCTTGGCAGGTCTAGAATCTTCCAAATTACGCATCTTCAAAAGATCATTGACTTACTTTAATTGTCATCATTCTTTTGAATTAATTTATCCAAAAATAATTGCAACTTTTCCAACATGCTCATGTTGTACATACTCTGCATTTACATGCACTTGACGATCTTGTCACTGGTACTTTTTGTTTGATCTTGAATGTCCCGAAGATTCTGTTTTCATCATCGTCGATACCTTCTACTTGATATTAACCTGTAGCAACCAGTTTGGCTTTGTCCCTCATAACAATGCCAAATATAATTCAGTTTCTGAGAACCCTTACAGTACCAATTTCAGCTTCGAATTTTGTGGTCTGGGTTCCAGCTTCAGTAGTTTCTTCCTTCGAACTGATTGAGATCTTCTTGCATTTTCAATCACCCAATCTTGATCAATCAGTGCATCTTCAGTATTCTTTGGGATTCCAGATGTTAGATCCCGAAAAATATATGTTCATTTTGATTAGCACTTCTAGACTTTACTCAATAATCCGGATCACTAAGAACTAGACTCTAGGAATGACTTTGACTTCAAACCTTTTGTCTCGGCAGATATGTTCTTGATGTATTCCTTTGATCTTCATTGTTTTGAGTACGACTAGTAGATCCTTCTTTTATTTGCTCCCCCTAAGTTGATGTTAGGATGTGTTGAAGATCCTTCACCCTTTTCAGTGGATTTTGTTAACGTTCATGAGTTGTGTAGTTTCACTACCATTTCCACTATTAGGATCTGAATCATCATCATTATCATTGATTCTTTCTGCAACCTCAGTTTCATCATCAATATCTGAATTTGACTATGATAGAATGTCAAACTTCAAAGATTTAGAATAGTCATTCATTTGAATGCTTGGGAGCTTGGTGTAGTAGAACGAAACATTCAGAATTTTAATCACCTTCTGGTTTTACATCATTAATGAGTAGCCGAGGAAAATTATTCCTCGAGTCTTAACATCTTGTCAAGATACTCAGTTAAATCTTTAGTAAATAGGCTTAAATGTAATTTAAACCCTGCATTATTAACAATATACAATTCAAACCCTCTTTTAATATATTTAATAAATTTAACCCTACGTTTTTTAACTATTTATAATTGAAACCTTTTTTTAAATAATTAGTAAATTTAACCCTATATTTTTTAACTATATACAATTGAAACCTTTTTAAAAATAAATAGTAAATTTAACCCTACGTTTTAAAATATTTAATAAATTTAACCTTGACTTTTTAATTTCGGAATAAAATAAATTTTATGACAAAATTTTGAATAAATATTCGTCAAATGCACTATTGCCAATTTTTTTTGTATAGATATTATCTAAGCATAATAGATATTTGCAATTATTATGGTTTTTCCTTATAAAATGGATATTTAGATGTTCTTTTCAATATTAATATATCTATATATATAATATATTATATATGTTCAATAAAATTTTAATATGTGTTTATATTATTCCATCTTGCTATCACACTTCGCGCTCAATATATCCATGAATGTTCATCACCGAATTTAATTTATTTTCAAAAATACTCTTTGGCGAATATATTCTCGAAAATACTTTTTCGATATAAAATTTTTTTATTCCGAAATTAAAAAGTCAAGGTTAAATTTATTAAATATTTTAAAACGTAGGGTTGAATTTACTATTTATTTTAAAAAAGGTTTCAATTGTACATAGTTCAAAAACATATGGTTAAATTTACTAATTATTTTAAAATTTTACTAATTATTTTAAAAAAGGTTTCAATTGTAAATAGTTAAAAAACGTAGGGTTAAATTTACTAAATATATTAAAAGAGGGTTTGAATTGTATATTGTTAATAACATAGGGTTTAAATTACAAATAAGCCTAGTAAATATCAATTTCCTCTAAACACACGAAAGAGCTTCAATGTTTGCTTCTGGTTGGCCATTAACTCATATGATGTCTTTTCATGATCTTGTTGATTAAAGCAGCATGCTGTGTTAATTACTTTAGCTTCAAAGTACTTTTATCAGTACAGACTTCATTTAGAACTTTATTCACGAAATTCAGTTCCATTGTCTGACTTTAAAGTTCTCACAGTTTACTTTGCTTCCAACTTGATCTTCTTGATGTGACAATCACCATCTGTGATATTTTGTCTGTTGAATGCACGAACATCACCAACTTATAATTAGGGTTGTCTCCATCCACCACTAAGCATATTTCTTCCATGACATAATTTGCTTCAGTATGATGTTTTCATTGACTTCCCTATATGACATACTTCAAAATGTCCTTCTGAATAGAATTCCATTAGAAGCAGTCCTTTCACCAATTTCATCTTTATCAAAGAATCCATTGTCTTGTTGACCAAGTGTGAGAGCTTCTTATGCCATAGCTAAGTCTTTACTGATGAAGTTTTACTGAAAAGTTTACTTCATCGTTGCATACAAATTTCATGTCAGCTACGAACAAATTATCTCACTCTCAGTTGAGTGAGCTTCCAACCTTCTTCTTTGAGATCAAACACTTTTCCTTTTCAATGCTTTTCCAGAAAACCATTGATAACGAATTCCCTAATGCCCTATAGATAGTGCTTAATTCCTTCCACAAGAAAGATGTTTCTAGTGATGACAATTCAAAAAACATGATGGCCGAATCCCTTGTACTTCCTTTGTTGTCATCTCCAAAGGTTACCGTTGGGTAGGCTTTCTCAACCAACTGTGATGTTAGAGCTTTAATCGTAATCATATGCCTCGAACAGTAAATGTCATGAAATCATATAACTTTTCTCTTTTGTTACATACTCTGCAAATACAAATGATTAAGCTTCTTGGTAATCAACTTTAATTGAGTCCAGATGAGTTAGAGATATTATCAGTGGTAACAACAGCTTCAATATGCATAAAAGCACATGGATAGAAGAACTAACAAATTAATTACTAATTCTGTCTAATCCATTTCTGTCATTTTCTAACATTTTTAACTATCTCTAATTACCTAAGTCAGTTTTAGATTAAGCTTCGAATCTATAAATGTTATTGACTACTTAGATAATTCTACCACTTTTAACCATCTTATCTCTAACAAGCAATACATTAACTGATATGACATTTAAGTGCAACTATTTGAGTAAGAGAAAATCATATGAAAATAAGCACATAAATAATCAAGGATATGCAGAATATTTGAATAAGACATTATGAGCAATATCAAATTCTACATACACTTATCAAGTCATTAATAAGAACAAATATTAAATATCTGATCTATTAGCAATTTTCACAACATTAGCAGAGGTATTAAATCATAGAAGATTTAACTCAAGTTCCAGCAAATGTTTAGGGATACACCTAACCGTCTAGAACACCTTATCTAATTCTAGATATTCATTTTACTGCATATAAAATCAAGTATGAAATGTACTAATTAAACTCATGAATCCTAGCATGTAATCTTATTCTTAGCAATCAATTAAGCATTTAAGTCCTAAGATGCTAACATGCTATCATGGATATAATACATTCCAATACATAAAACTCATGCAGTTTTGAATTAGATAAAAGTATACTAGTTAGAATGTGTACCTGTGAAGTGCTTAGTACTTCATCTCCAGTGTTGGTCATTGATGCCATATATCCATTTGGTTCATCACCGTCACTAATAGAATCAACCTTGTATTTAACTTCATCAACAAATGCTTTCTCTTACTGTATTCTCACAAATGCTTGAGATTCCTACTACTACCCAACATAGTGTCTGTCATCATTTGCTTGTACAGGCTTCTTCAAACCGTGTAGCAAACCCTGATCTTGTCTTTTAATTTAAATCATCCATGTCTTGCAACCGCCTCTTGAACTGTTCTTGAAAATTTCCTTTACAGAATCTATAGGTAATGACCTTAGATTTTGAATTGGGATTCTGTCTGAATATGATGTTACTGAACTTCCATTTGCCCTGCAGGCTTGACTTGCAGTCCAGTTCTCAGGTTATTCCAAAGTGTAGGATTTATAACACCTTGACTACTATCTTGAGCTGCAACATCCTCAATTCAGCTTCTCGGATCAATTCGTTTCTGTTCAGAGGTTCTCAACCTTGATGTCAATCAAATTTGGTTCATGGGTCATAAATACAGTGGATATGCTAATTACCTGTTTTACAAATATTATCTTCTTCAGCTCTTGTTCTAGTTCATAGGTCTTTAGCACATAAATAGTTCCTCTAAAGATAATGTGGTTATATCCTTAGATTCCCAATGCGTGTACTCATACGTTCCAGATGATCTGCAGTGCTAGCACGAACTTCCTGTAATCTCCCTGTAGAATAATTTTTAAGGCTTGTACAGAGATTCCAGGTTGTCCAGTCTGTTCTCCTTCACTACTTTAGCCCCTTAGATTTTTCATCCAAAAATTCAACTCAAATTAACCAAAAACTGTACTAAAAGTAATCTCTTCTTTTCCAGTATCCGAATAACCAGTGAGATCCTTTGGAGTAAATCTCTGAGGAAATTAGAATCACTTCTTCTTCAGCATGTTCCAGAAGTAACTTAATTGAATGATCTTCAATCAATTTTAGTTGTCTTCAATACCCGGAAAAATCTTCATCTACTAACTCCAAATAACATTTTGGTCTTCGTGCAAATCCACTAAAACTGCCTTTTGTTATAATAAATTTAAATTTTAAATTTTATTAAATTTATGAAATAAACTAATTAAAATTTATAACATAAACTAATAAAAGTTTATAAAACAAATTTTATAGAAGTTTATAAAATAAATTTAATATATAAAGATTTATAAAATAAACTAATTAAGATTTATAACATAAACTAATAAGAGTTTATAAAATAAATTTTATAAAAGTTTATAAAATAAATTTAATATATAAAAATTTATAAAATAAACTAATTAAAATTTATAACATAAATTAATAAAAGTTTATAAAACAAATTTTATAAAAGTTTATAAAATAAATTTAATAATATAAAAATTTATAAAATAAACTAATTAAAATTTATAACATAAACTAATAAAAGTTTATAAAACAAATTTTATAAAAGTTTATAAAATAAATTTAATATTTAAAAATTTATAAAATAAACTAATTAAAATTTATAGCTTAAACTAATAAAAGTTTATAATTTTTTTATAAAAGTTTATAAAATAAATTTAATATATAAAGATATATAAAATAAACTAATTAAAATTTATAACATAAACTAATAAGAGTTTATAAAATAAATTTTATAAAATAAATTTAATATTTAAAAATTTATTAAATAAACTAATTAAAATTTATAACATAAACAAATAAAAGTTTATAAAACAAATTTTATAAAAGTTTATAAAATAAATTTAATATATAAAAATTTACAAAATAAACTAATTAAAATTTATAGCATAAACTAATAAAAGTTTATAAAATAAATTTTATAAAAGTTATAAAATAAATTTAATATATAAAAATTTATTAAATTAATTAATTAAAATTTATAGCATAAACTAATATAAGTTTATAAAACAAATTTTATAAAAGTCTATAAAATAAATTTAATATATAAAAATTTATTAAGTAAACTAATTAAAATTTATAACATAAACTAATAAAAGTTTATAAAACAAATTTTATAAAAATTTATAAAATAAATTTAATAGTTTATAATTAAATTTATTTAACAAGGCCTCTTCATTCCGAGTCGAACCAGCTTCGGCACGGTGATCTTCACTGAACTACGGATCTTGATTTGTATATCAATCAGTGTGCTTTGATACCAACTGTTGGTCCCGAAGTATCGTAGAAGGGGGGTTGAATACGGTACTCACTAAATTAAAAAATTCTTTCAAATCTTTTGCGGATAAATAATTTAGAGTTCGGTTAGTGAGTTCGAGTTCATGAGGTGAATAGTATTTAGGAGGCTGACTTACTAATTTTCTATGTTTATGAATAATCATTAATGTTCTAGAAAATTAGCAAGTAATTTAAAAGAGACATGTTTCAGGGAATATATCTTTCGTATATAATCCCTTAGGTTACTACACCCAGTTAAAAATATAACTAGCTTCCAAAGAACAGATTAGTTCTTTGATTCTACAAAGAGATATAGCTTAATCCCTAAGCAATATTTGACTAGTGTTTGTACTAATGGAATCAAGCTAACATAGAGTGTTTTATATTATCCCTATGCATTTGCAACATAATGAACCGGCTAGAATATAAAACTCCAGTGAAGAAGGTGTTTTCCCAGATATGTATTCTATTATAGAAGGGGGGTTGAATGTAATAGTACTAGTAAATCGAATATGAACACAAGTATGTAAAAGATGAACACTGTTTTGTATTAAAGATAATCAATAGGTTACAAAACTCTCTCAAGAAGTTCTTCGTTCTCAAGAGCTGCTAGGTTATGAAAAATAAGACTTGTAAAGATTATTTAATATTAACCTATGTTTGTGTTTATATAGACACGGTTACAATTCAATTACAAATCAGATTAATAAAGGAATAACTTTAAATAAGGAAATAGACTTGAAGTAGAATTCCTTCTTACTATCCTAATCAAACTCTGATTTGAATCGTTTCTTGAGAAAACTCTGTCTTATAAATTCTGTCGGTTGTTATTCTCTGATAGAGCATTCTCCGACCGACAACTTCTTTATTCTCTGATGACGTCAGCAGTATAAACTCTGATTTGTATTCTCTGACACTCATTAGTGTTTGTATTTGTAACAGAAGGTATGATTATGGCTTTGTTTCTTCTTCTTCTCCGGCTTCCATTTTCTCTCTGTATCTCTCTGTATGGTTGTATATCTCAACTTTTCAGTCAATCAACAACAACCCAAAATGAGCACGTCATTTTGTTTATTATAGTGTAGTCTTTTCAAATCAATTAAAATTGATTTGCTTCTCAATGCTTTAAGTCCTTTGTTGCGCTTATACAGGGTGAGTGGTGTGTAGGCGCCACGAAGTTCCTTTGTTACGCCTATATTAGTTTGTTACGCGGCTACGCTCTAGTTGCAGTGTGTAGGCGCCACACAATCTTCACAAACTTTCCTTGCGCCTTGAACAAGTTTAGTTGCGCCTCTACACTGCTTCCATTGTGCAGGCGCCACTAAATGGCGACATGGATATACAACAAATTCGCTCCCATGAAAATCTGGAGGATTTGCTTACAAAGTCATTCGCTGCATCAACTTTTGAAAATCTGTGAAATAATATTGGGATGTGAAGATTGAGAAACATGCTACATCAAGATGTCAAAGTGTGAGACATTTAATTGAGGGGGAGACTGTGCTCTTTTTCTTTCGTCAAGATTTTTATCTCACTGAGTTTTTTCTTGCAAGATTTTAACGAGACAGTCAAACTCTACATTGCTAATCAAGTTAACGAATCGTGAGGTATTTTGTTAAAGGGGAGCTATACTCTTTTTCCTTCGTCAAAGTTTTAATCCTAATGGGTTTTTCCTTGCAAGGTTTTAACGAGGAAGACAGTCTCTATAATAACAACCACATATGACAATTAAGGGGGAGTGTTGTGGAAGTAATTGTCAATGTGATAAGGCAATCAAGTCGGTTAAGCAAATATATATTATTTTAATAGTTAAGTCGGTTTGTGCTGCTCTGTATAGGACACCTTGTCCATTGTAATACAGACATTATTGACACCGTTTGTTTCCCCTTATAAGTTGAAAAATACATAAGTGTTAGGTCCAAATGTGTTGTAGAGGGGGGGGGGGGTGAATACAACTTTTCGAATCAATGAAGCAATAAATACTATGTAATAAATGAACACAATGATTCAAGGAATATATGTCTTATATATAACTTGAAAGGGTTGCTACAACATTCATTACAATAGTACAACAGAAGTAAAGAGGGTAGTAAATGATACTAAGCTCTGTGAATATACTCTCTCTTTATTACAAGTGTTTCTCTCGAATATTGCTCTCTCTTTAATAAGTTACACAAGTACTTCTATTTATACTACTTTGTAATCTATGACTTGTAGTCTTCAAAAGATAAGATATGAGTGGCCCAATGCTGTCCACGTGAATCTTATCTTGTCTTGAAAGCTTGGAAATCTGCCACCAGGATGATGCCATGTGTCATGTTGAAACTGTCCTCTATGTAGAATTTCTACATAGGAAATTCTACTTGGCTCTATCTCGAATTCTAAGTAGAATTTCTACATAGGAATTTCTACTTAGGAATTTCTACATAGAAAATTCGAGATAGCCTTCTTCCTGAGTACTTAGAAAATATTTTCACCTCCAGAATTTCTACATAGGAAATTCGACTTAGGAATTTCGACATAGGAAATTCGAGATAGCTTCCTGAGTTGAGTACTTAGAAAATATTTCCAACTCCAGAATTTCTACTTGGCTCTAAGTAGAAACTTATCCAGAATTTCTAGATAGGAGTTTCTACATAGGTTCCCTTGTAAGTACTTAGAGAAATTCTGGGCTTCAACTTGAAACTTCAATGCAACATCTTGAACTTGTGATTTCTTCATGTCTTCTATTTTCTTCAACAAGCTCTTGAACTTGGAACTCTACTACTGACATGAACTTGCTACCAATGTCCTGACACTTGATGCACTGGTCTGGTTCATAAGTGACTAGTCTTGATAGGTTTCTTGCTTCTGAATAGATTACCATGTTCAATTAGAAATGTGGCTTTCCAACAATTGCTTTCCTTCTTTTTCACTTGAAATCAATTAGTCTTATTGATACTGATAGTTATGATCTTGATTCTTTGAGTTACAAATCACTGGGGCATGAACAACTTTAACTTGAACTTCTTCCAATGATTTCTTCTTTGTTTGATCATATTTACCATGTTGAACTGTATCAATTACTTTGTCTTCATTTGTATTGATTTCTTTGTGACTTCTTATTCTTGATTGTCTTCGGGTTAAGTATCTTTTCTTTAGTTGAGTTACATAAATTATAGTGTTACAAGTTTAAACACTCTGCCTTTCAATCTCCCCCTATTTGATTGTCTAACAATGACATTCAAATTAAAGAAGGATAACTCAACTAAATAATGAGACGAGAAAAGATAAGTAACATTAATGTCTTGCACATTTTACACTTGAATAAAAACTTGAAAACAATACAAAGAACTTTAGAAAATAAAAATAAGCTAGAAAGAAAATTCGAACCTCGAATTAAAGACCATTGAGATGATCTCTATCACCTGGATTATTTCATACCTTTCAGTCCAACTCATATCACCTTATTGGATCCACTCTGATTCACGGTTACAGTATGGTGAATTAGCCTATCTCGCATACCGTGGTCAGGTGAATTTTCCTCAAGTGAGTTAGAGCAACCAAAAGATATGAAGTTTTTCCAACTTCAAGTTCACATCCCTTTGAACTTTAACTCTAATTCCGTTTCCCCTTCCTAACTTCCTTAACAGCACTGCGCTTATCTTCTCCTTGTTTTCTGCGCCTTTCTTTCCTTTGCTGTTCTCTTTTGTATACTGGATCATGTAGTTGTGCCCATCTCGCATTCAGCAAACTTACTGCTTCCATTTCCAGAGAATTCTTGGGTTCTGGATATGGATGTCTGAAAAGCCTTCTTAGTTTATCAACTTCCTGGGTAGTTCTGATCTTCGGAATGTCCTCAAAGTTTTTCATGATGAGCTGAGGCTTCCAATGAGCTTTATCAGCTTTGAACTGACAGTATATCATTTTAGGGTAGCCCTTGACACGGTTGGTATTGAGCCTACTAGCCGCATCTGACTCCATTCTCCTTTTCTCCTTTACTACCTCAGACAAGTACTTTAACAGTCTCTGCTTTTCATCTGCAAACCTATCCTCTACATCTCCAAATTTGAATTCATCTCTGACTTTGTCTAGAAATGCAGCATCTTGAGTCTGTAGCAGCCATTTCCTACTCATATGCAAGAAGGTTTGATTCTGGTCTGCATCAATGAACACCAAGGCATCAGCTGTATCATCTGTGTAAGAATGAATCCAGTATACACTTTCTCTTCCTGGAACACCAACTGCCTCCCTTATCTCTCCTTGTTCCAGGGGTCCTGAAGGAAGAGTCAGAGCTTCATCTACGCTTTTCACAGCTTGTAGAATATCCCATTTTCTTTGCATAAGCTCTGGCTCAATCTTCACATTATCCAGAGGATTTGGAGCAATGACATCGCACTTCCATATTTCACTGCTCTTCTGGAAGATTATCTTCTCAATGAACTCCACTGATTTTTCTTTAATATCCGAGGTGAATCCCTTACCCATCATTTGTCTGCAAACAGCTTTAAGGGATTCCACCGATAGAGCCATCAAGTCATTTTCTTCCAAGCTAACCCTCTTCATCTTTCCATCAACAACCATTCTGACAACGTCTGGATTGGCTGAGAATTCTGGTCCCTTGTCCTCTGCTAACTGCATTAACTGATCTCTATACAGAATGCTTAGCTCCTCAGCTTGAGAATATTGAATTTTAGTTGCTAGCAAGAACAACTCTGACGCAGATCTTCTCGACATAAACTGATCATCGACATACATAAAAGACATCGGGGCTCCATCAATTAAAGACAAAATAACTTGCCATTCATTATCCACCGATTTGTATCCAACACGGACTTTAGAAATTATTCTCTTCAAAGCATTTATATAGTCCATCGTCATCGGATTCTTCATGTTTAAGTTGAAGAACAAGTCATCTGCCTCCTTATTATGAACTCCATGTGCACACGACCCCATCAGTATCTTTCGTGCATCGTCCCATTTCTGTCCAATCCTCCTTTTGTCCAGATCAACTTGAGGATCAGCTAGTCTGGCAAGCTCATGATCATACTGCTTTTCCTTGAGCTCCACTTGCTTCTCAAGAAAAACAGCTTTATCCTGCATCATCTTCATTTTGAAAAATTGAGCTTGTTCCAAAGCTAACTGCTGAGCTTTCAGGGTCTCCTCATCAACAGGAATCTCTTCAGCAGACGCCCCAGCACCTCCACCTTGTTCCTCCAAAGATCTCTTAATTGCATGTGCTAGAGGTACGTCTTCCATATCAGAATCTGAATCAACTTGCACGTGTTCCTGTCGATCACCAAAGTCAGTGAATGGCTCTTCTTGATCAACCATCACTGCTTTACCCTTTCGCTTCCTCTGAGCCTCCTCATCAGTCACCATTGGATCAATCTCTTCTTCAGCACGGGGTGACTGTTGTGTCGTCTCATTACCTCCTTTCTCCCCCTTAGGTGAGTTATCCGGAACATCACCTTGTGCACCCGATCCACCAGCACTTGAACCAAAACCAGAAGGTCCAGAAGTCGGTCCAGCAGCACCACCTGCACCATCAGAATCCGGGGGAGGTTGATTGAAATGGTCATCGAAGCACTCCGGGGGAACTAAGTGTCGAACTGCATACATCATACGACTGACTTCTGTTGCCAGTGTATGCAGAACGCTCTCCACACTTCCCATTCTTTCATACAGAGTGCTGCCCAAGACACCACCAGCATGGCCCAGGTCATTGACTTTGTCCGTCATATCTTTGAAAGCTTCAGCCTGACCTGCCATTCGTGCTGCGTAGTCATCAAGAGCCCTCTTGTGATCTCCAACATTAAGCCCTAACTGCCCCATAGACTGCCCAAACTGCTGTATATGATTTTCCACCGTTGACATACGTGTTTCAAGATTTTGAAGAACCAGGGACGGTGTTTGGCTTAGGTTTTCTCGCTCTAAGAATCGTTCTGTTTGTGTTTGACGCTCAGTTTCGGGCCTTAAAAATGAAGGTCCCTCACTCCCTAAACGCTCACACTCACTCCCTGTCTCACGCTCGTGTATGTCTTCAATAATAGCACTCAGATTCAAAGCAGTACCTGCAGAAACTGGATAAGAAAAATGAGGAACAGTTATGGGATCAATGTTGCCTGTGTTGTCCTGAGGTGGAATCTCAGGCTGAGAGGCTGCAGAGTGTTCAAGTACAACAGTAGAACCGATCCTCTCTGCAGCATCAGGACGTACCGGTGAAGGTACTTTCGAAGCTCGTAAAACTTCCGGCGTAACTGAAGGAACAGGCTCTTCAGAAGACACTGAATCCTCAGCAACCATCCTAGGTGTTGACTGTGCAAGGGGAGAACCACTCTCGTGAGGTGGAGTGGTTGTGATAGACACGCTAGGGATGGACTGGGCTTTTGAAGTAGCAGCTTGTGAAAATTTGGCTCGCTTCCTTAAAACTGGCTGCACTTCAGGGTCACTCTCATCAGTACTCTCACCTAATTCTAAAGGTGCCGGCCTTTTAACTCCCGTTAACAGGGGTGATAGTGAAGAAGTTAGAGAAGCAGACGCAGAAATATGGCTATCACCCTGGGATAGATCCTGCGGGTTAGCAGAATCTTGGGCCACGGAATCAGAATTAGAGGAAGAAGGAGTGTTAGGTTCTAAAAAAGTACCTCCTTCGTTACCTTGGCCAACAGAGGAATCAGAAGCAGCATGTGTTGTCTTAGGAGACGGTTGCTGTTCCCTTTGCCTGGCTGTGAAGTGACTGAGAGATTGGCCCTCATCTTGTTCGTCATCAATATGCTCATCAGGAATCCCTTGAAATGCTTCATTGTGGGCAGATGGATTCTGAGCATGTGATGAGAGTTGAGACGTCCCCGCTAAAGTAGTTACACCTGCATCAAAAGAAAGCCACACTTGAATGTTCTCAGGAATAGACATAGGTTTACCCTGATGTTTATCCTGGTTAGCGATAGTGGTTAGTGACTTAGTGCCCATGCCTAGAGGTGCAGAGGTGGGACTTCGAACAAATGCCTGCCTAAGTGATAAAGCATTTGAAGGCACGAGATGATTGATTAGCATTTGCAAGAAACGAGGATACCAGTAGACAATATCATTGTGTGAAATGTCTCTGGTTTCAGGTGATCCCATTGTAGCCACTAATTCTGAAAGAACAAGCCTGCCATAATTAATGTTTAGTTCCTGGGCTAGGGAAACACCAAAAATTTGCATGGGAATGGAAATTTGATGAAAATCTCTTTCTCGTGCCCGAAAGCATCTAGTAATGGCCTCGAAAAAGTAATTCCATTCCACATGAAAAAATTGTTTTTGAATATTTGAAGTGGATAGTCGTCCAGGGGGAGGATAACATCCAATTGCTTCAAAAAAATTCTGGCGCTCAGCCGCTGTAGGTTCAGGGTCATAAGAATCCTTGACTGGAAAACCAAGAACTGTATTAAAAATAGCCTCTGTAACCTCAAAATTTTGACCCTCCAAGGTAAAAGTAAAACCGTAGGGGGTCGATTTACTCCCAAAAGGTACTGCACTAGTCCATAACTGCTGCAAAACATCATGGACCAGTGTAGGTTTTGCAGTAAAAGCAGTGCTAGCTTTGGAGTACAAATTAAGATATCGTACCCAAAACTTGAAACGCGGGAGTTGATCACCAATTTCAGTCGGAATATTATAATAATTATGTTTTGCAAGAGAAAATTGGTGAGTCATTTTGTTTTAGTTTAAAAAAAAACCGTGTTAATCCCTTTTAATTTAGAAAACAACTAAGATGTTGTACTGAAAATTAAACTACGGAATTAAACAAGAATCAGTAACAAGCTACTGTAAAAACAAAATCCGCAGTAATAATATTTATGTGAGAAGTGTGTGTAAATCGTGTGTATGTATGTATCTGTGAAGATGAACAGTTACGATGTTAAACACAAAACTACGCACAATCTAATCGGTTAAACGCGATGCAGATAGTAAAATCAAGAAACAAAATGGACAGTAGTTCGTTATATGTAAGAGATTCAACCTCAACTATGAACAGTCGTGGGTGGGAGGGAGGGCTGCTGTAAAAATTAGGTTTTAAAACAATAGGGTAAAAGTGAAAGTAAAATCGGGTTAATTTTGTATATATAGGCAATAGAGTGAAATGACAAAAATATCCCTGTGAAAATGAAAAAAAACTTAAGTACTCACAGGGTAATCTAAGTCGAACTCTATGTCGAACTTCTAAGTCGAACTTCTATGTCGAACTTCTATGTCGAACTCTATCTCGAACATCAAGTCGAAATTCGAGATAAGTTTCGACATAGAGGCTAACTCGAATTAAATTCACTTGAACAATTTTAAACAGCATTAAACCTCTCAGGAAAGACCCATCTCGAACTTCAAGTCGAAATCCGAGATAAGTTTCGAGATAGACTCCAAGTCGAACTTCAAGTCGAATTTCGAGATGAATTTCGAGATAGACTCCAAGTCGAACTTCAAGTCGAATTTCGAGATGAATTTCGAGATAGACTCCAAGTCGAACTTCAAGTCGAATTTCGAGATGAATTTCGAGATAGACTCCAAGTCGAACTTCAAGTCGAATTTCGAGATGAATTTCGAGATAGACTCCAAGTCGAACTGCAAGTCGAATTTCGAGATGAATTTCGAGATAGACTCCAAGTCGAACATCAAGTCGAATTTCGAGATGAATTTCGAGATAGACTCCAAGTCGAACTTCAAGTCGAATTTTGAGATGAAGTTCGAGATAGATGCTAACTCGAATATTTTCCCAGACTTAGAAAATTCAAATCTCTTACACCTGGAACTCTATCTCGAACATCAAGTCGAATTTCGAGATACAGTTCGAGATAGACACTAAGTCGAAAAATTTACCAGACTTAGAATTTTCAAAACTTCACTCCTGGAGGC
The DNA here is from genome assembly GCA_028671895.1 of Oenanthe sinensis. Classification (NCBI taxonomy): domain Eukaryota; kingdom Viridiplantae; phylum Streptophyta; class Magnoliopsida; order Apiales; family Apiaceae; genus Oenanthe; species Oenanthe sinensis. The sequence continues at coordinate 4,761,038 of CM053812.1, forward strand.
TCAAAGTCGAAATTCAAGCCGAATTTCGAGATGAGTTTCGAGATAGACTCTATCTCGAAATTTTGAAGGTACTTAGTAAAATTTAGCAATTTTTTTTTTTTTTTTTTTCAAGGAATAAATTTTGCCAAATTAAAATAAATACCAATTCAAGGATTTTTAATAAAAACCATTAAAAGAGACATTCCTTGACAATTCTAAGGCTTTAAATTATATAAAAATTACATGAAAATCATAGAAAAATTCATTTAAAATCATGATAAATTTAGAGATCCATGAATTTAACTCCCCCTATGTTCATGCAATTTATGAACATAAATTCAAAGTTTTGATCGATAATTTCAATTAATGCACAGTGAATTTATGAAAAATAACACAAGATACACCATATAATAATCATTAATTAAACATCTTAAAGTCTAAGTTCAAAATGATTAAATGGCATGCAGAAGTGATATTTTGAGCAATTTTAAAGATTATTTACACATGTTTTCAACTAGGCAATTAACAAGAAAAACAAACATATGTAAATGATCAAAAACTTGGAATTTACAGATAGGAGGATTTACTAACTTGTGTTAAGCATCCCCAATTCACCAACCAACCTATTGAATGTTACTTCATCAAGAGGCTTGGTGAATATATCTGCAATTTGTTGCATTGTGGGTACAAAATGTAACTCCACAGTCCCCTCCTCGACATGTTCTCTGATGAAATGATACCTGATGTCTATGTGCTTGGTTCTGGAGTGATCTACAGGATTGTTGGTCATGGCAATGGCACTAGTGTTGTCACACATGATTGGAATCTTTGTATGTTCCATGCCATAATCTTTCAATTGGTTCCTCATCCACAGTATTTGAGCTACACAGCTTCCAGCAGCAATGTACTCAGCTTCAGCAGTAGAAGTAGATACTGTATGTTGCTTTTTACTTTGCCAGGACACCAATCTTCTGCCTAGGAATTGACAAGCACCAGATGTGCTTTTCCTATCGATCCTGCAACCTGCATAGTCTGAATCCGAATAGCCTATTAGATTAAGACCTGTATCTCTTGGGTACCAAATCCCTAGATTTGGTGTTCCCTTGAGATACTTAAAGATTCGTTTGACAGCTATGAGATGTGACTCTCTAGGATCCACTTGGAACCTTGCACACAAACACGTTGCGAACATGATATCGGGTCTACTTGCAGTTAAATAGAGAAGTGAGCCAATCATACCTCGATAGCTTGTGATGTCAACTGGTTTACCTGATTTGTCTTCATCAAGCTTCGTGGCTGTTGGCATGGGAGTTTTAGCTGCTGATGCATCTTCAAGATTGTACTTCTTGAGTAAATCTTTGATGTACTTGGATTGACAGATAAAGATTCCTTCTTTTCTTTGACTGATCTGTAATCCAAGGAAGAAAGACAGCTCCCCCATCATGCTCATCTCATATTTATCCTGCATTAACTTGGCAAATTTCTCGCACAAGCGCTCATTAGATGACCCAAAAATAATATCGTCCACATACACTTGAACAAGTATCAAATCATCCTTTACATTTTTGTAGAACAATGTTTTATCAATTACTCCCCTAATAAAACCATTTTCAATTAAGAACAAGGATAGGGTTTCATACCATCGTCTTGGGGATTGCTTGAGGCCATAGACAGCTTTGAAGAGAAGAAACACAAAATCTTCAAGTTCTGGATCAATGAAGCCAGGTGGCTGTTCCAGATACACTTCTTCTTCTAGCTCTCCATTCAGGAAGGCACTTTTCACATCCATCTGAAAAACCTTGAAATTCTTGTGTGCTGAAAAGGCCAAGAGCATCCTGACTGCCTCAAGTCTTGCAACTGGAGCGTAGGTTTCATCATAATCAATTCCCTCTCGTTGAGAGTAACCTTTTGCTACCAAACGAGCCTTGTTTCGTGTTACAAGTCCGTTTTCGTCCAGTTTATTTCTGTATACCCACTTAGTTCCAATTACTGATCTGTTCTTTGGTCGGGGTACCAGCTTCCAAACTTTCTGCCTTTCAAACTGATTGAGCTCCTCTTGCATTGCAATCACCCAATCAGCATCACCAAGAGCTTCTTCTATTTCTTTAGGTTCTAGTTTGGACAAGAACCCAGAGTACAAGCAGATATTTGCCATGTCAGCTCTTGTAGATCTTCTAGTAGTCACACCAGCATCTGGATCACCAATAATTAATTTAAACGGATGGTCTCTACTCCATACCCGTTCTCTTGGTAATTGTCTTGATGATTCAGCTTGACTTTCTGAATTGTTGTGCTGACTACTTATGTTGTTTCTACTAACTCCCCCTGAGTTAGTACCAGCTCCTACAGAACTAGTGTCATTTCTCCTCGAGTCTTGATCACCTGTTCTTGAGCTGCTATTTACTCCCCTTGAGTTATTGCCAGAACGTGCGGAAGAAGTTTCTTCTGATCTCGTAGAATTCGATTGTCCACTAGACTCAGGTATAGCTTCACGATCACTTGGTATATTTGAAGTAACAACCAACTCAGGTTCATCCTCAATTTCATCCAAGTCCAGATTATGAAATTTTAGGGACTCAGGTTCACTATTATCTTTAGAAATTGATGGGAGTTTGGTATCGTCGAATCTGACATTGTAGCTTTCAATCACTTTCCGTTCATTCACCAAGAATACCCGATAAGCTGCCACCGTATTTGTAGAATAACCAACAAATATCCCTTCACGCGCTTTTGCTTCAAATTTGCCTAGATTTTCATCATCTATAAGTACATAGCATTTAGCTCCAAAGACATGAAAGTATTTGATTGTTGGTCTTCTGTTATTCATTAGTTCACATGGTGTCTTTTCTTTATCTTTTATGATCAAGGTTCTATTCTGAGTGTAACACACTGTACTCACTGCCTCGGCCCAAAAGTATAGAGGAAGTTTCGATTCATACAACAAAGTTCTTGCTGCTTCGACCAATGTTCTGTTCTTCCTTTCAACTACTCCATTCTGTTGTGGAGTTCTCGGGGCTGAGTACTGATGACGTATTCCTTTAGAAACACAGAAGTCATTCAATATTGCATTTTTAAATTCTGTGCCGTTGTCTGATCTTATCGTCTTCACAGTGAGTGTTGATACATTCTCAATCTCAGTGATGTGATCAATGATTTGGAAAGGTACTTCGTCTTTTGTCATTACAAACAATACCCATGTATATTTTGAGAAGTCATCCACGATTACCAAAGCATATCTTTTCCTAGACAAAGATAGGACATTCACTGGGCCAAATAAATCCATATGAAGGAGTTGCAGAGGCTCAGTGACACTAGAAATTTCTTTACTCTTGTGCGATGCTCGCTTTGACTTTCCCATTTCACAGGCTTCACAGAGTCCTTTAGGAGCAAACTCCATTTGAGGTAGATCTTTCACCAGTTCTCGCCTTGCGAGAGCATTCATCGTTTTGAAGTTCAAGTGAGACAGCTTCTTATGCCATAGCCAGCTTTCATCATCTGACGCTTTGCTATAGAAACAGGTCACTTCATTCTGGTTTGCCGAATCCATATCAGCAACAAAAAGATCTGCCTTTCGAACTCCTCTCAAAGCCAACGAACCTTCCTTAATGTGAGTGATTGATACACCTCTCTTGTTGAATATAACTTCATATCCTTTGTCACAAAATTGACTGATACTCAACAGATTGTGTTTTAATCCCTCAACATAGGAAACATCTTCAATGATGACATTACCAGATTTCAATTTGCCATATCCCTTTGTCACACCAATGCTGTCATCTCCAAAGGTAACATAAGGGCCAGCCTTCATAACCAACTCTGTAAGTAGGGACTTGTTTCCTGTCATATGCCTCGATGCTCCACTGTCTAGCACCCATATAACTTTATTTTTGTTCCGCTTAATGCCCTGTAATGACAAATTGGTTAGGCGTTCTTCGGAACCCATGTTTGATTGGGCCCGGCTTTTCTATAAGATCGAGAATTATCAGTTTTAACAACAGTAGATGCACCTACTTTAACATTACTCGAGCTTTCGACTTCGTCTTTTCCTCTTTCAGACTTGACAATTTTGTTAGTCTTAGGAGAAGGTTTGTCACTCCTAACTTTAGGAGGACTGGCAGTCTTAGCTCTAACATGCTTCTTTTTGACATTAGAACTAGCAGTAGAATTTTGACATGATTGGCTAGTTGCATTCATCAAGTTTACAAATGTTTGCATGACGTTAAAAGTGCATGGCATACAATTAGGTTGACCACATTGTGCATGGTTCATATGCATGTTATTCATTGTGTGTGGTACAGGCATGGCATGAGTAATAGGAATATTCATGTTAGATTTGCATGCGTAAGAAAGATGTTCAGTAGATTTACAATGATAGCACTCTTTCTTAACACGTTCTGCCTTAACCTCTTTTATGCCTTTTTCCTTTTTCTGTTGTTTAACAGCCTTAGCTCCTAATCCTTGTCTAGATTCTTCTCTAGTGGATTTGATTTTAACTGATTTAATAGGAGTTACAGGTTGTTCTTTCTTTCGATCTTCCATCTCTATCTCATATCTAACTAATAATTCAGTCTCTTCTTCTACTTGAGGAACGAAGTGTTTAAAGATGGGTTTGACAGCTGATTTAAGAAAAGTAGGTATTTCAGTCTTGGTCTTACTGGAACTAATGTCTACAGGTCTTTTCCCTTCTTTCTTAGATAAGTTAGAATAATCAAGACCTACACCAACTCCAGTTATCTTCTTAAATGTGTCACTGTCAACATTCACCTTACTAGCAGCTAGTTTATAAGCTTCGCATTTTGTTTCTAACTCAGCTAGTTTATTCCTAAGACATGCTTCTATTTCATCTTTAAGGCTAAGCTTGTGTTCCAAAGATTTAATAGAGTCTCTTAGGGAAGTATCTACAGTGCAAACAGCCTCTAACTCTTCCACTTTTGCCTCAAGCATTCTGCATTTGGCAACAAGTGTTTTCTGTTCCTTTTGAGAAGTGTTTAGGCTTTTGCACAACATATAGATCTCTTCGCTAAGAGCCCCGTTCTGCACCTTATAATCATCAATAGACATTTCTTCCTTAAGGGTTAGAACTGGTACCTCTGGTTCCTCTGATGTCTCAGCCATGAGGGCAAAGTTTGCATGAATAACTTCTTCCTCGTCTGAATCATCCCAAGCTCTACCTTCTGTTACAACTAAAGCCCTTTTTCCATGTCTTTCCTTCACCAGGGCTTCATACTTGCTTTTGAGGGCTTCATAACTTTCTTTTGGATAAGTCTGTTTCGGCTTCTTGCAGTCCGTAGCAAAATGTCCAGCTTCACCACAGTTATAGCATTTGAACTTCATTTTGAAATCCAAAGGAGATTTGTAGCTAGAACTCTTGCCTTTTCCTTTGTAACCTGAAGAACTACCACCACCCCTTGTAACCCGATAGAAAGATGAAGATTTTCTCTGTGGTCGGTTACTCTTTTTGAATCTGATATTGCTGAACTTCCTCGCCATGTATGCCACGACACTATCATCCATGTTGTCCAGCTCTTCTTGGGTGAAGTAGTCATCATCACTATTTGAGGTGCATTCATCATCATTATCAACTTGATGAGATGCAGGTGATGATCTAGGTTTTTCTGCAACTATTGCCTTCTTAGACTCTTCCTCATCAGCAACCAATCCTGATGCCACTTCTTTTCCTCTTGAATCATTGTCCCATGCTTGATCTTGAAGGGTCTCCAGCTCATAGGTCTTTAGAATTCCATAATACTCTTCCAGAGAAGTTATATGCAAATCTCTGGTTTCTCTTACAGCGTAGACTCTATGTTCAATGCTTTTTGGCTGGTTCCTTAGATATCTCGTGTTGACTTCAATCATGGGGAGAGTTATACCTCTCAGATTCAAATCCAACACCAACTGACTGAATCTTAGATAGACATCTGTTATGCTTTCTCCTTTTCTTATCCTGAAAGTGTCATACTCCATCTTGAGTATGAGTGTCTTGTTACTTCTAACCTCAGCTGTACCTTCCATGACGACCTCTATCTTATCCCAGATCTTCTTGGCTGTAGTTAGTCCTTTAACTACATTAAACATTTCGTGATCGAGGGATTCCACCAATGTTTGTCGAACGGATGTATCAAAGGCTATCTGCTCCTTATCGGCATCTGAAAAGTCCGCTGCCTTTTTAGGCTCAGACCGCTGTGGTACAACCACATCTCCTTCCATATGCTCAGGAACAACCACCATTGGAACAAATTTACCTTTGTCAAGGACTTCCAAGTATTCAGGGTTAATGGACTCAAGGTATAATTTCATTCTCAACACCCATTCTTCATAGTGATCTCGGTCGAACATTGGAATTTTGAATTGATTTTTAGGTGCCATCTTAATATAGATTTAAAGTAGAGATAATAAACTTTTCTTATTACTTGAGTAGTAATTAAAAGAAAATTGAATTATCTCAAAATAAATCAAAGTTCAAAAACTGGTCACAAAAAAAATCTAAGTACACAAGACTAGGCTAAGTCGAAATTTCTATGTGGAACTTTTGCCAAGTCGAAATTTCACCAAGTCAAAATTCTGTCAAGTCGAAATTTCTAAGTAGAAATTCTGAAGTAGATATTCTATGTAGAACTTTTGCCTTGGAGAAAAAAATTGCTGCAGGTCACTTTCACACTTTTTGACTTTTATGACTTATCTCACCTAACTTCACCTAACACCCACGTGAAAGGTACAGAGTCTTCTGACAATTCTTTTTATGCTGTGAGTATTTTGTCCAATCAAAAGTCAATAACACCTTTTTCACTTTTTGTCTTTTTGAAAAGGAGATCTAAAGTTGCTGGTTTTGTCTTCTTTACCAAGAACAGTGATGAACATGTGAAGAACACCACAAACCAAAGTACCCAGATTAATTCACCAAAATTATCTAAAATCCACCCAAGCTAAATAATAACACCTGGAGTATTTAAATAATTTTTGGGATGAGTTTTCACCAAAATAAAAATTAAGGCACACTTTTCAAGAAAAACTCGAAAATTAGATCTGGAAGAGAAAACTCATTAATCTTCTACCAAACACAAGGATCTATGTTTTGTTTGTCAAACATAAAGCTCTGATACCAATTGTTAGGTCCAAATGTGTTGTAGAGGGGGGGGGTGAATACAACTTTTCGAATCAATGAAGCAATAAATACTATGTAATAAATGAACACAATGATTCAAGGAATATATGTCTTATATATAACTTGAAAGGGTTGCTACAACATTCATTACAATAGTACAACAGAAGTAAAGAGGGTAGTAAATGATACTAAGCTCTGTGAATATACTCTCTCTTTATTACAAGTGTTTCTCTCGAATATTGCTCTCTCTTTAATAAGTTACACAAGTACTTCTATTTATACTACTTTGTAATCTATGACTTGTAGTCTTCAAAAGATAAGATATGAGTGACCCAATGCTGTCCACGTGAATCTTATCTTGTCTTGAAAGCTTGGAAATCTGCCACCAGGATGATGCCATGTGTCATGTTGAAACTGTCCTCTATGTAGAATTTCTACATAGGAAATTCTACTTGGCTCTATCTCGAATTCTAAGTAGAATTTCTACATAGGAATTTCTACTTAGGAATTTCTACATAGAAAATTCGAGATAGCCTTCTTCCTGAGTACTTAGAAAATATTTTCACCTCCAGAATTTCTACATAGGAAATTCGACTTAGGAATTTCGACATAGGAAATTCGAGATAGCTTCCTGAGTTGAGTACTTAGAAAATATTTTCAACTCCAGAATTTCTACTTGGCTCTAAGTAGAAACTTATCCAGAATTTCTAGATAGGAGTTTCTACATAGGTTCCCTTGTAAGTACTTAGAGAAATTCTGGGCTTCAACTTGAAACTTCAATGCAACATCTTGAACTTGTGATTTCTTCATGTCTTCTATTTTCTTCAACAAGCTCTTGAACTTGGAACTCTACTACTGACATGAACTTGCTACCAATGTCCTGACACTTGATGCACTGGTCTGGTTCATAAGTGACTAGTCTTGATAGGTTTCTTGCTTCTGAATAGATTACCATGTTCAATTAGAAATGTGGCTTTCCAACAATTGTTTTCCTTCTTTTTCACTTGAAATCAATTAGTTTTATTGATACTGATAGTTATGATCTTGATTCTTTGAGTTACAAATCACTGGGGCATGAACAACTTTAACTTGAACTTCTTCCAATGATTTCTTCTTTGTTTGATCATATTTACCATGTTGAACTGTATCAATTACTTTGTCTTCATTTGTATTGATTTCTTTGTGACTTCTTATTCTTGATTGTCTTCGGGTTAAGTATCTTTTCTTTAGTTGAGTTACATAAATTATAGTGTTACAAGTTTAAACACTCTGCCTTTCAATAAGATTTTTAACTTATAAAATAACTTATAAGAAATCTCAAACGGGGCCATTATTAACACATAGTCTTCATATTCTTCCTATTCAGCTTTGTACAAATTTCTAGTATGCTTATTATTATTAGTTTATTAGTTTATAACAGTATACTTATTATTATTATAAATTTATAATAAAAGCAATTATTTAGGATGTTGTATAGTGTACCAAGTAAACAAATTTTAAATGCGGATAAAGTGAAATAATTGTTATATATATATATATATATATATTAATCTTATATATATCATAAATAATTAAAAATAAATGGTTGCACTTAGAGATGCTCAAAAAATTCGAATCCGAAAAACCCATCCTATCCGATCCGAAAAAATCTGATCCGGAAAAAGTCTGGCCCGATCCGATCCGGCCCGCGGGCCTAAACGAGCCATATATTTTTTGGAAAAATCTGGTCGGACCCGAGCTGGTAAAAAATCTGGATTAAGCCCGATCTGGATTAAAGTCCGATCCGGACAAAAACCCGGCCCGATCCGGATAAATGCCCGACCCGATCTAGTCTGGCCCGATAAAAGCCCAAATTTTATATGAATTTATAATAAATATTCGAATAAAAACTTGATTAAATTCATTTATTATCAATATTTATTATAAAATTGAATAGAGTATTGAATAAAAATCTAAATAAAATTTTGATTGAGCAACCTTTTTAAGGATTTCAATTAATTTTTCAATATTAATATTAACATCAAATTATACATATATACATTTTAAATTATAAACTATACCAATATACGTATGAATTATTTGATTTAAATTATAATAAAGGGTGTGGATGTATAAATAAAAGTATAAAATTTTCAATATAATCCAAAAATATTTAAAATATATACATTATTTTTTAAATAAATTAAAATTATGTGAAAAATCCGATCCAGGCCCGATTCGTGGGCCTAAATGGGCCTAATTATTTTGAGAGAAATCCGGCCCGACCCAATTTAAAAAAATTCGAATTTTATAAAGCCAGACTTGAATCGGACCTAATCCGGTTTTTGTGCATCTCCCTTATCACTTATCAAGTATCCAAATTCTTTTTATAACATAATAGATTCCACAAATTTACGGATATCTTTTTTACATTTCTTATAATTTCACAAAATTTATAAAATATTAAAAACCATAATAAAGTTATTTTTATGAATATAAATGATAAATTTTATTACTACAAAAATGTCATCCAATTTTTATATTTAAAATACTAGCAACTTTAGATATATATTTCTTATATTGAAATCAAATACAATTTCTTATTAAAGGTAATAAATTACTTTTAATTGATTATAATATTTTTTGAATTTAATTACCCTAAAATTACCTTTAAATAATTACCTAAAATTAAGTTATATTACAATACAAAATCGAGATTATTTTTATAAATAGAAGAGAATGATCTAGTACTACTAAAATATCATCAAAATTTTTATGCTAAAAATGCTGATCAATTTAAATAATTTATTAAAAAATAACTTTAGGATCATTTTTCTCATTTTTTTATTCATATATTATTTATAAAATTCTATGCGAACGTTTTTACCAATCGCCTGCGTGTGGATTGATTTTCTAAACGAAGGGCCGGACAGGAGCCACGGGCACGACTCACATTTTTAACTTGTCAACTGCACAGCTTTGTATGCTTGTCCAGGGTTTGGTTTCATATCTTGAAATTGTAATGTAAGCCTGTTGAGATTAACAAAAGATTCAAGATAAATGAATTGTTGCTGCTGGGATGAGTCAAGATGATTAATATTGTTATTGTAGTAGACTGATGAAAGCCATTTCTTCATTTTCACCAGCCTTTGCTTTCTCTTCAAAGATTGTTATTGTTGCCCAGAAGAGCAAAAAGCCCAAATCATCTTCCTATTCCTCTCCTCCTAAGGTCATTTCTTTCGTGTCCTGTACTTTCGTGTTTGTTGACTTTTGTGTGTATTCGTAGCCAGAAGAGCATTTTATGTGTCTACTCTGTTGCCACAATCACACTTACTTTAGGTAAAAAAATATGTAAATTTTTTAAAATATTGTCGGAGTTAGTTGGACATGTATTCATGTTGGACACTTTCAGCTGAGTTCGAGTAACATAAAAATGTGTAAGGTGCTCGGAGGAGGGTCTTATATGAATGTTATTAATATTAGATTAACTAGGAAGGGCTTACTATTATTTGATATGTATTTATGAATTAAATTTATGAGAACTACGGGATTTCAAGGTTTTGAACTTTGACAGGGAATTAACCAGGAAGGGCTTACTATTATTTGATATGTATTTCTTGCTTATGTGTTAATTTTAGTTGATTATTGAACTTGATGAAGGCTTGGGAAATCGTTCTATGTTTTTCATATGTCTTTTTTAGTACTAAAATGGGTTTATGAATGGTATATATGATGCAAGATATATAGCAACATCTATGACCATCTGGATCTAAAAGAATATGTTCAATCGAATTTTTCTTTATTGAACTAGTTTTAACTAACTTTGGTGTGATAGAGTTCTGAAGTAGCACCTCCAAGGATTACTTCGAATGTAAAGCAGAATTTGCAGTTCTTGAAGTTGTGGAAGGTAGATATTAAAAAGTGATATTGATATTCATAGTTACTTGTAAAGAGTTTTTCTAATCATCTCTCGTATTTGAATTGAATCCAATTGTAGGAGTTCCAAAAGAGGAAATCTGGTGCACATGTGCCTGCAACTAGTTACCGCAAGAAGAAGGTGGAGAAGGATGACATTCCCGATGACACAGAGCTCTATCGTGACCCCACATTGACCCTTTATTAGTATGCTTTTTCCAGATTATCTGATATGTTATTTGAAAGTAATAGTCCGAATTCTGAATACTCGTTAATTTTCTGATGTTGTGCAACAGTACAAATCAGGGTATTATTACTGCAGTTCCAGTGTTGCTTGTGGATGGTTACAATGTATGCGGGTATTGGGCGAAGCTAAAGAAGCATTTTGTCAATGGAAACCTAGACATTGCTCGCCAAAAGCTCATCGACGAGTTAATAACATTCAGTATGCTTAGAGGTTAATTTTGCTTTTTCTTTCGTGTAAAAATGGGAGCATTTTTACGTGATATGTTAAACAGTCGGATTCCTTCATTGAATTGGATGTTATATAGGATTATGATTAACACAAACTTTAAATAAAAACTTGAGGAAGCGTTCGCGGGATGTGCATAATCTCTGTACTGCCAGGCTAACTGATCTAGATGACCTCGTTTTAGCTTTATTTTGGTGCCCTGGAAAAACATCATATACTTGCTTGTAGCACTAAATGTATATAACATCCTCCAAGGACCAAGCTTGTTGTAAAATATAAATTTTTCTTAGGAGTCAATGACTACTAATATAGTGGAGTGGTACAGTCAATTAAAATCAAGACTAAGAAGCAAAATATAATAGGCAACATTAGAATAGATAAGGTAGCAAACTGGACATAATTGTTTCACTCTAATGATTCAGAGCACTACTTCCTTTTCATTATTAGTAATTTGTCTGTCTGAAGAACGTTAACTAAAGCGATTCCTAATGTAGGGCAAGAATTAATAAAGAAATTATAATTTTTTTGGTAAAATGATTATAAATTCTTTATTAATTCTTGCCCTACATCAGAATTATATATTTTATATCGACTCAATTATGCTTTCCATTCCACTGTGAAATGGTTTTTTATATTTTGTTCTTTAATCCCATTGTTAAGTGCTTTGATATCGAATACAAGAAAATTGTTGAATTGTTTCATGTAGTAATTGTTAAACTGTATCACATTATATCTTATTCCATCATTATATATATACAGAGGTAAAGGTTGTGGTTGTGTTTGATGCTATGTTGTCTGGGCTCCCCACACACAAAGAGGAATTTGTTGGGTAATTACTCCTGAACCTAAAGTAACATGAAGGGTCATCTACACAAGATCTATTTATCTACTATATATGATTTAGCAAGTTGTTTGCTTGTTAGACTGGATAACTTTTTTGTGTTAAATTTTGTATTCTCCCTTAAAAATATAGTCATAATAGTAGACTTAACACAAACACTGTTTCCCTTTGCTGGTTCCTGTTTCTTGTTTCTTGGTTATCAGCATGCTCATGGTTTCAACTCGTGAACATCTTCAAATCAACACCTGATAAACCTATAAAAGATCAAACCTTTTCTTAAGCTAACCACACCTTTTGTTAAGCTGACCACCTTTTTTTAAGCTGACCATAGTCATGACATGTTGTATAACTAAGACTGCATGGATTCACATGACCCAGGCTGGGTTATGCAGTGTTTAATAGTCTCATAAATTGTTTGGTGAAATTTGAGATTCATTCACAATTTATATGCTTTTCCTGGTGGTTCGGAAGTTGCGTTTCCCCCCTCCATGCACAAATTGGGGGGAGGGGGTTTATCTATTGGGGAGAGATTGTCTCTGTGTAGATTTGGGGGTTTAGGACGAATTTGGATATTTCAAAGATATGCGCACCTTGCAAAATGAGGTTTAAGGGTCATAGTGAAATGCTAGTATTTTCTTCTGTTAGTTAATCTGTAAGTGCAAGCATTCTGTAGGCTGTAGTTTATGATATGCATCGAGATTGGACGAGTACTTTTCTTTATTAAGAGTTCTGTGGATCTATTTATTTATCAGTTAAATTCAAGGGCAATCTGATTGATTTTCAGTTGAAAACTCTTTCCTGATTTCAATTAGAATCATCTTAGGAATTTTCAAATTTTAAAGATTTGATGCTTCATGCTAGCAATGGCACATAGTTTCCAAAAGCCATTAACTTTAGGCTAGCAAAAAAAAATTAAAATGAAAACATTGTTTTTCTTCTTTGACGATATGAATTTTGTAAAATCTGATTTTGCGAGTGTGCAATGATAAAGTTGTTTTGAGTTAAATTATCGTCTGCTTCTTCTTCAAGTTCTAAGTGATAGATTATTATTGGCAAGGCATGAAAAATCACAGATTCTCGACAGTGGCTTATCACTATATCTATGTCATTAATGAATGTAGTAATGTCACTATGTTCATATTTGAATGTAGCTATGAAAAATTAATTTTCTGTTTTATATATCCGGTGCCTATAAAATTAGCTTTATGTTCCTTCGATAATCTAATAGCACTGTACTAATGAGATTTCACACTGTTGCAGAATTGATGTAGTGTTCTCAAGCGAAACCTGTGCTGATGCTTGGATTGAAAAAGAGGTGCGGGATAACTTTGAGTTGGTGTAAAATGTAAATTATTATGATTATTTAGAAGATTAAACTAGTATCTCATATGCATCACTCACTTGTCCAGTAATATCTATATAACTTCTCTTTTCTCTACTTTTTGTTTACTAGATAAATAAAATGAGTAGTATGCCCTTGTACAATCAAGTGTTTGCTAGTTCTTTAATGGATGGAGTATTATGACTACCTCACGACTCTCTTCAGAACTCTCATAAGCCCATGCTGCCTTTTTCCCAAAGATTATATTTTGTAGAACAAATTTTTCTTTATTTGGTCGCTGACAGAAATTTTGTTAAAAAAATATTTATATTCTTGAATGTCATAACTATAATTCCCAAATGCTTACAGTTACTCCCCTTCTTTTGTATATAGTTCTGTTATTATGTTGACTATGCTGATTGCTGCCCAACTCTATAAAGATAGAACGTGTATAAGAGAAAACCTTGACGTCTATGCTTTCTTTTCTATCCTCAGAAAAATGTTTAAAGTGTTAGGATGAGACTCTCGTCTCATAGCAGGAGGCTTCCTGCTGTGCTGTTCATTTTTCAGTCCTCAGAAAAATGTTCAAATTCTTAGTTTTAAGATAATTAGGATTCTTCAATATGGATCCGAAATTGGACACTAGTGCGTAGACTTGGCATGTAAGCTTAACACAAGGAAAACCTTTATATAGACTGATTAATTGTGCATTCATAAAAAGTAGTGCCTGCTAAGCATAAATCATATACACTTGATAATGCATGTTAAGTTGTAGCATAAATTAAAAGAATAGCATAAAAACAAGTCATTCATGGACTTTTCACTCTATAAACAAGTTATAAGGTGACCATTTATTTCATTTTAAACCATGACGTGTCCTGTTTTAATAAGGATCCGACTCAGATCCCATACCACACCCATGTGATGTACGGTGGAAATGGGTATAGGGATAAAAATGGAGAGTCCAGGTAACGGAGGTGTCAGGTATACTGTGTACATGTTAACCTAGGTTGCAGTCTTTAAAAACTATCAAAGTTGTTTTTAAAGGTTATACAGGGGCTGGAGTAGTTAAGCATCCCATAATTTAAATAAACATGGTAGGTGCCTAGGCGAGTTAACAACAAATTTGACATACCCACATATAACAAATCTGTTTGGTTTTAAATCCTTCAAAGAAACCAAATATACCTTGTGTGTTCCACTCGGACATAGGTTCTAGGGAGGGTGAGAGATACACATATCTTACATCTATTTCAGGAAAAACTCCTAGGAATCTAGAGATTGATTTTGTCAAAGTTAATAAGAATTTTTACTAGGGAAGTTTTGGAAGATTTTGAAAATTACAAAAAAAAAACGTGAAGTATTATTATTTTTAAAATAATACTAGCAGTAAATATGAATAACAGGATAAACATCAGAAGGAAATCAGTAATGTGAATAACAGGATAAAAACCAGTTTAAGCAGTAAATGTATGTGGAAATATAGTCTGAAAACTAAAAGTGCTTAAAAAACAGTACAATATAATGTTCTAATTTAAGGTTTAAAATGAGTCAATATGACTGTACACATTCTTCCACCATGGACTAGCTCGAATACTTGGCAAAAGAAATCTCTATGCAATTTCCTTCAGCGCATGAATATTCTATTGAGCGCGCTTGCGGGAAGGTGTTGCAACTCAAAGCCTCAATCATGTTGTTTTTGCTCTAATGTATCTTAAGTTTGAAAGTTTATCAATTGCAATCGTTTTGGGGATATCCTCAAGCTTCAGGCAGCTGTTGCTTATATTTGCTTTCTATGGAAGTACATAACTTATTATTTTTACCTATTTCATTGATTGGTAATATCCTCAATTTTATTGCTGTTATGTCATTAAATTTATTGGCGTTATAGTCAATTTTGGCTGTTACAAACTAGGATGAGTATTGTCATAATTGTTCTTGATATCTTATGTTAATTTAAGTTACTTTATTTTTCCCAAGTCTCAAGTATTCTTATACTTTCATTCTTGGTACTGTCATTTTCTTTTAGGGTTTAGGCCTGTGATCACAGTTACTGAATTTTATTGACAGATACCTAACTGCTTTGCCTGATTCGCTGGTTAATTTCATTTGTATAATTAGGTTGTTTCTGGTTTAATAACATTATATCTTGTTACATAAACAGGTTGTAGCCTTAAGGGATGACGGATGCCCAAGAGTGTGGGTCGTAACATCTGACCGTTGTCAGCAGCAAGCTGCACATGGTGCGGTATGTGCTTCTTATTTAGAAGGCCCTTTAATAATGTGTGAAACCATGTGAAGATACTATAGATGTATAACAGAGCTTGTAAACTTAAAGCTTTATTTCCATCTTTCTACTTCTTTTCCTGATTCTAAAAATCAAAGTGCGTATTTAAGGAGGTTAACGATAATGCCGAAATGGGGTCCATGACTTTGTGGTCAAGATGGTTGTTGTAGTGTAGAAAGGACGACATATGAGATTTACGTAATCCTCTCTCTAGTACGTAGTCTCCTTTTGTTATGATATCTCAATTTCTTATGAATATGACATTAAAGGTAAATTCAAGGTGTAGGCTCTAATATATTTTTCAAGAGTTTAGAATATTTGTATTGATGACCATCCATCATAGCCATAGTATCCTTTGACTTTTGGTTATAGGTTTTAAGTACATGTAACGTAACTGTACACATGCACATGCATAGATTCACAGAAACAATTTCCTATTAACACATTCCACACAATAACAGTTTTCATGTCCATATAAACAAAAATTAACAAGAGTGATCTTTCTTTCGGCTGTTGTATCTTTTTTCTTTTTGTGTGTGTAGATAAGTAAACAGGAATAGTTATACCTCGCTAGAGCATTGAAAAAAGAAATTTGAAATTAGCTTATTGGCCGCTTATGACAAACTTGATTGGCTTATACTAAACTTTATAATTTTCATCAGGGAGCTTTTGTCTGGACTTGCAAGGCACTGATCTCAGAGGTTAGTGCAGATTCTAATTTTTGTGTAACATGACATTCCAAAAATTAGGTTTACAATATCTGTCCAGCAAATTGATGCAAACATTCTATCTGGTATTCTGTTGTTTATGTTTCCTACTTCAATCTGTATATTGTTTTGAATCACTTTTGAGTAGGTTTCGAAGCTTCTCATTCCTGCACCTCCAAGTGTGTAATCAAGACAGTGTTTGATAACTTTATCAATATCAACTTAGTTATTGTTTATTATTTGGACACCTTCCAAAAGGTGAAATCTAGACGAGCACAAGAACTATCATTTTAGTATCGGCCAATTGCTTTTTTTCATGTTAATGATTTTAAGAATAATAATACATATATAAAATACATTATACCTTTCAGATAGCTAATGTAGCTGTGGAGCATGGTTTTCACGGCGCTTGACTAGTCGTCGATGTAGGGAAGTCGACTGAAACTGCCGACTTGGAAAAGTGATATTTCAGCCGACTAGTCGACTGACTGATCGACTAGTCGACTGACTGATTGACTAGTCGACTAGTCGAGCTGACTAGTCATATGGGCTGTCGACTGGTTCAAGAAACCCGGTCAAACCTGTCATATAAATAAGATTTTAACCCAAAAAACAATAAATTTTAACCTAATTCAGCAGCTAACAACCATATTTTCTGTTTTCTGTAACTAAATTTTAACCTAATTCAGCAGCTAACAACCATGTTTTCTGTTTTCTGTAACTAAGTTTTTTGTTTTTATTCCAGGCAGTGAACAGAGCACTGAGCTTGAGTGTAGTACATTGTTGGTTTGGTTGTTGGCCTGCTGTAGAATAAATTACAAGTTTTGGATAAGTCATACATCTTAAAACTTAGAATTATATAACATATATAGTTTAATAAATATAACATATATAATGTATTTAAATTTATTAATTAAATTATATCTATATATAATTTGTCGACTAGTCTCGACCAGACTAGTCGACTAGCCGAACCTCCGTCGACTTGACTCGACTGACCGCCATGACAACCATGCTGTGGAGATTAAACAATAATATATGTATATATGTATATATATATATATATATACACACACACATATATGAATCTGTTATTACGAGGACCTCCAATTAATTTGAAAATGGCATGAAATTAAGGTAATTGGAGGAGCATTTTTTTGATATATGGTATGTTTTAATAAAAATAATGTGAGTAAATTATCCCTGTCCCCAAGACCCTGACGGTACATGCATTATAAGCTTTCTTGCATTTCATTCTAATATATTCTCTATTGCAATACAGATCAAAGCTTCACAAAAGGAGGTTGAGACGATGCTTCAAGAACAAAGGTGTGTCTTTTGCTATAAATGTATTTATATATATGTTCTCTTCCATTTTATTATGTCATAGATATACCCATATGGCCATATATTTTGCTAATCAATGCGTAATATGGAACTGAGGGAATTAAATGACCTATATTCTAGAACCACGCCTTGTCCCTAACGAGAGACCCGGAGAGGGAAATAATAAGCTGCTACTTGCAGTTTAGAACTTTTAAGGTGAAATTTGCATAATCAGTGTTCTCTTTCTTTGTTATAGGACATAGATAATATATATGTGTGTGTATGAACTTTACATTCAAGGAAGAAAGACAATCAGTTTGCTACCTAGGGAGAGGAAGAGCTGTAAAAATAGGACCTTATATCCAAGTCAGGAACCAGAACAACTTAAAGATTTCATGCATAACCACTTGTTTCCATTTGTCATTGTTTTTTAATGGTTCAGATTGAAATATTGAACTACTTGATCTGAACCGCAACTAAAAGCAAGGTTTTGTCAAGTTTTGAATAAAAAAGACCACACTTCCTAAAGGATGGTTCAGATATTAGAAGGATGCTGAGGCTCCTATATGGAATAAGACTATCTCTGATAATATGGAAAATGATTATAAGTACTGGGGTTTGACACTAGTCATTGTTAGTCCAATATGTTCTGTTTTTGATATGCATACTGTCATCAGTTGTATTTAATATTCATTTTTAATTGCCATAGCTAAAGTGCTTTTTCTTTTTGGGATCTTTATGTTCAATCGTAGGAGTTCCTCTATGCAAGGTAAATTGTTAAAGCACAATCTTGATTCTCAAGTTGTAAATGCGCTCAAGGATCTCAGAAACAAGCTATCTGAAAATGAATCGCAAAGTTGATTAAGAGGCATCAGACCCGTCTAACATAGGCTAACCCTTTGGTTATACAGCTTGTGCATTTAATGTCTTGAATTTTCTTCTGAAGCATTGTTCTTTAATATTTTCTTCGAAATCACATGCAGCACATACAGTTTTACAGGTTTTCTGAAGCATTGTTCTTTAATATTTGGTCGTATATATTACTCTGGAAAGTTGTGCATTATGCATCTCATCTGTAATTAATTAAGTTTTTCTATGACACATTTGTGCACCTAAAGATTTCTTTTAAGTATACTTACATTGATGATAATTAAGAAAAGAATGATTTGCCTTGCCTATCAAACATAAACAAAAGTTCCTATAACTTGTAAACTAAAAAATATGTATTTTTCAGTTTACAAGTCACTTGTAAAGAACTCCAAACAAAATAGAGCCTTTCATGATCGTACATTTTTATTGTAGACTAGTTAGTCAACGATTGTAGTACAACAAATCGGTGTGAATTGGCTGAGTGGACTCTGGAGTATGAATAGTTCAACACCGTGGCTTCTCTTGTAACAAGAAATATATAGAGGTTTTTTTAAAAAAAAAAAACACGTTCTTTTAAAGAATACAAAATTTTGAAAGTATTTATTTACAACCAAAATACAAATACCAAATGCATCCAAAACAGGAAAAAATTGCAATCAGAAACAATCATATATGAATTCAAGGTAAAGAAAATTAAGTTCAATTACATTTAGTACGCAGATCTACGTAATTTTCCAAATGTTTTCAGATGGATGATGGAGTTGTGAACTAATTTGAAAAGATATAATGCTTTTCTTAATTTTCATATAAATCATATTATATTCCATATATAGAATTTATCAAAATAATTTTTTTGATCTTTCAAATGTATTGTCGAATGGATAAATACCGTTAAATTTTGAAAACTGTTGTATCTAATATTAAAAATATTCATTCTTCAAATATCTAAAATATTATCAAAACTTTAAAGTCTAGATTTGAATTCCGTTTTCTATATTGTTGACTCTTTTTTTTTGTCAGATATACTGTTGACTTTAAATATAAGAAAAAAACTTTATTGTTCAACGTTTTAAAATTTAAAATTTATATTTATAAGAATAATAATAATATCGGTTATGGGCTAATCAAATTTATTGCTCGAAATTACTTTTTTATAATTTTGTTAGAGTTTTGTAATTTTAAATATTAATAATTAAAATTTTATTTTCCATCATCCAAATTATCGATAGGACATTATTGTACAAAAGGTAAGTGCACTTTTTATGTTCTGATTTTTAGGAAAAAATAATTGCAGGGAATGAAATAATTGAACAAAAAGTGTGTTTTTTGTGTTCTGATTTTTACGAAAAAATAATTGCATGGAAAGAAGTAATTGTACAAGATAGTTATAAATAATATACATTAATATTTAAATATTAAAAAAGTGAGCGAAGAATTCTAAATTTTATAACTCTAATTTTTAATTTTCATATATGTAAAAAATTTAAAAATAAATAGATTTACATAAAAAAAACAATTTCCTATAATGTGTAATACAACATAAATAGACATTATTGAACAAGTGGTAAGTGCTCCTTTTGTTTTCTAATTTTTGGAAAAAGAAATAATTATAGAAGATACGTATTGATATGGGCCAAAAGATACCCTAGAAACATAATAAATACGTCATTAATTATAAACCTAGTTTGATCCAAAAAACTAATTAATTAAAGCCCATGATGGTGATCCTATTTGGGTAGTAAAACACATTTAAAGGCCCAAAAAGCCTATCGATGTGAAATATGAGTTGAACCATGTTGTGACGTCCTCCAAATCCGGGTTCTGGATTTGAGGTTCACAAACCAATCACAACAATATAAAAAGCAATTATGCATCTGACCCCACTTACCGATCACAAATTTTTAACAGGTTATGATATGAAATAAGATTCCAAATCATAAAGGTTAAATCTTATTACAAACCAACTTAGCATTATCAGCATACCTCGTTTAAAAGTTATACTCACAATAAAACGTCTAGATAAGATTTATTATCTATTCAAAATTTTATTACAAGCCACTATCTACCACTGTCTTGCAATAATAAAACAAGTACATGGGCAGATACTATTGCCCTAGCTCTAGGATCCCTGCAGTTCCTCTTTCTAGCGGTAAGATATGTGCGAACCATTTCTAGTCTTGTCTGGAAAAGTGTATGATGAAATGCAAGAGTGAGTCAAAAATATGCCCAACAAGTATATAAAAAACTTTTAACAACAGTTGGAAGAGTGAGTAATGATAAATAATCAACAACTAAAACATTTCGTAAAAGTCACACCAAACTCAATGTAGCGTAAAATAAATCAATTGATAAGTCACATTCCAAATTGATAATATGGATTGGATACTCAACATACGCCACTATTGCCCCCTAATCAGGTTTAAAAGCAATAGGACTAGTTATGCCACACCACATAATCTAGAATTCAGTTAGGTACCATAGTCCATAGGCAAGTAATGTTAGCCTATAAGAAGATGGAATGATTACCATATCCTCTTAAATATGTTAGACTAGTCCCACTAGCCGCTTACGTCATGCTAGACCAGTCTCATTGGCCTCTTACACAACGTTGGACCAGTCCCACTGGCCTCTTACGCAACGCTAGACTAGTCCCACTAGCCTCTTACGCAACCGTCCAATCCATAACAAAGCATCCAGAATATTCGGCTTTCTTAACATTAAACCAATATCATAATCCTTCACTTTTCATAATAATATCATTTTGGATAAAACAGAATATGATATGTTTATGTAAATCAACTTTCAAATATCAAAAGTACTGATATTAAACAATTATATTTCACAATAAAATATTTAATATTCACAAATAATTTTGAACAATAACTATTTGTCATGATATGAATAATTGAAACAGAAAATAAAAGTGTGAAGTGTTAGGAATTATGAGTTCAGAAGTTTACAGAGGGGGGGGGGTGAATGTATATTTCAACCTTTTCTTTTTCTTTTTCTATTCTTTGATGAACTTAAGGAAGGTAGATGAACTGTGATTCTATGAATGAATTTTAAACAGGTTGAGTGTTTATCAAAACATAGAACATGAAAATAAACACAGGATGTAACTTTCAATCTAATTTGTATTAGAAAGAATCTTTGCTACAATCTGAAATTCAAATTGAATTTCAGCTTCTTGTTCAAGGAAGATTACAATTGTAAAATTACTCAAGACACTATCAAATGTGGCTGTGCATAAAGTATTTAGACAACATGTCCTGTGCACATGCTCACATAAGATAGTTTAGCTATAACTAAAAATAGACAAGACATGCTTTACATTTGACTGATATCTATTTCTAGCTAACACACTACTGTGACAGTCTGCTACATCCAGCCTTATCTCTTCTGTCTTTTATCTTGAATGACTTCCCAGCTTCATTGTAGGCTTGTCTCTATCTTTGCAGGCTTGACTCATCCTGTAAAAACAGAGCTTCAAAATTATCTGACTTGTTCTGCAATTTTCCTTGAAAATAGCTCCTTGGTGCAGTCTAGTACTCTGTTTGAATTAATTCGAAAAGTCACAGAGATTGACTTCTCGATTGAGTACTGGCTGTGACAACTCGATTGGTCTTTGAATGATTGACTTCTCAAATGACTAGACTTCTCGATCGCATACTCTATTTGATGACTTCACGATCAGGCTAGACTTCTCGAATGTATACTTGAAATTGTGACTTCTCGAATGCCTCATCTTTACCACTTCTCGAATGCTCCTTTTGCTAACTTCTCGAATTGATTTATTTTTCTCACTTCTCGAATGATTCATAATTGACACTACTCGAATAGCTTCAATACTTGACTTGTCGAATGTCTGACTTCTCGATCGAGTACTGAGCAATTGAGTGTGTTTTGAGACTTCTCGAAATGTTTCCATAGTTCTGACTTCTTGAATAGTAGACTTCTCGACTGAGTAATTTCCTTGATAGAGTTCTCAGATGCCTTCCTTTATTTCTCCAAAGCCTTCTTTGTCTAGTTGCATGATTCAGCTTGAATCTTCTAACATGCTTTATTTTGACTCTATTTACAATTGAGAAACAGACTGAGTAGACTTCTATCAACTATTTTATACAAGAATATCTAAGTCACTACACTATTACAGAAGTAGAGATTATGTTACAGCAAGACAGATAATTAAATAGGCTAGATTTGATTTAAGTCCAACAATCTCCCCCAATTTGGGAAATGATGAATTTTACAAATTAATACAAGATATCAAGCCTACCTATTTTGTTGTTGTTGTTGGTGAGCTGCCTGGCCATATTTCTATTTTCTTTCTCTTTCTTCCCTTGCCTTATGTTCTTCAATGACTTCTAAAAGCTGTTGCCTGGCCATAACTTCCTCTATCAAGATAGAATCCTTTAACATGTCAGCAATAATCTTGAGAGTTTGCATAGGATAGTCTTGAATAAACTTCAGCCTGATTTTGATTGTGGATCCACTTCTTAGTTTAAACTCAATTCTATCAGGGTCATTAAACACCCTGCATTTTCCCTGCCTTCTCTGCTCTTCAGACAATTTCTCTATTCTCTCCTCCTCCTTTCTTTTCTTTTCAACCATCTCCTCCATGTACTTTACCTTGTCAAGCTTTTTCCGATACTTCTTTTCTAAATACTGAGCCATTTCCATCATTCTCAACTTGTTAATCATGCTTTTCTTGTCAAAAAGGCTGATCATTCTCCTAATGTCATGATTAAACTTATTCTCTATTCCTTCTCAGAAATATAGCATCGGAGCAATGTGTCCTCAAGAAACAATGAACTAGAGCTAAAATGTGGGAATTAATAAAGAATAGGTAAAAGAATATTAAGCCAAATTTCATAAACTCACAATTTTGAAAAAAGTTTAACAGATTAACAAAAGTGTTCTTTTGAATTTCTCTTAGACAAATATCCAATTGAAATTCAACTCTTTTAACAAAAACATTTTGATTAATAACTCAAATCTATTTCATCTTGCTCACTGTATGTTTTCAGAAATTGTTTTGCAATTCATTCTTATCTAATATTATCTTCGACTTAAAACATAAATCATAAAAAAATCAAATGAATGCTTTAGTCATACAGTTCAAGGCACTAATCCCAAAGCAAACAACCATTGTTTTAATACTACAGGTTAATGTGAAACAGACATTAACAAGAGTTTTGAAAAACGTTTTACCAATGGTTGATACCTCAAGATCAAAACAATTTACTCAAATAAAATAGCCTGATACGATGCAACCTAAGTTACAAGTTATCAAGTAACTTTATTTAAACAAATCGTGGAGAGAAAACAGTTTTTATTACAAAACATTTAGAGAGAGAAAGAGGATATATGATTTTGAAATAGAAAGATAATCCTCAAGAAATGTTCTCTTTCAAAGGGAGTTTTTTTTAAAAAAAAAACTTTTAGTGGCTTTTCATTCTCTGGCAAATGAATGCATGTTTAGATAAAACATTTTTTACAAGAAGTAGACAAGAAATTTCTTTATGCATTCAAGTTCTAAAGAATGAAAAACATATGTTAATACTAATGAATTATCAAAGATATGAATGACAAAACATTCAAAAGTACTAACATCATTCAATCATTTTATAATAAAATGCATCTTACTACAAAACAATCAAGCACATAAGATACTTACATTATGCTAGACAATTACCATTTGTCGCTTGAAACAAACACATATTGCAATATAGATCATGGTAATTCTAAAGCATAATACATAAGCATCTGCTAAACACTGAACATACATTGACCGAATGACAACATTTAACTTCTTACACTACATCTCAACAATTATCACATAAGCATATTGAAAATTCTCATGACAATCAGAATGTATGTAAGCTTGAGGTACTAGTTGCATCAGAGATCAAATACCTTTAAATATTAATGCTAAAATTTATGATCTTTGACAACCCCTCGCGATGTAGTAAATTACTTTCAATATCAGTGTTTTTGAACTAATCTTTTTATCACTTAGTGCAGAAATTGTAAGTGACATCATTAATATCAAAAGAATGACAACTAATATTAATGGATTTTGCAAAAGACATGAATTACATCACTTAAACTACATATTAAGTGGTGCCATTAATATTAGCATTAAACAATTAGAAGTAAATAAAATTACAATTAATTAATATATACAAATACTTATGCTGAAACATTTGATACATATAGCATGAATAACTTATGACAACACAAAGTACGAGGTCCTGGATATAACTTTACTATACAAAGAGATGCTACATTGTTAGGTCCCTAGGTCCCGGGTGATCATAGGTAATCTCATAGCGATAATATTGGGTCCCGGGTGGTCACAAGCCAAACATTAATCAGTTCCTAGAGACCGTAGACATCTAAATAGCATGACCACTCTCTATAAACATTACATTTAAATAAATCAATATTAGACTAGAGTGACATACCTTAGTCAATAGAGCTTTTACTGGTGTATGATCGTTGAATGAACAATTACTCCTCTTTGCCCGAGAGATCGAACGTTTACTCCTTTCGAGATCGAACGTTTACTCTATTTGGACAGGAATAACTTTTCAGCTACCAGTTAACATTGTTCCTCAAAACAATACCATGCTCATCCAGACGGAAACTGCATTACCTTCAACACCCAAATATTTCCTTGTAGATATTGGTCTTGGCAGCAGCTTCACTAAACTCAGCACTCTAAAAACCAGTAGTCTTGACACTAGCAGAGTAGAACCTTCAAAAACTCCGAACTACCCTTCTGCTTCTGTATCAATACCAAGTCTTCATGTGGATTGATTCCTTGTGCTAAGTGTATCTGCCTCTGGTTCAATTGAGTTAGTTCCTTGATTCGAACCCTACTCAATCTTGATTAGTTAGTGCATCTTCAGTCTTCATTTAATTCACTCAGAAAAACCAATGAAATACTCTTATACATGCATGACCAATCACTACTCTACTACCCAGATTCATCAAGAACTGACTCTAGGAAACGTTGTTACACAAAACCCTTTGTCATGACAGATGTGTCCTTAATGTTTCCTTAGATATTCAGTGGGTAGAGTAGACTTCTTCAAATATGATTGAGATCATCTTGCATTATCTTTAAATTGACAATTTCCTTTCTAATATGCAATCACTCAATCTGGATCACTCAGTGTTCCTAAGAATCTCAACTCTTACTCAATGAGCACTGCTAGCCTTTGAACATCAAACACGACTAGTTGATCCAACTTACTGATGCTCCCCCTATTATGCTGCTTGCAGCTTTTCTTCATCTGGTGTCATATGATCTTGAGCCCTAAACAGGATGTCAACCTTTAGAAATTCAGAGCTAAAATTAAACGAATGCTAGGGAGCTTGATGATGATGTTCACTCCATCTAGATCATCTTAAATCAATCACAGACTCTGTGTAAGCTCTTAACTCCAAATAAGATAGCCTTCCATCACACCATGTGACTTCAGGAATGATTAATCTTACTTGATGTCTTCTCTTTACATTTGTTGATTAGACTTGCTGTGTCAACTGATTCAGCCGTAGTGAATATGAAACCTTAACTCTATCCATTATCCTTGTAATTCCACTCAAGGTCTGGATTTCCCTATCAACTCCTCCATTTGTTTATGAAGTCCGGAAACTGAACTTTACTCTAGAATACTCCTTTCAGTGCAGACATAACATAGAACTTTATTCGTCAACAAATTCCATTACCTGCCCTCAAAGTGTTCTTACAACAATCTGCCTAATCCTTTGAATGTGATTAATCACTGAGATGCTTCATCTGTGACAGAGGTGAAGAGTTTCTTGGGTTTGTCAGGCTACTATAGGCACTTTATAGATGGTTTCTCATCCATAGCTTTGCATTGACTCAGCTGATGTGGAAGGGTGTTAAGTTCGAGTGAAATGATGACCGTGAACATAGTTTTCAAGAGTTGAAGAAGATGTTGGTGTCAGCTCCTATACTTGTTTTACCATTAGAGAGTGGATGATACCAAGTTTATAGTGATGCTTCTACGAGAGGATTGTGGTGTGTTCTTATGCAGCATGAGAAGATGATTTTATACGCATCTAGGCTGCTTAAAACTTATGAGGTAAATTATCATACCCATGACTTGGAGTTAGCAGTAGTGATTTTTGCCTTAAAATTTTAAAGGCATTATTTGTATGGAGAAACCTGTGACATCTTCACTGATCACAATAGTCTCAAATATATTTTTACACAAAATGTGTTAAACATGAGGCAGAGGAGGTGACTTGAACTTATTAAGGATTATGATGCTAAAATTCAGTACCATCTGGGAAGGCGAATGTAGTGGCATACACTCTTAGTAGGAAGGACTTGGGAAGTGTTACGTCTCTTATTACTCAGCAGCACCTTATTTCAGATATGGAGCGTTTGGGTGTGGAGTTGTATATTGGAGAATCAGCTGCAAGCCTAGCAAGTTTGAAGGTGGAATCAAATCTAGTCTCAAGGGTTAAGGAAGCTCAGAAAAATGATATAGGGCTAGAAGCTATTAGATCGAATGTGGCATATGATAAGCAAACAAAGTTTCATGTTGATGATCATGGTGTGGTATGGCTGGATAGTAGATTGTGTGTACCTTTAGACGTAGCGATTCGTGAAGCAGTTTTGATTGAGGCTCATAGTTCTTCATTTTCTATTCATCCGGGTTCTACTAAGATGTATTGAGATTTGAAGAAGAACTTTTGGTGGAGTGGGATGAAGCAAGACATAGCAGAGTTCGTGGGGAAATGTCTTACATGTCACAGGTGAAGATTGAACATCAGCGATCTAGTGGACTGTTACAGCAGTTGGATATCCCAGTTTGGAAGTGGGAAAACATTACCATGGATTTTGTGACCGATTTACCGAGGACCTTGAGGAAGAATGATGTTATTTGGGTGGTAGTTGATAGACTTACAAAATCAGCTCATTTCTTGCCTATTAGAGAGACTACTCCTATTCATGAATTGGCAGAGATATTTCAACGGGATATTGTTAGACTTCATGGTGTGCATGTGTCGATAGTTTCAGAAAGGGATACGAGGTTTACTTCGCGTTTTTGGAAGGGATTTTAGCAGGCTTGGGGTACGAGGCTTAATTATAGTACAGCTTTTCACCCACAAACTGATGGACAATCAGAGAGGACTATTCAGACGTTGGAGGATATGTTGAGGGCTTGTGCTTTGGAGTGGTTTGGTGATTGGGACAAGTATCTGTACCTTGTGGAGTTTGCATACAATAATAGTTGGCAAGCGAGCATTAGCATGCCACCATTTGAGGCGTTGTATGGTAGAAAATGTAGAGCACCGACTTGTTGGAATGAGGTTGGAGAGAGTGTCATTGAAGGGCCAGAGTTGGTTCGGATAACTAACGAGAAGGTAGAGTAGACTAAAGAAAACTTAAAGGAAGCTTCATCACGTCAAAAGAGTTATGCAGATGAAAAGAGAAAGTTTGGCGGATTTGAGCCTAGTGATCATGTGTTTTTGAAAATGTCTCCTTGAAAGGGGGTTAAACGTTTTGGTATGAAAGGCAAGCTTAGTCCAAGATATGTTGGTCCTTTTGACGTTATAGAGAGAGTGAGGGAAGTTGCTTATACAGTAGCATTGCCACCACAATTATCTCATGTGCATAATGTGTTCCATGTGTCTGTTTTAAGAGGCTACAAGTATCATCTGTTGCACGTAGTTCAATATTCGTGACATAAGATTAGGGAATATCTTTCTTGTGAGGAGGAGACTGAAACTATCTTAGTTTGAGATGAGCGACTTATGAGGAAGAGAACCATTTTATTTGTTAAACTTTTGTGGAAGAATCGTTATGAGAGAGAGGCTACTTGGGAATTAGAAGAATCTATCTGTGATAAATATCCGCACTTATTTGATTCAGGTACGAGTTTTAGTTTCGTTAGATTCCGAGGACGGAATCCTTTTTAAGGGGGTATATATGTAATATCTGTAATTTATTTATTTAGATATTAATAATTATAATTATAATTAGATTAGAATTTGTAAGATTATTTTCTTTAACCATAATATTTATTATATTGAATTTGATTAGAAATAGAATTTGTAATAAAATAGTAATTAGATTAGAAGAAGGATAATTATTAAGGGTCTATATATACATATAAACATATGAGTTATTTATTAAAACCCTAAAAGAAACTAGAAGGAGCCGCCCATAGAAGAACATGTTGGGATTAATAACTACGGTCGTAGGTAAGCTCGTCGTTTTAAAATTTAAAGGCTCTGTACATATTTCAATTGACGTTATTAGTACATTCATGTGTGTACATGTAATAACAGCTTATTAATTTATATATACTAGTTTTCCCGAGCTTGACAAATATGTGTTACTGTGTATATAAAAGATGTCACCATGTTATGGTTATTTGAACGAAGTGATTATCCAGTGAGTAAATACATGCTAGATGGCTGCTCATCTCTGTTGCCGCACATGGTCATGTAGTAGTAGTTGTGTTGACTTCAGTTTTTAAGATTGTTCTGCATGTTATAGTTAATAATATTAATACAATAGCAATCTTGTTAGGCTATTAATTATTAAACGAATAGGTAATTATTATATTATTAATAATATATTATATTTTTTATAATTAGATTGGGAGCCGGGAGTTTAGTGGATCTTACCGGATTTTAGTTAGTGTTTGAAGATCGCTATTTTCAAGGTACGGATTTCGTCCCTTTTTTTTTCAGCGCTACTCTTTTTAGGATTAGTTATATTTAATTCGTTCCGTTCGTAAATTTGTTCCTTCCGTTATTATTCGTTCTAACTGTTTTGATTCTCCGAAAGTTATTTTAAAGTCTGTTTTGAAATATTTAAATATTTATCTCTACGATTTGCGAAAATTATGTATGTTACATATCTGCGTAGAATATTTGAAATATCTGTTCAGGTGGTTTTAAAAATTGTGAAAATTATTTTATTTGAACCCTTAGAGTGATATAGGGTATACCGATTTAACCAGCTGTAGGGGTACTACAGCCATGTCATTGCGGCACCAGTGGCATGACACTTCCGTGGCAGTGTGATTAGTCACGGCGTATCCTTCTGATAGCTCAGGTGGTGAGCTTTGCGCATTTTGATATTTGTTTGAGGATACGTGGGTGCACCCAGATTTGATTTGATTTGTGATTTGATATTTGACGGTGACGTTGTATATGCCGTACACGTTGTCCGGTTTGTTGCACGCATTAGGTACCCTATGATGTGTGTATCTGTTATCTGTTCTGTATCGGTATGAAATATCACAACCCCTCGTTGCTTCAGCCTTGTTTTAAAAATTAATGTTTATTTATAACTGTCAAACTATATATCTTCTTTCTGTTCTATAAAACTATATTCCAATCCGTACTGGGCATTTGGCTCATGCCGTATTCTTTCTTCTGGCAGGTACTTAGAGGGATCTTGGGCTGTGTGATGGAGAGCTCCCTTATTTCCATTTATTAGGACATTTGAATTTCTCAGATTATTTTAGTCATTTTCATTATTAGAGATTTTGGATTTATTCGCATTTATCATTCTGAATTATTTTGGAGGTTTTAATATTAATTTGAGAGACATTGTTGGACCTATTTATTTATTACAAGGTGGATTTTAGTACTCTGTATACAGGTTTGTGGTTTGGAAGTAACCCCTCATCTCATTTTGGGAAGGGGGTGTTATAGAGATGGCATCAGAGCTTAGGTTCTTTCTTGTAGAAAACCTATTTAGGTTTGACCTGTGAGTTTGGGTAGCCATTAGGATGGGTATTCTATTTTGAGACTTCATGTAGTTGCGTTCATTTCAACATTATGTCACAATTTTTTTATAAAATACTTCAACTTGTCTCTTTCTGCGAATTCATTCGTATCTGTATTTGATATTGTGAATCCTTTTTAGACGTGGAGCTTTTGCATTATTTGAATATGTTTTGACTCATTTTGTTGCTTCTTTTTCATCTCTTCAGAATCTTTCCTTTTAGTCTTCGTAAGTGGATCCTTTTATGTGCCTTCGTGATAATTATCAAGAGTGTTTAGGATCTGTAGAATATACTTATCTAGGCAAACTTATTACCGATAGTGATGCATGACCTTGATTAAATCTTAAGGATTTATTGATTTAACATTTTGGAGCAATTGATTGAAAAGGAAAGTGAATGATCTATGAGGATGCAAGTATGTTAGTAACTGTAGATCAGGATTTTTAAATGAAAGATGTATTTAGAATTATTTTGTCTTTATGAGTAAGATAACTTTTGGCTAAGGATTGTATGGATTTTAGACTTCAACTAGGAATATGAGCTACATATTAAGAATTATTGATTATCAATGGGTTAAATGCAAAGAGATACTAGGTTCGCTACCATGGTAGGATGTGTAATCAGATATATAAATTTGAAATGTGGTGCGGGAATGTGAATGCGACTAGATGAAAAGATTTCAAGATGACAATGGATTGAAAATGATTTAATAGTATGTGTAGGAGACAATTTTTTCAGTTACGCATAAGGAAGCTTACCTTAGGATGTTATATTTAATTAGGTGGAATGATGATGAGAATATTTTAAATTACATAAAAAAAAAGTTTGTTAGGTTGGATTGCTCGAAGGGTTTGCAAGACATCTTTAAAGTAATGAGAGATTTAATATGAATTGAGATCCAATCTAAGTGGTTACATATAACTAAAGATGTTGGAGTATAAAAAGAAAGTAGTGAATGGATTTTATAATTGTAGGCTTGAGGGTACTCGAGAGACATGAAAAGATGTGTTATTTCACAAAAGCATGTATATGTTATTCTTGAAGTCATCAGGGCTGAAGTTATTTAAAATGATTGTATAGGATGACACCATCAGAGTTATAGGAATTAAAAGAGTAGTTACGAGACTTGTTGGATAAGGGATTATCAGACCGAGTGTATCTCCATGGGGTGCTCCACTATTTTTTTTTTGAAAAATAAAGACGGGTTTATGAGATTGTGTATTGACTATAGGGAGTTGAATAAGATGATTGTTAGAACAAGTATCATTTACCATGCATTGATGATTTGTTCGATCAATTGCAAGTGGCGAAATATTTTTTCAAAGATAGATTTGAGATCGGGTTACCACCAGTTACGAGTGAGAGATGAGGATATTCCGAAGACATCATTTCACACTCGATATGTTCATTATGGGTTTCTTATGACGTCCTTTGGGTTGACGAATGCACCAACAATGTTTATGGATTTGATGAATCGGGTCTTTCATGATTACTTGGATAAGTTCGTTGTGGTTTTCATTGATGATATCTTGATATAATCAAGGAGTAAGGAATAGCATGATGAGCATTTATGCATTGTACTTGAAATCTTGAGGAAGAAGAAATTGTTGGTAAATTTTTTGAAGTGTGAATTCTGGTTGGAGCAGATTGCATTTTTTGGGCATAGTGTGTCTAGTAAGGGGATTGAGTTGGATCCTGCGAAAGTCGAGGCTATCACAAATTGGTCGAGACCTAGCACTATGACAGAGGTGAAGAGTTTCTTGGGTTTGTCAGGCTACTATAGGCACTTTATAGATGGTTTCTCATCCATAGCTTTGCATTGACTCAGCTGATGTGGAAGGGTGTTAAGTTCGAGTGAAATGATGATCGTGAACATAGTTTTCAAGAGTTGAAGAAGATGTTGGTGTCAGCTCCTATACTTGTTTTACCATTAGAGAGTGGATGATACCAAGTTTATAGTGATGCTTCTACGAGAGGATTGTGGTGTGTTCTTATGCAGCATGAGAAGATGATTTTATACGCATCTAGGCTGCTTAAAACTTATGAGGTAAATTATCATACCCATGACTTGGAGTTAGCAGTAGTGATTTTTGCCTTAAAATTTTAAAGGCATTATTTGTATGGAGAAACCTGTGACATCTTCACTGATCACAATAGTCTCAAATATATTTTTACACAAAATGTGTTAAACATGAGGCAGAGGAGGTGACTTGAACTTATTAAGGATTATGATGCTAAAATTCAGTACCATCTGGGAAGGCGAATGTAGTGGCATACACTCTTAATAGGAAGGACTTGGGAAGTGTTACGTCTCTTATTACTCAGCAGCACCTTATTTCAGATATGGAGCGTTTGGGTGTGGAGTTGTATATTGGAGAATCAGCTGCAAGCCTAGCAAGTTTGAAGGTGGAATCAAATCTAGTCTCAAGGGTTAAGGAAGCTCAGAAAAATGATATAGGGCTAGAAGCTATTAGATCGAATGTGGCATATGATAAGCAAACAAAGTTTCATGTTGATGATCATGGTGTGGTATGGCTGGATAGTAGATTGTGTGTACCTTTAGACGTAGCGATTCGTGAAGCAGTTTTGATTGAGGCTCATAGTTCTTCATTTTCTATTCATCCGGGTTCTACTAAGATGTATTGAGATTTGAAGAAGAACTTTTGGTGGAGTGGGATGAAGCAAGACATAGCAGAGTTCGTGGGGAAATGTCTTACATGTCACAGGTGAAGATTGAACATCAGCGATCTAGTGGACTGTTACAGCAGTTGGATATCCCAGTTTGGAAGTGGGAAAACATTACCATGGATTTTGTGACCGATTTACCGAGGACCTTGAGGAAGAATGATGTTATTTGGGTGGTAGTTGATAGACTTACAAAATCAGCTCATTTCTTGCCTATTAGAGAGACTACTCCTATTCATGAATTGGCAGAGATATTTCAACGGGATATTGTTAGACTTCATGGTGTGCATGTGTCGATAGTTTCAGAAAGGGATACGAGGTTTACTTCGCGTTTTTGGAAGGGATTTTAGCAGGCTTGGGGTACGAGGCTTAATTATAGTACAGCTTTTCACCCACAAACTGATGGACAATCAGAGAGGACTATTCAGACGTTGGAGGATATGTTGAGGGCTTGTGCTTTGGAGTGGTTTGGTGATTGGGACAAGTATCTGTACCTTGTGGAGTTTGCATACAATAATAGTTGGCAAGCGAGCATTAGCATGCCACCATTTGAGGCGTTGTATGGTAGAAAATGTAGAGCACCGACTTGTTGGAATGAGGTTGGAGAGAGTGTCATTGAAGGGCCAGAGTTGGTTCGGATAACTAACGAGAAGGTAGAGTAGACTAAAGAAAACTTAAAGGAAGCTTCATCACGTCAAAAGAGTTATGCAGATGAAAAGAGAAAGTTTGGCGGATTTGAGCCTAGTGATCATGTGTTTTTGAAAATGTCTCCTTGAAAGGGGGTTAAACGTTTTGGTATGAAAGGCAAGCTTAGTCCAAGATATGTTGGTCCTTTTGACGTTATAGAGAGAGTGAGGGAAGTTGCTTATACAGTAGCATTGCCACCACAATTATCTCATGTGCATAATGTGTTCCATGTGTCTGTTTTAAGAGGCTACAAGTATCATCTGTTGCACGTAGTTCAATATTCGTGACATAAGATTAGGGAAGATCTTTCTTGTGAGGAGGAGACTGAAACTATCTTAGTTTGAGATGAGCGACTTATGAGGAAGAGAACCATTTTATTTGTTAAACTTTTGTGGAAGAATCGTTATGAGAGAGAGGCTACTTGGGAATTAGAAGAATCTATCTGTGATAAATATCCGCACTTATTTGATTCAGGTACGAGTTTTAGTTTCGTTAGATTCCGGGGACGGAATCCTTTTTAAGGGGGTATATATGTAATATCTGTAATTTATTTATTTAGATATTAATAATTATAATTATAATTAGATTAGAATTTGTAAGATTATTTTCTTTAACCATAATATTTATTATATTGAATTTGATTAGAAATAGAATTTGTAATAAAATAGTAATTAGATTAGAAGAAGGATAATTATTAAGGG
The DNA here is from genome assembly GCA_028671895.1 of Oenanthe sinensis. Classification (NCBI taxonomy): domain Eukaryota; kingdom Viridiplantae; phylum Streptophyta; class Magnoliopsida; order Apiales; family Apiaceae; genus Oenanthe; species Oenanthe sinensis. Next base: position 4,795,699 of record CM053812.1, read on the forward strand.
TCTATATATACATATAAACATATGAGTTATTTATTAAAACCCTAAAAGAAACTAGAAGGAGCCGCCCATAGAAGAACATGTTGGGATTAATAACTACGGTCGTAGGTAAGCTCGTCGTTTTAAAATTTAAAGGCTCTGTACATATTTCAATTGACGTTATTAGTACATTCATGTGTGTACATGTAATAACAGCTTATTAATTTATATATACTAGTTTTCCCGAGCTTGACAAATATGTGTTACTGTGTATATAAAAGATGTCACCATGTTATGGTTATTTGAACGAAGTGATTATCCAGTGAGTAAATACATGCTAGATGGCTGCTCATCTCTGTTGCCGCACATGGTCATGTAGTAGTAGTTGTGTTGACTTCAGTTTTTAAGATTGTTCTGCATGTTATAGTTAATAATATTAATACAATAGCAATCTTGTTAGGCTATTAATTATTAAACGAATAGGTAATTATTACATTATTAATAATATATTATATTTTTTTATAATTAGATTGGGAGCCGGGAGTTTAGTGGATCTTACCGGATTTTAGTTAGTGTTTGAAGATCGCTATTTTCAAGGTACGGATTTCGTCCCTTTTTTCTTCAGCGCTACTCTTTTTAGGATTAGTTATATTTAATTCGTTCCGTTCGTAAATTTGTTCCTTCCGTTATTATTCGTTCTAACTGTTTTGATTCTCCGAAAGTTATTTTAAAGTCTGTTTTGAAATATTTAAATATTTGTCTCTACGATTTTCGAAAATTATGTATGTTACATATCTGCGTAGAATATTTGAAATATCTGTTCAGGTGGTTTTAAAAATTGTAAAAATTATTTTATTTGAACCCTTAGAGTGATATAGGGTATACCGATTTAACCAGCTGTAGGGGTACTACAGCCATGTCATTGCGGCACCAGTGGCATGACACTTCCGTGGCAGTGTGATTAGTCACGGCGTATCCTTCTGATAGCTCAGGTGGTGAGCTTTGCGCATTTTGATATTTGTTTGAGGATACGTGGGTGCACCCAGATTTGATTTGATTTGTGATTTGATATTTGACGGTGACGTTGTATATGCCGTACACGTTGTCCGGTTTGTTGCACGCATTAGTTACCCTATGATGTGTGTATCTGTTATCTGTTCTGTATCGGTATGAAATATCATAACCCCTCGTTGCTTCAGCCTTGTTTTAAAAATTAATGTTTATTTATAACTGTCAAACTATATATCTTCTTTCTATTCTATAAAACTATATTCCAATCCGTACTGGGCATTAACATCCAAAACACACAACACAACAAGATTCAAGAATATGTCTTTATATTCATTGAAGTGGGGTAAATGCTACAAACAAGTTCAAGAACGTAAGCTCAAGAGCACAACAAAGAAATGATTCTTGGATCCTCTAAACATATAAAAGTTATAGATCTAGGAGACAAAAATCAACCTTTTCTTCTAAACATGATTTAACCAGTGTTTACAATAGAAAGATAGAGGAGTGGTGTAGATAAAGTAAATCATGGCCCCAAAATATTCAAGATCTAGTTTGGCCATGGGGAAGAGAAAAATAATTTTTCTCTCTCCCTTTTTTTTCAAATCTCTTCCGGATGCACACACATCCTGAAGGAATTTATGCACCAGCGGAAGCATTGAATAACATTTATTTGCATATATTCCTATGTATGCATATATATAGATACAAAAACTATTTTATAAATTGAAGAATACCTTGATTGCTTTCCGGCAACAGTTAGAGAAGATCTTGTTCTTCAATCCTTGCAATCACCCCTCAAGTGTGGAGTGCATTAAAGATATCCACCAAGAATCAAACTAAAAGATGAAGGAGGATGCTAGAGAGGAAATTAGGGTTGCCTCCCTTTTAAAATATTTCTCACAAATATTAGGGTTTATAATCCTATATTTATAGGCAAATATCTCAGCTGAGATATTTTCTATAAATATCTTATTATTAATTCCCTTTTTAATTAATTAATCTTATTAATTAATTAGTTAATGATTAAAATTATTTTAATCATTAATTCCTTTTTCTAAACTCTTTTAAAAAATTATTCTCTCTTCATATTTAATTACTTTAATTAAATATTTAATTAATAATATTAAAATCTTATCTTAAATAATTTATAATCAATTAAATCTCATTTAATTAATTTATAAAATTTGCGAAGTAATTATTTATTTCATAAATAAATAATGACTAGCTATTATTAATTATTCATTCATCTATAATTTAATCTCTTTTATGGTGTGACTCTTTAGGTTCAATATTAAGCTGGTAGTAGAAATAAATAATAATAAACATTTTATTTATTATTTATATGAATTTTATTAATTCATTAAATATAATTAATCTGATTAATTATATTTATTCTACATCGTGAGTGATGCTTCTCAACATATCGCGACTATCCAGATAATACGAAATCATTGCTTAGAATACTTAGAACCTGTCAGTAATTAGTTACCGTACAATTAATTCCTTCTACCCTTCAATATCCCGATTAAATACAAGGCATGGAACTCGTGTCAAGCCTATCTAATTTAATCATATAATTTCTTATTCATAATGCAAAGTTCCTTTTAATGCAAATTAGAAACTCTTTCTAATTTCATTCACTATGGCCAGAGATTCCTGAACTTGCATATCTAAGAATAACATAGGATATTCACTTTCTTTACTGGAAGGGACAGATCATTTATTAATCCGTTAACTATCTCCATACACAAATCACTATGCCCAGAATGGACCTAATGAATGTCCTAGAGACTAAGGACTAAACCAAAGCATAAATCATTGTGTACGAGATTACTCTAACGATCTCAAGTCTAAGGATACTTGTACAACTATTTACTTAATAAACAACTATCGACACGTGAGTAAACTCCATTAGTTGTTCTACTTATCGAGTGATGTTCAGTGAACTTATTCCTTAATAAGCACCTACATACTAGCTATAGTGTCACCATACAAATGTCTATGAGAACAGACATCCTCCTAAGAGAGCTAGCATAGTATGTACTGATCTTTACGGATTTACCAATTTCCAATTAGTTATCCTATGATCAGGAGCTGTTTAAGTCTAAAGCTATTATCTTCTAGATCTCATTATTACAATCTCATTATAATTCTAAAAGCTTTGCTCTAAATTATGGAACATCTTATTTAATACACTTCAAATAGATTAAGCCCGTAACATAAATACTTTATTATTATCAAATGAAATCAAATAAGAGTAGCAGAAAGTTTTTCGTAACTCATCATACATGATTAGTTTTAGGTCAAACACTTTCACATCCACACTTAAGATGGAGACTTGGGTTTCCTTTTTATTATTGAAAAAAGGTGTTACTTTTTGCTTTTTGTTAATTTCTTTTGCTTTTTGTTTTTCCACCTTTTACTCTTGTCCACTCAAATCTTATCTTCAAAGTCATGTGCTAAGCATGCCTTTGGAAATATTTAATCTAAAAGTAATATTTAAATAAATATATATAATATAAATAAAGAATGTCTTTATTTATAAAATATATAAATAAATAAATAAATACTTTATTTAATTAAATTAAATATTTCCATTCCATTCTTCAATTTGTGTAGACTTCCTTATCCAAATACTTGACCCCGTATACGTGACTCCACCACGTCCAAGTATTTGGCCTTCTAATCTGTGAAGCTTTAGTAAGATCTAATCAGGTTGTGCCGTCTGTCCCTTATCCATTAGGCTGGCATTTCTCCAACACTGATTTACCACCTTTGTTGATCCTCCACATGACTTAAGAAAACCAACAACTTTAGAATGATTAAAACCATATTAACCGACGAGAGCTTGCCTCCAATGTACTGACACTTTATGCAACGGTCTGGTTCATAAGTGACTAGTCTTGATAGGGGCTCTTGATTCCTAACATGATTCCACATTTTTCTTTGCAAACCTTACTTGTAGCTTCGATTGTAATGCACTAAAATCTTCATAGACTAAGACAATCTTCTGTAGCTTCCACTTCCTTGAATAGATGTCAATATATTTTATTTTCCAATGAGGCCTGAACATGTTAATGAACTTCTTCCATTGAGCTTCAAGTCTGTAGATGATCCTTTGATACTTTGTCTTAACTGAACTCTGTGATCCAAGATTTCTGTGCACCTGCATATTATTACATGTCCCGTTCTATTGTTGAGTTATCATCAACCATTACATAGAGATTACATTTAGCATTTCTAGTACACATAAAAGTGCAGTGAGTTACTTCCCTTCACTCTTATCTCCCCTTTCAAGAAGGTCATGATGCACTTGATTCTAGCCCACAAGCTAAGACTGTAGACTCTCTAAAGACTATAGTCTCTGAAAAAACCTAGGGATGCACCTCATGACTCTCAACTAGAGTCTCCTGAAAAATCTTTTGCTAAAAAATATAAGAGGTTCCTGCACAAACATGCATTTTGTAATTACTAACCCTATTTTGCAGGAAACATATGCTCCCAAGGCTCTGGAAAGCCAGTCTCTGAACAACAACAAGTTCCTGAATCAGAGTCTAATGGTTAGTCGGAGTCAAGACTACCTTCAGACTCTGATCATGTTCACATTTTTATAGAGTCTAGTGTTGAGTTGGAGTCTAGGAAGCTGCCTCAAGTCTTATAGACTCAATAATTGTTCCAACTGATGAGGTGTTTATCTTTTTATATCCTTTGGTGGAATCAATTGAAAATCCAAAATCATACAAGATACAACAATAATTCTTGGATGTTCTCTCAATATATGATGTCCTAAGGAAGAGAATGGAGATAGAGCTAAATATGTCTACACATGATACAATCATCAATCTATACAGCTACCTCTTTAACTTTTCACTACAAAGTCAAGCAGCTGGGATCATAGAAGGAAGGACAAATGAATTTCTCAAAGCACTTGGTGTGCCAGACTTTAAAAAACCAAAACCGAAGAAAGTTAAAAAGCCAAAAGCCCTCCAAAAGAGACAATCAGAGTCTGTTGCTGAGTTAGAGACTGAGTATGAGCAACCAGTCTTTGATTATGAAGCAATTTGGGATAATGAAGTTACCTATAGGACATCCATACAATGGATTTCTCATTTCCAACCTCTGTCAAGAAAGGTGGTTGACTATCTTGTCCACAATATAGGTACAATTGCCAATAAATAAATCTATCCAACCTACCAGAGTAGATTAGATCAATTCAAGGGCAATACTTTCACAAAGTGAGAAGGGAACTGTAAGAACTCTTCAATCTCACAGATGCCCAAGCAATTAATGCAATCCATACAAGGGCCTTTTATCACAATTTGGATGCATTTATTATTGAAGAACAACAGTAGGAAGAAGGTGCTGGAAGGAAGTTGGAAGAGAACACTAGTGAACCAATAGTGACTAGTGGAATAGGTGCTCAGTCTGTGTCACCCACACAAGAACCACCTAGTCAGAGGTTGGGTAATAGTGGGATAGAGGAGCATGCTGAGAGGCCCTCTTTGACAACTCACTAAAATGCTGATGAGAACCCCAATGATATGGGAGGGTAGACTATGGTGGAGGCACACGAAGAAATTTCACAATCAATTCTGTCATAGTCTATCTACTTTGAGGGGGAGTCTCATGCAACAATAGCCAAAGATGGTGACACTAAGACTTTGGCTTCTAATGAAGGTACAATAAAGTATTCAGAGTCTATAGTAGACCCTGAGACTGGGATACTGGAGCCAATAGACCCTTAAATGAAAGAAGATGCTTGTAAGGGTTTATAGTCTCTTGATGCTCACCCCTTGGTGGAAACCCCTAACCTTCATAAAATTGAAGGGGTTCCCCTCCATCAAGGGTTCAGGTATTGAAGCATCTCTTACTTCTCTCCAACCCTCTTCTGTAGGATTTTTGAGTGCACCCTCCTAAATGAGTGCAAAAAATGAAAATGAGAGGCTAGCACTGGTCCAGGCAAAAGGAGAGGTAGAAAAGGCTGTAGAGAGCCAGAGTGAGGATGATAAAGTGGGTGCACCTCACCGTGAGGATGAAAGACTAGGGTATCCTAAACCTAGCTTCACTTATTGGGATCAAGATTTTCCCAAGAGTTGGTCTAATGAGTTGGGGCAGGGAATGGATGAAAGCTCATTTATGTTGATTATGAAAATTGGCAAGAAGGAGGAAGCTCTAGCTGCTCAGAAATCATTCACACAGAGACCACAACTTCATTTGATGGATTCTTTAGCTAGGAAAGCAGATAGAGTTATAGAGGCTTTGGTGGATGCACCACATATTCACCCTGAGACTACAAAATTGAAGTCATGAGAACTAATTCTTATTATGCCTATCCAGGCTAGGATTCTAGAGTCTATAGAGTCTGATCACTCTAAGGAGGAGTCAGGGTCTATAATCCCTTTTGTAGTTTCAGAGTCTACTCCACCACCAGATTCTATACCTTCTGTCACAAAGATTGAGCCTGTTGATGATCCAGTCTCTGAAGATGAAGGGGAGATGAATCCATCTTTCAACTACTTTGATCATGTTTTTCTTCAATCTTGGGAAATAACACAAGCTATGGGTCTTACTGATTTTGACACCTTTAAGAGCATTCTGGGTATTCATCAATCTGAAAGACTTAAAGCTTCTCAAAAGAAGTCTTTTCTTCCAGAGCATGGTCATTATCCTGATGAGAAACCTGATGCTTCTCTCATTCAAGAAAGCCCGGATATAGCAGCTGATAAAAAGGCATCAAGGGACAATGTACATGATCAATTGGCTGATGTGGTCACTGATATCTCTCATATCAACACAAAATTAATCAATGTTGACAACACCACGTCTCTGTTAAAGGCACAGTTTGAATCTATGCACTATCTTCAACTCTCTAAGGATGCTGCTGTCAAAGTTTCATTGGATGATTTCAAAGCTAAACGAACTACTCTTCAAAGGGATGTTACTTCTCTCACCATCAAAGTGTATTCTGTAATTGTTGCTCAGGCTAACATCTCCTCAATCCTTGAGCAAATTTTTTTGGCTGTCACATATGGTGAATAATAAGGATGACAAGTCAATGGAAGTTAAAAGGAGGAGAGATAGTTATGATGATGAAGCTGGTGATAGTTTTCATGGTCCTAGGGGTCCTGGTGGTGTGCAACAAAAGAAGTATGGAGTGTTTGTTGAAACACAATCTTAGACACACCAGTCATGGACTGGACATGGAAAATCAAAGTCTAAACCAAACTCTGGTAAAGGTAAACAGAGTACAGACTCTAATGAGAAGAAAGATGGAGAAATCAAGGAGCCAAGCTATTAGAAGTGGAGTCAAACCAATACACAATTGAGGGCTAGAAGAACAAAAGGGCTTGGAGGTATCTCAGTATTTGATATTGACAAGACTACAACTCTAGTAGCTGATCCACAGTCTCTTACAGATAGTCAATTTGAAAAGCTCACTCAAAAACACTTTAACAAATTAGTGTCTGCTCAAATTGTCTGCAATGTTTTTGAAAGAAAGTTGACAAGAGGATAGGGTGGAACTGAAAAGGTGAAAACTAAGTTGCTGGTATATTTTCTGAGTGGAGGAACTGTAAGGTGGATAAGTTAACAAAATTTTAAATTCATCAAGATGGCTGAGGAGTTGCAATATATCAGATTTCTTCTGTCAATAGCAGCTGAGGAGAATAAGAGTAGGAGAGAAGTGACAAATAAATGGTTCATAGAGATTGATAGGAAGCTGACTCTGCACAAACAGACAAATAAGGAGATGTGCAAATTTTCTCTGAAATATGTTGATACTAAAGGGAAGGATCAAGATATGCCTCTCGAAGTAAAAGAGATTAAATTTCAAAAAGATGTAGGTCACTACTTTGGGTTTCAACCTATGGAAGGGATGATTAATGTTTTGATGCTTAAAGACTTAAAAGAACAAGAATATAGTGCAAATGATCTAAAAGAAGCTTACTGTCAAATCAAATGTGAAAATAAAGAGATGATCAAATTGTAGAAGTTTGTTGGTGAAGCTGTAGCTATTGCGGAGGAAAATATGTCGAAGTCATTTTTGAGATATAATACAGCTTTTGAGAAGATAAATTGATAAGCAATTCTCTGTTCCTTATAAAATTTTATACTATTCTAGATTAATTGTTTCATTCTTTAGTTTTGACATCATTAAAGCTTGATTTATGCTTACATTTTTTAAAACATAAATAGGAGAAATTGTTAGGAATATATTCATTTGATGGTGTACAAAATACTAGAACAAGGCCTGGCATAGTTTATCTATAACAAGTCTTTCTAGTCTCTGAACTTTTCTATAATCAAAGTCTAGATAGTCAACATTCATTTTTAGATGTCATTTATACTTAGAAAATTTTCAAGATAATTGAAACCAGATTCTGGATGAAAATCAGAGTTTGGGAGTTGATCGAAGTCTATAGACTATCAGAGTCTACAATTTGGCAGAGTCTGAAGAACTTCAGAGTCTATAAAGCTGAAGCTATATTTGTAAGGTGATCAACAGAAAAGGGAAAGTTTCGAAGATAAAGACAATTATATTGCAGATATACTGTGGGAAGGAAATAGAAGTTCAGAAGGAAACTATCAACCAAAAAATAGGAATTTTATTCCTATTATAATTTGATTTTTTGTTATTAGTTGATAGGAAGCTCTCTATATAAACATTCTATGTAACCTAATTTATGTGTCAAATTTTATGAGAGCATAAAGATAGAGAGTTGCTGTGAAAACACAGAGAATCTGCTAGGGTTTGTGTACACCTTAGGAGTTTGTATTAATTCATAAATAATATAAATAGTATTCATTCATATCTTTTTATTTGTTCTTTATTAATCATTCGAAGCTATAATCTTTCAAGTTTGATTTTAAAATAGGAAAAAAGAGCACACAAGTATTCAACCCCCCTTCTATTTGTGTAACTGGAAAAACAATCATTAAGTGCTAAACAATCAAGTTTAAAAACTAAGCTTAACAGACCTGTTAAATTTGTTGAAGAATGTAGCCCTTCCAATATTCAAAACAAAGTTGAGAAGTCCAATATAGGGTATTTATCTAAGAACCAGTTAAAAGAGAAATTAGAAAAAATAAAGCCTGAAACTAAGCCTAATGGGAAAAAGAAAAAGAAGAAATGGTAAGGTAGGCATAAATAAGCATAACAACTACTCACCTGGCATATATGAACCTAGAAAAATATGTGTTAAATGTGGAAGTAAAAATCATCTATCTGTGCACTACAAGTTTGAAATGCCCACTATACCTAACTTGTTTGCAAATTCTATTTCCCCCCAATTAGTTGCTCCTCATGCTATTCATGCTCAATATGCATCTATGCCTTATTTGTTTAATCCATATCTTGTATTTGCCAATATGAATATGCCTGTTATGCCTTGGAATGTGAACACCAAATATTCATACATCAAATTTCTCTAATTCTGCAAGCATGAATAATCCAAGCATTAGTATTGAGAACCCTGAGGTAAGGAAACCAACACCTAATGTTGAAGTGGAATTAAAACTATATAAACAAAAGGTACAATGTTGGAAACCAAACCAAAGGTAGTAACTAATAAGAAAGGACCCAAGGCATCTTGAGTATCAAAATCAACTTGATTATTTTTGGATGTGTGCAAGGAAAAAGGAAGAGTCTTTGGTACTTGGAAAATGGGTGTTCAAGGTACATGACTGGAGATAAATCCTTGATCACACAGTTTGAGGAGAGAACTATCCCTATAGTGACTTTTGGAGATAACAACAAGGGTTACACCATGGGATATGGCTTGATTTCAACATAGAATGTTATCATTGAACATGTTGTACTAGTTGATGGCTTAAGACACAATTTGTTAAGCATCAGTCACCTTTGTGACAATGGAAATAAAGTTTGCTTCACAACTGAAGCATGCATAATTTCCAACAGGAAAAGTGGAAGCTTGGTAATGACTGAAAACATAAAAGGAAATGTGTACACAACTGACTTCAACTCAAAAAATACAAATTCAATGACTTGTCTTCTTTGAAAAGCAAGTATAGATGAGAGTTGGTTGTGGCATATGAAATTAGCTCACTTAAATTTCAAAGCCAAGAATCAATTGGTCAAGAAAAATCAAGTGAGAGAATTACCACAAATGGAATTTGTCAAAGGTGGACTGTGTGATGCTTGTCAAAAAGGGAAAAAATGGAATCATCAATTGAGAAACCACTTGAGCTATTATACATGGATTTGTTTGGCCCTGTAAACATCATGTCCATTGCAAATAAAAAGCATGCCCTAGTCATTGTGGATGATTTTTTAAGATTCTCATGGATTTATTTCTTATATTCAAAAGATGAAACAAGTGAACTCATCATCAAGCACATCAAGGAAGTGGAGAAAAGTCTTGGATCGGATGTAAAGAATATAAGAAGTGACAAAGGAATAGAATTCAAGAATTCTACAATAAAGGAGTTCTGTGAAGCCAAGGAAATCATTCATACTTTTTCTACACCAAGGACACCCCAAAAAAATGGGGTAGTTGAAAGAAAGAACATGACATTGATTGAAGCAGCTAGAACAATGTTGTAAGATGTAAAATTACTAACTTATTTCTGGGTTGAGGCCATCAATGCATCATGATATATTTAAAACATATCCATACTAAATCAAGAACAAGGAAAAATTTCATATCAATTGATCAAGAAAGACAAAAAGCCAAAATTAGGATTTCTTCATGTGTTTGGTTGCAAATGCTATGTCTTGAGAAATCAAGGTGAAAACTAAGGAAAATTTGAAGCCAAGGCTGATAAAGCTATATTTGTTGGGTATGCACTATCAAGCATTTCCTACAGAGTCTATAATCTTAGACTACACATTGTTATGGAATTTGTACATGTAGTCTTTGTTGATAAAAAGATTCAAAGTTATTTTGATGAAGAAAATCACACACTACAATTTGAGAATGAATCAAATGAGATACATGAAGAAAGTGATGACAAAATATGTCTAGTAAAATTTCAAACACTCAAAAACCCAATATCAGTTGATGTCACAACAACAATGGATAATTTATCAGTTGACAGACTTCCATCAACTGATAATGCATCAACTGATAATCCATCAGTGGATAACCAACATTCTACATCAAGGGTATCCAACTCAGGGGGGGTGGGGTTTCAAAATCAATCTTCAAATTCAAACCAATATGAGTACAACAATGATAATGAAGTTTCATCATCAAGAAGGAATTTACCTCCACAAAGAAAATGGACAAAAAGTTAACCATATGAGTTAATCATTGGAAATGCAGAAGATGGTGTCAAAACAAGAAGTGCTACTCAAAATGAGTGTCTGTATAACAACTTCCTATCTTAAGAAGAACCTAAAAGAGTTGAAGATGCTCTCAAAGATTCAGATTGGGTATTGGCTATGCAAGAGGAACTCAATCAATTTCAAAAAAATAAAGTATGGAAGCTAGTGCCCAAACCAAAATGGGTATTCAGGAACAAGATGGATGAAACTGGTACTGTGACTAGAAACAAGGCAAGGCTTGTGGCAAAGGGCTATTCACAAGAAGAGAGAATTGATTTTGATGAGACTTTTGCACCAGTTGCAAGATTGAAAACAATTAGAATTTTTCTAGCCTATGTTGCACGTGATAATTTCAAAGTCTACTAGATAGATGTGAAGAGTGCATTTTTGAATGGAGAATTAGAAGAAGTCTACCTCCTTGTTTTGAAGATCTTAATTTCCCTGACTTTGTCTACTATCTACTCAAATCGCTCTATGGCTTGAAACAAGCACCATGGGCCCGATATGAAACTTTATCTCAGTTTCTCATTCAGAGTCACTTCACGAGAGGTATTCTTGATAAAACTTTATTTTATAGAAATGTCAATGGCTTAATTATTCTTGTTCAAATTTATGTGGATGACATTATATTTGGCTCAACTGATGAGGGACTTTGCAAAAAGTTTTCCAAACTAATGCATAGTAAGTATGAAATGAGAATGATGGAAGAATTTACCTACTTTCTTGGTTTGCAAGTCAAACAAGTTAATGATGGTATTTTTATAAATCAAACAAAGTACATTCATGACTTGTTGAAGAAATTTGACTTAGGTGAATGCTCTTATGCAAAAACTCCCATGGTCACTGCTACTAAACTTGAATTGAATACTAAGGAAGATAAAGTTGACATTTTAAGTTATAGAGGCATGGTAGGCTCACTGTTATAATAAACTGCTAGTAGACCAGATATAATGTTCTCTACAAGCTTGTGTGCTAGATTTCGGGCTGATCCTAGCGAATCTCATTTAGTGGCTATAAAGAGAAATTTTAGATATATCAAGGGTACACCAAATTTAGGTATTTGGTCTCCTAAAGATTTTGGTTTGGATCTAATAGGCTACCCAGATGCAGATTATGCAAGTTGTAAAACAGATAGGAAAAGTAAAACATGCACCTGTCAATTTCTAGGAAACAAACTTGTGTCATGGTTTAGCATGAAGCGACACTCAGTATCAACGTCAACTGTAGAAGCTTAGTACATTGCTGTTGGAAGTTGTTGTGCACAAATATTTTGGATGAGGAATCAATTATTTGACTATGGATTCAACAAGAACAAGATTCCTATTTTGTGTGATAATACAAGTGCCATTGCCATAACTAAGAATCTTGTGCAACATTCCTGAACCAAACTGTTACGGATTAAAAACTAGGTCGTCTTTAATGTGTAATTAATGTTAGGGTTTGGGGGAGCTTTGAGCTTTAATGGTTGCGCATGTGTTTCGTGGCTTAGTTCTGCCCTCACAAATGCCTACGTATCTCAGTGTGTGTTGAAAATCAAGCCAGATGTAGTTCTCATGTTAAGGGGTTAGGCCCTTTATATAGGCGCGAGGGACTTGGAATTAGATTAGAATTAGGAGACTTGGTGGCCAAGTCTCCAAGCCACAAGGTTGTTGAAACCTTTTAGGAATTAGGGTCCTCGTTGGACTCTTCCCACGTTAGGGTCTCTTGATCCTTCTAGGATGAGGGCCTTCAACAGGCATCTTGGGCCTTTATAGAGCCTTTATTAATTAATTACGAAATTAATTAATAGCAAAGGCTTAATGGGCCTATAGCTTCAACAGAGCTTGTGGGCTGGACTTACAAATCCAGTTGATCCTTAGATTACAAATCTAGTTGATCCTAGGATTTATTTTCCTAGTTCGTTTCAAGGGCCCAAGCCTTTGAACCATACTAGATCTAATAAATAAAATAATAAATGCTATATTTACTATTTTCTCAGGGCTATTTTTACCCATATCATTTGCCCCCAAGTTTTGGGAAAACTACGTGAGTTTTCGTAAAAGTTTTGTGATATGGGTAAAAATAGCCCTGAAAAAATAATAAATATAGCATTTATTATTTCATTTATTAGACCTGGTATGGTCCAAAGGCTTGGGCCCTTGAAATGAACTAGGAAAATAAATCCTAGGATCAACTGGATTTGTAATCCAAGGATCAATTGGATTTGTAAGTCCAGCCCATAAACTATGTTGAAGCCATAAGCCCATTAAGCCTTTGCTATTAATTAATTTCATAATTAATTAATAAAGGCTCGGTAAATCCCCAAGAAGCCTGTTGAAGGCCCTCATCCTAGAAGAATCTGGAAAGCCTAACATGGGAAGAGTCCAACGAGGACCCTCATTCCTTAGAGGTTTAGACAGCGTTGTCACTAGGAGACTTGGTCATGAAGTCTCCTAATTCTAATATGATTCCAAGGCCCTCGTACGTCTATATAAAGGGCCTAACCCCTCAACATTAGAAATACGTGATTTAGTTTGATTCTCGCACCCACTGAGATACGTAGGCAGTTAACTAGGACCTCGGGTAGTCACGAAACGTTAGTACAACCATAGAAGTTCGAAGCTCTTTCAAACCCTGATATTAATTGCGCATTAAATACACTTCATTTTTAATCCGTAACATTTGGCGTCGTCTGTAGGAATGCAAATAACAACCGTGGCAAGAACATGAAGAACTGCGAGCACCCTCGAAGGAGAGATCCTTGACACCACTGTTGACACCAACGAACCCCTCACTGTGGCGCAGGAACAATGAGTTAATGTTCTCACCACCTCAGTTGAGGACCCTAAAGCAAGTATCCGGCGTACCGGACCCCTAAGCGTCATTGTTCATCCTTCCAACCCCGATATATCTATCCATGCTTCGGTTCCTCCACTCAAGGTAATTCCACCCCGTTGTACAACTTTTATTGCTCCTCCTACTTTGCAGATCTCATCTTCCATAACACCGGACCCTCATTATGGACTCCCAAGAAACTATGAGCCACTGTATGAACAAGTGTTGTTGGCTCGAATGAGCTTCAGGAGAGAGTTGGAAAGTATATCAAGGCCGAGGAAAGTAAGAGGAAAGCCCAAGGGTTTCAAGCCTCGAATACCTACTCTAAGAAACGACCTAGTGATACTGAGTATACTATCGATACCAAATATGCAAAGACTGGTGATGTTAATGACTCCAAGAAGAAGGGAGGATCCAGGTTCACCGAGTATGCAAGGCTAAATACTGCTCGTAGCCAAATACTGATGGATATCGAGAAGTGTAAAGACATTAGATGGCCGAAGCCACTAAGGATTGATCCTGAAAAAAGAAATAAGAATGTTTATTGCCGGTTCCATAGGGATGTGGGACATGATACTGATGACTGTCGTAAGTTGAAAGATGAGTAGAGTTTCTGATTAGAAGAGGAAAGTTGGAAAATTACACCAAGGAGGGTGCTAGACATGACAGAGGTCACAACAACAAATGAAGGGATTGAGACCCCAAAGAAAGAAACAATCAGCCCGAGGGCCTGTGATCAACGTAATTTCAGGATGACTAACCCCAGCAGGTAACTCCCAAAATTCTAGGAAGGCATATGCTTGAGAGGTAATGAGCATCGTAGGAGAACCTCCAAAGAGAGCAAGGAGTGAGGTCTCCTTCTCATTCGACGATTCTGACTTGAAAGGGGTAAGATTCTCCCATGATGATCCCTTGGTAATCACCCCTGTCATAGGAAACTCCCCGGTGAAAAGAGTCTTACTATACGGTGGATCATATGTAGACATCCTATTTTATGAAGCCTTTGTAAAAATAGGGTATTACGACTCACAACTGACCCCCTCCAACATGCCTATCTACGGTTTCAATGGAGTAGAATCTCGGATAGAGGGAATTATACAACATCCCATGAATATGGGTGAAGAACCCCGACAGTCCACTCAAATACTGAATTTCCTAGTTATCAACGCAAGCACCACCTATAATGCGATCCTTGGGAGGACTAGGCTGCATGCTTTCAAGGCGATAGCCTCTATGTACTATCTGAAGCTCAAATTCCCTACTAGGAATCGAGTAGGGGAAGAGAAAGGAGATCAAAAAATGGTCAGGAGTTGTTATGTGGCCGCCTTAAAGCCTAGTGGCACTGGGGGCAGGTCTTCCCTATCGAAGACATGGATGTTAGGGATCGAGGAAAAAGGAGGGGTAAGCCCACAGAAGACTTGGAGCCTGCTCCTTTGGATCCTCTAAATCATGAGAACGTGATGTATGTGGGAACTTCACTCCCCAAGGACCTGAAAGAACAGCTGGTTCGATTCTTGCAAGATAATAGGGATGTTTTTGCTTGGACAGCAGCCGAAATGCCAGGGATAGACCCCGAGCTTATAACACATCAATTGAATGTGAATCCTGGGAGGACAATAGTCAAGCAGAAGAAAAGGAGCTTTGCACCTGAAAGACAGGAGGCCATTAAGCAGGTGGTAGAGAAATTGTTGGAAGTTGGATTTATTGAAGAAATCCAATTTCCTGAATGGCTGGCTAACCCTGTGATGGTCAGAAAGAGCTATGGGATGTGGAGAATGTGCATGGACTTCACATATTTGAATGATGCATGTCCTAAGGACTGTTTCCCATTTCCAATGATAGACACGTTGATAGATGCCAAAGCTGGGCAGGAGATGTTTAGCTTCATGGATAGATTTAGTGGCTATAACAAGATAAAAATGCACCCCGATGGCATCCCTAAGGTATCATTCATCACTAAGTTTGGTGTTTTTTATTATCTGGTTATGGCTTTTGGACTTGAGAATGCAGGAGCCACGTATCAAAGGCTTGTAAATAAAATCTTCAAGCACCTCATTGGTAAGACCATGGAGGTCTACGTCGATGACATGTTAGTTAAAAGCCTAGATAAGGCCGATCTCCTTGAGCACCTGAAGGAGGCATTTGAAGTTCTGAAAACCCACAAGATAATGTTGAACCCGGCCAAGTGTGCCTTTGGTGTAGGTTCTGGGAATTTTTTAGGCCTTATGGTCTCCAAAAGAGGCATTGAGGCCAATCCCGATAAGATTCAAGCAATCTTGGACATGGAGCCCCCATGACAGTAAAGGATGCCCAAAAGATCACAGGAAGGATAGCAGCCCTGGGGCGCTTCATATCCAAGTCAGGAGAAAAGAGTCTACCATTCTTCAAGGCCCTGAAGATGGTCAAAAAGTTCAAATGGAATGACGAGAGTCAATCAGATTTTGAAGAGCTGAAGAAATATATGATTGAGCCACCCTTGCTTGCCAAACCGAAACCAAAAGAAGTGCTATACTTGTACCTTGTTGTCTCTAGTTTAGCCTTGAGCGCCGTTCTTATGAAAAGAAGCAAAGGTTCAGAAACCCATTTGCTATGTCAGCAAGATTCTGCATAGAGCAGAGCTGAACTACTCAAAGGTTAAGAAGTTTGCCTTAACATTGATAATGGCTTCAAGTAAGCTACGTCCATACTTCCAGGCGTATGTTATTGAAGTCTTGATAGACAAGCCCCTGAGAAACATACTGCACAGCCCTAAGGCCAGTGAGAGGCTAATCAAATGGGCTATTGAGCTTGGAGAGTTTGAAATAATGTACAAGCCAAGGATGGCGATCAAAGCTCAAGCTCTAGTGGACTTCGTGTTTGAATGTACCATTCTCAACCAAGAAGTTAGGGGGCAGGAAGAGGATAAAGAAACTAGAAAGAATAAGAAAAAAAGGAGCAACTCAAAGAATATTGGCTACTCTTTTTTGACGGAACTTCAAAAATGAGCACTAGCGGAGCTGACTTGGTTTTGCAAAGCCCTGATGGGTTTATTATCGAGTATGCAATCAAGTTGGATTTCCCCACTATAAATAACAAAGCAGAATATGAAGTTTTGATAGTTGGACTTGGTCTGGCCAGAACCCTGAGGGTGAACAAGTTGAAGATATGTGGCGATTCAAGGTTAGTAATCTCTCAAGTAAATAGGGAGTTTGAGGCCCGAGAAGAAACCATGGCAAAGTATTTGAGAATTGTTAAGGCTCAAGCTACGCAATTTGAAGAATGTCACTTTGAGTATATTATGAGAGAGGAGAATGTGAAGGACGATGCCTTATCTAAGTTTGTATCATCAGAGAGTGATAGTTGTTCTGGCAGTGTTTATTTCCAAGTCTTAAAGACCCCAAGCATTAACGCTAAACTAGTATCCCCGATTGGGCTGGGAGCATGTTGGATGGATCCCATCTAGCTCTACTTGGAGACGGGAAAGACACCAACTGACCCTATGGAGGCATGCAAGCTATCAGTGAGAGCCTTGAAATATGCCATCATAGAGGGAATACTTTATAAGAAATCGTTCGTGATACCCTACTTGAAGTGTCTGAGACCCCATGAGGCTGAAGCTACCCTAAGGGAAGTTCATGAAGGTATATGTGGCCAACACCTTGGAAGCAGGGCTCTTGCTTATAAAGTCATAAGACTGGGATTCTATTGGCCTGAGATACTTAGAGATGCTAAAGCTTATGTTAAGAAATGTGATCACTGCTAAATGTTTGCGCCAATCGTTAGGCATCCCCCTGAGATGCTGACATCCATTAACTCTTCACTCCCATTTTCATGTGGGGAATGGATATTCTAGGCCCCTTTCCTATGGCCAGCGCCCAAAGGAAGTTTCTCATTATCGCCATTGACTACTTCACTAAGTGGATAGGAGCGAAGCCCCTGGCCAAGATTGATACTAAGAATGTGACTTAATTCTTCTAGGAGAATGTTATATGCAGGTATGGGTCACCCCAAATCCTGGTGATGGACAATGAGACTCAGTTTAACAACAAGGAATTCATAGAGTATTGTGGAAACTACAATATTGAACTACGATTCACCTCAGTCACTCATCCACAGTCAAATGGACAAGCCGAAGTGGCCAACAAAATTATCCTGGATGGACATAAGAAGAGGATTGAACGCTCCCAAGGGACTTAGGTTGATGAATTTCTTCTAATCATATGGGCATACAGAACTACTTATAGAATTTCAACAGGTGCTACACCGTTCCAACTAGCCTACGGGGCTGAGGCAGTGGTGCCCATCGAAATTACTCAGATGTCACCGAGAGTGCAAGAGTTCTAGATTGACGCGAATGAGGAAGGCATGAAGTTGGCTTTAGACTTGATAGATGAGATGCGCGATAAAGCTAACGCCAGAATAGTGGCAAACCAGAAGAAAGCTTCGTTCTACTACATCCTTAGAGTGAAGGAAAGGTTCTTCCGCAAAGGAGACTTAGTTCTGCGGAAGATCGAGGCATCAGGAGCAGGTCCGAAGGGCAAGTTAGCTCCAAACTTGGATGGACCATACCAAGTGAAAGAAGTCACAGGGCAGGGCGCGTACAAGCTCCAAACCCTTGAAGGGATCAAAATCCAAAGAAGCTGGAATGCAGCCAACTTAAGAGTTTATTATGTTTATGTTTAAGTTTTCGATTTTGATTTTCAAAAACGTTTAAGTATCGGTTTATTAGCCTCAAAGGCATGACATGTTTTTAATACCTTATATTTCAAAACTTGATAAGTTTCAAGAAATGTTTTTTATTTTATCCTTATATAACATTAGTCATTTTCACTAAGTCTTTTACAAGCCTCGCAAGTATGTGTTGTTTATGTTCAAGTTAAACACGAAAAAAGAAAAACAAAGGCAGAAACTAAAAAGACAGAAATTTATAAAAACACGATTGTATAAATAAAAGCCCGAGGGCCAAATATTTTACAAAGCCACTAGGGCCAACATAAATACAAGAAATAAATAACCTAACTACTTAGACACTTCCTCCTCCTCCGAAGACTCCTCCCTGCTAGACGAAGAAAAATACTCTTCATATTCACTTGATTCTTCCTCTTTGAAAGAGCTTTCCTCCGTTGGCTTTTGAGGAGTCGTCTCGGGAATGGCCTGCTGAGGAGATGGTGTAAGGCTAGGCTTGCGAGCCCTTTTCTGCCTTACATCAGGACTGCTGTCCCCCTCGGTTTCCTCCTCCTGAGTTACAATCTACCGCTTTAGAGCTTCGGCTGATTAAGGACTTTGGAAGTCCACCTTAGGGTCGAATAGACCCGGATGTTTCTCTAGCACCGCCTTCAGCGCCTCGTTCCACCCGATTGTGTAGTTGGCTGGAAAGAGGAGATCGTCGTGTTGAAGGATCAAGTCCTGATATTCCTCTAAGGCCAAGTATTTGTCGATTATCGTATTTTTGTCAACCCAGAGTTCTACAATCTCAACCTGGGCCTCCTTCAGGATTTCCTCCTTCTCAGCTAGCTTCTCCTCCAAATGCTTAATTTTGACATTTGCCACAAAAAGCTCCTTCTTATGCTTCCCTGCTTGAGCCTTCCATGACTCAGTTTGGTGCAGGGAAGTCTGGAAATAGGCGTTGGCCTGAAAAAATAACAAGCTAGGGTGAGTAAAAAGAAGCCTAGAAAGTGTGTATGTGCAGTAGATGTAAAATACTAAACAGTTAAGGAAATTTACCGATGCCAGTGCCTCTGCACCTAAAGCTTTGGTGTTCTCTTCATCGCGTACTAACACAATATCCTTGTAATCACAAGAAGTGAGGAAGTGAATGGACCAATCCCTAGCATGGTCTGTGCAACCAATAACGGTATTTGACTTCCTAAATCCCCAGCCTGGTTCATAAGCCAGGGATTTAGGTGCTATGACAGTTTCACTGCCCTCATCCTCCGTTGGCCCAGAATGAGGCTATAAGAAAGCTGGAAGCTCCTTCCCCTGCCTAGGATCATTCATCAACCTTAGCCGCTTCATACGGCCAGTTTCTTCCAGGGGTGGAATGGTCCACTCATTGATTTATGCGGCAGCTGAAAAAAGGAACATAAGCACATTAGTAAAGCAATAAAACTTTCAAATTAAAAAGGAAAATCTAAGTAAAGCAGTATACCTTTACTCAAGGCCCTCGATAGGCCCATAACTTTTAAACTGCGATCATCAAGAAGAGCCCAAGAAAATTCCTTGTCTCCACCTGAGTGAGCGCAACATAAGCCTTTTGCTCCTCCTCTGAGAGCATGATAGAAACGGCACTCCCGTCTGCAACTTTGCCAAACGTGGGCCAAAAAAGATTCCCCCATTTCCCCCCTTCCCATGAGATTTGAACGAAGTTTTCCTTCCAATGAAGGTTATTGTCGGGAATAGAAGAGTTGTAAAAAATGTGGGGTTTATTTGGTCTGTGGGCTATATGGACCCAGCCTAGAGAAAGGCTGGAAGAATTCTTAAATTGAAAGATTTTGTGAAAAAGAGGGACGGTCATCTTAATCTTTTTCTCTAAATAGAGAACCATGAAGCAATGGATGAGTCTCCATCCATTGGGAATGATTTGACAAGGGTGTATTTGGACATCAGCTAGAAGAGTGGGAACAAATTCATGCAAGGGAAACCTAAGCCCCGCTAACAGGGCATCTATGTAAACAAATAACCTACTAGGAATCCGATGGCAGGTCCTGTTGCCAGGCTCTACCAAAAAAATGGTGAAACGAGGGGGAACATTAAAAAGGCGGTTGTATTCTTCTACTAAGTCATAATCAAAAAATTTATTACTATGGCTATACGAGTCTAGATGAGATTGGCTAGGATATTCGTCCCCTCGTTGGTTTATCATATCGATCAAAGACATATAAGTTGAAAAGATGGGGATTCGATGAAGGGGTTTATCTCTTTTTGCAGACCCCGCGTTCATCGCTGCCAATCGAGAAATCTTCTTATCGGCCATTGGAACTTCGATCTTGTGAGTACCTTTGAGAGGATTGAGGACTGGACTTTCTTAAAGGCTTGAGAGCTCAAATGTTTGTGTGAAGTGAGAAGTGAGAAGTGAGGGAAGTGAAGCCCCTCACCCCACTCATATAAAGCCCTCTAGCCGGTCGTCCACCCGTTCATATTACACTTTTTACCGGTGTTTCTAGGTCACATGACCGTTGAAGGGTAAATCAACTGGTATAACCAGTGAAGGGACTCATATGACAAGGCCTATAAACGAAGGCCCAAAGGTAAAGTATATATATATATATATATATATATATATATATATATATATGTTTGTGTGAAGTGAGAAGTGAGAAGTGAGGGAAGTGAAGCCCCTCACCCCACTCATATAAAGCCCTCTAGCCGGTCGTCCACCCGTTCATATTACACTTTTTACCGGTGTTTCTAGGTCACATGACCGTTGAAGGGTAAATCAACTGGTATAACCAGTGAAGGGACTCATATGACAAGGCCCATAAACAAAGGCCCAAATTAGGTAAAGTATATATATATATATATATATATATATATATATATATATATAGTAAGCTCAGCACATGAGCAAGAGAGAAGAGAGAATTACAAACTGAAATGTTTATCGTCTTGAAATTCCTCATTAAGGAATTCTCTTGTCCTACTTCCTGGAGAGAAATCAATCATTTATATGAAAACTCATTTCTGATTGAGTTGGTGATTCCATACTCTGATTTTTATGATAAATTCCTTCTGGAATTTTATTTTGACTTATGTGAATTGATTCCACAGATTCTAGATCTTCTCTTAATCTAGAAGTCGATGCACGCGAGGTAGAAGCTCTAGCCGATTCATTTCGAGCTGAGAAGAACTCACTAGGAGAACTAGACCTAGCTGACATTGTTCTAGGTAATCTTATAATTCTTTGAGAATTATTAAATTTAATTTCAACATCTTCTTCAGATGTTTGAATTATTTGTTCTATACTCTTATTAACTATTGGCTCAGGTTCTATTTCCTGAGGTAGACACCAAGTGTCTGGGAAATCTATTTCATGCCATTTAATCAACCTATTAGTTGCTATGTTTGAAGTTAATAAATTAGTCTGAACTACAGTTGTAGTTCCTGGGAAAGATATTTGTTTTACTTTAGGATTTAAAGTATGTAATACTTTATAGTAAATTCTATAGCATATAGCTATAATTTCACTACCTGGTTTAAAATTATAACCATTAGTATGAATGGTTAATTGCATGGCATCTAACAAATTACTGTCAGATAATGATAGATTGAGGTTGGGAGATACCTCAAAATATACTGGTCCATGACATAGACTTGTTTCTATTAATGCAGCTAGAGAAGGTTTGAAATCTCTACATCTGCCATCTCTTACGTATGCCATTATACTAGAGTTAACACCTAATAATGTTAAAGGTTTAAAAGCAATTTGTATCATCCCGATATGGATGAATTTATAATTCCTAAATGGGAGTAAATCTTTTTTACTCAATAATCTAATTGTCTGAGTATTATCAGAAATTCTAATTGTTTATTCTATCGTTTTGATAGCGAACCTATATTTTACATCAAACAGACCAATATTATAAATTTGGTTTGAAGGAACAGAGGGAATTATCCATTTATTTAATTTATCCAAATTGTTTGGATATTCTACCAATTCAGCATTTGAAATGTCTTGATGATCATTATCATCACTACTAAAAGTACTCATATTACTATTCATGATAATAACAAATAAATTTGTTGTGGTTGGCTAACCAGTAGATTTTAAGTAGGTTCTTGAGATATAAAATTTTATTTGAAAAACATAAAAGTACAATATTTTTGGTTCATCTTTGCAAACGATTGCTCGTTTAAATATCAACCTTTCGGGATATAAGGAAAATCCTAAATCAAAGATGAGAAGTGGAACGTTTTTAGCAAAAAATTTCTTTTTCACAAAATCATCATAAAAACAGTCTTTTCACCGACTTTGAAAGATGATCAAATTAAGAAATCACTAAAAACTTATCCATTTTTTACTCTTTTTTTTTACATTCTCAAGAACTTACTATATATCTACTACCAGCCTTCCACAATAAATATTTAGTTACTAATCATTTAAACTAAATACAAGAGAAATGAATTACCTTTAATTCTATGATATACTCCAGTACTCGAATGGCTCTGATACCAACTTGTGCGGAATTAAAAGTATAAATAAGAAGTAAGTTCAGCACATGAGCAAGAGAGAAGAGAGAATTACAAACTGAAATGTTTAATATTGCATAAAGAGAAGCGTTTGTAATTTTTCTCCTATAGGGACTGTAGTTCCTACAAAATGTTGTAATATAGAAAGACACAATGTATAAACTGCATCTTCTTCTCCAGTTGGTATTACTGTCTGGTTTGATTTTGCAAACCTGGATATCCTCTTGATTCAAGATATCTTGTCTTAATAAACCACCCATCATTATGAGCAATCTCTATGTCTTCATTCTCAATATACAGAATGATTTCCCTATTAGGATTTTCGAAGAATCCTGGTTCTTCATTTTCAGCTGCTGCTTTGTAAGATATTATCTTACTAGATGATGAGGAAGGTATTTCTTCCTTTTTCATAGGAGTAGGAGGTGCAGGCAATTGTTGCACATGTCTTGCCCTATTTTGGTAGGTGATCCAGTCCCCAATTATGGGAACATTAGGTTGTTGATGAGGTAATATATTATTACTCCCATATCCTCTACCACGGCCATATCCACCGCGACCTCTTCCCCTATTAGGGGTTGTCATTGACCCTGTAAAAATTCTCGGGTTAAATAATCAGCAAGAGAATTATTTCCCCCTTTTATATATTGAATATCAAATTCAAAGGCAGAGAGCTGAGCTTGCCATCCTGCAAAAATATGTTTTGCTATAAGATTTTTAACATCTTTTTCTATTATTGATTTGGCTGAACTGCAATCAATTCTTAGTAAGAATTTCTGATTTAGTAAATCATCTTGGAATTTTGATATACATTTAATAATAGAAAGCATTTCTTTCTTAATAGTCGAATATTTCGACTGAGTAGGATTCCATTTTCCTGAAGTAAATCTTACTAAGACTTCTTTTTTAGTTTCAGGAATTTCCTGTTTTAAGATACCACCATATCCTATATTTGAAGCATCAGTTTCTACTATTTTGAAATATTTTGGATTTGCTAATGATAAGCAAGGTAAACATTTTACCTTCATTTTAATGGTCTTAATAGCCTGAAAGTGTTTATCAGTCCAAGGACCAGCATTTTTCTTTAACCTAGAGTACAGTATTGCTGTATCTTTGGCTAAGTTTTCATAGTAGTCTGCTGTATAATTCAAACTACCCAAAAATCTTTGTAATTGTTTAGTATCACTTATTATATCAAGAAATTTAGAAGCAAATTCAATACTTCTGTCTATAGGAATAATTTTTCCTTGATTAATAATATGACCTAAGAATCTAACCTAGGTCTGAAATAGTTTCATTTTTGGGGCAGATATAACTAACCCGTTATGTTTAATTAGATTTTTGAATATTTTTAAATGTTTTATATGTTGATCAATGGTTCTAGAATATACTAAAACATCATCAATGTAGACAATTATAAATTCTGTATATGGATTAAAAATATCATTCATAATATTCTGAAATTCAGAAGGAGCATTTTTTAGTCCAAAAGGGACTACATTCCATTCGAAATGTCCGAATGGGACAGTGAAAGCTGTTTTATATCTGTCAGATTCAGTAATTTGAATCTGCCAATATCCTGACTTCATATCAAAATTTGAAAATATTAAAGCATCGTTTAATCTATCTAATAAATCCTTTTTATTAGGAATTGGATACCTAATCCATTTCAACACCTTATTAAGGGGTTTATAATTAATAACTAATCTAGGAACTCCCCATTCCTTTTCTGCTGCATTATTAACATAAAAAGCTGTGCAGCTCCATGGAGATTTAGATTTTCTAATTAATTTTTTCTCTAGTAGAGATTCTATCTCTTTCTTACATAATTCTAAATATTCTCTGTTCATTTGAGCAGGTCTGGCCTTTGTAGGGATTTGTTTTTCATCAAATCCATCTATATAAGGTAAGGAAATAAAATGCTTCTTCCTATCCCAGAAAGCATTAGGTAAATTATTACAAACCTCTGTATGAAATTGTTGTTCAATTGATTTTATTTGAACCTGAACATTACTTTTATTAAGTTGTTCATTAATATTTAATATATTTATTTCTTCTTTAAGAAAACATAATTGTTTTTCTTTATTTAAGAGAATATCTCTTACTTCATTTAACATACGTGTATGAGGGTCAGTAATAAATTTGAATAAAGTTTCTTTCCCTCCTATAGTGGCTAATATGCCATTTTGATCTACCATTTTAATGGGCATAATCTTATGAAGAAAAGGGGTTCCTAATATAACCCTATGATTAATATTTTTTACCAAAATAAAAGATGTTGGTAAACAAATTTCTTGATTGCAAATATAAGTATTGGATAATTTATATTTTACCCTTAACTTATCTCCTCCTGCATGAGAGAGAGATTGAGTAGTTTTTTCAAAATATTTGGTAGGAATAATTCCTTCCTGTATACAATTTAAATCAGCATCACTATCTACTAGTGCTATCTCATTTTCTAAGATAAAATCTTTATCTATGACTAGAGTGATTTTCACAAACCATTTTTGCGAGGTTACTTGTTCCAAAAGGTGAAGATACTCAGGACCTTCAGGATTACTAGTTATAGGAATATCAGGAACATCTTCTTCCTTAATAAAAGTTCCTACTTCTAATAAGGTTACTCTATTAGATAACCTATCATTACTTTGTTTAATCTGACTTATTTCAGATTTTAATAGAGTTATTTCTCTTTTTAAATCTATTATAGAAACTGGAATTTCTTTGATATTAGATTGTTGAAATCTCTGTAATACCTCACTTATTTGATAAGGTGTTGTGGTTATTAAAGGAGATTCTTTATTAGAATTTTCTTTATTCTTTTTAATTAAAACTTCTATCATTTTTTGTTTTAATTCTAGATCCATAATAGAATCTATGGCTTCTATTGCCTTTCGTTCATCTGAAGTAATAACGTTTAATCCATTCATTTCTACTATGGATTTCCAATAGCTAAGTTCATTACACTGACAATCCTTATTGTCAGGGGATGATGATTCCGATGAGGTATCATCAATCAATTCTAAATCCTCTTCTTCATTAGAGGATTCATGTTCTGATTCTGAACTTATTAACATAATCTTTTTTAACTGAGAACGTAATTGTTCATCTTCTACTTCATTAATAGCTTTCTTTGTCCAACATTTATTGGCATAATGCCCTACCTTACCACACTTGTGACAGGTAATATCAAGTTTTTTAAACTTTTTTTTCCCTTAGGAATAAAAGGTTTTTCCTTTTTTATATTTTTAGCATAATATTGCCTTTTATAATTTCCTCTATAAGGTTTTTTATAATATTTCTGTTCTTTATAAGATCTATTTTTCTTATAAACCATTTTTTGTTTTCCTCTAGATTTATGAGCCTCTGGAGGTCTAATTGCTTTTCCTAAGTCAAAAGCTAATTGTTCACAGAATTCACCAATCTGATGTTTTTCTGAAATCTTTTGCTTTTTTAACTGATTTTTTAACTTAATGTCATTACATAAAGCTAAACCTTCATTAATACAACTACTTATTAATTGTCCGTAAGTCAGGTCTGAATAATTAATATTTATTCCATCATTTTTTATTCTTAATGATTGTCTGACCTTTTCGGCAAAAAGATGAGGAAGACCGTCTATAAATTTAGACTTCCAATGGGTAGAGTTAGGGTTTGTTAGTTGATAAACCCTAGATAAGAAATTATCCTTATACCATCTAAAATGGGTCAATGAAGGACACCTAAGGTTTTGGAGAAGTGTTTGAAAGATGATCATAAAAACAGTCTTTTCACAAAATCATATATATATATATATATATATAGGGTTTTCTAGAACCTAGAAGAAGGATCTAAAAGTTGGGCTTTCGAAACCTATGAACTACAAGCCATGAAGGCCCACAAACTAATAGAAAAGGCCTCGAAGGCCTAGAATATGAAACGTCCAAGGCCCATAAAGCCCAACAAGAGTTAAAGGTTTGTAAGATAGTGGAGGCCCATAATCCAAGACCCTTGGAGGCCCATAATCCAAAAGCTGTGAAGGCCCATTATTTGGAAAAAATAAATTGGACTCCTTAATAGAAGGCTTTGTAAGGGCCAGATTATCGAGAGCCCAAAAGCCCAAAGCTAGTGAGGCTCAATTTACTCTTATCTTTAAGGGGACATCAATTTTCAACCTAGTTGGGCATTTGAGGTTCAATTAGACATCAATCTCCTTCTAAAAACATCAAGGCATGAAGCCCCTGTTATTCCCTAGAACAATGTCAATATTTGTAGAAGGGGGGTTGAATACAAATATTAAAACTTTTTGCTTGTTCTAATATTTGTTCTTAATGTTTGATAATTAGAGAGAATATGTTCAAACAAATTTTGACTGAAAAATAAACTGAACAAAACAGATTTAAAATTACTGATGGATTGATTTTTCCATCAGTGTATATTTTTGCTCAATGATCCTAGGTTAAAAGAAACCTAGCTGCACTTTTACAAGATTAGAAAACAAATCAACTATTCTTACAAATATGCTATCAAACTGGAACAGTTGATTAAGAAATATTGTCTAACTTGTCTGTTTTCTAATAATGCTGCTATACTTGTTTATATACCACAAGTGTGCTTTTACAATTCCTATTCTAGGATTGTTTCTACCTACCTTCCTTTTACCTTTTTCTATTTTAGAATAAAGGTTTGAAAGACAACTTCTGATTGAGTCTTCACAGTCATCATAGACTGTCTTCCATATGTGTTCTTTTGCCTTTTTGGATTTCTGACAGATTGCCTTTTTGTCACAGTCAATTGATAATTTGCTGTTAAGCATATCAATTGACTCTTCCTTAATTCATCAACTGATAATGTTCTTCGATTGATCTTGATATCCATCGATTGATAAGTAAGTTGTCTTATCGATTGATAAATGATATCAATCGATGGGTCTTCTCATTAGTTGATGGTCTTCAACTCTTGACTTGGTTTCTTCGATTGATCTCTCATCCATCGATGCCTTCAATATCAATTGATCATCCTTCACTTATGTAATTTCCTGTCTTCACATAATTACAATTTGACAGTTTAATTTACACATCAATTGATGATCTATATCAATCGACTCTAACATCAATTGATGAAGAAAATATCAATTAATTTACACCTTATTAATTGAAATAGACTAAAAACACCTATGCTACAATCCAAATTATCAGTTGATTCAGATAAACACTTCAACTGATAAATGGTTTCCTGATCAATTGATATTTATAACTTTCATATCAATTGATCAGTTACATCAAATAAAATTTCTATGATTCTAAGATTAATGTTATCATAAAATTACATGTAGATTCCTAATAATCTCCCCCTATTTGTGTCTGTGATATGAACAGGCATAAATCTATTTGATGATAACAAAACCCTTAACTATTATCATTTAAATAGAATCAAGAAATTTTCATAGAACTTTTAGGAAATACCAGTTGATGATTATTCTTTGCAGACTATTCCAGTGTCTTCAATTCTTCATGATCTTCAATCTTCAATTACTTCTTCTTCTTCTTCTTTTCAGCATTTTCTTTTAATTGCCTCCTAAAGGTGCTCCTCAATATTGCTTCATCTTCGTCAGTTTCCCCAAGTTGCCTCATAAGATAGTGGATTTCCTCATCTGTGATTTTATCCAGACACTTGCAGATATCAAAGAATTTTGTATTGCCTTCCACATCTGTAAAAATAATGGCATACTTTGGTTCCAACACCACCTTCTTGACTTGAGATTTCCATATCTTCAAAGGAGAATCAGGTTCAACTTCAACTTTTGTTCTCCTCAGTTTTGAGATTTGTTGTTGGATTTCCTGAGAAATAGTCAAATTGAGTTTGTACCTTTTGTTTAGAAGAGGTAGAATTGTCTTCAACACATTATAGCCCTGCTTCATAATCACCTTCATTGAGTAAGTGAGTTTAGAACCATTTTCATACTCCAACCTCATGGATTCCTCTTGATTTGAAGTTGTAGGATGGGTTTTAACTCTAATTAATCCTTTCTCACTTACAACTGGAGTTCCTTTTAATTGGTATCCTTCAAATGTCACTTCCTCCTTGGTTTCTCCTTGAGTGACTTGAGGATTCTCCTGAACCACCATTTTCTGAGATGAATCTATTCTTTTCTGGGCCATTGTTATTTTTCTCCTTTTTCTCAATGGTTGCTCTGCTTGTAGCTCTTCCAAATGCCATTGTATTTCCATCTGTCTAGCAATCTCTTCATTCTCCTTTTCTCTCCTTGAGGCATCTGAGAATCCTGTGGTGATGGCTCCTTGAAGTAGCTTTTGGCCTACTGGTTCAGTTTTTTTCTTCTTCTTTTCTTCAATCACTATTGCTTTCCCTTTCTTCTTTTCTTTAAGTGCTTCAACATCCAATTGAAGAAAAGCTTCTGTATTTGAGTTACTTTCCTGAGTAGCCCCCTTTGCACTTTCATTTACTGCTCTGATTTGAGCAATAAATTCATCTAAATTTCCTGACTCTGCAGCCTTTGCAACCAACTCAGTGTTCCTTTTTAGGGTTTTAAGTCTTTGACTTTCCCTCTCAATCATTAGTTGAGTTTCCTTTTCTCTAGAATTTCTTCTAGCTTCCAAATCATCTTCAAATTTCTTAGCATCTCTCTTTTTGTGTTCCATGTCATCTTTGGAATATTTTGAAGATTGACCCTTATAGCTTCCACTGCCACTTGCACCACTTTTTGAGGTCCTGCTGTGACCACCCAAATTAACTCTAGGATTATCACTCCTAGCTCCTCCAACACCACCATCACCATCTTTATCATTATTCTTCTTTGTATCTCCCCCTTTTTGTTATCATCACAATTAGGAGGTGGTGGCATCCTGTCAAGAAACTTCTGAAGAATTTCAGCATGTAGAGTCTGTCCTCTAATTATAGCTTCCATCTTAGTTTCTATGGACTCTACTCTCCTTTCCAAGGTTGAAAAATTCTTTGACTCCTTAAACAATTTATCCTTAATCTGCACCAGAGTGTTCATTGGCAGTTTCTCATCCAATTTTCTTTCCAATACATCCTTGTTTGTTGAGATTGAATCTTTGATGTTGTCCAATTCCCTTCTTATGCCAGTGACTGTCATTTTCTGCAATTTTAAATGATCCTTCATACAGGTGGCAATTCTCCTGTGAGTTAAGTCTTCAATGTTCACCTCCATCATTGCCCTTCTATATTATGATATGATCTCTGTTTCTGCATCTTCAAGAGAACCTTCAATGGTACTCATCCATGGCTCTTCATCTGAATCACTTTCTAGATCACCAGGAATCATATGATAGATATCTGTGACATTGACCAAACTTTCCTTCAAGTTTCTAGTTCTCTGTTCAGTATGATCAATGCCTAAGAGTTGTTCAGCATCCCTGTTGCTTGATGTGGCTAGTCCTTGGTACCTTGGATCAGGATGGACAAAGTTACTTGGATCCAAGTCACCTGCATCAACTTCCATATCTTCAACAGCTACTTCCTCCAATAATTCAGCTTCTTTCTCTACACCACTTCGTCCTGCTTCATTTGCATTAGGGACTCCCCCTAACTCCTTTACTCCCTCCTCTTCAGACATCAATTCAATTTCTAATTCCTGAGCATATTCAAGAATTTTTCTGTCACTCTCACTCATCTCTCTATTTTTCATCAGGATCTCATCATGGAACCTCACCTCTCCCTCACTCATTATCTGTGCACCTTCTATGGTGGGGCCCTCAAGTGTTTCACTCTCATTCCTGGAAGATATAGGAATGGCCTCACTCACTCCCTCTCCTTTTGCCGGGCTGCAATCCTGCCTCTTACTCAACTCACTCAATCCTATAAGTGTTTGTGCAACATCAATTGATTGGGTATCAATTGATATTAAGAAAATATCAGTTGATGAGGTGTTTAGGATATCCATCGATTGATGCATACCCATCGATTGATCTTGAGTATCGATCGATGGCTTATCAGTCGATGGCTGAATATCAATTGATGTTATGACATCAATTGATGGAGTAGAAACAGTTGATGTAATTATTTGAGAAGTTACATTTGAGATGATTTGAGAAATGGAATCCTGAACTTCCTGGGAAGAAAATTCAGAATGGAGTGTTGGCTTCTCCTTGAGTAACAAAGAAGGAGAATCTGAAAATGCTTGATTGTCTATCAAAACATTTTCTGAAGAAATTTGATGTGGAGGAGAGAAAGGAATGGAAATAGATAGAGAATGGGACTGCAACTCCACATTTATTGGAGATGCATCAAACTGAATTTGAGAAGGCTCCACCACAGTTTCATGTGATTTTGCAGTGTGTGAATCCCCTTGTGCAAAGGTTACCTTCTTCTTTCTCCTTTCATAGGATTTGGGGTTTTTGGCTTGAGTGTCCCCATTTTTGTTCTGTGCCCCTAGCTGTGGGCTCTTTTCAATATTGACATCTTTTTGGGAAGATGCCAACAGAGATGTGGTATTATCCTTGTTAACATCCACAGTCTTTTGGGAGACTGTGGAGTAGGTAGGTTTGGGTTGCACACCCTCTCTCTCCTTATCTGATGTATATTTTTCTATGTAGATCAGATTCACAGTAGAAAAGTAACTTTAGATTGCTTCTATAAAGAATTTAATCACCAAGAAATAAAACTAAAGGATCGATTTGCTTAGATTGCTTAAAGAAATTAATCACCCACAAACTAAACGAAATCTGGATAAGAAAGTTTAAAGGAATTAACCACCAACTCTCTAGGGTTTTGTAAGTATAAAACTCACGATTTTATTCATCAAATTCTTCTCTTTTCAAAGATTACAATATATGGGTATATATAGGCAAGGAATATAACCTTAACCTAAAACAATTAGGATTCTCAATTAGATTCAAAATCAGGTAGAAATTTGCCTAATACTTGAACCCAAATTGGAAACCAATCAAAAGCCCAATCCAAATAGGAAATACATCAAAACCATATTCAACTAGAAAAATAAATCCTAAGTGCTTAAAACAAGAAAAACCCTTTCAAGTGACAGGAAAAAACTTGCAAGAAAAAATTTACTTAATATAATTATCTAATAATAACCCCAACATAATAAATCAACCAATGTTAGTAATTAAGCTGATTATTGGCTTCACAATAGATTCCCATGAGAACAAATAGATCAACCATAATGCTCATGCATCATACTCCTTTTCTTCGAAAACAATTGTCCTCAATTGTACAATAGATACATATGAATATCTTAATGTCATACTCCGCATCATTCTCATCTCCTTTGAAAAAAACTCTTCCACGAGTTTTGTAGAATTTAAGAATCAACACACAATGAGATGATTTATCACAAAAATTGAGAACATCAAATTTCAGCCCATGCAAAATACCTTTGGAAGAAACTTGAAGAGAAATTTTTTTGACGTTTTAGTAGTTCCCAGCATGATGTCTATGCCTAGAAAATCAATGTGTCTTTTCTCTTGAACCAAAACAGCCCCAACACCATTAGCATAACACTCAACCTTAAAAGGATTAAAAAAATCTGATAAAGGTAGTGTACGATAAATCAACAAGTTATGATGATCCTCTTGTTCCAACTCCTTCCCAATAGGCTTCTCATTCAAAAACAAATTCTCATTAGGTTCTTGAATTGTAGTTAACTCTTCAATTTCAGAATCATTATCTTGTTCATGTTGTGCTTGCTCCTCTTCTTTATTGATTTCTATATCCTTGGAAGAATAAGTTGCATCAATCTTCTCAATGTCAGGCAAATTCAACATTCGAATATTATTAAAGCATCCCTCTTGTTCATGTTCATACCCTTCGCACTTGTCACAAATCTTCTTATCTTCCATAGTTGAAGGCGTTGAGTTATCAAATTTGGGAGTAATTTCGGCACATAATTCAGCCACGTTTTGTGCAAGAATTGTTTCTTCATCAAACCCAATTGTATACTCCTCATGTGATATTGTATATTTCTCAAAACTCTTCAAATTCAGAAACATATATTGTTCAAAATCAGTAGGTAAAAAACGTTTTTCCATTCTCACCTTGAGTGCTTCCTGTAACGCCCTCCCGACCCGGGGTCTAGATCGGGGCGTCACTGACACTCTACATGCATACATCCTATATAAATATAAACAATCACAAATATAGATATACATGACCCCAACTATTACCCTGGACCTTTAACAGGTAATGGTATGAAACAAGCACAACTCTAAATTCATTAATTACATAACCAGAATAAATATTATTACAACTCTGAATCATCTGACAAAAGTCTATCAACATGAACACTTAAGACTTAACAAGGTCTTTTCCTTCTAACTCAGCCTCGATCCTACCTGTTCAATCTCAGCTAGCCTAGCATAATTAAGAAAGGAGGTATTCTTCCTCGCAGTCTGCTTAATACGTTCCATGATTCTCAAAAGCTGTAGAAGTTAGAAAATAAAAGAATGAGCCACAAAAGCTCAGCAAGTAACCATGTGGGTTAAAAAAAACAGTTCTACAGGCTTATATATAATTTGAAAAGTCTTTTCTCAAAACCATGCTTTAAAAATCATTACTGGACCTCATTGTCCCATAACTATAATCAAAATTTCATTCAGGGTATTCATTATTCGCAAGACTTTCTTTTATAAATCCACTGGCAAGGTTAGATAATTTTAATAACTGGTGCAAGGTATTAAGAAACTAGAAGCAATAAACATTTCCAAGTATAAGAATAATCTGCAGGGTTAGATGGATAACAGGAAGTAATATATAGCAATTGAAACAAAGTCAAGTCAAGATATGTCTGACAGTTTAAGCTGTAAAGGGCATGATATAACAGGGTATTTCTATTTTCATTATTAATCATTTCAAAGTCCATTATTATAAAACTGTCCTTTCATTAGGACTGGTTCTTTCAAAACATGTTATAAAACTGTCCTCTCATTAGGACCTTGCTTTTCAAATCATCTCTAAAACTGTCCTCTCATTAGGACCTTTACTTTTCAAATCATTTATAAAACTGTCCTCTCATTAGGACCTTTACTGTTTAGAAACAATTCATTTTGGTTGAAGTTTTCTCACAACGCCAGACAATACGGGTGATCAGCCACGTAAAGTCCCCATAACGGACTAAAGTCCCTCTGGACATAAAGAGTACTCATAAAGGCACTTATTGCAATTGGCCTTGGGCTATCTCATTATAGCCATTGACTATCTCATTATAGTCTTCACATAAAAAGTGCTGGACCGGCGTCACTCGGCCTCTTACGCCTCCAACCTATAGGAATCCGCAGAAGCCATATTTGATCGGAATTCCTATAATAACCAAAACATTTCCTTTTTAAAATTACCAAATCATTTGATGAAAAAGACTTCTTGAAAGTCGGATTTCATATTTAAATCCATTTTTAAAGATCATTAGACAGAGTAGATTTTTATTCCAGGATAAGTCTCAAAACAAGTCTCTGTTGTAATAAAGTAAGCTGAAATCATAAACTGGGGATCAAAACCAAGCTATAGTTGTGAAGTCAGGTTACAGGGTCAATTCATAGGTATAACAAGATGTTTTGAAAACAGTTGTAAGGCATTTAATTGTAGCAGTAGTTAGGCAATAGCAACAGGGTAAGTTCAGAATTAAAATTCAAGTAAACATAGTTAAGAAAATGGTGATAGCATAAGTCACAGTTCAAGGTCACTGGTTTAAGATTTTTAAATCTGGTTTATAAGCTGTCAGTAGCAGTTCAGGGATTGAAAAGTTTAAAGTGCAATCAAAACTGGTATAAGGTTGCAGTTTAAGTAAACAGTTAAAGTAAGGCAGGCTATAACTTAAAACAGTTGAGATAAAATAAAATAGTCGCAGGGTCATAAAACAGTTCATAAAACACTTCTTAAGTTTAAAGAGATTAGGCAGTAGTTACTTGCCTCAAAAAGGAATGCTACAGCTGCTGAACAGGTAGATCTCCTACACCAATACTAACTCTCTACTTTAGTTTTCCCTTTGTTCTTCACCTCAACGTCCTTCGTAGCTACACATAAATAATACTATTTCAGTATCTCATTCATACTCGACGTTATCTTTAACGTCTAACTCACTCTACCCTTTCGTTACTGAAATCCCTTGACCAGTATAATAATAATGTATATCACATAACAAGTATACATTGACAAGCATATAGCACATATTATAAATCCATCAATCTTGTACAACTACTCAAATATCCACTGGCTAACAACCCATGTATCTCATATCATACATTGACACTATCAAAAGAATCACTGAGCAGGCATACACCGACAGGCATATAGCACATAGCATATAATCATATTTTTCTACAGTATTCCTGACTGATAGCCTTTCCTATACAGAAGTGGTGTGCCAATAATGTTTTAAAAAGATCATTCAGTTTTAGAAAAATTTCGGCAGCATCTCTCCTGTAAATAGAGTTACCCGTCGGAATTCAACCGACACAACCAACCACTAATTACAATTATATATAATCAGTCTTATATAATACAAAATCCATCCCCTACAAAGCAATATCCACATAAATCATAAAACTCAATTCACTTCTCATATTCAGATATTAGCAATTATATCAATTCGTACCTTTATAGTCGAATATACACTTAAACATGTAATTTGAATCATAGTATTAAAATTATTCAACCAACCATTATTGAATCTAATCAAATACTAAACTCCAAACAAGGTAAACGAACCAATTTAACATACTAGTGCTAGTATCAAAACTTTATATGATTCATGGTTACCCATATAAAGAAATCAATCTTTTAAAATAAGTGAGTAACTGAAAACCTCATTGCGCAGGCTATGGTACATTTTTCATAAATTGAAAAATAATCATTTTGACACCAAATTTTGCAAGTACATACTTGAATACTAAACCAAAATCAT
Organism: Oenanthe sinensis; assembly: GCA_028671895.1. Taxonomy (NCBI): domain Eukaryota; kingdom Viridiplantae; phylum Streptophyta; class Magnoliopsida; order Apiales; family Apiaceae; genus Oenanthe; species Oenanthe sinensis. Next base: position 4,831,821 of record CM053812.1, read on the forward strand.
ATAAAAGTTTCAGTTGTAAATAATTTAGAAAAGACTAAAAACGAATTATTTGAAATCAGAAACCGTAACAGCAATTTTCAGCACTGCGCGGTGTTTACTAAAATGACCATAACTTTTTCCTCGCTTGTCCAAATAATGTAAAATTAGTGCCCAATTAAACTTGAAATAATAAGCAACATGTTCTACACCTAGTCACTGCCTAGAGCAGGGCACAATCAGTCCCTAATTAACAGAACAGAACATGGCAGTTTCTTTGCCCAAAATCTATTTCTAATTCTTATAAATCAATCTACCTTTAATTATCAACAAGTACTTGCAGTTATCATCAAATTCGAAGCATCTAGTGACTACAATCAAGCTACCAAATCATCATATCATAGTTACAAAGTCTACATGACTCGAATAAGCCGAACATAGACTAGAACCCAAATAATTTGATACAACTAATTCGGACATGTGCAAAATGGTACCATAGCCAACATGAAATTCCTCTTGTTAACAAGAACAGAATATAATTGACAAGATCATCATCTCTACGGCAAGATTACAAGCAAACTCACACCGTAGGCTCCTCGGAGGTCATCGCCGACGGTGATGATCCGGTGGAGAACCGATGGTGGTTCTATCAACACCCAATCATTCCTTTACTCCTATTATAGCATAGTCATATCTTAAATCAAGAAATCAAGTCCCCAAATCAGTTGCATACAGGTCTTTGACATACATACATACAAGGCATGCACACATATATATACAAATTGTAACAAAGTAATAGAAGATGAGATTATTAACACTAATACTAGCTAAAATATGTACAAATCATGGATTATGCCAAGAACATCGAGAAAATGCAAGAGGAGACTCACCAACGACTTAGAACAGAACAAAGATGCAGAATGGGGAAGAAAGAGGGCTGGTGGGTATTTATAATGGCAGGGGCAGGATGGTAATTTCACAATGCTGCTTTCTGTTTTAAAAATCAATTAATAATTCGAATTTTGGGAGATACAGGGTACAAAAATAATTTTTATATTTTTAAACTGAAGAACATAAATTTATAAGCTCCCCCATATTTTTAAAATATTTTTCTGATGAATAAATAATTAAATACAAATCGGAGAAGTTTCAGCACTTTAAATAGAAATAAGAGTATAAAATTATTTAAAAATATTTCGGGGCTCAAATAAAATAAAATTTTATTTTTCCAACGTCTCAGAATATATAAAGAACATTTTGGAAAAGATTTCATGATTTTTGGACATCCCCATAATTAAATATGGAATTTAGAAGAGAAATATTTTCAGGATAAAATAGGACTGAGAAAATCATATAACAATATTGAGACTGAATTAAATCACACAACCATTTTTAGAAAGTCTCTAAAATCACATAGAAGCCACATCTAAAATTTCATAATTATTGGACACACCAATAATTTTATAAAAATCAAACAGTGCATCAATTTAGCATAAAAAGTCAATTAATCACTTTAATAAATCACTTGAACACATTGTGGTCAAACAGGCAGTCAACTAGACATATAAAATGACTACATACCACATCTTATCATATTGGAGCACAAAAATAATACATCTCATATTAATTAAATATATATAAATACCTCAATCGTTACATTCTCCCCCCCTTATAAGGATTCTGTCCCCAGAATCAGCCTAAGCAAACAAGTAGGGATACTTTTCAAGTATTTCACTCTCAAGTTCCCATGTGGATTCCTCAACTCGAGGATTTCTCCACAAAACCTTTACAAGCCTAACAGACTTATTTCTTAAAACCTTATCCTTACGATCCTGAATCGCTACAGGCTGTTCTATGTATGACAAATCGGTTTGAATCTCCAGAGGTTCATATTCTATTACATGACTCCTATCAGGATTATACTTTCTAAGCATAGATATGTGAAAAACATTGTGGATATGCTGCATCTGCGGCGGTAGAGCCAATTCATACGCAACTTCCCCAACTCGCTTCAAAACTTCAAAAGGTCCTATATATCTTGGACTAAGCTTTCCTTTCTTGCCAAATCTACTAACACCTTTCCATGGAGAAATCTTTAGCAACACTTGGTCACCTTATTCAAAACTCATATCTTTCCTTGACTGGTCAGCATACTTCTTTTGCCTATCTTGAGCAGCTAGCAATCTCTTCTGAATCAACTCAATCTTTTCTTTAGTTTGTTGAACTAACTCTGGACCCAAAATCTTACGTTCACCAACTTCATTCCAACACACTGGTGATCTTCACTTCCTTCCATACAAGGCTTCATACGGGGGCATTCCAATACTGGCATGATAGCTGTTGTTATATGAAAACTCCACTAACGGTAGATGCTCGTCCCAACTTCCTTCAAAATCCAAGGCACAAACTCTCAACATGTCTTCAATGGTCTGAATTGTCCTTTCACTCTGGCCATCTGTCTGAGGATGATATGCAGTACTCATATTCAACTTCATTCCCAACACTCTTGAAATTTCTTCCAGAATCTAGAATTAAATCTCGGGTCTCTGTCAGATACTATTGATACAGGAACACCATGCCGCATAACAATCTCTTTCAGGTACAAATGAACCAACCTGTCCAGTGAAAATCTTTCGTTGATCGGTAGAAAGTGCGCTGACTTAATTAATCTGTCTATTATCACCCAAATAGCATCATGATTAGCCTTTGTCCTTGGTAATCCTACTACAAAATCCATAGCAAGATTCTCCCATTTCCATTCTAGAATCTCTAGTGGTTGCAACAATCCACTGGGTCTCTGATGTTCAGCTTTGACTCTCTGGCACGTATAACATTTACTGATCCAATCTGCCACATCTCTTTTCATGTTGGGCCACCAAAAATTTTCTTTCAAGTCTTTATACATCTTTGTGCTTCCCGGGTGAATAGAGTATCTTGAACTATGTGCATCATGCAAAATTTCATTCTTGAGCTCTTGGACATTAGGGATCCAAATTCGTGAGGAATACCTAAAGATTCCTTTATCGTCCTTCTGACCTCTTAACTCTTCTCCGGTCAACTTGGCTCTGTCTTGACTCATCATCTGTTCTTGACATCTCTTGATCTTTTCTAACAACTCTGGCTGAAAAGTCATTTTATACACCATCTCTTCTACTGAATCAGAACCATATACTTCTATTTCCAATTTTTTTTTTCAATCTCCTTGATCAATTTTTCAGATGAAACCATTATATTCAATCTTTCATTTCTACTTAAAACATTTGCTACAACATTCGCTTTGCCTGGATGATAGTTAATCGTACAGTTTTAGTATTTAATCAATTCCAACCATCTTCTCTATCTCATGTTCAGCTCTTTCTAAGTAAAGATATACTCAAACTTTTGTGATCCGTGTAAATCTCACACTTTTCTCCATACAAGTAGTGCCTCCATATCTTCAGTGCAAACACAATAACAGCTAATTCTAGATCATGCATACTTCAATTCATGAGGTCTTAACTGCCTGGAAGCATATACAATTACCTTTCCGTGTTGCATCAAAACACATCCCAAGCCTTTGTGAGAAGCATTACTGTAGATAACGAAATTCCCTTGATCGTCAGGTAATACCAACACTGGTGCAGACACTAGTCTTCGCTTTAGCTCTTCAAAACTTTCTTCACACTTTTCATTCCATACAAACTTTTCATTCTTCCTGGTCAACTTGGTCATAGGGGTAACTATCTTTGAAAAATCTTGAACAAATCTTCGATAGTATCCCGCTAATCCCAGAAAACTTCTTACTTCTGTTGGAGTCCTTGGTCTTTCCCATTTCATCACTGCTTCTATCTTTGCCGGATCAACTTTGATGCCTTCTTTACTGACAACATGTCCTAAGAATTGTATTTCCTTCAGCCAAAATTCACATTTAGAAAACTTCGCATACAACTTCTCCTTTCTTAAAATCTCTAAAGCAACTCTCAAATGATCAACATGTTCTTCCTCCGACTTTGAATATATCAAGATGTCGTCAATAAATACAATCACAAATTTGTCGAAATACTTCTTAAAGACTCTGTTCATTAGATCCATAAACCCTGCTGGGGCATTTGTCAATCCAAAAGCCATAACCAAAAATTCATAGTGTTCGTACCTTGTTCTGAACGCTGTTTTAGATACATCTTCAGGTTTGATCTTGAGTTGATGGTATCCGGACCTTAAGTCAATTTTGGAAAAACATTCGGCTCCTTTCAGCTGGTCAAAAAGATCGTCGATCCTCGACAACGGGTACTTATTCTTGATAGTCAACTTGTTCAACTCTCGGTAATCTATGCACAATCTCATTCTTCCATCCTTCTTCTTCACAAACAGTACTGGTGCTCCCCAGGGGGACACACTAGGCCTTATCACTCCTTTATCCAAAAGATCTTGTATTTGACTCGCCAATTCCTTCATCTCAACAGGTGTCATTCTGTACGGAGCCTTAGAAACTGATTCGGTACCGGGAGCTAAATCAATAGAAAACTCAGTTTCCCTGTCTAGAGGTAATCCTGGTAACTCGGAATTCAACTTCCTCACCTTCTGTTGTTTTCACTTTTAACTTCTTTTCCTTACAATCTATTTGGTCCTCATTGATCTGCGTTACCATTATGACAATCTCCTTTCTGACCATCTTGTCTTCTATTAAATTTGGTTCTGAAACTTCCTTGACCTTGGCCTTCTTCTCTGGCCCCAAATTTCCTCTTCTTTTTATCTTTCTCCCTCTGAGACATCTCACTTTCATTTTCCACAATCATTGCCTTCTGAACCATTGCGGCAAAGCTCTGTAGCTCAAAAACTGCCACTCTGCTTCGAATCCATGGCCTCAAGCCTTGTTGAAATCTTTTGGCCTTCTGTACTACTGTTCTGTTGAAAACTATGACTCTAATTCTGGTGATTCTCATTTTCTTCTTAAATGAAATCACACTATTATCTTCTTTCAAACTTTCAGGCTTTATTTTGCCCTTCCCACTTTCTTTTCATTTCTAACTCGGTATATTATCTTTATACTCAACATATTTCTTTATTTCGACTCTGAAAACTTTTATTCGGTCAAATTTTCCCATATACTTTTCTAGAAATAACTCAATAAATCTAATATAAAGAAATACAACAGCTCCATTCAATTTCACTTTAGCTCCCTGCTAAATCGCTTCTTCTTTCTGTATAAACGACTTGTAATGTTTCATATTCTTCTGAACACTAACAATCTCAGCATCACAATTCGTTACAAGGTCGAACAATTACTAATCGAAGGAATCAAAATCACAACTCAGATTTGATATTCAAACAAAAGTATAAAACATGGACCAAGATTCTTTGAAACAATAGGTTCAAAAGAAATCTCAACTTTTACTGGTTAGAGAACCATTAGAGTTTAAAATATGGGACTTTGCAAAGAATGGATATCACATTCAAGAAGAAATAACTGGGAGATCACTATGATCTTCGAACTTCCATTACGTTACATATGCCACTTAGGAGAACCTCCGTAGTACATAAGGTGGCCAACCTTAGCACTTTCATGACATGCAACTTACCAACAGTGGCGTCCCACCTTGGTATCCCCTTTATATAGGGTTGTTCATCCCAGAAGAGTACAAAGAATTAATATGATACATAATATTCAAAATTTCAAGAATCAATTCAAGGCTTGTTAATAAAATATCTGAATCAATAAAAATAGTTTCAATAGAACGAATAGAGAGTTTGGGTAAACAGAATACACATGACTCTGGAAATTAGAGCGAGTAAGGTCAATTGTAGAAAATATCTCTCTCAAGTCACAAATAGAGAATCGATTTCCTAACGGGGCTTGAAATCTAACACACATAACAAATACAATCCTAGGTGGTGCAAAAATCTCAGCACGAACAGATGCAGGCTCAGACACAAGCAATACAGGTAGAACGGGTGCCTCACTAGTAGGTGCTACCATATACTCAGGGATACAATCCATAACCTCCACGTCCGATCCAGAATCCATACTAGGCTCAAAGTAAGACTCGTGTGGAGTGGTGCCAAAAGAAGTATTGAAGAATGGAGGGGAATGGTAAATGAGGATCCTTATCACTATTCGATGGTATCTGTAATTTTACAGTGGTATACCGATGGATAAACCAAGTTGAAGTTATCTTAAGTCTAACGTCATTATATCTTAACATTTTTAACCATCGAGACTCTATCTGAATATCTCGACTCAAAACTCTAAGTTCCTATATTGAGTGATCCTATCTTATATCTTTAAGGGTTTAAATCTTACACTTATCCAATGTCTATAAGTATGTAAATCCTAGAACCTATATCCTCTTATCTTATTAATATACTCCTGGCTTGTTTCAGTGACCAAAACCTGTAGCTCTGATACCAACCTGTAACGCCCTCCCGACCCGGGGTCTAGATCGGGGCGTCACTGACCTCTACATGCATACATCCTATATAAATATAAACAATCACAAATATAGATATACATGACCCCAACTATTACCCTGGACCTTTAACAGGTAATGGTATGAAACAAGCACAACTCTAAATTCATTAATTACATAACCAGAATAAATATTATTACAACTCTGAATCATCTGACAAAAGTCTATCAACATGAACACTTAAGACTTAACAAGGTCTTTTCCTTCTAACTCAGCCTCGATCCTACCTGTTCAATCTCAGCTAGCCTAGCATAATTAAGAAAGGAGGTATTCTTCCTCGCAGTCTGCTTAATACGTTCCATGATTCTCAAAAGCTGTAGAAGTTAGAAAATAAAAGAATGAGCCACAAAAGCTCAGCAAGTAACCATGTGGGTTAAAAAAAACAGTTCTACAGGCTTATATATAATTTGAAAAGTCTTTTCTCAAAACCATGCTTTAAAAATCATTGTTGGACCTCATTGTCCCATAACTATAATCAAAATTTCATTCAGGGTATTCATTATTCGCAAGACTTTCTTTTATAAATCCACTGGCAAGGTTAGATAATTTTAATAACTGGTGCAAGGTATTAAGAAACTAGAAGCAATAAACATTTCCAAGTATAAGAATAATCTGCAGGGTTAGATGGATAACAGGAAGTAATATATAGCAATTGAAACAAAGTCAAGTCAAGATATGTCTGACAGTTTAAGCTGTAAAGGGCATGATATAACAGGGTATTTCTATTTTCATTATTAATCATTTCAAAGTCCATTATTATAAAACTGTCCTTTCATTAGGACTGGTTCTTTCAAAACATGTTATAAAACTGTCCTCTCATTAGGACCTTGCTTTTCAAATCATCTCTAAAACTGTCCTCTCATTAGGACCTTTACTTTTCAAATCATTTATAAAACTGTCCTCTCATTAGGACCTTTACTGTTTAGAAACAATTCATTTTGGTTGAAGTTTTCTCACAACGCCAGACAATACGGGTGATCAGCCACGTAAAGTCCCCATAACGGACTAAAGTCCCTCTGGACATAAAGAGTACTCATAAAGGCACTTATTGCCATTGGCCTTGGGCTATCTCATTATAGCCATTGACTATCTCATTATAGTCTTCACATAAAAAGTGCTGGACCGGCGTCACTCGGCCTCTTACGCCTCCAACCTATAGGAATCCGCAGAAGCCATATTTGATCGGAATTCCTATAATAACCAAAACATTTCCTTTTTAAAATTACCAAATCATTTGATGAAAAAGACTTCTTGAAAGTCGGATTTCATATTTAAATCCATTTTTAAAGATCATTAGACAGAGTAGATTTTTATTCCAGGATAAGTCTCAAAACAAGTCTCTGTTGTAATAAAGTAAGCTGAAATCATAAACTGGGGATCAAAACCAAGCTATAGTTGTGAAGTCAGGTTACAGGGTCAATTCATAGGTATACCAAGATGTTTTGAAAACAGTTGTAAGGCATTTAATTGTAGCAGTAGTTAGGCAATAGCAACAGGGTAAGTTCAGAATTAAAATTCAAGTAAACATAGTTAAGAAAATGGTGATAGCATAAGTCACAGTTCAAGGTCACTGGTTTAAGATTTTTAAATCTGGTTTATAAGCTGTCAGTAGCAGTTCAGGGATTGAAAAGTTTAAAGTGCAATCAAAACTGGTATAAGGTTGCAGTTTAAGTAAACAGTTAAAGTAAGGCAGGCTATAACTTAAAACAGTTGAGATAAAATAAAATAGTCGCAGGGTCATAAAACAGTTCATAAAACACTTCTTAAGTTTAAAGAGATTAGGCAGTAGTTACTTGCCTCAAAAAGGAATGCTACAGCTGCTGAACAGGTAGATCTCCTACACCAATACTAACTCTCTACTTTAGTTTTCCCTTTGTTCTTCACCTCAACGTCCTTCGTAGCTACACATAAATAATACTATTTCAGTATCTCATTCATACTCGACGTTATCTTTAACGTCTAACTCACTCTACCCTTTCGTTACTGAAATCCCTTGACCAATATAATAATAATGTATATCACATAACAAGTATACATTGACAAGCATATAACACATATTATAAATCCATCAATCTTGTACAACTACTCAAATATCCACTGGCTAACAACCCATGTATCTCATATCATACATTGACACTATCAAAAGAATCACTGAGCAGGCATACACCGACAGGCATATAGCACATAGCATATAATCATATTTTTCTACAGTATTCCTGACTGATAGCCTTTCCTATACAGAAGTGGTGTGCCAATAATGTTTTAAAAAGATCATTCAGTTTTAGAAAAATTTCGGCAGCATCTCTCCTGTAAATAGAGTTACCCGTCGGAATTCAACCGACACAACCAACCACTAATTACAATTATATATAATCAGTCTTATATAATACAAAATCCATCCCCTACAAAGCAATATCCACATAAATCATAAAACTCAATTCACTTCTCATATTCAGATATTAGCAATTATATCAATTCGTACCTTTATAGTCGAATATACACTTAAACATGTAATTTGAATCATAGTATTAAAATTATTCAACCAACCATTATTGAATCTAATCAAATACTAAACTCCAAACAAGGTAAACGAACCAATTTAACATACTAGTGCTAGTATCAAAACTTTATATGATTCATGGTTACCCATATAAAGAAATCAATCTTTTAAAATAAGTGAGTAACTGAAAACCTCATTGCGCAGGCTATGGTAAAACATTTTTCATAAATTGAAAAATAATCATTTTGACACCAAATTTTGCAGGTACATACTTGAATACTAAACCAAAATCATATAAAAGTTTCAGTTGTAAATAATTTAGAAAAGACTAAAAACGAATTATTTGAAATCAGAAACCGTAACAGCAATTTTCAGCACTGCGCGGTGTTTACTAAAATGACCATAACTTTTTCCTCGCTTGTCCAAATAATGTAAAATTAGTGCCCAATTAAACTTGAAATAATAAGCAACATGTTCTACACCTAGTCACTGCCTAGAGCAGGGCACAATCAGTCCCTAATTAACAGAACAGAACATGGCAGTTTCTTTGCCCAAAATCTATTTCTAATTCTTATAAATCAATCTACCTTTAATTATCAACAAGTACTTGCAGTTATCATCAAATTCGAAGCATCTAGTGACTACAATCAAGCTACCAAATCATCATATCATAGTTACAAAGTCTACATGACTCGAATAAGCCGAACATAGACTAGAACCCAAATAATTTGATACAACTAATTCGGACATGTGCAAAATGGTACCATAGCCAACATGAAATTCCTCTTGTTAACAAGAACAGAATATAATTGACAAGATCATCATCTCTACGGCAAGATTACAAGCAAACTCACACCGTAGGCTCCTCGGAGGTCATCGCCGACGGTGATGATCCGGTGGAGAACCGATGGTGGTTCTATCAACACCCAATCATTCCTTTACTCCTATTATAGCATAGTCATATCTTAAATCAAGAAATCAAGTCCCCAAATCAGTTGCATACAGGTCTTTGACATACATACATACAAGGCATGCACACATATATATACAAATTGTAACAAAGTAATAGAAGATGAGATTATTAACACTAATACTAGCTAAAATATGTACAAATCATGGATTATGCCAAGAACATCGAGAAAATGCAAGAGGAGACTCACCAACGACTTAGAACAGAACAAAGATGCAGAATGGGGAAGAAAGAGGGCTGGTGGGTGTTTATAATGGCAGGGGCAGGATGGTAATTTCACAATGTTGCTTTCTGTTTTAAAAATCAATTAATAATTCGAATTTTGGGAGATACAGGGTACAAAAATAATTTTTATATTTTTAAACTGAAGAACATAAATTTATAAGCTCCCCCATATTTTTAAAATATTTTTCTGATGAATAAATAATTAAATACAAATCGGAGAAGTTTCAGCACTTTAAATAGAAATAAGAGTATAAAATTATTTAAAAATATTTCGGGGCTCAAATAAAATAACATTTTATTTTTCCAACGTCTCAGAATATATAAAGAACATTTTGGAAAAGATTTCATGATTTTTGGACATCCCCATAATTAAATATGGAATTTAGAAGAGAAATATTTTCAGGATAAAATAGGACTGAGAAAATCATATAACAATATTGAGACTGAATTAAATCACACAACCATTTTTAGAAAGTCTCTAAAATCACATAGAAGCCACATCTAAAATTTCATAATTATTGGACACACCAATAATTTTATAAAAATCAAACAGTACATCAATTTAGCATAAAAAGTCAATTAATCACTTTAATAAATCACTTGAACACATTGTGGTCAAACAGGCAGTCAACTAGACATATAAAATGACTACATACCACATCTTATCATATTGGAGCATAAAAATAATACATCTCATATTAATTAAATATATATAAATACCTCAATCGTTACACTTCCAGAGAATCAATACATGTTTTGCCATCTTTTCTCCTCCTTGATTTCAGATTTTCATACCACAAATTTGCATAACCTTTAAGCTTCGATCTTGCCACTTTGAATCTCTTGTGATCATCATAATCCTTGTAGTCAAAGATTCTTTCAATATGTTTCAACCATTGAATAAAATTTTCAGGATTTATATCACTATCGAAATCTGGGATATCCATACGAAAACCCCTTCTTTTATCCAATTTTGCTAAAACCTCCTTCAATTGCTCCCTTAATTCTTTGATTTCCCTATCCCTTCGCATGTTCTCAACTTGTTCTGGATTTAAGCCACACATAACATTCAGTTCTTCATCACCAAATACATTAGCCATGTTTGCCTACTGTTTTTATGAAAAAAACCTTTAGAGGTAGTCGCAAAACTGCCACCAAATAGATCAGCCATGTGTACCCATGTTTTTTAAAGAAAACCCCCTCAAAGAAGTCGTCAAACCACCACGAAACACACCAGAATTGTTGCCCACGTTTTTGAAGAAGATCTTCAAAACAAATCGCCAAACCTCGCTCTGATACCAAGATGATGTATATTTTTCTATGTAGATTAGATTCACAGCGGAAAAGTAACTTTGGATTGCTTCTATAAAGAATTTAATCACCAAGAAACAAAACTAAAGGATCGATTTGCCTAGATTGCTTAAAGAAATTAATCACCCACAAACTAAACGAAATCTGGATAAGAAAGTTTAAAGGAATTAACCACCAACTCTCTAGGGTTTTGCAAGTATAAAACTCACGATTTTATTCATCAAATTCTTCTCTTTTCAAAGATTACAATATATGGGTATATATAGGCAAGGAATATAACCTTAACCTAAAATAATTAGGATTCTCAAGTAGATTCAAAATTAGCTAGGAATTTGCCTAATACTTGAACCCAAATTGGAAACCAATCAAAAGCCCAATCCAAATAGGAAATACATCAAAACCATATTCAACTAGAAAAATAAAACCTAAGTTCTTAAAACAAGAAAAACACTTTCAAGTTACAGGAAAAAACTTGCAATAAAAAATTTACTTAATATAATTATCTAATAATAACCCCAACATAATAAATCAACCAATGTTAGCAATTAGGCTGATTATTGGCTTCACAATAGATTCCTATGAGATCAAATAGATCAACCATAATGCTCCTGCATCATTATCCTTCTGGGTTCTTTGATTTTCCCCAGTTCCCTCACCGGAACCTTCTCCATCTAATCTATCACCACCTGGAGTTTTTCTTTTCTTTGGTTTTACAACAACAGATTTTTGGGAACCTGTTGAGGTTGGTTTTTTAGATTTGATTGAGGAAATAGGTGTGTGGCTTGGGTGGGAGGGTTGGGGTTACTGCTAGCACCCTCCATTGCCATAGAAGGCAAAGAAACTTGAGTTTCAGAAGAAGTAAGGGAAGAAATAAATACCTGAACAAAAGGTGGATAGATCAATTCCACATTGCTGTGAAGATTGATCCTGACCAAGTCCTTAAAGACCCTTTCGTTTTGAGTCCAACACTCAAGGGTTTCAGTTTCCCTGCAAATCTCAATTTCTTTGACCAAGTGGTTAATTATAATCATGATAAATCTAGCATAGTATATATGATTAGACCTATCATGCTTCTTTCCTGACTTAGCAGCAATTTCAGACAACAATATAGAAGAAAAATCATGATATTCATCAAACAAAACACTATATGCTATCTGTTGTATGCTTGAAGTTATGGCATCAAAATTACTAATTTTACCACTAAAGCATTTTATTATTGCATCAAAGAAATAAGACCATTCTCTCCTAAGGTGTTTTCTAACTACTTGCCCTAAATTGATGTCAGAATTTGCATAATTAACAGCCCTCAACATGTTTCTAATATATGATTCACTAGGCACATTATCAGTATTATTAACAGGCAAATCTAAACATTCATTTAAAATTAAAGTAGTAAGAATGTACTCTTGTCCTTTGCAGTAGAAGTTGATGCTCGAGAAGACATCAGCAACTTCTGCAGAGGTCCAAAACTCTTCCACCAAATTGCAGATTATTGTTGGTGCTTCCTTCAATGCTTTTTGTATCTTGCCACTTCCCAGGAATTGCATCAAAGGATGAAATTCCCTTGGAGTTTCTTCAACCACAGTGCAAGTCACAAAATTATTTAATTCATAGATAAATCCGGCTTGAGAGATTTTCTTGGATGAAGATGCCATTTCCTTGAATAGAAGATTAGTAGTACAAAAGCTTTGAAGATATTAAGAAATTTGAGTACTGAGAGAAAGAGGGTTGTGTTTAAGTTCATAGATTGGGAGAGAAAGAGGTAGAGAAATTGTTAGTAAAAATGTAAGTAAGAATGAACAATGTTTTAATCTCACTATTTATATTTACTGATTTCTCAATCAATTTCTTACTCAAAATAAAACTTAATCGACCGTTAAAAAAAATAAGAGTAAAAGTTACTAATTTTGGCAATCGACTGTTATACATACAGGAATGTACGTATTAATCAATTGATAAAACAAGTAATCAACGGCTAGATTTTTGTACAGGTCGATTGATGACATGGATCCCTCTAAATTTCAGATCATCGATTGATAAATCTTGTTCATCGACAGGTACTCTTATCCATCGATAACTAAATATATCATCAATTGATATATTTTTCTGTCGATAGCTACAGACATCAATCGATAAGTAAATATATCATCAATTGATATATTTATCTGTCGATTGCTTCAGCAATATCCATTGATATGTAAAATGCTTATCAATTGATTAATGAAAAATCAACATATTAGCATTATCAACGGCTACCTACTAGAACTAAAACAACTAACTAACTTATCAGACATTTCAAATGTTAATTAAAATTAAGCATACCTAAATCACAGACCAATCTATTAAAGGTAGATTCATCTAATGGTTTGGTAAAAATGTCTGCAAGTTGTTTTTCACTATGGACAAAATGTAATTCAACAGTACCATTCATTACATGTTCCCTAATGAAGTGATACCTTATGTCAATGTGCTTGGTTCTGGAATGTTGCACAGGATTTTCTGTTATTGCAATGGCACTTGTATTATCACAGAAAATAGGAATCTTGTTCAAGTTGAACCCATAGTCAAGTAGTTGATTCATCATCCATAATATTTGTGCACAGCAACTTCCAGCTGCAATGTATTCAGCCTCTGCAGTAGATGTAGACACTGAATTCTGCTTCTTGCTAAACCATGAAACAAGCTTATTTCCTAGAAATTGACAGGAGCCTGTTGTACTTTTTCTGTCAATTCTGCAACCTGCATAGTCTGCATCTGAATAACCAATTAGCTCAAATCCAGAATCTCTAGGATACCAAATTCCAAGATTTGGAGTTCCTTTGAGATATCTGAATATTCTTTTTATTGCAGTCAAATGAGATTCTCTAGGATCAGCTTGAAACCTAGCATAAAGACATGTAGCAAACATTATGTCTGGCCTACTTGCAGTTAAGTAAAGTAATGAGCCAACCATGCCTCTATAACTTGAAATGTCCACTTTAGTTTCCTTAGTGTTTAATTCAAGTTTAGTTGCAGTGGTCATGGGAGTTTTTGCAGATAAACATTCACTTAAATCAAATCTCTTTAATAAATCAGAAATATATTTGGTTTGATTTATGAAAATGCCATTTTTGACTTGTTTTACTTGCAAACCTAGAAGATAGGTAAGTTCTCCCATTAAGATCATTTCATATTTACTCTGCATCAACTTAGCAAACTTTTGACAAAGTTTTTCATTAGTTGAGCCAAAAATAATGTCATCTACATAGATTTGAACAAGAATCATAGAACCATTTATGTTTCTATGAAAGAGAGTTTTATCAACAGTACCTCTTGTGAAGTGATTCTCAATCAAGAATTTAGACAAAGTGTCATACCAGGCTCTAGGTGCTTGTTTCAATCCATAAAGTGCCTTGAGAAGATAGTAAACAAATCCAGGATGAACAGGATCAATAAAACCAGGAGGTTGTTCTACATATACTTCTTCTTCTAATTCTCCATTGAGAAAAGTACTTTTCACATCCATCTAATACACCTTGAAGTTAGCATGAGTAGCATATGCTAGAAAGATTCTGATTGCTTCCAATCTTGCAACTGGTGCAAAAGTTTCATCAAAATCTATGTCTTCTTCTTATGAATAGCCTTTTACCACTAGTCTTGCTTTATTCCTTGTGACTATACCAGATTCATCCATTTTGTTTCTGAACACCCATTTTGTTCCAATGATAGACTTGTTCTTTGGCTTGGGCACCAGCTTCCATACCTTGTTTCTTTCAAACTGATTCAACTCTTCTTGCACAACTATTGTCCAATCAGGATCATCCAAGGCTTCTTCAATCTTTTTTGGTTCTTCTTGAGACAGGAAGCCACTATACAAGCATTCATTTTGAGTTGCTCTTCTAGTTTTGACACCATCATTTGCATCTCCAATAATTAATTCAAAGGGATGGTAAATTTGTTCTTGAAGATGATGCTTCATGATCATTGGAAGTGTTTTGATCATTGTGATATGATTGACTATTTGAGAACCCTCCCCCTGAGATGGACACTCTACTTGAAGATTGTTGAGTAGAGTTGTTATCCATCGAATGATTATCAATTGATGTATTATCAGTCGATTGATGATTGTCAACTGATAAGTTATCTGTTGATGCATTGACATCAATTGATGGAAGGATTCTGGGAACTTGAATTCTTGAGACTTCCACATCATCATCACTATCCTCAATATTGTTATTACATATCCAACAAATATAGCTTCATCAGCCTTGGCTTCAAATTTTCCTAGATTTTTACCTTGATTTTTCAGTACAAAGCATTTGCATCCAAAGACATGAAGAAAATTTACTGTTGGCTTCTTGTCCTTCTTTATCAACTGATATGAAGTTTTACCTTGAATTTGATTGACCATGGAGATATTCTGAATGTAGCAAGCAGTATTAATTGCTTCTGCCTAGAAGTATGTAGGAAGTTTTGCTTCTTTTAACATAGTTCTAGCAGCTTCAATCAATGTCCTATTTTTCCTTTCAACTACTCCATTTTGCTGTGGAGTTCTTGGTGCAGAGAAATGATGAGTGATACCTTTTTCTTCACAGAATTCTTTCATTGTTGTATTCTTGAATTCAGTACCATTATCACTTCTAAATTTCTTGACCTTCCATTCAGTTCCATTTTCAACATTCTTCACATGATTGATAATTAATTTACTTGCTTCATCCTTAGAATGGAAGAAGTATACCCAAGAGTATCTTGTGAAATCATCCACAATGACTAATGCATATTTCTTTTTGGCAATTGACTTGATGTTGACTGGACCAAATAAGTCCATGTGCAATAATTCCAGAGGCTTATCAATTGATGATTTAGACTTAGACTTGAATGATGCTTTTCTTTGTTTTCCCTTTTGACAGGCATCACATAGTCCATCCTTGGTGAATTCCATCTGTGGAATGTCTCTAACCATATTCTTTCTGACCAATAGATTCATGCCCTTGAAATTCAAATGGGCTAGCTTCTTGTGCCAAATCCAACTTTCATCTGTATTGGTTTTGCTAAGTAGACATGTCATAGAATTTGCCTTTACAGAGTGAAAATCAGCCACATAGACATTTCCTTTTCTTTCTCCAGTCAAGAGAACATCACCAGTTTCTTTATTGGCTATAATGCATGATCCAGTTGAAAACCATACACTATTTCCATTATCACACAGTTGACTAATACTTAGCAGATTGTGCTTTAGTCCATCAACTAGTGCTACAGGTTCAATGAAAACATTTTCACTTGTAATTGAGCCATATCCCAGAGTATAACCTTTGTTGTTATCTCCAAAAGTAACTCATGGGCCAACCTTTTCCACAAACTTTGTGAGCAGGGACAAATCTCCAGTCATGTGTCTAGAACAACAACTATCTAGATACCAGAGACTCTTCTTCCTGTTTCCCTGCACATAATAAAAACAATCAAGTTGTTTTTGGAACCTAAGCTGCCTTGGGTCCTCTTTTATTAGTTGCAGCCTTAGCCTTGGTTGTTAACTTTGTCTCCTTTTG
Source organism: Oenanthe sinensis (assembly GCA_028671895.1). NCBI lineage: Eukaryota > Viridiplantae > Streptophyta > Magnoliopsida > Apiales > Apiaceae > Oenanthe > Oenanthe sinensis. The sequence goes on from CM053812.1 coordinate 4,848,774, forward strand.
TTTTGGTGAGTTTAATTCCACTTTAACTTTGGGAATTGGCTTTTGAGGCTTAGACACCTTGGAACTCATGGCAGAATTTCCATGCACTTCATTATCTATATTAGGCATGTTCCATGGCATACTAGGCATGTTCATATTTGCATATGCAAAGAAGGGATTATACATGTATGGAACTTGAGCATAAGGCATATGAACATTAGGTGCAACCAAATTAGAAGACATGGCATTCATGAGCATAGGATTGGTAAGCATGGCATTTGAAGTCATGACATGTGCATTTAAATCATTTGAAGACATATTCTTCTTTTCATTTTTGCATTGCATAGACAAATGATTTACACTACCACACTTAGCACAAACCTTTCTAGGTGCATACATATCAGGAGTGTAGTTGTTGTGCTTATTTATGCCTACTTTACCATTCCTATTCTTTTTCTTTTTCTAAGACTTAGGTTGAGTAATTTCCACAGGTGCTATCTTTTCTAATTTTTCTTTTAATTGTTTCTTGGATAAGCTACCTATATTGATTTTCTTAGCCTCAGCCTCAACTTGATTTTTGGTTTCCTTAAAAAACTTGATAGGAGTGCTAAATTTGTTCTTTTTATTAGCCATTGATGATTTACTTGTCGATGGATACTTATTGATTGATTCAGCATCAATCGATTGATAATCTTTATCGATCGATGAAGGATTAGCAGTTGATTGATCTTTATCCCTTGAAGCATCATCCAATGGCTTGCCAGTTGAACTGGGGGATTCTCCTAGAGTATCTAAACCCTGAGCATCAATGATTTGTTTGGAAGTTTTAGCAGACCTATTCCATCTGTTAATGGTTTCTATTTCTTCAGCTAATTGTTCTTTCAACAATTCTTCTCTTCTCAAATTGTTTACTAGTTCATCTCTAGCATCTTTACTTTCCTGGTTAAATCTATCTAAACAAACAAGTTCATTTTCAAGAAAAAATATTCCTCTCAGTTAAGACGTCAATGGTGTTCTTTAACTTGAGGTTTTCTTTGTTTAGAGATTTTAGAGTGACATGCAAATTGTACAATTCATTGGACATTTCATTAATAGTACTATTGCATTCATCAGCAGTAAGTTCAAAAAAGTTGGTAGCTAGTACCTGATTAGATGCTGAACTAGCTTCTTCATCTTCATGGTTGGCCATTAGAGCTAGATTGATATATTTTTCAGAATCACTATCCTCAGCAGCCCAGTCCTTCTCCTCAGTAACAAAAGCCTTTTCTTTCTATTTCAAAAGGTCAAAGTATTTCCTTTTATAATCAATACCCTCATATGACTTTGCCTTTTCTTTTTTTGGCTTCCTGCACTCATTTGAGAAATGACCAGCCAATCCATAGTTAAAACATCTGAATTTAGATCTATCAACCAAATTTTTATTTTGATTTTTACTTCTAAACTGGGATCTAGGCCTTTGAGCATTTGGATTCTTCTTGAATTTTAGCTTTGAAAACTTCCTTGAAAAAAATGCAAGGTGCTCATCAATCTCATCCAAATCATCCTGAGAGCATGTTTCATTTTCTTCACATTTGCTCTTTCATTTTCTCTTGAATGATTCTTCAACAACATCACCAGCCATCATGACAGACTCCTCTACACATCCATTTTCTTTCTTCTCTTTCTTGTCTTCATTCCCTTTGACCATCAAAGCCACAGTTTTCTCCTTTCTTTGATTCTTCTCAATCTCTTCATCTTGTTGAATCTCTAGTTCATATGTCTTAAGAATACCATAAAGTTTCTCTAGAGTATAATCCTTGAAGTCTTGAGATTGTCTATTGGAAACAGTCATTGGTTTCCATTCTTTTGGAAGAGATTTAAGAAATTTTAAATTTGTATCCTCAGTTGCATAAACTCTACCATATAGCTTCAGTCCATTTAACAACTTCTGAAATCTGCTATAAGTGTCATTGATAGATTCTCCACTCTTGAAGTGAAATGATTCATATTTATGAATCAAGAGTTGCATCTTATTTTTCCTTACTTGCTCAGTTCCTTCACACAGAGTTTGAAGAGTGTCCCATACTTCTTTTGATGAAGTACAGTTTATCACATTGTCAAACATATCTTTATCTAGACCATTAAACATAATGTTCATGGTATTTTTGTCTTTAAGTACTTCTTTTTCATCCTCTTCTATGAACTTAGAGATGAGTTTTGGAACATGTCTATCAACTGTAGGAGTTCCATCAGGGTTTACACCTGTAACTAGCTTCATGGGAATATGACGACCTTTCTCTATGCAGTGAACATAGAAAGGGTCAAGAGATAGAAGATGCAGATGCATTTTAACCTTCCATGGAAAATATTCATCTTTCTCTAAAACTAGAATCTTCACACCTGAATCTTTCTGGCCCATATTGACTATTCTTGATCTTTAAACTTTCTGTATGTTGAAAGCCTGCTCTGATACCAATTGTTATTCCCTAGATCAATGTCAATATTTGTAGAAGGGGGGTTGAATACAAATATTAAAACTTTTTGCTTGTTCTAATATTTGTTCTTAATATTTGATAATTAGAGAGAATATGTTCAAACAAATTTTGACTGAAAAATAAACTGAACAAAACAGATTTAAAATTACTGATGGATTGATTTTTCCATCAGTGTATATTTTTGCTCAATGATCCTAGGTTAAAAGAAACCTAGCTGCACTTTTACAAAATTAGAAAACAAATCAACTATTCTTACAAATATGCTATCAAACTGGAACAGTTGATTAAGAAATATTGTCTAACTTGTCTGTTTTCTAATAATGCTGCTACACTTGTGTATATACCACAAGTGTGCTTTTACAATTCATATTCTAGGATTGTTTCTACCTACCTTCCTTTTACCTTTTTCTATTTTAGAATAAAGGTTTGAAAAACAGCTTCTGATTGAGTCTTCACAGTCATCATAGACTGTCTTCCATAGGTGTTCTTTTGCCTTTTTGGATTTCTGATAGATTGCCTTTTTGTCACGGTCAATTGATAATTTGCTGTTAAGCATATCAATTGACTCTTCCTTAATTCATCAACTGATAATGTTCTTCGATTGATCTTGATATTCATCGATTGATAAGTAAGTTGTCTTATCGATTGATAAATGATATCAATCGATATATCAATCGATGGGTCTTCTCATCAGTTGATGGTCTTCAACTCTTGACTTGGTTTCTTCGATTGATCTGTCATCCATCGATGCCTTCAATATCAATTGATCATCCTTCAATTGATGTGTAATTTCTTGTCTTCACATAATTACAATTTGACAGTTTAATTTACACATCAATTAATGATCTATATCAATCGACTTTAACATCAATTGATGAAAAAAATATCAATTGATTTACACCTTATCGATTGAAATAGACTAAGAACACCTATGCTATAATCCAAATTATCAGTTGATTCAGATAAACACTTCAATTGATAAATGGTTTCCTGATCAATTGATATTTATAACTTTCATATCAATTGATCAGTTACATCAAATAAAATTTCTATAATTCTAAGATTAATGTTATCATAAAATTACATGTAGATTCCTAACAGCCCCCAATAAATTGACTTGAAGGATAAACTAAGGATTAATTCAACCTCAATTTAGGATGAACACAACACAAGTATGGAAACTAAAACATTTCGACATGGAAAGAAAAACCAAGTATTGGTCGACCTCAAACCAAGCCAAAAATCACCAAATATTGAAAAAATAAAAAGAATCGACTTAGATGCCTTTTTGAGGTACAGTTCGACCTCAATCAAGGTCAAAAACAAAGATATAGCCTAGAAGGCATGTCCAACTTCTAGAGTCAAGTTAGAATTCAAATGAGATCGATATCCAACCTCAATCTCAAAATCGATCTCAATGTGAAATGGAGGTAAAATTCGATCTCAAATAAGGTCGACAATCGACCTCGATTATTAATCGACTTGGGTGTATATTTGAAGTATAATTCGACCTCAATCGAGGTCTAAATAAAACCATAGCCAAGAGGCCAACCGACTTCATTCCAAAATTGAGCTGGAAGGAGAAGTGAAGATCATATCGACCTCATTCCAAGTCGATAAGCGACCTCGATTCTACATCGACCTCGGTGGAAAATTAATGCATAACTCGACCTCAATCAAGGTCGAATTAGAAGCCTAAGCCTAGAAGGCATATTAGACTTTAAAATCTCGTTCGATCTCCAATGAGGTCGAAATTGACCTCGACATGAAAGAGCCTTGAAGGCCATATCGACCTCATTCTAGGTCGAAATTGACTACAGCCTCGTATATCGACCTCAATAGACATTGAGGCCTAGTTCAACCTCAATCGAGGTCGAAATCGTCCTCAGTATAATGTTTCGACTTCAATGTGTTTTGAGGGTTAATTCGACCTCAATCGAGGTCGAATTTGACCTTAGTCCAATAATCGACCTCAAGGTGATTTTCCTGTTATGATCGACTTCAATCGAAGTCGATTTCAACCTCGGTCCCCCAAATAGACCTGGGGTGCAGTTAAAGTTTTGTTTGACTTCAATCGAAGTCGATTTTGACATCGGTTCCCCATATCAACCTGGGGGTGTATTTCAAGTTTTGTTCGAGTTCGACCTCAATTCCCATAATCGACCTGGGATAGTATTTGAGGTCATTTTTTACCTCAATCCAAGTCGATGGAATAGGAAATGAGCCCTAATTCGACTTCATTCCAGGTCGAATTAGACATGGTTTTGAAAATTTCCTATTTTTAAAATTATTACGAATAAAGTTCTTGAAGGACCAATTTATGTAATATTAATTCTTTAAAAGAATTAATAATATAAGGCTTGAGCCCAAAAGATGAAATAAGGTTGACTGAAATAAGTCAAAAGCCCGGTAAGGCACTTAAAACCATTTGTCAAACTTTTACGAAAATCCATGAAGTTTTCCTGAAAGTTGGGGGGCAAATGATATGGGTTAAAATAGCCCTGAAAAAAATAATAAATATAACATTTATTATTTCATTTATTAGACGTGGTATGGTTAATTGTGAAAGGTTTCGAGGCACAAACACAGCGGAATAAACGCGAAAATAAATACAAAAACGAAACCTAAACGCAGGATCCATACGAAACATGATATTTAATTCGGAGATTAAGAACAAATACCTTAAAAAGCTTTAACAGTTCATCAATTGAAGATTAATGGAGGTCCAAAACTTGTTTAATCACCACGTATCCCGCTCATGCGATCTACACTCTACGGTATCCACACGAACACTTTTCATAAAGGATTGATGTGTACTAGCACCTGAAAACTGCTTCTCTTTTTCTATCTTCCTCTTTTCTCAAAATGGCTAGGGTTTTAGAAACTATGTGTATCTTAATTAAATCAGCTCATAAAGAGATTATATAAAAAGAGGAATTAGTTTTCTAATTATAAATAATACTAATCTAAAATTCTAAATTATATAATTAAGTCTCACTTAATTAATTAATTAATTACTAATTAGAATTAGTTTAAGTAATTCATTTATTCTATTTATATAATTAATTAAGTTATACTTAATTAATATCATAAATAAAATAATTTAATTATTTAATTTGAATTCATAATTTAAATTATTTCTTCTTCAAGCATTCTTTGTGTGTGACCATATAGGTTATTATTACATTGGCAACAATTTTAATATCTAATTAAAATTGTAAACAATGAGCGACATCTAGTAATACATCATTGCTACCCAAATAATAATAATAAAATCAGTGATTCGATTAAGCCTTTCGTGAATAATGTTTCATGAAATATAAAATCCTTTAACCTTATATAATAGATCAAACTCGAGGCATGTTTCGTGTCATCCTCTTCAACGTTTAATCTAGGTTTCCTTGATCAATGAGTAGACTATTAAACAAATCAACATTTGAGCACGACCATGCATTTTATAGTCTCATGCAATCAAGAGGCAAATAATATCACTCATATATAAGAGGGTTAAATCATTTATCTATCATTCATATTTCTCATACAATTCATAGTATACCCAATGTCCACTTTTATCATCACCCGGTTAAAGGTAACTTTTGGTATATTCAAAGTTTATTAATTCTCGTATATAAATATAATGATTTCAAGTCAGAGGACCATTACATCATTATCACAGTGAGGATTTCTTATGGCACTTATTAACATGTAGAATCTCACGGCGGGTTATTCCAGTTCCATTCATTGAGAAATGCACTTATATTCTTGACTTTAGTATCACCATACATATGACCAATGAGATGTGGTCATCTGTCAACGAACATACTAGTCTTATTGCATTATTTTTGTCCTTATATAATAATACTCGACTAGGAAATTTTAGGAATAAGATACTATTCATATAATCTCATTTTTAAGTGACATACTTAAAGATATATAATACGTATCAAAATTCCAAGGACATTTATTATTCTTTCTATTTATTACGCAGTAATAAAACATAATAAATAAATAATAATAATCAATAAAATATAATCCTTAATAATAACATATGTTCCTTAAAATATAAAAGTAATTGTCTCTAGGGCACAATTACTAACAAATTGCGCATTAAATACACCTCGTTTTTAATCCGTAACATTTTGCAAAGGGTTTTAAGTACCTTATCAGGCTTTTGACTCTTTTCAGTCAATTTTATGTCGACTTTTGGGCTCAAGCCTTTTCATTATTAATCCTTTTAAAGAATTAATATTATGTAAATTGGTCCCCCAAGGACTTTATTCCTAGCAAATTTATCAAGGAGAAGTTTTTATAGGTTTGACCAATTTGACCTGGATTGAGGTCGAATTAGGGTTCATTTCCACCCCCAGGTCGATTCTGGGATTGAGCCCCTTATCGACCTGGATCGAGGTTGAATAGGTCCTTGAAACCTCACTCCGGTCGATTCTTGGGAGTGAGGTCGAACAACTTATTGATTTGACTTCATCGACCTGGAATGAGATCGATTTAGACCTCAATTCCCCTTTAAGGTCGATGGGATTCGAGGTCGAAATGGCCTTCATGGCTTGTCTTTCTATCGATCTGGATCGATGTCGAACAATGCCTCAAATTCTTGTAAAAGTCGATTGATCGTTGAGCTCGATTATCGACCTCATTTGAAGTCGAATGGAATTTGAGGTTGAACAGTCCTTCTTCGCTTTGGTTTCATTTCGACCTCGATTGAGGTCGAATTATACCTCAAATGCACATCCAGGTCGACTGATATTTGAGGTCGCTTGGCCTCAAGACTTTGGCTTCACTTCGACCTCAATTGAAGTCGAATTTCATGATTATTTTCCGTTTCTAATCAATTTTCATGATTTTGTATCACCGACAGGTGTTTCTGTATTTTTCCCAAATATTTTGGGGATCATATGGTGCTCACAAGTATTTTTCGTAATATTCCTAATAATTTCATGAATTTTTTATGTATCCACGGGTATTTTCCATAGTTTTTTCTTAATAATCTAGGGATTTTTTATGTACCGACAGGTGTTTTCCGTAATTTTCTAATAATTTCAGGAATTGTTTATATACCCACAGATATTTTCCTAATAATTTAGGAATTTTTTACATATCCACAAGTATTTTTCATAATTTTTCCTAATAATTTAGGAATTTTTATGTACCCGTAGGTATTTTCCTTAATTTTTCCAATTAATTTAGAAATTGTTATGTACCCACAGGTATTTTTCGTAATTAATAACTTGGGATTTTTTTGTGTAACCACATGTATTTTTCCTAATAATTTATGAATTTTTATGTACCCACATGTATTTTTCATAATTATTCCTAATAACTTAGGAGTTTTTATGTACCCATAGGTATTTTTCTTAAATATTCCTAATATTTTAGGAATTTTTTGTGTACCCACGGGTATTTTTTATAATTTTTCATAATAATTTAGGAATTTTTATGTATCCATATGTATTTTTCCTAATAATTTAAGAATTTTTTATGTACCTACAAGTATTCTTCCTAATTTTTTCCTAATAATTCTGGAATTTTTGTGTACCCACTAGTATTTTCCATAATTTTTCCTAATAATTTAGGAATTTTTATGTACCTTCTCCATCAAGGATCAACTTGTAATTTTGCGGGGCTTGATTTGCCAATTTACAAACTTCAGGGGACTTTTTTTAAAAATTTCAAACTTCATGGAAGCATTCGTCAACTTTCAAACTTCAGGGGAGTAATCTTAAGTTTTCAAACTTCAAGGAGATAATCGTAAGTTGCTAAATTTCAGGGGCATTCCGTAAGTATTGCGTAACGTGGGTGGCCTTTTCGTAATTTGGCAACCCAAATATCTTTCTCTCGCCCCGACCTCATTTGAGGTCGAACTAAGGGGTGGTTTTGGCCCTAGGTCAAAGGTCATCCCACTCGATGAGTTCGATCTCATTCGAGGTCGATCAATTTTTTTTTGCACTTTCTTTTTTTCAAAATATTATTAATAAATAATAATATTTATTTTGGAATAATTGGATTCCGAATTTAGAGGTGTCCCAATCGGATAAAATTTTATTCGAATAACGTCCAACCCGTATATTATTATTAAATAATAATAATTTATGTTTCTACCCAATTAATTTTTGGATAAATATTTTCTTGATTCAGAGGTGTCCTACTCGGATAAAATGAGGCATCCCACTCGGATAAAATTTTATTCGAATAAAGTCTGACCCGGATTTTATTAATATTAAATAATAATAATTTCTATTTTTAACCAATTAATTTTTGGATAAATATTTCCTCAATTCAGAGGTATCCTACTCTGATAAAATGAGGCGTCCTGCTCGGATAAAATTTTATTCGAATAAAGTCCAACCCGAATTTTATTATTATTATTAAATAATAATAATTTATGTTTTTATATTCTTGTAGACCCAGATTGAGGTCTAATAAACCTCAATTCCAAGCTCATATCGAATTTGACTAGTTTGAGGGGCCTCGAGCCTCGTTTGATTGGTTAAAGGGGTCTCGCGCCTCATTTCACTGGCTTGAGGGGTCTCAGACCTCGTTTGAGTCCTAGATCGAATAGACCTGGATTGAAGTCTAATAAACCTTTGTTTCAAAACCTGGTTGAATTTGAATGGCTTGAGGGGCCTCATGCCTCGTTTGACTGACTTGAGGGGCATCGCGCCTCACTTGACTAGCTTGAGGGGTCTCAAACCTAATTTGACTGACTTGAGGGGCTTCACGTCTCATTTGACTGGCTTGAGGGGTCTCAAACCTCGTTTTACTGACTTGAGGGGTCTCAAACCTCGTTTTACTGACTTGAGGAGTCTCGAACCTCGTTCGACTAAATTGAGGGGCTCCGCACCTCACTTGACTAGCTTGAGGGGTCTCAAACGTCGTTTGAGTCCTGGATCGAATAGACCTGGATTGAGGTCTAATAAACCTCAATTTCAAGCCCATGTTGAATTTGTCTGGCTTGAGGGGTCTCAGGCATCATTTGACTGCTATGAGGGGCCTCGCGCCTCGTTTGACTGGCTTGTGGGGCCTCGCACCTCATTTTTACTGACTTAAGGGGTCTCACGTCTCATACAACTGGCTTGATGGGCTTCGCTCCTTGTTTGACTGGTTGGTGGGGCCTCGCGCCTTATTTGACTGACTTGAGGGGCCTCACGCCTCATATGACTGGCTTGAGGGGCCTCGCACTTTGTTTGACTGGCTTGTTAGGCCTCGTGCCTCATATGACTGGCTTGAGGGGCCTTGCGCCTCGTTTGATTGGATTGTGGGGCCTCGCACCTCATTTGACTGACTTGAGGGGCCTCGCGCCTCATATGACTGGATTGAGGGGCCTCACACCTTATTTGACTAGCTTGTGGGGCCTCGTGCCTCATATGACTGGCTTGAGGGGCCTTGCGCCTCGTTTGGCTGGCTTGTGGGCCTCGCGCCTCATTTGACTGACTTGAGGGGTCTCGCGCCTCATATGACTGGATTGAGGGGCCTCGCGCCTCGTTTGACGGGCTTAAGGGGATCGCGCCTCGTTTGACTGGCTTGAGGGGATCGCGCCTCATTTGTGCCCTAGATCGAATAGACCTGGATTGAGGTCGAACAAAGGCTCAATTTCTCACCTAGGTCGAAATGGGATTGAGGTCGGTGAGCTCTACAGGGTTTGACCACCCATAGACCTGGATCGAGACTTCAATGACGTGCGTCTGGGAGTATAGGCGTAGCTTTCTTGAAGCCATATCAATGCTAAAGCAAATTTCTCAATCTTTGAGTTATTCAACTCTGCGCCATATAGAATCTTACTGACATAATTGATGTGTTTCTGAACCTTGGTTTCCTCCAATGTTTATTTTCTTGGGGAATCCTCCATCCTTACCCAGGCCCCTCAAGGCTTTTCCGTTTACTACCCGCGTTGGCCATGCATGGCTTTTATCTTTTATTCTCGTACCTTAAACCCCTTCAGTACTCGGCACTTTTATTACGTTCATGCATTCTCTTTTGCATTTTTACGTTATGTGCATCGGCACAAAGTTGTTTGTGTGTCTAACAATAACATAACAAGAGAGTTAAAGGATACTAAATAAACTTTCATTAAAATATCTTGAAGTATATCTTCAAGTCAAAGAGGGTTCTACCCTTACATAATAACAAGCTATTTCCCACTTTGGCTAACAACTTCTTGGTTCCTAGTGGTTCCATATAACCTTATTTCTACTTAATAATCTTTCTAAATATAACTCCTGAAGGAGTTTCCTACTACTTCCACGTATCCGCGCCTTCGATCGAGAGTACTTGCTCCCCGACTCCGTCGGACCTTAACGAGGCTACATAACATCTCATTGCCATCTTCTGGTCTCCTTTCTCCTCACCAACTGCATTCCTTGTTGGAAATTTAAGTTTGAGGTGGTAAGTTGAGGCAAAAGCCTTGAACGCATGTATCCCTGTTCGTCCGATGATCCTATTGTAAGAGGACACAGCCTTGATCACGAGGAAGTTCAACATTTTAGTGGAATCATGGGGCTCCTACCCTATAGTCACAGGCAATTGAATTGTTCCCTTTACCCCAGACTCGACTCCATTGAACCCGTATATAGGAATATCATAGGGAATCTGTTGAGAGTCGGTGTACCCCATTTTGAGATATGCATCATGAAACGGGATGTCTACTGAAGCTCCACTATCCACCAGGATTCGTTTCACCGAAGAGTTTTCTATCACAAGTATTATGACCAACGGGTCATCATGGGGGAAGTTCACCCCATTCAAATCAGAATCATCAAAATAAATTGATACTTTGCTCATTGCATTCTTTGGTGCTTCCCCCACAGTTTGTAGAACTTGTCGAGCATAAGCCTTTCTCGAGTTACTCGATGTCCCGGCCGCTATTGGACCTCCAGAAATCACGTATATTATTGGGCCTCGAGGCTGTATCTTCTTATCATTGTCATCATAATCCCTTCATCCCTCATTATAGTCTCGATTATCATTGTTGTTTCTATCATCTTCTTTTATAAACTTTTCGAGTTTTCCCCTTCTGATCAAGAACTCAATCTCATCTTTTAACTGTCTACAATTATCTGTGTCGTGCCCAACATCCTTGTGAAACTTGCAATACAAATTCTGATTTCTCTTCTTAGGATCAGACTTTAGTAGTTTCGGCCATTGAAGTTCCCTGTCTTTCTCAATGTCCAACAGGATCTCACTTCTTGGCGAGTTTAACCTGGCATACTCGGTTAATCTTGGCCCCTGGCCAGCTGTTCTTGGGGTATAGTCGGAGTCTTTATTAGTTCTAGGATACTTATCCTCAACATCGTACTCATCCTTGACATCATAATGATCTTGCTTACATTTTTTGCTACTCCACTCGTTTCTAGATGAGTCGGAAGTCTTCTTCAAGCTTTCCTCAGCCTTAATATACTTTCCAGCTCTCTCTTGGAGCTCATTCATACTTTCTGGAGCCCTCTTGGCTAAAGACCTCCTGAGTTCTCGTCTGAGGCCCCTTGTTGTAGTGCTATCATAGCTACATTCTGGTCTAGATAAGGGACCTTCAAGGCTTCCTTAGTGAATCTGTTCATATAGTCCTTAGGGATTCATTTTTCCCTGATGCATATTCATTAGCGAAGCTGAGCTCTTCTCATGAGTCTTGATGCTGATAAACTGACCTATGAAGGCCCTGCTTAGATCTTTGAATGACCCAACAGAGTTAGGGGGTAGACGACTAAACCACCTTTGAGCCATACCACTCAGGGTTTGAGGGAACGCCCTGCACTTGATGGCGTCATTGACGCGCTGCAACAGCAGCGCATTAGAGAACGTGAGAACATGATTTAAGGGATCTCCCGTTCCATCATAGGCCTTGATTGTAGGCATCTTAAACTTCCTTGATATCTTCTCATTCATAAAATTCTCTGTGAAGGGGGGGGGGAGGTGGGATCATCAGGATCTCCAAGTGGTAATAAGTCTGGGGAGTCAGCCTTAACGTGACTTGTCTTTGTTTGCCTCCTTGCTGGGGGCTCCTCTAGATATATCACAGATGCATTCCTTATTGATCCTCCAGTCCCCTCAGTTCTCGGGCGATGTCGCCTTGTTAGCTCCCTTTCCAGGTCTTTCCTTAGTCGTTGAGCTTCAGCCTCATGAGCTCATATCCTCTCTTGTAGGTTTGTGGAGTCAGTGTTTAGAGGCCCTCGAGGCTGGGTACTCCTCCGTCCAAGGGGCTACTTGCTAGGTCGTCTCCTTCTAGGATTAACGTCCTTATCATTCATTTCATCATCATTCGAGTAGGGTCTAGAAAAATCTCGATTCCCCCAGCGTTAGCCATGTGGGGGCAACAATCCTTGCTCATAAGAGGGCTCATAGTTAGGTGGAAGCCCATATTGAGGCCTACTAGGCAACACCGTAGTGGAGACCTGCAATAGGAGAGGAGCAACAAAAGTAGTATTGAGGGGTAGAATTACCTGGAGTGGAGGAACAGAGGCATGGATTGACATGTCAGGATTGGAAGGATGAATGATGACTCTCAAAGGTCTCATATGACTGACACTTGTTTCAGGGTCCTCAACGGAGGTGGTTGGGACAACAACTCTTTGTTCCTGAGTTGCTATAAGAGGAAAGTTGGTGTCAACAGTGGTGTAAGGGATCTCTCCTTCGAAGGTGCTCACGGTACTTCGTGTTCTTGCCATGGTTGTTATTCTCTTCCCACAGACGGTGCCAAATGTTATGGATTAAAAACTAGGTCGTCTTTAATGTATAATTAATGTTAGGGTTTTGGGGAGCTTTGAGATTTAATGGTTGCGCTTGTGTTTCGTGGCTTAGTTCTATCATCATAAGATGCTTACGCATCTCAATGTGCGTTGAGAATCAAGCCAGAAGTAGTTATAATGTTGAGGGGTTAGTCCCTTTATATAGAAGTGCGAGGGCCTGGGAATTAGATTAGAATTAGGAGACTTGGTATCAAGTCTCCTAGTGATAAGTTTGTTGAAACCTTTTAGGAATGAGGGTCCTCGTTGAACTCTTCCCACGTTAGGGTCTTTAGATCCTTCTAGGATGAGGGCCTTCAACAGGCTTCTTGGGTCTTTGCAGAGCCTTTATTAATTAATTATGAAATTAATTAATAGCAAAGACTTAATGGGCCTATGACTTCAACAGAGCTTATGTGTTGGACTTACAAATCCAGTTGATTCTTGGATTACAAATCCAGTTGATCCTATGATTTATTTTCCTAGTTCGTTTCAAGGGCCTAAGCCTTTAGACCATACTAGGTCAAATAAATGAAATAATAAATGCTATATTTATTATTTCCTCAGGGCTATTTTTACCCATATCACAAACACATTGATGTAAGGTATCATTTCATTAGTGAACATGTAATGAATGGTACAGTTGAATTATATTTTGTCCCTTGTGAACAACAACTTGCAGATATTTTTACAAAACCTCTAGATGAATCTACTTTTAATAGATTAGTCTATGAGTTAGGTATGCTAAATTTTACTTAAAATTTTTAAATTGTCTACCAAGTTATATTTTGTATTATGTAGCCATTGTTTATATTTATCTGTTGAATTCAAGTGATCAATTGATAAGTATATTAGTTATCAATGGATATTTTTCAGCCATCAATGGATATATTTTCGTCAATTGATAAAATATATGCCTATCGGTGGATATTTATATGTCGACAGATAATTACTCTAGTAATTATTTATCGATTGATAAATTATTTAGTATCAATGAATGTGATTACCCATAGCTGGTAATAGAATTTCATTCGTTTATGAACATCCATTGACTACTCCTTCAATTAACCGTTGATACTCTATTTTATCCGTCGACAAATACATATACATTTGTATGTATAAATTCGGTTGCTATTTAGAGTATGTCTATCTATCTTATTTTTAAACGGTCATTTATTTTCAGTAAAATAATAAAATAAATTGAAGCGACTTATTTTTAAGTAATTTTATTCTTGAAAAATATAAATAGCAGTTTCAATTCTTGTTTTATCTCACATGTTATTTTTGCTTTACAATTTATTCTTGTTATCTTTCTCTAAAGAACTCTAAGGCGGTTTATCTTATTTTCTTCAAGTTTCTTCTTTCAATCCTTTCTAAGAACAACAATGGCACCATAAAAGAAGATTTCATCAACTACAGGTTTATCTATGAGCAGAACAACTTCATTGTGTGCATGACAGTGGAAGATGCCCCAGTAGATTTCCATCAATTAAAGAAGTTTTTAAGTGAATGCAAATTCTGCAAAGCACTGGGTGAAGCACCAACAATAGTTTGTGAGCTTATAGACGAATTCTGGAAATCTGCAGAGGTTTCTAAATATGGGAAGGTAATCTCCTACACTTGTAGAGGTAAAAATTATGCTCTTACTAGTGTTATTATTTCCACATGCTTAGAAATTCCTGCTGATAATTGTGATGCCATGCCTAAAGAAGAGGAAATTAGAAATATGTTAGCTACTGTTAATTATGCTGACCATGAATCTAATCTACGAAAAATAGTTAGGAAGAATTTGAGAAAAGAATGGAGTTATTTCTTTGATAACATTATCAAAGTATTTTCTGAAAAAATAAGCAATTTTGATGATATTACTACCAGTATGCAACAAATTGCTTATAGTATCATATTTGATAAATATGTTGGTCTTAGCACGTTGCTCCTAAATGAGTTAATTGCTAAATTAGGAAATAAGCATCTAGGAATGATAATATATATTTTCTAGATTTATTATGCTGTTCATTAACCATGTTGTTGGAGAAATTGAGATCACAGATGCCATGAAAACACTAGAGCCATGGACTCAGAAGAAAAGGGTCTTCAAGGACTTGGTGAGAATCAACTTACATCCTAAGTTTTACCTCATCTATCCTTCTTTTGTAGAGGGATTTCTCAAAACCCATACCTTCTTTTTCACTCATTCTGAAGTACCACTTTCTTTGCCTTCTACAACAATGGAGGGAGTGGGAAATGCCCCCATCCCTCCTACCCAACTTGCAAAACCTTCAAAATCCAAGCCTAAGAAAACCACCTCAACAGTTTCCCAACAAACTGTTGTTGTAAAATTAAGAAAAAGAAAAACTATCGACGGGGGTATGAAGGTGGTTAATGAGGGTGAGGGAACTGACCAACATCGAGATAGAAGGCGAGGGTGAGATTAACCAGCCAGCCTTCAGTCCAATCTCTGAAAAGATTGAGACTGTGATAAAGGAATTGAACACATCCACAGCTTCATCTTCTTAACAAGGTGTAGATATTGATAAGAGGTCTCAACCAGGACCATCTGTTGGGGATAAGGGACACAAAGAATTTCAAGCCTTCAAAAGAAGAAAGAAGAGTAATGTAGATGCACAAGGGGCACACACAATTGCAAAGCCAAATGAAAATTTGGTGGAGCCTTCAGTTCCTTCTATTTATATGTCTCAGATAAATGCTGAGACACAACCCCATTCCTTATCTATTCCTACTTCTCATTCACCATCAAAATCCATTTCTTTAGAATCCTTGATGATTGAAAATATGAATGTTTCAAATTCACCCACTTTACAACTCAGGGTGGAGCTAACACTCCCACCTAACTCGCCAAATAAGGGTAATGCATTGGTTAAGCAGGATAAAAATGTTTCTATTCAAAATTCCACTAAGTCAATGGGTATTTCTCAATCAACTGATAATATCCAACATCCATTAACTTCTACTCATCCAACGATGGATATCCTCACATCCATCGACAAGCTTCAATCGACTGATATATAGCAATCAATGGATAATTATCATCCATCGATTGATACCACTTTACCTATCAGTGACACTTCTGTGGAAATTGGTAAAACTCTTTTAGGATTGAGTGGAGTGGGTGAGGTGTGTGAGAGGAAGGATTTTCATATCCTAGAAAAAGGAGAGAATGTGAATGAGAGGCCCTCAATTTCTTCTGAAGTGGAAAAATGAGATGGTGGAGCAAAGAGAGTTCTACCTTAGAAGGTGATGCAAAAGAAGAGGCTTGTGAGGGAGAGGAGAGAATCCAGGATGAGATCATGATGCAAGAAAAGAGAGAAGAGAGAGAGACAAAAGAATAGAGAGAAATCTGTTTCACCAACTCATGAAGCACCAACTTTTAAAACTGAACTATTTGTAGCAGAACTCACCAGGAGTTGGGGTTGGAGTTAGGGAAAGATGGAGAGCATGGAGTTCTTGAGGAGTAGCAGATGCCCGCATGCTGGAAGAAGATGAAATTGATGTTAATTTGGATGCTGAGACTTTTCATCATGAAGATCCTCACTATCAAAAATTGGCAGCAGCCACTAATCAAGAGATTGAGTAGATATTGGGTTTAGTTCAAACAGAGGAAGAGTTTAGAAGTGGGAAGGAACAATTGTCAAGAATGTCTGATGATGTTTCATACATGAACCCTGAGAACTTTGAGTCTGATGAGGATGATGATAATATGAAACCAATCATGAGGGATGATAATGCTATATTGGCTGATACCGAAAGACAGATTGTGATTCAATATAGAAGATCAATGGCTGAGGTTGATATCTAAGACCCTGTGCAAAGGATAATTATAAATTTCTATAAGGACAACCTCAAAATCTAAAAGATGCAAGTCACTGGAATAAGGAAAGCATTGAAGGGAATTAGAGATGATCTTGACTCAAACAAAAATCAGTATGACTTCTACATTGATTCAAGACTCAATCTTACAACAATGCACAGAATCAAATAGAGACTAGACTCTGAGTTTATTATGAAGGATAAAGTGCATGTTTTGGAGAGAATGATGACTGACATGGAGAGGAGTATACAGCTAGTTTTGAAAAAACATGTTACTCAAGTCAAACTTCTTGACAAGCTTCTACAGACTACTGTAGATTCTCAATACCTAGCTTTGATTAATGATAACAAAAAGGGGGAGAAGGATGTTCGTGATGCTGAATTAAGAAGGATGTTGTCTTAAATAAAGAGAAACTTGATGTAGACAAAAAGGAGGAAGTGAGAAGTAAGATGGCTGAAATTGTGAAGCAATTTGATACTTTGGCTAGTAAAAACAAAGCCATAGATGCAGAAAAGCGTATTGCACTCATGCCTGAAATATTAAAAGTTGTCAACTAAGGAGAAATAAGGATTAATGAAGGTAGCTCACAGCCTGGTGATAAAAAAGAGAAGGGAACACTAATGAAAGATGGTAAATAGAAGAAGTTTATCACATGTGGAGGTGAAAACTATTGCAAAACGCAATAGTTGTTGGCATTAAAGAAAGAGAACAACAGAAGAAGGCAGGAGATGAACTAGCTATGATACTTCAAAGACAATTTGATGAAGAAGATGAGAAAATTCTAGAAGCTAGGAGGAAGCAGGCTGAGAAGAAGTCAAAAACAAAACAAATATCAAATAGATCTTCAAAGTTTGAAAGGACAAAGAGAAAGTTAAATGTTGATGAAATTGAAGAGGTTGATGAGAAACAACTAAATGAGACTAAAGTTTAGGAATCTGGAAGTGATCAACCAAAAGAGGTAGAACTGTTCCAGTCAAAGGCAAACAATTACATTTCAATCAAATCTCAAGGATTAATTGCTACTAAAGGCCAACGGAAGAGGGGTGTGGATCTTCTTTACCTTGAATATGTAGATGGCTCGCATCTCACTTTCACTTTTTCATAAGTGATGGAATAGGATTATGCTACTTTGAGAAAAATATACACTTTTCTCAACATAAACTACTATTTGACACAAAGACTTTCCACAGATATCTTAAAGAGAATGACCACCATGAGAGAGGCACCAATTCAGGAGGAAAATGAGGAGATAATGAAAATCTGGAATCCTGAATGAAGAAAAGTTTTTCACGAGCCATTCAACACGATGCTCTACATTGACAGGGATGACAAGGAAAAGTGCATAGAAATTTGCAAAGAAATGAGATAATTGTCAAACCTGGAGCTAAATTTCTCGGCAAGTCAGCTGGATTATAGTGTTAAAGATGAGAATATACTGAAGGGGTCACTTTACAGAAGATGGAAGAAAATGAGAAGAGGGAAATGGCCGAGTCTAGCAAGAAGAGAAAAAGAAACTAGACAAATCAAGATCACCATAATTTCTCTAAAAAATCATCTGTTACTGGTACTTAAATGTTTCATACTTTTTAGTTGTCAATTTATGATTCATGCCGAATTGATAAATGATAAGGGGTTTTGTTATCATCAACTTAGATTTATGCCTATTTCTCATATTTATAAATAGGGGAATACTGCTAGGAATCATGTAGTGTGATGATAACAAACTACTTAGAATCATAAATTTCATTTTGATTTTGTAACTGGTCAATGGATATATGACCTATAAATATCCATTGACTAAGGAACCATTTGTCAATTAATTTTTTTGTTTAATCAACTAATAAATTAGATTGTAACTGTCGATTCAGAATTCCTTGTATTATCAATTAATTGTAATGTTTCGATGGATATTCCATGATAGTCAACTAATGTCTTTTGGCTTTGATTGATAGCTCTTCGACGGATATGAAGAATGGATGACAAAGTGTAAATATTCTAAGTCAGAATTCTCATAGATGAAGTGACCAACAGATAAAGGAGTCAATGGATTTCAGTAGTCAACGGATGATTGGTCGATGGATAATAGTCAATAAAACTCAAATGAATGGGTCATCATCAACGGATAAACTTATTAAGATAATCAATGGATAAAAGAGCAATCGATGGATAAGGGATCAATGGATATTCAAACATCCATTGACACATCAACTAATCAATGGATAATTGTTAAAGATTGTGGTGTTAACATTGTAATCAACTAGAAGTTACTTAGTTTAATTTAGTAATAAGCTAAGTAAAACGTACTGTCATATATATAGACAGTATGTTTAGTTGTCACTTATAATAGTATGTTGAACAAAGCACAAATAGGTGATAGTAGGTTTAATAGTTACTATCATGTATAAATATAATAACATGATCCATGAAGTAGAAGTTCACAAAGTGTTCAGGCACAGCATGGGTCAAATGCACGACAATAACATTCAACACTCAAGCCTATGACAACATATTTAAGTGATAATACAAATGAACAGATGACAATAACTATTCCCTCGACAGTAAACTTGGCGGAGAATGAAGATTCACAGACATCAAGTATTATTGACAGTATCATTGGCGGGGATAGTTGACAGCAGCTTTGGAGACAGTAAGTTTTAGGGATCTATCAAGGCTTGACAACAAAGTATGCGTAGCCAAAGATACTCTCACTAAAGAGGAGCTAGAAGTTGAAAATATATTTTTAGTGAAGCTGACAGTCTATTTCAGGTAGCAGATTAGATAGTGATAACAAAAGGAATGATTTAGACATTACTACCAAGTTTTTCAAGTTTACTACTGTAAAAGATAAAGTGTGTACAAGAAGTCAAATATTTTTGTTATCTCAGTACAACTTTGTCTACAAATAGAATGAAGACGAGTTTGAACAAGAAAAACACAATTTCTATTTCAAGCTTTATTCTAGGACAAAGGAAAAGTGCACATGTAAGTGGGATATGTGTTTCAGTATAAATACACATATCTCACAAGTACTTTTTCTTATGCAACTGAGCTAGTTTTTCTCTCAAGCTTAGAAACATTAGTAAATTCATTGTTCTTGCTTCTTTGTAGCTGGAATTAACATTTCAGTAAGTTGTAGCAAACCAAAAATAATAAAATTATTTTTGAAAGTTTTAAACCTCTGTCTTACATATCTACTTCGTTATTAGTTGGTTAATTATATTTCTTGTATGTTGTTAGCAAGAAATTGTTATAATTAATCAAGTTGCATTTAATCCCCCCATTCTGCAACACTCATCTTACTTAACAACTGGTATCACAGTGGTAGGTTTAACATATCTAACCTAAAAAGATCCAAGATGAGTGCACAGAAAGTTAGCAGTATCAAAATACCCACCTTTGACAAAGAACACTTCAACCTTTGGAAAAGAAAATGATGTTGTTCATAAAAATAGCCAACCCACTTTATCCTGGTATTCTGGAAAATGGCCCTTTTGTACAATAATCATTTATACCTGAAAATACAGTAGAAGGTGAGACAATATCTGCCTACTAGGTTCCTAAAAAGGTTTCAGAGTACAATAATACTGAAAAAGAAAAAGTATCTCTAGATGATTGTCTGCAGTTCATAATCATTGAAGCACTTGACAATGTTATGTACAACAATATTGTCAACTGTACAAGTGCTAAGAAAATATGTGAAACCATTGAGATACTCTGTGAAGGTATTGAGGAGGTGAAAGACAACCAAAGACAAATAATGGTGTCTCAGTATGAGGCCTTTATGGCCAAAGAAAGTGAAGGGTTGACTGAGATGTTTGAGAGGTTCAACAGGTTGATAAATGGCTTGCAGCTGCATGGAATGTTTTATGCAAAGAAAGAAGTAAACATGAAATTCATGTTAACACTTCTCGAACATTTAGAACACAAGGTTACAGCCATTAGAGAAGGAAAAGATATGACAAAAGTATCTCTTGAAAATTTGTAGGCATACTCAAAACTTATAAGCTAGAGTTGTTATAAAAGAGCGGTATTTAGTCTGGTAAAAGAGGAAAAATGTCCAACGCATCAAATGCTCTAGTAGCCCAAAATCCAAAGATACTGCAGCTACATGAGTCTCAAAATCAACAACAAATCAAGATTGAAGAGGTTATTAATGAAGATGAAAGTGTTACTCTTGAACTCAAGAATGGTGATGAAGATGAGTTCTACACCCTGGATGAACTTGACAAATATGGAGAAAAAAACCATGGATACATGGCAAAGAAGTTCTCTAACCTGAGATTCAAGAAGAATAGGTCTTTCAAGCCAAAGGGTCAAAGCTCCAGGTTCAACAATGGAAACACTTCAAAACCTGGAGGAAGTGGCAAAGGTGGATAGAAGACAGGAATGGTGGACATATCTAAGATAAGATGCAACAATTGTAATGAGATGGGGCATTTTGTAACTGAATGCAAAAAGCCAAAACAAGTGAGAAGAAATGACAATGACTATGAGGAACTCAAGGCAAAGTATGATGCCTTGCTTAAAAAACAACAAGGAAGAGCAGTTGTAGCAAATGCTGGGAGGAGTCTGATGGTGAAGAAGAGGAAGATTATGAAAATCTTGCTCTCATGGCATATTCTGAAAAAGATTCACCCACTTCATCAAGTCAGGTACCCATTCTTACTACTATTGATATACCTGCATCTCAGTATAAGAAAATTGTTAAAAGTTTAAGTTCTTAAATCTTCAATATTCATACTAGCATGCTAGCTGCTAATGAAGAAATGGTCAAACTGACTAGTGCTAATGAATTATTAAAATACAAGACTCAAGAACTATAACTTTAAGAGAATGCTTTTGTGTCCTTACAACATGAAAATGAAATTCTCAAGAACAAATTCTCAAGAACAAGGTAGTTTGTGCTTCCCATATTGAGGAGTTTATCAGAAAATAGATTTTTGAGAATGAACTTAAAATGAAGGCTTATAAGAATTCTTCTTCTTTGTTAAAATCATACCATGCTAATAATACTGAAAATCAAAAGGTAGTTATGGGGTTTAACTATGAGAAGAAAAATGGTAAGAAGCATGCAGTAGATGAAGACAGTAAATTTATTGTCAGACCCTCTATTCTAAGAAAAATGGTAAGAAGCATGCAGTAGAGGAAGACGGTAAATTTATTGTCAGACCCTCTATTCTAAGAACTAGATGATGAGGACGATGATACTGTCACTAGATCCCTTAAGATAAAAGATACTGTCAAAATCTTCAAGACAGTTAGTTTTGACCTTGACAGTACTCAGAGTCTAGAAGATGTTGTCAACACTAGTAAGACAGTAAGCTAAAAAGCTACTGTCAAGACAGTAAGATTGAATCATACTGTCAGGACAACTTCATATCAACCTACTGTCAACACTAGTAAGACAGTAACTTCTAGACATACTGTTATAAAGAACAAGAAGAATAGAAATGGAAAGCTAGGAATAAATAAAAATAATAACTATGGCTACATTCCTAATGCTCCCAAAAAATTGTGCAACAACTGCGGTTCTTCTAGTCATCTAACTCATGCATGTACCAAGAGTAAGTCTGAAGTGAAAAATACTACCTCTATTAATGGGAATTTACATAGTACTCCATTGTTAGACAGACAAGTATCTCATTGTGGAAATGTTGACTGCATGCCATGTAAATTGAACATGATCAGTATATACTTTAACATGCGTATTGCTTCTAACAATGTATGCTTGCATAAATTTGTCAAAAATGATAAGGCAAATACTCCAAGCCCTCCTAAAGTTAGAATGGGCAAGCCACCCAATAATAAGAATCTAAAACTAATTATCAAATCTAAATGGGTGGCCACATGAGTCTTGCTTAAATCTAAGAAAGATCATGCATCTAAAAGTGAAATAAACTGGGATACAACTAAGCTAGATTGACCCAATGAAAATTGGGTACCAATAGCAACTTGAAAATTTTGCTTTGCAGGGTAACATAAAAAATAAAAGAATCAAATGGATCATTGACGGTGGATGCTCAGGACACATGACAGGTGATAAATCCCAGCTATCACAGTTCAAGGAAATGGTTGGCCCTTATGTAACCTTTGGTGACAATAACATTGGTTTCACAATGGGTTATGGCATTCTAGAAGTTGGAAATCTGAAGATTGAGAAAATTTCTCTAGTAAATGGATTGAAGCACAATTTATTGAGTGTTACTCAATTCTGTAAAAGAGGATTCAAAGTGGGATTTGATCAGGACTTATGCTCTTTTGTCAACAAGAAGACATGAGAAGAAGCTCTTCAAGGTGTAAGGAAAGGAAACCTTTTTATATTTGATCTTGATTCAGTTAGAAAGGACAAAGTTTATTATTTCTACAGCAGAGCCTTACCTTCTGAAAGTTGATTGTGGCACAAGAAACTTTTTCACTTAAACTTTAAAGTAATGAATTATCTGATGAAGAGAAAACTACTCAACCGCCTTTCTCAACATGAATTTTGTCAAGAAGGATTGTGTGAGGATTGCCAAAAAGAGAAGCTAAAGAGAGCTACTCACAAAAGCACTTCCAGTGGTTTAATAAATGAAGCTTTTCAACTTATTCGTTTGGACTTGTTTGGTCCTGTGAATTTGCAGTCCCTGGCAAAGAAATGTTATGCCTTGGTAGTGGTTGATGATTTTTCAAGTACACTTGGGTGAGATTTTTGGCACCGAGGATGAAGCTGCACAAGAAATTATTGATCTTGTTAGGATTCTTGACAAAAATCCTAAGTACAAAGTGCAGAATTTAAGAGGTGATAATGGTACTGAGTTCAAAAATAGAATCATGAATGATTTCTGCAAAGACAATGGCATTACTCAACAGTTCTCTGCACCAAGGACTCCTCAACAAAATGGTGTTGTGGAAAGGAAGAACCGAACTCTCATTGAGGCTGCAGGGACTATGTTGAGTGAAGCAAAGCTTCTTACTCACTTTTGGGATAAAGTCATCAACACAACCTGTTACACTCAAAACAGGACTGTAGTCAACAAAACGTATGGAAGAACACCCTATGAGTTGCTCACGAGAAGGAAACCATATGTCAAATACTTTCATGTATTTGGAGGCAAATGCTACATAATGAAGGATTCAATTGAAATTGAAGGAAAGTGATCCTAAAGCATTTGAATGAATTTTTATGGGATATGGAATTGATAGGACTACATACAGAGTCTACATCATTGATCACAAGACTGTGGAAGAAAGTGTGAATGTCATTTTTGATGAGTCTAAACTTCCTGGCATAGAAGGATGTCAAGAGACTAAGTCTTTAGCCTTTGAAAATCAAGGTTATCTTGAAGAGATTGAAGAAGAGTCAACAAGAATGGAATACACAATTTCTGGACCAACCATAGTTTCATCTCAACCTTAAGAGAATGAAGGAACTACTCAATCCACAGATTTTTCTTGAAATATTCCCATGTCTAGTGGGCTTGAAGAAATTGATGTTGTCAACAGTTCAAGAGTAACAGATGATGTCAACCAACCAAGTGAATCAAATTCAAGTGATTCACTAAGAGAAACAAAGTGGAACATGGATCACACTAATGATTTAATAATTGGTGATCCAGGAATCGGAGTCCAGACTAGAAGAAATGATACAAATGAATGCATGTACTCCTGCTTCCTACCTCAAGTTGAGCCTTAAACTTTGGATGGAGCATTACTTGATCCAGACTGAATAAATAATATGTAAAAAGAACTCAACCAGTTTGAGAGAAGTTGTGTTTGTGAATTGGTACCTAGACCAAAGAACAAGTTTGTGATTGGCACAAAGTGGGTTTACAAAATAAGATGGATGAATGTAGAACTGTCACAAAAACAAAGCTAGACTGGTAGCAAAAGGTTAATGTCAACATGAAGGAATTGATTATGA
Source organism: Oenanthe sinensis (assembly GCA_028671895.1). Taxonomy (NCBI): domain Eukaryota; kingdom Viridiplantae; phylum Streptophyta; class Magnoliopsida; order Apiales; family Apiaceae; genus Oenanthe; species Oenanthe sinensis. The sequence continues at coordinate 4,873,683 of CM053812.1, forward strand.
TAAGACCTTTGCACCTATTGCCAGACTTGAAGCTATAAGAATATTCTTAGCTTTTGCTGCATTCAACAACTTCAAAGTATTTCAAATGGATGTTAAAAGTGTTTTCCTAAATAGAGAACTAGAAGAGGAAGTATATGTTTTAAATCCACCTGGCTTTGAAGAACCTAAAATGCAATACTGTGTACAAATTGCTTAAGGCACTGTATGGATTAAAGAAAGCACCAAGGACTTAGTATGACACTCTTTCCAAGTTTCTTCTTGAAAATAACATTATAAGAGGGATTGTGGATAAGTCTCTTTTTTACCAAAAGCATGAAGAAGATATCATTCTAGTCTAGGTTTATATAGATGATATCATCTTTAGCTCAACCAATGAAGAAATGTGTAAGAAATTCTCTGAGTTAATGGAGAACAAGTATGAGATGAGTATGATGGTTGAATTGGTATACTTTCTTAGACTTCAAGTCTATCAATAAGAAGATGGAATATTCATTTTTCAAACTAATTATGTGAAAGATCTTTTGAAAAAATTTGATATGGAAGACTCTTCACCTGCAAAGAATCCAATCTCAACAGCAACTCAACTTAACAAGGATATAAAAGGAAAGAAGGTGGACAACAAGTTGTATAGAGGAATGATTGGCTCTCTCCACTATTTAACAACTAGCAAGCCTAGCATCATGTTTGCAACAGGTCTGTGTGCAAGGTTTCAATCTGATCTAAAAGAGTCACATTTGATGGTAGTTAAAAGAATATTTAGATATTTAAAAGGTACTCAAAATTTAGGCATTTAGTATCCTAAAGAATCTAGCTTTGACTTGGTTGGATATTCAGACTCAGACTATGTTGGTTGCAGAATAGACATAAAGAGTACTACAGGAAGCTGTCAGTTTTTGGGAGAAAGATTGGTCTCATGGTTTAGTAAGAAGCAACATTTTGTGTCAAATTCAACTGCAAAAGTTGAATTTGTTACAGATTGTAGTTGCTGTGCTCAGTTACTATGGATGAAGAATCAACTATTGGACTATGGTTTATCTCGGCAAGGAATTCCTATCTTTTGTGACAACACTAGTGCAATAGCCATTTCTGAGAACCCGGCTCAACATTCCAAGACTAAGCACATTGACATCAGACATCATTTCATTAGAGAACATGTGGAACAAGGCATAATCAAGCTAATTTATGTGTCCACAGAGAAGTAACTTGCAAACATCATCACCAAGCCTTGGATGAAAAGATATTCAACAGGACAGTGAGTGAATTGGGTATGCTTAATTTACCATGTTAATGTAATTTTATTGCAAGTTGATTTAGTGATCAAAATATTAGTTAATTGAAATTCAGTGTGAGTTAATGGCCTGTTGAGGTGTTTTGATTTCTATCACAGTGGATATATATGACGATATTTCCCTGACAGTACAGTATGAGGGACTAGAAGTTACTGTCAAAAATATACTGTCAGTATTCGTTGACAGTACATTTCTTTAAATTCCCGCATAACATACTGTCAACAATTCATATTAGGGTTATTATTTATTTATATATTCTCTAACCGTTGATGTTACTATCAAGAGTGTTTGTGATTTCTAGCGCATGAGTTACTGTCAAAAGAATGGATCTAATACACAACTGTCAAATCAATCGTTTGAAATTTTTTCTTGACAGTTTCTTTTTCATTTTATATAAATAGTAAATTTCATCTCACTCTTCACTTCTCTTTTAAACCCTCAAACACTCTAAAACCTCAAGTTCTCTCTCTCTCTCTCTACAACTTCATCTTCTTCGTTCTCTTTCTCTAAATTTCTTAACCTTTTCAAGCTTGCAACCATGTCAGGACCCCAAATTATTTGTTCTATTGCCCAAACCAACTTCACCACCATGGCGTCAGTGGGTGAAGCTGGTGAAACCTTCAAACCTTTTGTTGGCTTCATAAATAACTCATATCTCTCGTATGCTCTCAACAACAGTCCTATGTTGGAGATGCTCAGGCTATCACAATTGTGGACCTCTGCAACTTATGAGGGGCAGCAGGAAGCTCCTTCAAATTTCAAATCAATGGGACTTCCTATACCATTGATTCCACCCTCATCAACACTGCTCTTCATACTGAAGTTGAAAACGATGTTCCTTTTCAAGAACCGGAAAGTAATGCTCAACTTGAGAAGTTTTTCAAGATGATTGGATTCACAGGGCACAAGCTCAGCCCTGACTCTGATGAGTGGTACCCAACTGGAGGGATTGACAGAAAGTTTCTAATCAATGAAAGGAGCATGATCTTTGATGCTATCAAGGAAGCCACGTCTAGTAAGACCAGTGGCTGGAATGAAGTACCAGCCTACATCAGAAAGATTGTGCATTTAATGGTGCACAACTACATAATAAATATTGGCAAGCTGTTGATGCCTCTGCTAAAGTTATTTTTTAGCAAGAAAGATGCTAGAAAGTAAGTAATTTTCTACCCAAGATTCTTTATGCTTATTATTAACTCTATAGTAAGCATAATTAATCTAGATGGGGTACATTGCATGGAATAACCTACTATTAAGAAGAACACACACTCAATTTTAAGTAGTAAACCTCTCAATCCAGAACTGAACTTATTTATTACTGATCATATGAGATCTATAATTGAATTGTTAAAGTTAAATATTGTTGGTGATTATCATGTGTTTTCTTGGAGTGTTGAAAATGGAGTTGACCTCTCCATTCCTAACCCACACTCTAAACCATACAAGCCTTTAAGGCCATCTAGTGTCTCTAAATCAATTGGCTAGTCTCTCATGGCACCATGTAAAGAGACTGCACAATATGTTAAACTCACTCAATATGAGCCTACACTTAAAGAAATTCACAATGTTAGGTTAGAATAAGTGGAACACGGCTCATTCAACAATGATGCATCATATTTTCACACAGTTGAAGAACCAAATGTTGATTCACTATTCTAAAAATTAAATGAGACAGATAGAGTAATCTATAAGAAATTTCTAGACAAAGGGTAGAATAGATTACTGTCACAGCCTCTATAGTAGTTAAGGACACAGTTACTGTCAATGCTCCTGACAATAACTTTGAAGCTGAAGATCCTGTCAACACTTCCATTCCGGACAACAACTTTCAAATATCTGAAGCTTCTCTTGATAGTAACTCATTTCCTATATCCACACTTTTGAAGGTAAATTCCAAATCACATGTGCAAGGTGTACTTGCTCGGTCCCTTGCACCTACGTTGAGTAAGGGAGAGAAAAAGAAAAGAGAGAAGTGATTATAAAAGAATCGAGAGGCATGAAAAAATCCTGGCAAAAGGAGATGGCCTTGAGCATGGCCAAGAAAAAGAGGGAATTACATCTAGGGTACTAGGCCCTGAGAGTGAAAATGTTGTTGGGTTCCGAGGCATAAAACGCAGCGGATAAACGTAAATATAACGAAAAATTTCGGAACCCAAACGCAGGATCATGTATAAGATTAGACGGATTATGGTGAAATAGAATCATACCTATTAAGATCTTGAATGTCACGAACTCAACGGAGATCCTTGCTATCACGACTTGTGCCTTCTTCTCGAAAACACCTCTATGGTATCCACACGAGCACCTTCAAGAACGTCTCACGATCTTGAACACGGAACGGAAGTACTAGCCTCCTTTGATAGGTTTCGAATTCTCTCTGCCTCTGCCTATGCTGCCTCTTCTGCTAGGGTTTATGCAAAAACGTGTGAGCCATTTAACCTATCATTATCTATTTATAATGATTGGTTAATGGGCCTTTTTAGCAAAAACCTAACCCATGTAGGCATAGGATTAAATAATAAAACATGCTTCTATTATTTAATTAATAACTAAGTCACACTTAATTATTATTGGCAGAAATATAATTCTTTAAATTCGAATTTATTTCAATTAATTAAGTCTCACTTAATTAATATAATAAAATTCAAATATTCATCAATTAATTTAAATCTATAATTTAAATTAACTATTCCTTTAGGTGCTCTATGTGTGTGACCCTATAGGCTATTATTTAATTAGCAATAATTTTATTCTCCAATAAAATTATAAACAATGAGCGGTATCTAGTAATACATCATTGCTACCCAATTAAACAATAATTAAATCGTGATTTGATAAAACCTTTCATGATTAATGTTTCCGTGTAATATAATCCCTTTAACCAAATATATTATAGATTAAACTCGAGGCATGTGTTTAGTCATCCTCTTCAACATTTAATCCGGGTTTACTTGATCCATGAGTAGACTATGAAAAACAAATCATTATTTGAGCACGGCCATGCATTTTATAGTCTCACTCAATCAAGAGGCCAATAATATCTCTCCTAATTATAGGAGGGTTAAATCCTTTATCTATCATTCATATTTCTCATACGACTCATGATATACCCGATGTCCACTTTTATCATCACCCGGTCAAAGGTAACTTTTAATGTAGTCAGACTATATTAATCCTCGTATAGAAATATAATGATCTCAAGTCAGAGGATCATTACACCATTATCACTGTGAGTCTTTCTTATGACTTTATTAAACATGAAGAATCTCACTATGGGTCTGTCCAGTACCATGTACTCCTACATGTACCTATGCATTGACTTTAGTATCCCCATACTAATAACCAATGAGATATGGTTATCTGTCAAACAACATACTAGTCTATTTATGTATTATTATTGTCCTATAATAATAATACTCGACTAGGGACATTTAAGAATATGATCTATTATATAATCTCAAGTTTAAGTCATGTACTTAAACTATACAATGTGTATCATGATTCTAAGGACATTTATTATGCTAACAAATATATCGCAGTAATTAAAGTCATAATAAATACGTTTATTGAATAATCAAATGACATAAAGGTTTATTTAAAAGAAACATTGTATTGCCTCTAGGGCACCTACACTAACAATCTCCCACTTGCACTAGAGCCAATCACCCATGTATCTAATACCCATGGAACTAGTGTGACCGTCGTGCTTCTTCTGCGACAAGCCTTTGGTCAGTGGGTCTGCAATGTTATCATTTGTGTGTACTTTACATATGTGTATGTCACCCCTTTCGTTAATCTCTCGAATGAGGTGATATCTTCTGAGTATATGTTTGGTTCGGGAGTGAGCTCTAGGTTCTTTAGCCTATGCTATGGCTCCATTATTATCGCAGTATAGGTCAATGGGATCTGCAATCGATGGAACCACTCCCAAATCAGTAATGAATTTTCGAATCCAAACAGCTTCCTTTGCTGCTTCACAAGCTGCAATGTACTCAGCCTCCATTGTAGAATCAGCTACTGTTTCTTGCTTTGAACTCTTCCAACTTACAGCACCTCCGTTTAGACAAAACACAAAACCAGACTGTGATACAGTATCATCCCTGTCTGTTTGGAAACTTGCATCGGTGTAACCTTTTACAACCAGTTTCTCCTCTCCTCCATACACCAAGAATGAATCTTTAGTCCTTTTCAAGTACTTTAGAATATTCTTGACAGCCGTCCAGTGACCTTCACCTGGATTAGATTGGTATCTGCTCGTCATGCTTAAAGCATACGAAACATCTGGGCGAGTACATACCATTGCATACATGATGGATCCAATTGCTGAGGCATATGGAACCTTACTCATGCGGTCCTTGTCATCCAATGATTTCGGACACTGATCTTTAGAGATCGTTATCCCTTGAGATACGGGGACATATCCCCTTTTTGCATTTTGCATACCAAAACGATGCAAAACCTTTTCGATGTATGTACTCTGACTTAGACCGATCATCCTTCTAGATCTATCCCTATAGATCCTCATTCCTAGAGTGTATGATGCTTCTCCTAAGTCTTTCATAGAGAAGTTGCTCCCTAACCAAATCTTAACAGCCTTGAGACTAGGTATGTCATTCCCCATTAGTAGTATATCATCAACATATAGTACTATGAATGCCACATGGCTCCCACTAACCTTCTTGTAAACACAAGGTTCATCTTCGTTTTGAACAAAGCCATACTCCTTGACTGTTTCATCAAAACGGATATTCCATCTCCTAGAGGCTTGCTTCAATCCATAAATGGATCGACGTAATTTACATACCTTGCTAACATTCCTTGGATCGACAAAACCTTCAGGTTGTGTCATGTACACATCCTCATCAAGGGTTCCATTAAGGAAAGCTGTTTTGACATCCATTTGCCAGATTTCATAATCATGGAATGCTGCAATAGCAAGCAAAATCCTTATGGATTTGACCATAGCCACTGGTGAGAAAGTTTCATCATAGTCTATACCATGAATTTGTCTGAAACCTTTTGCAACCAGCCTTGCTTTATAGGTCTGAACATTTCCATCCATGTCAGTTTTCTTCTTGAAAACCCACTTGCACCCTATGGGTTTCACCCCTTCAGGTGGATCAACCAAAGTCCATAGTCAGAGTATATTAATCCTCGTATAGAAATATAATGATCTCAAGTCAGAGGATCATTACACCATTATCACTGTGAGTCTTTCTTATGACTTTATTAAACATGAAGAATCTCACTGTGGGTCTGTCCAGTACCATGTACTCCTACATGTACCTATGCATTGACTTTAGTATCCCCATACTAATAACCAATGAGATATGGTTATCTGTCAAACAACATACTAGTCTATTTATGTATTATTATTGTCCTATAATAATAATACTCGACTAGGGACATTTAAGAATATGATCTATTATATAATCTCAAGTTTAAGTCATGTACTTAAACTATACAATGTGTATCATGATTCTAAGGACATTTATTATGCTAACAAATATATCGCAGTAATTAAAGTCATAATAAATACGTTTATTGAATAATCAAATGACATAAAGGTTTATTTAAAAGAAACATTGTATTGCCTCTAGGGCACCTACACTAACAAATGTAAGGGGTGATGAGATCACCTAGAAAAAATCAGAGGATGTGAGAACCCCAAAAGCCCCCAAATCATCTAAACAAGCTGCTGACAGGTTGAAATCCATGTCTCACAATGTTTTTAAACTATCAAAAAACCTGGATACAATGGGAAGAAATCATGTGAAGTTGATCAATAAGATGTCTAGCTTGGAGAAGATTATGAATGATAGATTTAAAGAAGTTTTTGACAAGCTTCAGGAGTTTAATTCTCAATTTCCCAAACCTATAGTTGGTACCTCAACTAAGGGGGAGAAGAGTCCAGAAGTGTTTGTAGATGTGAATGCTGAGAAGGTTATTGTTGTTGAGCAAGTTATTAACACTGTGAGTGATAAAGAGACAACTCAAGTTGCATCTCAGGGAGAAAGTCAATTAACATTATTGTCTAATGTGGCTGTTGAGATTGCTAAAGAGCTTGGAGGTGATAAGGAGAAGAATAAAGTGAAAATGCCTATGGAGAAAGGCATTGTGATTAAGGAGAGTGTGGTGAAGGCCCATGTGGTGCATGTAACAGGAAAAGGAAAATACAAACTCTTTCCAGTAAATGTTGATGATACTATTTTGGTGGAAAGAGAGGATCTAATTGAGGAAGAAGCCACAATGCTGATGATTGATGAAAACGGTAACAGTAATGCATTTCAGGATGCTAACTTCAGTGAAAGAATTAAAGATCTAAAAATGTCATCCAATAGTGATTCCAAGAAGTTCTATGAGTTATTAAAAAAATTTATAGTGGGAGCTGATGTGCTGATATCTAATGATAACAAGTGGGTAACTACTATGAGAATACAAGGTGGATTAAGTTATTACATCAGTCTGGGTTATTTGAGCAGGCAAGAAATTTCAGTCATTGAAGCCATAAGACTCAAGATCAAAGTTGATAAATCTTTTCTGAATGAAAACCTTAAGAAATCCATATTAAAAATAATAAGGAAGAAGCTACCAGAAATCACTTACAACCCTCTAAGCATCAGATATTGCTTTTCAAATGATGGTATGTACAGATTCATGAATCTTGAAAGAATCATTCAGTACAAGCCAAAATTGGTGAAAGATGCATATGAATACTTCTGCAAACTAGACCAAAATGAGGAGGTGATGGAAGTAGTAAGGATTTTGAAAAAGGAGTTAGAAAGGATAGAAAGATTGAGGGCTAAGAGGTTGGGAAGAAAGAGTCATGCAAATAATAATGATGATGATGGAAAGCCTGATGGAGGTGCAGGTAGCTTTAGCCAACTAAACACCAATGGTGAAGGATCTTCTAGGGTTGGGAATAAGGATGATAGAAATGATGAGAATGAGGATGATAAGAAATATACAGATGTTGTTGAAGGAAGAGTACTGAAATAGGTGGTTCTTGGTCATGAGGCTGACAAGAATGATGTTGTCATGGAAGACACTATCAGGAATAATAAGGTGGAGTATGCTGTCAAGATTCGAAAAGGTACTATCAAACCTGGTTTGGATTTGACAGCAGCTTTAAAAAGGTGGAGGAACAGAATAAGAGTTGGAAAATTAATTTCAAGGGCTGGAAGATGGATGAAAGATGAAAACAAAAAAGATATTCCAAAACCACATTCTAGCAAAAGACCAACCAGGAATCTTGCACCAACTAGAATTAATGAAGAATGCCTTGATTCTAGAAGATCAACACTCACCAATTTGGCAAAATTCAAATTAGAGTTAATCTCTGAAGTGTTTGCTAAAAGGTCTGATATCAATTCTCTTAAAAGCATAAAAGTCTTCTATTCAGCAGGTGAAGTAGAGGAGATGGACTATAAGATGGAGAATGCAAACTACTTTATGGTTCAAAGAATGATATAGATCATCAAAGGCTCTTATATAAGGACTCATGTCTTTAGAGGAATTCTAATCAGAAAATTCTTGGAGTTGATGAAGGGTTTCAGACATGAAAATGCAGTGGATATAACGTAAAACAATAAAAAAATGAAACCCTATCGCAGGGTCCATGTATAACTTTGGATGATTATGGTGAAGAAGTCTGTACATTAACAAAGCTTTCCGTATGTTGTTTAATGGAGGTCTAGAAAAAATGAATCATAGCAGCCCTTTGTTACAAAGATCTGCTCTCCAAAGAAGTCCACACGAACACCCGATCATCCTACGATCACCGGAGTCGGTACTAGCCGAATTGTTTGCCTCTTCCTCTCTCTTCTTTTCTCTAGCCTCTCTTGATGTTGAGCAGCTAGGGTTTTTCTCTAAAAACGAAATTTGATGATTAAACCCTAATACTAGACATCATTATGTATATATAGGGGAGAGAGAGATTTTGGGCCTAACCCTAATCCATGTGGTTTCTAAAACCCTTTCTGATTTTGGGTTATTATTATTATTAAATCCAAATTTTAATATAATTAATCAAGTCCCACTTAATTAATTCAATAATTAAATTCGAATAATAATAATACTTATTAAATCCGAATTCTAATATAATAATCAAGTCCTACTTAATTAATTTAATAATTATATTCGAATAAACAATAATATATTTAAATTCATAATCTAAATAAACCTCCGTTTTGATGTTCTTTGTGTGTGACTCTTTAGGTTATTATTACGTTGGCAATAATTTTATTATCTAATAATAAAATTATAAACAATGAGTGGCATCTAGTAATACATCATTGTTATCCAAGTAACAATAATAATTGGTGATTCAATTAAACCTTTCGTGAATAATGTTTCATGTAATATAATCCCTTTAACCTTATATTATAGATCAAACTCGAGGCATGTATAGTGTCAACCTCTTCAACGTTTAATCTCGATTTCCTTGATCAATGAGTAGACTATTTAAACAAATCAATATTTGAGCATGACCATGCATTTCATAGTCTTACTCAATCAAGATGCCAATAATATCACTCCTAGAATTGGAGGGTTAAATCCTATATCTATCATTCATATTCCTCATATGATTCATAACATACCTAATGTCCACCTTTATCATTACACGGTTAAAGGTAACTTTGAGTGTAATCAAAGTATATTAATTCTCGTATAGAAATATAATGATTTCAAGTCAGAGGATCATTACATCATTATCACTGTGAGATTTCTTATAACACTTATTAACATGTAGAATCTCACGGCAGGTCTTTCCAGTGTCATGTATTGATACATACACTTATGTTTTAGACTTTAGTATCACCATACCTATTACCAATGAGATGTAGTCATCTGTCAACAAACATACTAGTCTTATTACATTATTATTGTCCTTAAAAAATAATACTTGACTAGAGAATTTTAGGAATAAAATACTATTCATATAATCTCATTTTTAAGTCACATACTTAAAGATATATATTACGTATTAATATTCCAAGGACATTTATTATTCTTTCAATTTATGATGCAGTAAATAAAGACATAATAAATATTAATTAAATAATCACATAACATAATTCTTAATTATTTTCAATAAAAGATTAAAAGTATTGTCTCTAGGACACCAATACTAACAATCTCCCACTTGTACTAGAGCTAATCTCTCATGTATCTAATACCCATGGAACTAGTATGACTTTTGTGCTTCTGCTGCGACAAAGCCTTGGTCAGTGGATCTGTAATGTTATCATTTGTATGCACTTTACATATATGTATATCCCCTCGATTATTAATCTCTCAAAGAAGATGATATCGTCTGAGTATATTCTTTGTTCGGGAATGAGACCTTGGTGCCTTAGCCTGTGAAATGGCTCCATTATTATCGCAGTATTAATCAATCAGATCTGCAACTGAAGGAACCACACCAAGACCTGCAATAAATTTCCGAATCAAAACAGCCTCCTTACCTGCTTCACAGGCAGCAATATACTCAGCCTCCATTGTAGAATCGACAACCGTCTCTTGCTTTGAAATTTTCCTGCTTACAACACCTCCATTTAGACAAAACACATACCCAGACTGAGAAATCGAATCATCCTTGTCTGTTTAGAAACTAGCGTCGGTGTAACCTTTTACAATCAACTTATCTTCTCCTCCATATACCAAGAATTGATCTTTAGTTCTCTTCAATTACTTAAGAATATTCTTGATTGCTGTCCAGTGACCTTCACCTGGATTAGACTGGTATCTACTCTTTATGCTCAAAGCATACGAGACATCAGGACGAGTACATATCATTGCATACATTATGGAACTAATTGCTGAAGCATATGGAACTTTACTCATACGGTCCTTATCATCCAATGATTTAGACAGTTATCTTTTGAGATCGATATCCCATGAGACATAGGGATAAATCTCCTTTTAGCATTTTGCATCCCAAATCGATGTCAAAACTTTATCAATGTATGTACTCTGACTTAGGCCAATCATTCTTCTTGATCTATCTATATAGATCTTGATACCTAAAATATAGGTCGCTTCGCCTAAGTCTTTCATTGAGAAATTCTTACTCAACCAAGTCTTAATAGCCTGTAAAGCAGGAATGTCATTCCCTATTATTAATATATCATCAACATATAATACTAGGAATGCCACATTACTCCCACTTACCTTCTTATAAACACATGGTTCATCTTCATTTTGAATAAACCCAAACTCTTTGACAGTTTCATCAAAATGAATGTTCCATCTCCTTGAGGCTTGTTTCAATCCATAAATGGATCGTCGCAGCTTACATACCTTTCCAGCATTTTTTGGATCAACAAAACCTTCAGGCTGTGTCATATACACATCCACATCTTCTTCAAGGCTCCCATTTAAGAAAGCGGTTTTGACATCCATTTGCCAGATTTCATAGTCATGGTAAGAAGCTATAGCAAGTAAAATCCTGATGGACTTGACCATAGCCACTGGTGAAAAGGTTTCATCATAGTCAATACCATGAATTTGCTTGAAACCTTTTGCCACCAATCATGCTTTATAGGTCTTACATTACCATTTATGTCAGTCTTCATTTTGAAAACCCACTTGCACTCTATAGGTTTTATCCCTTCAGGTGGATCAAACAAAGTCCATACTTGATTAGTATACATGGATTTCATCTCAGATTTCATGGCATCCTACCATCTCTTTGATTCTGGAGTGTTCATATCGTCTTGGTACGTGAGAGGATCATCTTCATCCACAAGCATCACATCACCATCTTGAGTCAAGAGAAATCCATAATATCTCTCGGGCTCATGGCGAATCCTACCATACCTACGAACAACCTGTGTTTCCTGAGTAGTATTATTTTCTTGTACGTTCTGCTCAGGTTCCTCCATTGGTTCAATGTTATCATATGGGTCTCGAATTTCAACGAGATCTATTATCCTCCCACTGTCTTTCTTAGACATCATTTCTCTTTCAAGGAACACTACAGTTCGAGCAACAAACACTTTGTTCTCTGAAGGATTATATAAAGAATAACCCTTTATTTAATTTGGGTATCCCACAAAATTATATTTTTCTGATTTAGATACTAGCTTGTCAGAAGTTAGATGTTTCACAAATGCCTCACATCCCCAAATTTTCATAAATGACATGCTATGACGTTTCTCAGTCCATATCTCATAGGGAGTCTTCTGAACCACTTTAGTAGGAACTCGGTTAAGTGTATAAGCAGCCGTCTCCAGGGCGTAGCCCTAGAAACTAATTGGAAGATCTGCATGACTCATCATCGATCGTACCATGTCCAACAAAGTATGATTCATCCTTTCCATTATGGTGTTCCGAGAGGAGTGAGTTGTGACACAATACCACACTCTTTTAATAAACTCTTAAATTCATGGCGTAAGTATTCTCCTCCACGATCAGATCGTAAAGTCTTAATACTTTCGCCAGTTTGCTTTTCTACTTCAGCTTTGTATTCTTTGAACTTTTTAAAAGAATCGGATTTGTTCTTCATAAGATACACATATCCATATCTACAGAAATCATCAGTAAACGTGATAAATTAGTAAAAGCCACCTCTTGCCATAGTACACATAGGACCACATACATCACTATGTATAAGTTCTAATCATTCAGTGACCCTTTCACCTTGTCCAGCAAAAGGAGCTTTAGTCATTTTTTCAATGAGACAATGTTTGCATGCTTCGTATGATTCAAAGTCAAACTTATCCAAGTATCCATCCTCTTATAACTTGGAAATGCGCTTCTCATTTATATGGCCTAAACGACAGTGCTAGAGGTATGTTTGATTTGAGGCATTAGATTTAAGACGTTTGTTATTCACATTATAGATAGGAGTATCTAAATCAAGAACATATAAACCATTAAATAAACGTGCAACCCCATGGGTAACATTATTCAAAGAAAAGGAACAACTATTGTTCTGAATTGAAAATGCAAAACCTTTCTTGTCCAAACAAGAAACCGAAATATTATTTCTGCAAATTGCAGGCACGTAAAAACAGTTCTTAAGTTCTAAAATAAGCCCAGTGGGCAACGATAAATAATAAGTTCCTATAGCTAAGGCAGCAACCTTTGCTCCATTTCCAACTCGTAGGTCGACCTCTCCATTTGCCAAAGTCCTACTCCTTTGTAGCTCCTGCAAATTTATATAAATGTGAGAACCACATCCAGTATCCAATACCCATGATGTAGAAGTAGACAAATTGACCTCTATAACATAAATTCCTGAATCAAAAGCTTTACCAACCTTCTTCTTCTCCAAATCCTCCAAATAAGCATGACAGTTTCTCTTCCAATGACCTGGTTTACCACAGTTGTGACAATCACCCTTTGCAACAGCACCCTTAGGCTTTAAAGCCTGTTTGGGATTGGTCTTTGGTTTGGACCAGAAGCAGATCCAACATTCTTATTTCCCTTCCATTTGCCTTTCTTTTTAGCCTTACCTTTGTTGTCTACCATCAATATGGTAGCAGGTTCAGCCTCTTTCATGTTGGTTTCAGCAGTTCGTAACATGGCCAACAATTCAGTGGGTGTTTTGTCTATCTCATTCATATTGTAGTTCATAACAAAATGAGTATAGTTGTTGTTCAAAGATTGCAAGATCAAGTCAATCTGAGCTTCCAGACCAATCGGGAAACCCAAAGTATCAAGATACTCAATATAACATATCATCTTTAGAACATGTGGTTGAACAGGTTCACGCTCTCCCTGTTTACAAGCATGCAATGCTATACTCGTGTCGAACCTTGCTTGACGAGCCTATCCCTCAAACATTCCTTAAAGGTGTTTAATCATCTCATAAGTATCCATATGCTCATGTTGTTTTTGAAGCTCAACATTCATTGTTGCCAGCATGAGACACGCAACATCATTCACATCATCAATATACTTCTGATAAGCATTTTTCTTAACACGAGTTGCATTCTCAGCAGGAGGAGCAGGTGAAGGAATTTCAATGGCGTGAAGCTTTTGCTCCTGCCTGAGGACAATCCTCAAATTCCTATACCAATCAAGGAAGTTAATTCCTGTCAGCTTGTCCTTCTCCAGGGTTGCTCTCACAGAGAAGTTATTTATGTTGTTTGCCATTAAATATCTACAATGTTTAAAATGCATATTAGTTAGTTGCAGAGTTTAATTATGTTCAAATGATTATCATATACATTTATAATATATATCTCCCACTATTTTTATCAAATCAATAGCCCTAACTATTAATTCAGAAAACATTTCATTAAATCTTTCTAGTGAGCCAAGATCCATATTTCATCCATATTTTAAGATAGCGTTGGCTAATACACCCAAAACACGACTATTTAGGTAGACAACATTAGTCGATTATATCAAATATAACTCTTGGATAGTTTGGTGGAACAACACTTTGTACATATTTATCCAATAAATATCACCAAACTCTATGCCTCTAAACTCACAATCCTATTGTGATGATTTAGTTAAGTTAGACCCAATATTTTAACAAACTAAGTAACTTACTTATCACGTCTTCCCATGATTGATAAAAGCACCTTGCTTTGGCAAACCCACTCCTTTTCAATCTAGATCTTGACGAGTATTAAACATTGGAAGGCATCCGATTAACTTAATATATATTTAGGGATTTTAATGTTTATATGAACGATCATGATCCCATCATAAAGAGATTCTCAATTTTTCCTTGATCAAATAATCCATTTCAATATTCGTCAATGGTTCGATTTCCAGATCATCGGAGAAGTCACAAGCGGTCTCACTTAAAACCCAACTTTCTTATGAATAATAATTCGCTTTTGACAAAATCTCCCCATATCATAAAAAGAAAATTCATATTCAATACCGTGTTTCATAAACATAAAAATCTCATGATCCTTTGTTTAATTTTAAAATCTTGAATCGTTACAGATTTTATCTTTCTTAAGCAGACATGGCATGGGTGTCGTATCTAATACATACATCATTCCAACACATACGTATCTATACATGTATTTATATACATATATGTATTGTGCATAAATTAAACGTATTTGGTTATGACCCCATCATATGTGATATTTCTAAGCTAATAGAATTATCAAGGTCAATCTATGGTGGTTTCAAATATTACACTATTACATGTCTTTATCTTCTTCATTGCTCCATCATCTGAATTGCCTCCTAGCTTCCTTGCTTCCAAGTCTTCATTGAACAATTACATTGAATAATAAATAAATCTATTCTAATGAAATTACAAGAAGAACTCGAGTTACATTCAAGATTAATAATTACAATAAATAAATGACATGCAAGTCGTATTTAGAAACCAAAACCATAAAACAAAACCACTATCCTATGGGTCTTTAGGCCATAACCATCCACCATGTTATCACATAACACATATAATATATCTCAGATTATATAAACATATCATATAATCATATATAATAAATTTCAAAATTTCAGAAAATCAAATAAAATTCAGAAAATAATAAATCGTTGTTTCGGGGCCTGTAACGTCGTCAAACGGCTTACACACAAGAAGCTGAATTTGTCAGTATTGCTCAATGACACGATTTCAGTCAGACAACACATATCGTTTGTGAAAATCGGACACTGGACACAGATTTCAGAAAATCTACCGAAGCCGTTTTAGAATTCGTATTGAATACGATTCCAATAACAAGAATAAACATGTATCATATACATACAGAAATACACACAATCATCCCATGATTATACAACACATGAATATAATATATTCAAAATCATATAAAACATATATATCAACATATAGTCATGGCATATCATATATATGTTTACATACATCGAAAAACTGTTAAACACATAACCAAATCATCCCATTATACACGTAGCTCTGATGCCATTGAAGGGTTTCGGGAATGAAAACGCAGCAGATATAATGTAAAACAATAAAAAAAATGAAACTCTATCGCAGGATCCATATATAACTTTGGATGATTATGGTTTAGAAGTCTGTACCTTAACAAAGCTTTCTGTACGCTATTTAATGGAGGTCCAGAAAAGATGAATCACTGCAGCCCTTTGTTGCAAAGATCTGCTCTCCAAAGAAGTCCACATGAACGCTCGATCGTCCTATGATCACGGGAGTCGGTACTAGCCGAATTGCTTGCCTCTTCCTTTCTCTCTCTTCTTTTCTCTAGCCTCTCTTGATGTTGAGCAGCTAGGGTTTTTCTCTAAAAACGAAATCTGATGATTAAACACTAATATTATACATCATTATGTATAATATAGGGGACAGAGAGATTTTGGGCCTAACCCTAATCCATGTGATTTCCAAAACCCATTCTAATTTTGGGTTATTATTATTATTAAATCCGAATTCTAATATAATTAATCAAGTCCCTCTTAATTAATTCAATAATTAAATTCGAATAAATAATAATATATTTAAATTCATAATTTCAATAAACCTCCGTTTTGACGTTCTTTGTGTGTGACCCTTTAGGTTATTATAAACAATAATAAACAATGAGTGGCATCTAGTAATACATCAATGTTACCCAAGTAACAATAATAATTGGTGATTCAATTAAACTTTTCGTGAATAATGTTCCATGTAATATAATCCCTTTAACCTTATATTATAAATCAAACTCGAGGCATGTATAGTGTCATCATCTTCAACGTTTAATCTCGGTTTCCTTGATCAATGAGTAGACTATTTAAACAAATCAATATTTGAGCATGGTCATGCATTTCATAGTCTCACTCAATCAAGAGGCCAATAATATCACTCCTAGAATTGGAGGGTTAAATCCTATATCTATCATTCATATTCCTCATACGATTCATAGCATGCCCAATGTCCACCTTTATCATTACCCGGTTAAAGGTAACTTTGAGTGTAATCAAAGTATATTAATTCTCGTATAGAAATATAATGATTTCAAGTTAGAGGATCATTACATCATTATCACTGTGAGATTTCTTATGACACTTATTAACATGTAGAATCTCACGGAGAGTCTTTCCAGTGTCATATATTGATACATACACTTATGTTCTTGACTTTAGTATCATCATACCTATGACCAATGAGATGTGGTCATCTGTCAACAAAAATACTAATCTTATTGCATTATTATTGTCCACAAATAATAATATTTGACTAGGGAATTTTAGGAATAAAATACTATTCATATAATCTCATTTTTAAGTCACATACTTAAAGATATATATTACGTATTAATATTTCAAGGACATTTATTATTCTTTCAATTTATGACGCAGTAAATAAAGACATAATAAATATTAATTAAATAATCACATAACATAATTCTTAATTATTTTCAATAAAACATTAAAAGTATTGTTTCTAGAACACCAATACTAACAGTTGATGGATTCATTCAAGCCTCATCCGCTTGATAGTTTTGAAGAAGAGGAGCATGAACCACTAGTTTACCATGATGGAGTGTTGTTTAAAAATGAAGATGGGATCAAATAATTCTGGAGTATGGATTCTTTGTAGGATAAAAAATAAGATCTATTATCCAAGTTGGAGGAACAATTATCCAAATATCCCTATCCTGAAGAGCAAAAATTTATCCCAGTCATTCACAGTTTGATTGTCAAAAAAAAGAAGTTGGAGTTTATAAGAAAAGTTGACTATGAAAGAACTCATGAATGTCTTCTCCGAATTCCAGACAAAATAATCTCCTACAATACTGGTGGAAATGCTGAAACAATCAACTTTGAAGAGCTCAAGGTATTATTAAAGAAAGAAACAAAGATGGCTAAGTTGGTTAAAGTGCAACTATTCATTGTTACAAATTTTGAGGTCTTTGATTTGAAAAGAAAATCCTCGAGTTTCTTTGATGAAGCTAAGAAGCAAAGGAGGGATAAGGAGAAGAAGGAAAGAAAAGAGAAGATAGCCAAAGCCCAAAGAGATGTGGACAATGTTAAAAGAAAAATATCAGAAGCCATAAAAGAATATGAAGCTGTTATTTTCAATGAGACAAATTCCAGAAGCTCTTCATATCAATCTCCAATCTCCACAAATCCTTTAAGGATCATGATTGACAATATTGAGGTCAGAGTTGAGGACTTCAAAATTCATAATACAAAAATCCTGAGGAGAATCAAGAGGATGACAGTAAACTCAACAATTGTGTCTGAATTTAATCTAAGTAAGGTTGCAGAGAAAGTCATTGATTCTAGAGATGATGAATAAACTTGGGTGGATAGGCAAAGTCTCAACAAAGTGATTTCTTCTCCATTGCCAAGATTTTATAAGGACATATTTGGAGCAAAATTTTTCTGCATAACCGAAGGCCCAGTGGAAACCTACTACTCTTTGAAGGACTTGAAGGACTTTACAACCTTAAAAGTGAAGCAGGTGCTGGAGAGTGTAGCTGACCATGCCAATTCAGATGAAGAAAAGGCTGCTGTCAGGGATCTGGAAATCCTGTATGAAGAATTGAAGGTCAAGAAGGCATAAAGTAAAGGAAGCTCAAGCAAAACATGAAGATCTACTCAGTCTAGAGGAGTGTTAAACTTGAGAAATTTGTACTTGTAATTTCTGTAAAACATTTTCCTGTACAAACACTTAAATTATGTTAGTTGAGTTAGCATATGCAATTTACTTTGAATTTGTCTTTATTTTACATAAAAATAAATTGGGGAAGATTGTTAAGGATTATGCTGTTAACATTGTAATCAACTAGAAGTTACTTAGTTTAATTTAGAAATAAGCTAAGTAAAATGTACCGTCATATGTATATCGACAGTATTTCTAGTTGTCACTTGTAACAGTATGTTGAACAAAGAACAAATAGGTGATAGTGAGTTTAATAGTTATTGTCTTATATAAATGTAATAACATGATCCATGAAGTAGAAGTTCATAAAGTGTTCAGGCACAGCATGGGTCAAATCCACGACAGTAACATTCAACACTCAAACCTATGACAGCATATTCAAGTGATAGTACAAAGGAATAGACAACAACAACTATTCTCTCGACAGTAAACTTGGCGGAGAATGAAGATTCACAGACAACAAGTATTACTGACAGCATCATTGGCGGGGATAGTTGACATCAACATTGGAGACAGTAAGTTTCAGGGATCTATAAAGTCTTGACAGCAAAGTATGCGGGGCCAAAGATACTGTCATCAAAGAGGAGCTAGAAGTTGACAGTATAATATTAGTAAAGCTGACAGTCTGTTTCAGGTAGCAGATTAGCTAGTGATAACACAAGGAATGATTTAGACATTACTACCTAGTTTGTCAACTCTACAACTGCAATTTGGGAGAAGACAAGCAAAAAGACAGTGATTTTATAAAAGTTATTGAGTCTGGTCCTGAGACAGTGCTTTTGCATGGTAGATCAAGAACACCTCTACGAGGTAATTCTCCGCTTGATAGTGATTAAGTTCATACTGATGAATCAGGTAATGAGAATATAAATGAATTGATGGATTTCACTTGCAGGTACAAAAGGCTATATTTGGAATGCACAGTGAAAGTGAGGGAGAAAAATACTTGAGTGAAAGTGAGGGAGAGATACACTTGAGTGAGATATAGGGAGAGAAAGAGTGAAACACTTCAAAGTGCTCGACACTTAAGTGTAAACACTAACATAATGTAGTAGAAGTGAGGAAACCATAGAATAAATACATACCCTTGCTACATGCTACTTCTGAAAGAAAAGATACTATGTTTTTTCAATCAATGACAAACGTGAACCTTGTTTGGAAGACAAGCCATGAGATAATTATGGTCTAGTAGAGGATTCCTCAACTAAGGGGGGGAATTCAGTAGATAAGAAAAAGGAGAAAGTCTTATCTTCATATCCTTAGGGGAGAAGGGGAGAAGCTAGGACTAGATGATAATTAGATGATTAGGGGAGAATCAAGAAAATGTATCTTATTCTTAGAAGGAGTTGTCATTGGAGGATTTTAGAAAATGAAGGTCTCAATGGAGGATTTCTAATCTGAGGTGGATAATAAAAGAAAAGATAAGATACTATTTAATGTTTTACTAAGTGGGAGAAGAAGAAGAATCTCATTCCTATGGGGAGAAAATTATTTGAACAATCTTATATGTACTATTGAAGATGCTCCCAAGAATTTTGATTCTTTTGAATCTTTACTTATAATAAGTTCTTTAAAGTTCAAGCTATGAAGGTTTTTAAGCAGAGGAAGCTCAAACATAGATGAATGAAAATGGTACAACAAAAATATAAGTTCAGTGCTAGATGAACTAACATCTTTAATTATAGTTACTCAAGAAATCTGGAAATGCTGAATCTGATCCGGGAAAACCAGTAGCATTATTTACAAGTCTCGGACCATTACTTTTTCTAGTTAGTTGAGTTATCCTCTCTATGAGATTTTTTTTTCTATGTTTAAAAAATAAATATGGGGAGATTGTTGGGGAGATTGCGAAACTGTATGAACAGAAGTTGTGATAACTCAACACTAGAACATGACAATTAGATAATACTACGTCTACACGGAAATCAGAAAGAAATTAAGATAAGACATATATAGTGAATCAAGACATTAGAAGAAGTTTTGAAGTCTACTATATGTCATTGAAATAAGTTCATTAATATATTCATACCTCAGTGAAGAATAAGATGTAAAGGCTTTTAGGGTTTTAGAAGTGTTGAAGATTCAGTATAAAAGTGCCACTAGAAGATTTTAGTGTTTTAGCTTTGATTGAAGATAGACTGTGTTCGAAGCATATGAATCTAGAAGTACTAAAGATAGGTTAAAGACAAAGATTAAAGAAGAAAGCTGCAGTCTTGAAAGTTATACTCACTGAAAGAAGTTCATTTATATGTTCAAGCATCAGTGAATAACAGATAATGAAGTATTCAAGATTGTGGTTGTAATGAAGACATTGTCTATGTATCAAAAAGATTCTGGTGAAAGTACGGTGTTTATTAATAGTCAGTGCTCGAAGAAAAGAAACAACTGGGGAAATGTTAACTGATATTATAATGCAAGTGAAGAATATTCTATTCAGTGTTAGTTGTCTGTGAACCAGACCAGTGCCCAAGGCGTCATCACAATGAGAAAAGAATTAACTTTACATTATCAAGGAATCAGTTAGCTGCAAGTGGAATCAATGACTGATGAAGAAATAATGTCAAGAATCAATTCAGAAGGTATTTCTAAATTCATGTCAAGCCAAGTCAAAGTCAATCTTTAGTTCAAGTCAATTCGAATGAATTGAGTATGGAAAATTGACCAAGTACAGAAGTGCATCCAAAGCTTGAAAGCTTAAATCGAATCAAAGGTTCTTAGTCACAAAGTGCATCCAAACCTTGTAAAGCTTAAATCGCATCCAAAGCTATGGCTTAAATTGCATTCTAGAAGCTATGGCTCAAATCGCATCCTAGAAGTTATGGCTTAAATCACATCCTAGAAGTTATGGCTTAAATCGCATCCTAGAAGCTATGGCTTTAATCGCATCCAAAGAAGCTAGTGCTTAAATCGCATCCAAAGAAGCTAGTACTTAAATCACATCCAAGGAGCTTACTCCAAATGCATCCAAGCAATTCAATTATAAACGCATCCTAGAAGCATAGACTCAAGGTGCATCCTAGAATCGCATTTAAGCCAAAGGTTAGTCACAAATTGCATCCAAGCAACCCTTTGTTAAAGTCTACACTATATAAATAAAATGACATGCTCATTTTGAAGTATAGAGAAATATACAACCACACACATAGATACAGAGAGAGAAACAAAAGTCGGAGAAGAAGAGATACAAAGTTATACACATACCTTCTTCACCGGAGTTTTATAATCTAATTGGTTCATTATGTTACAAATATATAGGGCTATTATAAAACACTCTCTCTGAGATTGATTTCCTTTTGTACAAGAATTAAAAAAACAATTATAAAACTATACTTTATATGCAGTTTAACATGTGTTCTGGACACCCTCTCCCAAATGTAAAGAAATGGGTGGGACTGAGGGAGTAATTGTTTTTGTGAATTTTGGCCAATTTTGCACACTCCACCAGGGCTTCTTGGACCATATTTTGGGTGTTTGTCTCATATTTTCGGTCTCTATTTCAAGCGCATTTCCCGTAATTCCAAGTGTCAGCAAACATTTCAAGTATACATACTCCCAGGTATTAAAAATATTTTCGAATAAACCCTTTCTAGACTTTTAATCATGTCTTTTTAGGATTATTTCTGATATTTTTCGTGTGTCAGCAGACATTTGTTTTGCGAAAATAATTCCGGGATGGGGCTCGGGGTCGCTCCGGGCGCCCTGGTCGCCTAGGAGCACCCTGGTCACCCGGGGGGTGGTGCATGCCAGGGGCGCTTCGTGACTTCGTTTGATAGTGCAACTTGGCATTTTGCTTGTGCGCATTAGCGTTTCATTCGTGTACCTCGGTGTTTTGTCAACACGCCTTGACATTTCGTTCACGTGCCTTGCATCTAGGCATTCCATTTATGCGCCTTAGCGCACCGCGAGCATTGCACGATATTTTCCTTTGCACGCCTTGGCGCGATTTGAGCATTGCATGATTTTTTCATTTGTGCATCTTGGGGCACGGTGTTCTATTCTACTTTCGCGTTCCTAGTCTAACAAGTTCTTGTCTACCTTTACATTCCTAGTCTACCGAGTCCTGGTCTACCAAGTTGGTAATGGAGCTAACATACTTTCCTAAGCTATTTAGAGCCTAAAACGAGCCTTTCTTGTCTGTTTTGTGAGCGACTTTGAGCGTACGAGCTTAATTTAGCATGATGTTTTGAGTTCTATTCACCTTTGATCATCTTTCTCGTGACCAATGCCTAAAAAATTTCCCATTTGTTCCGTAGTTTTAACCGAAAATCACTCTGGGTTGGCTTCAGGGTCGTCCCCGGGCGCCAGGAGGCATTCTGGCCACCTAAGGGAGCCCTGGTCACCCAAAAGAGCCCTGGTCGTCCAGGTCCTGGTCCCCCAGGGTCCTGGTCGTAAAGGGGATGATGTAGGAGCAATATGGGCTGATTTATTATGAAGCCAATAATCAACTTAATTACCAACATGGGCTGATTTATTATATTGGGGTTATTATTATATAATTATATCAAGCAAATTTTAGCTTGCAAGTTTTTACCTTTCACATGAAAGGTTTTTTTTTGTTTTAAGCACTTATGATTTATTTTTCAAGGTAAATTTCGTTTTGATGTAATTCCTATTTGGATTGGGCTTTTGATTGGTATCCAAGTTGGATTCAAGTATTAGCAAATTCCTAGCAGCTTTTGAATCTAATTTAGAATCCTAATAGTTTTAAGTTAAGGTAATATTCCTAACCAATATATACCCATATATTGTAGTCTTTCAAGAGAGAAAAATTTGATGAATGAAATTGTGAGTTTTATACTTACAAAACTTTAGAAAGTTGGTGATTAATTCCTTTACACTTTCTTATCCAGATTTCATTTAGTTTATGGGTTGTTATGGATTAAAAACTAAGTCGTCTTTAATGTGGTTTGGGGGAGCTTCGAGTTTTAATGATTGCGCTTGTGTTTCGTGGCTTAGTTCTGCTCTCACAAGATGCCTATATATCTCAATGTGTGTTGAGAATCAAGCCAGACGTAGTTTTAATGTTGAGGAATTAGGCCCTTTATATAGGCGCACGAGAGCCTTGGAGTTAAATTAGGGTTAGGAAACTTGGAGGCCAAGTCTCCTAGTGTCGTAAGGTTGTTGTAACCTTCAAGAAATGAGAGCCCTCGTCGGACACTAGCATGTGAGGTTTATCTTTCAGATTGGGCTTCTAGAGCTTTCTATAGATGAGGGGCCTCGTAGGACTCTTCAGGCCTTTAATTGAGCATTAATTAATTAATTAATAGGGTTTAAGGCCTCATTAATTGGGTCATCCCTTTGAACCAAGGTAGGTTTAATTAATGCAATCGGTTTCAGGCCGATTGTGTCGAGCTGGTTTGAAGTCGATCAGAGTTTTTTTTTTTGGCTTCCTTTTCCCCAAATATTATTAGTAAATAATAATTTTTATTTGGGATAATTGGATTTTGAATTTAGAAGTGTCCCACTAGGATAAATTTTTTTTTCAATAAAGTCCAATCCAGATTTTATTATTATTATTAAATAATAATAATTTCTATTTTTATCCAATTAATTTTTGATTAAATATTTCCTTGATTCAGAGGTGTCCTACTCGGATAAAATGAGGTGTCCCGGTTAGATAAAATTTTATTCGAATAAAGTCCAACCCATAATTTATTATTATTAATAATAATAATTTATGATATTATATTCTTGTAGACCAGGTCGAATTTAACTAGCTTGAGGGGCCTTGAACCTCATTTGAGTGACTTGAGGGGTCTCAAGCCTCATTTGAGCCCCAGACCGAATAGACCTGGATTGAGGTCAAATAAACCTCAATTTCAAGCCCAGGTCGATTATTACTGGCTTGAGGGGTCTCGAGCCTCATTTGACTGACTTGAGGGGTCTCGAGCCTCATTTGACTGACTCGAGGGGTCTCGAGCCTCATTTGAGCCTCAGATTGAATAGACCTAGATTGAGGTCTAACAAACCTCAATTTCAGCCCATGTCGAATTTGACTAGCTTGAGGGGGCTAGAGCCACATTTGAGCCTTAGATCGAATATACCTGGATTGAGGTCTAATAAACCTCAATTTCAAGCCCAGGTCGATTATAATTGGCTTGCGGTGTCTCGAGCCTCATTTGACTCACTTGAGGGGTCTCGAGCTCATTTGATCCCCAGATCGAATAGACCTGGATTGAGGTCTAATAAACCTCAATTTCAGGCCCATGTCGAATTTGACTAGCTTGAGGGGCATAGAGCCTCATTTGAGCCTTAGATCGAATAAACCTGGATTGACGTCTAATAAATCTCAATTTCAAGCCCAGGTCGATTATGACTGGCTTGAGGTGTCTCGAGCCTCATTTGACTCACTTGAGGGGTCTCGAGCCTAATTTGAGCCCAGATCGAATAGACTTGGATTGAGGTCTAATAAACCTCAATTTCAGGCCCAGTTCGATTTTGACTGGCTTGAGGGGTCTCGAGTCTCATTTGACTAACTTGAGGGATCTCGGGCCTCATTTGAGCCCTAGATCGAATAGACCTGGATTGAGGTCTAATAAATCTCAATTTCAAGCTCAAGTCGATTATGACTGGCTTGAGTGGTCTCGAACCTCATTTGACTAACTTAAGGAGTCTCGAGCCTCATTTGAGCCCAAAATTGAATTTTGCTTCCAAGGGGCAGGATTGAGGTCGAATAGACTTTAATTTGAGGCCCTGGTCAAATTGGGTTCATTCTACCCCAGGTCGAAAATGGATTGAGGTCAATAGGCCTCAATGTTGGGCTCCTCTCGACTTGGATCGATGTCGAATTGGGGCTCGATCCCTCACCCAGGTTGAAATGGGATTGAGGTCGAAGGGACTCAATGCTTTGTCCTCCAATCGATCTGGATTCAGGTCGATTTTATCCTCAATTTTACACTCAGGTCGAAAATGGATTGAGGTCGATGGGACTCATGGCTTAGACCTCCTATCGACCGGGATTGAGGTCTAATTGACCTCAATTTGAGGTCCAGGTCAAATTGTGCTTCCAAGGGGCTGGATTGATATCTAAAAGAGCTCATTTCGGCCCTTAGCTTGAATTGTGCTTCCAAGGGGTTGGATTGAGGTCGATGAGACCCCATGAGCTTTGAATCCTTTTGACCTAGATCCAGGTCGAATTACACCACAATTTCTCACTCAGGTCGAAATTGGTTTGAGGTCGATGGGGTCTCAAGCCCCTAGGAACCCTTTGACATGGATTGAGGTCGAATTAACACTCAATTTTCCATCTAGGTCGAATGGATTTGAGGCTGACAGGGTCTATTCGACCTAGGTTATTCTCGACTTGGTTTGAGATCGAATTAACCCTCATTTCTTCTCCCAGGTCGAAAGTTGGTTCCTTTAGGAATTATTGTGAATCGAGTTAATATGGACTTGGGATTTTATTTCTATTTCAGACCTCTTTTACTTGGTTTGAGGTCAACTGGATATGCAAAGCTTCGGCCAAGTTGAAAGGTTCCGACCTCATTTTAGGTTTCATGGACCTCATTCTAAGTCTAATTCATGGACCTCGTTTTAGGTTTCATGGACCTAATTCCAGGTCTTACGGACTTCATTTCAGGTCTTATTGTCTTTATTTTAGGTATAGCATGCCCGAGTTGGATTATCATTCTTTATCACTTTCGAGTTGAGTATTGGGCTTCTCAATAGACGTCTTGGTAGATTGTGCCTTGGCCAGCATGGGCATCATAGTCTCTAGAGATCTCTTGTCAATCTTTAATGATCTTTGATCCTCTTTCATATCTTTATACCAACTAGTATTCTTTATTTGTTGGTGCTTCCAGCATGTAGCATTGTCGAGACTAGTGTTTATGAGGTCAAACATACGAGAATAAAGCCTCTCTAGGTACTGATACCAAAAATAAATATATCTATGAAATAACTCGTGTCTCAATGGGTCTACCTTTGATGGGTCCGACCAGGGATTAATAAATCCTAGGTTGGAGTGATGTCAAATCCTTGATATCTCTAATCCTTCATAGTTAGAGGTTTTAAATCACTAGGTCTTCATGTGACGTTAAGTGGGAACACCCATGATAGGGCTAGCTCGCCTTCATTAACCTTTGAGCTTCTTCCTGCGATGTTTAATTTATTGGGGAATCCTTCATCCTTACCCAGACCCCTTAAGGATTTGTCATTTACTATCCCTGTTTGCCATGCGTAGCTTTTATCTTTTATTCTCTTACCTTGAACCCCTTCAGTACTCGGCACTTTTATTACATTTATGCATTCTCTTTTGCATATTTACGTTATGTGCATTGGTACAAAGTTATTTTCGTGTAACATAACAAGAGAGTTCAAGGATATTAAATAAACTTTCATGAAAATATCTTGAACTATATCCTCAAGTCAAAGAGGGTTCTACCCTTACATAATAACAAGCTATTTCCCACTTGGACTAATAACTTCTTGGTTTCTAGTGGTTCCATAGAACCTTACTTCTACTTAATAACCCTACTAAATATAACTCTTGAAAGAGTTGCCTACTACTTCCATGTATTCGTGCCTTGGATCGGGAGTACTTGCACCCCGACTCCGTCGGACCTTAACGAGGCTACATAACATCTCCTTGCCATCTTCTGGTCTCCTTTCTCCTCTCCAACTCCATTCCTAGTTGAAAATTTAAATTTTAGGTGATAAGTTGAGGCAACAGCTTTGAATGGATGTATCCCTATTTGTCCGAGGATCCCATTATAAGAGGACACAACCTTGATCATGAGGAAGTTCAACATCTGAGTGGACTCATGGGGTTGTTGCCCTATAGTCATAGGAAATCGAATTGTTCCCTTCACCTTAGACTCGACTTCATTGAACCCATATATAGGTATGCCAGAGGGAGTCAGTTGAGAGTCGGTGTACCCCATTTTGAGATATGCATCATGAAACAGGATGTCTACTGAAGCTCCACTATCCATCAAGATTCGTTTCACCAAAGAATTGCCTATCACAGGTATTATGACCAACGGGTCATCATGGGGGAAGTTCACCCCTTTCAAATCATAATCATCAAAAGAAATAGATACTTCACTCCTTGCATTCTTTGGTGCTTCCCCCACAATTTGTAGAAATTGTTGTGCATAAGCCTTTCTCGAGTTACAATTTGTTGGACCTCTAGAGATCACATTTATTACCGGGCCTCGAGGCTGTATCTTCTTATCACAATCATCATAATCCCTTCGTTGTTCATTATAGTCTCGATTATCATTGTTGTTTCTATCATCTTCTTTGATAAATTTTCTGAGTTTTCCCCTTTTGATCAAGAACTCAATCTCATCTTTCAACTGACTACAATTATATGTGTCGTGCCCAACATCCTTGTGAAACTTGCAATACAGATTCTAATTCCTCTTCTTAGGATCAGTGTTTAGTGGCTTCGGCCATTGAAGTTCCATATCTTTCTCAATGTCCACTAAGAACTCACTTCTTGGTGAGTTTAGCCTTGCATACTCCTTGAATCTTGGCCCTTGGCCAGCCGTCCTCGAGGTATAGTTGGAGTCTTTGTTAGTTCTAAGATATTTATCCTTAACATCATACTCATCGAGGACATCATACTGATCTTACTTACGTTTTTTGCTACTCCACTCATTTCTGAACGAGTTTGTCGTCTTCTTCAAGCTTTCCTCGGCTTTGATATACTTTCCAACTCTCTCTTGGAGCTCATTCATACTTTCTAGAGCCTTCTTGATTAAAGACCTCCTGAAGTTCTCGTCTGAGGTCCCTTGCTGTAGTGATATCATATCTACATTCTAGTCTAGATCAGGGATTCTTAAAGGCTTCCTTAGTGAATTTATTCATATAGTCCCTTGGGGATTCATTCTTTCCCTGATGCATATTCATTAGCGAAGCTAAGCTCTTTTCATGAGTCTTGCTACTGATAAACTGACCAATGAAGTCCCTGTTTAGATCTTTGAATGACCCAACAGAGTTGGAGGGTAGACGACTAAACCACCTTTGATCCATACCACTCAAGGTTTGAGGGAACGCCCTACACTTAATGGCATCATTGACAGGCTGTAGCAGAAGTGCATTAGAGAACGTGAGAACTTGATTTGAGGGATCTTCCATTCCATCATAGGCATTAATTGTAGGCATCTTAAACTTCTTTCATATCTTCTCATTCATAATATTCTCTGTGACGGGGGTGTGGGATCATCAGGATCTCCAAGAGGAAATAATTCTTAGGGTCAGCCCGAACATGACTTGTCTTTGTTTTCCTCCTTGCCAGGGGCTCATCTAGATCTATCACAGATTTATTCCTTGCTGCTCTTCCAGCCCCCTCGGCTCGTATCCTCTCTTGTAGGTTTGTGGAGTCAGTGTTTTGAGGCCCTCGAGGATGGATACTCATCCCTCCAAGGGGCTCCTTACTAGATCGCCTCCTTCTAGGATTAACGTCCTCATCAGTTGTTCCATCATCAATCGAGTAGGGTCCAGAAAAATCTCGATTCCCCCGACGTGAGCCATGTGGGGGTATCAACCCTTACTCATAAGAGGGCTCATAGTTAGGTGGAAGAACATATTGAGGGTTGCTAGGTAACACCGTAGTGGAGACCTATAATGGGAGAGGAGCAACAAAAGTAGTATTGAGGGGTGGAATTACCTGGAGTGGAGGGACAAAGGCATGGATTGTCATGTCAGGATTGGAAGGATGAACGATGACGCTCAGGGGTCCCGTACGATGACCGCTTGTTTTGGGATCCTAAACGGAGGTGGTTGGGATAACAGCTCCTTGTTTCTGAGTTTCGATAAGAGGAACGTTGGTGTCAACAGTGGTGTCAGGGATTTCTCCTTCGAGGGTGCTCGCGGTACTTCGTGTTCTTTCTATGGTTGCTATTCTCGTCCCACGGACGGTGCCAAATATTACGGATTAAAAACTAGGTCATCTTTAATGTGTAATTAATGCTAGGGTTTGGGGGAGTTTCGAGCTTTAATAGTTGCGCTTGAAAATATACGTATCTCAATGTGTATTGAAAATCAAGATGCATACGTATCTCAATGTGTATTGAAAATCAAGCCAGACATTATTCTAATGTTGAGGGATTTGGCCTTTTATATAGGCGCACGAGGGCCTTGGAGTTAGATTAGGGTTAGAAGACTTTGATGCCAAGTCTCTTAGTGACGTAAGGTTGTTGTAACCTTCAAGGAATGAGAGCCCTCGTTGAACTCTACCAGGTGAGGTTTATCATTGAGATTGGGGTTCTACAACCTTCCATAGATGAGTGGCCTCATAGGACTATTCAGGCCTTTAATTGAGCATTTATTAATTAATTAATAAATAGGGATTTGGGCCTTATTAATTGGGTCAACCCTTTGGATCAAGCTAGGTTTAATTAATGAAATATTAATTATATTTCTAGGGTATTTTTTCCCACATCATGGGTGATTCAATTCTTTAAGCAATCTAAACAAATCGATCCTTTATTTTATTTCTTGGTGATTAAATTCTTTATAGAAACAATCTAAAGTTAATTTTCTGTTACGAATCTGATCTACTTAGAAAATATACCTCATCTAAGTACCAGAGCTCGGTTTCGCAATTTTTTTGAAGATCATCTTCAAAAACGTGGGCAACAAGTGTGTTGTGTTTCGTGGTTGTTTGCGACTTCATCCAAGGGTTTTCTTCATAAAAACATAGGCAACATCTCTGATGTGTTTGGTGATAAATAACTGAATGGTATGTGTGGTTTAAAGCTAGAAAATGTTGAGAATATGCGAAGGGATAGGGAAATCAAAGAATTAAAGGAGTTATTGAAGGAGGTTTTAGCAAAATTGGATCAAAGAAGGGGCTCATATGGATATTCCAGATTTTGATGGTGAAATGAATCCTGAAAATTTTATTGAATGGTTGAAACACATTGAACTAATCTTTGATTACAAGGACTATAATGATCATGAGAGATTCAAAGTAGCGAGATCAAAATTAAAGGCTATATAAATTTGTGGTATGAAAATATGAAATAAAGGAGGATAAAAGAAGGCAAAACACGTATTGATTCTTGGGAAACACTCAATGTGAGAATGAAAAAACATTTTTTATCTACTGATTTTGAACAATATATGTTTCTGAATTTGTAGGGTTTTAAGAAAGATTCAATCTCACATGATGAGTACATAATTGGGTATGATGAGGAAACAATTCTTGAAAAAAACATGGCTGATTTATGTGTCGAAATCACTCCAAAATTTGATAACTCAACACCTTCAACTATGTAAGATAAGAAAATTTGTGACGAGTGCAAGGGGTATGGACATATACAATAGGGTTGCTCTAATATTCAAATGTTGAATTTGCCTGACATTGAGGAGATCAATGCAACTTATTCTTCCGAGGGCATAAAAATCGATGAAGAAGAGGGTAAGATTATGAAGAAGGAGAATGGAGAATAATGTGATTCTGAAGTTGAACCTTTAGTTGAACATCTAACACCTAATGAGAAGCATATTGGGAAGGAATGGGAACAAGATAATCATCGTAACTTCTTGATTATTCATAAACTACCTTTACCAGATTTTTTAAATCCTTTTGAGGTTGAGTTTGATACTAATGGTGTTGGGATTATTTTGGTTCAAGAGAAGAGATACATTGATTTTCTAGGCATATAAGGCATGTTGAAAACTACTAAAATGTCAAAAAAAATTCTCTCCAAGTTCCTTCCAAAGGTATTTTCCATGGGGCTGAAATTTTATGTTCTCGTGTTTTACTAAATATTATCTCATTGTGTGTTAATTCTGAAATTTTATAAAACTCGTGGATGATTTTTTTTTAAAGGAAATGAGAATGACGCGGAGTGTGACATTAATCTATCCATATGTATTTATTATACAATTGAGTACAATTATTTTTGAAGAAGAGGTGTATGATGCAGGAGCATTATGAGCTGATTTATTATGCTAGGGTTATTATTATATAATTATATTAAGTAAATTTTGGCTTGCAAGTTTTTACCTTTCACTTGAAAAGGTTTTTCTTGTTTTAAGCACTTAGGATTTATTTTTCTAGTTGAATTTGATTTTGATGTAATTCCTATTTAGATTGGGCTTTTGATTGGTATCCAAGTTGGATTCAAGTATTAACAAATTCATAGCTGATTTTGAATCTAATTTAGAATCCTAATAGTTTTAGGTTAAAGTTATATTCCTAGCCTATATATACCCATATATTGTAATCTTTGAAGAGAGAAGAATTTGATGAATAAAATCATGAGTTTAATACTTGCAAAACCTTAAAAAGTTGATAGTTAATTCTTTTATACTTTCATATCCAGATTTCGTTTAGTTTGTGGGTGATTCAATTCTTTAAGCAATCTAAACAAATCGATCCTTTAATTTTGTTTCTTGGTGATTAAATTCTTTATAGAAGCAATTTAAAATTACTTTTCCGTTATGAATCGGGTGTACATAGAAAATATACATCAGGGGTGCCAAGTCGCCCGGGTCCTCATGGCTTTTTCGGGTGCGTTCCGTGACTTTTTCACTTGAGTTCGTCTCCCTTCATCACTTGCTGGTACGTTCATTCATCGTTCATCACTTATTGAAGCGTTCATTTGTCGTTCAGAGCTTACTCAAACATTTGTTCGATGTTCATCGCTTACTCAAGGGTTTGTTCGTCATTCATCGCTTACCCAAGCGTTCGTTCGTCATTCATCGTTCGTCGCTTACTCAAGCGTTCGTTCGATGTTCACCGCCTACTCAAGCATTCATTCGACGTTTATCGCTTCCTCAAGCATTCGTTCGATGTTCATCGTTTATTCAAGCATTCATTCGACATTCATCGCTTACTCAAACATTCGTTCAACGTTCATCGAGCCTGAATTGGGCCTCCCTTGTGTCGTCAATATAGACTTCCATCTCTTCTTTCTTTTTGAACCACAAGCCTTTCTTGATGGATTAACTTAGGTCCATTAGCTTGATAACCTACATGTCTCAAAGGTTTTGTAGGTTACATTTTTGTGTCTAGGGAATCGATATGTTTTCCTTTCTTGTACGGAATAATTTTGAGCTCATGGTCTACCGGTTTCTAGTCTACCGAGTAGTTTAGAAAGTCAACATGTTTTCATTCCTTGTATGGAACAATGTTGCGTTCCTGGTCGCCCAAGTTATTCTGGAGGACCATCCCCCATTCGTTCCTTGTATGGAGTTATTTCGAGCTCTTGATCGCTCAAGTCGTTGTATAGGACCAACGTCCTTTCCGAGCCTAAACGGGCATAACTTTTTATGTTTAAGTGTATCCTATGGAGGAGATTGAAACTTTAGGCTTCTAGAGCTTCATGTTCGCGAGCCTTGCCTCCCTACTTAGCATTTTTCGTGCTTCTTCTCTTGGAGTATATCTAAGTATTTCGCGTGCTTCTACACTTGCATATATTCGAGCATTTTTCATGCTTCTGTGCTCGTGCATTCTAGAGCATTTCTTAGGAGAATGTTCACTTTCGGACGGACTTTCATGAGGCTAGGTCATTGGAGAAGTCTGAACGTTGTGCAAGGATCCCATTCATCCACTTGAGAGTAATTTTCTATGGAATTCCATATGTATTGAAGCCCTTTATGGCTCTGCCTCTTATTATCTATATTGGCCATACGTGGCTTATCATTGTTTCATTCCTATTTGCTTGAACTTGGTATTTGGCACTTGTAATATTTATGAATTTTACATTGCATATCTTACATTCGGTGCATGGTACTTTTATTTTTGTTCTTAACCGTAGCATAATAAAATAGTTCAAACAAAGTAGAATAAAAAAGTTCATAGATAATAAAGGCATCTCATATGTTAAAGAGGGGACTCATCCCTTATATAGGTAAGCCACTTCGTCGTGGTGTATCCAGCCCATGGTTTCATCTAACCTTGTTGCTACTTAGTAGTTCTTATAGATATTCATAGTGATAATATATCTTGAGGTTGGGGGCAAGCCAATTCCTTGGAACTTCATCACCTTCCCATGTCTTGAGTTGATATGCCCTTAAGCCTTTCACATTTTTAACATGATACGTGCCTTCCCTGTTTGGGGCTAACTTGTCTTTCTTGCCAACTCTTAAACCTTCAATTTTCCTAAGGAAAAAGTCCCTTTATTAAAAGAACCTCTCCTTAATTCTAAGGTTGTTGTAGGATGAAGCTCGTTTATGATCCGGGCATTAGCCTCATCACTGACTTCACCAATCAACTTGAGAAAGTTTCATGCCTTACTCATTTGTACTGGCTTCCAAAGCTTCCACCCTTAGTGACCCATGAGAGATTTCGATGGACACAAAAACCTCTGCTCCATAAGCAAGAAAAAATGAAGTTGCCCGGTGGTTACTTTACTTGTGGTGAGATATGCTTCTAGAATAGAAAGGAGTTCACTACCCAAGTATTTTTAGAGAATTCCACTCTTTTCTTTAATCCATCAAATATTATTCGATTAGCTACTTCGGCTTGCCTATTAGCTTGAGGATGAGCTAAGGAAGTGATCGAAGCTACTATTCTTGCATCAACATTTGGTGCCTTCAACACCTGGAAATATACATTTCTTGCATAGTTCTTGACTTTAGACGAAGCAAACTTAGATATGGCATAAACCTTAGCGTTATCTTCTCTTGGTATATGCTCAACTGAGCATTCTATGAGCTGAGTCATTAGAGCTTTAAACATTCTCAAATACTTAACCATTGTTACATCCCTCGTCTCGTATTTTTCATTCACTTGTAAGACAATCAACCTTGAGTTTCTATAAATTTTAAGATTTTCAGCCCTCGCGGCTTTTGCCAAACCATGTCCTGCAATCAAACCTTCATACTCAGCTCCATTGTTTGTTGTTGGAAAATCTAGCTTGATAGCATATTCCACTGTAAATCCATCAGGACTTTGAGGAACTAGAAGAATTCTACTTATTTTTGTTTTTGACGCTCCATCAAAATAGAGAACCCAATATTCTTTCACTTTCTCTTGGGGAAGTCATTCCTTGTTCTTGTCAAATTCTTCATTATCCTGCCCCCTGACTTCTTGGTTGTCAATGGTGTATGCAACCACGAGGTCAGCAAGAGTCTGTGCCTTAATAGTTTTTCGGGTTATACTTGATGTGAAATCACTAAGATCAGTGGGCCATCTGATCAATCTTTCATTAGCCTTGGGGATATGCATGTTGTTCCTTGAGGGGGTCTATCAAGACTTCAGTTTTGTGCGTCTGAAAGTACATGCGTAGTTTTTTGAGGCCATTATCAAGGCTAATGCAAATTAGCCAATAGTGGAGTAATTTAGCTATGCCACGTGTAGCATCTTAGTTATGTAGTAGATGGGTTTCTGAACCTTCAATTATTCTTTCAAAAAATTGGCACTTAAGGCCTTGTAAGAGACTGCCAAGCATAAGTAGAGCACCTCCTCGAGGTAAGGCTTTACTAGTAGAGGTGGCGCGACCATGTATCGTTTTAATTCTTTAAAAGTATCTTGGCTTTCGTCAGTCCACACAAAGTCTTTTACCTTCTTAAGGGTTCTGAAGAAGAGTAGAAATTTGTCTCTGGACTTAGATATGAGTCTTCTCGATGCAGCAACTCTTCTGATTAATTTTTAAACGTCCTTGATGTAACTTGGAGGTTCCATGTCGAGTATAACTTTA
Source organism: Oenanthe sinensis (assembly GCA_028671895.1). Taxonomy (NCBI): domain Eukaryota; kingdom Viridiplantae; phylum Streptophyta; class Magnoliopsida; order Apiales; family Apiaceae; genus Oenanthe; species Oenanthe sinensis. The sequence goes on from CM053812.1 coordinate 4,909,142, forward strand.
ATTTTGTTGGGATTTCCTTCAATGCCTCTTTTCAAAACCACAAGATCCAAACACTTGCTTTATCCTGCACCAAATTCACACTTGGTTGGATTCAGAATCATCTTTCGGTACCAAAGCACTTCAAAATACTCTCGTAGGTGGTCTAGATGATCAGCCTTATCAAGGATCTTGACTAATATGTCACTAATGCATGCATCCATTATATTTCCAATGAGGTGTTTGAAACTCTTATTCACCATATGTTGGTACATAACTCATGCACTATTTAGTCCAAAAGCCATAACAAGATAGCAATAAATACCAAAGTCAGTTATGAAGGATAACTTAAGGACATCTCCCTTATGTATCTTGATCTGGTTATGGCCGTTGAGACCACATATAAAGCTTAACGTTTCACATCCAGCTATAGCATCGATCAATGTATCAATTCTTGGTACCGGGGAATAATCCTTAGGGAATGCATCATTCAAATTGGTGGAGTTTACACACATCATCCACTTTCCATTAGCTTTTTTGAACATAATAGGGTTCGCTAACCATTCATAAAATTGTATCTCCTCTGTAAACCCAGCCTCTAAAATTTTTTTAACTTCTTTCTTGATAACTTCTTGCCTCTGAAAGGCAAAGTGTCTAAACTTGTAACACTATATCTAATGTAACTCAACTGAAGAAAAGATACTTAACCGGAAGACAATCAAGAACAAGAAGTCACAAAGAAATCAATACAAATTGAAGACAAGGTAATTGATACAATTTAACATGGTTAATTATGATCAATCAAAGATGAAATCACTGGAAGAAGTTCAAGTCAAAGTTGTTCATGCCTCAGTGATGTGTAACTTAAAAGAATCAAGATCATAACAATCAGTATCAATAAGACTAATTTATTTCAAATGAAGAAGTAGGAAAGAGATAATTGGAAAGCCACATTACTAATTGAATATGGTAATCTATTCAGAAGAAAGAACTCTATCAAGACTAGTCACTTATGAACCAGACCATTGCATCAAGTGTCAGGACATTGATAGCAAGTTTATGTCAGTAATAGAGATCCATGTTCAAGAGCTTGTTGAAGAATATAGAAGACAAGAAGAAATCACAAGTTCAAGATGTTGCATTGAAGTTTCTAGTTGAAGCCCGGAATTTCTCTAAGTACTTACAAGGGAACCTAAGTAGAATTTTCTATCTAGAAATTCTAGATAAGTTTCTACTTAGAGCCAAGTAGAAATTCTGCAAGTAGAACATTTCTATCTCGAAATTCCTATGTAGAAGTTCTACTTAGAATATTCGAGATAGAGCCTATGTAGAAATTCCTATGTAGAAGTTCTACTTAAATGTTCTAGATGACAAGTAGAAAATTCCTATGTAGAAGTTCTACTTAAATGTTCTAGATGACAAGTAGAAGTTCTACTTAAATGTTCGAGATGACAAGTAGAAATTCTTAAGTAGAAGTTCTACATAGAGGACAATTTCAACATGACACATGGCATCATCTGGTTAGCTATTTCCAAGCTTTCAAGACAAGATGAGATTTACGTGGACAACATTGGACCACTCATGTCTTATTTGTTGAAGACTACAAGTCATAGATTACAAGTAGTATAAATAGAAGTACTCGTGTAACATTTTTAGTGAGTGAGCAATATTGAAAGAAACACCTGTAAAAGAGAGAGAGATACTATTCACAGAGCTTAGTATCATTTACTACCCTCTTTACTTCTGTTGTACTATTGTAATGAATGTTGTAGCAACCCCTTCAAGTTATATATATAAAACATATATTCCTTGAATCATTGTGTTCATTTATTACAAAGTATTTATTGCTTCATTAATTTGAAAAGTGTTATTCACCCCCCCCCCCTCTACAACACTTTTGGACCTAACAATTGGTATTAGAGCTTCATGTTTAAAATACAAAACATAGATCCTTGTGTTTGGTAGAAGATTTGTGAGTTTTCATTAACAGGACTACTTTTCAAGTTTTTCTTGAAAAGTGTGCTTTAATTCGTTTATCAGTGAAAACTCATCCTAAAAATTATTTAAATACTCCAGGTGTGATTATTTAGCATGGGTGGATTTTAGATAATTTTTGTTAATTATTCTGGGTACTTTGATTCTTGGTGTTCTTCAAAAAGTCATCATTGTTCTTGATAAAGAAGACAAACCCAGCAACTTTTGATTTCCTTTTTCAAAAGACAAAAAGTGAAAAAGGTGTTATTGGCTTTTGATTGGACAACTTTCTCACTGCACAAAAAGATATTAAAGATTACTATGTACCTGTCACGTGGTTGGTAGGTGAGTTAGGTGAGAAGACACAAAAGTCAAAAAGTGTGAAAAGTGACCTGCAATAAAGTTTTTTTTCCAAGGACAAAAAGTTCAACATAGAATTTCTACTTGACAGATTTTCTACTTAGTGAAAATTTTGACTTAGTGAGAATTTCTACTTGACAGATTTTCTACTTGGTGAAATTTCGACTTAAGAAAAGTTCTACATAGATTTTTCTACATAGCCTAGTCCTGAGTACTTAGAAATTTTTGGTGGCCAGAATTTGAACTTTGATTTATTCTGAGATAATTCGATTTTCTTTCAATTACTAATCAAGTAATAAGAAAAGTTTATTATCTCTACTTTAAATCTACATTAAGATGCCACCTAAAAATAATTTCAAAATTCCAATGTTCGACCGAGATCATTATGAAGAATGGGTGTTGAGAATGAAACTTTACCTTGAGTCCATCAATCCTGAATATCTGGAAGTCCTTGACAAAGGTAAATTTGTACCAGCGGTTGTTGTTCTTGAGCATATGGAAGGAGATGTGATTGTTCCACAACGGTCTGAGCCTAAGAAGGCAGTGGACTTTTTAGATGCTGATAAGGAGCAAATAGCTTTCGATACATCTGTTCGACAAACATTAATGGAATCCCTAGATCATGAGATGTTTAATGTAGTAAAATGACTAACTACAGCGAAGAAGATTTGGGATAAAATAGAGGTCGTCAGGGAAGGTACTGCTGAGGTCAGAAACAACAAAACACTTATACTCAAGATGGAGTACGACACACTCAGAATAAGAAAAGGAGAAAGCATAATAGATGTATATCTAAGATTCAGTCAATTAGTGTTGGATTTGAATCTGAGAGGTGTAACTCTCCCCGTGGTTGAAGTCAACACGAGATATCTAAGGAACCAGCCAAAGAGCATTGAACATAGAGTCTACGCTGTTAGAGAAACCAGATATTTGCATACAACTTCTCTGGAAGAATATTTTGGAATTTTAAAGACCTATGTGCTGGAGACCCTTCAAGATCAAGCATGGGATAATGATTCAAGAGGAAAGGAAGCGGCATCAGGATTAATTGTTGATGAGGAAGAGTCTAAAAAGGCAATGACTGCAGAAAAACCTAGATCATCACCTGCACCACATCAAGTTGAAAATGATGATGAGTGCACATCAAATAGTGATGATGACTACTTCACCCAAGAAGAGCTGGACAACATGGATGATAGTGTCATGGCATACATGGCAAGGAAGTTTAGCAACATAAGATTCAGAAAGAGTAACCGTCCACAAAGAAAAGCTTCATCTTACTATCAGGTTACTAAGGGTGGTGGTAGTTCTCAAGGTTATAAAGGGAAAGGCAAGAGTACCAGCTACAAATCACCCTTGGATTTCAAAATGAAGTTCAAATGCTATAACTGTGGTGAAGCTGGACATTTTGCTACAGACTGCAAGAAGCCAAAACAGACATATCCCAAAGAAACTTATGAAGCCCTCAAAAGCAAGTATGAAGCCCTGGTGAAGGAAAGACATGGAAAGAGAGCTTTAGTTGTAATAGAAGGCAGAGCTTGGGATGATTCAGATGAGGAAGAAGTTACCCATGCAGCAAACTTTGCCCTCATGGCTGAGACATCAGATGAACCAGAGGTACCAATTCTAACCCTTAAAGGAGAAATGTCTATTTATGAATATAAGGTGCAGAACGGGGCTCTTAGCGAAGAGATCTATATGTTGTGCAAAAGCCTAAATACTTCTCAAAAAGAACAGAAAACACTTGTTGCCAAATGCAGAATGCTTGAGGCAAAAGTAGAAGAATTAGAGGCTGCTTGCACTATAGATACTTCCCTAAGAGACTCTATTAAATCTTTGGAACACAAGCTCAACCTTAAAGATGAAATAGAAGCATCTCTTAGGAATAAACTAGCTGAGGTAGAAACTAAATGCGAAGCTTATAAACTAGCAGCTAGTAAAGTGAATGTTGATAGTGACACATTTAAGAAGATAACTGGAGTCGGTGTAGGACTTGACTATTCTAACTTATCTAAGAAAGAAGGAAAAAGGCCTGTAGACACTAGTTCCAGTGAGATTAATAAGAAAATACCTAAAATTCTTAAATCTGCTGTCAAACCTATCTTTAAACACTTTGTTCCTCATGAAGAAGGAGAGACTGAATTGTTAGTTAGATATGAGATTGAAATGGAAGATCGGAAGAAAGAACAACCTATAACTCCTACTAAATCAGTTAAAATCAATTCCCCTAGAGATGAGTCTAGACAAGGATTAGGAGCTAAGGTTGTCAAACAACAGAGTAAAAAGGAAAAAGGCTTAAAAGAGGTTAAGGCAGAACGATTAAAGAAAGCATGTTATCACTGTAAATAAACTGAACATCTTTCTTATGCATGTAAATCTAACATGAATATTCGTGTTGAACATGTCGTGCCTGTACCACACAAAATGAATAATATGCATCAGAATCATGCACAATGTGGTCAACCAAATTGTATGCCTTGCACTTTTAACGTCATGCAAACATTTGTGAACTTAATGAATGCAACTAGTCAATCATGTCTAAATACTTCTGCTAGTTCTAATGTCAAAAAGAAGCATGTAAGAGCTAAGACTGTTAGTCCTCCTAAAGTTAGGAGTGACAAGGCTTCTCCTAAGACTGACAAATCTGTCAAGTCTGAAAAAGGAAAAGACAAAGTCGAAAGCTCTAGTAATGTTAAAAAGAGTGCATCTCCTGTTGTTAAATCTGATAAGTCTCGATCTTATAGAAAAGCTGGGCCCAATCAATCTTGGGTTCCGAAGAACGCCTAATCAATCTGTTATTGCAGGGCATTAAGCAGAAAAGAAATAAAGTTATATGGGTGCTAGATAGTGGAGCATCAAGGCATATGACAGGAAACAAGTCCCTGCTTACAGAGATGGTTATGAAGGCTGGCCCTTATGTCACCTTTGGAGATGACATCATAGGTGTAACAAAGGGATATGGCAGATTGAAAACTGGTAATGTCATCATTGAAGATATTTCCTATGTTGAGGGATTGAAACACAATCTATTGAGTATCAGTCAATTCTGTGACAAAGGATACAAAATTGTCTTCAAAAAGAAAGGTGTATCAATCACTCACATTAAGGAAGGTTCGTTGGCTTTAAGAGGAGTTCGAAAGGCAGATCTTTTTGTTGCTGATATGGATTCGGCAAACCAGAATGAAGTCACCTGTTTCTACAGTAAAGCTTCAGATGATGAAAGCTGGTTATGGCATAAAAAGCTATCTCACTTAAACTTCAAAACGATGAATGCTCTCGCTAGACGAGAATTGGTGAAAGTTTTACCTCAAATGGAGTTTGCTCTTAAAGGACTCTGCGAAGCCTGTGAGATGGGAAAGTCAAAGCGAGCATCGCATAAGTCTAAAGAAAGTTCTAGTATCACTGAGCCACTGCAACTTCTACATATGGATTTATTTGGCCCAGTGAATGTCCTATCTTTGTCTAGGAAAAGATATGCATTGGTAATCGTGGATGACTTCTCCAAGTATACATGGGTATTGTTCGTTATGACAAAAGATGAAGTACCTTTCCAAATCATTGATCACATCACTGAAATTGAAAATGTTTCAACACTCACTGTGAAGACGATTAGATCAGACAACGACACTGAATTTAAAAATGCAATACTGAATGATTTCTGCGTTTCTAAAGGAATACGTCGTCAGTACTCTGCCCTGAGAATTCCACAGCAAAATGGAGTAGTTGAAAGGAAGAACAGAACATTGGTTGAAGCAGCAAGAACTTTGTTGTATGAATCAAAACTTCCTCTTTACTTTTGGGCCGAAGCTGTGAGTACAGTGTGTTACACTCAGAACAGAACCTTGATTATAAAAGATAAAGAAAATACACCATGTGAAGTAATGAATAATAGAAGACCAACAATCAAATACTTTCATGTCTTTGGAGCAAATGCTATGTGCTAATAGACGATGAAATGCTAGGCAAGTTCGAAGCAAAAGCTCGTGAAGGGATATTTGTTGGGTATTCTACAGATACGGTGGCAACTTATCGGGTATTCTTAATGAATGATTGAAAAGTAGTTGAAAGCTACAATGTCAGATTCGACGATACCAAACTCCCATCAATTTCTAAAGATAATAGTGAACCTGAGACCCTAAAATTTCAGAATCTGGACTTGGATGAAGTTGAGGATGAACTTGAGTTGATTGTTACTTCAAATGTACCAAGAGTACATGAAGAAATACCTAAGTCTAGTGGACAATCGATTTCTACAAGATCAGAAGAAACTTCTTCAGCTCAATTCGGCAACAACTCAGGGGGAGTAAATAGCAGCTCAAGGGCAAGTGCTCAAAACTCAAGAAGAGTTGACACTAGTTCTATAGGAGCTGTCACTAACTCAGGGGGAGTTAGTAGAAATAACACAAGTAGTCAACACAACAATTCAGAAAGTCAAACTGAATCATCAAGACATTTACCAAAAGAACGAGTTTTGAATAGAGACCATTCGTTTGAATTAATAATTGGTGATCCAGATGCCGATGTGACTACTAGAAGATCTACAAGAGCTGACATGACTAATATCTGCTTGTACTCCGGGTTCTTGTCCAAACTTGAACCTAAAGAAATAGAAGAAGCTCTTGGTGATGCTGATTGGGTAATTGCAATGCAAGAGGAGCTCAATCAGTTTGAAAGGCAGAATGTTTGGAAACTGGTACCCCGACCAAAGAACAGATCAGTAATTGGAACTAAGTGGGTATTCAGAAATAAACTGGATGAAGACGAACTTGTAACACGAAACAAGGCTCGTTTGGTAGAAAAGGGTTATTCTTAAAAAGAAGGTATCGATTATGATGAGACCTACGCTCCAGTTGCAAGACTTGAGGCAGTCAGGATGTTCTTGGCCTTTGCAGCACACAAGAACTTCAAGGTTTTTCAGATGGATGTGAAAAGTGCCTTCCTGAATGGAGAGCTAGAAGAAGAAGTATATCTAGAACAGCCACCTGGCTTTATTGATCCAGAACTTGTAGATTTTGTATACTTTCTCTTCAAAGCTGTCTATGGCCTCAGGCAATCTCCAAGACGATGGTATGAAGCCCTATCCTTGTTCTTAATTGAAAGTGGTTTTACTAGGGGAGTAATTGATAAAATATTGTTCTATAAAAATGTAAAGGGTTATTTAATACTTGTTCAAGTCTATGTGGACGATATTATTTTTGGGTCATCTAATGAGCGCTTGTGCGAGAAATTTGCTAAGTTAATGCAGGATAAGTATGAGATGAGCATGATGGGGGAGCTGTCATTCTTCCTTGGATTACAGATCAGTCAGAGAAAAGAAGGAATCTTTATCTGTCAGTCCAAGTATGTCAAAGATTTACTCAAGAAGTATAATCTAGAAGATGCGTCAGTAGCTAAAACTCCCATGGCAACTACCACGAAGCTTGATGAAGACAAATCAGGTAAACCAGTTGACATCACAAGCTATCGAGGTATGATTGGCTCACTTCTTTATTTAACTGAAAGTAGACCCGATATAATGTTCGCAACTTGTTTGTGTGCAAGGTTCCAAACGGATCCTAGAGAGTCACATCTCATAGCCGTCAAACGAATCTTTAGGTATCTCAAGGGAACATCAAATCTAGGGATTTGGTACCCAAGAGATACAGGTTTTAATCTAATAGGCTATTCGGATTCAAACTATGCAGGTTGCAGGATTGATAGGAAAAGCACATCTGGTGCCTGTCAATTCCTAGGAAGAAGATTGGTGTCCCGGCAAAGTAAAAAGAAACATACAGTATTTACTTCTACTGTTGAAGCTGAGTACATCGCTGCTGGAAGTTGTGTAGCTCAAATACTGTGGATGATGAACCAATTGAAAGATTATGGCATGGAGCACAAGAAGATTCCTATCATGTGTGACAACACTAGTGCCATTGTCATGACCAACAATCCTGTGGATCACTCCAGAACCAATCACATAGATATAAGATATCACTTCATAAGAGAACATGTTGAGGAGGGGATTGTGGAGTTACATTTTGTACCCACAATGTAACAAATTGCAGATATATTCACTAAACCTCTTGATGAAGTCACATTCAATAGGTTGGTTGGTGAATTGGGGATGCTTAACACAAGTTAGTAAATCCTCTTATCTGTAAAATCCCAGTTTTGATCAAGTACATATGTTTTTCTTCTTAAAATTTCCCAAGTTTAATTGTGCCTAGTTGAAAACATATGTAAATAATCCAGAAAGTTGCTAAAAATATCACTTCTGCATGCTATTTAATCATTACAGACTTGGACTTTAAAATGTTTCATTAATGATTATTATATGTGTATATTGTGTTATTTTTCATAAATTCATTGTGCATTGAGTGCAATTATTAGTAAAAACTTTGAATTTATGCTCATATTAATTGCATGAACATAGGGGGAGTTAAATCCATAGATCTTTAAATTTATCATGATTTTTTAAATGGATTTTTATATGTTATTCATGTAATTTTTATGCAAAGAGAGGCCTTAGAATTGTCAAGGAATGTTTTTAATTTTTTATTATTTTAAAATTTAATTATTGTTTTTCATGAAAAATTGCCAACTTTTACTAAGTATCTTCAAAAATTCGAGATATGTTCTATCTCGAAACTCATCTCGAAATTCGACTTGAGGCTTCTAGGAGTGAAGTTTTGAAAATTCTAAGTCTGGGAAGAAATTCGACTTGATGTTCGACTTGAGATCTATCTCGAACATTATCTCGAATATCGACTTGATGTTCGACTTGAGATCTATTTCGAACATTATCTCGAATATCGACTTGATGTTCGACTTGAGATCTCTCTCGAACATTATCTCGAATATCGACTTGATGTTCGACTTGAGATCTATCTCGAACATTATCTCGAATATCGACTTGATGTTCGACTTGAGATCTATCTCGTACGTTATCTCGAATATCGACTTGATGTTCGACTTGAGATCTATCTCGAACATTATCTCGAATTTCGACTTGATGTTCGACTTGAGATCTATCTCGAACATTAGCTCGAATATCGACTTGATGTTCGAGATAGTTTTCCTTGAGGGTTTTGACTGTAAATTGTTTTAAGTAAATAAAACTTCGAGTTAGCACCTATGTCAAAACTCAAGTCGAAGTTCGACTTGATGTTCGACATAGTGTTCGACTTAGTTTACCCTGTATGTACTTAAGTTTTTTCAATTTTACAGGGATATTTTTGTCATTTCACAATAATGCCTATATATACATCTCTAACTCGATTTTATTTTCACTTTTACCCATTGTTTAAAACCTAATTTTTTACAGCCCCCACCCTCCCTCCCAGGCGATTTCTTTTTCACAGAAGTTTCTGTGTTAATATTCATACATACCATGACCTACTGTCAAAATTGTGTCTGAATCTAGTATTTGCATCTCTAATCACTATGTGTTTTTTGTGTTTTGCATCGTGTCTATTCATTCTCTCTATATATATACACGCGACTATACATACACTTTCACACACTTTCACGCAGTAGTTTGATTATAGGTTGTGATTGATTTCGTCTTATTGTGTTTAATTCCGTAGTTTAATTTGCTTAATTAAAAGGGATTAATCTGCTTGCGTTTACTTTCCTTGCTTATTTGTCTGCCTTGTTTGTTTATTTTTCAAGAAAAATTCACTTAATTCAAGGAAAATTGTTTTTCATAAATGGCTCACCAATTTTCACTTGCTAAAAACAATTTTTATAATATCTCTACGGAAATTGGTGATCAACTCCCGCGATTCAAGTTTTGGGTACGATTTCTCAATTTGTACTCCAAAGCTAGTACTGCCTTCACTGCAAAACCAACACTAGTTCATGATGCTTTGCAGCAATTATGGACCAGTGCGGTTCCTTATGGGAGCAAATCGACCCCCTATGGTTTTAAGTTTACCATAGAAGGTCAAGAATTTGAGGTTACAGAGGTCGTTTTTAATAGAATTCTTGGTTTCCCAGTCAGGGGTCGATTTGACCCTGTACCTACATCGGCCGAGAGCCTACAGTTTTTTGAGGAAATTGGATGTTATCCTCCAACTGGTAAAATATCCACTTCCTCTATTCAAAAACAATTTTTTCATGTGGAATGGAATTACTTTTTCGAAGCTATCACTAGATGTTTTCGTGCACGCGAAAGAGATTTTCATCAAATTCCAATTCCCATGCAAATCTTTGGTGTTTCCCTGGCCCGTGAACTAAACATCAATTATGGAAGAATTGTTCTTTCTGAAATTGTGGCCATGATGGGATCACCTGATACCAGGGACATTGCAACCAATGATGTTGTCTGCTGGTATCCCCATTTATTACAAATGCTAATTAATAATCTTGTACCATCTAATGCATTATCAATTAGGCAAGCATTTGTTAGGAGTCCAACATCTGCATCTCTTGGTATGGGGACTAAGTCACTAACTACAATTGCTAACCAGGATAAGCATCAGGGTAAACCTATGTCTATTCCTGAGAATATTCGAGTGAGGCTTTCTTATGATGCAGGTGTCACTACTCTAGCGGGGACTTCACAGCTTTCATCACATGCTCAGAATCCATCTGCTCATACTGACGCATTTCAAGGGATTCCTGACGAACAACTTGATGATGAAGAAGAAGAGGGTCATTCTCTCAGTCAGTACTCTACCAGGCAAAGGGAGCAGCAACCGTCTCCTAGGTCACCTCCTGCTGAATCTGACCCCTTTGCTGACTAAGGTAATGAAGGAGGTCATTTCTTTGAACATGAGGTACCCTCTGTTCACACTACCAATACTTCATCTTCATCTAATTCTGATTTCGTGGCCCAAGATTCTGCTAACCCGCAAGATCTATCCCAGGGTGATAGCCAAATTTCTGAGTTTGATTCCCTAACTTCTTCACTTTCACCCTTGTTGACGGGAGTTAAAAGTCCGGCACCTGTAGAATTAGGTGAAACTTCTGATGAGAGTAACCCTGAAGTGCAGCCGCTAATAAGAAAGCGAGCCAAAATTTCTCAAGCTGCTACTTCACAAGCCCAGTCCAAACCGAGTGCGTCAATCACACCCACTCCACCACACGTGAGTGGTTCTCCCCATGCACATTCTACACGTAGGACTGTTGGTGAGGAATTTGTGCCTTCTGAAGAGCCTGCTGCTTTAGAGAGGCCGGAAGTTTTATTTACTTCCACAGTACCTTTACCGGTACATACTGATGCTGCAGAGAGGATTGGTTCATATGTTGTACATGAACACTTTGCAGCCTCTCAGCCTGAGATTCCACCTCAGGAACAGACAGAATCTTTAGATCCCATAACTGCTCTTCACTTTTCTTATCCAATTTCTGCGTACTACTTTTACTCTTGGTGCTATTGTTGAAGACATACACGAGCGTGAGACAGGGAGTGTGTGAGCGTTTAGGGAGTGAAGGACCTTCATTTTTAAGGCCCGAAACTGAGCGACAAATACTAACAGAATGATTTTTAGAGCGAGAACACCTAAGCCAAACACCGTCCCTTATTCTTGCAAATCTTGATACTCGTATGACAGCAATGGAAAATCAGGTGAAGTAGTTCGGGCAGACAATGGAGCAGTTAAGGGTAAATGTTGGAGACAACCAGAGAGCTGTTGATGACTACGCAGCAAGAATGGCAAGTCAATCGGAAGCATTAAACGATGTCACAAACAATGGGAATGACTTGGGCCATGCTGGTGGCGTATTGGGCAGTACTCTGTATGAACGGATGGGGAGCGTAGAAAGTGTTATGCATACCATGGCAACGGAGATAAGTCGAATGATGTATGCAATTCGCCATTTGTTACCCCCGGAGTGCTTTGACGAACAGTACAATCAACCTCCCCCAGATGATAGTGGTGCTGGTGGAGCTGGTGGAGCTAGTACTGGACCTTCTGAATCTGTACATGGTGGTTCTCAGCATGCTGCAGGAACTACGGATCAGGGTGATGTTCCGGATAACTAACCTAAGGGGGAGAGAGAGCCTGAGATGAGATAACAGTCAACTCTGGTTGAAGAAGAGCAAATGAAAGAAAGTGAGCTAGTGACTGTTTAGGAGGCTCAAAGAAAGAGAAAGGGTAAAGCAGTGGTGGTTGAAGAAGAAGAACCATTCGCTGACTTTGGCGGTCGACAGGAAGAAGTACATATTGTTGATTCAGACTTTGATATAGAATACGTGCCCTAGCACATGCTATTAAAAGATCTTTGAAGGAACAAGCTGGAGGTGCTGGGATGTCTACTGGAGAGACTGAAGAGATACCTGTTGATGAAGAGACCCTGAAAGCTCAACAGTTGGCTTTGGAACAAGCTCAGTTTTTTAAAATAAAAATGATGCAAGAAGAGGCTGTTTTCTTAGAGACGAAAGTGGAACTCAAGGAGAAGCAATATGAATATGAGCTTGCAAGGTTAGCTGATCCACAGACTGAAATGGACAAACGAAGGATTGGACAGAAATGGGATGATGCAAGGAAGATATTAATGGGGACTTGTACAAATGGAGTTCATAACAAGGAGGCAGATAATCTTTTCTATAACTTGAACCTGAAAAATCCAATGACGGTAGACTACATAAATGCTTTAAAAAGAATGATCTCAAAAGTCCGTGTTGGATATAAACCAGTGGTAAAGGAGTGGCAAGTCATTCTGACCTTAGTTGAAGGAGCCCCAATGTCTTTCCTATACGTGGATGATCAATTTATCTCGAGAAGATCTACGTCAGAGTTGTTCTTGCTAGCAACTAAAATTCAATACTCTCATGTTGAGGAACTTAGCATTCTGTATAGAGATCAGTTAATGCAGCTAGTAGAGGACAAGGGACCAGAATTCTCAGCCAATCCAGATGTTGTTCGTATGGTAGTGGATGGAAAAATGAAGAGGGTTAGTATGGAGGAAGAAGATCTGATGGCTCTATCAGTGTAATCCTTGAAAGCAATATGTAGATAAATGATGAGCAAGGGATTCACTTCTGATGTTAAAGAAAAATCAATGGAGTTCATTGAAAAGATAATATTCAAGAAAAGCAACGAAATATGGAAATGTGATATTATCGCTCCAAACCCTCTAGACAACGTGAAGATTGAGCCAGAGCTAATGAAGAGAAAATGGAATATTCTACAAGCTGTAAAAAGTGTAGACGAAGCTCTGACTCTTCCTTCTGGACCGCTGGAACAAGGAGAAATAAGGGAGGCAATTGGTGTTCCAGGAAGAGAAAGTGTATACTGGATTCACTCCTATGCTGATGATACAGCTGATGCCTTGGTATTCATTGATGCAGATCAGAAACAGACATTCTTGCACATGAGTAGGAAATGGCTGCTACAGACTCAAGATGCTACATTTCTAGACAAAGTACTGGAAGAATTCAAATGGGGTGATGTAGAGGATACGTTTGTTGATGAGAAGCAGAGACTACTGAAGTACTTGTCTGAGATAGTCCAGGAGAAAAGAAGAATGGAGTTAGATGCGGCTAATGTCTACAATACTAACCGTGTCAAGGGCTACCCTAAAATGATCTACTGTCAGTTTAAGGCTGATAAAACTCACTGGAAATCACAACTCATCATGAAGAATTTTGAGGATATTCCAAAGATCAGGACTACTCAGGAGGTGGAAAAACTCAGAAGACTTTTCAGACATCCATATCCAGAACCCAAGAATCCTCTAGAAATGGAAGCAGTAAGTCTGTTGAATGCTCGATAGGCACAGTTACATGATCCAGTATACAAAAGAGAACAACAAAAGAAAGAGAGGCGCAGAAAACAAAGAGAAGATAAGCGCGATGCTAAGAAAGAAATTAGGAAGGGGAAACGGAATTAGAATGAAAGCTCGGAGGAATTTGAACTTGAAGTTAGAAAAACTTCATATTTTTTGGTTGCTCTAACTCACTTGAGGAAAATTCACCTGACCACGGTATGCGAGATAAGCTAATTCACCATACTGTAACCGTGAATCGGAGTGGATCCAATAAGGTAATATGAGTTTGACTGAAAGACATGAAATAATCCAGGTGATAGAAATCATTCCAAAGATCTTTGATTTGAGGTTCGAATTCTCTTTCTAGTTTAAGATAATTATTAAGTTCTTTGCATTGTTTTTCAATTTTCATTTCAGTTGTAATTTGAACAAGACTTTAATGTTACTTATCTTTTCTCGTCTCATTTATTTAGTTGAGTTATCCTTCTTTAATTTGAATGTCATTGTTAGACAATCAAATAGGGTGAGATTGAAAGGCAGAGTGTCTAAACTTGTAACACTATATCTAATGTAACTCAACTGAAGAAAAGATACTTAACCGGAAGACAATCAAGAACAAGAAGTCACAAAGAAATCAATACAAATTGAAGACAAGGTAATTGATACAATTTAACATGGTTAATTATGATCAATCAAAGATGAAATCATTGGAAGAAGTTCAAGTCAAAGTTTTTCATGCCTTAGTGATGTGTAACTTAAAAGAATCAAGATCATAACAATCAGTATCAATAATACTAATTGATTTCAAATGAAGAAGCAGGAAAGCGACAATTGGAAAGCCACATTACTAATTGAATATGGTAATCTATTCAGAAGCAAGAACCCTATCAAGACTAGTCACTTATGAACCAGACCATTGCATCAAGTGTCAGGACATTGATAGCAAGTTTATGTCAGTAATAGAGATCCATGTTCAAGAGCTTGTTGAAGAATATAGAAGACAAGAAGAAATCACAAGTTCAAGATGTTGCATTGAAGTTTCTAGTTGAAGCCCATAATTTCTCTAAGTACTTACAAGAGAACCTAAGTAGAAATTTCTATCTAGAAATTCTAGATAAGTTTCTACTTAGAGCCAAGTAGAAATTCTGCAAGTAGAACATTTCTATCTCGAAATTCCTATGTAGAAGTTCTACTTAGAATATTCGAGATAGAGCCTATGTAGAAATTCCTATATAGAAGTTCTACTTAAATGTTCTAGATGACAAGTAAAAAATTCCTATGTAGAAGTTCTACTTAAATATTCTAGATGACAAGTAGAAAATTCCTATGTAGAAGTTCTACTTAAATGTTCGAGATGACAAGTAGAAATTCCTAAGTAGAAGTTCTACATAGAAGACAGTTTCAACATGACACATGGCATCATCTGGTTGGCTATTTCCAAGCTTTCAAGACAAGATAAGATTTACGTGGACAACATTGGACCACTCATATCTTATCTGTTGAAGACTACAAGTCATAGATTACAAATAGTATAAATAGAAGTACTCGTGTAACATTTTTAGTGAATGAGCAATATTGAAAAAAACACTTGTAAAAGAGAGAGAGAGTATTCACAGAGCTTAGTATCATTTACTACCCTCTTTATTTCTGTTGTACTATTATAATGAATGTTGTAGCAACCCCTTCAAGTTATATATATAAAACATATATTCCTTGAATCATTGTGTTCATTTATTACAAAGTATTTATTGCTTCATTAATTTGAAAAGTTGTATTCACCCCCCCCCTCTACAACACTTTTGGACCTAACAGCCTCCCTAGGGCAAAGTTTTGCTCCTTTTGTTATACGATTCTCCTTGTAGGATTAACGTTTAGCTTAAGCGTTATAAGTTGGGGATCAGTCCCTGGCATATCAGCTGTTGTCCATGTGAATACATCATTGTTGTCTTGCAAAAATGCAATCAACTTACTCTTTAGTGGTTCTTGGAATAAAGTCATAATATATGTTACCTTCTCGAGATCGTCTTGTTTCAAAGGAACAAGAATCATATCTTCAGCATATTTCCCACTTTGCACTTCACCTTCTAGGACATTCATGTCTTCGATTAGGAGTAGTTTCCCCCTGACTTTATATGGCCTTAACGCGGCTATGTAATAGCTTCTTACCATCTTTTGATCTCCTTTTTCCTCACCAACTCCATTCCTAGTTGGAAATTTTAGTTTGCGATGGTAAGTAGAGGTGACAGCCTTGAACGTGTGTAAGCTTGTCCATTCGAGGATTGCATTGTATGAGGACACGACCTTAATTACGAGGAAATTCAACATTGGGGTAACTTTACAAGGCTCTTTTCCAAGTGTCACAAGTAGTTTAATCATCCCATCTACCTTAGACTCAACTCCATTAAATCCGTAGATAGGCATCTTAGTAGCGGCCTGTTGTGAGTCATTGTACCCCATCTTAATGTAAGCATCATGGAACAGGATGTCGACTGAAGCTCTTGTGTCCACGAGGATGCTTCACTTGAGAGTTACCAATCACAGGTATAATGACCAGTGGGTCTCCATGGGGGAACTTTACTCCTTCTAAGTCGGTGTCATCGAAAGATAGAGATACATTAGTCTTTGCATGTTTCAGTGCTTCTTCAACAACATTCAACACTTCACGAGTGTAAGTTTTCCTTGAATTTCTTGAAGTCCCAGCCGTTGTTGGCCCTCTGGATATTATGTTCATAACTGGGTCTCGGGGCTGTTGTCTTTTGTCATCATGATCATGCATATCTCGGTCGTTATTGCTTCTATCAACATCTTTGATATACTTCATAATTTTTCATCTTATAATTAGAAATTCAATCTCATACTTCAATTGTCTACAGTTGTCTATGTCATGCCTGACATCTCTATGAAATCTATAATTTGAGTTCTTGTTTCTCTTTTCGACGTAAGTTCTTAGAGGTCTCAGCCTTCATATATCATTATCATTCTCAATGTCCATCAGGATTTGACTCTGTTCAATGTTTAAGCGTGTATAGTAAATGAACTTAGACCCATGGGGGTTTATCTTTGATGAAGAATCATCATCACTGTCTGTTCGAGAATTTTTGTCCCTTGTATTGTCCTCATAGTTTCCCTTTCTCTTTTTGCCACCCCCATCGTTCTCAGGTTAGGTAGTAGTCTTATTTATGTTTTCTCCTGCCTTGATGTAATTATCAGCCCTTTTTTGGAACATGTGCATATTCTCGGGAGCATGCTTGCCCAAAGACATCTTGAAGTAGACGTTCATCGTGCTTTGTTATAGGGCAATCATGCCTACGTTTTCATCTAAGTCATGGACTTTCAAAGCTTCCTTGGTGAAATAATTCACGTAGTCTCAAAGAGACTCATTCTTTACTTACTCTAAATTCATTAGAGACGCAGAACTTTTCTCGTGAATCTTTTCACTGATGAACTGACCTATACAGGCTCGACTAAATTCTTTGAACGATCCAATAGAATTCGAGGGAGACGGTTGGACTAGCATTGTGACACGCCATCTATAGTTTGGAAAAAATCCCTACACTTGAGCGCATCAGATATGAGTTGCAATAACAATGCATTCGAGAACAGGAAAACATGATTCGTAGGGTCACCAGAAACATCATAAGTCTTGATGGTAGGCATCTTGAACTTTCGCGAGATGTGGGTGTTCTTGATGTCACTAGTGAAGGGAGGGTTTAGATCATCAAGATCTCCTAGTGGCACCAACTCAGTAGGATCAGCCCTTGGGGAAACATCCCTTCTTTCTTGACTATCAACCCTCCTCCATTGTGGAGTTGGGTCCAAATTGATCACCGTAGAGGCACGCTGCCTTGAAGAACAACAAGCAGTTCTACGCTCCAAGTCTTCTTATAACTTTCAAATTTACTCTTGATGAGCACGAACTCATCCTTACCTGAGCGCCTCCTTCGTGGGTGTCTGATGTCATCAGTAGTTGACTCATCATCCGTTGTGCAAGGTGAAGGGTTTCGTGACACAAACGCAGCGGAATAAACGCGAAAAATAAATCAAAATAGCGAAACCCTCCGCAGGATCCATGCGAAAACAAAAGATTTAATTCGGAGATAAAGAATAAATACCTTTAGAAGCTTTAACAGTTCATTAATGGAAGATTAATGGAGGTCCAAAACTTGTTTAATCACCACGTATCCCGCTCTCGCGATCTACGCTCTACGGTATCCACACGAACACTTTTCATGAAGGATTGATGTGTACTAGCACCCGAAAACTTCTTCTCTCTCTATCTTCCTCCTCTATCAGAGCGGCTAGGGTTTTTGTAAAATCTCTCTCTTATTAAATCAGCCCATAAAGAGATTATATAGAGAGAGGAATAAGTTTTCTAATTATAATCCAATTATAATTAATACTAATCCAAAATTCTAAATTATTTAATTAAGTCTCACTTAATTAATTAATTATTAATTTTGGAATTAGTTTAAGTAATTCATTTATTCTATTTATATAATTAATTAAGTCATACTTAATTAATATCATAAATAAAATAAATTACTTATTTAATTTAAATTCATAATTTAAATTATTTCTCCTTCAAGCGTTCTTTGTGTGTGACCCTGTAGGTTATTATTACGTTGGCAACAATTTTAATATCTAATTAAAATTATAAACAATGAGCGCCATCTAGTAATACATCATTGCTACCCAAGTAATAATAATAAATCGGTGATTCGATTAAGCCTTTCGTGAATAATGTTCCATGTAATATAATCCCTTTAATCTTGATATTATAGATTAAACTCAAGGCATGTCTCGTGTCATCCTCTTCATAATTTAATCTTTATTTTCTTGATCGATGAGTAGACTATTAAAATCAAATCAACATTTGAGCACGGCCGTGCATTTCATAGTCTCACTCAAACAAGAGGCCAATAATATCACTCCTAAAATTAGGAGGATTAAATCCCATCTAGATCATTCATATTTCTCATACGATTCATAATATACCCAATGTCCACTTTTATCATCACCCGGTCAAAGGTAACTTTTAATGTAATCAAAGTATATTAATTCTCGTATAGAAATATAATGATTTCAGGTCTAAGGATCATTACACCATTATCACAGTGAGAATTACTTATGACACTTACTTAACATGTAGAATCTCACGGCGGGTCATTCCAGTGCCATGCATTGATACATGCACTTATGTTCTTGACTTTAGTATCCCCATACCTATGACCAATGAGATGTGGTCATCTGTCAAGAAACATACTAGTCTTTGTGCATTATTATTGTCCTTAAATAATAATACTCGACTAGGGAATTTTAGGAATAAGATACTATTCATATAATCTCATTTTTAAGTCACATACTTAAAGATATATAATACGTATCAAAATTCCAAGGATATTTATTATGCTTTTAATTTATTACGCAGTAAATAAAACATAATAAATAAATAATAATCAATAAAACATAATCCTTAATAATAAATATTTTCCTTAAAATATAAAAAGTATTGTCTCTAGAGCACAATTACTAACAATCTCCCACTTGCACTAGAGCCAATTACCCAAGTATCCAATACTCATGGAACTAGTGTGACTTTCGTGCTTCTGCTGCGACAAAGCCTTAGTCAGTGTGTCTGCAATATTATTATTAGTATACACTTTACATATATGTATATCTTCTTGATCATTAATCTCATTAATTAGGTGATATCTCCTAAGTACATGCCCAAGCAGCCTCCTTGGCTGCTTCACAAGCATCAATATACTCAGGTTCTATTGTAAAATCAACAATTGTCTTTGCTGTGAACCATTCCAGCATACAACATCTCAATAAAACACAAAGCCAGACAGAAACATTAAATTATCGTTATCTGTCTAGAAACCAGTATCACTGAAACCTCTTACAACTAGCTTCACATCTCCTCCATATAACAAGAATGAATCTTTAGTCCTCTTTAAGTACTTAAATATTCTTGACTGTCGTCCAGTGACCTTCACCTGGATTAGATCGGTATCTACTCATCATGGTTAAAGCATACGAGACATCAGGACAAGTACATATCATTGCATACATTATAAAATCAATTGCTGGCGCATATGGAATTTTACTCATGCAGTCCCTATCATCCAATGATTTAGGACAAATTTTATTTTGAGATCACTATCCCATGAGACATTGAGACATATCCATTTTAGTCTCTTTACATTTGAAATCGATGCAAAACTTTGTCAATGTATGTACTCTAAATTAGGCCGATCAATCACCTTGATCTATCTCTATAGATCTCGATCCCTAATATATATGTCACATCGCCTAAGTCTTTCATTGAGAAATTATTTCTCAACCAAGTCTTCACAGTCTGTAGAGAAGGAATGTCATTCCCTATTAGTAATATATCATCAACATATAATACTAGGAATGCCACATGGCTCCCACTAAACTTCTTGTAAACAGAAGTTTCATCTTCATTCTGAATAAAGTCAAACTCTTTTTGACTGTTTCATGAAAACAAATGTTCCATCTCCTCGAGGCCTGCTTTAATCCATAAATGGATCGACGCAACTTACATACATTTCCAGCATCCTTTAGATCAACAAAACCCTTAGGGTGTGTCATGTACACATCCATATCTTCTTCAAGGCTCTCATTTAAAAAAGCGGTTTTGACATCCATTTGCCAGATTTCATAGTCATAGTAAGCAGCTATAACAAGCAAAATCCTGATGGACATGACCATAACAATTGGTGAAAAGGTCTCATCATAGTCAATACCATGAATTTTCTTGAAACCTTTTGCCACCAATCGTGCCTTATAGGTATGTACATTAGCATCCATGTCGGTCTTCTTCTTGAAAACCCACTTGCACCCTATAGGTTTTATCCCTTCAGGTGGATCAACCAAAGTCCATACTTGATTAGTATACATGGATTCCATCTCAGATTTAATAGCATCCAGCCATTCTCTTAGAATCTGGAGTGTTCATAGCGTCTTGGTAGGTGAGAGGCTCATCTTCATCCATAAGCATCACATCACCATCTTGAGTCAAGAGAAATCCATATTATCTCTCGGGCTCATGGTGAATCCTACTAAACCTACGAACACCTGTGTTTCTTGAGCAGTATTATTTTTCTTGTACATTCTACTCAGGTTCCTCCACTGGTTCAACGTTATCATGTGAGTCTCAAACTTCATTGAGATCTATTATCCTCCCACTGTCTCTCAGCAGTTCGAGCAACAAACACTTTGTTCTCGGAAGGATTATAGAAAGAATAACCCCTTGTTTCAGTTGGGTATTCCATAAAATTATATTTGTCTGATTTTGGTCCTAGCTTGTCAAAGATTAGACGTTTCACAAACGCTTCACATCCCCAAAATTTTATAAATGACATGTTGTGACGTTGCTCAGTCCATATCTCATAAGGAGTCTTTTGAACCAATTTAGTAGGAACACAGTTACGTGTATGTGGAGCCGTTTCCAGGGTGCAACCCCAGAAACTAATTGGAAGATTCATTGACTCAACATTGATCGCACCATGTCCAACAAGGTGTGATCTCTCTTATAAAAAAAAACTTTTCTTTGATATTTTCTACTTCATTTTTATAGTCTTTGAACTTTTCAAATGATTCGGATTAGTTCTTCAAAAGATACATATATCCGTATCTACTAAAATAATTAGTAAATTTTATGAAGTTAATAAAATCTACCTTTTGTCATCGTAACATATGACCACATACATCACTATGTATAAGTCATACCCATTCAATGATCCCTTCACCATGTCCGGTAAAAGGAGCTTTAGTCATTTTACCAAATAAACCAAGATTCGTATCCTTTGGTATGATTCATAATCAAACTTATCCATGAATGCATCCTTATGTATTCTGGAAATGAGTTTCTCATTAATATGGTCTCAGCGACAGTGCCAAAGGTAATATTTGATTTGAGTCACTTTAGAACATATAAATTGTTAATTAGATGTGCAACATTATAAGGCTCATCATCAAAATAGAATAAACAACTATTGTTATAAAATGAAAAAGCCTTTCTTGTCCAAACAAGAAACTGAAATAATGTCTCTGCCAATTGCAAGCACGCTATAATAATTATTAAGTTCTAAATTTTCCTTATAGGCCAAAAATTAAGTAACGAGTTCCTCGAACCAGAGCAACTATCTTTACTCCAATTCCAACCCGATACCTTAAGCTTGACCCTTATTGATCATCATCTTCCGATCTTCCAATTAAGCATGACAGTTTAATTTCCAGTCTCCCAACTTTCCACAGATGTGACAATCGTCTTCTTTATCAACACCTCATTCAGACTTTAGAGTCTGCTTTAGGGATTGGACTTTGGTTTGACAATGGAACTAGATCAAATCTTCTCCTTGCCTTTCCATTTTCCTTTCTCTTTTGCATTCCCTATGTTTACCATCAATATAGTAGTAGTTCATGCACTTATCATATTGCTTTCAGCAGTTCTCAACATGCTTAGCAACTCAATGGGTGTTTTACCAATCTTATTCACTTTATTGTTCATAACAAAATAAGATTTGTCCAAAGATTGTAAGATCAAATCTAACTGTCTCTAGACCAATCTAGAAACCCAAAATATCAATGGTATTCATTATACCCTATAATCTTTAGAACATGTGGTGTAACCGGGTCTCACTCTCCCTACTTGTAAGTGTATAGTGCCCTTTCAAATATATCTTGTGCTCAATCGTTTCATAAGCATCTATATGCTTGTATTGCTTCTTAAGCTCAACACATATATTTGCGAGTATGAGACATGAAACATCAGTCGCAATATCAATTTGCTTCCAATAAGCACTATGATTTGCACATGTTACATTCTCAACTTTAAGAGCAGGGGAAGAGATTTGACTAATATCGTGGTGCCCGAGGACGATCCTCAAGCTCCTATGTCAGTCAAGGAAATATATTCTCGTCAACTTGTCCTTCTCAAGAACTGATCGCATAGAGAAGTTGTTTGTGTTTATCATTTGATATCTACAATATTAAAGTGCATAAAATAAACTAGATTGCAAATTTAATATTAATTATGTTTAAGTGATTATGGTATATCATCATATACCTCCCACTATTTTTATCAAACTAATAGCCCTTACTATTAATTTGGAAAGTATATCCCATAATTCTTTCTAGTGAGCCAAGATCCATATTTCGTCATGTCCTAAGTCAACCACTGGAAGTCCTTAGAAAATGATTATTTAGGTAGACAACAGTTGTCAATTATATCATATATAATTCTTGGATAGTTTGGTGAACAACGATTGATCTTATCTATCTAATAGACTTTTAACCAAACTCTATGCTTCTAAGTTCATAATAGTTGAATATAACCGTTTATTTTCACTTATTATGACGACTCAGTTAAGTTAGACCCAATGATACAACGGCCGAATATAACCGTTTATATTCGTCGCATCTCACCACGATAGATAGGAGTCCCCTGCCACTGACAGTCCTTCCCCTTATCGATCTAGGATTCGATGAGTGTTCATTCATTGGAAAGCATCCGAGTAAAACTTAATATTTTGTTAAGGGGTTTTAGAAAATTTATAACGATCATGATCACATCATAAAAAGATCCTCAATTTTTCCTTGAACCAAATATTTCAAATCGACATCTTAAATTGTTCATTTCCCAGGTAGATGGAGGATACCAATGGTCACACTTAAAACCCATCAGCCTTACGAATACGCATATCCGGTTTTGTCAGAAAATCCCAATTATAGATATCAAAAATCCATATTTAATTCCGTGTTTTAAAAATCCATATTTCATAAACACAAGAATCTCATGATCGTTTGTTAATTTCAAAATCTTGAATCGTTACAGATTTTATCTTGTTTAAGCAAACATGGCATGAGTGTCGTATCTAATACATACATGATTAATCAATATTAAGCATGCATCTCAATTATATCTTTGCATACATACCAATACATGCAATCATATACATATATGTAATGTGCGTAAATTAAACGTGTTTGGTTATGGCCCCATCCTATATTATATTTCCAAGCTAATGGAAATATCAAGGTCAGTCTATGGTGGCTTTAAAAATACTATCTATTACATGTCTTCTTTCTTCATTACTCCATCATCCCCTTTTGGATCGCCTCCTTGCTTGCAAGTCTTCATTGATAATTACATTGAATAATAAAAATAAAACTATTCTAATGAAATTACAAGAAGAACTCGAGTTACATTCGAGATAATTAAATTACAATGAATAAACGACATGCAAGTCGTATTTAGAAACCAAAACCATAAATCAAAACCACTATCCTATGGGTCTTTAGGCCATAACCATCCACCATGCTATCATATAACACATATAATATATCTCATATTATATAATCATATCATATAATCATATATAACAAATTTCGAAATTTCAGAAAATTAAAAACAGATTTCTGAAGACAATAAATCGCTATTTCGAGGCCCTTAACGACGTCAAACGCCTTACAGACCCGTCGATGATAGCATAGCTATCAGTTTTGTTCATTGGCCCGATTCCAGTCAGAAAACACATATCGTTTATGAAAATCGAATACGGCAGTCAGATTTCTCCAAATCTGACGGTGTTTCAGAAATCGTATCATATACAATTCCCATAACAAAAACAAGCATATATCATATATACATATACAGAGATACATACAATCATCATATGATTATACATTACATGAATATCATATATTCATAATATATACATACATATACTCAAAATTTTAAAAATCAAATAATTTTCAGAAAATAATAAATCACCGGTTTGGGGGCTGTAACGACATCTAATGGCTTACAGACGAAGAGCTGATACTGTCAGTATTGCTCAGTGACCCGATTCCAGTCAAAAAACACATATTGTTTGCGAAAATCGGACAACGGACACAGATTTCAGAAAATCAACGGCAACCGTTTCAGAATTCGTATCGAATACGATTCCCATAATAAGAACAAACATGTATCATATACATACATCAACACACATAATCATCATATGATTATACATCATATGAATATCATATATTCATAATATATATAAACATATACATATTATATCAATATAAAATCATGATAGATCGCATACATGTTTATATATCAAAAACTGTTAAGCACATAATCGAATTAAAACGTTTCGCAAGTAGCTCTGATACCATTGAAGGGTTTCGTGACACAAACGCAGCGGAATAAATGCGAAAAATAAATCAAAATAGCGAAACCCTCCGCAAGATCCATGCGAAAACAAAATATTTAATTCGGAGATAAAGAATAAATACCTTTAGAAGCTTTAACAGTTCATTAATGGAAGATTAATGGAGGTCCAAAACTTGTTTAATCACCACGTATCCCGCTCTCGCGATCTACGCTCTACGGTATCCACACGAACACTTTTCATGAAGGATTGATGTGTACTAGCACCCGAAAACTTCTTCTCTCTCTATCTTCCTCCTCTATCAGAGCGGCTAGGGTTTTTGTAAAATCTCTCTCTTATTAAATCAGCCCATAAAGAGATTATATAGAGAGAGGAATAAGTTTTCTAATTATAATTAATACTAATCCAAAATTCTAAATTATTTAATTAAGTCTCACTTAATTAATTAATTATTAATTTTGGAATTAGTTTAAGTAATTCATTTATTCTATTTATATAATTAATTAAGTCATACTTAATTAATATCATAAATAAAATAAATTACTTATTTAATTTAAATTCATAATTTAAATTATTTCTCCTTCAAGCGTTCTTTGTGTGTGACCCTGTAGGTTATTATTACGTTGGCAACAATTTTAATATCTAATTAAAATTATAAACAATGAGCGGCATCTAGTAATACATCATTGCTACCCAAGTAATAATAATAAATCGGTGATTCGATTAAGCCTTTCGTGAATAATGTTCCATGTAATATAATCCCTTTAATCTTGATATTATAGATTAAACTCAAGGCATGTCTCGTGTCATCCTCTTCATAATTTAATCTTTATTTTCTTGATCGATGAGTAGACTATTAAAATCAAATCAACATTTGAGCACGGCCGTGCATTTCATAGTCTCACTCAAACAAGAGGCCAATAATATCACTCCTAAAATTAGGAGGATTAAATCCCATCTAGATCATTCATATTTCTCATACGATTCATAATATACCCAATGTCCACTTTTATCATCACCCGGTCAAAGGTAACTTTTAATGTAATCAAAGTATATTAATTCTCGTATAGAAATATAATGATTTCAGGTCTAAGGATCATTACACCATTATCACAGTGAGAATTACTTATGACACTTACTTAACATGTAGAATCTCACGGCGGGTCATTCCAGTGCCATGCATTGATACATGCACTTATGTTCTTGACTTTAGTATCCCCATACCTATGACCAATGAGATGTGGTCATCTGTCAAGAAACATACTAGTCTTTGTGCATTATTATTGTCCTTAAATAATAATACTCGACTAGGGAATTTTAGGAATAAGATACTATTCATATAATCTCATTTTTAAGTCACATACTTAAAGATATATAATACGTATCAAAATTCCAAGGATATTTATTATGCTTTTAATTTATTACGCAGTAAATAAAACATAATAAATAAATAATAATCAATAAAACATAATCCTTAATAATAAATATTTTCCTTAAAATATAAAAAGTATTGTCTCTAGAGCACAATTACTAACAATCTCCCACTTGCACTAGAGCCAATTACCCAAGTATCCAATACTCATGGAACTAGTGTGACTTTCGTGCTTCTGCTGCGACAAAGCCTTAGTCAGTGTGTCTGCAATATTATTATTAGTATACACTTTACATATATGTATATCTTCTTGATCATTAATCTCATTAATTAGGTGATATCTCCTAAGTACATGCCCAAGCAGCCTCCTTGGCTGCTTCACAAGCATCAATATATTTTATTATGCTTTTAATTTATTACGCAGTAAATAAAACATAATAAATAAATAATAATCAATAAAACATAATCCTTAATAATAAATATTTTCCTTAAAATATAAAAAGTATTGTCTCTAGAGCACAATTACTAACACAAGGTCCGGAGAAATCACGGTATTGACGGTTGTGAATGGGCGCTAGGCCTGTTCTGTATGGAGGGACATACTCCTCTTATCCCGTCGGTCCATGAAGAAGTGGAGGAGGAGGGGGAAGACCTCTTTCTTCGCCAAGTCGTGGCATCCCATAAGTAGGTTTTTCATCCCCTTGCGGTGGTAGAATAGTCGTAGAGACTTACAAGCCTGGTGGTGCGTTTGCAATCAACGGGTGAATAAACTCATGAGATGGGGGAATCGCCCCTTGGATGTTTGTTGACTGTGAGAATGCGCCTTGAGATGTTGGGAGATTTAATAGTGGAACGATTATGGGGACAGGTTGACAGTTCGTTCCTTGAGCAGTCATGCTTAGTGGAATCTCCCTTTGTCCAGTTAAATTCAGTGGTGCACCCGTAGCGGGAGCGGTGAAGATCGAAATTTCATCATTAAGCACTCCTTCGTTAGGTGAAGGAGGCTGATCTTTAGGTATGAGTGTGCTTCGTATTTTCGCCATGGTTGATATTCACTTCCCACAGACAACGCCAAATGTTGTGGAATAAAAACTAGGGTTATTAGTTACGTACCTTAAAGCGTGACTTAGAATCATATTAGGGTTAGGAAACTTAGTGGACAAGCCACCTCTTTGATGGAAGTTTTCATGTAGGATGTTGTTTCCTTGTACAATTATGTTTTCTTGTTGATAAATGTGCCTAGGGGCTACTTTTTGGAGTAGTTTCCTTCCATTTAGACTCAATTAATTAGTTATATATTTAGTTAATTAATTACGAATTTCATTTCATAACTAGGGCTTTGGGTCTCATTAATTGGGCCTCCCCTTTGGACCAAATAACATTAATTGTGTTTTTAGGGTTTATTTTTAGTCATATCATTAGGACTTAGAAATTTCATAAGGTATTTTTATACATTATTATCAATCTTTTACCCAGGAAAAAAATTTGTTTTGGAAAAGTTTAAAATCATTTACAAAGCATTAATACATTGTCGTTTATTTAATAAAAAATATTTTTAACATTGTTTTCGAATAAGGAAAAGTATGGATTGATAAACGGTTAAATGAACGCATAAAATATATGTTTAGAAAATAGTATAGTTGGCATAGAAGTTCAGTGCCAGAACAAGTTTTGCAGGTCCTGTCTTGGATTTGTTGTTCCTGGAGCATAAATCGGATACATATACAAATACAATAATGTAGGAAGTCTTACGGTCAACAAAAGTGAGTCAGAGAGTCAAACATGTCCATTCTTATTAATGTGGAGAATGCAAAGCTTTTAATACGAATGATATGACAACGGTGATTGTGGTTGTGTCTGTTAGTTCGTGCTGCTCATGTCATTGGGAAAAGATGAAAGCTACGTACGTACCAAATTTTTAATTGCAGTTAATAGTTTCAATGATACTTTAATAAATTATTTTATTTTTAGACATTTAATAAAAGATTCCTGTAGAATTCTAAAAAAATTAACCAACGTTCTAAAGTAATATATAATTTAAATACAAAAATTAGGTCTACTACCCCCATCTCTTTCTCACCATAGCCCCGAGGGTGCTTCTATCGGTTTTTTCGGTAAAAAATTCAAATTCCTTAATTTCTTTTCATTTTTTTAAATATTTTACTTTATCTTTTCTTCTTATAACCCTTATATCATAAACATCGGAGATTCCAGTTTCTTTTTCTCAGTTTCAAAAGGGTCCGAAGTCCGGTTATATTTTGTTTATGAATTTGATTTTCATATCTAAGTTTTGTTTTCCCCTAAAAAATCTTCTTCCTTGGATAAGATTTGTGTTCCTAATTTATTTGTGTTTTATTTATACTCTCCATGTGAGAGCTTACTATTTGTTTTGATGTGATTTATTGTCCGAGATGTTAAATGTGCAGGATTTTCAAAGTTTTGATTCGGCAATTAAAGTTTTTATGAATTTACATTTATGATCCATAGCTCAAACAAGATGCAGTAAAACTGGTGAAAGTGGTGAAACGGATATTTGTACATATATCAAATTCAACAAATTGCTTGATTATATATATATTATCTTTAAGTATAATGGATTAATTAGTGATTGTTTCTCTTGTTTAATGTTTGTTTTACTCGATTATCTTCGTAAATGCAGTATGAATTTTTATTAATAAATTAATTGTCATAAAAAAAAACGTTCTAAAGTAATGTTTTAAAAAATTAATACAATTTTTTGTTATGAATTTTTAAGTAATACAAGCTTATCATGGTTATGAGGCAGCGCTTACCTATTGAGCCAATTGAGTGAAAATGTAAGGTGTAAATTGCTCCCTAGCTCCGTCTCAAAATATAAATAAATGTCATTTTGATTTTTTTCATGTAATTTAAGGTATAAAAAACATACTTTTATATATTATTTTTAGAATATTTTTTCTAATAATAATTTAAGTATTTTATTTTTATTTAAAAAAATTGAAATAATATTACGTATAAGTATATTTTTTTACACTTCAAATTATGTACGTGCACAAAATCAAAACCATATATTCTGAGACGGGGAAGTAAATAATTAGAAACGTTTAACTAGAGGATTGTTGACACGTTGGGGGTGGTGGTGCAGACCAAAGAATCAGAAACTAATTAATTAGTAATTTGAAGGAATATTTTTATGGGCAAAAAATTAAGTTTAAAAAAAATTTAACAAACCTCTTTAACTTTAATAATTTTACATTTGAAACTAATGCCAAGTTATTTACTAATATTTGCAAATGCGTTCGAGGGATATTCTATTTTAATATTATTATCGCAAATAATGTCGAATTGAATTATTATATTTTGATGACACATTAGTAAATTTTATTTATATATTTGTGAATGATATGACTGATTTATTAGAAAGAGCAGTTCAACTCTGTCTAAATAAGACAAATATATATAAGAATGGAGTGAAAATACTCCTGATGAGTTTAGTCACCATATAATTATTTCAAATTTAATCAAGTAATGCAAGCACGTTTTTTTGTCAAAAAATCATAACCAAATTAATAAAAATAAAATAATTAAAATATCAGTTATTTATAAAATAATGCTTAAAAAGACAAAATATGTAAACTTATAGCAGCATTAAAATAGTTTCCAAACCCACCGCTCAGACAGTGTGTAGGCCACCTTGTTTAATTTGTTTGAAAATGTCGAATGTCGTTCTCTTATTCATTGCACATTCGTCTTAAAGTAGGCCCAAATAATTTATACTAGGATGAAATCATTGTATCTACGTCTTCCACTGACAGTCTATTTAGTTGTTTGAATTGCCTTTTCTTATATACTCTTATACATTATAAATATAAAAAATATATAATTTTAATATATAAATTATTTACTAAATAAATTAAACGAATCAAAAAGCACTTAACCACAGTGATAAAACTTCATTTTGGAGCTAATTAAAGCTATATATATACATTTTCTTTTACTCATACACAGTAAATATAATATCGGTATTCTTTTCTTTTAGTAACATTCATTTCTCTAGCTAACCACTGACTGGATAAAAATAAGGACACATGTCCAATTAGAAATTCAGAAGAAAAAAGTTTCTAAAATCAATTTTATTTAATTTAATTAAAACATTTGCATTTTTTCTATAAAAACGTGATGTTTTTTTTGTAATAATACAAACCGTCTCCTTCTATTTATAAAAATAACTACTATATTGTATTGTAATATGTATATAATTTTAGGTAGTTACTTAAACCTAATTTTAGGACAATTAATTCCTTAAAAATTAATATAATTATAATATTTTGATTAATATGAATAAAAAAGTAAAGAATTAGAAAAAAAAACAAATCTATAAAATAAAATGACGGGACAGATGAAATATCTTATCAGTACAACTGTACAACTTGCACCTCCACCATCATAGTGTACCATACTTGACATATATCAATATAAAACCACATCATATTAAATATGTATATAAAAATCAGTTGCATGCCCTAAATTATTCAATAGTGATTAGTTTATGGCCATAGCTTCCCCTATGAACCAAAATGACCACCATCAAAATGATAATAACAAAGATGATGAGCATGACCATGACTTGGTGATGCCCGGCTTTCGATTCCACCCCACAGAAGAAGAACTCGTGGAGTTTTACCTTCGCCGTAAGGTTGAGGGCAAGCGTTTCAATGTTGAGCTCATCACTTGTCTTGATCTTTATAGCTATGACCCTCGGGAACTTCCGGGTATATATAAAACACACACACACACACACAAGCATACTTTGAAGTAGATTCTCTCTTTACACAAGGAGCAGGTGTAGTCATCTATGATATATTAGGGTTATTGTAAATTAGAAGATAATTAAATTTGTTTATATTGCTAGCTAGCTAGGGTTTGCTAATTGTAAATTAAATTTGTATTGTTTGTTGATTTAAAGCCTTAGCAGCAATTGGAGAGAAAGAATGGTATTTTTATGTGCCTAGAGATCGAAAGTATCGAAATGGGGATAGGCCTAATCGGGTCACAACTTCCGGTTATTGGAAGGCCACGGGAGCTGATAGGATGATTCGTACCGATAATTTCCGATCAATTGGATTGAAGAAAACCCTTGTTTTCTACTCCGGCAGAGCTCCCAAAGGTATTCGAAGTAGTTGGATTATGAATGAATACCGTTTGCCTCATCACGAAACCGAAAGGCTCCAAAAGGTACACTAACCAACTCATGAACTCATAATTAAGATCACTTAACTTATATAATTAGTACAAAAAATACATGTTTTATGTAATAAAATTAGATCTTTAGTACTCTATTAGCTATGGACGCTTATTATAGTTTCTCTTTGATTTGAAGCTATACATATATCCTATCCGATTGTATTGCAAAAATATTATTGAGATGTTAGAATATTGCTCATATTCGAATACTATATAAGGATTTGATATCAGCAATATTCTAAGATATCTCAATATACATGTGTTCATTCCTTGATTTATTGTACACAAAATATA
Source organism: Oenanthe sinensis (assembly GCA_028671895.1). Classification (NCBI taxonomy): domain Eukaryota; kingdom Viridiplantae; phylum Streptophyta; class Magnoliopsida; order Apiales; family Apiaceae; genus Oenanthe; species Oenanthe sinensis. The sequence continues at coordinate 4,941,227 of CM053812.1, forward strand.
TTTTTTCAATTAATTAATAAAATCTTTAGTATATATACTCATGTAGCTAGGGTTTATTTTTGCTGCTCATAGCTATACATATGATATTGATACAAGTTTATATATGTATATACATACACACATCATTTGTTCATTTATATTGATTACATACAGGACAACAGACGAACTTTCTACGACTACAAATTAAAGTTTGCGATTTTTCTATAATATAGCTTGCATGGTTAAAATGTATTCCCTCCATTCCATAAATTTTGTCTGACTTTTCAAAGTCAAATTTATTTTACTTTGAATAAAAATTTAAAAATATTTATTTATAATTTTACGACTTTACAAATTGATTTATAAAATAGAAGAGTTAAATTTTATTATAATAAGTTTTCAAAAAATATATATTATTATATAAAAAGTTTAATTTATTGATAAAAATTGATTAATTTAAATTTGAAAAGTCAAAATGAGAAAAAATTATGGGACTGATGGAGTAATATAGTATTCACATATCCTATGAATTCAATGTTGTTTATTTAGAAAAATTGATGAAATTCATATGGGACTTCAGTTGGAAAAGAGAACTCGATCTTTCCACTGCGCAAGTTTCATAAAGTTAATGGAGATGAAATTAGTTCCAAAATAGTTTATTTTTGGAAGGATGAAATTGTAATTGAATTCAAATGTTTTGTTTTCGTTTCTACAAGTCCTGTAATTCTAGTACAAAAATTTGGTAGTATATATGATATATTATAGGCAGTACTTATATATAGTTATGTGTGTCCGAATACAAATAAAATTAAACGTGAACCTATACATGCATGAGCAAAAATATGAACATTAAACTCAGCAATCTGTATCACCGATTGCATTTATTACTGATACAGATCTATTCTCTCCTAGTAATTAATCTGTAGCTAGTAATAATAGTGGGTCACTACTCACTTCTAGGACCCGGTGCTTAATGGTTCCAAATTTTCTAAATTTTTTATATTTAAATGTATGAAATACGTTGTATATATATATATTAGAGTTCTTAAAACAGATTTTAACTAGAGTCTGGTAATAATCACCCTCGATATACTGATCGACTAGAGGGTGTAGGCATGAAGGGGCTTAGCCAGATAAAATCCTAGCTATGGATTGAAAAAATTAATGATTCTTTTATTTTTAGCCTCTCTGATTGATCCTGAAAAATTAATAAAAAATTTAACATAAAATTATTTTAGCGTCCGGTTATTTTTGAATTCTTCCAAACTACGACCTACATTGCACTTTCTCGTATTAACTTGACACATTCTACAGGCTGAGATTTCGCTTTGTCGCGTGTACAAAAGACCGGGAGTAGACGACCCGTCTCTTCCCCGCTCTCTTCTTACCAGAGCTTCCACATCAAGAAAGGGAAAAAATTCTACCAACAATTCCTTAGAAAACCTCCAAAAAACTGAATTACAACCAGACGACAAAATTAGTGATCAAACAAGTGGAAATAGTGCTAGCAGTAACGTTGGAACAGCCCTCGGACTTTCAAATCTCAATTCCTACATTCCCTTAGACCCTAATATTCTACTAAATTGCAACAACATCTACCCAGCCGTCTCGTCGCTTGTGCCATTGCCTAATTCCATTGATGATCTTCATAAGCTTATAAGTTTTCAACAAGCTACAGTGAATCAGCATCATCAGCAAGTGTATCGTAATGTCGAAAACCCTAGTATCAATCCCTCTAGTCAGTTTTCTGGTGATGTGCTGCCTGTTGTTGTACCGCAATCACAGTCACTTAGTTTTAGTGTATTGCCGGGTGGTTCAGTTCAAGCTGCCTTTCCAGACAGACAGTGGGAGTGGAGTAACTAATCAGTATCTTACATATATTGCTTAACCAAATACAACTTACGCTTTATATGTATTGGTTTACAAAGTTAGACTTCATAATATCTTTTGCATTACTATGTAATATAGTTTCAATAAATTTCAAGCACGGCTTTCATTTACTTTATTCTGTTGCTGATTATTGGCCTTTGGCATTATATATGTGAATTCAAAAACTCTTATACTGTCTCGAGAAACGGATACTTAGTTTAGACAAAAACATGTAATTTTTGAAAATATTCATGTATCCATGTTAGATAGTTCCGGCGGCGAGTCCAGGTAACAAATCTTATATATATACACAAGCTTCTAATAACTATATGATTTCGTCATGAGATTGAACTAGTGATTATATTATATACTAGCAAGCTAATTGTTACCTGCATGGATATCTTATATGTTACATGCATGCATGTTAGTCTATTAGGGTTTTCATTGATGAAACAGTGTATATACATTTTATGCTTGAACAGTTTGAAGAGCTGGCCAGAATGATGAAGGAAACAAAATAAACTAAATAAACTGATCGACAATAGTAATTTATTCGTGAGATACTATTTTATATACTAATAAAAGAAATTACATTACTACATTTTGGAATATAACGTAAAAATGAACAAAAGAAATACATAAAGACTTGAAGAGCAACTTTTTAATATGGAGAACAAATTCTAGCTAGATAAACATCAGGCCCTGCCCTGGGGCGACCGCCGGGGTCTAAAATAAAAATTTAATAATATTCACAAAATATAAATTAATAATTGGTCTATAAAACTAAAAATAAGTACTAATTATATATATATATATATATATATTCTGAAAAAACTAAATAATTTATTATTAAAAAAGAAAAAATAGAATTGCACTGGTATTCAGTTATATATATTTTATATCAAAACAATATAATCTAGTGTTTCTAAAATTTTGTCGTAAAACTCATATAAATATATATTTTGTCTTTATTTTGATGTAAAGATTCATTTTTTTCAATTTTTTAGTGAGAATTTTGAATTAGAACTGTCTATTTAAGATGTTATTATGATGTTAATTTTAGTGAGAATTTTAATGATATTTATATGATATTACTTAAAAAGCAATTATCTGAATGTGAAAAGAGTAAAAAAATGAGTTGATAAGTGAGAAGAGTCGCAAAGGAATTATGGCTAAATTTGTTATCGAAAAAGTAGATTTTCAAACAAATTTGATAAATTTTTTATGGAAATAAATGAAAATTTGAAAAAATTTATCGTAACCTTTTATTATATCATATGATTTTTTAAAAAATATTTTTATATAGTTACGGTGGGAAAAAATATTTAGGAGGCCCATTAAAATTTTAGTCCCCAGATTTTGGATATATGAGGAACCTCCTTGATAAACATGCCAGGTTAATTACTATATGTATTTAGTTATCCGTAAAAACATATTTTACTTGGATTTCCCCAAAATTTTGGTAACAAGCATGGACGAGTAACAAATAATCATTAATATTACATAATATGAAATTAACATTGATAATTAATGAAAGTTAGTTTATGGGTCTAAAGTAAGACATTTTTTAAAGTTTTAGGGTGTAAGTGTTAATTTGAAAACTATTAGACCCACAATATAATTTTTCAAAATCAAAGGAATGCAAAATGTAAATTAATCTATTTTTAACTATAAAAATTTATAAATTTTCAAAATATTAAAATTATTTGAGATTATATAAATAAATTTATATTTAGATAAAGTTTTTACTATTATTTTGTAAATAAAATTTTGGTTATATACCATTTATTTCATTTTTTATTTTAGTAAAAGTATTTATAATAAAAAAGTTTTCATATTAGGGTCAATTATTTAGGGATAGCTGGCTCTGGCCCTGAACCTGAACGCGATCTCGAATAGTAATTAGTAATTTAGTAAATAGATCGACGTTAAAATAAATTCAAGTGTACGTAAAAATTTATATTCATAAAATTAACCTTATAGTTTAATATTGAAAATTAAAAGAGTGGGGCCATGTTCTCATGTACATTATTTACCTTTAAAAATAGGCAATGCCACTATTTTCAGTAACTCAAAGGATATGAATGTGTTGGAAAAAGGGGGGGCCGTACATTGTAGATATAGGTGTGGGCTTGTAGGAATTATTGGCAGAGTATGCAGGTTGATATCATGCGTCTCGGAAAGTGATACAGATGAGGTCCATCTACAATTCCATCCGCAGTATAAAAGTAGATAATGATAATAGGTCCACCTCCCAAGTCCCAATATTTATTTAGCTGCGGTACCGATCGGATTGGATCGGGTTTTTTGAAATTTAAATTTAAATTTAAATATTTTATGATTTAAAAGATAAATTTAGATAAAAAAATTAATATCCAATTCTATCAAAAAATTTGTCAGATTTTTTCGAACTTTCAAAAATTGGAAAATAATTAGTTTAAATATCAACAAAACACATATACGCAAATTTGTTTAATATTCATTATATTTATACAATAATTTATATGTATCTTTCATCGATTAAAATAAAACAAGAGATTCATGATTTAATATAAAATATATGAAAATTTAACTAAAAATGTGTTCATCACTTTATTTATCTTTTATTTGTTTAAATCAAATCAAATTCGTTACATAATTTGAATATTTATATATTATATATACATATAGGCTTTTGCTCAAAAAGAAAATAAGTCAAACCTAAAAACTTAAAGAAATTTAAATAAATTGAGAGGGAATTTTATGAACTGTCTAATCTAGAGAGAGTGTATAAAATGTAGAATAAAAATTCTAAATTTAGAAGATAGACAATATGACAACAGATTAAAAAATTACTAGTGGATTGTTTAATCAACTAGTGAATTAATTTTTGCTTTAAGAACCTACCTTGTATCAAGTAGAAATACAACTTGTTCTTACAAATTAATGTGCTTGAGAGCAATGAACAAGTTGTATCCTTTAGAAAGTAAAACTTGACAGACCACGTTTATTTTTTACTTCTAACATTGCCACTGCAGCAAAGATCTCATCAAAATGAATGTCTTCTTCTTGTGAGTATCCCTTAGCAACAAATATTTATTTATTCTTAGTGACAACGCCAACTGCATATTTTTTGTTCCTAAATACCCATTTTGTACCAATAACAGACTTGATCTTTGATTTGGGTACCTGTTTCCAAACTTTGTTTATTTCAAATTGATTTAACTGAACTTCCTGCATAGCCATTACCCAATCAGGATCATTCAAGGCTTCTTTCTTCAACCCTTTTTAGTTTTTCTTGAGATAGAAAACTACTATACAGACATTCATTTTGAGTTGCACTTCTTGTTTTGACCATCCTCTTCATTTCCAGTGATCAACTCAAATGGATGACTTGTTGTTAGTCCCAAATATCGTAGAAGGGGGGTTTAATGCGATATTGTCCAATTTATAATGTTTTTCCAGTTGCACAAGTAGAAGGGGGGGTTGAATACTTGTGTGTCTTTTCTGTTTGATTTAAAATCAACTCAATAGCAATAAACAGATATGAATTCAGAACAAAGATCAAACACAAAGATATGAAAAAGTACTGTTTGTATTATTGATTTGTAAATACAAAACTCTCCTAGGGTGTACACAAACCCTAGCAGCTTCTCTGTGTTTATCACAGCAACTCTCTCTATTTCTATGCACTCACAAAATTTCACTGAGACAAATTTTGCTTCGATTTTTCCACACTTTACAATTAGGTTACATAGCATTTATATAGAGAGCTACCTATTAGCTAATAACAGAAAGATAAATTACAATAGGAATAGAATTCCTAATTATTAGTTGACAGTTTCCTCATACAATTCTTCTTCCTTGTTTTTATAGCATATCTGTAATATCTTTGGCTTTATCTTCGAAGACTTCCCTTATCTGTTATCATCTTCCAAATTTAGCTTTAACTTTATAGACTCTGAATTCTTCAGACTCTGCCAGTCTATAGACTCTGATCATATGTAGACTCTGACAGATCTTAGACTACGATAGTCTATAGACTCTGATCACCTTCCAGACTCTGATCTTCATGCAGACTCTAGTTTTACTTTCTGCAGAAATTCTTCTAAGTACAAGTAACTTGGGTAGTGACTACTTAGACTCTGATTATACATTTCAGAGACTAGAAAGATATATTGCAAATAAACTAAGCTAACTTCTGTTCTAGTATTTTATACATCATCAAATGAATATATTCCTAACAATCTCCCCCTATTTATGCTTTATAAAATTTAAGCATAAATCCAGGTTTGATGATGTCAAAACTAAAGAATAAAACACCTAGTCTAGAACAATATGAAAGAATTATAAAGGAAAAAGAATTACTTCTTAATTGATCCTCTCAAAGGCTGGATTATTCTTCAAAAATGAATTGAGCATATTGTCCTCCACAATTGCAAGAGCTTCACCAATAAATTTCTTCAATTTCTTCATTTCTTCACTTGAACATTTGATTTGACAATAAGCTGCTCTCAGATCATTTACACTGCTTTCTTGATCTTTCAAGTCCTTCAATATTACAACACTAACTTTCCCACTCATAGGCTGAATCCCAAAGTAATGACCCACACCTTCTTGAAATTTAATATGTTTTTCTTCCAATGGCATGACTTCATCATTTCCCTCAGTATCAACATATTTTAAGGAAAATTTGCCCATTTGTCGATTTGCCTGTTTGTGCAAAGTCGGCATTCTATCAATCTCCTTGAACCATTTGTGTGTGATAGCCTCTTTGCTCTTGTTAACTTCATAAGCAATTTGAAGGAGAAATCTAATATACTGCAATTCCTCAGCCTGTTTGAAAAATATGAAGTTTGATTGACTAATCCATCTAACTGATCCACCTTCTAGAAAATAAACCAGCGTCTCATTCTTCACCTTTTCTATACCTCCATGTCCTCCTTGCATCTTTCTTTCATAAACATTATAAACAATTTGAGCAGACACCACTTTATTTAAATGCTTCTGTGTGATCTTCTCAAACTGCCTATCTGTCAAGGATTGAGGATCCCTGGTTAGAGTAGATGTTCTGTCAATGTCAGATTCTTCAAAACCTCCAAGACCTATCTTCTTTTTAGCTCTAAGTTGCAGATTTGATTGACTGCACTTCCATTATGAAGGTTCTTGAGTTTCATCAGAGTCTGTTTTATTTCTTTGTTTATCAGAGTCTGACTTAGACTCTGATTTCCCATGTCCAGTCCCTGACTGATGTGGTTGAGATTTGGATAATGCAGCCACTCCAGAATGCTTGAGTGCTACATCACCAGGACCCCTAGGACCATGAAAACTATCTTCATTATCACCATCTCTCCTCCTTTTAACTCCCCTTTTATCATCTCTGCATGAATCATCCTTATTTCTCTTGGAGGAAGATTTACCTCTCTTCTCCCCCTTTTTGACATCATCAGAACTAGTAACAGGCAACAAAATTTGATCAAGAACTGTGGAGATATTGACCTGTGCTGCAATGACAGAATCAACCTTGGTGGTTAAATTAGAGACTGTTGATTGGAGAGAAGCCTGTGTAGAGGTGATAGCAGCAAGAGCATCCTTGAAAGCGACCTCTTTTGATAATTGAACTAAATGAATTCTATCAAATTTGGTACTAAGTAGAGAAGTAGTATTGTCAACACCATTAAGTTTGGTTTGAATATGAGAGATGTCTTTGACCATACTAGCCAATTGTTTAGCAACACTCTCTGTCTCAGCTCGAACATCCCCATCCAAAGATTGATCTTCTTCACCATGGTAGTGACCATGTTCCTGAAGATAAGATTTTTTCTGAAAAGCTTTCAGTCTCTCAGACTGATGAATAGCCAGAATACATGTAAAAGAATCTTTATCAGAGATGCCTCTTTTCTGTGCAGACTCCCAAGATTGAGGAAAGACTTGATCAAAGTAGACAAAAGAAGGTTGAACTGGATCATCATATTCAGAAGTGCTCTCCTCAGTAATAGACGCAAGGGATGTAAGAGGAAGTGTAGACTCTAGTGGTGTAGACTCGAAAACTGCAAGCGAGACTATAGACCCTGACTCTTCCTGAGAGTGATAAGAGACTGTAGACTATGGAAGTCGAGCCCTAATAAGCATGATCAAAAGTGGTTCTTCTGACTTCAAAGTTGCATCCTCAGGCAAATTGAGAGGGTTATCCACCAAAGCCTCCATGACTCTATCAGCTCTCTTTGCTAGAGAATCCACCAGATGATGTTGGGGTCTCAGTGTAAATGATTTCTGAGCAGCAAGAGCCTCCTCCTGTTTGCCAATTTGCACAATCAGACATAGTGAATTGTCATCCATCCCCTGCTCCAACTCATTGGACCAACTCTTTGGAAAATCTTGATCCCAATAAGTAAAGCTAGGTTCAGGATACCCTAATCTCTCATGCTCACTGTGGGGTTGGGCACCCACTTTCTCAATCTCACTCAAGCTCTCTATAGCCTTTTCTACCTCTCCTTTTGCCTGGACCAGTGCCAACCTCTCAGATATTTTTTCACTCATGTGGAAAGGTGCACTCATGAATCCTACAAAAGAGGGGTTGAGAGATAAAGAATGTGCTTCAATACCTGAACCACCTTGATGGAGGGGAACCCCTTCAAAAGTCTGAAGGCTAGGGGTTTCCACCAAGGGGTGAGCAACAACAGATTCTGAACCCTTACTATCATCTTCTTTCTTTTCAGAGTCTGTTGGCTCCAGTATTCCAGTCTCAGGGTCTACTCTAGACTCTGACTGCTTCAGTAGGACTTCATGAGAAACCAAAGTTTGAGTGTCACCATCTTGGACTGTTTGTGCATGAGACTCCCCCTCAAGGTGGATAGACTCTGATAGACAAGGATGGAAAAGTACTCCTTGAGCATCCATCAGAGTCTGTCCTCCCATATCACTAGGGTTCTCATCAGCAATATGTTGAGTTGCCAAGGAGGGCCTTACAGCATACTCCCCTGCCTCACTATCACCCAACCTCTGACTAAGTGGTTCTTGTGTGGGTGAGGCAGACTGAGCATTTTTATCACTAGTCACCACTCGTGCACTAGTCCCATCCTCCAACTGCCGAGCATCACCTGCTACCTCCTGTGGTTCTACCATAGTTAATGCATCCAAGTGTCCATTGAGAAAGATACTGGCATGGAGTGCATAGATGGACTGGACAAAAGTCATGTGAAAGGAAGCCTGCAGTTCCCTTGCTAGCTTCTGATAACATGAGCCCTTGAGTTGATCCAATCTACTTTCATAGCTTGGATAGATGTATTTGTTGGCCACCTTTCCTACATTTTGGACAAGAAAATCAACCACCTATCTTGAAAGAGGCTGAATAATAGAAATCCAATCAATAGCTGTCCTGTAGGTAATCCCTTGATCCCAAATTGCTTCATAGTCAAAAACTGGTTGCTCAATCTCAGTTTCCAACTCGGCAACAGACTCTGATTCTCTCCTTTTGTAGATCTTAAGCTTTTTAGGCTTCTTTGTGATTTACTTTTCAGAGTTTGGCACACCTAGTGCTGTGAGAACTTCATTTGTTCTGCCTTCTATGAGCCCAGCTGCTTGGACTTGGAATGAAGAGTTGAATAGGTAGCTGTAGAGATTTTTGACCACATCCTGTGCAGACATTTGTAGCACCTGTTCCATTCTCTTCCTTAAGGCTTCATAGGTTGAAAGAAAATCCAAGACTTGAGATTTAGTCTAATATTGCTCTGGATCTTCAACTGATTCCACCAAAGGATATAAGAATAGCAATGCCTCATCACTTGGAGTAATGATCTCATCAATTAGACATGAGGCTGCATCCAATGGCATTCCTTCCCAAAATGTCTCATGATCTGAGTCTAAAGGCAGTCTAGACTCTGACTCAACATTAGACTCTAGTTCAGGTAATTTCTTGCTTTCAGAGTCTGGCCCTACAGGAGCCTTGGGAGCATCTGTTTCCTGCAAAACAGGGTTAGTAATAGTAGTAGGCTTGTGTGTGTGTGCAGAATAAGCCTTCCTTAACCTTCTGTATTTTTGTGCAAAAGATTTCTCAAGAGATGCAGTTTGAGCATCCTGAGGTGCATTCCTAGGTTGGTCAGAGTCTGTAGCCTTTTCAGAGACTACAAACTTGGCTTGAAGGGTAGAATCAAGTGTGTCATGACCTTCCTTTAACAAAGAAAGTCCTTCAACAACTTGCTTCTCTAGAGGGTTGAGCTCCTCATCACTGTGCTCATCTATAAGCCTTGTTTGAATCAACTTTCTCCTCTTTACAACTGGTGCCTGTTGAGAGACACCAGAGGTTGGTTTCTTTTTGGATTTTGGTTTTGAAGATTGTTTCTTTGAAGGTGATTGGGTGACTTGGGTAGGTGCAGGGGGACTCTCCATTACTTACTCCTGCACCATTTCACCACTAAAAAATGAAGCATTGTAGATAGAAGGTTTGTAGGTTGAGAGTTTTATCTTCATTACCTGTGGATAAGTCATGGCAGGTAGACTCTTCTTCTTTTCATCAATTCTCTTAATATCAGAGAATATCCTCATTTGCTGTTTATATGCCTGCACACAGTAAGTTAACTTGGTTGACATGTCAGGAATGAAATGATTGAGGAGAATCATAAGAAATCTATGATAGTAGACTTTCTTCCTCCCCTCATGCACATTGTTTAATTTTGCTTCCATTTGAGTGAGCAACATATCACCAATGTTGATTACTCTATCAAATATGAGACTGTGACCAATTTGATAAGTAATAGCAGTAATAACATCAAATCCACTACATTTACCAGTAAAATGCTTAGCAATTTGATCAAAGAAAAAGGACCATTCTTTTCTCAAATAAGGCCTAGTTAACTTACTCATGTTTTCTAAACTACCAGAATAACCTAGTGATTTAAACATTTCTTTAATTTCAGCATCAAAAACAATTTCATCAAAAAGTTGTTTAACAGGTAATTTAAACACAGAATTAATAACTATTAGGAATATATTCATTTGATGATGTACAAAATACTAGAACAGGGTCTAGATTAGTTTATCTGTAATAAGCCTTTCTAGTCTCTGAAATGTATAATCAAAGTCTAGATAGTCAACATTCATGTTATTTGTACTTAGAAGAATTTCTGTAGAAAGTGAAACCAGAGTCTGCATGAAGATCAGAGTCTGGAAGGTGATCAGAGTCTATAGACTATCGGAGTCTATGATTTATCAGAGTCTACATGTGATCAGAGTCTGAAGATCATCAGAGTCTGAAGATTTCAGAGTCTATAAAGTTAAAGATAAATTTGGAAGAAGATCACAGGAATGGAAAGTCTTCGAAGATCAAGATAAATATATTGCAGATATGCTATGGGAAAGAAAGAGATTTCTAGAAGGAAACTGTTAACTAATAATTAGGAATTCTATTCCTATTATAATTTATCTTTCTATTATTAGTTGATAGGAAGCTCTCTATATAAACTTTATGTAACCTAATTGTAAAGGTGCGGAAGTCGAAGCATAATTATCTGAGTGAAATTTTGTGAGAGCATAGAAATAGAGAGAGTTGTTGTGATAAACACAGAGAAGCTGCTAGGGTTTGTGTACACCCTAGGAGAGTTTTGTATTCACAAATCAATAATACAAAACAGTACTTATTCATATATTTGTGTTTGAGTTTGTTCTTAATTTGATTTTAAAACAGGCAGAAAAGACATACAAGTATTCAACCCCCCCTTCTACTTGTACGACTGGGAAAACAATTGGTATCAGAGCCTAACGTTTAAAATCGATCAAAGATGTCTGGAAACAAAGATGGAAATTCTAAGATTCCTATGCTTAAGAGAAACGAGTTCACCCACTAGAAGGTTAAGATGCTGCACCATCTGGAAGCAACAGACACTGACTATCTTGACAGGATTAATGAAGGACCCTTTGTGCCCTTAAAAATTGTGCCTCAAATCAATGAGGAAGGCAAAATAACTGAAGAACACCTCGTTGAGAAACCAAAGGCTGAATGGACAAAAGAGGACAAGGAAAATGTCCTTAAGGAGGCAAAAGCAAAGAACATTCTCTTTAACAATTTGGATTCTGTTCTAACTAACTGTGTCATATCATGCAAGACTGCTAAGGAGATGTGGACAAAACTTGAGGTGCACTGTCATTGAATGAGATGACTATGCTTGGTAAGGTTTATGATTCTAAAGATACCAACACCAAGTTTCTGAGAGCACTTCCTGAAGAGTGGGATAATAAGACTACATCCATAAGGGAAGCTAGAGATTTGGATGAACTAACTCTAGAAGAATTGTATGGCAGACTCAAGACATATGATTTGGAGATGCAACAGAGAAAGAATAAGAAGTCTGTAAAAACAAAATCTGTGGCACTCTTGATGGAGTCTGAAAAAGAACAACAGGAACAACCCACAGAAGCAAGAATCAAGGATTCAAGAAAGAAGGGTAAAGCTGCTGTGGAGTCAGAGTCTACTGACACAGACTCTGATTCTAATGAAGAGTTTGATCTAAGTCAAATGATGGCTATGTTTGCTAAAAATTTCAAAAGATTGAAATTCAACAAAAGAACTGGCAAATTTAGCAAAAGGCCATCATTCAAGAAGGAAGATGAGAAGGTTGAGAAGAGCAAGGGTACAATAATCAAACTTGACAAAGCAAAGGTCAAATGTTTCAACTGTGGAATATTGGGAAATTTTGCCAGTGAATGCAGAAAGTCAAAAAGTCAAGGAAAAGGAAAAGCACTTCTATCAACAGGAAATGATTGGGCAGACTCAAGCTCAGAGGATGAAATTGATTATGAAAATCTAGCACTGATGGCATCCTCCTCAAGAAAATCACAGTCTCCCAAAGAACCCTCATCTCCTAAAACTCAGGTATCAATCTTTACTCCTGAATCCTTAATTAATTTAGACTCTGATGGCATAGAGATTGTGAAAAGTGAGGTTAATAAAATAATGACAACATGTAGGTCTCTCACTAGTGAAAGTGAAAGGTTGAGAGAAGAAAATTTAACCTTAACTAAAAGGAATGGTCATTTAGAGTCTGAGTTATTATTAATGGAACAATACAAAAAGGATTCTGAAAAATATTATCATAACTACACTGAAATGTTGAAAGCCTATGACTATGTTAGGAAAGAACTAGAAGAAGAAAGGCTTAAGTTTAAAGTTTGGACAGACTCTGGAAGAAAAGTTCAAGAAATTCTCAATAATCAATACGTGTGTCAAACTGCTGGTCTAGGCTATGACAAGAGTCAAGACAAAAGACCTATTGTTGAGAATGATAACAATGAAGAAGCTAGCAAATTTAATAAGACTAAAGACAAAAGTACATTTGTTCCTGTTAAGTTTGTGATCCCTAAAGAAAAAACTGAAACCAAAAACTCATATGTCAATAGTCCCCTTGTTGTTGACAAAAAGACAGATGAAACAGGGGCAAATAACTCTAAGAAAAATATAAACATAGGGTACTTGTCTAAGTCTAAGTTGAAAGAAAGGCTAGAGAACTTATCAGAGTCCACCAAAACTAGGAGAAATAGGAATGGTAAGGAAGGAATCAATAAGGCTAATAATTATCAAAAAGATCCTAATGCTCCTAGAAAGAAGTGTTATAGATGTGGCAACCACAACCATTTAGCTATAGATTGTAAAACAAAAATTGAGATGAAATCAGAGTCTAGTCCTTCTCAGACTCTGAAAAGTCACTACATAACACAAAAACCTTGTTATCACTGTGGTAGCATATTTCATTCTATTTATATGTGTAGGGACTATCATGATTTGTATTACAATTTTTATGAGCTAAAATCTTCTATTGATAAAAGTTGGTATGACACTGTTAAGACTCCTCCAGAGTCTAGAGCAACAAAAGAGACAGGTAAACCAAAGGTGAAAATTGTTAAGCCTGTTTCTCCTAAAATTAGTAGAAAAGGATCCAAAACTGTTTGGGTCCTCAAAACATCTAACTAGTTGCTTTATGTATGCAGATAACCAGGGTAAAGAAAGTAACCCTAATCCTGGACAGTGGATGCTCAGGACATATGACTGGAAAGAAATCCCTGTTTACAGACTTTGAGGAAATGGATGGCCCAGAAGTATCCTTTGGAGATGGCAACAAAGGACAAACACTGGGATATGGCAAGATTGTACTTGGGAATGTCATCATTGAACAAGTAGCTCTAGTTGATGGCTTAAGGCACAATTTAATAAGCATAAGTCAACTTGGAGATAAAGGTTATCATACTGGCTTTGACAACAAAGAGTGTCTTGTGACTCACAAAGGAACAGGCATTGTGGTTTTCAAAGGACACAGACATGGTAACATTTATGAAGCCAGCTTGGAGGATTGCATAAACAGTGAAGTCACATGTCTATACAGCAAGGCCTCAACTGAAGAAAGCTGGAAATGGCACAAGAAACTGTCACACATCAACTTCAAAACACTCAACAAGTTGGTTAAACAGAATCTTGTAAGAGGATTACCACAGGTTGATTTTGTGCAAGATGGATTTTGTGAAGCATGTCAACTTGGAAAACAAAGGAAATCATCTTTCAAGAGCAAGACAATAAACACCATTTCTGAACCCTTTTATTTATTGCATCTTGATTTATTTGGTCCAGTAAATGTTATGTCTATGAACAAAAATAAATATACTCTTGTCATTGTAGATGATTTTACAAGATTTACATGGGTTTTCTTTCTACATTCAAAAGATGAAGCTTCACAACACATAATAGACCATATCACTTTTCTGGAAAGAAAATCAAAGAAAACAATAAGAATTCTGAGGAGTGATAATGGTACTGAATTAAAGAATTCAATCATGGAGGACTACTGTGCATCAAAGGGAATTACTCAACAATTTTCTGCGCCAGGAACTCCTCAACAAAATGGAGTTGTGGAAAGAAAGAATAGGACACTCATAGAAGCTGCCAGAACAATGTTGGCAGAGTCTAAGCTGCCAGTATATTTTTGGGCTGAGGCAGTCAATACAGCATGTTTCACTCAAAACTGCACTCTAATAAACATGCATGGAAAGACTCCCTATGAAATGATAAAGGACAAGAAGCCAAGTGTGAAACACTTTCACATTTTTGGATGCAAGTGTTATGTACTGAAAGTACATCCTGAAAATCTAAGCAAATTTGAAGCCAAGGCAGATGAATCAATTTTTCTTGGATATGCATCGAACACAAAAGCATTCAGAGTGTTTAATCTCAGAACCAAAATTGTTATAGAATCTATTCATGTTGCATTTGATGATAAAAAGTATACAGGATTGCAGGATGAGTCAGAGTCTACTACACTAGAATTTGAAAATCTAAAAAGTTATGAGATAAATGAAGAAGAAGAGGATGAAGACCCTAAAATAAATCATGAACTAACACAGGAACCCGCAAACTCTGAGGGGGAGCCAGAAAATTCAACTCCAAATAATTCAGAGTCTAACAGGTCAGGGTCTATCCAGACAGAGTCTAGACAGACAGAGTCTAACTCATCAAGGTCTGGATCAAGCAACTCTGAACTCTTGTCAGAGTCAAGCAATTTAGGAGGAGCCTCTTCATTTGAATTTCACTCAAATACAGAAGATGCAAATGACTTAGGGGGAGCGTCAAGTTCAAGAACCAGTCTTCCACCTGCTAGAAAATGGACAAGGAATCACACTCCTGACTTGATAATTGGTGATCCTGAGAGTGGTATACAAACAAGAACAACCACTCAAAATGAATGTCTTTATAGCTGTTTTCTCTCAAAGAATGAACCCAAGAAAATTGAGGGATCCTTGCAAGACCCTGATTGGATTATTGCAATGCAAGAAGAATTGAATGAATTTGAGAGAAATAAAGTGTGGAAACTTGTACCAAGACCTAGAAATAGATCAGTTGTTGGTGCAAAATGGGTGTACAGAAATAAACTTGATAAGAATGGAACTGTAGTAAGAAATAAAGCAAGGTTAGTTGCAAAAGGATACTCACAGGAGGAAGGAATTGACTATGATGAAACTTTTGCACCAGTAGTAAGATTGGAAGCTATTAGAATGTTTCTGGCCTTTGCAGCTCATTCCAAATTCAAGGTGTATCAGATGGATGTGAAAAGGGCATTCTTAAATGGAGAATTGGAAGAAGAAGTCTATGTGGAGCAACCACCACGATTTGTTGATCCAAAGTTTCCTGATCATGTGTACAGGTTAGACAAGGCACTAGATGGATTGAAGCAAGCACCTAGAGCATGGTATGAAACTCTTTCAAAATTCCTTCTTAAAAATGGATTCACAAGAGGTACCATTGACAAAACTCTCTTTATTAGAAAATATAAATTTGATATTTTGCTTGTCCAAATTTATGTTGATGATATTATATTTGGATCTACTAATGATAATCTCTGTGAAAAGTTTAGTCAACTAATGTAGTCAAATTATGAAATGAGCATGATGGGAGAATTAAACTTCTTTTTGGGGCTTCAAGTCAAACAGAATGATGATGGAATTTTCATCAATCAAACAAAGTATGTAAAAGAACTGTTGAAGAAGTTTGATATGCAAGATTCTGTAACTGCTAAAACTCCCATGTCAACAGCTACTAAGCTGGACTCTGACCCAAAGGGTAAGAAAGTTGACAACACTAGTTATAGAGGTATGATTGGCTCATTTTTATATTTAACTGCTAGTAGACCAGATATAATGTTTGCAACTTGTCTGTGTGCCAGATTTCAAGCTGACCCTAGAGAATTACACTTAATAGCTGTGAAAAGAATTTTTAGATATCTCAAGGGGGCACAAACTCTTGGACTTTGGTATCCTAGAGAGTCAGATTTTTCACTAATTGGCTATTCAGATTCTGACTATGCAGGATGCAAAGTAGACAGGAAAAGCACAACAGGACAATGCCAGTTTCTTGGCAACAGATTAATTTCTTGGTTTAGCAAGAAACAACAGACTGTATCAACCTCAACAGCTGAGGCTGAATACATTGCAGCTGGAAGTTGCTGTGCTCAAATTCTGTGGATGAGAAATCAATTACTTGATTATGGACTATCATTCTCAAATATTCCTATGTATTGTGATAATACTAGTGCTATTAAAATTGCAGAGAATCCAGTCCAACACTCCATAACAAAGCACATTGATGTCAGGTATCACTTTATTAGAGAACACGTTGAAAATGGTACTGTGACACTTCGCTATGTTCCAACTGACAGACAGATTGCAGACATTTTGACAAAACCACTTGATGAGTCTACCTTTCTCAGACTGGTAGGTGAATTAGGTATGTTACATATGTAAGTGATCAAATATTACAAGAAGCGAGGTATGTACTTTAATTATAGTCCCTGTCTTAACACACTATGATTAATTATTATTGCAATATTTTGTTTGGTATTTTACCTTGACAGAGTCTAGTTTTTAGACTCTGACGAGTCTATAGACTCTGACGAGTCTGTAGACTCTGAGAGTCAGTAGACTCTGAGAAAAATATCGCCTAGACTCTGAAACGGTTAAAATTCGCGCCTGCAGACTCTGATTGCATTTAAAATGTTCAAATGACTTGAAATAGGCGGTAACAGTTATCTTTTGACTGGAGACAGGCTGTAGACTCGTGTGTATTGTATGCAACTTGAACAAAATAGAATTTTTCATACAATTTACTTGTTTATTGCAATTATTTTCTAAGGCAAAAATATTCACAGAGCTTTTTACGAACCCTAGCTAATTTTTTCAAGCTTCTCCATCACTTTCAACTCAACAACTTTAATGGCTGTCGTTTCTACTGTCATGAGGGGACCCAAGGCGATTGCTTTCACATTTGGGGATTTCGAGTTCATGACCACAAATCATGTTGCTGTTCTTGGAGATAAGAAAGGGGTAGACGCTGACTACTACCCTGTGATGGATTTCTTGGAGCAATCCGAGCTACACTACATTCTCAAGGCATCACCAGTCATTCACATGGATGCTGTATCACAAGCATGGAGCACTGCAAAGGTAGTTGATCCTTCTTAGGATCAACCAGGTAAAATAATGTTTACCTTTGGCTCGACTACATTTGATGTCACTGCTGATGTGCTTAATTCAGTTTTTAAATTGCCTGTGAAAACACCTTTTGATGAAACTGTTTCTGATTCTGATATTAAGAGCATGTTTAAATCTCTAGGTTATTCTGCTAGCTTAGATAACATGAGTAAATTAACTAGGCCATATTTAAGAAAGGAATGGTCATTTTTCTTTGATTAACTTGCTAAGTGTTTTACTGGAAAATGTAGTGGCTTTGATGCTATTACTACTATTACTTATCAAATTGGTCACAGTCTCCTGTTTGACAAGGTGATCAACATTTGTGATATGTTGCTTACTCAAATAGGAGCTAAATTAAATAATGTGCAAGAGGGGAGGAAGAAAGTCTACTATCATAGATTTTTCATGATTCTCCTCAACCACTTCATTCCTGACATATCAACTAAGTTGGCAGATGATTGTTGTGTGCAGGCATACAAACAACAAAGGAGGATATTCTCTGACATCAAGAGAATTGATGACAAAAAGAAGAGTCTACCTGCCATGCACTATCCACAGGTAATGCAGGTAAAACTCTCAACCTACAAACCTTCAATCTACAATGCTTCTTTTTTTGGTGGTGACAAGGTACAGGATCAAGTAATGGAGAGTCCCCCTGCACCTACCCAAGTCACCAAATCACCTTCAAAAAAACAATCTTCACAACCAAAATCCAAAAAGAAACCAACCTCTGGTGTCTCTAAACAGGCACCAGTTGTAAAGAGGAGAAAATTGATTCAATCTTGGCTTATAGATGAGCACAGTGATGAGGAGCTCAATCCACTAGAGAAGCAAATTGTTGAAGGACTTTCTTTGCTAAAGGAAGGTCATGATACACTTGATTCTAACATTCAAGCCAAGTCTGTAGACTCTCAAAAGGCTATAGACTCTGAAAAACCTAAGGAAGCACCTCAGGATTCTCACATTGAGTCTCTTGAGAAATCTTTTGCACAAAAATACAGAAGGTTAAGGAAGGCTTATTCTGCACACACACACAAGCCTACTACTATTACTAACCCTGTTTTGCAGGAAACAGATGCTCCCAAGGCTCCTGCAGGGCCAGACTCTGAAAGCAAGAAATTACCTGAACTAGAGTCTAATGTTGAGTCAGAGTCTAGACTGCCTTTAGACTCAGATCATGAGACATTTTGGGAAGGAATGCCATTGGATGCAGCCTCATGTCTAATTGATGAGATCATTACTCCAAGTGATGAGGCATTGCTATTCTTATATCCTTTGGTGGAATCAGTTGAAGATCTAGAGCAATATTAGACTAAATCTCAGTCTTGGATTTTCTTTCAACCTATGAAGCCTTAAGGAAGAGAATGGAACAGGAGCTACAAATGTCTGCACAGGATGTGGTCAAAAATCTCTACAGCTACCTATTCAACTCTTCATTCCAAGTCCAAGCAGCTGGGCTCATAGAAGGCAGAACAAATGAAGTTCTCACAGCACTAGGTGTGCCAAACTCTGAAAAGCAAATCACAAAGAAGCCTAAAAAGCTTAAGATCTACAAAAGGAGAGAATCAGAGTCTGTTGCCGAGTTGGAAACTGAGATTAAGCAACCAGTTTTTGACTATGAAGCAATTTGGGATCAAGGGATTACCTACAGGACAGCTATTGATTGGATTTCTATTATTCAGCCTCTTTCAAGATAGGTGGTTGATTTTTTTGTCCAAAATGTAGGAAAGGTGGCCAACAAATACATCTATCCAAGCTATGAAAGTAGATTGGATCAACTCAAGGGCTCATGTTATCAGAAGCTAGCAAGGGAACTGCAGGCTTCCTTTCATATGACTTTTGTCCAGTCCATCTATGCACTCCATGCCAGGATCTTTCTCAATGGACACTTGGATGCATTAACTATGGTAGAACCACAGGAGGTAGCAGGTGATGCTCGGCAGTTGGAGGATGGGACTAGTGCACGAGTGGTGACTAGTGATAAAAATGCTCAGTCTGCCTCACCCACACAAGAACCACCTAGTCAGAGGTTGGGTGATAGTGGGGCAGGGGAGTATGTTATAAGGCCCTCCTTGGCAACTCAACATATTGCTGATGAGAACCCTAGTGATATGGGAGGACAGACTCTGATGGATGCTCAAAAAGTACTTTTCCATCCTTGTCTATCAGAGTCTATCCACCTTGAGGGGGAGTCTCATGCACAAACAGTCCAAGATGGTGACACTCAGACTTTGGCTTCTCATGAAGTCCTACTGAAGCAGTCAGAGTCTAGAGTAGACCCTGAGACTGGAATACTGGAGCCAACAGACTCTGAAAAGAAAGAAGATGATAGTAAGGGTTCAGAATCTGTTGTTGCTCACCCCTTGGTGGAAACCCCTAGCCTTCAGACTTTTGAAGGGGTTCCCCTCCATCAAGGTGGTTCAGGTATTGAAGCACATTCTTTATCTCTCAACCCCTCTTTTGTAGGATTCATGAGTGCACCTTTCCACATGAGTGAAAAAATATCTGAGAGGCTGACACTGGTCCAGGCAAAAGGAGAGGTAGAAAAGGCTATAGAGAGCCTGAGTGAGATTGAGAAAGTGGGTGCCCAACCCCACAGTGAGCATGAGAGATTAGGGTATCCTGAACCTAGCTTTACTTATTGGGATCAAGATTTTCCAAAGAGTTGGTCCAATGAGTTGGAGCAGGGGATGGATGACAATTCACTATGTCTGATTGTGCAGATTAGCAAACAGGAGGAGGCTCTTGCTGCTCAGAAATCATTTACACTGAGACCACATATTCATCTGGTGGATTCTCTAGCAAGGAGAGCAGATAGAGTCATGGAGGCTTTGGTGGATAATCCTGTAATTAAAACTGAGGCTGCATATTCGAAGTTAGAAGAACCACTCTTAATCATGCCTATAAGGGCTAGACTTCCAGAGTCTACAGTCTCTGATCACTCTCAGGAGGAGTCAGGGTCTATAGTACCGTTTGCAGTTTCGGAGTCTACACCACCACCAGAGTCTACACCTTCATTCACAAAGCTAGAGCCTGTTGCTGAGGAGTGCACTTCTGAAGATGATGATCATGTTACTCATTTTATCTATTTTGATCAGGTGTTTCCTCAGTCTTGGGAGTCTGCACAGCAAAGAGGCATCAATGATAAAGATTCTTTTGAGTGTATTTTGGATATTCATCATTCTGAGAGACTTAAAGATTTTCAGAAAAAATCATTTCAACAGGAACATGGTTACTATCCTGGTGAAGAAGATCAAGTCTTCGATGGAGCTGTTAAAGCTGAGTTACCTGATGTTGCTGCTCAATTATCCAGTGTGGTCCAGGACATTTCTCATATTAAAACCAAGCTCACTGGTGTTGATAATACCACTTCTCTGCTCAATACAAGATTTGACAGAATTCACTCCCTTCAATTATCCAAAGAAGTCTCTTTTAAGGATGCTCTAGCTGCTATCACTACCACTCAAGCCTCTCTTCAAACTACAATTTCTGCTTTGACCACCAAGGTTGATTCAGTTATTGTAGCCCAGGCAAATCTCTCCACTGTTCTTGAGCAGATTCTTTTGGCTGACACCAGTAATGATGATGTCAAAAAGGGGGAGAAGGTGAAGCAAGGTGAGTCCTCCAGGAGACATAAGGATGAGGGATGCAAGGATAAATCAAGGGGAGTTAAAAGGAGGAGAGATGGTGATGATGATGATAGTTCTCATGGTCTTAGGGGTCTTGATGATGTGCAACAAAAGTAATCTGGAGTAGCAAGAACTCAAACACATCAGTCAGGGACTAGACATGGGAAATCAGAGTCTAAGTCAGACTCTGATAAGCAAAGAAAGAAGTCAGACTCTGATCAAACTCAAGAACCTTCATACTGGAAGTGCAATCAATCAAATCTGCAACTTAGAGCTAAAAAGAAGATAGGTCATGGAGGATTTGAAGAATCTGACATTGACAGAACATCTACTCTAACCAGGGATCCTCAATCCTTGACAGATAGGCAGTTTGAGAAGATCACTCAGAAGCACTTAAATAAAGTGGTATCTGCTCAAATTGTTTATAATGTTTTTGAAACAAAGATACAAGGAGGTCAGGGAGGTACAGAAAAGGTGAAAAATGAGATGCTGGTTTACTTCTTAGAAGGTGGAAGTGTAAGATGGATTAGTCAGTCAAATTTTATCTTTTTCAAACAGGCTGAGGAACTACAGTATATTAGATTCCTACTTCAAATTGCTTAGGAAGTTAACAAGAGCAAAGAAGCTGTCACACACAAATGGTTCAAGGAGATTGATAGGAAGCTGATTTTGCACAGACAGGCAAATCGACAAATGGACAAATTTTCTTTAAAATATGTTGATACTGAGGGAAATGATTAAGTCATGTCATTGGAAGAAAAACAGATTAAATTTCAAGAAGGTGTTGGTCATTACTTTGGGTTTCAGCCTATGAGTGGGAAAGTTAGTGTTCTGATGTTGAAGGACTTAAAAGATCAAGAAAGCAGTGCAAATGATCTTAGAGCAGTTTATTGTCAAATTAAATGCTCAAGTGAAGAAATGAAGAAATTGAAGAAATTTGTTGGTGAGGCTCTGGCAATTGTGGAGGAAAATATGCTGGATTCATTTTTGAATAATAATCCAGCCTTTGAGAAGATTAAATAAGAAGTGATTCTTTTTCCTTTATAATTCTTTTATACTGTTCTAGATTAATAGTTTTATTCTTTAGTTTTGACATCATCAAACCTTGATTTATGCTTACATTTTATAAAGCATAAATAGGGGGAGATTGTTAGGAATATATTCATTTGATGATGTACAAAATACTAGAACAGGGTCTAGATTAGTTTATCCGTAATAAGTTTTTCTAGTCTCTGAAATGTATAATCAGAGTCTAGATAGTCAACATTCATGTTATTTGTACTTAGAAGAATTTCTGTAGAAAGTGAAACCAGAGTCTGCGTGAAGATCAGAGTCTGGAAGGTGATCAGAGTCTATAGACTATCAGAGTCTATGATCTATCAGAGTCTACATGTGATCAGAGTCTGAAGATCATCAGAGTCTGAAGATTTCAGAGTCTATCAAGTTAAAGATAAATTTGGAAGAAGATCACAGGAATGGAAAGTCTTCGAAGATCAAGATAAATATATTGCAGATATGTTATGGGAAAGAAAGAGAATTCTAGAAGGAAACTGTTAACTAATAATTATGAATTTTATTCCTACTGTAATTTATCTTTCTGTTATTAGTTGATAGGCAGCTCTCTATATAAACTCTATGTAACCTAATTGTAAAGGTGTGGAAGTCGAAGCATAATTATCTGAGTGAAATTTTGTGAGAGCATAGAAATAGAGAGAGTTGCTGTGATAAACACAGAGAAGTTGCTAGGGTTTGTGTACACCCTAGGAGAGTTTTATATTCACAAATCAATAATACAAAACAGTACTTATTCATATTTTTGTGTTTGAGTTTGTTCTTAATTTGATTTTAAAACAGGCAGAAAAGACATACAAGTATTCAACCCCCCATTCTACTTGTACGACTGGGAAAACAACAACATCAGTAGAGACATCAAATGTAAAATCACCAAAGGTAAACATTATTTTACCTGGTTGATCCTTAGAAGGATCAACTACCTTTGTAGAGATCTAGGCTTGTGACACAGCATCCATGTGAATGACTGGTGATGCCTTGAGAATATAGTGTAGCTCGGATTGCTCCAAGAAGTCCATCACAGGGTAGTAGTCAGTGTCTACCCCTTTCTTTTCTCTAAGAGCGGCAACATGATTTGTGGTCATGAACTCGAAATCCCCAAATGTGAAAGCAATTGCCTTGGGTCCCCTCATGACAGTTGAGATAACAGCCATTGAAGTTGTTGTTAATTGAATGTGATGAACAGGCTTGAAGAAAGTTGTTAGGGTTCGTAAAGAGCTCTGTGAATAGTTCTGCCTTAGAAATTAATTGCAATAAACAAGTGAGTAAAATGTATGAAAATCTTCTATTTTGTTTGAATTGCTAACAATACACACGAGTCTACGGTCTATCTCCAGTAAAAAACAACGGTTACCGCCTATTTCAAGTCATTTGAATAATTTAAACACAATCAGAGTCTGCAGGCGCGAATTTGAACCGTTCCGGAGTCTAGGCGATAATTGTTTTTCAGAGTCCACAGACTCTCAGAGTCTACAGACTAGTCAGAGTCTACAGACTCGTCAGAGTCTAAAAACTAAACTCTGTCAAGATAAAGTACCAATAAAAATTTTGCAAAAATAATTAATTATAATGTGTTACAACCAGAATTATAATTAAAGTACATACCTTGTTGCTTGTAATTTGTAATCACTTACATGTTTAACATACCTAATTCACCTACCAGTATGAGAAAGGTAGACTCATCAAGTGGTTTTGTCAAAATGTCTGCAATCTGTTTGTCAGTTGGAACATAGTGAAGTGTCACAGTACCATTTTCAACATGTTTTCTAATAAAATGATACCTGACATCAATCTGCTTTGTTCTGGAATGTTGGACTGGATTCTCTACAATTTTAATAGCACTGGTATTATCACAATACATAGGAATATTTGAGAATGTTAGTCCATAATCAAGTAATTGATTTCTTATCCACAAAATTTGAGCACATCAACTTCCAGCGGCAATGTATTCAGCCTCAGCTGTTGAGGTTGATACAGTCTGTTGTTTCTTGCTAAACCAAGAAATTAATCTATTGCCAAGAAACTGGCACTGACCTGTTGTGCTTTTCCTGTCTACTTTGCATCCTGCATAGTCAGAATCTGAATAACCAATTAATGAAAATCTGACTCTCTAGGATACCAAAGTCAAAGAGTTTGTGCCTCCTTGAGATATCTAAGAATTCTTTTTACAGCTATTAAATGTGATTTTCTGGGGTCAGCTTGAAATCTAACACACAAACAAGTTACAAATATTATATATGGTCTACTAGCAGTTAAATATAATAATGAGTCAATCATACCTCTGTAGCTAGTGTTGTCAACTTTCTTACCCTTTGGGTCAGAGTCTAGCTTAGTGGTTGTTGACATGGGAGTTTTAGCAGTTGCAGAATCTTGCATATCAAACTTCTTCAGTAGTTCTTTTACATACTTTGTTTGATTGATGAAAATTCCATCATCATTCTGTTTGACTTGAAGCCCCAAAAAGAAGTTTAATTCTCCCATCATGCTCATTTCATAATTAGACTGCATTAGTTTACTAAACTTTTCACAGAGTTTGTCATTAGTAGAACCAAATATAATATCATCAACATAAATTTGGACAAGCAAGATGTCATCTTTATACTTTCTAATAAAGAGAGTTTTGTCAATGGTACATCTTATGAATCCATTTTCAAGAAGAAATTTTGAAAGAGTTTCATATCATGCTCTAGGTGCTTGCTTCAATCCATAAAGTACCTTATCTAATCTGTAAACATGATCAGGATATTTTGGATCAACAAATCCTGGTTGTTGCTCCACATAGACTTTTTCTTCCAATTTTCCATTAAAGAAGGCACTTTTTACATCCATCTGATACACCTTGAATTTTGAATGAGCTGCAAAGGCAAGAAACATTCTTATGGCTTCCAATCTTGCTACTGGTGCAAAAGTTTCATCATAATCAATTCCTTCCTCCTGTGAGTATCCTTTTGCAACTAGCCATGCTTTGTTTCTTATTACAGTTCCACTCTCATCAAGTTTGTTTCTGTACACCCATTTTGCACCAACAACTGATCTATCTCTAGGTCTTGGTACAAGTTTCCACACTTTGTTTCTCTCAAATTCATTCAATTCCTCTTGCATTGCAATTATCCAATCAGGGTCTTGCAAGGCTTCCTCAATTTTCTTGGGTTCATTCTTTGAGAGAAAACAGCTATAAAGACATTCATTTTGAGTGGCTATTCTTGCTTGTACACCACTCTCAGGGTCACCAATTATTAAGTCAGGAGTGTGACCTCTTGTCCCTTTTCTAGCTAGTGGAAGATTGATTCTTGAACTTGAAGCTCCCCCTAAGTCATTTACATCTTCTGTATTTAAGTGAAATTCAAATGAAGAGGCTCTCCCTAAATTTCTTGACTCTGTCAAGGGTTCAGAGTTGCTTTATCCAGACCCTGATGAGTTAGATTCTGAGGAATTTGACTCAGTCTGTCTAGACTCTGTCTGGGTAGACCCTGACCTGTTAGACTCTGAATCATTTGGAGTTGTATTTCCTAGCTCCCCCTCAGAATGTGCAGGTTCCTCTGTTGGATTAGAAGTTACTTGAGGGTCTTCATCCTCTTCTTCTTCATTTATCTCAGAACTTTTTAGATTTTCAAAATCCAGTGTAGTAGACTCTGACTCATCTTGCAATTCTGTAAACTTTTTATCATCAAATGCAACATGAATAGATTCTATAACAATTTTGGTTTTGAGATTAAACACTCTGAATGCTTTTGTGTTTGATGCATATCCAAGAAAAATTGATTCATCTGCTTTGGCTTCAAATTTGCTCATATTTTCAGGATATACTTTCAGTACATAACACTTGCATCCAAATATGTGAAAATGTTTCACACTTGTCTTCTTGTCCTTTATCATTTCATAGGGAGTCTTTCCATGCATATTTATTAAAGTACAGTTTTGAGTGAAACATGTTGTATTGACTGCCTCTACCCAAAAATATACTGGTAGCTTAGACTCTACCAGCATTGTTCTGGCAGCTTCTATTAGGGTTCTATTCTTTCTCTCCATAACTCCATTTTGTTGAGGAGTTCCTGGTGCAGAAAATTGTTGAGAAATTCCTTTTAATGCATAGTAGTCATCCATGATTGAATTCTTGAATTCAGTACCATTGTTACTCCTTAGAACTCTAACTGTTTTCTTTGAATTTCTTTCCAGAAAACTGATATGGTCTATTATGTGTTGTGGAGCTTCATCCTTTAAATGTAGAAAGAAAACCCATGTGAATCTTGTAAAATCATCTACAATAACAAGAGCATATTTCTTTTTATTAATAGACATAACATTTACTGGACCAAATAAATCAAGGTGCAATAAATAAAAGGGTTCAGGAATGGTGTTTATTGTCTTGCTCTTAAAGGATGATTTCTTTTGTTTTCCAAGTTGACATGCTTCACAGAGTCCATCTTGCACAAAATCAACCTGTGGTAATCCTCTTACAAGATTCTGTTTAACTAACTTGTTTAGTGTTTTAAAGTTGATGTGTGACAGTTTCTTGTGCCATTTCTAGCTTTCTTCAATGGAGGTCTTTCTATATAGACATGTGAGTTCACTGTGTATGCAATCATCCAAGCTGGCTTCATAAATGTTACCATGTCTGTGTCCTTTAAAAACCAGAATACCTGTTTCTTTGTGAGTCACAAGTCACTCTTTGTTGTCAAATCCAGTATGGTAACCTTTATCTCCTAGTTGACTTATGCTTATCAAATTGTGTCTTAAGCCATCAACTAGAGCTACTTGTTCAATGATGACATTCCCAAGTATAATCTTGCCATATCCCAGTGTTTGTCCTTTGTTGCCATCTCCAAAGGACACTTCTGGGCCAGCCATTTCCACAAAGTCTGTAAGCAAGGATTTCTTTCCAGTCATGTGTCCTGAGCATCCACTGTCTAGGATTAGGGTTACATTCTTTACCCTTGTTCCTTGCATACATAAAGCAACTAGTTAGTTGTTTTGGGGATCCAAACAGTTTTGGATCCTTTTCCTCTAACTTTTGGTGAAATAGATTTAGTAATTTTCACCTTTGGTTTACCTGTCTCCTTTGTTGCCTTTGACTCTGGTGGAGTCTTAACAATCTCATACCATCTTTTGTTAATAGATTATTTTAGCTCATACAAATTGAAATACAATTCATGATAGTCTCTACACATATAAATAGAGTGAAATATGCTACCACAGTGATAACAAGGTTTTTGTGGAATGTAGTGACTTTTCAAAGTCCGTGGAAGACTAAACTCTGATTCTTTTACAATTTTTGCTTTACAATCTATAGCTAAATGGTTGTGGTTGCCACATCTAAAACACTTCTTTCTAGGAGCATTATGATCCTTTTGGTAATTATTTGCTTTATTAATGTCTTCTTTACCATTCCTATTTCTCCTAGTTTTGGTAGACTCTGATAAGTTCTCTACCCTTTCTTTTAACTTAGACTTAGACAAGTACCCTATGTTAATATTTTTCTTAGAGTTATTTGTTCCAGTTTCATTTGTCTTTTTGTCAACAAAAGGGGACTATTGACAGATGAGTTTGTGGTTTCAGTCTTTTCTTTAGGAGTCACAAACTTAACAGGAACAAATATACTTTTGTCTTTAGTCTTATTAGCTTAGCTAGCTTCTCCATTGTTATCATTCTCAACAATAGGTCTTTTGCCTTGACTATTTTCATAGCCTAGACCAGCAATTTGACAAACTTTTGATTATTGAGAATTTCTTGAACTTTTCTGCCAGAGTCTGTCCAGACTTTAAACTTAAGTCTTTCTTCTTCTAGTTCATTCTTAACATAGTTATAGGCTTTCAAAATTTCAGTGTAATTATGACTATTTTTCTCAGAATCCTTTTTGTATTGTTCCATTAATATTATCTCAGACTCTAAATGATCATTCCTTTTAGTTAAGGTTAAATTTTCTTCTCTCAACCTTTCACTTTCACTAGTGAGAGACCTACATGTTGTCATTATTTTATTAACCTCACTTTGCACAATTTCTATGCCATTAGAGTCTAAGTTAATTAAGGATTCAGGAGTAAAGATTGATACCTGAGTTTTAGGAGATGAGGGTTCTTTGGGAGATTGTGATTTTCATGAGGAGGATGCCATCAATGCTAGATTTTCATAATCAATTTCATCCTCTGAGCTTGAATCTGCCCAATCCTTTCCTGTTGATAAAAGTGCTTTTCCTTTTCCTTGACTTTTTGAATTTCTGCATTTACTGGCAAAGTGCTCCAATATTCCACAGTTGAAACATTTGATCTTTGCTTTGTCAAGTTTGATTATAGTACTCTTGCTCTTCTCAGTCTTCTCATCTTCCTTCTTGAATGATGACCTTTTGCTAAATTTGCCAGTTCTTTTGTTAAATTTCATTCTTTTGAAGGTTTTGGCAAACATAGCCATCAGTTGACTTAGATCAATCTTTTCATCAGAATCAGAGTCTGTGTCAGTAGACTCTGACTCCACAACAGTTTTACCCTTCTTCCTTGAATCCTTGATTCTTGTTTCAGTGGATTGTTCTTATTATTCTTTTTCAGACTCCATTAAGAGTGCTACAGATTTTGTCTTCACATACTTCTTATTCTTCCTCTGTTGCATCTCTAAATCATATGTCTTGAGCCTGCCATATAATTCTTCTAGAGTTAGTTCATCCAAATCTCTAGCTTCCCTTATAGTTGTAGTCTTATTGTCCCACTCTTCAGGAAGTGCTCTCAGAAACTTGGTGTTGGTATCTTCAGAATCATAAACCTTACCAAGCATAGTCATCTCATTCAAGAGTTTAGTAAACCTATCATACATCTCAGTAATAGATTCTCCAGATTTTGCTTCAAAATACTCATACTCTTGAATCAACAAAGACCTTGCATTTTTCTTGACATCTTTAGTTCCTTGACAGTGCACTTCAAGTTTTGTCCACATCTCCTTAGCAGTTTGACATGATATAACACAGTATGTAAGAACAGAATCCAAACTGTTAAAGAGTATGTTTTTGACCTTTGCCTCCTTAAGAACATTCTCCTTGTCCTCTTTTGTCCATTCAACCTTTGGTTTTTCAATGAAGTGTTCTTCAGTTACTTTGCCTTCTTCATTGATTTGAGGCACTAGCTTTAAGGGAACATAGGGTCCTTCATGAATTCTTTCAAGATAGTCAGGGTCTGTTGCTTCCAGATGGTGCAGCATCTTAACCTTCCAGTGGGTAAACTCGTTTCTTTTAAGCATAGAAATCTTAGAATTGCCATCTTTGTTTCCAGACATCTTTGATCGATTTTAAACGTTAGGCTCTGATACCAATTGTTTTCCCAGTTGCACAAGTAGAAGGGGGGGTTGAATACTTGTGTGTCTTTTCTGCCTGATTTAAAATCAACTCAATAGCAATAAACAGATATGAATTCAGAACAAAGATCAAACACAAAGATATGAAAAAGTACTGTTTGTATTATTGATTTGTAAATACAAAACTCTCCTAGGGTGTACACAAACCCTAGCAGCTTCTCTGTGTTTATCACAACAACTCTCTCTATTTCTATGCACTCACAAAATTTCACTCAGACAAATTTTGCTTCGATTTTTCCACACTTTACAATTAGGTTACATAGCATTTATATAGAGAGCTACCTATCCGCTAATAACAGAAAGATAAATTACAATAGGAATAGAATTCCTAATTATTTGTTGACAGTTTCCTCCTGCAATTCTTATTCCTTGTTTTTATAGCATATCTGCAATATCTTTGTCTTTATCTTCGAAGACTTCCCTTATCTGTGATCATCTTCCAAATTTAGCTTTAACTTTATAGACTCTGAATTCTTCATACTCTATCAGACTATAGACTCTGATCATATGTAGACTCTGACAGATCTTAGACTCCGATAGTCTATAGACTCTGATCACCTTCCAGACTCTGATCTTCATGCAGACTCTGGTTTTACTCTCTGCAGAAATTCTTCTAAGTACAAGTAACTTGGGTAGTGACTACCTAGACTCTGATTATACATTTCAGAGACTAGAAAGATATATTGCAAATAAACTAAGCTAACTTCTGTTCTAGTATTTTATACATCATCAAATGAATATATTCCTAACATATAAAATACTCGCGAAATGTTCTTTATGGACTTAGACTTCTCGAACAGGTATATAATCAAACACAAGTCATGCACATTAACACAGTTCGATTCAGGGAATATATCATTGTATTAATATAAATATTGAGGGTGCTACACTTCTAATCCAACGATTAACTACAACTAATTCACTAGGTACAGTTACAAGATTAATATGAACAATCAATACTACAATAGCTTAAAACAATATTAATGGCTTTTGTGTTTTCTCTTGAATGTAACTTAAGGAATGATATCACAAAGACAAGGCTTTGCTGCTTTACAGTGTAGGCTTCACCAACCTGCATATGTGGCCAGCTGAGAGCCAAGTATTTTAGTTGCTTCACATTTCTGATTTATCAAATTATCGAAACAAATTAATTTAACT
This sequence comes from Oenanthe sinensis, assembly GCA_028671895.1. Taxonomy (NCBI): domain Eukaryota; kingdom Viridiplantae; phylum Streptophyta; class Magnoliopsida; order Apiales; family Apiaceae; genus Oenanthe; species Oenanthe sinensis. The sequence continues at coordinate 4,972,252 of CM053812.1, forward strand.
ATCGATGAGTATGCAGTTAATTTTTGGATGAAAAAAATAATTAAACTTGTTTTACCCTAAATAATTATCGACACTTGTCATGCATGACTGGATGAAGATAAACATCGGCAAACTTTTGAGTGACATAAGCATCAAATTCTTTTCTTCTTGAAATGGCCTTACCACCGGGACCATTAAGTGGATTTAATTTAACCAATTAATGCCTTAACCATTGAGAAAAATGATTTAAAATAAATCACTCTTTAATTGCCTAACTATCAGATGGAGTTCAAATTAATTCATTAAAGTAAATGCTTTTACCATCGGTAAAAAGAAGTTAAATTAAATCAATTAAAATCCTTTTAATTAAAACACAAATGTACGTATGTGCCTTAACGATCGGAAGTTTAATTAATTTAAATCAACTCTTACCTTGACCAAGTTGACATTTATTTTTCTTTGCAGTCTTCTGTACTTAGTTATTTTTCATATCTTTAAGCCCTGTAAATATTTCTCTTCACTGCAATCAAGTTTGTTGATATTCCTCTGTTTCTCGAACTTGATTTTCTCTAAGGTTTGACATTCCTATTCATTTAGACATCCAATTCTTCTATATCTCTTTTGTGATGATGTTTAGTGCAATTGGTCTGGTTCACAAACGACTAACACAATCTTGATCATCACATCTTCTTGACTATGCAATTGGCTCTGTTCCTAGTTGATAAGAACTGCTTCTGTAATTCACTGGAATCTTCTAGCTTCTCTGTAATAAAACCTTCAGCATCATTAAATCCTTTGAAACATTTCAACTTTATTCTTCACTAAGGCTTGAACATCTTAATGAACTTCTTTCAGTGATCTTCGAAGTCTTCAAAGCTTCCTATGATATTTAGGTCATTATGTATTGGAGTTATAATCGATTCTCAGTCGATTCCTATGCTTCATTTTACTATTAGTTACCAATATTCATGTGTTAAATTAGTTACCTTGGTTATATATTACATTATATTATTCTTTAAAATCTCCTCCTATTTGATTGTTAGAGTTCGACAAGCAAATCCTTTAAGAGGATTACTCAACTAACTTTTAAGAAAAATTAAATGAAAGACGGTAAGCTAATATTAATTACATTCTGGATTATATCATACATTTCCAGATTTCAAATTTGAAAGAATTATAATGTTGAATGATTTTTCCTCTAGCCTGAACTGATATTCACTAATTCATTCTTCATTGTACAAGATTTGTCAGTTGGTCGTTCACTAAATCCAACGATTCTTATTCTAGCATATTTCTAGGCTTCAGATCTAACAAAGCTTCTTGAATTGTTTACAGCACTGCAACCCTCCTGATCTGCTTAACCTGCTTGAATGTAAATTCCAGAACTTTAGTCTTTCATTTGACACTCAGCCTTTTTGGAACTGCCTTCACTCGATCAGTATTGTAATGTGATTCTGCGCTCAATTTCTCATTGAATAGCTTTTAGATTTCTGCCAATGATTCTTTGTCTTTGAAGTTCATCGAAGTATTGAATTGATCAAGTATAAAACCCAGCTCCTTAGAAGTCATGAAAGACGTCTTGTAGAGATCAACTATAATAGTTTTACCTTTTGGATTCTTATACCTGATAGCTAGTGGATCTTTCAACACCATTGAATCAATCTCCCTTATAACATCAAAATCTTGAAGGTCTATTAGAAAATTTGGCCTTTCTTCATAGTTGAACAATTCTCCTGGTCTTGTGAGTTCATATTCTTTCTTTGACAAAAACCATTTTCGTTCCCAATCTTCTTCTTCTTTTGTTGTAATTGGCAATTTGCGTTGTGTTCCGTTGGATGGAACTACCCTTATGACTCTGGAAACATCTTCCCCTTTATATGATAACACATTCAGTTTATAGGCATAGATGTGCTCTGCAACTTTCCATTTCTCTTTTATTTCAAGCCTTTTGCTTCTTAAAAGCCCTTTTACATAAGCAAGACGCTTCAAAGGATATTGATCTAGTCTCTCATCTTCCAAACACAAAGTCTGTACCAACCGATCTTTGAAGAAAATCATTATATAGGGATTACTGTGAACCTCTACTATTTTCCCAATTACACAAGTAGAAGGTGGGGTTGAATACTTGTGTGCTCTTTTTTCCTATTTTAAAATCAAACTTGAAAGATAATAGCTTCAAATGATTAACAAAGAACAAACACAAAGATATGAATAAATATTATTTGTATTATTGATATATGAATACAAACTCTCCTAGGATGTACACAAACCTTAGCAGCTTCTCTGTGTTTCTCATAGTAACTCTCTCTATCTCTATGCTCTCAACAACTTCGACTCTCGACTCTTACAATTAGGTTACATAGAGTGTTTATATAGAGAGCTATATATCAACTAATAACAGAAAATCAAATTATAATAGGAATAAAATTCCTAATTATTAGTTAAAATTTTCCTTCTATAATTCTCTTTCCTTCCCATATCATATCTGCAATATATTTGTCTTTATCTTCGAAGACTTTCCATTACTATGATCACCTTTCAAATTTAGCTTCAACTTTATAGACTCTGAAAGACTTCAAAATATGATGATCTTCAGTCTCTGATAGACTATAGACTCCGATAGTCTATAGACTCTGATCATCTTCTAGACTCTGATTGACATCTAGAATCTCATTTTAGTTCTCATGAAATCTTCTAAGTACAATTATAACTATGCTAGAATCTGTTCTAGTATTTTGTACATCATCAAATAAATATATTCCCAACAACCTCCTCCTATTTATTCTTTATAAAACGTAAGCATAAATCAAGGTTCGATGATGTCAAAACTAAATAATTAAATAATATAAACTAGAACAGTATAAAATTTACAAGAAAAAAGAATTACTTCTTAATTTATCTCCTCAAAGGCTGAGTTGTTCTTCAAAAATGACTTCAACATGTTTTCTTCAACAATTGTTTGAGCCTCGCTAACAAACTTCTTGAGTGTCTTCATTTCTTCAGTATCACACTTGATTTGACAATAAGTTGCTCTTAGATCATTTGTACTGCAATCTTGATCTTTTAAATCTTTCAATAGCAAGACATTAACTTTCCCTTCCATAGGCTGAAATCCAAAGTAATGACCCACACCTTCTTGCAATTTGATTTCCTTAACTTCTGGATGCATGTCTTGATCATTCCCTTCAACATCAACATATATCAAAGAAAATTTGCTCATCTGTTTGTTTGCCTGTCTGTGCAGAGTCAACTTTCAATAATTCTCAATCATTCAATCCTTTTTCACCTTCTCTTTACTTTTATTTACTTCAGCTGCAGTAGACAAAAGAAATTTGATGTAATGTAGCTCCTCAGCATGTTTAAAGTATATGAAGTTTGATTGGCTTATCCACCTTACAGACACTCCCTCTATAAAGTATAGCAGCATTCCAGTTTTCACCTTCTTAGTTCTATCATATCCTTCTGCCAACATTCTTTCAAATACATTGTAGAAAATTTGAGCAGACACCACTTTATTCAAATACTTTTGAGTGATCTTCTCAAACTGCCTATCTGTGAGTGAATGTGGATCTGCAGTTAGATTTGAAGTCCTTTCTAAGTCTTTTGAAGAAATACCTCCAAGCCCTTTTGTATTTATTGCCTTGAGTTGCAAAGTGCTTTGGTTACATCTCCAATAGTTTGGCTCCTTCACCTCATCAGATTCTGTACTCTATTTTCCTTTACCAGAGTCTGACTTAGACTCTGATTTCCCACGTCCAGTCCCTGGCAAGTGTGAAAGTGTTTTAACAAACACTCCAATTTTTTTTTGTTGCACACCATTAGGACCCCTAGGACAATGAGAACCATCACCACCTTCATCATCATCTCTCCTCCTTTTAACTCCTTTTGAATCATCATCCTTGCATTTATTATCCTTATTACTCCTTGAAGAATGACCAACTTTCTTTTCCCCCTTTTTGACATCATCACTACATGTGACATCCAAAAGAATTTGTTCAAGGACTGATGAAATATTGGCTTGAGCAGCAATAACAGAATTCACTTTGGTAGTGAGAGTATTGATAGAATTCTGAAGAGTGGTCTGCTTAGATTTGAAATCAGCCAATGAATATTTGACAGCAGCATCCTTAGAGGGTTAAAGAGAATATAAAGTTTCAAACTTTGTTTTAAGAAGAGATGTGGTTGTGTCAATATTGGTCAATTTAGTGTTGATATGAGATATGTCTGTGACCACATTTGCTAATTGTGTAACCATATTCTCCTTTGCTGCTTTAATATCAACATCCACCGCTTTCCTTTCTTCAACTAGAGATTCATCTGGCTTTTCGTCAGGATAATATCCATGCTCTTGCAAGAAAGACTTCTTTTGAAAGGCTTTAAGTCTTTCAGATTGATGAATAGCCAAGATGCTTTCATAAGTGTCTTTATCATGGATGCCATGAACCTGTGTTGTGGCCCAAGTTAAAGGAAATACTTGGTCATAATAAGAAAAGGATGGATGTAAAGCCACATCATCTTCATAGTCTGAATCATCAACAGCCTCAACAGGTTCAAGCTTTATTATAGGAGGTGTAGACTCTGATGGTTGGGTAGAGTCTGAAACTGCAAACGGGACTATAGACCCTGACTCCTCCTTTGAGTAATTAGACTCTGTAGACTCTGGAAGTCTATCCTAGATAGGCATGACAAAGATTGGTACATCTGACTTCATTTCTACAATTCTAGGTTAATTTTCATTGTTAACCACCAAAGCCTCTATGACCCTGTCTGTCGTTCTTGCAAGAGAATCCACTAAATGAAGTTATGGTCTCTGTGTGAATGATTTCTGAGTAGCTAGAGTCACCTCCTTCTTTCTAATCTGCAAAATTAAAGTAAAAGAATTTTCATCCATCCCCTACTTCAACTCATCAGAACAACTATTGGGAAAATATTGGTCCTAATAAGTGAAGCTAGGTTCATGATACCCTAATCTCTCTTTCTCATAGTAGGGTTGGGCACCCACTTTCTCATTCTCACTCTGGCTCTCTACAACCTTGTCTACCTCTCCTTTTGCCTGGACCAGTGTCATCCCCTTATTATTTATTTTTTTACTCAATTTGGAAGGTGCACATAATAGTCCTATAGAAGAGGGTGTGAGAGAATTAAGAGTTGTTTCAATACCAGAACCACCTTGATGGAGGGGAACCCCTTCAAATGTCTGAAGGCTAGGGGTTTCCACCAAGGGGTGAGCAGTAACAGACTTTGAACCCTTACTAACATATGTTTTCTTTTCAGGGTATATTGGCTCCAGTGTTCCTGTCTCAGGGTCTACTATAGACTCTGACTACTTCAGTATGACTTTATTAGAAGCCAGAGTCCTAGTGTCACCATCTTGGACTGTTGTTGTATGAGACTCCCCCTCAAAGTGGATAGACTCTGACATAATTGATTGTTGAGTTTCTTCATGAGCATCTATCAGAGTCTGTCTTCCCAAATCATTAGGGGTCTCATCAATTTTTGTTTGAGTTGGTAAAGAAGGCCTAACAACATGCTCCCTTGTCCCACTATCACCCAACCTCTAACTAGGTGGTTCTTGTATGGGTGAAATATACTGAACACCTATTCTACTAGTCACCACTGGTGCACTACCTTCTCCCACCTTCCTTCCAGCACCTTCTTCCTCATGTTGTTCTTCAATGATAAATGCATCCATATTATGATGAAAGGCCCTTGTATGGATTGCATTAATTGTCTGGACATATGTAAAATTGAAAGGAACCTGCAGATCATTCCTTATCATTTGAAAATACATGCCCTTGAATTCATTCAATCTACTCTGATAGTTTGGATATATATATTTATTGGCAATTGTTCTTATACTGTGGACAATATAGTCAACCACTTGTCTTGACAGAGGCGGAAAGTGAGAAATCCAATTAATGGTTGTCCTGTAGGTAACCCCATTATCCCAAATTGCTTCATAGTTAAAAACTAGTGGCTCAGTCTCAGTTTCTAACTCATCAGCAGACTCTGATTCTCTCCTTTTATGGGCCTTGATCTTTTTGGTGGCTTTTCAGAGTCTGGCACACCAAGTTCTTTGAGAACTTCACTTGTCCTGCCTTCTACGATCCCAGCAGCTTTGTCTTGAAGTGAAGAATTGAAGAGATAGCTATATAGATTTTTGACTAAATCCTGTGCAGACAGTTGTAGCTCCATTTCCATTTTTCTTCCTTAGGGCATTATAGGTAGTTAGAAGACCCGAGACTTGAGATTTAGTCTTATATTGTTCTGGATCTTCAACTGGTTCCACCAAGGATATAAGAATAGCAGCACCACATCAGTTGGAGTGATAGCTGAGTCAATGAGACATGAGGCTGCATCCAATTGCATTCCTTCCCAAAATGATTCATGAACAGAGTCTAAAGGCAGTCTAGACTCTGACTCAATATTAGACTCTAGCTCAGGAGTTTTCTTAATTTCAGAGTCTGGCTCTATAGGAGCCTTGGGAGCATATGTTTCCTACAAAACAGGGTTAGTAAAAATTATAAACTTGTGTATGTGCAGAAAAGCCTTCCTCATCCTCTTATACTTTTTGGCAAAAGATTTTTCAGGAGACTATAGTTGAGAATCCTGAGGTGCATCCCTAGTTTTTTCAGAGACTGTAGCCTTTTGAGATTCTACAGTCTTAGCTTCAAGGTTAGACTCAGGTGCATCAAGACCTTCTTTTAACAAAGAAAGCCCATCAACAATCTCTTTCTCTATAGGGTTGAGCTCCCCATCACTTTACTCATCTACAATCCTGGTTTGGACGAATCTCCTCATTTTTACAACTGGTGCCTTTTGAGAGATAACAGAGATTGGTTTCCTAGTTCTAGACTTTTGAGATTGTTTAATTGAAAGGGATTTGGCTACTTAGGTAGGTGTTGGGGGACTCTCCATTACTTGTTCCTGCACCATTTCACCTCCAAAGAAAGAAGAAGTATAGATGGAAGGTTTGTAAGTAGAGAGTTTTACCTGCAATACATGTGGATACACCATGACAGGTAGACTCTTTTTCTTGTCATCTATTCTCTTAATATTAGATAATATCCTCCTTTATTGCTTATATGCCTGTACACAACAATCATCTGCAAGCTTGGCAGACATGTTAGGAATGAAGTGGTTAATGAGAATCATTAGAAATCTATGATAATAGACCTTCTTCCTCCCCTTTTGCACATTATTTAATTTTTCTCCACTTTGAGTGAAAAACATATCACCAATGTTAATCACTTTGTCAAGGAAGAGACTATGACTAATTTGATAAGTAATGGCAGTAATAGCATCAAAACCACTACATTTTCCAGTAAAACACTTAGCAATTTGATCAAAGAAAAAGGACTACTCCTTTCTCAAATAAGGTCTAGTAATTTTGCTCATGTTATCTAAACTAGCAGAATAACCTAATAACTTAAACATACTTTTAATTAAAGAATCATCAACAGATTCATCAAAAGGTGTCTTAACGGGCAGTTTAAACACAGAGTTAATTACATCAGCAGTGACATCAAAGGTGATATCACCAAAGGTACACATTATTTTACTTGGTTGATCCTGAGCAGGATCAACAATCGTTGCAGAGCTTTAAACTTGTAAAACTGCATCCATATGAATGACTGGAGATGCTTTCAGAATGTAGCTGAGCTCACTTTGTCCGAAGAAATCCATCACAAGGTAGTAGTTAGCGTCTACTCCCTGTTAGTAATTGTGCTCTAGAGACAATACTTTTTATATTTTAAGGAAAATATTTATTATTAAGGATTATGTTTTATTGATTATTATTTATTTATTATGTTTTATTTACTGCGTAATAAATTAAAAGCATAATAAATGTCCTTGGAATTTTGATACGTATTATATATCTTTAAGTATGTGACTTAAAAATGTGATTATATGAATAGTATCTTATTCCTAAAATTCCCTAGTCGAGTATTATTATTTAAGGACAATAATAATGCACAAAGACTAGTATATTTCTTGACAGATGACCACATCTCATTGGTTATAGGTATGGTGATACTAAAGTCAAGAACAAAAGTGCATGTATCAATGAATGGCACTGGAATGACCCGCCGTGCGATTCTACATGTTAAATAAGTGTCATAAGTAATTCTCACTGTGATAATGGTGTAATGATCCTTAGACCTGAAATCATTATATTTCTATACGAGAATTAATATACTTTGATTACATTAAAAGTTATTTTTGACCGGGTGATGATAAAAGTGGACATTGGGTATATTATGAATAGTATGAGAAATATGAATGATCTAGATGAGATTTAATCCTCCTAATTTTAGAAGTGATATTATTGGCCTCTTGTTTGAATGAGACTATGAAATGCACGGCCGTGCTCAAATGTTGATTTGATTTTAATAGTCTACTCATCGATCAAGAAAATAAAGATTAAATTATGAAGAGGATGACACGAGACATGCCTTGAGTTTAATCTATAATATCAAGATTAAAGAGATTATATTACATGGAACATTATTCATGAAAGGCTTAATCGAATCACCGATTTATTATTATTACTTGGGTAGCAATGATGTATTACTAGATGCCGCTCATTGTTTACAATTTTAATTAGATATTAAAATTGTTGTCAACGTAATAATAACCTACTGAGTCACACACAAAGAACGCTTGAAGAAGAAATAATTTAAATTGTGAATTTAAATTAAATAAGTAATTTATTTTATTTATAATATTAATTAAGTAAGACTTAATTAATTATATAAATAGAATAAATGAATTATTTAAACTAATTCTAAAATTAATAATTAATTAATTAAGTGAGACTTAATTAAATAATTTAGAATTTTAGATTAGTATTAATTATAATTGGATTATAATTAGAAAACTTATTCCTCTCTCTATATAATCTCTTTATGGGCTGATTTAATAAAAGAGACATATTTTTACTAAAACCCTAGCCGTTTTGAGAAAAGAGGAAGATAGAGAGAGAGAAGCAGTTTTCGGGTGCTAGTACACATCAATCCTTCATGAAAAGTGTTCGTGTGGATACCGTAGAGCGTAGATTGCGAGAGCGGGATACATAGTGATTAAACAAGCTTTGGACCTCCATTAATGAATTGTTAAAGTTTCTAAAGGTATTTATTCTTTATCTCCGAATTAAATCTTTTGTTTTCGCATGGATCCTGCGGAGGGTTTCGCTATTTTGATTTATTTTTTGCGTTTATTCCGCTGCGTTTGTGCTTCGAAACCCTTCAATGGCATCAGAGCTACTTGCGAAACGTTTTAATTCGGTTATGTGCTTAATAGTTTTCGATATGTAAACATGTATGCGATCTATTGTGATGATTGTGTGTATTGATGTATGTATATGATACATGTTTGTTCTTATTATGGGAATTGTATTCGATACGAATTCTGAAATGGCTGCCGTAGATTTTCTGAAATCTGTGTCCGTTGTCCGATTTTCGCAAACGATATGTGTTTTCTAACTGTAATCGGGTCACTGAGCAATACTGACAAAGTCAGCTCTGCCTCTGTAAGCCATTAGATGTCGTTACAGACCCCAAAACGGTGATTTATTATTTTCGGAAAATTATTTGATTTTCTAAAATTTTGAGTATATGTATGTATATATTATGAATATATGATATTCATGTGATGTATAATCATGTGATAATTGTATGTATCACTGTGTATGTATATATGATATATTCTTGTTCTTGTTATGGGGATTGTATATGATACGATTTCCGAAACACCGTTAGATTTGGTGAAATCTGATTGCCAAATCCGATTTTCGCAAATGATATGTGTTTTTTGACTGGAACCGTTAGACAGGTCTGTAAGGCGTTTGATGTCGTTAAGGGCCTCGAAACAGTGATTTATTGTCTTGAGAAATTTGTTTTTAATTTTCTGAAATTTCGAAATTTGTTATATATGATTATATGATATGTTTATATAATCTTAGATATATTATATATGTTATGTGATAGCATGGTGGATGGTTATGGCCTAAAGACCCATAGTATAGTGGTTTTGATTTATGGTTTTGGTTTCTAAATACGACTTGCATGTCGTTTATTCATTGTAATTTAATTATCTCGAATGTAACTCGAGTTCTTCTTGTAATTTTATTAGAATAGTTTTATTTTTATTATTTAATGTAATTATCAATGAAGACTTGCAAGCAAGGAGGCGATCCAAAAGGGGATGATGGAGCAATGAAGAAAGAAGACATGTAATAGATAGTATTTTAAAACCACCATAGACTGACCTTGATATTTCCATTAGCTTGGAAAGATCAGAAAGGATGGGGCCATAACCAAACACGTTTAATTTACGCACATTACATATATGTATATGATTTCATGTATTAGTATGTATGCGTAGATATAATCGAGATGCATGCTTAATATTGATTAATCATGTATGTATTAGATACGACACTCATGCCATGTTTGCTTAAGAAATATAAAATCTATAACGATTCAAGATTTTAAAATTGAACAAATGATCATGAGATTCTTGTGTTTATGAAAAACGGTATTAAATATGAATTTTTTTTTCCTGATATGGGGAGATTTTGTCAAAAACGGATTATTATTTAATTCATAAGGAAGTTGGGTTTTAAGTGAGACCGCTTGTGACTTCTCCGACGACCTGGAAATCAATCCATTGACGAATATTGAAATGAATTATTTGATCATGGAAAAATTGAGAATCTCTTTATGATGGGATCATGATCGTTAAAATAAACAATAAAAATCCCTAAATACATATTAAGTTAATCAGATGCCTTCCAATGTTTAATACTCGTCAAGATCTAGATTGAGAAGGAGTGGGTTTTCCAAAGCAAGGTGCTTTTATCAATCATGGGAAGACGTGATAAGTAAGTGTACTTAGTTTGTTTGAACATTGGGTCTAACTTAACTAAATCATCATAATAGGATTGTGGGTTTAGAGGCATAGAGTTTGGTGAGATTTATTCGATAAATGTGTACAAAGGGTTGTTCCACCAAACTTTCCAAGAGTTATATTTGATATAATCGACAAATGTTGTCTACCTAAATAATCATGTTTTGAGTGTATTAGCCAACGCTATCTTAAATCATGGATGAAATATGGATCTTGGCTCACTAGAAAGATTTAAAGAAATATTTTCCGAATTAATAATTAGGGCTACTAGTTTGATAAAAATAGTGGGAGGTATATGGTGATATACCATAATCACTTAAACATAATTAATATTAAATTTACAATCTAGTTTATTTTATACACTTTAATATTGTAGATATCAAATGATAAACATAAACAACTTCTCTATGCGATCAGTTCTTGAGAAGGACAAGTTGACGAGAATATATTTCCTTGACTGACATAGGAGCTTGAGGATTGTCCTCGGACATTACGATGTTAGTCAAATCTCTTCCCCTGCTCTTAAAGTTGAGAATGTAACATGTGTAAATCATAGTGCTTATTGGAAGCAAATTGATGTTATGACTGATGTTTCATGCTCATGCTCGTAAATATGTGTGCTGAGCTTAAAAAGCAACACGAGCATATAGATGCTTATGAGACGATTGAGCACAAGATATATTTAAAAATAAAAGGGCACTATACACTGACAAGTAGGGAGAGTGAGACCTGATTACACCACATATTCTAAAGATTATAGGGTATAATGAGTACCTTTGATATTTTGGGTTTCCAGATTGGTCTGGAGACTTAGTTAGATTTGATCTTACAATCTTTGGACAAATATTATTCTTAGTTTGTTATGAATAATAAAATGAATAAGATTGGTAAAACACCCATTGAGTTGCTAAGCATGTTGAGAACTGCTGAAAGCAATATGATAAATGCATGAACTACTACTATATTGATGGTAAACAAAAGGGAAAGGAAAATGGAAAGGCAAGGAGAAGATTTGATCTAGTTCCGTTGTCAAACCAAAGTCCAATACCTAAAGCAGACTCTAAAGTCTGAATGAGGTGTTGATAAAGAAGACGATTGTCGCTTCTGTGGAAAATTGGGAGACTGGAAATTAAACTGTCATGCTTATTTGGAAGATCGGAAAAAGATGATCAATAAGGGTCAAGATTTAGGTATCGGGTTGGAATTGGAGTAAAGGTAGTTGCTCTGGTTAGAGGAACTCGTTAACTTTTGGCCTATATGAAAAATTTAGAACTTGATAATTGTTATAACGTGCTTGCAATTGGCAGAGACATTATTTCAGTTTCTTGTTTGGACAAGAAAGGTTTTTTCATTTTAATTAAATAACAATAGTTGTTTATTCTATTTTGATGATGAGGCTTATAATGTTGCACAACTAATTAACAATTTATATGTTCTGAAGTGACTCAAATCAAATATTACCTTTGGCACTATTGTTGAGGCCATATTAATGAGAAACGCATTTCTAGAATACATAAGGATGCATTCATGGATAAGTTTGATTATGAATTATGTTATTCCTCTAGAACAATGTCAATATTTGTAGAAGGGGGGGGGGGTTGAATACAAATATTAAATCTTTTTTTTTGTTCTAATATTTGTTCTTGATGTTTGAGAATTAGTGAGAATATGTTCGAACAATTTAAGACTGAAAAATAAACTGAACAAAGAGATTTAAAATTACTGATGGATTGGTTTTTCCATCAGCGTATATTTTTGCTCAATGTTCCTAGGTTAAAAGAAACCTAGCTGTGTTTTTACAATATTAGAAAACAAATCAACTGTTCTTACAAATGTGCTCTCAAGCTGGAACAGTTGATTAAGAAATATTGTCTAACTTGTCTGTTTTCTAATAATGCTGCTACACTTGTTTATATACCAAAAGTGTGCTTTTACAATTCCTATTCTAGGATTGTTTCTACCTGCCTTTCTTTTACCTTTTTCTATCTTTGAAAAGGTTTGAAAAGACAACTTCTGATTGAGTCTTCACAGCCACTCTAGACTGTCTTCTATAGGTGTGCTTTTGTTATCTGTATCTTTAACATATATTCTTTCTGTGTTGTCACACTCAATTGATAATTTGATGTTAAATATATCAATTGATCCATCCTTTAATCCATCAACTGATGTTCTTCTTCAATTGATCTTTATATCCATCGATTGATAAAAGATGGCTTATCGATTGATAGATGTTATCAATCGATATACCAATCGATGGGTCTTCACATCAGTTGATGGTCTTCAATGCTTGACTTGGCTTCTTCGATTGATCCCTCATCCATCGATGCTTCAATATCAATTGATCATCATTCACTTGTGTAATTTCCTGTCTTCACATAATTACAATTTAACAGTTTAATTTACACATCAATTGATGATCTATATCAATCGACTCTAACATCAATTGATGAACAAAATATTAGTTGATTTACACCTTATCGACTGAAATAGACTAAGTACACCTATGCTACAATCCAAATTATCAGTTGATTCATATAAACACTTCAACTGATAAATGGTTTCCTGATCAAATAATATTTATAACTTTCATATCAATTGATCAGTTACATCAAATAAAATTTCTATGATTCTAAGATTAATGTTATCATCAAATCACATGTAGATTCCTAACAATCTCCCCCTATTTGTGTCTGTGTTATTAACAGGCATAAATCTACTTGATGATAACAAAAACCCTTAAAATTTACATTTAGATAAAATCAAGAAATTTAATTGGCACATTAATTTTGGAAGTACCAGATTGATAAATAACTCCTGCAAGCAGCTTCAATGTCTTCATGATTTAATTAGTTCCTCTTCCTTCTCTTCTCAGCATTTTCCTTTAGTTGCCTCATGAAAGAACTTCTCATGATTGCTTCATCCCTGTCAGTTTCTCCAAGTTGCCTCATAAGATAATGTATTTCTTCATCTATGATTTTGTCCAGATATTTGCAGATATCAAAGAACTTTGTGTTGCCCTCTATATCTGTAAAAATCATAGCATACTTTGGCTCCAACACCACCTTTTTGACCTATGACTTCCATAGCTTTAGAGGTGAATCAGGTTCAGCTTCTGCCTTGGATCTCCTTAACCTTGAAATTTGTTGTTGAATCTCCTGAGCAATTGTTGTGTTGAGTTTGTACTTTCTGTTGAGTAGAGGAAGAATAGTCTTTAAAACATTATAGCTTTGCTTCATTATCACCTTTAATGAATAGAAGGTTTTCACTCCATTTTCATACTCCAACCTCATTGATTCTTCATGGTTAGAGGTTGCAGGGTGAGTCCTTACTCCAATTAATCCCTTTTCATTGATTACTGGTATTCCCTTCAAATCATATCCTTCAATTGTGACCTCCTCCTTGATTTCTTCTTGTTGACCCTAGAGGTTTTCCTGAACCACTATTTCTTGAGTAGAACCTGACCTTTTCTTGGCCATAGTAACTTTTCTCTTTTTCCTCAGTGGTTGATCCATTAATTGATCCTCCATTTTCCATTCCATTTCCATTTGCCTTGCTATTTCCTCATTTTCTTTTTCTTTCTTTTCAGCATCTGACAATCCTATTGAAATGGCTCCTTGAAGAAGCTTCTGGCCAACTAGTTCTTTTCTTTTCTTCTCTTCTTCAATCAGTATGGCTTTTCCCTTTTTCCTATCTTTAAGGGCTTCTTGATCAACTGACAAAAAGGCTTCAGCATCTGAGTTGCTTTCCTTGGCAGCCTTTTGTGCATCTTCATTTATTTTTCTTGTTTGAGCAATGAACTCTTCCAAGTCTCTTTTTTCTACTGCCTCTGTTACTAACTCAGTGTTTCTCCTTAGATCTTCAATTCTTTTCTTTTCCCTCTCAATCATTGATTGAGTTTCTTTCTCCCTAGAAATTCTCCTAGCTTCAAGATCATCATCAAACTTCTTGAATTCTTTCTTTTTCTGTTCTAAGTCATCTTTTGGAGAATTAGATGACTTAGATCTCTTTGAAGATTGATTGTCCCTGTTACTTCTGCTTTTATATCTTTTGGGTGCAGAACCACCAATGCCACTCTACTTATCCATACCAGAACCACCTATGCCACCACTCCCACTGCCTTTGCCATCACCACCATCACCGTCCTTCTTCTTTGTATTCTCCCCCTTTTTGTTATCATCAATTGAAGGGGGTAGTGGAATTCTATCAATAATCTTTTGAAGAATGGAAGCATGTAGATTTTGACCTCTGATAATATCATCCATCTTCTTTTCTAGAGACCCTACTCTTGTCTCCAAAGATGCAAAAATTTTGGATTCCTTGAAAAGCTTGTCTTTGATGCTATTCATGGTGTTGAATGGTAGCTTTTCATCCAATCTCCTGTCTATTGCATCCTTGTTAGTTGAGATAGAGTTCTTGATGATCTCTAGTTCCCTCCTTACTCCTGTTACTGTCATCTTTTGAATTTTCATTAATTCTCTCATACAGTGAGCAATTCTCCTTTGAGTAGGATCTTCAATTTCTCCTTCTGCCATTGCTCTTCTATATTGAGAGAGAATTTCAGTCTCAGCAGCTTCTAAGAAACCATCAATAGTGCTCATCCATGGCTCCTCATCAGAATCACTCTCCAACTCTTCAGGTGCCATATAACAAGTGTTTGTTGTATTGGCAATGCTTTCCTTCAGATTCCTGGTCCTTTGATCTGTATGATCAATTCCCAAGAGTTGTTCTGCATTCCTGTTACTTGAAGCAGCCAACCCTTGATATTGTGGATCAGGATGAATGAAATTCTTTGGATCCAATTCACTAGCATCTATTTCTTCTTCAAAGTCCTTAGCAACTCCACTCCCACTAGCTTCTGCATTAGAGGCTCCCCCTATCTTCTTTACTCCTTCTTCTTCTTCTGCCATCAGATCAATTTCCAACTCTTGTGCAAATAGAAGAATTGTTTTATCACTTTCACTTATCTCTCTATTTTGCATCAGGATCTCATCCTAGAATCTCACCTCTCTCTCACTCATTTCTTGTGCACCTACTAAGGTGGGGCCCTCAAGTGTTTCACTCTTATTCCTGGAAGAAATAGGAATGTTTTTACTCACTTCCTCTCCTTTTCCCAGGTTACAATCCTGCCTCTCACTCAACTCACTCAATCCTAAGAGTGTTTGTGCAACATCAATTGATTGAGCATCAATTGATGTATTGACATTATCAGTTGAAGTGGTGTTTGGGGCATCCATCGATTGATGCATACCCATCGATTGATCTTGAGTATCGATCGATGACTTATCAGTCGATGACTGAATATCAATTGATGAAGGAACATCAATTGATGGAGAAGAAACAGTTGAATTAATTTGAGAAGTAATGTTTGAAATGATATAGGAAATAGAATCCTGAAAATCCTGGGAAGAAGATTCAGGAGTGAGTGTTGGCTTCTCCTTGAAAAACAAAGAAGGAGAATCTGAAAATGTTCGATAATCTAGCAGAACATTTTCTGAAGAAGTTTGAGATAGAGAAAGAAGAATAGAAGAGATTGGAATTGAAAGAGAATGGGGCTGCATCTCATCATTTGTATGAGGTGCATCAAACAGACTTTGAGAAGGCTCCACCACAGTTTCCTGTGATTTTGCAGTGTGTGATTCCCCAAGTGCAAAGGTGACTTTCTTTTCTCTCCTTTTGTATGGTGTTAGTGTTTTGGTCTTTGTGTCCCCAACTTGATTCTGTACCCCTGGTTGTGGGCTATTTTCAATACTGTCATCTTTTTGATAGGATGCCAATAGGGATGTGGTGTTTTCCATATTTACATCCACAGTCTTTTGGGAGACTGTGGAGTGCTTGGTTGAGGTTACACACCCTCACTCTCCTTATTCTTCTGGGTTCTTTGATGTTCCCCAGTTCCCTCACCACCTACATCCTCCTCTAATCTATCTACCAAAATAGTTGATTTTCTTTTCTTTGTTTTTACAACAGCAGGTTTTTGGGAACCTGTTGAGGTTGGTTTCTTAGATTTGGATTTAGAGATTGGTTGTGTGACTTGGGTAGGAGGGTTGGGGTCATTACTACCACCCTCCATAGTCACAGAAGGCAAAGAAGAATTAGGTTGAGAAGAGTTTAAAGTAGAGATAAATACCTGAACAAAAGGGGGATAAATCAATTCCACATTGCTGTGAATATTGATCCTAACCAAGTCCTTAAAAACCCTTTTGTTTTGAGTCCAGCAATCCAAAATTTCTGTACTCCTGTCAATCTCAATATCCTTGACAAAGTGGTTAATAATAATCATAATAAATCTTGCATAATAAATATGATTAGATCTATTTACTTTATTCCCTAATTTGGCAGATATTTCATTGAGTAACAGGCTTCCTAAATTATGATATCTATCATATAAAATGCTATACCCTACTTGTTGCATACTTGTTGTTATTGCATCAAAATTACTAACCTTACCAGAAAAACACTTTATTATAGCATCAAAGAAATATGACAATTCTTTTCTTAGATTCTTCCTAACAATACTACCTAGACTAGCATCAGGAGTAGTGTAATTGATTTCTCTAAGCATGCTTCTTATCTCTATGTCAGTGGGTACATCTATTGTATTATTTGCAGGAATATTTAAGCACTCACCCAAGACCCCAGTGGTTAGAATATACCTTTGTCCTTTGCAATTAAAGGAGATTGAAGAAAAATCATCTGCTACTTCTGCTGTTGTCCAGAACTCTTCAACTAGATTGCACACTATTTTTGGTGCTTCTGAGAGGGCCTTTGAAATCCTTGAACTTCTTAGAAATTCCATTAGAGGATGAAATTATGTTGGGGCTTCCTCCACCATAGTGCAGGCAATGAAGTTGTTGAGCTCATAGTAGAATCCAGATTGTGAGACTTTCTTTGATGATGCCATTACTGTTTTTGAAGATGAGACGAGAATTAACTGGCAAGATTGTTAGTAGTTATAAAGAAACAACAATTAAACAGTAGCAATTAGGGTTCTTAGCAAGAGAAAGAGAAAGAGATAGTAAAATAAATAGTAAAAATGTAAGTAAGAATTAAAAGAAGTTTTAATCTCACTATTTATATTTACTGATTTCTTAATCAATTTCTTACTCAAACTAGAACTTAATTGACCGTTGGATGAATATTGAAAAGTAAAAGTTACCAATTTTGGCAATCGACTGTTATACATACAGGAATGTATGTATTAATCAATTGATAAAATAAGTAACCAACGGCTAGATTTTGTACAGATCGATTGATGACATGGACCTCTTAAATTCCAAGTCATCGATTGATAATAATCTTATCCATCGACAGGTACATTTATCCATCGATAAATAAATATATCATCAATTGATATATTTATCTGTCGATAGTTCCAAATATCCATCGATAAACAAATATATCATCAATTGATATATTTATCTGTCGACAGCTTCAGTAATATCCATTGATATGTAAAATGTTTATCAGTTGATTATTGAAGAATCAATAATTTAACATAATCAATGGCTACAAATAATATTAATACATAACTTGTCAGACATTTAAAGGATTAAATATAATTAAGCATACCTAAATTACAGACCAATCTATTGAAGGTAGATTCATCTAGTGGTTTGGTAAAAATGTCTGCAAGTTGTCTTTCACTAGGGACAAAATGTAATTCAACTGTACCATTCATTACATATTCCCTAATGAAGTGATACCTTATGTCAATATGCTTGGTTCTGGAATGTTGCACAAGATTTTCTGTTATAGCAATGGCACTTGTATTATCACAGAAAATAGGAATCTTGTTCAAGTTGAACCCATAGTCAAGTAGTTGATTCCTCATCCATAAAATTTGTGCACATCAACTTCCAGTTGCAATGTATTCAGCCTCTGCAGTAGATGTAGACACTGAATTCTGCTTCTTGCTAAACCATGAAACAAGCTTATTTCCTAGAAATTGACAGGAGCCTGTTGTACTTTTTCTGTCAATTCTGCAACCTGTATAGTCTGCATCTGAATAGCCAATTAGATCAAATCCAGAATCTCTAGGATACCAAATTCCAAGATTTGGAGTTCCTTTGAGATATCTGAATATTCTTTTTATTGCAATCAAATGAGATTCTCTAGGATCAGCTTGAAACCTAGCACAAAGACATGTAGCAAACATTATATCTAGCCTACTTGCAGTTAAATAAAGTAATGAGCCAACCATGCCTCTATAACTTAAAATGTCCACTATAGCTTCCTTAGTGTTTAATTCAAGTTTAGTTGCAGTGGCCATGAGAGTTTTTGCAGAAGAACATTCATTTAAATCAAATCTCTTTAATAAATCAGAAATATATTTGGTTTGATTTATGAAAATACCATCTTTGACTTGTTTGATTTGCAAACCAAGAAAGTAGGTAAGTTCTCCCATCATGCTCATTTCATATTTACTCTGCATCAACTTAGCAAACTTTTTACAAACTTTTTCATTAGTTGAGCCAAAAATAATGTCATCTACATAGATTTGAACAAGAATCATAGAGCCATTTACATTTCTATGAAAGAGAGTTTTATCAACAGTACCTCTTGTGAAGTGATTCTCAATCAAGAATTTAGACAAAGTGTCATACCAGGCTCTAGGTGCTTGTTTTAATCCATAAAGTGCCTTGAGAAGATAGTATAAAAATCCAGGATGAACAAGATCAATAAAACCAGGAGGTTGTTCTACATATACTTCTTCTTCTAGTTCTCCATTGAGAAAAGCATTTTTCACATCCATCTGATACACCTTGAAATTAGCATGAGCAATAAATGCTAGAAAGATTCTGATTGCTTCCAACCTTGCAACTGGTGCAAATATTTCATCAAAATCTATGCCTTCTTCTTGTGAATAGCCCTTTGCCACTAATCTTGCTTTATTTCTTGTCATTGTACCAGATTCATCCATTTTGTTTCTGAACACCCATTTTGTACTAATGATAGACTTGTTCTTTGGTTTGGGCACCAGCTTCCATACCTTGTTTCTTTCAAACTGATTTAACTCTTCTTGCATAGCAATTATCCAATCAGGATCATTCAAGGCTTCTTCAATCCTTTTTGGTTCTTCTTGAGACAGGAAGCTACTATACAAGCATTCATTTTGAGTTGCACTTCTAGTTTTGACACCAACATTTGCATCTTCAATTATTAGTTCAAAGGGATGGCTTTTTGTCCATTTCCTTTGAGATGGTAAATTTGTCCTTGAAGATGATGCTTCATGATCATTGGAAGTGTTATGATCACTGTGATGTGATTGACTATTTGAGAACCCTCCCCCTGAGATGGACACTCTACTTGAAGATTGTTGAGCAGAGTTGATATCCATTGAATGATTATCAATTGATGTATTATCAGTCGATTGATGATTGTCAACTGATAAGTTATCTGTTGATGCATTGACATCAATTGATGGGAGGATTTTAGGTACTTGAATTCTTGTAATTTCCACATCATCATCACTATCTTCAATATTACTTATGGATTCATTTTCAAAATGCAATAGATCATGAAATCCTTCATCAAACAACCCTTGAATTTTCTTGTCATCAAAGACTACATGCATAGATTCCATAACAATGTGTAATCTAAGATTGTAGACTCTGTATGCTTTAGTTGTTATTCCATATCTAACAAATATAGCTTCATCAGCTTTGGCTTCGAATTTTCCTAGATTTTCACCTTGATTTCTCAGTACAAAGCATTTGCAGCCAAAGACATGAAGAAAATTAACTGTTGGCTTCTTGTCTTTCTTTATCAATTGATATGGTGTTTTGCCTTGAAGTTTATTGACCATGGAAATATTTTGAATGTAATAAGCAGTATTAATTAATTCTGCCAAGAAGTATGTAGGTAGTTTTGCTTCTTCTAACATAGTTCTAGCAGCTTCAATCATGGTCCTATTTTTCCTTTCAACTACTCCATTTTGTTATAGAGTTCTTGGTGCAGTGAAATGATGAGTGATACCTTTTTCTTCACAGAATTCTTTCATTGATGCATTCTTGAATTCAGTACCATTATCACTTCTAAATTTCTTGACCTTCCATTCAGTGCTATTGTCAACATTCTTCACATGATTGATAATTAATTTGCTTGCATCATCCTTAGAGTGTAAGAAATATACCCATGAAAATCTTGTGAAGTCATCCACAATTACTAAGGCATATTTCTTTTTGGCAATTGACATGATGTTGACTGGACCAAATAAATCCATGTGCAATAATTCCAGAGGCTTATCAATTGATGATTCAGACTTTGACTTGAATGATGCTTTTCTTTGTTTTCCCTTTTGACAGGCATCACACAGTCCATCCTTGGTGAATTCCATCTGTGGAATGCCTCTAACCAAAATCTTTCTAACCAATTGATTCATGGCCTTGAAATTGAAATGGGCTAGCTTCTTGTGCCAAGTCCAACTTTCATCTGTATTGGCTTTGCTAAGTAGACATGTCATTGAATTTGCCTTTACAGAGAGAAAATCAGTCACATAGACATTTCCTTTCCTTTCTCCAGTTAAGAGAATATCACCAGATTCTTTGTTGGCTATGATGCATGATCCAGTTGTAAACCACACACCATTACCATTATTACACAGTTGACTAATACTGAGCAGATTGTGCTTCAATCCATCAACTAGTGCTATAGGTTCAATGATAACATTTTCTTTTGCAATTGAGCCATATCCCAGAGTAAAACCTTTGCTGTTATCTCCAAAAGTAACTCCTGGGCCAGCCTTTTCCACAAACTTTGTGAGCAGGGACAAATCTCTAGTCATGTGCCTTGAACATCCACTATCCAAATACCAGAGATTTTTCTTCCTATTTCCCTGCACACACATAATACAATCAAGTTGTTTTTGGTACCCAAGTTGCCTTGGGTCCTCTTTTATTAGTTGCATCCTGAGCCCCTGTTGTCAACTTAGGTTCGTTTTATTTTGGTGGGTTTAAATCCACTTTAACTTTGGGAGTTGACTTTTGGGGCTTTGACACCTTGGAACTCATGGCAGAATTTCCATGAATTTCATCATTTACATTAGGCATGTTCCATGGCATACTAGGCATGTTTATATTAGGATATGCAAAGAAGGGATTATACATGTATGGAACTTGTGCATAAGGCATATGAACATTAGGTGCAACCAAATTAGAAGACAAGGCATTCATGAGCATAGGATTGGTAAACATGGCATTCGCAGTCATGGCATGTATATTTAAATCATTTGAAGATATAAAATTCTTTATGTTCTTGCATTGCATGGATAAATGATTTACACTACCACATTTAGCACATACTTTTCTAGGTGCATACATATCAGAAGAGTAGTTGTTATGCTTATTTATGCCTACTTTACCATTCCTATTCTTTTTCTTTTTCTCTGACTTAGGTTGAGAAATTTCCACAGGTGCTATCTTTTCTAATTTTTCTTTTAATTGTTTCTTACATAAGCTACTTATGTTGATTTTCTCAGTCTCAGCCTCAACTTGATTTTTGGTTTCCTTAACAAACTTAATAGGAGTGCTAAATTTGTTTTTCTTATTAGCCATTGATGATTTACTTGTCGATGGATGCTTATCAATTGATTCAGCATCAATCGATTGATAATCCTTATCAGTTGATGAAGGATTAGCAGTCAATTGATCTTTATCCATTGAAGTATCAGCCAATGGCTTGCCTATTGATTTAGGGAGTTCTCCTAGAGTATCTACACCCTGAACATCAATAATTTGTTTGGCAGTTTTAGCAGACCTATTCCATTTGCTAATGGTTTCAATTTCTTTAGCCAATTGTTCTTTCAACAATTCTTCTCTTTTCAAACTGTTTACTAGTTCATTCCTAGCATTCTTTCTTTCCTGCTTAAATCTATCTAAACAGACAAGTTCATTTTCAAGAAAAATATTCATCTCAGTTAAGGCATCAATGGTGTTCTTTAACTTGAGGTTTTCTTTGTTTAGAGATTTTAGAGTGACATGCAAATTGTACAATTCATTGGACATTTCATTAATAATACTATTGCATTAATCAGCTGAAAGCTCAGAAAAGTTTGTAGCTAGTACCTGATTTGAAGATGAACTAGATTCTTCATCTTCATGTTTGGCCATTAATGCTAGATTGATGAATTCTTCAGAATCATTGTCCTCAGCAGCCCAGTCCTTCTCTTCAGTAACAAAAGCCTTTTCTTTTTGTTTTCAAAGATCAAAGTATTTCTTTTTATAATCAATACCCTCATATGACTTTGCCTTTTCTTGTTTTGGCTTCCTGCACTCATTTGAGATATGACCAGCCAATCCACAGTTAAAACATTTAAATTTAGATCTATCAACCAAATTTTTGTTTTTGATTGTTGCTTCTAAACTGGGATCCAGGCCTTTGAGCATATGGATTCCTCTTGAATTTTAGCTTTGAAAATTTCCTTGACAGAAATGCAAGGTGCTCATCAATCTTATCCAAATCATCCTGAGAGCATGTTTCATCTTCTTCACACTTGCTCTTTCCTTTTCTCTTGAATGATTCTTCAACAGCATCACCAGCCATCATGACAGACTCTTCTACACAGCCATTTTCCTTCTTCTCTTCATTTCCTTTGACTACCAAAGCCACATTTTTCTCTTTTCTTTGATTCTTTTCAATTTCCTCATCTTGTTGGATTTCCAACTCATATGTCTTGAGAATACCATAAAGTTTTTCAAGTGTATAATCCTTGAAGTCCTGAGATTGTCTAATGGAAACAGTCATTGGTTTCCATTCCTTTGGAAGAGATCTAAGAAATTTTAGATTTGTATCCTCAGTTGCATAAACCCTACCATATAGCTTCAGTCCATTAAACAACTTCTGAAATCTGCTATAGGTGTCATTGATAGATTCTCCACTCTTGAAATGAAATGATTCATATTTTTGAATCAAGAGTTGCATCTTGTTTTTCCTTACTTGTTCAGTTCCTTCACACAGAGTTTGAAGAGTATCCCATACTTCTTTTGATGAAATACAGTTTATAACATTGTCAAAAATATCTTTATCTAGGCCATTGAACTGAATGTTCATGGCCTTCTTGTCTTTGAGTACTTCTTTTTCATCATCTTCTGTGAACTCAGAGATGAGTTTTGGAACATATTTGTCAAGTGCAGGAGTTCCATCAGGGTTTACACCTGTAACTAGCTTCGTGGGAATATAAGGACCTTTCTCTATGCAGTGAACATAAGAAGGGTCGAGAGAAAGAAGATGCAGATGCATTTTGACCTTCCATGGATAATATTCATCTTATTCTAAAACTGGAATTTTCACACCTGAATCTTTTTTGCCCATATTGACTGTTCTTGATCTTTAAACTTTCTGTATGTTGAAAGCCTGCTCTGATACCAATTGTTATTCCTCTAGAACAATGTCAATATTTGTAGAAGGGGGGGTTGAATACAAATATTAAAACTTTTTTTTTTGTTCTAATATTTGTTCTTGATGTTTGAGAATTAGTGAGAATATGTTCGAACAATTTAAGACTGAAACATAAACTGAACAAAGAGATTTAAAATTACTGATAGATTGCTTTTTCCATCAGTGTATATTTTTGCTCAATGTTCCTAGGTTAAAAAAACCTAGCTGCGTTTTTACAAGATTAGAAAACAAATCAATTGTTCTTACAAGTACTCTCAAGCTGGAACAGTTGATTAAGAAATATTGTCTAACTTGTCTGTTTTCTAATAATGCTGCTACACTTGTTTATATACCACAAGTGTGCTTTTACAATTCCTATTCTAGGATTGTTTCTACCTGCCTTTCTTTTACCTTTTTCTATCTTTGAAAAGACAGCTTCTGATTGAGTCTTCACAGCCACTCTAGACTGTCTTCCATAGGTGTGCTTTTGTTCTCTGGATATTCAACAGATATTCTTTCTGTGTTGTCACACTCAATTGATAATTTGCTGTTAAGCATATCAATTGATCCATCCTTTAATCCATCAACTGATGTTCTTCTTCGATTGATCTTTATATCCATCGATTGATAAAAGATGGCTTATCGATTGATAGATGTTATCAATCGATATACCAATCAATGGGTTTTCACATCAGTTGATGGTCTTCAATGCTTGACTTGGCTTCTTCGATTGATCCCTCATCCATCGATGCTTCAATATCAATTGATCATTCTTCACTTGTGTAATTTCCTATCTTTACATAATTACAATTTAACAGTTTAATTTACACATCAATTGATGATCTATATCAATCGACTCTAACATCAATTGATGAACAAAATATCAATTGATTTACACCTTATCGATTGAAATAGACTAAGTACACCTATGCTACAATCCAAATTATCAGTTGATTCATATAAACACTTCAACTGATAAATGGTTTCCTGATCAATTGATATTTATAACTTTCATATCAATTGATCAGTTACATCAAATAAAATTTCTATGATTCTAAGATTAATGTTATCATCAAATCACATGTAGATTCCTAATAAATTATACAAAAGGATGCGAATCTTGGTTTATTTGGCAAAATGACTAAAGCTCCTTTTACCGGACATGGTGAAAGGGTCATTGAACGGGTATGATTTATACATAATGATGTATGTGGTCATATGTGTACGATGACAAAAGGTAGATTTTATTAATTTCATAAAATTCACTAATTATTTTAGTAGATACGGATATATGTATCTTTTGAAGAACTAATCCTAATCATTTGAAAAGTTCAAAGACTATAAAGATGAAGTAGAAAATATCAAAGAAAAGTTTTTTTGATAGGAGGGATCACACCTTGTTGGACATGGTGCGATCAAGTTGAGTCAAGGAATCTTCCAATTAGTTTCTGAGATTGCACCCTGGAAACGGCTCCACATACACTTAACCGTGTTCCTACTAAAATGGTTCAAAAGACTCCTTATGAGATATGAACTGAGAAACGTCACGGCATGTCATTTATGAAAATTTAGGGATGTGAAGCGTTTGTGAAACGTCTAATCTCTGACAAGCTAGGAAAAAAATCAGACAAATATAATTTTGTGGGATACCCAACTGAAACAAGGGGTTATTCTTTCTATAATCCTTCTGAGAACAAAGTGTTTGTTGCTTGAACTGCTATGTTCCTTGAGAGAGTTGCTCTCTAAGAAAGATAGTCAGATGATAATAGATCTCGATAAAGTTCGAGACCCACATGATAACATTGAACCAATGGAGGAACCTAAGCAGAATGTACAAGAAAATAATACTGCTCAAGAAACACAGGTTATTAGTAGGTCTAGTAGGATTCGCCATGAGCTCGAGAGATATTATGGATTTTTATTGACTCAAGATGGTGATGTGATGCTTGTGGATGAAGATGAGCCTCTCACCTACCAAAACGCTATGAACACTCTAGATTCTAAGAGATGGAACATTTATTTTGATGAAATAGTCAAAAAGAGTTTGACTTTATTCAGAATGAAGATGAAACTTATGTTTACAAGAGTTTAGTGGGAGCCATGTGGCATTCCTAGTATTATATGTTGATGATATATTACTAATAGGGAATGACATTCCTTCTCTATAGACTGTGGAGACTTGGTTGATAAATAATTTCTCAATGAAAGACTTAGGCGATGCGACCTATATATTAAGGATCATGATCTATAGAGATAGATCAAGGAGATTGATCGGCCTAAGTTAGAGTACATACATTGACAAAGTTTTACATCAATTTCGAATGCAAAGAGGCTAAAATGGATATGTCCCAATGTCTCATGGGATAGTGATCTCAAAATAAAATTTGTCCTAAATCATTGGATGATAAGGACCGCATGAGTAAAGTTCCATATGCGTCAACAATTGGTTTTATAATGCATGCAATGATATATACTCGTCCTAATGTCTCGTATGCTTTAAGCATGACGAGTAGATACCGGTCTAATCCAGATGAAGGTCACTGAACGACATTCAAGAATATTCTTAAGAACTTGAAGAGGACTAAAGATTCATTCTTGTTATATGGAGGAGATGTGAAGCTAGTTGTAAAAGGTTTCAGTGATGCTGGTTTCTAGACAGACAACGATGATTTAATGTTTCTGTCTGGCTTCGTGTTTTATCTATTTTTATTGAGATGTTGTATGCTGGAATGGTTCACAGCAGAGACAGTTATTGATTCTACAATAGAGCCTGAGTATATTGATGCTTGCGAAGCAGCTAATGAGGCTATTTGGGCATGTACTTAGGAGATATCACCTAATTAATGAGATTAATGATCAAGGAGATATACATATATGTAAAGTGCATACAAATAATAATATGGGAAATTCCTAATAGTCAAAAGTACAGTGTTACTACTTGGAAGTCTAAAATAGTGATTGATGCCATTTGGAAAAGCCAATAGTACAATGTTACTATTAGGAATTTCCCTTTATTCCCTAATAATATTGCAGACTCACTGACTAAAGGCTTTGTCGCAGCAGAAGCACGAAAGTCACACTAGTTCCATGAGTATTGGATACTTGGGTAATTGGCTCTAGTGCAATTGGGAGATTGTTAGTAATTGTGCTCTAGAGACAATACTTTTTATATTTTAAGGAAAATATTTATTATTAAGGATTATGTTTTATTGATTATTATTTATTTATTAAGTTTTATTTACTGCGTAATAAATTGAAAGCATAATAAATGTCCTCGGAATTTTGATACGTATTATATATCTTTAAGTATGTGACTTAAAAATGAGATTATATGAATAGTATCTTATTCCTAAAATTTCCTAGTCGAGTATTATTATTTAAGGACAATAATAATGCACAAAGACTAGTATGTTTCTTGACAGATGACCACATCTCATTGGTCATAGGCATGGTGATACTAAAGTCAAGAACGTAAGTGCATGTCT